>BSBN01001427.1:0-2400000 GCA_027924645.1 Cunninghamia lanceolata | reverse complement strand
TTTCATATTGTTTTCAATGAGATTTGCACCCTATTGAAAGTGAAGTTCAACAATCTATTGAAACATGGGCAGACCTCTAAAGCTATGGGTAACTTGTAAATAGAAGTCAACCTCTGGAGAAGGCCAGCTTCCTATGGTGTCTCCTAAAAAACTAACATATTTTACTGTTCTGTCAAGGAGAAAGGATAGAGAAATGTGAACTAAAAAAATGATAATGAAAGCAAAAGGGTGATACACCAAAACTAATAAGAACCTGTAAATACAACTTGCATACTTGGTTTGAGCAACGATGAAACTTGACATACACAGGTCAAAATCATATGTTTTTACATAAAAAATTCATAAGAAAGTTTGTATGCTTGGTTCCTAGAAGGAAACATATTTTCAAAACTAAAATGTTTGCATTTTCAACACAACCTATGACCTATAACATGCATATTCTTCTGCAAAAGGTGCTAAAATGAGACAAAACTACAAGGAAATAAACAATCTCACAAGTAATTGCATCAATCAAATCGAGTGCACACAATGAAGTAGAAAATTGAGAAGGTAAAATAACTTAATTCTATTGATTTCCAAGTTGCCAACTGGTATACATGTCCAAAAGTGAGTTGCAAAAGATGTAGAAAACTATCAAAGGACTACAGAAGTCACAAAGTATAATAGTGCATAATCATAATTGTGTACAATAAGTCCAAAAATTTACTATATCCATCAGCTCCCTCCCAAAATCCACCAAAAAAGGAACTGAAAACAGTTGGGGTGGGATACAACAAAAAGGCCCCAAATTTAGCATGCAAATCTATTCCAAAAAGGCTTCATAATGTAGAAATAGTCAAGGCATGACTTCTTCTACCATAAACATCCCTAAATCTACTCCAAACTTGGTCAAACAACCCTCAAAAAGGGAAAACAACCCCCTATATGCTTGCCATGTGTTTGCCAACTTCCTCAACTGCCCCTACATGTTTGCAAAGCATATAACCTCCAGCAACTAACTCCTTTTGACCATATGCTCACAATCAACTCAACTTATCTTGCAATTAGTCATTATGTTGCATAAAGATAACATTAGTTAAGTGATTCATAACAACATCACTTAACTAATATTATTTACATTTCAATTTGTGCAACATAAAGACATTCAACCAGGTTAAGAAATCAATGTTAAATGATATCCTAATGAGGAAATACTTATCATTTGCTAGGCAACAAATAAAAGGTCACAGTATTAGTTGGTATTTGCAAAGTTTAATAGAAAAAAAAAACCAAAAATGCCATTTTGCTCAATGACCACTTTAAGGTTTTCAAACCCTAAAGACAAAAAGCTCTACCAATTTAACCTCATTTCATACTTCATTTTGTATTTCCACTTTACTGTATTTTGGAGTGCCACCAGGGTATAGTTTTCTTGACCTCTGTTGAGATTTTGAAGTTTTCATGTGCCTCTTGAACTACACCCTCTATAGGAAATTACAGATAAGACCCAGGTAAGCCTCTATACATCTATTAACTCTATAAAAATGCATTCCATATTTTGTTTTCCTTCATGTTTTGCATGATTTCTCTAGGCATGTTATGTATCTACTCCTGTAGTCATTTGACTTGGCATATTTGTGACATTCTGGGCATGGTTTACCATGTGACTTATGATTAATACTCTGTCTGATTTATTTCTGATATGTGATATCCCAAACTATTCTCAAGCCATACTTGACTAAAAACTTGACAAAATGCTCCTCCCATTTGCATAACTATCATGAAACTCTGACCATTTCTTTTGTACAAGACATGTAGCTTGCTCATGACTTTATTTTCTTTTTGCAAATCCTTATTTGGAATGTGACTATACTATAGGCCTCTATTGTATATGATACTTCATGATAATGGGCACAATCTTCTACAAACCCTAACACTTCCTATGTCTTCTTGTATTCACTGTCTAGGATCTGCATCCTAAGATAATAGTATTGTCACAGTATTGACTATTCTTTTCATAGTATTGTCTGATTTTCTCTGTGGACTGCTCCATACACAGTGCTACTATGACCATTTTCTCACATCTGTGGATCCTCCTGTGCATGGTGACTCCTCTTAATCTAGTGTACAATCTATATTCCACTTTGTTTTACATTGTTTGCACTTACTACCCCATACCCTATTGTTGCTCCACTACATGCATTCTAAGGTGTCTTCCTTCCATTAAATTTATAGTAATGGACATGTCTTAGACACAAATACCAACTCAAAGAAGCTAAAACTGACACAATTGTTTAAAAAAAGAATGCGTAACCTAGCACCAACACTGGTCATTTTTAACCAATGTGAGTTTACATGTGTGATGGTTTCTTTGATAGAAAGCATTGGCAGAAATAGAAGTACCCGAACCTTAAAAATCCTTGACAATGAATGCGTCAAATTATCTACAGATCTTTGAACTATTAAACATATAATATAGGGAGTTCAAAAACTTGTGAAACCATTTACAATGAAGAGAATCAGGTATTCCTGAAGTTCAAGAACCTTTGGAAATGTGACATATAAAGTTCCAAGCCCTTTAAATTCACCCATGAAATAGATTGACTTTAATAAAGTCTCTTACACTTTATACAATATTCACATTTTCTAATTCTTCAAATGAAGGGTTGTGACTTTTATAAAAATTTCTCCGACCTCTAATTAATTTTCTAATAAAAGGAAAAACATTTTATACCTTGGAATGCCACCTAAAACTGATCAGATGGTACGAAACAATTCCCCAATACATTTATTTATTTTTGCTGAAAACATGCTTTGGCCAAGAGACAAAAAATTCTATATCTCTCAAATGATAGCTCCGTTTTGTATGAAAATTGGACAAGATGATGATTGGGCCCCTCATAGAAAAATCCAAAAACCTTTTCAGCTCCAACAACCCAAAAATCAAATTTAGCTTTATTTATGAATTATCATCAGGAGAATTTAAAGTTTAAAGTCTTTCAAAAGGTAAGGTATTTTGGTATGAAAACAGGTCACATTAGGTAAAATAAGGTTAGGGACATGTTCATAATAGGATTTCATGCCAGCTTTTATAGATTTCCATAATTAATTATTTTTGTGATTTGGCAGGTTCAAGTGTTCGAGGTGCTCTGGAGTTTAAAATTTCCCAGGTTCAAAATTTTAGGTAATAGTTATGATAAGGTGAATCATCAAAACAAAATGGTTTCATGCTTGTGAATTAGATTTTTGACGATTAGACTTTTGGATGACC
Source organism: Cunninghamia lanceolata (assembly GCA_027924645.1). Taxonomy (NCBI): domain Eukaryota; kingdom Viridiplantae; phylum Streptophyta; class Pinopsida; order Cupressales; family Cupressaceae; genus Cunninghamia; species Cunninghamia lanceolata. Next base: position 2,396,750 of record BSBN01001427.1, on the reverse strand, counting down.
TGATGAATTTAGATTGCTAACGCTTGGACTTATATTTTCTTTGATATCAAAAGATTTGTGAACCAAGTCAGGTTGGGAGATTAGGTTGATTGATTTTGACTTTGATTGGATTTGGGTTAGATTTAGAATGATTGAATTTGATTGATGTTGATTAGGGTACTAAGGTGGGTTGATGTGGTTTAATGTGGTTGGATAATGTTTGGGCTGATTAAGGATATGGATGGTGGTTGGGCTTGGATTGAATGAGATGATTATGGATTAAGTGAGGATGGGGAAATAGATTAAACTCAATACTTTAGGATGATTTTATTTTATTTTATTTGTGGATGGGGTTAATTTCTATACTTGAGATAGGCTAAGTTCTCAAGCAATAGTTCATGTTGATTAAATTAAATGTTTTCTATACTTAAGATAGGCTAAATTCTTAAGCTAGAAGTTGATTTGATTTATAATTTGGATGTCTGATTATAAATTTTTACTTAAGATAAACAAGGTTCTTAAGAAAACATGGATTAAGGATAGTTGATTAATGTCTTGATTAAAACCTAGGATTAGGATGATTGGATATGGATTTAGACAGGTTGGATTAAGGTTTGATTTGGTTGATTTTGAGAATTAGAGATGGTTAGATGAATAGGTAGATGGGTGGTTAATGCTAATCAAGTTTCAAAATCAAATGGGATGATTTGATTTGGAAGGATTAACGAGATAGATTGATGATGGTTTAGGACTAGATAGGTGGATTAAAGTTGATGAGAAATTTTGAATTGAGGATGGGTTTAGGTAGCTAAGGGTAAATTTTTTGGTTTTGATGAAGGATAGATGCATACACTCAAAACAAAATGCATACATCAATTTAGGATGGATACACTTGTTGATGAATGAAAATATGAAAGATAAAATCAATACATGCAAGTAGGATGAAAATATTGATTTGTGGATGAGGGTGATTTGTGTTGATTTCTAACCTTTGGAAAAGGATTTTTTAGTCTTCAATGTTGGATTTTTTATTTTTTTGGATTGGGGGAGACATTCATCATTAATTGGTTTAACACATGAAAACACACCAAAAACACCAATACCTTATCCTATTCAAGTGGGAGTGTGTACACTTGTGAGCCCACCAGTATTCCTTTTCTAGTTGTAATGTGTAAGTCCCATGAGGAGGAGCTAATTGCTTTTGATCACCCAAGATCACTCACAAGGCATGAAGGGAGAGCATATATGACATACACATCTAGTTCTAAGGGCATGGGGTGAGTTACTTCTTGGAACTAAACATTAGCTGATGTATCACATACATAGTTGATGGTCTTAATCTAGGTTGTATGAGGTTGTTAGGGATATCCTCCAAATACCCAATGGTATGTGAGGCATAAATTTGAGAACATGAGTCCATCTATAAGTATGTGTTCATGGACAAGTCTAATTCCACTTCACTTTGTCTCCTTATGAAAAGGGTTGACAAGGATAAGCTAGACATGGTGGTCCTCCTTTGAGGTACATCTTTCACTCTTCCCCCTTTTTATACCCCACCGGAACATGTAGTTTGAGTCATCAACTAATGTGATGAAATTCTTTGGAAGAAGACCACTATTGTTACATCCCCAACTTTTGATTAAGCTCAATCTTACTTTTATGTGGTAAAAAGGATAATTAATCCTAGATTAAAGATTTGATTTTTGTGGAAAATATCAAGTTGAATCATTGATTATATGGATTTTGATTAATGCTTAGATTAGACATGAGATTACATGTTGTTAAGATTATTTTATCATAATGTTTTATGATTTAAATGATGATACACTAATTATGGTTATATGGTTGTCAGTGTAACTAGGGAAAGAATCTTCGTTCAAGGATGGAAGGAAAGTGTCACTCGGGAGAAGGAAATAGATGTTGTGGGAAAGGTCATATTACCATGTGAGTATCAAAGTTGATCTTTCATGAACCCATGTAAAATAGGGTGAGTATAAGACATTTTTCCTTGTTAAGTAAATTTCAATTCAACTATTGTCAATGAGTCAATTTAAGATCTCTTAACATCATCTACATCGATTCGACTAAATAATGTTCTCAGAACATTGATATAGTCGATAGTAACCTTTGTTGGGTATCGAAGATTCCCTTTATTTATTTATTTATTTTTATATTAAGTTTTGTGATCATTTAATTATTTTAATTATGATCTAAGATAGCAAAGTGGGGGAGTAAGCTCGACCCCATGTTCGCATATTGATGTTATCACCCTAACATTAGTAATGTAATTTTTGAGATAACATAGATTATATTAATAATCTCATAATATCATATACATGTATATGACATTATGTGGGATATAATCATTATCCACCTGTAGCGGAGTCAAGCACCTTTGGATCTTTAGTTATTACATTCTTTTATGAAGCCGTACCCACGTCCATGAAGAGTGGAGTGAGTGGGATATGTGTATAATCATGTTATGAGGATAACACCCCATGGGAGGCTCTCGATGAGTGAGTGGTATGTAAGTGGAACATATATTCCTATTGGATGGATGGGAAAACTATTATCGAACCATACTATCATATGGATTTCTTTTAGTAAAGAATGTTTGTGTTCTTTGGGATGTTTCTGGGGAGAGAACAAGCTGAAACAAAGCCACAGTTAAGCAAGATATGTAGGGAAGAATTAAAAAGGAGAATAGTCTATAGACATTGAGGAAACTCTACAATAGGCTCAAGTTCTTGGGTGGTGCCAATTTAACAGGTACTTCTGGTAAACTAATGATATATGGTGTATAGCCACAATAATAGTATAACTAGATTGTTGATATTGAATCAATTGTATACTACGGTATATTCAACTGTGTTATTATATATATGATAGCAAAGAGTTTATTAATAACTCTATCAAGGCCTTTAAGGCCAAACCTTTGAGAACTTTGTTGTAATAGTTCTTATCTTTCCCACCAAAGATGGTAAGGATGAGGGTGTTAGACTACTATTGTAACGATATAACGATGAGTCTGTGGCCATATTATGAACTAGCTCCATGGTCGTAGTACTGGCCAGATCCATACTTCATGTTTATAGACTGTTAAGTCTTCATATTGAAACATTATTGAATGATAATTGTCACTCGTGGCTATCGGGTAAGTAAAGATTTATATCATGATTAGAATACAGGCTGAGAGCCATGTATTCATGGTTAGAATATTGCTACAAGATGAGAGCCATGTATTCATGATTGGAATATTTCTAAAGACTGAGAACCATGTATTCATGAAGAATATTGGTACAGGCTACATACTCTTGTTTTGTCATACATTATGGATAGATGGATAACATCTATATGTGACCGATGAATTAATATGTGTTGCAATAGGCCCATAAGCTTATGATGCCAAGTCAATTGTGTGATAAAAGATTTGTTTATGTCTTACCCTTGGGTTATTCTTTATTTAAAAATGAGCAATAAGCTCCTTATTATTTATGAAAGAAAAGCTATGTTGATAATGGTTATCATTATGTTATTGCAGTAAGTGCATGTCAAGCCATGAACATCAAGAAAGCAAAATTCTGAGTGTCTTTTATTTTATAGGAAAGGAAATATGAGAATGAATTTGATAACTCAAATATTTATAGACTATTATGAATATCTTCCTTATTACAATGGAAATACTTCGAGAAGGAAGTATAAGGAGTTAAAACCCTTTTGAATCTTTTAGACTAAGGGTCTTTTTATTATTGTCATCTTATTAATGATATCAACTATAATGGTATGTTTTATAATCGATGTGAATATGATGAAAAACCTTGGAACAAGGTAACCTTAGATTCTTAGATCAAGAAGGGTCTTAAGAACTGAAACTATGAACATTTAAACCTTTTACAAGAAAGAACGGAAATAGAGTGATGTGGAGTCACAGGTTTCCTATTGCATAGGCAACAAGACAATTACTAGAATGCACTCCTAAAACCAGAGTCAAAAGTCCAAGTTGGATGGACTAATGGTGAATTGAACCAATCTTTACTATGACCAGAACAGGTAAAACCATGAACATTGTGGGATGAGACAGCTTCTAAGTCAAGTTAGAGGTATTTGGACATTCAATTGTGTTCATTGCAAAACATCTCTGTATTTAAATCTTTGGCCAAAGTAATGCATATGTCTTTGCATGCATTAGTCGGTTCATTGTGATCCAAATGGCATAACCATCGAGTAGTGTCATACATAGTTAGAGTGGATATATAGTTGTATGACTATGATGAGTTATGAAGGACAAAACACTAGATACTCAGATGGCAAACCAATTGGTTCCTTATATTTATTCCCTTCATGAAGGGTAGGGCCACTTCCAGGAAGGAAGTTGTGCGGGGGACCTCCGGTCTGTGGTTAGAGGAAAAGCACTCAGGTGATGCTCACCTTCCCAAAATGATGATAAAGCCTAGAATTATGAAGACCGATGTTAAAAACTCTAGATACAATAGATTCTTTTATATGACTTGATAGTCAAACATAATGTGTAAACTTATCATTGATTCTATAAGAAAAACATTGTAAATGTATAGTGAAGGATTCACTAGTATGTTATCTTTGGAATTTGTTGTAAATTTCAAATTTGTAATTATCCAAAAGATATGCATATTGATTATTGTTTATGATCTTGATTATTACTTTGCCTAATGGTGATTATGTTAATGTTGACCTTGTACTTAATGGTAATTAAGTTGATTTATTTGGGTAATAAGAGTTGGCTTGTTAAAAGAAAATTAATTTCTTTTAATCCCCAAGATTCCCTTGTGGTGTAGGGGGAGAGCATACACATTACACCCTTGGGATTGAAAAAAAAATAAAAAGATGTCAAACTTGTATTTTTGATCTCCAAGATCACCCAAGGGTGTAAAGAGAGAGCATACACACAAGTATGAACTCAAAGACATGGAAAAAAAGTTAATTTCCCTTAAACATGTTTAATGTGCCTATTTTAGTGACAAAAATGACTTGGACAAATGAGGCTATAAGAACACACTAGTAGTTTGAAAGATGTCTTAGACAAACATTTGTTGCAAAATAAATGTTAGTGATAGCACATAGCAAGTAAAAGATTAGTCCAAGGATTAGTCTAGCACAAATCCCAAGAAAATATGATATTCTACAACAAATATAGAAACACCTAACTAGAAATAGAAACACTAATACAAAAAAAAAATGCCAAAAATAGGGCTTAACACACTGTAACATGAAAAATAGAGTTTACCTACACTTACCATGAAAGTGCTAAGTCAGGCAACAAATATGTTGATTTAGAATGGATACACCAATATGTGAAGCCTACATAAAAATGGGTTAGGGTTAGGAAAATTTGATGAAAAATCATAACCTACATAGAAAACACAGAGTGAGATGCAAATCTTGTAGCATAATCACCTACAAAACTGATAAAATTAAAAAAAATGAGAGCTAACTAAGCCTAAAAATGTCAAAAGTCATGTTTCAAAGGTCAGACGTGGATGCACCTATTTGTAGATGGAAATACCAAATTACAATGGATGTGCCAAAACTAGGTTTTAATGTGTTGAATCATTATTAGGTCAAAAAAATTGAGGAAAACTACCAAAACATAATGTTAAATTAGCCAAAATAGAGGGTTAAGTTGCGTAAAAAGAATTGATATCACAAAACCATATGAGAACAACAAAATAGTTAGCCCTAAACCTTGCAAAAAGGATCAAAAACCATGTTAAATTTGTGAGATGATAGCATGTAAAATAGAGACATGAAAATGATGAATTAGTAATGCATGCACTCGAGTGGAATGGCTACACCAAAACTAGGCTCATATATATTGAACTATAATCCAGATAGCAATATATACACATAAAAACTTAAAAATTGATTAGCTTATGGACGTGGATCCCACTTGGTGTGCTAAACATGTGTACATGTAAAATGTTCCAAGTATGAGTAGTAAGTGTTGTCATTGATGTCAATACCTAAGGTAAGCATCTAAGGGAGTTATTTGGATGAGTTTGAGCAAGTGTTTGAGAAGAATAATGCAGTGTTTTGCTTCACATGTCTTTTAGATTGAATATCTTTTTCTATAGTTTGAAATTTATGTTAAGAGATGTATGTAGTTGTTATATTTGAAGTTTGAGCCTCCGATGTGAAGATTTGAGTGAGTTCTGTTCACCAGAGTAAATATTATTTTTCTAAGTATTGAATGGTGACAAGGAAAATGCATTCTACTCTGCATCTCTATGCATTTTAGTTTTATAGTTTGTGGTTCTAAGATTAAGTTTGGGATGATGTTATGTGCCTTCAGTTGAAGTTGTTCATGATTTGGTGCTCCGCAAGTGATCTTTCCTTTATGATAGTGGCTAACAGTAATGTTTGAGTGGTCCGGTTTGAAGAATCTTCTAGATAGAATGTTTGGATGTTGTGCAAAAGTTATTAGTGATTATAACATGCTTGTAGATGTCTCTATCTATCGTGTTCCTGCTTTTTGATTGGTCTACAAAGTGTAATTTAGATTGTGGATGAAGTGTGTTCCTAAAGGTCTTAGTGTTAACACCAGTTTTGGCCAACTTGGTTGTTTTCACTACTTGTGATTATGTTTCAGAGTTTGTGATAGTATGTTGTTGTACAGGAGATTGAATTTGAGTCCCTGGTAAGCTGTGGTCTGATTTTCATTCATTCCTTTCCACCACGGGAATTTTTAGGTCTAGATCTAATTTGAATATTGGCTAAGTTTATTGTTTGTGTCGACCTTGAAGATTGTTTCCAAGACTGCGAATGTATAAATATGAATTAGATGATTGTAAAATCTAGTGAAGTTGATGAGATAGACAAAATGGATGCATGAGAAACATCATTTGTTGCAGGTGTGATCTAGATAAGTTTGTGAGTGTGAAAGTGAGCAGAAAAGAATATATTTTGGTGCAGAGAGGTTACGATAGATTAAGTCAAGTTTGTAGTGGATCCCTGGTTGCTGTGAGATTCATTCTCATTGTAACTATATTCTTCTATCTTCTTCTACTTCTAGAAGTGAGCCCCTTTTGGCAGTGAGCCTCTTCTCTTGGCAGTGAGCCCCTTCTTAGATTGCATTGAGCATTTTGGGCAGTGAACCCTAAGGCAATGAGCCTCTGGTAATGAGCCTTGTTGTAAATTTTGATATATCATTTATACTATGAGTTAATCCTCATCATGGTTTTTCCCTCTTTAGGTTTTCCACATAAAAAATCTAGTGTTGAATGTGTTGAATGTGTGAATATTCTTAATTTTTTGATTTCATGCTTTCATGGTTAAATCTTAATAATAGTGATTAAGTGGTTGATGTGTTGATGTTTGAAAGAAGTTTTGCTTACAACTAATTCACCCCCCTCTCAGTTGTCTTGTGCGTTTCAACAATTGGTATCAGAATGAGGGTTCCTTGGAAGAAAGCCTAATAACTTGAGGTAGATCCATGATGGCACACAAGAAGGAGTCTCCACAGTTTGATGGAACAGATTATGCTCTTTTGAAGGTATGGATGAGATTTCATCTCATTTCTATTAGTTATAGTGTTTGGAAGATGGTAGATACAAAGTATACTTTTCCACAAAATGGTCCATCATCTGAAGATGAAGTCAAATAGTATGAGTTAAATAGAAAAGTTAGAGATGCTCTGTTAAATTCCTTATCTAATACTAAGTTAGTGAAAGTTATGAATCTGGAAACTGCTCATGAGATCTGGGATAAGTTGAAAATTTTGTACATGACGGATATGATTCTATAAAGAGTGCCAAATTACAAAAAATAAAGGTGAGGTATGAAGCTCTGAAGATGAGTCATAATGAGAACATAACAATCTACATGCAAAAAGTTGATGATATTGTCAATGGAATCAAAGGTCTTGGAGGAACTATTGATGAAAATGAGGTTGTGCTGAAGATTCTTAGATCATTGACTAAATCCTATAGTCACAAGGTGTTTACAATTAAAGAACTTATGTGTGTGAACAAGATTAGAAAGGATCAGTTGCTTGAAAATTTTACTACTTTTGAGATGAGAGTTCGATGATGCTCTGTCAAAGACTGAGTCTACTTTCAAAGCTAGCACTTCAAAGAAGACTTCAAGATCTAAGAAGTATGCTATGGAACCAGATGATGACCTTGATGAGATTGAATCCAAATTTGTGGATAGAATGCAGAGAGGTACCGATAAGTTCAAAGGTAAATTACCATTCAATTGTTTTACTTGTGGTAAGACTGGTCACTATGCATCTAGGTGTTCAGAGAGAATTGAAAAGGCCAAAAACAAATTTGAAAGTAGACCTAGGATTATAAAGAAATGCTATTATGTTAGATATTTTTATGATGGTGGTGTAATGGATGATGAGTCTGATGATACTAGTGCAAATGAATGCTTGTTTATTTCTATCAAGGAAGAACCTGCATCTACTAATCCTACTAGCTATGTGAAGGAAGAAAAACTAGTGGAAGAGAGTGCTTTTTCTATATTCCAAGTTGAGAAAGATAAGGATCAATGGATTATCGATAGTGGATGTTCACATCACATGACCGGTGATAAAGGTAAGTTTGTAAGTTTGGAAAAGTATGATGGAGGAATGGTTAGGTTTGGAGATGATGCACCTAGTAAGATTTGTAGAAGAGGATATATTTCTTTTGATTGGAAAGCATAATACAGATGATGTCCTATATGTGAAGGGTTTAAAGCATAATCTATTAAGTGTTGGTCAGATGTGTGATAAAGGATATGATCTAAGATTAAAGGATAATGGATGCAAGATCATTGAAAGCTCCAGAATAGTGATTGCTACTGGTAAGAAGACTATAGGTAATGTTTATCATTTGAGAGGAACTAGTGATTGTTGTTTGTTGGCTCAGATAGATGAGAGTTGGTTGTGGCATATAAGGTTGTGTCATATCAATTTTGACAACTTGGTGAAGATAAGTTCAATACAAGCTGTGAGAGATTTTCCTAAGCTTGTGAAGCCTGTTAATACTATTTGCAATGAATGTCAATTGGGGAAATAGACAAGGACAAGTTTCAAGAGTAAAGAACAATTTTCTACTAGATTACGTGAGTTGGTGCATACAGATTTGTGTGGTCCTACAAGAACAAGGAGTCTACAAGGAGATAGGTACTTTATGTTGCTTATTGATGATTATTCTAGAATGACTTGGGTTACTTTTATAAAAGATAAATTAGAAGCCCTAGACAAGTCCAAACCTTTGAAAGCGATGGCTGAGAAAGAGATAGAATTGAGGATCAAATGCTTAAGGTCTGATAGAGGAGGTGGGTTTATATCAAATGAATTCAATATTTTCTATGAAGAACATGGGATAAAGAGACAGTTGTCTACTCCTAGGACTCCTTAATAGAATGAAGTTATTAAAAGAAAGAACAAGACAGTTCAAGAGGTTGCTAGGTCAATGATGAAGGAGGTAAACCTACCAGAAGTGTATTGCAGAGAAGCTATACATACTATTGTCTACATTCAAAATAGAGTTCAATTCAAAGGTAATGGTACTAAAACTCCTTATGAATTATGGTATGGAAGAGTTCTTAGAGTGAAATATTTCAAAGTTTTTTGAAGCAAATGTTATATCAAAAGAGAAGAAAAGTTAGGCAAGTTTGATGCTAGGTGTGATGAATAAATTTTCCTTGGATACTCTACTAAGAGTAAGGCCTACTAGTGCTACAATAAGAGATTGAGAAAGATCTTTGAGAGTGCTAATGTGAAGGTTGATGAAGACAAGGAAAGAATATAAGATCTGAGTGGCTATGAATCAGATGAACCTGCTATTACAGTAAATGAAGAAAAAAGTTGAACAATAAGACAGTCAAGTGGAAGAAGAAAAGGATCCAAAAAGTGTTGTTAAGACTCCCAAGTATGTAAGGATTAATCATTCTGAAGATGAGATTATTGGTGACAAAAGAAAAGGGGTATTAACAAGGAAAAGAGTTGCAAAAGAACAATTGAACTATTGTTTACTTTCAAAGATTGAATCTAAAACTATAAGTGAAGCCTACAAAGATGAGAATTGGGTAAGGGCTATGAAAGAAGAGATGATGCAGACAGAGAAGAATCAGACTTGGGAATTGGTTCCTAGACCTGTTAATAAAAATGTGATTCGAACTAAATGGGTTTTTAGAAACAAGATGAATGAAAATGGAGAAGTAGTAAGAAACAAACCAAGACTGGTATGCAAAGGATATTCTCAGGTTGAAGGTATAGATTTTGAGGAGACTTATGCTCCTGTGGCAAGGATTGAAGCAATAAGAATGTTTTTGGCATTTGCAACACACAATGATTTCAAAGTGTACCAGATGGATGTGAAGTCTGCATTCTTGAATGGAGAGCTGGAAGAAGAGGTCTACATTGAACAACCAAAAGGATTTTAGTTATCATACCAAGGTGACATGGTGTGCAAATTGAAGAAAGCCTTGTATGGACTAAAGCAAGCCCCTAGAGCTTGGTATGCAAGGTCGGATAAGTATTTGTTGCAATTAGGATTCAGTAAAGTTACTACAAATAATAATCTCTATTTCAAAATCAATGATGATCAAATTTTGATTGTTGTAGTCTTTCTTGATGATATTACCTTTGGAGGCATTGAAGGTATGTGTAAGAAATTTGTAGAGGAAATGCAAAAGGAGTTTGAGATGTCTATGTTTGGTGAAATGAATTTCTTTCTAGGATTGCAGATTACTCAATCAAAAAAATGAATTTTTATTTCTTAGTCTAAGTATGTGAAAGAGTTGTTGAAAAAGTTTGGAATGGAGGATTCTAAGCCAATATGTACTCCTATGGTAACTAGTTACAAGCTAAGCAAGAATGATGAATCACCCAAGACTGATCAGAAAAGGTATAGGTCTATGATTGGAGGACTACTTTAACTAACTTATACCAGACTAGATGTAATGCATGCAATTTGTCTTGTGGAAATATTTCAAGAAGATCCTAGAGAGTCACATGTGATGGTAGTTAGGAGGATAATGAGATATTTAGAAGGCACTTTAGACTATGGATTGTCATATCCTAAAGATATTGACTTCAGTTTTAGTGCTTATGCAGATGTAGATTGGGCTAGAGATGTTGATGATAGAAAAAGTACAAGTGGAGGTGCTCTCTTCTTGGGTAATAGATTGGTTTCATAGTTGAGCAAGAAGCAAGATTCAATCTCTTTGTCTACTGCAGAAGCAGAATATATTGTTGTAGCATGTTGTTGTACTCAAGTGCTATGGATGAAGAAAACATTGAAGGATATAAGAGTTGTGTATGGAAAACCAATTTCAATCTTTTGTGACAATACAAGTGCTATAAACATTTCAAAGAATCTAGTGATGCACTCAAGAACAAAGCATATATCAATAAGGTATCACTTTATGAGAGAAAAGGTAACAGAGAATGAAGTAAAGATGGAATATGTGTCTACAAATGATCAGATTGTAGATATTTTCACAAAGCCCCTACCTAAGGATACTTTTGAATATCTTAGGGAGAAGTTAGGGGTTATTACCACTCCTTCTCTAAACTAAGATGCATAGGAAGTGCATCAGTCCAGTTGTGCCCAAAGTCTCATTCTTTGATCTAGATTGATGTTTTGAAGGTTGCCTCTCACGGGGAGTGGGTAGATGTTGCTGATATGAGTTCTTGATAAAGAGCAATAAGTGTTGCAGTGTTGTTGACATGGGGAGTAGTGCAGTGTCAGTAAGATCTGAATTGAGCCTTGATAACTAAGGAGAGAGAAAAGGTCTAGCACCCTTTACCATTGATGTCAAAGGGGGAGAGAAGTTAATGTGAAAAGTTTAAGTAAAGAGATTTTGAGAAAGTTACAACCAGAGAAAGCATAAAGGGTGAGAAAAGAAGCAAAGTAAGCTTGTCTTGATGGTTTTTCACATCTTGTGTTGCCATCAATGAAAAAGGGGGAGATTCTTGCAAGTATGAATAGTAAGTGTTGTCATTTCTGTTAACACCTAAGACTAGCATCTAAGGAAGTTATTTGAATGAGTTTGAGCAAGTGTCTGAGAAGAACAGTGCAATGTTTTACTTCACATATCTTGTAGATTGAATATGTTTTTATGTGGTTTGAAAGTTATGTTAATGGATATATGTAGTTTCTATATTTCAAGTTTGAGCCTCCGGTGTGAAGATTTGAGTGAGTTTTGTTCACTCGATTAAAAACTATTTTTCTGAGTATTCAATGGTGATAGGGAGAATGCATTTTGCTCTGCATCTCTCTACATTTAAGTTTTATAGTTTGCAGTTCTGAGATTAAGTTTGGGATGATTTTATGTGCCTTTAGTTGAAGTTGTTCATGATTTGGTGCTCTAGAAGCAATCTTTCCTTTATGACAGTGGTTGACAATAATGTTTAAGTGGTCCAGTTTGAAGAATCCTTTGGATAGAATGTTTGAAGGTTGTGTGGAAGTTCTTGGTGATTATAACATGGTTTTGGATGTCTCCAGATCATGTTCCTACTTTTTGATTGGTCTGCAAAGTGTAATTCAGATCATGGATGAAGTGTGTTCCTAAAGGTCTTAGTGTAAACACCAGTGTTGGCCGACTTGGTTGTTTTCACTACTTGTGATTATGCTTTGGAGTTTCTAATAGCATTTTTTTGCATGGTAGATTGCATTTGAGTCCTTGCTAGGATGTGGTGTGGTCCGCATTCATTCCTTTCCACCACGAGAATGTTTAGTTCGAGAGATAATTTGAATATTGGCTAAGTTTATTGTTTATGCTGACCTTGAAGATTGTTTCCAAGATAGTGAATGTATAAATATGAATTAGATGATCGAGAAATCTAGTGAAGTTGATAAGATAGATGAAATGACTGCATGAGAAATGTCATTTGTCATAGGTGTGATTCAGATAAGTTCGTGAGTGTGAAAGTGAGCAGAAAAGAATATATTTTAGTCCAGAGAGGTTGCAATAGATTCAGTTGAGTTTGTGGTGGATCCCTAGTTGCTGTGAGATTTGTTCTCATTGTAACTATCTTCTTCTATCTTCTTCTACTTCTGGTAGTGAGGCTCTTCTCTTGGAAGTGGGCCCCTTCTTCTTGCAGTGAGCATGTTGGGCAATGAGCCTTCGGCAGTGAGCCTTGTTGTAAATTTTGATATATCATTTATACTATGAGTTAATCCTCACCGTAGTTTTTCCCTCATTAGGTTTTCCATGTAAAAAATCTGGTGTCTCATGTGTGAATATGCTTAAGTTTTTTATTTCATTCTTTCATGGTTAAATCTTAATAATAGTGATTAAGTGGTTGATGTGTTGATGTTTGAAACAAGTTAAGTTTTAGTTACAACTGATTCACCCCTCTTATTAGTTGTCTTGTGCATTTCAATATAAAACTGAATGCATATAAAAAGGATAACCTAAATCTAACCTATTCTATTCGCAAATACAAGAAACCTCAAGTTTAAGCAAAAGTAAACAAGCATGGAAGGATGAAAACACAAAAAATTCTCACCCACAAGTCTCCTTGTTCCACCAAGCTATGGTGGTTGTGCTCCAAGATTGGTTGTGATGAGGGGAGATTCTCTAGTTCTCAACTTAGTAGAATAACATTACATTCAAGTGATTGATTAAAATCACTTGTGGAGGGTGCTATTTATAAATTTTTGGGTGAGTGGATGGAGGGTTAGGATTTCCTTGAGTGATCAAGGGCTAAGATTGATTGAAAGGATGAGAGGCATGAGAAGCCTCCAAGTGGCACCATGTGAATGGTGGTAAATGGGGTTACAAGATTCAAATGGAATCAAGGGTGGAGATTTGCCTTGGCTAAAGTGGATGGTGCAAATCTAAAAGGTGGATTTTTGGAGGGATGTGAAGATCTTGCCCATGCCGAAAGTACCAATCATGTACAAATCAAGGCCATACCTTTGACTCAAGTACACTTTTGAACCTTATACAAGATTTACCTTCATTAATTATGTTTTGGAATGTGCAAATGATTATAGAAGGTTAATGATTTGATTTTGACAACTAATGAAAAGTGGATAAAAGAGGGACTTAAAAAAATATGAGAATTCATTTAATTTTTAGGATGGGATGAGATGAACTTAGATAAATAAATATTTGAATTTATTTTTCTAACGTTGGACTATAAATGAAGGATTGATTGATTAAAAAAATAGTTTTGGTCTATTTAATTAATGCTCAGGTGAATAGTGGATGAATAGTAAATTTATTAATTACATAATAAAAGTTATTTACTTAATATTAGAAGGAAATTTGAGATAATGAATCAAATAAATAGGATTTATTCAATTAATTATGGAATAAATGATCAAGTGATGTCTTCATGATGACTAAAATGGTGATGAGACGATTTTAGGTGTCTACATATTCAATTATAGTTATCTTTAGTTGAACTATACACTTACATAGAATAATCTATTTCTTGCAAGACTTGATGGAGTTGTTCTTCCTGGTTAGAAATCTAGTTGTAATTCAATGAGACACTTAGTTTATATATTTTTACTCACACGCTATGCGTCCATCCTTGCAACATTTCAACTAGAATTACCATACTACCACCCTTGTGGATTTTTAATAGGTTTGAGTAACTAGGGGATCTCCCTTTATATGCTTTCAACTTATCTCAACTTCCATGGAGAGATTTTGGTCTTCACTATGTTCATTAAACAAATCTTTGCCATATTATAAAACTAAAAAAAAAGGATTCACTTATAAAAATATAATTTATTAAGGAAAATTTAATGGTGGAATATATGTCCATGTAAAATAAAAATATAAATAATAAAATATAGAGGGATTGCTAATATGATAAGGTGTTGTAAGAAACCTAAGAGAAGAATCACCTTTGTATATAAAATTGAATTAGAATGACTTGGATAAAATGTTGAAGGGGATTGCTTCATTTTATTGGTGGTAGTTCATGCATGTATGACATAACAATAGACAAAATTGATAACGAGAACACATACGAATATATAATACTATAATATATATTACACATGTATAAAACATAACACAAAGACCTGTGTTAAAATGTTAACTCAATTGGTTGTGAAACTATAAGTTTTAAATGACATAAAACCTCTAGAAAATCAACTTGGATGGATCAAGAATATGTTGGAATTCACATTAAAATAAAGAAAATAAGAACCTAACATCTCTTCTAATACCAATACCATTTTCTAGTGACTCAATAAACTCATAAAACGTTGCATTTTAATGGAATAATTATTTGTGTGTGAGAGATTGAATATAGAAAGAATACCAATATGAAAAGGCATAGAAACAAACCTAAGAGAAGAATTTTTTTTCTTATATAAAATAGAATTGAAATGTATAGGATAAAATGGTGAGAGGACTTTTTTTATTTATACAAAAAAATCATACATATGACATGACAATAGGACAACCTAGTAATGGAACATAAACAAATATAAATTTATTATAGTTTCATGCACGTGTATGACTTAACAAAAGGGTCTATGAAATGTAACGCAGCTCAATTGGAGATGAAATTATAATATTTATATAAACTAGCCTACCCTATAAAATCAACTTGGAGGGAAAAGATTAAGGTTGCATTCAAACTAAAGGAATGAAAAGTGGAGAATCCAACATCTCTTCCATGAACAATTTCCAAAGACTAAAGAAAATCATTTAATGTTCCATTTTTAAATGGAAAAATACATGTTTGTGTGTGTTATATAAATGTACTATAGTGTATATGTATATACATATTTATTGCATATAATAGGGAATATAAGATAGTAGTTATGCATAAATTAAGTTCAAGGGTCCACGCTACAATATAGGGTCTACTAGATGCTAATCTAATTTTATGTGAAAATACGTTATTTGAAATGAAACACTTAGTTGTACATAAAAGAAATAGTACAAATGCTAATATGGGATGAAATAAATGAGGTGTGTAAACATGAGTGACTAACGTGGCATGCATCTTGGAATGTAGAAAACAATGAAGGTGGGGAAGATAATGTGTAGAAGACACGAGGTGTTCCATTTTCTAAACATTCACATTACCCAATGAAGAAATAACTATAATGGTAATAAAGAAATCGCATGTGCATGTAAGTATAAAATGGAAACATGGAATGCATCTTGGAATATAGATGAGAATCAAGATTGAAAGAATGTCATCGAATAAAGACCAGAAACATCTACAACGTAATTGTCATGTATTAAATTTGTATAATGCCGATTTGTATATTAGTTTAATTAGGTCAGAGGTGTGTGTAAAATTTATGTTTGGAAAATTATTATTTCTAAGCATTTAGAACTCTACAAATTTACAAATATTAGAAACCATGTAAAATACAATTCAATATATGCTTCAAACTATAGCATTCCGGGTAAAAAATCTATTTACATGTATTAGTTTATAGATAAACAAATAATTTACAATTAAAAAAAGACATTGTAAATGATAAAATGAGTGTGATGACAAAAGGTCGACAAAATCTTGAAATTATATAATTGTTTGTGTGTGTGTGTGTGTGTTCGCGTGAGCATGTGTGTGTTTTCATACATCAAATAACATAGAGAATATCCTACTTATGCAACAAGAAATGTTAGTGTGGACACCTGAAACTAACTTGCCTTGCAAGCCACTTTCTGTTCAACACATCTGGATATTGAGAGGGGGACGAATCAATATCAAAAAATCTAAAACCCTCAGGAGCAAATTAAAACTTAAACTTTACAGCATTAACAAACACATAAAAGATCAACACAATGCACAACACCACATAACACCAGATATATGTGGAAAACCCCAAAGAGGAAAAACCATGGTGAGGATTAACTCAAAATATATGAAGCTCACTGCTTATAAAAAATACAACTTTGTTTTAGGGCTACAACCCAAAGAAGCTACTACTCCCTATAGACTTTACTTTAGGGCTTCAAACCAAGGAAGCAACTACTCCCTAAAGAAATGTTTTAGGGTCACTCCCAAGGAAGCTACAACTCCCTGCAAACTTTGTTTTAGGGCTACAACCCAAGGAAGCAACTACTCCCTGAACTGAGAATAAACTCAGAAAATTTTATAGCATGACAGTCCTTCTACTAGCCTAAAACTAACAATGAAGCTCAAACCTTTTGATGATTGCAACTCTTCTTTTGCACTTCTCTTTTGATGACTACACTTCTACTTTGACAACTTTAGCAACTTCTTCAGATGTTTTCTCTGCAGCTTATTGACTCACTGCTTTCAACCTTCAAGAAACTTTGCCTTTGGCTCACTACCTCCAGCAATTAGTTAGGCACACTCTTCACTTCCCTTCTATCTCAAAAATGTCTTCAAGATGAATCAGGATAGGCCCTATTACTTTTGCTCTTTCTCCTTCAGTCGCACATCATAATGCATTACACATCTATATTCCACTTCACATATTCACACTCACAATCATAATACCCCACCTACATCAATTAGGTTTACAATATATATGCTATTACATTGATTACATTACATGTCAGCCAGAGACAACAAGAATATTACAATTACAAGTCAGCCAAAGATCAACCAATCATGAAATGTGTAGAGGGTAGGCCCTAAAAAGAACTACACAAAATACCAACACACCATGCAGATTTCAACACATGCTTAACCTGGTCCTAAACATTCTTCACAACATCATCCTTCAAAGAATAACATCTGCATGCTTCACATAATAGAATTAGGCCACCCTTAAGCAAGAAGACATGAGGCTTGTAGAACATTGGTCATTACAACTTGGTGGTACTCATGGAAGATTAAACATTACTTGTTCTTCTACCAAATGAGTAGACATGACCCATACAACATCTCCAAACACTCCTAGAACACCACACAACAAAGACTTTGTGCCACACACCTTCAATATACTTTAGTCATCTAGACAAAAGCATAACCCAACACACAGTCTATTCTGGAAAGACCAGAAAACATCTTGCAGCTCACAACAGGAAACATCACAAGATCATTAGGATCATTCTTTATCAGCCACTTCACCATTTCATGCAGCAATAAGTTGGCACAATCCAATAGACACTAAAACTAGCCATTGGACAATACAACCCTGCACTCTGTCACTTACAACTTTCTCTGCGGAGGGACAAATTATGTAAAACTTTGAATGAAGCACCTTCACAACCCACTGAACTTAACTTCTAAACCACAAGACAATATCTTCAAATGTAGAGGAATGCAGAACATTCTCCCAAACAATCTTCAAGGCAACTTCCTACATTTAGAAACCTTCACCAACATCCGGAGACTAGAGTCTTCTTGTAACAACACATTATTCTTTAGTATTAGAAGGAGAGAGCATATGACATGCTACAAACCATCAACAACAACATCTAAATATCACCATTACTTCTAATCATCATCTTAATGCCTCTAATTCCCATCTTAATATGTCATTATGATACCATCTCTACTGATAATAGATATACTCAATACAACTTTGACATTAAATAATACATGACATCCAACCATGAACATCAACAACATCACTGTTGGCACATCATCAAGTCATGACATCCAACCAGGATCATTAGCAACATAAGCATCAGTGACAAGCCAAACTGAGTGTCCAAACTGAGTGTTGACATCAATGACAACCACAACAGTGAAACCTTAGATAACATATGTGCAACAATCTCTCCCTTTGGTATTGATGGCAACAAACACCTACTCATTATCCCCCTTTGACATCAAGGACAAAGGGAAACTACTTCTTCCCCTTAGGGCACAAACTCTCCTTTTCAACCTTCTCGCCCCTGTGAGCAATACCCACTACCTGCTCCCCTTTAGAGGTAGCCACCATTAGTATAGGAAAAAGATATAGCATGAATGACTCCCTTGGACAGATGCACCAACTATGCATCTAGGAGGAAGAAGGGGCAATTACCCCTAACTTATACTAGAGATACTCAAAAGTATCCTTTGCAAGAACCTTTGTGAAGATATATTCAATTTGATCCTTTGTTGGAACATATTCCAACTTCACTTCTTTATCTACAACCTTCTCTCTCAAAATGTGGTACCTAATTGATATATGCTTGGGTCTAGAATGCATCAATGGACTCTTAGAAATATTGATAGCACTAGTATTATCACACAAGATAGGAATAGGCTCATCATAATGTATCTTTATATCCTTCAATACACGTTTGCTTCATCCACAATAGTTGTGTACAACAAGATGCTACAGTAATATATTCTACCTCTGCAGTTGATAAAGATACTAAATCTTGTTTCTTACTGTGACATGAAACCAATATACTTTCTAAAAAGAAAGCACCACCACTTGTACTTCTTCTATCATCAACACAACCAGCCCAATAAACATCAGTATAAGCACTCAGATTGAAATCATTACCTCTTGGATACCAAAATCCATAATCCGAAGTGCCCTTCAAATATCTAAATATTCTTTTTACTACTTTCTCATGAGTTTGCTTAGGATTATCTTGATATCTGGCAACCACACATACTGCATGCATAATATCATGTCTAGAAGAAATCAAGTACAATAATCCTCCAATCATAGATCTATAAAGAGTTTGATCAACCTTAGGTGACTCATCAGTCCATCTAAAGTGACAACCAGTAACAATTGGAGTACTTATTGGTTGGGAATCCTTCATACCAAATTTCTTCAACATCCCTCTAACATACTTAGCCCGAGAAACAAAGATACCATCATCTAGCTGAACAATTTGAAGCCTAAGGAAGAAAGACATATCACTAATCATAGACATCTCAAACTCTTTTTGCATCTCTTCTACAAACCTCTTACACATATCATCATCTCCACCAAAGATAATGTCA
This sequence comes from Cunninghamia lanceolata, assembly GCA_027924645.1. NCBI lineage: Eukaryota > Viridiplantae > Streptophyta > Pinopsida > Cupressales > Cupressaceae > Cunninghamia > Cunninghamia lanceolata. The sequence goes on along the minus strand of BSBN01001427.1, from coordinate 2,376,937 downwards.
TCAACATATACAACATCTATCAAAATCTTGTCTCCCTCTTCCTTAATGTAAATATTACTATCTTTGTACCTTTCTTGAAACCTTTCTGAAGTAAGTACTTATCCAACTGAGCATACCAAGCTCTAGGATCTTGATTGAGTCCATACAAAGCTTTCTTGAGTCTACACACCATGTTTGGATCTTCTGATAGCTGGAAACCATCTGGTTGCTCAATGTAGACCTCTCCCTCTAAGTTCCCATTCAAGAAGGCTGACTTGACATCCATCTGATAGACCTTGAAGTTCTTGTGAGCAACAAAGGAAAGAAACATCTTGATTGCCTCCATTCTGGCTACCGGAGCAAAAGTCTTCTCAAAATCAATACCTTCAATTTGAGAATAACCCTTACACACCAATCTTGTTTTGTTCCTTACAACTTCACTATCCTCATTCATTTTGTTCCGGAACACCCACTTTGTTCCTATAACATTCTTATCAGCTGGTTTGGGAACCAGTTTCCATGTCTAATTCTTTTCTATCTGATTCAATTATTCTTCCATTTTCTTCATCCATCCATCATCTTTGCTAGCATCAACAAAGGTTTTGGGCTCTATCTTTGATAGTAAGCACAGATTCACTTTCTCACTTGCTTTTGCAAGCCTTGTCCTGGTCTACACACATTCATTTTTATCTCAAAGATCTAATATGTTGAACGATTCCTCTGAACATACCTTTCTAGAGTCTTGGGGATCTGCTTTGATTATTGTTCCTTCTATTTTTTCTCCTCTTCTTCTTCTTCTTCTTCAATGTATGGAGGTATATCAGATCGACAATCCTCTGGTTCTTGTGAGATTTGACACAAATCTTCATCTACCTTAATATTTGTACTTTCAATCGTCTTTCCCAATCTCTTAAACTGTAACATCTATAGGCCTTGCTTCTAATTGAGTAACCAAGAAAGATCCCTTCATCACACCTTGAATCAAGCTTTCCAAGGCCTTCTTCATCTCTCATGATGTAGCATTTTCTGTCAAAGATCCTGAAGTATTTGATAGTGTGAGGTCTTCCATACCATAGCTCATAAGGAGTCTTTGTACCATTGACCCTCAATTGTACTTTGTTAAGCAGGTAGACAATAGTGTGAACTACTTTGTTCCAATACATATCAGGTAAATCTGCATCTTTCAAGATTTCCCTAGCCATATCTTGCACAGTCCTATTCTTCTACTTTACTACTCCATTTTGCTGAGGGATCCTAGGAGTAGACAGATGTCTCCCAATACCATGATCTTCACAAAACTTTTCAAACTCATTTGAAGTAACTCACCTCCTATATTAGATCTTAAGTATTTTATCTTAGCATCCATTTCATTCTCAACTATTGCTTTGAAAATCTTAAACTTATCAAAAGCTTCCAATTTTTCTCTTAAAAAAGTAACCCTAGTCATTCTAGACTAATCATCAGTAAGCAACATGAAATATCATTCACCTTGTTGAATCTTTGTTCTTTTAGAGCCACATAGGTCAGTGTGAATCATCTCTAGAGGCATTGTAGAAGAATACTCCTTGCTCTTAAAATTTGTCTTTGTCTACTTTCCCATTTGACATTCCTTGTATAAGGTGTTTGCAGGCTTGGTTATCTTAGGCATATCTCTCACTGCATGAATAGAGCTGATCTTTACCATATTATCAAAGTTGATGTGGCCCATTTGCTTGTGCCACAACCAACACTCACCAGACTAAGCCAATAAATAGGTTCTTCCATTTACCTCCTTTAGATGATAGATATAACAATATGTCTTAATGCTTTCTACAACTAATCTTCCAGACCCTGCCTTCTTGATCTCACATCCTTTGGCATGAAAGGTAAGATTGTATCCTTTACTACACATCTAACTGACATTGAGGAGATTGTGCTTCATCCCTTTGACATAGAGGACATTCTAAGTCTTGTTCTTTCCATCAATAGTTATAGCACCCTTTCTACAAATTTGTGCTAACTCATCACCACCAAACTTAATAGCTCCACCATTCCACTTCATAAGGCTGATAAACTTCTCCCTATCACCAGTCATGTGGTTAGAGAAACCACTATCAATTCCCCAACCATTGGCTTCTTCTCTTACATGAAAGGTAGTCCACACAACCATTGATTTTTCATTATCTTTGTTAGTCTGCAAGGTATCTAACTTTTTACATTTTCTAATATCACCCTTTTTGTCACCAACTTTCAAAGCCATGAAAAGTATTTCATCATTTGAATCATCATGATCCTCATCTTCTAAAGAGAAGATGTTCTCCAAGGAATAAAGGCTCTTTTTGAACTTCTCTCTCTTGTTACTACCCCTTGATTCTTTAAAAGGACATTTAGAGGAAAAATGACCAACTTTCTGACAATTGAAGCATTTTAAAGGTAACTTACCTTAGTATTTTCTAATGCCCTTCTTCAATCTTCTCACAAAGTTTGCCTCTACCCCATCAAGATCATCATCTTGATTAGTTGTTTCATCTTCTGCCTTCTTACTAACTTTGAATGTTGCTTCCTTCATTGAAGCCCCTTTGTCAAATTCTCTCATTTGAAAGGATGTGAGAGAACCAAACAATTGATCTACTATATAGTTGATCCAAATCCTGAGTATCCTTAATAGTAAATACCTTATGACTATAAGATTTAGTGAGAGATCACAATACCTTCTTCATAATCTCATCTTCTTTCACTATTCTACCAAGACCTCTGATGCCATTAACTATTTCATCCACTTAGAGCATATAACTAGAAATGTCTTCATCTTCTGCCATCCTCAGGGTCTCAAATTTGCTCTTGAAGATTTGCATCTTGGCCTGCTTCACATTACTATCTCCTTCATAAATGCTGCTAAGTTTTACCCAGACATCCTTAGCAAATTTGCAACCCATTACCTTCAAAAGTTCTAAATTAGCTAGCCCACTCATTATAGCACTCTTTTCCATGGAATTGTTATCATACAACTTAATCTCATCTGGATCTATAGGATCAAAAGCAGGAGTACTGTAACCATTCTTGACAGATTGTCAAACACCAAACCCTAGAGAAGATAGATAGCTTTCCATCCTTAGCTTCCAAAAGGTGTAATTTGTTCCATCAAACATAGGTGCCTTGTGAGATCCATTATGAGCCATCCCAGAACTTCCTCAAGTGGTTAAGCTTCTTCTGAGGAACTTGGCTCTGATACAAATTGTTGAACACACACAGATACTGAGAGAGGGGTGACTTAGTATCCAAACAAATCTAAAACCCTTCGAAGAAAATTAAAACTTAAACTTTACAGCATTAACAGAAACATAAAAGATCAACACAATGCACAACACCACATAACACCAAATATATGTAGAAAACCCCAAAGGGAAAAAACCACGGTGATGATTAACTCACAATATATGAATCTCACTGCTTATAAAAATTACATCTTTGTTTTAGGGCTACAACCCAAGGAAGCTACTACTCCCTACAAAATTTGTTTTAGGGCTTCAACCCAAGGAAGCAACTACTCCCTAAAGAAATGTTTTAGGGTCACTCCCAAGGAAGCTACAACTCCCTGTAAACTTTGTTTTAGGGCTAAAACCTAGGGAAGAAAATACTCCCTAAACTGAGAACAAACTCAAAAAATATTACATCATAACAGTCCTTCCAGTATCTGAAATTGACAATGAAACAAGCAAACCTTTTGTTGATTTCAACTCTTCTTTTTCACTTCTCTTTTGATGATTGCACTTCTACTTTGATAACTTCATCAACTTCTTCAATTGTCTTCTTTGCAGCTTACACTACTTTCAACCTTCAAGAAACTTTGTCTTTGGCTCACTACCTCCAGTAATCAATTATGCACACTCTTCACTTCCCTTTTGTCTCAAAAATGTCTTCAAGATGAATCAGGACTAGCCCTATTACTTTTTCTCTTTCTCCTTTAGTTCAACATCATAATGCATTACACATCCATATTCCACTTCACATATTCACACTCGCAATCATAATACCCCACCTAGTTCAACTAGGTTTACAATATAGATGATATTACATCGAGTACATTATAGTACATTACATGTCAGACAAAGACAACAAGAATATTACAATTAAAAGTTGCCCAAAGATTAACAAATCATGAAACTTGTAGAGCGAAGGCCCTTAAAAAAATATACACAACACCAACACGCCATGCAGATTTCAACACATGCTTAACCTAGTCCTAACCATTCTTCGCAGCATAATCCTTCAAAGAATAACATCTGCACACTTCACACAATTGAATTAGGTCACACTTAAGTAAGAAGACATGAGGCTTGTAGCACATCAGTCATTACAACTTGGTAGTACTCATGAAAGATTAAACATTACTTGTGCTTCTCCCACATGAGTCGACATGACCCATACAACATCTCCAAACATTCCTAGAACACTGCACAACAAGGAATTTGTGTTGCACATCTTCAATATACATCAGTCATCCAAAAAAAAGTATAACCTAGAAACACCATCATTTTGGACCATGACCTATTCCGAAAAGACCAAAATACATCTTTTGGAGCAATAAGAAACATCACAAGATCATTAGGATCATCCTTTGTCAGCCAATTCACCATTTCATGCAGCAATAAGTCAGAAAAAGATAACAGACACTGAAACTAGCCACCAGACAATACAGACCTGCACTTTATCACTTACAACTTTCTTTATGAAGGGACAAATGATGTAAAACTTTGAATGAAGCACCTTCACAACCCATTAAACTTATCTTCTAAACTGCATGACCATATCTTCAAATGCGGAGGAATGCAGAGCATTCTCCCAAATAGTCTTCAAGGAAACTTCCTACATCAGAAGCCTTAACCAACATCCAGAGACCGAAGTCTTCTCGTAACAACACATACTTAGGATCAACAAGAGATAGCATACAACATGCTATAGACCATCAACAACATCTTCTCAATACCAGCATTACTTCTAATCCTCATCTTAATTATTCTAACTCCCATCTTAATTTATGTCATCATGATACCATATCTGCTTATAACAGACACACCCAATACAACTTTGACATTAAATAAGGCATGAAATCTAACCGTGAGCATCAACAACATCATTGTTAGCACATCATCAAGGCATGACATCCAACCATGATCATCAGCAACATAAGCATTAGTGACAACCCAAATTGAATGTTGGCATTAGTGAAAACCTTAGGTAAGATATGTGCAACACTTTCTCACATCCTCACAACACTAACTTATCCCTTCTACCAATTGATTAAATAAATCCAATTTCTTTAATTTATCTCTAGCCATTCATCCCTAACCATTCATCTTCATCCATCTCTTGTAATGAATTAATTTGATGCAACACCTTAGACATCATCCACAATTGATTAAATAAATATTCCAAATATTTATTTAGTTAATTTACCCATCTTGCTAATCCATATTAATTAATCCTAAACCTAGCCTAATTGAATAAATATTAATTATTTATTTAGCTACCCTAGACTACATGACCTCTAGATCAAAATTAGTTAAATAAATCATTATTTAATTCATTTTAATCCTCAATTATCCTACTAATTAATTTTCTCCAGCCACATGAATTAAGCCAATCACATGATTGACTTGGTCAAATCATACTTAACACCTTTTCCCACATCATTTGAATAAAAAGAATTTTTTTGTTCAAATGGGTCACATGACCCTTGCACATCATCTTTCCCTTTTTATGGTAGAGATCTTCTCCATAAAATGAGCTCACACATGTGATTGCTAAATGCATCCATGTGTCACATGCCAACACACTCCTCACTAAAACTTAATTTTTTATTCAAACACTCACCCACAAAAATAATTTTTTAATTCATTAACAAGTCCACATCATCCTCATACTATCCCATGGAAATTAATTTTTAATTCATTCCTCTTCCTTCCCAATGTGAATTTAAAATTCACATTTAATCTCAAACATCCAATTTTGTTTTTGAGATCTAAGTTCTTGATCTCATCCTCTCATCTCAACCATTGATTCCAACTATGAATCCTATCCATTGGATTCAAATCCCTTCAAATTTCCGTATAAATACAAGGTCATCCTAAGCCATTTTCATCACATTCAATAGCATGTAAACCATGTCAAAATCTCTACCCAACAAGTCTTCCATATCCACATAATGCCAAAATCCCAACTCACTCATTCATAGCCAAATATCTCTCTCATCCTCATCTCCATCAAATCCTTTTACAAAAGTATCTCTCATCCAATTTTTATTGTGTTGACTTAAGAGCAATCCACATTCACAATTCATCAACTTGGGTAAAGCTAGGAGCCACTTGGTTGCAAGCTCCTCCACCTTATCAAGGAGTGAAGGAGATTGGAGGACTTTGAAGGTATAAATCTCCTTTGTTTGATTATCTTTCATGTTTTCTTGTCTTTCTGATTTCTCTCATCTTCGTTTGGCATGCCTAGTGGGACCCCCTAGTCCAAATCTAACTTGAATTCAAGTTTTTGTGAAGATTTCTTGACGAACTTCCTAGTTTAGTGCTATTCGCTCCCACAGTCACTTTATATTCCTGTGGATTAGCACTATCTATCTTTGTCGTAGCACTATATGCCTCTGTATTAGCCCCATACATGTCTATATTAGCACCATTTTCCTATGACAATGCTAACATTTTTTAGTCAAGAAAATTTTTATATCTATTTTGTGTTCATCATCATTGTCTGCAGGTGTTTGATCTCTATTTTTTGATAGGGTCTCTTGGTCCTAAGGGGTTATTATGCTCAATTTTCTTGAGATATTTTAAGAATAACTAGGCTACCTAATGCAAGCTAACCCTATTTTTAGCTTACCAATTATGGCATTCACCTTTGACTAAACTTACAGGTTGTTTTATCTTTTATTTTCATCATTTTGTGCAAGTTTGATCTCTATCTTTGTGCTGGTCTCTATCTTTCTGTGGATTAGCGCTATCTGTACTCAGAATCACGCCATTGAGCTCTTTGCTAGATAGACAAAAGGTATAAAATTTTTAGTTTGTATATTTCAGCACCATCTGACTTTATTTTGATGTTATATACCTCTGTATTAGCGCTATTTTTGTTGTTTTAGCATTATTTTCTTATCTATTAGCACTATATTCCTCTATTTTAATGCTTTTTTATAACATTTTTTTGGAGACTGTGTAGGGTCTAATCTATGTTTGCAAGGATTATAAACATTTGTCTAAGACTGTTTATTAGACTACTCACATTTTTAGTCTAGGTTTTTCTTGTCCAAGACCTTGTTTGTATTCACTAGCTTAGTTGCACTAAAAGTAGTTAGTGGGAATTAATCATGTTTGTCATGTTTGGTTTGTTGACGTATGCTCTGCCCTCACACGTTAGGGTGGCCTTGGGGATCAAAAGTCTACTCTCAAACATTTTATTACTTTTAAGTGTTATTCCCAAAGGGGTTACCATTTTTGCATATGCTCTCCCCAGGTGGCTAGTACAATTTTGGGTGATCAAAAGCAAGGGGTAATTTCTTCTTAGGAGGTCTTCTTGGGGATGACCTCAACCACATGTACTAGAAGGGTATATCAAAGGGGGGAGAAGGAAACTTGTACCCCAATCTAGTTATGTTATCATTGGGATAGCCTTGGGGCCCCAGGTGATTCCAGACATAAGGTAAAGTGGTTTGCTGCATCCCTTCAATGGACTAGTGTTCATTGTCTTTTACCTCATGTACCTTCTGTATGAAGAGGACTCCCTAGAAGCTTGTAATATCCTAGTTTAAGACCTTTTGATCATCATACTTTGTAGTGCACCACTCCAGAGGAGGGGAAGATGCTCACGGCACTGTTATACTTGAGATAGGCATTACCTTGGGCAAGATGAAAGTCTCAGAGGTAAGGGGTGTATGGTGGTCCATGACCTTACATTTCCTATCTATCCAAGCTATAGCATCAAAGGTATTAGTTGGGGTGGGAATCTCATTTCACAATGAGTTGAGATTGACCCATGGTCACATCGTGAGATCTACAAGGTATGACACTCCCACTTGAATAATTATTAGGATGTTCATGTGAATGGCGTGTCTTCATTATCAAAGCCTGTACAAGCCAATTATCCAAGTCCACCTTGATTCAAGCCATTGTGTCATCTTGTTTGATTTTGTTCTTGCCAAGAACCTTTGACATCATTCAGATCCAACATTTGAACCTTTGAAATCCACCATTTGAATCAAAAATCCCAAAAAACCATGTTTTCCATCAAACCAATCAAATTTCAATCTCTGACTATCTATTAGTGCCATATGTTCATTGTTTAGCACCATATGTATAACTATTAGCACCTTTTCTTAGCACTATCCATTCACCTATCAGTGCTATTTGTTATTCTGTTAGCACTATCTGTGCTTCTGTTAGCGCCATCTAGGTTTGAATTAGTGTCACTTTTGTACAGTGTCAAAAAGCCACCAACATATTTTTACCTAAGTTCTTAAGCTTAATTTGACCATCCTTAGCATGTGGAAACCCTTGAAAACCATTCAAAAATCTTCCATCCCCCATCAAAACCATCAATTTTACAAGCACATTTTTAAAAAAAAAATTAGTCGAGGCCTACGTCACCAAACCCCTATTAGTGGGGGGTCACATCTATCCCCCTACACCCCCTAACATCAGGCTAGGTCTCCCCCCAACACCAATAAACCCACCACATTTATCAAATCCCATCATTTGAGCTTAATTAACCCCCATCTTTGAGTTTAATCCAATATCATCTTAATCATCTTCTAATCCAATATCCATTGTCTTCCCAATTCATATCCTAATCCATTTATCCAACATTAATCACCCTGTAATCCTCTTAATCCAGCCCTCTTATCCTCCTAATCACTCGTCCAATTATCCAATTTCATCCTAATCATTATCCTTATCACCCAAATAATTGTCCTAATCCACCATCATTGGACTCTAATCCCAATCAATTTTCTATGTCAAGACAAGGTCCTAATCCTAACCATCTATCTTATTCATTTCCTAATCATCCAACTTATCCAAATCATATCTCACCCTCATATCCTATTCATCCTAATCATCCTCATCATCCTTAATCCAATTCATCACCATAATGTTAATCTAATTCCTTTATCCATTTGATCAATTTCATCCAAGTCAAATCCAAAATCCAACCAACATCATCCAACTAGCAACAACGTTATCTAAATCTTCATCCAAAATCAACCACAAGTCAAAATCATAACATCAATCCAAATCAAAAATCAAATCCATCATCAATCATCCATCATCCTTTATCTATTGCAATTAAACATTCCAACCCCTAATCCTTAATCAACAAACAATCCTTTTGCAAATCAAACTTTGGTTAAGGACTTAGTCTCCTTCATCCTCCATCAACCTTTCATCCAAAATCCCATTCACAATCATCCACATCATTATCAAAATCCTAATCCATCTAGTCCAAAATCAAGACCCTAGTTGATCATCATCAACCTTTATCCAAACTTTCTTGAGATCATTAGTCTATCTTAAGTAAGTCATCAAAATCAATAATCAACCCAATCAACCCTCTTGCTTGAGATCATTCGTCTATCTTAAGTATAGAGAATCATCCATCCTTTGAAGTGAAACAAATCATCCTAAGGTCTTGAAATTTGTTCCCCAACCTACATCACTCATCCATTATTCTATCCTCCCAACAACATGGATCCATCTGTAGCAATGCAACAATTACAAAGACTTAAAAAATCTATGAGAACATGGATCCTAATGCTAAGGAAAAATGTAAAAATGACATTACTAATATACCCTTAGCCCACCCTATCATTGGAGACTCTCAAACTCCTATTTCATCCCCATCAACCTTATACACATCAACATCCTATGCACCTTTCCCATCAAACTCATACCAACCTTCATCATATCAACAAACACCCTATCTTTCATCCCCATCAACATCATATCAATTTCCATCCCCTTACATATCCAAACCATCATATCTACCCAACCAATCAATACCCCCAACTTACTTATCCCCCAACCTTTCTCATGCTACCTTTGATCAAGGGAACATCAATTAGCACACAAGCACCTTATGGCCAAAATTGAGAGCTTAAGTGCACAACCATGGCCCTATGAGAATCCCCCATCCTCCAATCCATCAATTTCTCCAACCCTCCCATCATAATATCCTTCCAATCCTATCAACCTTAATCCATTATCCTATGTATCTCCCAATCCACCAACCCATATCCCCCATCCACCATCTAATCTACCATTAAACCTTCCAAATCCTAATCCATCCACAAAATAATCCTTGAAGGATTTTCTCCAAAGGACATTAGAAAAAATCAAAAAAGCAAAGCTATGGAATCTCCTACCTCTCAAACACCATCATGCAATCCCATCACCCATCTACCTAATCCTAATCCTAATCCTACAACATACACAATCATCATCCATCCACTATACCATCCTACCAAACTTCTTGAATAATCTCCTATCATAAGTCAAGAACCATCATGTAACCATGTTCAAGATCCAATCCAAGAACCTGTCACATCCATCCAAGCACCTATCACATCTATCCAATTCACTTCCACTACTATCCAAACACATGACCTATGTCAAGAATCAAATCCAAAGCATGTTGAAGCATCAACCCCCCATCCTAATCAAAATCTAAACATCCCATATAATTCTATCCCTAACTCCCTCCTATCTAATCCCATCCCTAATCCCCTCCCATCTAGTGATCACCCTATCCACATCAACCCTATCACCTCTACCACAACAACCCCTATTGTTATATGGAGCCTAATCAGACTCAGAGGTTACTTATTCCCCACTTTTATCAGCGTGGTTTCCCCCCAAATTCCTACGGGGTCAAGGGGCAGTGCCCCTTGCGGGGTTTGGGGGCAACACCCCCAAGATGGGGTTAAGGGGCAGTGCCCCTTGGGGGTCCAGGGGTAGTGCCCCTGGCGCACTCCTTATCGTGATACAGGGTGGGTCGAGGGGCAGCGCCTTTGTGGGGGCTTGGGGGCAACACCCCTGAAACCTCACATGGTTTTTATTATTTTATAAAGGCAACGGGAGTTATTTTTCATTGGCTGACATAAAAAACCCTATTTTTGTAACCAATAAAAAGATTGATAAAAGTGGCTAAGGGTTAGATTTTCAATTGTATGTATTGTAACATTTTGCAGTGGTATTGAGTTGCTGGGATTGCTGGTTGTAATCAGTTTGATTTACTGGATAATAATATTGGACTCTCTATTTGGTGGATGTAGCCCGAGTTTGGGTGAACCACATTAAAACTTGTCTCTTGCTATTATTATTTTTATGTATTTCCATTCCTCTGTTTAATCTTTATTTGCATTTAATTGATATCTTCTACCAGCTAACCCTAACAAGTGGTATTAGAGCGGGTTGTGTTCGATTATCGTCTGCAGGAAGGTCTCACGGTTGAGTGGGAGCAATGGCGGACGAGGGTAAATTGAAGGTCGATAAATTCAGTGGGTAGAACTATCAGTTATAGAAGATGTAGATGGAGGATTACCTCTATCAAAAGGATTTATGGATGCTGTTGGAAGGAGTAGCCAAGAAACCAACAACAATGACTAATGAGGATTAGAATCTTCTTGACAGAAAGGCACTAGAAACCATTCGATTGTGCCTAGCACCATTGGTAGCATTCAATATAATGGAAGCAAAGACAACAGATGGTCTGATGAAAGCTTTGGCTAAATTGTATGAAACACTCTCAGTCTCAAATAAGGTATTTCTCATGAAGTGCTTGTTTAATCTAAAAATGGTTGAAGGTGGATCTATGACAGATTATTTAAATGAATTTAATATGATTGTTAGTCAATTGACTTTTGTAAATATAAAATTTGATGAAGAAGTTAGAGCTCTCTTGATATTATGTTCATTGCCTGAAAGCTGGAATAGTTTGGTAATGGCGGTTAGTAACTCTGTTTCTCATTCAAATACCTTGAAATTTGATGATGTTGTTGGTGTTATTCTGAGTGAGGAAATTTGTAGGAAAAGCTCAGGAGGGTCCACATCAGGTAGTGTTTTGAATGCAGAAAGAAGGGGTAGATCAAAGGAGAGAGGAAAAAGTTCTGGAGGTCATGGGAAGTCACGAGGAAAATCAAAGGATAAGAGATCCCAAACTAGAGGACATAAAGATTGTTGGTACTATGGGAAACCAAGTCATTTGAAGAAAGATTGTTGGTCTCAAAAAAATAAAGAAGGAGACAAACAAGAAGGTAATAAGAAGGTAAATGTGGTAAGTAATAAATCTGAAGATGATGCTTTGATTCTTTCCCTAGATAATGCTGATGATTCATGGGTTTTAGATTCAGGGGCCTCATTTCATGATACGCCCCATAGAAGTTATTTTCTTGATTATGCCCAAGGGGATTTTAGGTTGGTTTATTTGGGAGATAATGAACCTTGTCAGATTGTTGGCAAGGGGAAGAATCAAGATTAAGTTGCAGAATGGGAATCATTGGCTACTACAAGAGGTAAGGCATGTTCCAAGGCTCAGTAGGAATTTAATTTCAGTAGGGCAGCTAGTTGATGAAGGTTGCATTATTACATTTATTGATAAAAATTGGAAGGTTTCAAAAGGTGCCTTAATAGTAGCAAAAAGTGTGAAAGTAGGCACCTTATATCTTTGTACAAGTCATATTGTTCCTTCTACTTTAGTTGTTGTAGAGAAAAAAAAAACATGTTCAGGAATAGTTGCTGTAGGTTCTGAGACAACACTATGGCATAACAGACTTGGGCATGAGTGAAAAAGGTACGAAGGTACTTCATTCTAAGAAAGTTTTACCAGGTCTCAAATGTATTAATATAGATTTCTGTTAAAGTTGTGTGTATGGAAAGTCATTTTTCTCAAGGATTGGAAGCAAAAAAAAATGAAAAGTTGGAGCTTGTGTATATGGGGACCAGCTCAGGTATCTTCTCTTGGTGGCTCTTGGTATTATGTTACATTCATAGATGATGCAACTAGGAAGCTTTGGATTTATTTCCTTAGGCAGAAATTTGATGTATTTGAAACATTTAAGAAATGGAGAAGCTTGGTTGAGAATGAGATGGGTAAAAGATTAAAATGTCTCAGATTTGATAATGGTGGTGAGTATTGCAGCAAAGAATTTGAGGATTATTGTTCCTTTAATGGAATTCGTAGGCAGAAAATAGTTCCAGGGACTCCACAAGAGAATGGAGTGGATGAACGCATGAATAGGACAATAATGGAGCGTGCAAGGACTATGAGATTGCATGCTGGGCTGCCTTTAAACATGTGGGCAGAGGCTATCAACACTGCTATATATTTAATTAATAGAGGTCCTTCAGTTCCTTTGGGCTGTGGTATTCCAGAGGAAGCATGGACAGGTAAGAAAGTGAGTTATTCTTTTCTCAAAACCTTTAGATGTGAAGCATTTGCACATATAGATTTTAAAAATAGAACCAAGCTGGATGTAAAATCAAAAAGGTGTACCTTTGTTGGATATGGCCTTGATGAATTTGGTTATAGGCTTTGGGATTTTGAAAATTAAAAAATTGTGAGAAGTAGGGATGTTGTATTTAATGAGAAGGTATTGTACAAAGATCAGTTGCAGCAGCATGAGAAGAAAGAATAGGATTATGTGGTGCTAGATGATACTCCAAATAGTGATGTTTCAGTGGTTCCTCATGCTCTGCAATAACAACCAGAAATACCACAAACTCTAGTGAATGTTAGACAGTCAACAAGGCTAAGTAGACCTCCTGAAAGGTTTTCTCCCTCTTTGTATTCTATTTTGTTAACAGATATTGGTGAACTAGAAGGGTATGATGAAGCTATGCAGGTGGATACACAGGTTCAGTGGGAGCTTGCTATGAAAGAAGAAATGGACTCCTTGCTGAAAAATCAAACTTGGGAATTATGTAAGTTGCCTGCAGGTAAAAAAGCTTTTACCAAACAAATGGGTTTATTGGCTGAAAGAGGAAGATGGAGGTAAGAAAAGATTTAAAGCCAGGTTAGTTGTAAAAGGATTTGCACAGAAAAAGGGCATTGATTTTGATGAGATATTTTCTCCGGTTGTCAAGATGACTTCTATTTGTACTGTTTTAAGTATTGTGGCTGCTGAAGATTTGTATTTGGAACAGTAGATGTGAAAAATACCTTTCTCCATGGTGATTTGGAGGAGGAGATATACATGGAATAGCCCCAAGGATTTGAGGTCAAAAGTAAGGAGAAACTGGTGTGCAAATTGAAGAAGAGTTTGTATGGCCTGAAACAAGCACCTCGGCAATGGTATTTAAAATTTGATAGTTTTATGGCTGAGCAAGGCTACAACGAGTGTAATTCTAACCATTGTGTTTATTTTAAAAGGTTAGATAATGACAGCTACATTATTTTATGTTTATATGTTGATGACATGCTTATAGCTGGGTCTAACATGGATCACATAAGAGAGTTAAAACAGCAGTTAGCACAGTCATTTGATATGAAAGATTTGGGGGCAGCAAAACAAATCCTTGGTATGAAAATTTCAGAGATAGGAAGAACAAAAAATTGGCTCTATCTCAGGCTGATTATGTTGAAAAGGTGTTGTAGAGATTCCATATGGAGAATACAAAAGCTGTCAGCACACCTTTGCCTAGTCATTTGAAATTGACTAAGGAGATGTGTCCTAAGACACAAGAGGAGGAAGAGAAAATGTCCAAGGTACCATATGCTTTAGGTGTATGAAGTTTAATGTATGCCATGGTATGCACCAAAATGGATATTGTACATGTTGTAGGAGTCGTAAGCAAGTATATGAGTCATCCCGAATTGGAGCATTGGAATGTAGTAAAACAGATTCTTAGATATTTGAGAGGTACACCCAATAAACACTTATGTTTTGGGGGCTCTTATACAGATTTAGCAAGTTATGTAGACTCAGATTTGGTAGGGGATATTGATACCAGGAAGAGTACTACAGGTTATGTCTTTATTGTAGGTGGGACAGCGGTGAGTTGGATCTCACAGTTGCAAAATGTGGTTGCTTTATCCACCACAGAGGCAAAATATGTAGCTGCAACAGAGGCAAGCAAGGAGATGATATGGCTACAATCTTTCATGGAAGAATTGGACAAACAATAGGCTAACAGTTATTTGTTTATGGATAGTCAGAGTGCCATACATCTTACAAAGAATTATGCCTTGCATTCAAAGACCAAACACATACAGTTGAGTTATCACTTTATTCGGTCAGTGTTGGATGATGGACAATTACAGCTAGAAAAGATACATACAGATGAAAATCTAGTGGATATGTTTACAAAGGCAGTGACAAGGGAGAAGTTGAGCTCCTCTTCAGCTTCGATTGGTCTTCAAGACTAAAACTAACAAAAACAGCATAGCAGAGTTGAGGGTGCTTATTTCTAGTGGGAGCTACGGTGTCAGTGGTGTTATGATCAGTCTCCAAGTGGGAGATGATATGGTGTGGAGTTTGATCAGTCTCCAAGTGGGAGATTGTTGTTATATGGAGCCTAATCAGACTCGGAGGTTAATTTTTCCCCACTTTTATCAGCACGATTTCCCCCCAAATTCCTACAGGGTCAAGGGGCAGCGCCCCTTGCAGGGGTTTGGGCAGTGCCCCCAAGATGGGGTCAAGGGGCAGTGTCCCTTACGGGGTCTAGGGGCAGCGCCCCTGGCATGCTCCCTATTGCGATACAGAGTGGGGTCAAGGGGCAGCGCCTCTGTGGGGGCTTAGGGGCAACGCCCCCAAAACCTCACACGATTTTTATTGTTTTATAAAGGCATCGGGAGTTAGTTTTCATTGGCCGACATAAAAAAACCCTATTTTTGTAACTGACAAAAAGCTTGATAAAAGCGACTAAGGGTTAGGGTTTCGATTGTATGTATTGTAACATTTTGCAGTAGTATTGAGTTGCAGGGATTGCTAGTTGTAATCAGTTTGATTTACTAGATAATAATATTGGACTCTCTGTTTGGTGGATGTAGCCCGAGTTTGGGTGAACCACATTAAAACTTGTCTCTTGCTGTTATTATTTCTGTGTATTTCCATTCTTCTGTTTAATCTTTATTTGCATTTAATTGATATCTTCTGTCGGCTTACCCTAACAACCCCCGTTGATTCTCCCACACCATCTACCAATCCCATCCCAAATACATCCTCTTATCAACTTGGAAAAAGTACCTTCATCTATGGTGGCTCCCTCGTAGGAGGTGAACAACTTCCATCCACCACCTATCCTTCTCCAACAAATAATGGACTTGCATCTTGTTTCCAAAGCACCAAACACCCCATTGCGTGCCACATACTATAAAACGTGAAATATCAAGGCAAAGGTTTAGGCCTTCATGAATAAGGCATCTTGGAGCCCATCCATACCACATTCCATCTATCCTCACATGGCCTTGGCTATACATCCCAAAGAAAACTATCAACCCATGTTGGTAGCATCCACACACCTCATAAAGCATCTTCTTCTAAGTCCAAATCTAATACACCTCATCACACCTCCAAATCATATGTCACCATCCCTCCTCCATCTTCATATCATGAGCAAAAGCATGTGACCAAACACATCCCCCATTAACTTTACCTCCACTTCTACCAACTCCTAACATACCCATCCTCAAGAAAAGTTTCAACTCTACAACTTTCCCGCTCGAACAAGTTTTGAACCTACTTTTGTCATGGTCACTGTCAGCCTAGAGGGGCCCTCTGCTCCCTTGCTGGGCCCTCTGGTCAAGCTTGCTACATGTATTGCCTTGAGTAGTGCTACTGAGAGGGATTCCCTAGCCCCAAAGCTGAACCTCGAGGCTTAACAAAAGGCCCTACTGGGCGCAGAAGAACATTTCAAGGAAGACCAGACCAAACCAGTGTTGTAAGAGTTGGAGAATGGTACTGACCTCCAAATACTTGATCACATGATGGAGAAAATCATTACATCCATGGAACTCTCACTTGTGGGCAAGTTCCAGGCCCTAAGACCTAACATTGACATGGTGAGAAGATGGATTGCCTCAAGGTGGAAGCTGAAAGGGTGTGCACTACTAGTGCTATTGAAGGGGTCCTCTTTCTCTTCAAATCCACTGCTAAAGAGGACCTATTAGAGATATTAGTTGGCGGGCCTTGGCTATATGGTAAACATAATTGTTAAGGGGAAAATTGGATTAATCAAATGAATAATAAAAACCCAAAACATCAATGGAATATGAAGATAAAAGGAGATTTAAAATAAAAGAGAGAAGATCCTCACAACCTTTTGCATTGTGTCTTCCATTGCTCACCTATTCTTTCTTGATCCTTTGGTGATGAAGATGGCCCTCAGGAAGCTTGCTTCCTTGCTTCGATTCTGCAAGATAATAAGGAGAAATGGCTCCGATACTTGGTGTGTTTGAAGATGAGTTTCAACACACTATAAAATGGATGGATGATGAATGGTATGAAAATGGAGGTGCCAATGACACGCTATAGTTCTTGCAGCATAAGTTTACTCAAAGGTTGGATCTTAAATGAAGAAGAAGAGGGTTGTATTTATAGAGTTGTGTGAGAGAAGATCAATGGTGGAGAAGAAATAAGAAGATCAATGGAGGAGAATGTTTGAGAGAACGTGCGCGAATAGAAGGACATGTGTCATTCAAGAAAGAAGCTTTGTTGAGTTAACTACTTTCTTGATGAGGATGAGTTTTTATTTTTCTTAAATTAGAATATATTTTTCTAATTTAAAAACAAAGTTGCTTTAAAGTTGCTTTAATTCAGCTTTTGCTTTTGCATGACAAGAAGAATTTATTTTTAGAAGATTTGAAGATTTTTTAGAAGATAAGAAAGCATAATTAAATAAATAAATTTATTTAATTACTTGTAGATAATTTTTTTGAAGAATAAATAAAATATTTAAATATATTTGATTTTTTAGAGATTTAATTTAAATAAATTTGCATTTTATTTAAATTTAGAAGAATGGATGATTTAATAAAATAATTAGGATTATTTAATTATTTAGAAGAATGAAGTTGATGTAGATGAAATTAATTAAATAAATGTAATTTATTTAATTAAATGGGAGAGAATGAATCAAATAAATAAAATAATTTATTTATTTATTGATAGAGGAATATTAAGATAAAATAAATATTTAAAATATTTATTTATGTAGAGTCATGTCATTTTTAGGTGTATACATTTTGCACCTCTTTGATGCAATGTGTTTTATCACGTTATTTCAAAGAATAAGAATTTTTGACACTGATACATGCCCCAATTTGCCCTTGGTACAAGTTTAACGACAGGATGCCCCCTTAGGATATTGGACAGGAAGACAGCAGACGGCGTGAGATGGACAATCTCACAAAGAAGAAGGTGAAAACAGGCTAGGATGGAAAAAAGTAGGACATGGTTCAGAGGAACAGATACGAGAAGTAGTCACTATTGCCACACTGTCAGCTATGGTTCACTTCCTATATATAGGAGCTGGGTCCACAAGTTCTATTCATTTGCACACTTGTCCTTAGTTGATTGGTCTTTGAGAGCTTAGGAGAGCATGGGAGCTAGAGAAGTTGACACAGAGATGGATATTCCACGCGAGGAGCACTGGTTTGAGTGAGTCCGATGGTTTGATCGACCAGCCGAGGTAGGACCACCGGTATGTAGTTCGTCAAAACTCGCTAAAAGTCATTTATTAGGGCAATAAATGCTTAGGAAAAAAAGCTAAGACAGATGCACCAAACTGCAGTTCAGTGCATATGCTGCTAAGTTGCGCATATGAGATATCTTATGGTGCATATGATAGTTTGGTGCATATAGTCTGGGAATTGGCGCATCCATTTTGGAATAGCGCATACGACACAAGAAGTGGTGCATGTGCCAGAATGGCGCATACATGTCAAGGATTGGCACATTCATGGTGAAGCGACACATATGATATGGATCAGCTCATTTGCCACCTGGATCGGTGCATTTGCACTAGTAAAATCAATTGATTTAACGAAATTAACCCAATTGGCACCTTCATCGATGCGTCAATTGATAAGTGATCTCTGAGATTGTCGAGAATCTAGTCAAGAGATGATATGCTGTTTTGATTAATTTGATATGTTAAGTCAATGATATGATAGTTTGATTGCTTGGAGTAGGTTTTCTTAGATATGGATTTCTTTGACACCTTGCTTTGCTTGATTGCAGGAGGATATCTGGGATACCCTGATGTCACGAGAGCAATTCCCTTTGCCGTTGTTACAGCAGTATATGTTGACAGAGATTGACTGCGAGGCTCTTCGTGCAATGGGTTTGCATTATATTTGTTTCATGCCTGAGGTTCACACAAACCGTGGGTTGTTGACTGCAGTGGTGGAGTGATTCCATAGCGAGGATGGGACATTCCATCTACCGACTGGGGAGATGGCGATCACTCTAGAGGACGTGTACCAGATTCTGCACCTTCCTATTCAGGGAGAGTTGGTAGAGTATGAGTCATAGTGTGACGCTGGATTGATTGAGTGCAGACACGTGTTCGATGACCCAGAGTTGGTTGAGCAGGTGATTTCATGGCAGGGCATTCATGACTGCTATGACTACTTCCTAGGGATAGTGGCGGGACTAATCGGTGGCGTAGTATGCCCTGATAGGAGGTCACACGGCTTCCTGATTGGCTGGGGGAGGGTGCTGGAGAGCATGATCACTGATGGGACTCGGTATACATAGGGTGTGTGCATGCTAGCACATTTATACAGGGATATACACTAGGTCATGTATCATAGAGGGGCCAACTTGTCAGTAGGTGTATCTTTGTTGCAGTTTCAGTTATGGGAGCATATAGCTATGACACAGCCGATATGTCTTTTCCATAGGCAAAGGGGTGAGCCCTACAGTTACGGATATGCAGGTGTGATTTCCCAACACAAGCTGGGAAAGCTTAAGTATTGGAGACACACGTTGGATAACGTGGATCTAGTTATCTGGAGCCCATACCTAGGCTGCGAGGTATGGGAGGATGAGACCGACGAGTTGCCCTACTACTTCCAGACTTGATGGCTTATTGGCAGGACTAGGTACATATTAGAGAGGTAGATTGTGAGCAGAGTGCAGAGGTAGTTTGGTAGAGTGCAGGGCAGACCATAGGGATAGGTACAATTTACGAGGACCCATGCAGAGAGATTCAGGTGGGGTCCCGTGGCATCATACAAGGAGGCCTTGGCAGACTTCTAGTAGATTTCTCATGCGGCTTGGTCCATGAGGAGGGAGATAGTGGATTCTGGCATGACGCCATATTATGAGGAGTGGTTCGCGGCACATCCATTCCCTAGATATTCAGGGCCTGGAGAGTTGGCTCCTCATATAGATGAGGAGGATTTAGATGACTAGGGTGGAGCCAGCAAGA
This sequence comes from Cunninghamia lanceolata, assembly GCA_027924645.1. Taxonomy (NCBI): domain Eukaryota; kingdom Viridiplantae; phylum Streptophyta; class Pinopsida; order Cupressales; family Cupressaceae; genus Cunninghamia; species Cunninghamia lanceolata. The sequence goes on along the minus strand of BSBN01001427.1, from coordinate 2,356,553 downwards.
GGAGGGGAGGATGGAGGAGGGGGAGAGGAGGTTAGGGAGATGATGGAGGAGATGGAGGAGGAGGTGGTAGATTGAGACAGAGGAGGAGGTCTAGGGAGTGACATTCGGGTCAGTAGGCAGTTGTGCAGCCGCAGGCTACAGGACAGGCGCAAGCACCAGCACAGTAGGTGGCACCACAGAGACAGATGTTCCCACCACCATAGGTGGCTCTATAGCAAGTGCAAGGACAGGTGCCAACATAGTAGGTGGCATAGGGACAGGGACAGGCAGGGCATGCCCCGCAACCTGACTTACAACAACAGGCTTTTGAGATGTTACAAGGTCAGATTAGGTAGCTGAGGGCCCACTTGAGAGTAGTAGAGTCTCAGAGAGAGGTAGATGTAGGATGGATATCAGAGATATCCAAAGAGAGAGATGCAGCCTTGGCTAGTGTGCGGGCGATGAGAGCAGAGAGATGGAGCCATGGCAACTATGGGTATAGATGGTACTTCTAGCTTTTTGGTTTCACAGGTGTAATAGGCACAAACGTAACTAGCCCAGGTACAGAGTGAGCTTGCCAAAGTGCAGGCTTAGGCTCAGTATTACATAGGTTTATATCATGGGACAGTGTTAGTGGATCAGTGTGTGCCCAGCTTCAGGAGCCAGTCTGTGGCATCTCAGAGGGCAGGTGGGTGTCGATCTGTAGGATCAATGAGGGGCCCCCAGCAGTCAGGGGGAGATAGAGGAGAGGGTAGCACAAGGAGCAGTGGTCCACGATAGTAGGGTTAGCTAGACCTGGACACTTGTACCATTTTTGATTTGATGTACACATTTTTGATGGCTGGGATAGCCTGTATATGTACTATTTTACCCTGAGACATGTATCACTATCTTGTTGTACTTTGTATACATTTTATGATATGACTCTGAGAGATTGGATAGATATTTTGATATGTTGTACATTTGGACATGTTTTTATGCTTTATATGATAATGCAGCTATTGATGTTCTATATGCATATGGTCTATGTTTATATGTTATGGATGTAATCTATCTTATGATGCTTTGTATATGTGATACATACTAGATGGATTTTAGGATGATTTGATATGTAAGTGCAAATTGGAAATGTTATGGATGTGATTATGCAGCTCTATGTTTTTGATTTTTTTTTATACGATATACTGATGCAAATGTAAGTGGATGACCTAATGGACTTATTATGTATGCAAATGATTTAATCATGTGATATGATATGCTACCTATGCTATGTTTTTGATATGTCCAAATATACTCAATCGACACAGAGATGATATAGATAGGCGGAAGAAAAATAAATAAAGAAAAATGGGATTTCATTTGATATACTGTAGGATTTTCTTATTGTGTGGTTGATATGGATTTTTGGATATGGGATGGATGTGGATTGTCATCTTGATATTGCAAGTATTTTTCTTTCATCATTGGGCACTTTTTGTTTCTTTTCTCTTTATGAAATGTTGTAAGAAAATACAAGCATCTAGGTATAATTAGACCGAGATGACCTGAGTATTACTTACATGGATTTTGATATAGCAAGTTGATACAAGTATCTAGTCAAACTTGAATCTAGATGACCTGAGTACTTCTTGTGTTTCAACAGACAAGGATTGCCCCTTTTCATGTTTAGACCTTCGAAGTCCTCGATGATCTTTTGCTGATCATGTCTTTAGACAAAAGTCGTCACATTACTAAAGTTTAATCCACAAATAACAGACAAAGAAAAAGATTATGCCCCCATCATAGAATCTCTAGCTTTTTGGCATCCTTGAGTAGCATAGGAAGACATAATGACAAAAATCTAAGACTATTTGAGTTAATCTATTCAAAAAATGTTCTTTACATTAGATGTGTCTTTTTGCCATAATTGATATAGAATTAGTCTGAGTGCTTTGGACAGGTTGATGTCTCGCATCAAGAATTTTGGTTTGGGTAGCTTGCTTTGTTGCACTTGTCTAGTGAAAGGTGTCACAATCCTTATTGGTATCCTCTTTGAACACGTGGCATTCAAGAATCCAAATCCATAACCAGGTCGAGGAGTTGCCCCCAGTTTAGATGAAGGATTGACTTATTATGGGTGATACGACGAACAAAGATGGAGAGATGGACCCTAAGGGACTGAACGTAGTTCAGGGTGAACCTGATGGACCTAAGACCTAGGCGATGGCATAGATGTAAAAATGGTATGGACAGCAGGACAGACGACACGCGAAGGATATGGAGAGGAAAGAAGTGGAGTGGAGTGGAGCCTCGAGGGCACATTGAGAATGGGCTTGCCTATGTGATAGTTCAGAGGCGACGTAGTTTGACAATGGTTCAAAGGACTAGTTCAAGATGAACGATATGATGGACACAAGAGATATGAAGTCATAATAGATGAAGAAAGTGGTTTGTCACAGATAGCACCTGTTTACCAGGTTTTCACCACTTACTTTTATTTACACGAAAGCTAAAAGTACGCATGATGCTTGTTTTCCAGGTTTTCATTATGGTACCTATCCTAGGTGCCTATTTGCCAGGTTTTCACCATAGGACAATTTTTTTGTTATTTTTCCATTTTTTGATTTTTTTTGTTTGTTTTTTATCACTTTTTCAATTTTTTGATTTTTTAAGGACTCCCTTGCATTGGGGTTTTAGGTGTAGAACATACGAAGATGCATACTATTGATAGGATCATTGAATAGTTCACCTTTAGATGTAGCCAATTGATATGTCCCTGACCCATAGGATGCAATGATGACATAGAGACCTAGCCAGTTGGGTTCAAACTTGCCTTTCTTTTCGCAATCTTGCTAATTTCTAGGATTTTCTCTGAGGACTAGATACCCTATGATTGTAGCTTCTAGACATTTGTTGTTGATATGCTTTTAGATGGTTAAAGGATTATTGCCTTCTCTCTTCGAGCAGCTCTAACTCTTGAAGTCTAGTCACTCTGTATTCTTCATCAGATATGAGGCCTTTTAACGAAATTCGCACGGATGGGATCTCGACTTCAATGGGCAAGATGTCTTCAGATCCGTAGACCAGGGAGTACGGTGTTGCACCTGTGGGTGTGTAGATGCTTGTGCAATAGGCCCACAGTGCGGGATTTATCTAGACATGCCAATCACGGCTGGCATCATTGACAGTCTTCTTTAGGATTTTTAGGATAGTTTTATTTGATGCCTCCACCTAGCCGTTACCTTGGGGGTAGCAAGGGGTTGAAAAGCGGTGCTGGGAATGGAATTTGTCACATAGTTCCCTGACGTCCTAATTTTTGAAAGTTCATCCATTATCCATGACAATAGACAAAGGGATACCATAGCGACAAATGATATAGTTCAAGATAAAGGAGGCAATCTGTTTGCCTATGATATTGGCTAAGGGCACAGCTTCAATCCACTTCATAAAGTACTCAGTGGCAGTGATTATGAATTTATGGCCGCTGGATGAAGGAGGGTGAATCTTGCCCACTAAGTCGAGTCCCCACTGATAGAAAGGCCAATGAGTCATTAATCATTGCAACTCCTGTGCTAGTGCATGTATCAGGTTCCCATGGATTTGGCACTTCTTGCACTTCTTTACAAAATGATAGGAATCTTGTTCCATGGTTGGACAGTAGTATCCCATGTGTATGAGTTTTTTGGCTAGGGTAGGGCCACTATAGTGAGACCCACATATACCGTAGTGCACTTCGCTCAAGGCAGTTTGATATTCCTCACTATCAAGACATCTAAGGAGAGTACCATAGAGACTTCTGCGATATAGGGTATTGGCGACAATGGCATACTGGGATGCCTGACGGATGAAGGTTCATTTTTGGTTACTAAAGAGATTAGGTGGGAGGATATTCTCTTTAAGATAGGCAAATATTTTTCCATACGGGGGGAATTGGCTCCAACAATGTGGCAAATGATATGGGATTCGGAGGTGTCATATGTAGGATAGGACATAGGCTCTATTAAGAACTCATAATGTGATTGATTACCTGGAATATTAAGGAGAGATGCAATCATGGCCATGGCATCTGCATCTTTGTTCTCAATCCTTGGTATCTGTTCAAAAGAGATCTTGACGAAGTATTCTTTGAAGTCATCTACCTTCCGTTTGTAAGGGATTAGTTTCTCATCTTTTGTCTGGTAGTCATCATTTACTTGATTTATGACCAGTTGTGAGTCACCATAAACCTGAAGTTCTTGGATATTCCATTCAACTGCTAGCTTGATGCCAATGACAAGGGCCTCATACTCTGCCACATTGTTAGTGTAGGGAAAGAGTAATCTATATGATTTAGGGATGGTGTCACCACCACGTGTGATCAACAAGATACCTGCTCTTGATCCATGCTGAGTGTGTGATCCATCGAAGTACATTTTCCAAATTGTTGTGGTTATGTGAAACATAGATTTGTTTGGAAATTCAAAGCTAAAAGGGTTGTTATCTGTTAGGGGTGCATCTGCCAGTTTGTCTGCAAGTACTTGGCTTTTTATTTCTTTCCTGTCTACATACTTGATATCAAACTCACTGAGAAGCACAACCCATTTGGACAATCTACCCGTTAGGGCTGCCTTGTTGAGTAAGTATTTGAGTGGATCAATTTTTGCTATCAGTTTGATAGAATGTGACAACATGTAATGTCTCCACTTTTGTGAGGCGAAGACCACAGCGAGACATGCTCTTTCAATTGGCATGTATTATAGTTCATATCCAACAAGTGTTCAACTGATATAGTATATTTCTTGTTCTTTCCCATCATAATTTTGCTGTGCGAGGAGAGCTCCCAGAGCTGTTGGTGTGGTCGAGATATATAGTAGCAGAGGTTTACCCTGAATTGGTGGCATCAATAGAGGTGGCTTCATGAGGTATTCTTTTAACTGCTAAAATGCTTGTTCACATGAATCATTCCATTTGAAAGGGACATTCTTATGTAGAAGGTGGGAAAATGGGTGGCACTTGTCTGCCAATTGAGAAATGAACCTTCTGATAGATTGCAATTTGCCCTGTAGGGATCTTAGCTAAGTGAGATTCTTAGAATATGGCATTTCCATGATGTCCTTCACTTTAGCTGGGTCGACTTCAATTCCATTGGTGGACACTATGTATCCAAGTAGCTTACCTGAGGTAACTCCAAACACAAACTTCTTTGGATTGAGGTGCACATTAAACTGTTCCAGTTTGTTGAAGATTTTGTCCAGTACTACTAGGTATCCTTCTCTTGTGAGTGATTTTACCAGAATATCATCAACATAGTCTTCCATTATAGTGTACATCATGTCGTGGAAGATTGTGGTCATAGCTCTCTGATATGTTGCACCGGCATTTTTCAAACCAAATGGCATGACACACGAACAATAGGTGCCCCAAGGACATGTGAATGCAATCTTGTGTTGGTCTTTAGGTGTAATTTTTATCTGGTTATATCCAGAAAAACCGTCCATTAGTGATAGCATGGTGTGCCCTGCCATGAGATCTATAATCATGTCAATGTTTGGCAGGGGGAAATCATCTTTCGGACAAGCTTTGTTCAGGTCCCTGAAGTCATTACATATTTGGACTCCGCCATCTAGTTTGGCAACTGGTACTATGTTTGAAACCCACTCAGGATAGTCTATAGGTTTGATGAATCTGACATCTAACAGTTTCTTCAGCTCTTCTTTCACCATGAGGGCCACATGTGGATACATCTTTTTGAGTTTTTGCTTTACTAGTTTAGCTCCTGGAGCTAAAGATAAGTGATGCATTATGAGATTTGGATCTAGCCCTAGCATGTCTGCATATGTCCACGCAAAGTTAATTTGTTTTCTCTTGAAGAAGTCGGTGAATGCTAGCTTTTCGTGTTCGGTTAAAGACTGTGCCATGTGGATCATTTTGGGATTATCACCTGTGCTGACATTGATTGGTTCTACTAGTTCTATCAAGAATGAAGATCTCTCCTGATCTATAAGATTGGGTAGAGGGTCAAGCCTTCCATCATTTAGCGCCTCAGGGAGGTTTTCACTGTTGGATACGTCTATATTTTATTTTTTTCATGATCTAACACTGCCCTAGAACGGTTTTCACCATTAGATCTTTCTTTCATTTTGACATTTTTGAGACTGGAAGGCTTGGCACTCTCTCCAAAATAGGCCTTCTCATTGAGTTCTATGGTGTAGCCAGCTCTGTGGTCCCCTGCGAGTATATGATCTCTAAGCTCAAGATAGTCTATGATGGCTTCATCATTCTCAAAGGTATCGAGCTTAGGGGTAGTGCCTTGTAAGTCCCAATCTATGAGTTTGGGGTGCACCAATGGTAAGGGGTCATTGGGTTGGTCTAGTTTGATGGTGTTGATGGTTAAGATAGAGTTGTTAAAAGCACGGACAAAGTCTGTGATGGTACTCTCTATTAGCGGATCCATCAAGGGGGGTATCATTCTTTCCTCATGACTTTCACTATCGTTATTATGCGGGTTAGACTCTAGTGGTCTAGCCCTTGGAACTTGTCTCTCATTTGCATGGGTTGGGTCATACTCGTGGACAACATCGATGCCTTTCTCGTCACAAGATAGCTCAGTGAGGTTACCCCATTCATATTCGTTAGAATCAGTCTCACTCCCCAGTTGCAGTTGCTAAATTTGATCAACCAGATTACTAGCAGATGTTTCTGGTTGTTTGCCTTTATTCTTATTTGCTCTATTGGTTCTTGATGTGCCAGTGTAACCTAGCCCTGTAGTGTCTCAGGCTATCAAGGTATGGGGTTGGATGGGTTCAGTGATCCCATCTTTTCTTGTACCGAGTGGACCATGTCATTCATACCCCATTCTTTGTAGCATTTGGAATCCTTGACCATATTGTTTAGTTTGTATAGACGTTTGTTGTGTTGATGAACTACCTTCATCCTTGTATAACCATTGTAGGATATCTTTATCATCACTTTCATCTTTGAGGCTTCCCCATTTGACAAATGGACCTTTGGTAGTTTTATCTGCTTTGGGTTTGCTCAAGGTAGGTCTCCCATAAGATCTGGGAGATAGGGGGTTGTGCCAAACAGATGGATTGGGAGATAGGGGGAGTTGTGCCAAACAAAGGGATTGGGAGATTGTGTACTCACCCAAGCCCTTATCTTTGAGTTTGAGGTCAGGTTGGGATGCTTTTGACAAGGAAGCAAGTGAAGCTGGGTCAATACGAGATGAAGATGAAGCAGAGGCACGGTTATTAGAAATCACAACTTCAGGTTTAGATTGAATGGAGTTGCAATACTGAAATGGATTGGGATCACCTTGGATGGTGATCTCTTGGCCTTCATAGGGGAATTTTATACACTGGTGGTATGTTGATGGCACTACTTTCAGAGCATGTATCCATGGTCTCCCAAGAAGAATGTTATATGCTAGCTCCATATCAAGGACTTGGCATGGCACACCTTTTACTATAGGTCCCACTTTGATCGGTAAAGTAACAATTCCCTTGGAAGTTCTCTCCTTCTCATCATAGGATTTGATAGTGATTTTCTTTTTTTGATCAATAGCTTTCTCCCCAAACCCCAATGTAAGGATTAGCTTCAAGGAGAAAATATTCAAACCAGCTCCTCCATCAATTAGGACCCTTTTTATCTTATGTTTGTGGATGAAAGCTTTGATATGAAGAGAGGCGTTATGAGGTTGGGTGATTGACATATCATCCTTTTTAGTGAATGATAGGGAATGAGGTGAGATAATGTCACCTACCATGGTTTGAAACTTTTCTTCGGTGAGGTTCGTTGGAATAGAGGCTTCTGATAAAGCTTTGTAAAGAATGGCCCTATGGGATGGGGATAGACGCAGAAGTTCCAGAATGGAGATATGTGCAGGTGTCTTATGTAGCTAATATAAGATATTGAACTGATTAGCCAGAGTGGCGGGGGTTCCTCTAAGAGTGACTCTATTAATGTGGGTGGTAACATTACAATCTAGATCTTTGTTTATAGTAATCACATTGATGCATGAATCACTTTTTGAGATATGGTTAAAAACATAGTCAAAGGTGACGTTTGTGTAATTGGCATTGTTATTTCCACTATTGTTTCGGTTGGAAGGTCCTCCATACTCATAGTTGGGAAGAGGATCCTTGAATGCTTGATGATCATTATTAGAGGTATGTCCGTCAAGTGACACTTTGTTTTGCTTGATCAAATCTTGGATAGTGTGTTTGAGCGCAATGCAGTCATTGGTTTTGTGCCCCCTATTTCGGTGGTACTCACAGAAATCGTTGTCGTTCCACCATGGAGGTTTGACTTTTGGTTCATATTCTTGTGCTGTTGGAAGTGTTATGATATCACTTGTGACAAGCTTCCATAGGGCGGTTTCCAATGATTCTCCCAAAGGTGTGAATTTTCTCCTAGGTTGAAAATTTGTAAACCGTGATTCAGTGTTTCTTGGTTTGTTCTGCGGGGGGTTGTTTTGAGGAGTTGATAAGTTAAAGATTGGTTGCTTTAGTGCTGCATTCTTGGCATCTACCACCCCATCGTTCACAATGTTTTTGTTCTTTGTCCAGAATCTTGGTTTATCTACGTTGGTATTGGTACTAGGAGTGTCTTTTTATAGCTTTATTTGACCTTTGGTGATTAAAGTTTTTTCGATGATTAGACCCATCTCAATGACCTTACTAAAGGAAGTAGGACATTGGATTTGTATCTGATAGCTTAGGTCAGTTTGTAAGTTATGGATGAACATTTCTAACATTTGTTTTTCAGGCATTTGATGTGGGCACTTACTTGTCAACTGTCTCCATTTTTGTAGGAAGGCAGCAAAAGACTCTCCACCTTTTTGCTTGGTGTTACAAAGATTTAAGATTGAGGTGTCATACTCAATATTGTAGGAGAAATGTGTAACAAATTTGTCCACAAGTTCGTTAAAGGTTCTAATTCCGGGTGGTAGTCTAGAAAACCACTCCATGGCTTGTCCTTCTAAGCTTCTTGGAAACAGTTGCATAAGGTAAGTATCATTGTGTGTGACTTCAAGACAAGTAGTGTTAAATTCCCTAATGTGGTCCCTTGGATCACCCTTTCCTCGATATTTATCAAATTTTGGCACCTCAAATTTAGAGGGGAAAGGTAACATGATTAAAGTTCTATCAAAAGGATATGGTGAAATATCCTCTAGGGAGTAATGTTTAGTTGATGCTCTTGTTTACATGTCTATGAATTGTTGTTGTAAGGCTTGGATCTGTTGGGTCATTAAGCTCAAGGCCTCTGTAGAATCAATGGTTGCTTTGCTTTTGTCTATAGGTATTTCCTCATGTGTGCTTCCCTCAGGGTTTCTTTCATCCTCAAGTTCTTTTAGAGCTTTTACATCAAAATCTTTAGGGAGCTTGACTCCTAGATGTGCTAGGTGTAGAAAGGATTTGGTAGGGTCTTGGGCAAGTACCTTATCTATTATACATTGAAATCTTCGGTCTTGTTGTGTTTGGAGGACCTCTTCCATAGAAATTTCCTCATCACCTTCGTGAGAGTTTGGAATAGTTTTCTTAGCCATTTCAATCTGTTTTTGTTTTTGTGACCATGTTAAGACCATGCAAGGTGATCAAAGATGGGATGGAGTGAGTTTTGAAAGTTTTTGAACATAGGTGCTAGAATGTGACAAGATTTGAGCAAGGTTCTCCTTAGATCAATTGGTGTCAAACAAGTTGGGTGAACAAAACAATAGTCAAAGTAAGGATGATAGAAATTTGTTTACTTGATGTGGACTAGTCTTGCACAAGCCACTAGTGGAGTTCCAAGAGAAAAGGATAAGTGATCCTTGATAGTGGAGACTCACTAGGTTTGTTTGAGGTTTGATGCGATCAAGAATAGCTTGGTTCTCACCTTGTTTGAGTTTTGGAAGAATTTTGTGAGATTTTGGATGATGTAGTGTGGGAAAAATTAGCTACGGTGCGGAAAAAGAGGGAAATGGTTGACTTGCATGATTTTAATTAGATTTTGGAACAATTGAGATAGGTTTGAAATGGTTTTTGAAAATTTGACAATTTTTCTCTTGAAAGTATGGAATTGCTCTCTGGATTGGATGCGCAACAGTAAATGCACCATAACAGAGTGTAAATGCACCACAGGTCGAATCAAATGTGCAACTTTGGCAATTTTCAAATGTGCCCCAATAGGATTCAAATGCACAACAAGTCTATGCAAATGCACTGTAGGTCACAACAAATGCGCCGTTCTAGATTTTAGCTTGAATTTGTAGAGTTTTGGGCACATTTTTAAAAAAATTTCTATTTTTGGTTTGAAAACTTGGTCTTTTTGAGAATTTTGATTTTCAATTATGGCTAAAGACATAGAAAACACATAGAAGTTTCCATGATTTTTATCTTTTGTTATTTTTTTGTATCTTTAGACTTTTTGACATGAACAATTACAACCTAGGCTGGAAAGGATAGTATTTGTTGAATCAACTAGTTGTGCATATTCAAAGCGTGTAGCTCCAGGATTTGGTAGCACTAGCTCACCTCCACGAAACTCACTTCTCACGCATACTAGATCCAGGTTTCCTTAGGCTCGTACCCCCACTGAACCTTAGGATTGTCCCTGCTACCTTGACTAAGAATCACCTGAATCAGGGTTGCTTCAAAGGCTCCACCTCTTGTGTCAACAAATAGGGGTTTTTGGTATACTAAACAAGTGGCTAAGTAGTCAAGGCAACCGTTCGAGTGGTTACACATGCGGCAGCACTACTCTCTATTATGGAGTCTCCCAGCCTCCAAGGGTTACGCCTTGGAGGGTTTTGGGGGAGGTTGGTTGTCGGTGTAACACAATAGCACTTGTTGCTAGAAGATTTCGCTTCAAGCACAGTTTATTTAAAGTGGATCGGTAGGGCTTGGCTTTAGGTTGTTTCCACTCAGGGTCATTCCCACTTGGACAGGCAGGCATCCAAGGGTAGGCCCCTCTAAAGGTTATACAAAGGGAATAACAAGTCTGGCATCCTGGTTAAAAGGAAAAAAAACTAAATGTGCTATCTACTTGGGCACTCACGCATTTGTTAACTTTGAAGTGTTTAAAAGATAGCAATGTTCATTCCATTTGTGAGATAGCAATGTTCTAACTAAGAAAGATAGCAATATGCAAAGATAGCGGTGGTTCAGTTACTGTCCTCCTAGTTAAAGACTACGTGAGATTTGCATGCATGCATTTTTTTTTACTTTTTCCCTTAATTAATCTAAGTGAATTAATCAATGTAGCTAAATGATCTATCCAACTATTACTCCTACAAAACAAACGTTAGCATTAATTAGAAAATCAGAAGAAATCCTAAAACCACAGTGAGAAATCAGAAGCACCGCTTGACAGTCTGTATGCGCAGAAACAGAGACTATAAGCGCCATTTTATAGATGTGCTAAGACAGATGTCAAAAGCGCAGGAAGAATAGATAAAAGGGTTAATTCAGCATATGCATCGTAAAATGGTATGAAAGCGCCGTGTATTAAGATGCATGCACCAGGATGATGTAGGTCCCAGAACATGTAATGTATGCACCAGACTTCTATATGCGCTAGGACATGAGATAAATGCATCAGATTAGAGAATCTATGCACCGGACTTCTGCATGTGCCTTAACAGGAGGCAAACACGCCAGATCAGAGGATGTATGCACTAGATGAACCTATCAAAAGTTTATACAAAAATCTATACGAAACCTGTCACTAAGAAACTCAATTTTTTTGTTAGATTAGGGGCAGGAGCCCCACGATGGGTGCTAGAAATGTTAAGGGGAAAATTGGATTAATCAAATGAATAATAAACGAATGCAAATTCCAGAGGAATGAGAAACCTAAGGAAGCAAGGAATGAAGAGGTGAGTGCTGAGGAGGACTTGCTCAGCATTATCAAGTCCCCGAAAATCCCTAAAAAACTAGCTGGGACTTAGGAGAAAGGCTCTTTAGTAGCTGATCAACTGTGTTTAGACCATGACCAAATCGATACTGTTGACTTAGAGGAGATGGAAGAAGGGGAAATAAGATGTCAGACCCCCAAAGAGAAGGAACCCATACCTTTTAATGGGGTTTCTGAGGACATACTGGCTAATGCAGAGCATTCCAAGGATTAGAAGAACCCAGAGAAATTGATTGCTACATCTCGTATGAGAGTGTTGTCACTTGGTGCTAGCCCTAGCTCCATATGGACCAACCAAGAAGGCTGGGTGACCCCCAAAAAGAAGGGCAAATCAAATCAGAAAAAATCTGCAGACATGGGTACAAAAGGGAAGGTAGGTATACCTTCTTAGAGAGAAACAAGAAATAGGGAGGCCAACAAGGAAATAGCCATAGGAAGACAAAGCACCCTAAAGGCTCTCTCTAGGTGAGGTAAAAAATGAGAGTTCTCTCCTAGAATGTGAGGGGACTCAATAGCCCCCAAAAGCAGTTCATGGTGAAGAACTGTATATATGAAAATAAGGTTGACATAATCTTACTCCAAGAAGTTAATATGAATGAAGAAAATTTCATAAATTTTTCTAGTAGAGTCTGGCCTTTAGATGATTAACTCATTAGCCCCTCTATTGGGGCCTCGGGAGGCCTACTTACTATGTGGAATAAGCACATGTTCACTAGCAGCTACTACTCTCATAGCAAAAATAGTCAGGAAGTGAAACTAACTATCAATAAGAAAGAATTGAAAATCATAAACATCTATGTCCCTAATACTAGAAGTTCTAGGAAGGACCTCTAGGAAAATCTTTTTCCTAGAATCAACATGGAGAAAAGGACTAAATGGATGCTAGCTGGTGATTTCATTACCCCATTATTCCCCTCAAAAAAGTCTGGGGGCATCACTGACTACTTTGACATCATGGTTGATCTTGTTGACTTCTTTGTTTAGATAAGACTGATGGGTATCAAGGTCAATAACCAACTCTTCTCCTAGACTAATAGAAGAAGGGGAGACCAGTTGATTCAAGTTAAACTAGATAGGTTTTTGGTCTCATCCAATTGGGACAGTACAACACTCTACTCTGACAGCCCTTCCCTACACCATCTCGGACATCAATTCTCTCCTCTTCTCCTAGAGAGATGGTGTCCCAAAAGGTCCTTTCCTGTTCAAATATAAAATCATGTGGGCCTCCCACCCTAAGTTCAAAGATTGTATTAATGATTGGTAGAGCATCAAGGTACATGGATCCGTGATGTTCAGACTCACCTAGAAGCTCATTCATATTAAATAGAAAGTCAAAGGTTGGAATAGGTGTTGTTTTGGTAATTTCATGAACTGGAAGAAACAAATCTTCGACAGTCTCTCAGAAATCCAAGAAAATATGGCCAATGAAGACAATAGTGAGACTAACTTCAATAAGGAAGAAACCCTCCAAAAGGAGCTAAGGGAAATAATGAAAAAGGAAGAGATCTTTTGGAAACATAAGTCTAGAGTTCAGAGGCTGACCAAAGGTGACCGAAACACTACATTCTTCCATCAATCAGCCATGAAACATAGGAAAAGGAACATAATATCCAAGCTTCTTGATGAAAACAACAGGGAAGTTAGTTCCAAGGCTGAATTGGCTTCTGGCTTCCAACTATTTTAGGAACTTTCTAGCTGAGCAAAGGAACACTACTGACTAGTCCGTAGTGGAAAAACTGCTAGACTACATCCCCTCAGTTCTCTTAGCTGAAGACAACAATAGATTGCTGGCTCCCATTACTGTGGAGGAAGTCAGGGTGGTTGTTTTCTTCTCTAGGGGATTTTAAAGTGTTGGGCCTAGATGGGTTCCCTCCAGTCTTCTTCTAGGACTTCTTGGAAATTGTTTACTTTGATGTCATAGCTACTGTCAAGGACTTCTTTAGGACAGCCAAGATTCTCAAGCAAATTAATTCCACTTTCATAGCTCTTATTCCTAAGAAGAACACCCCTGAGAAAATGGTAGATTTCTGCCCCATCAATCTCTTCAACACCATATATAAGATCTTCATGAAAGCGCTAGTCATCAGGGTCTAGCCTTTGCTTGACAGCCTCATCTTGGATTGTCACAAAGGTTTTATTCCTGGCAGACAAATTGTCGATGCTTCTATCTACACGCATGAAATTATCCATTTGATGGATAGAAGTAACACCCCTAGCATGGCTCTCAAACTAGACATTTCTAAGGCTTACAACATAACTTCTTGGAAATTTATCTTTTTGGTTCTCAAGAAATTTAGTTTTTAGGACAAGTTGATAACCCTGATTAGGGAATGTATCACTACTATTAAGTATTTAGTTCTTGTCAATGGCTCTCCCCAAGGATTCTTTAATGCGGGCAAAGGTATTAGATAGGGGATCCCCTCTCACCCTACTTGTTCATCATTTTGGCTGAGGTCATGGGTAGAAACATTCTTTCCTGCCTATATAGATAGGAACTAAAAAGGAGCATACCTGCGTCAATGGTGAGGCCCTCAGTTGTCCAACAATTTGTTGATGACACTATGCTATTTGGTTCGGCTTTAGTTGTAGAATCTAGAAGATGGAAAGACCTACTGAACTTTATGCTGATGCCTCTGGACAATGTATAAATCATGAAAAGAGTAATGTGTTCTTTTTTAATGTTGATCTAGCTCTCCAAGAGAAGGTCAAGAAGATTCTAAACTGCAATCAGGCCAACCACTTGATGACTTACCTTGGTCTTTCCCTCACTATTAAGGAGGTGACCCCCAACTTCTGGAACTCTATCCTGGAGAGAATTCAAATAAAAATGGAAGGTTGGAAAGGAAAACTCCTAAGCCAAGCTAGTAAACATATCTCCTGAACGCCTCCCTACAAGGCATCCCCACTTACTATCTCTCCCTCTTTTAAATGCCCAAATATATAGCAGACAAATTTGAAAAAATTCAAAAAACCTTTCTATGGACAGGGGTGGAGAAGAAGATATAATGTTTCTCATCAGATGGGACACAATCTGCCTTCCCAAGTTCCAAGGGGATTGGGGATAAGAAAGACTCAATTGATGAATAAAGCCTTGCTAGTCAAGATTGGATGGAATTTCCTTAAGGAAGATAAGGATTGGGTTCAGATAATGAAATCCAAGTACCTCCATAATGGAGAAAATATTGAGCTAATTGAGAGAGAGAGAGCCTTCGTAAACTCTTAGTCATCTGGAACAAAATGATCAAAACTAGAAGAACATTGTCACAAGGCATTAAGCGGAAACTAGGAAAAGGAAATAAAATCAGGTTCTGGGAAGATAATTGGCTCCATGGGACTCCCCTGTCCAACTAGGAAAACATCAACATTAAAGCCAAAGTAGTCACTCATTTTGGGAGGCTTGTCAGTAATTACATCACGGTTCAAAATCAAGGATAAAGGCAATGGAAGAACATAATCGATTGCTAGGAGGGTAGCTAGGCTAGGAACCAGGGGTGTTTGTCCCTACAAATGGACTTGAGGAAGTACAAAATCCATTTATTCCCTAGGGAGGATGAGATGCTATGGGCTCAACACAAAAAGGAGGACTTCTCGGTTAAATTGGCTTACAACATGCTTACTAATAGTGCTCAAGATAGCAGCTTATGGAAGAAAGTCTAGAATAAAAACCTGACTCATAAGATCAACTTTTTCTGGTGGACTGCCACACACCACAAAATTCTCACAACTGATAATATCAATAAGAGAGGCTTCCAACCTGTCAATAGATGTGTTGTTTTCTAGAAAGAGGAAGAATCAATACAACACATTCTTTTCCATGGTGACTTCACCAAGGAGGTCTGAGTAAGGACCTTGATAATTGTCAGTATAGATTGGGTTCAAAATAAAAACCTAACATACTTCATACATGGTTGTCTCTTTCCCTTTTCTCACCCAAGGATCAAAGAAATTTGGAGGCAAAACCCCCCACACCTGGGCTGGAGTATTTGGAAAGAAAGGAACAACAAAATTTTTAGGGAAATGACGAAGGGTGCCAAGGATGTCTTCTTCTCCTTTTACAGAATGGTCTCAGAAAACACATCCATTTGTACCCTGAAAGTTTCTAAGGAACCCCCACTCAACTAGAGATCTAGATTTCTAAGAATTGGTGTCTGATAGTTGACATAACCAACTTTGACAACTCTAAGCAGCTTGCTAGACAAAGAACCATCTGGAGACCACTAGATTGGCAAGTGCAGGTGGGTCATCAAAATTGATCAAGGGAAGCTCATTGTTGCTTATGCTAGGGGCATTGGTACCTAGTCCAATAATGTGGTTGAGGGACTAGCCCTTTCACTAGGATTGGATAAGTTACAAATCGAGGGAGACTCAAAAATAATAGTTGATGCTAGATGGAAACTTAAATACATCACTAAGGACATTAAGAGCTTACTGATTTGGTTCACCCAGAAGGAGATAGGACATAACTATAGTGAGGGAAACAAAGTGGCCAATGAAATGGCCAACCTGGGTCAGAGCTTGAGCAATTGGATATGCTGGAAAAGGCTTGAAAAACTCCCTACTTAAATTCAAAAACTCCTATGTACAGAGCAGGACTCTATACCTAAACCCTCATGAATTTAAACATTTCCAAGTCTGATTTGTGGCCTAAGGTTTGCCTTAGGAGCTATATGAGGAATGATTATTATAAAAATGATTATTTTATTGTTAAAAACACCAAAAGATCTAATGATAGGATGGAATACAGATAGATCATCCTTAAGAGAAGTATTAAATGCAATAGGCTAACGTGTTTCAAAATCAACATGATGACATGGACATCCCAAGGGCTTAATCACGTGGCCACTCACATGACTGGTGATAGGTTTAACACTCCTAATCTCCATAGCACCCAGCTTCTTGATTGTTGTAATCATAAGATGGGATGACATGCTGATTTACATGAGGTGAATTAATGGAATAATGTCACTTCAAACTAGAAAGGTGTCAAGTTATTCATTAATCTTCATTCCTTGCACGGCTTGTAGTTTCATTTTTGTAGTGACAAAGTTTTTCACTGCAAAGATCTTTCTTGTCACCTAAAATTTCTGCTAAGGGTGGTAAAGGGATATTTCTACAAAGAGTCTCATTTCTATCTAAAAATTCTACTAATGGTGGTTGCCTTCTACAAATGGGGGGATATGAATCATGCTAAACCTAAGGCTTGTGAAGAGTTCAGGATGAACGAGACCCTATGGCATACTTGTTAGGAGGGCAGAGTGGCATCATTCTTGGAATGCCTTCAGGGGCATGATGAAAAATTATCCATGCAGTTTGTGGGGTCTTTAACAAACAGACATGTTCAAGTTGGTGGTGATGGTTTTGAAGTGACCGAAGAAGTTATTGGGATGGCTACGGGCATGCCCATGGATGGTGTGAAACACAAGAAGACCAGCAAAGTCTCAGACCCAGAAGGTATGGCTCTATTTTTGAAAAAAGATGAAGTCTTACATAGCTTGCAAGGAGGGTTCGATAAAGAGCAACTCCCCAAACCCTGGGATGATGTGTGCCATATGATCATCAAGTACTTTACTCTTGAAGGTAGGTTTCACTGGTTCTTCCACTACCACTTTGTTTTATTGAATCATTTTAGACGCAAGAAATTCATTAGCTATCCTTTTTACCTACTTTCTTTGCTAGAAGTTTCTATTGAGGCTACCATTGCATAGCACAAGAATGACCCTAAGAAACCCCCCATTCTAGTCCATCAGGGCTAATTTATTAGCTTTACAAGTTTCACTTAGCCCTCTATCCTCCCAAGAATATCATCGGAACCCATGTTGACAGCCCCTCTATAATCCCTAAACCCAAACTGAAACCCACCTATAGCAACCCTGTGATCATCATTGAAATCACCCCTAAGAAATACACCCACTCCCTCAAAACTGCCAAGTCTTCTTTGGCCAAAAAGAGAACCCCTATGCTAATTAACCCTAAAGATCAAAATTTGGAACTGATTGATGCTAAGGTGGCCAGACCTAAACCCACCAAAAGGAAGCTTGTTATTAGTCATGGTAAAGGCAACATTTCCCACAAGAAGGTTAATATTAGAAAAAATAGAGGTAGTCTCTCTGTGAATTCTGAGAATAACCCCAGCATGGAAGTTCAAAACCTAGAGGAAGGGGATGAAGATTCTATTGAGGGTGGGGATGGTAGTGAACATAATATGGACGAGGAGTATGTTGTGCCTTAGAGTAAGGGAAGGTTTCCATCGACTAGAAGATCAACCAGATTGGCCACAAATACTATCCCTGTGCAAAAGGAACAAAAGTAAATTGTTGAGTCGAAAGGTACTAAGGTGAACCTAGCCGGTGAGACCAAGGATATGAACTAGGAGGACACTATGGTCCTCGAGACTGTGGATGAAGGGCCAAGTAATTTCCTTGATTTTAATACCTAGATTTCAAAGATAGACAGCTCAGAGAAAACCAAACAGGAAACTAGCAATAGAAAAAAGGGTAAGAAGACTATCAATAAAGGTAAAGGGATGGAGGACATCCACACCAGAATGATAGTGTTGGAGAAAACATTTATGACGTTGGTGAGGTTCACCTCTAAAGTCATGCATTAGTCTGTGGCTACTCTAGCTATGCTGCAGGATATTGAAATCACCAGGCATGGCTTGAAGGACAAAGAGATGAAGGAATAAGAGGACATGTACCAATTCCTCAATGAGGATTGGGAGCAACTCTTCAACTAGCTCATGGACTTTTCTATATTTTTTTCTCTAGTTTACTATCTATCGATTGTTAGACCATTGCTTCTAGTTTTTTGCTTTGGTTCCTTTTTGTTGTGTTGGTCTTTTTGTTGACTCTATGGCGTGCCCTTGAGGCTACTTTGTAATGGGTTTGGCACCATTGGTTTTCTACTTAACTTATCAAAACATACCCATCCTCAAATCCCCTTATCCTCCCATCCTCCCAACCGCTAATATCAAATCCCCCTATCCTCCCAACTCCTAACATCCCTATCCTCAAATCCCCTTATCCTCCCATCCTTCCAACTACCATCCATAAATTTCACGATCCCCTAAAATCCCCAATCATGAACAACATTAGCACACATCAAATTGACTAAAAGTTGCCAAAACACCCATGGGATTCAAAAATAAAAATTTGGATGCCTCTACCCCTTAAGCCAAAAATCCTAAAGATCCCCATTCCTTAGGGCACAAATGCAAATAATTAAAGAAAAATCCATTCAAAAGGCTATTAAAACCCACACCATCAAAAGAAAAACAAAAACAAAAATGGTGTGGGTTTCCAAACAAAAATAAAACAATCCAAATGAGGCATCCACATCTTTATCCACCCCAAAATCCTAAACATCCTGATCCCCATCAAATCCCACAAATCCTAAGTCTATTTGGGTCCCTAAAACCCAAAATCAACCATCCAAAAAACTTCTATCCCAATCCCCATTACTTCCCACCCCACATCCAAAACATAAGCTTCAAAATACATCACGATGTGTGCAACCATTGGTCATGATCCCCCTCCACCATATGGCATTCCCACATACCTCCATCTCTCCATCTTTCATCCACTATCCTACATATCTCCTCCATCACCTTCCTATGGTCCATTCTTTTCAATAAACCTTACATAATCCACATTATAATCTATATAATCCATCAACCTCTATCCATCCATAATCCATATAACAATCCACCATCCATTCCATCTTCTCATATCTACCAACTATCCAACGTGGGACAACATCCTCCTTGCTAAGGAAACATACACTAGAGTCTCCCTTCCATCCAAAAAATAAAAAAAACCAAGGAAAAAGAAAAATAGTAAAGAGAAAAATCCATCCAATGGTGAAAACCACTCCTTGTGTCACCTTGGGCAAGTACCATGATGAAAACCCCTTGTGGGCATCATGCGTAATCCCTTTCCCATTCATTTGTATCCCTATACTTGGGGGCAAAATCATACCCTTCACCTACATCCATAACATCCTTTTGCATATCCTATCCATGTATCCTTATCCTATCATATTTATATTCATCATCCTCTATCCTCTCATGTCCCATTCATCTCAACTACTACACCTTCCTCCTTAGATCTTGATAAAGACTGGGGAAAAATATCAAGAACATGCTTTGGACACCTCTTGGCATACATCCATTTCAAATAATATCATTCATGCTTCCATGTACTACAAATTCCATCCATCTCTTCCAAGCATTAGCCCATTTTACAAAATCGTAAGCATCATACCTAGAGTGGGGCATATGATTCTTTGCAACCTAGTCTTAGGAGAAAATCCTAAAACCCCCAATCAATCTATCATGCATCCCTATCCTATCCCTTGTCCCTATCCTATCCTATCCCTTATCTCTATCTTCCATCCATCTATCATGAATCGCCTATACATCCTCTTTCATCACCAATACCCCTATCCAGCCCCATAACCTTCACCTCTAGACTTGGTGTTCCATTGTCATTGGTATCTAGCACAAATGCTATCTAAATGTAATCCTATGTCATCCCATACCCTATCCAAAACATTCAAAATCCAAGAAAATAAAAACATCCAAAAAACCCCAAAACCCCATCATCATATAAAAACATCCCATATCATTATCAAAACATCCTAAACCATCCCACATTATCATCACATATCATAACTTCATATCATCACCACCCACATCTTAATGTGCCTTGGTCCCGTGGATAAAGGGTATGTATGTAGTTTGGAATATGAAGGAAGTTTCTAGTACTTAGGCACATAAGATGCACCCATTCAACCCACTTGGATGGTCCCTATCCCTTGTGATTAAAAACACAATATCCAAAGAATCATATCAACTATCCAAGCATCATCCCTTAACAAAAATCATTAACTATCAAAGAAACATCAACCACAACTTGTAGCCATCATATATTGCACCAAGATTACAACATCAACCATCAAAACTGTGCCCTAGGATATATCGTTCCTATAATGGGCATGATCCAATCATCCATCAATTCCTTCCTATTAGGATTAATGTGCCATCAACCTTGTAAATCCTATGTAATTAATTACTCCTAATGTTGTTTGTAAATCACCCATAAGGGATGAGAGGTTTTAGATCAGCAATGGTCTTGTTTCAGC
This sequence comes from Cunninghamia lanceolata, assembly GCA_027924645.1. Taxonomy (NCBI): domain Eukaryota; kingdom Viridiplantae; phylum Streptophyta; class Pinopsida; order Cupressales; family Cupressaceae; genus Cunninghamia; species Cunninghamia lanceolata. Next base: position 2,335,580 of record BSBN01001427.1, on the reverse strand, counting down.
TACATATTTATATCCGCACATTGATGCTCATTCGTCCACAATGGGGGATCGTAGGGGGGTTCCCCCCTACAAGGGGTCTGGGGGGATCATCACCATGGTGGGGGGTTCGAGGGCTATGCATCCCCATGGGGGTTTGGGGGCAGTGCCCCTAAAACCACATTTTATTTAAATTTTATCATTGTAAATCTAGACCGTTCATCATTAGGTCACATATCTGATGGTCAGTATTGTGTCAATTTTCATACCCTAGAAGGCAACCCCCTTTTATAAGTATATTGTAGTATGTTTTTATCAGAGTTAAGAGAAACATGCACCGTTGGATTGAAGATTGGAGAAGAGAGATGAAGTGCATGTATTGTAATCTCATATTTGAAGATAATACAACTTGGAGCTTCTTTTCTTGGTGGAGTTTTTATTCGAAAGGGTTTTCTCCACATTATATGCTATGTTATGTGTTCAGTTCTTAGTGCATGTTATTTATGTATAGCGGGTTTTAATTTATGTTGCAATCTCCATTGCTTCTACATTGTTTAAAGCAAATAAATAAGGTTTGAATCAGATTTCTAATGTGTGGTTTGCACCTTCATTTCTAACACTACCTTAACGAATATATTCTACAATAGGAAGAATCCATCATCCATCATCATCCATCTTGACAAGAGATACAATGATTTTTTTTTGGTTAGTTGGTCTTTTGGTTATTGATTTTTATCTTTTTTCCTATTCGAAGATCACAACAAAACTACCTTGATCTCACTATATCATGGTATGTGGTGAAACATCTAGAATGGAGCATAGTCATTACTTTTATATGTTAGGCTTGTGGGTTGGTCTCATTACTCCAAGCTAGTATTCATATCTTGTGAATCATAGGGTTGGTTCTAGCATATTGATCTCCTTATGCATCTAAGGTTCATCATACCTTTTGGGTATTAAGGGATTATGCTACGAGTCCCCTTCGCTTGTTTAGAAAAGGTTGTACTATCTTGGGCATGCATGGGATCACCCTCTTGTCTACCTGTCTAGTCCATGCAAATGGTGGATGTACATCATCACCCTGGTATTCTATACCTTGGTGAAAATATCCCCTTTGCTATAACAAACCTAGGATTGCTCTATCATATCATCACAATAATCATCCATTTCTAATTTATCCAATATCCAACATCAACCAGTCATCACCATCCTCCAATCTCCTTATCCTCCATCCTCCTTAACCAAATTGTTCTTCCATTTCGAGAGTGCACCCATGTTCTCGCAACCCTCCTACCCTCTCAAGGGGGCATTACCCTTATCATCATCCTCAATCCTATTCTTCTAAACCAAAATCTTTTTCTATCCAATCCAATACTATATCTCAAACTTCTTTGAAATAATGTTACTCAGCCTCAACACCATTTCAAAGAGGAGCAAAATGTAAACACCTAAAACTGACTTTCCTCCCATGCCACTTTCTCGCATCCTCACATCACTAACTTATCCCTTCTACCAATTAATTAAATAAATCCAATTTTTTTAAATTTATCTTTAGCCATTCATCCCTAACCATTCATCTTCATCTATCCCTTGTAATGAATTAATTTGATTAATTTGTTACAACACCTTAGACATCATCCATAATTGATTAAATAAATATTCCAAATATTTATTTAGTTAATTTATCCATCTTCCTAATCCTGATTAATTAAGCCTAAACCTAGCCTATTTGAATAAATATTAAGTATTTAATTAGCTACCCTATCTTACATTGCCCCTAGACCAAAATTAATAAAATAAATCATTGTTAAATTAATTTTAATCCTCCATTACCCCACTAACTAATTTTCTCCACCACATTAATTAAGTTAATCATATGATTAACTTGGTTAAATCACACTTAACACCCTTTCTGGTCACATGACCCTTACACATTATCTTTCCCTTTTTATGTTAGAGCTCTTCTACATGAAATGAGCTCACATATGTGATTTCTAAATGAATCCATGTGTCACATGCCAATACACTCCTCAAAAAAACTTAATTTTTTATTCAAACACTCCCCCACAAAAATGATTTTTTAATTCATTGACAAGTCTACATCATCCTCACACTATCCCATGGAAATGAATTTTTAATTCATTCCTCATCCTTCCCAATGTGAATTTAAAATTCACATTTAATCTCAATCATCCAATTTTGTTGATGAGATCTAAGCCCTTGATCTCATCCTCTCATCTCAACCATTGATTCCAACTTTGAATCCTAGTCATTGGATTCAAATCCCTCCAAATTTGCCTATAAATACAAGGTCATCCTAAGCCATTTTCATCACATTCAATAGCATCAAAACCATGCCAAAATCTCTCCCCGACAAGTCTTCCATATCCTCATAATGCCAAAATCCCAACTCACTCATCCATAGAAAAATGTCTCTTTCATCCTCATCTCCATCAAATCCTTTTATCAAACTTTCTATCATCCAATCTTTAATGCATTGACTTAAGAGCAATCCACATTCACACTTCATCAACTTAGGTTTTAAGCTAGGAGCTACTTGGGTGCAAGCTTCTCCACCTTATCAAAGAGTGAAGGAGATTGGAGAATTTTGAAGGTATAAATCTCCTTTGTTTGAGTATCATTCATGTTTTCTTGTCTTTCTGATTTCTCTCATCTTTAGCTAGTTATGTGTTAAATGTGACAAAAAAAAATGAGAGATTGAAAACTTGATTATATTTTACTTTCAAGAAGTAATAACATTCATATATTTTGTTTAACTTATTGTTTATTTTGATAATCAATGTAGATGAATTATGCCTTTGAATATATAATGTGTGTGTGTGTGTGTTTACATGCATGCCCATGTGTGTGTGCCCTCATAAATCAAATAACACAAAGAATATCCTCCTTATACAATAAGAAATGCTAGTTATGTGGTAAGCGTGACATAAAATAAATTTAAGAGATTAAAAACTTTGATTATATTTTACTTTCAAGAAGCAATAACATTCATATATTTTTTTAACTTATTTTCTATCTTGATAGGCAATGTAGATGAATTATGCCTTTGAATATATAATTTAGGGAGTGATATCATTCAATCATAACAAAGGAAATAGTATTAGGTCTTATAAGAATTGTATTGCTATTACAATAATAGGTATGTGTATTTCGATATACACTCTAGATGAATGCCTTCAAATATCTAATTTAGTGTATGTTATCATTCAATTAAAATGAAGGAAATAGTAGTGACAACAATAAAAACTATATTCAACTTCTAATTTAATACATGTGGATATGCAATATATGAACAAATTTAAACATCTGTTTTAGGAGATTAGGGAACATGAGATAAAATAAAACCAAGAGATTAAAAACTTTACTACATTTAAATATTAAAAAGTAATAACATTAATATTTTGCTGACCTTATATGAGCTATTTAATATGCAATATAAATATTTTCCTTAATAAATATAATTTAGTGTATGATATTATTCAATCAAAATGAGGAATACTAGTGTATGTAATAATATTTTTATTACCATTTTAATAATTGTATGTCCACTATTGATAAATATTTATAGACATCTAATTTAGAAAATATTATCATTCGATCAAAGTGAAGGAAATAGTAATGATAGTGATAAAAAATTATGTTACACCTTTAATAATACACTTTTTTAAAGGATGTGTAATATCGATGAATGTCATTAAACATATAATTATTTATCTAATTTTTGTTAAAACTTTAAAAAAATAACTTTTGTTAGTTTATTTATGTAGAGATAAAAAAAAATCTATGTTAATTATGTAGGGTAATAAATAAATTATGGAAATCAATATCAAAATTACCTTAGATAAAATAGCCAAAGTTTGAAAAATAACACTTTAAAAAAAATGAGGATTAATAAATAATAAGAAATACAATCTAATTAATTAAGAGCTTTGATAAATTATGTGAAAGAAATTAGAAAATTTGAAATTAAAAGAAGTGAAAAGACTTAGATGGTTAATAGACAATGTCTATTGTTTTGATTATAAATTTTAAACTATATCTCCAAATCACTTAGAACTAGACCATTGGAAGTAGTCAATAAAATGTTAACTAAATCATTCTCAAAATTTATGGCATATTGGGGTCAAATCCTCAATTTGAATTTATGTATCCTTGAACCTATTCATGGTTTCAATTTGAAATTAATGATTCTCACTTAACAAGTTAGTTTATTGGTATTTACAAAAGATATTCATCTAATTTCTATACTGTTAACATAGATAAGTATCACGGGATCTTATTATGGTAATGATAAATTCTTGAAACATTCTTAAATTGTAACCAAAAGTCATTGATTGATTTAACAATTTGATAAAAAAATAAAGGGATATTTTGAAAGCTAATATTTTGTTACTAATATTTGAATCTTCTCACAATAACTCTTTTTTTTTTTTTAAATAAATAATTTTTTAATGATGCTTGAATCTCTTTGCATTTTCAAAATAACTCAAAAATAATGTTTCTATATACAAATTTTATAGACAAAATTTAAACTTTTAAATAAATATATGTACAAAATAATTAGTTTTAAAAAGATCATTTAAAAACATATAATATAAAATAATTAAAAAAATAGAATGCATTTTTCTTCTTTATAATTTTACAATAGCCAATTAAAATTTGTCCCCAAAAAACAGAACACTATATACCTTAGGTAGCTACTAATAATGTTGTGGGACATATAATATTGGGATAAAATTATGTGGAATAAATTAGGCCTTTTCGAAAGGAATGATTGATAATCTTACTGGCGTATCCGAGACTACAAGCCGTGCCTGAATTGATTCAGGTAACTTGGAAGAGCACTCGTAACTTTTAAACAATCCTTTTTCGCAGAGTATTTCTCAAGTGATAAAATTGACCTGTGAAACAAAAAGAGGTTCATAGAATGGGGACTCATACATGAATTTTGGGGGACCCTTTTCAAATTGTTTGAGGTGGCCCAGCCCTTCAAATTTTGTTTTGAAAATGAGAACACCAAACAACTGTAAGGATATGATATCAATTTGTAAATCGCTCGGCTCATTTACAGATACATGGAATGCAACCCCAATATAAAAACTCGAACTTGAATGCCAAAGGAATCTTTCAAATTTAATATTTCAATAACTTTCCACCGTATTGGTTCAAAATTAGTTAAATGTATTGTTTTCTTCTGTCCCTTCAGTAATAGGTTGCCCATAACATACTAAAAACTATCAAATGTTTTGTAACTGAATATCTATACTACTTTTCAATATAGATGTTGATCTATTCAACTTCAGTAGATTTGTAGCAGTAGATGTGAGTGTTAGAATACATCATGATCACGAGTCAAAATAACTAGTGATGGATATTGTTTGTATTTATAATCTTAATGGTAATCTTGTTATAAATTACCAACAAGATCTTTCTCATAGAATCTCTAGAAAGAGCATTCACCACCATATTACCCTTTCCCCTTTAGTTGATAATTATATAATCAGAACCCAGTAATTTTATGACCCACTTTTCTTACTGTGGAGATGAGATGTGTTCTAAGAAGTAGTTGAGGCTATTATGGTTTATTTTTATATTAAAGTGTTGTCCCACAAGATATGGTATCGATTTACTAACAACATGAATAATGAATAGCATCTCCTTTTCATTAGTTGATTTGGTAAGATTCCTAGATCATCACTTTCAATGATAAATGGTTTGGAGAAGTCCCAAAGTGCAAGTAATCATGTAGTTCACATTAGATGATTAAGGAATCAAAATATTTCTTTGTCACTACTAAGCACATGAATGCATTTTCTTTAACATGGCATTCGATGAGATGACAATTTTACTAGTCCTTGACAATTTCCTATAATAGCTAGTGAGATATGAGAAATCTCAAAGGTTTTTAAGAGTCTTGGGTTTGGAGCAAGTCTTCACATATTCAATTTTTGTAGTGTTGACCTTAACTCTCCTTGTTGATACAATATACCCTAGATATTTGACCTTTGTCTAACCAAAAGAACACAAACAATTCATTGCAAAAACCATATTGTTTAAATAAGTTGGAGTGTTTAAATAAAGTGAAGGACATACTCTTCCTAAGTCTCACTTTAGATGAGAATGTTATCAAATAATACTTATTTGGTGCTCTCTTTTGTTAGTGGAGTTTTTTTACTAAAAGGGCTTCTCCACATAAATCCTATGTTTCTATGGTTTGTTCATTTTATGATTATTGTCTATTTATGCTTTCACAGATAATATTTTATCATAATTTGGTTATTAAGAGATTAATATTTGATTTGCATACACTTTAAGAAGATTCTATTTTAGTAGATTCACCTTGTTTCTTAATATTTGGTATTAGAGCTAATGGTTCTATAAAGAGGGGGACACCTTTCTGGAAAGTGTTGAAGGTTTTTTGGGTACAGAGGGAGATTTTTCAATGTGTTGTTTTGTAGATTTGTAAAAGATTGAAAAACCATGGCCTCCACCTCGCATTTGTATACTGAGAAATTCAATGACATTGGGTATGAGATGTGGAAGCAAAATATGGAAGATACTCTTGAAGAAATAAATCAGTGGATAGCCATTGAAAAAGATAAAAGCCATTTTCTATGTCTAATGAAGATTGGATAAAGTTGGACAAGAAGGCATGGGGAACCTGTTAGTTGTGTCTTGTAAATTGTGTCTTCTTAAATGTCTCTGAGGAGACCACTGCATACAAGCTATAGAAGAGGATATGTGATATTTATCAAACTAAAATTCTATCCAATAAATTGTATATCAAAAGATAGTTATATTCTTTAAGGATGAAATATGGTGATTCAGTTGTAGATCATTTAAATTCTTTCCATTTGATTTTGAATCAACTAGTTTCTGTAGGTGTTAAGTTGGAAGAAGAAGATAAATGCACCTTATTACTTTGTTCTTTACATGAATCATGGGAAAATTTAATTGTTAGCATTAGTAGTGGTGGTGCAAAGATCAAAATGGATAATCTCATTACTAATTTTCTTTTAGAGGAGATGAAAAGAAAATTCATCAATGATGGCTTGAAGGATGCCTTGTATGTTCAAAGAAGACCCAAGGAAAAAGGAGGGCCTAAAGTGGATAAAAATAAATATAGATCCAAGTCAAAGGGATGGTCAATTTAAACCTAGGGGGTAGAGTTTACTATTGGAATTATGGGAAGAGAGGGCATGTGAAGAAGGAATGTAGAAACAAGAAAAATCTTTAGATTCCTCTACAGAAAAATCTCCTAATGACAATAATAGTGAGTATTTGTTTAATTCTTCTAACCCCATTAGTGATGATGCTTGGCTCATTGACTTAGGTTGCTCCTACCATGTGACTATCCATAAGGAGTGGTTTTTAACTTACATAGTTTATTATGGATGAGAGGTTTCCCTTGGTGACAACACTACTAAGCAAATTGTTGGTAAAGGAAATCTATACTTGTGTTTCAATGATGCAAGGGTTAAAACTCTTAGTAATGCTTTTCCTATTCCAGGACATGCGAGAAACTTACTTTTAGTATATAAGTTGAATAATTCTAGTATGCATCTGATATTTGGCTATAGTGAGAGAAAACTTGGTCATGACTACAGGATCTCAAATTGGGACTTTGATTATGATGAATGCCTTCACATTTTGTAATGGTGCAAATTTAATTGACAAAACTAAAAATGCATGTATGTTGTGGCACCAAATTTTGGCTCACATAAGTGAAAAAGGTCTTAGGATCATTATTAATAAAAAAGTGGTTGACAATTATTTTTTTAATTATTCTATTGGTAAAAATTATTTATGTGAGCATTGTGTGTTTCATAAATAGAATAGATCATCATTTCCTATTATAAGTTAGAGGGCAAAAAGATTATTGGAAATCATTCATCCAGATGTGTTTGGTCTAGTGGATGTGATTTCTATGGGAAAATCTCATTATTATGTCTCATTCATTCATTATGTTGCTAGAGACACCTAGATTTATTTATGCATGCTAAATCTGATGTTTTCACTAAGTTTAAAGAATTTAAGATATTAGTTAAAAGAAAATAGATTATAAATTAAAATTTTTGAGATCTAACAATGGTGTTGAGTATTTCACCAAGGAATATGATGAGTTCTATTAGCATGTAGGTACATTGTTTAGTAGAAGACTACACCATATGCACCTCAACAAAATGGGGTTGTAAAAAGAATTAATCGAACCTTAACAGAAAGGGTCAGCAGTGTGTTGAGTGGTACATAGTTGGATTGGTGCTTATGGCTAGAGAGTATAAGTACTACTTGTTATTTGATTAATAGATCTCGTTGTTCCACTCATGTTGACAAATATCCTTATAAAGTGTGGACAAGTAAGAAGCCTTCAATTTCATATTCAATGATATTTCTTTGTGAGGCTTATGTTTATGTGCCTCAATAATGATGATCTAAAATGGATCCAAAAGATCAGAAATACATCTTTGAAGGTTATGGTGAGAATGTTAAAGGTTATAAAATTTGGAATCCTCCAACTTAAAAAAAGATTTACTCTAGAGATGTGATTTTCATGGAGTTTAGAGCCTATTTATGTCTAGAACAACCAAAAGAAAAAGATGGGATTACAATAGTACGTTTTGAGACTAAGGTCGAGAAGCACAAAGATACACAGTTGGAATAATAGATAGATGGATTAGAGGATGGGGAGGTAGAAGAGGGTTCATAAGAGAGTTGAAATGGGTATGTGTATAATGAGCATAAAAAAGGATAGCTAGATCCCGTTACTCTTACATTGAGGGGATCCAGAAGATAATGGAATCTAGTTGATAGGTGTATCCCACAATAAGCCTAGATATTTTAGGGAGTCTCTCTTTCTAGATGATAATGAGTCTTGGATGTAGGCTGTGTAGGAGGAGATGATATCCTTGAATAGTTATGACACAAGTGGGATCTTGTGAGTTTGCCTAATGGAAGAAAGCCCATTGGTTGGAAGTGGGTGTAGAAAATAAAATTTGAGAAGATAGATAGTTAAATAAGTACAAGGCTAGACTAGTGGCTAAGGGCTACTCCTAGAGAGAGGGATTTGATTTTGGTAATATTTTTATTTCATGTTGCTAAGTAAACTTGTATTAGATTCATATTATGTATTGTTGCAACTTATGATTTTGAGATTGAGAAAATGGATGTTAAAAATGTTTTCTTACATAGTGATAATGAGGAAGAGATTTATATGTGATAGCTTAATGGTTTTGTTGTGAAGGGGAAGGAAAATTTGGTTTGCAAGTTGAAATGGTCATTGTATTGTTTGAAATAGTTTTTTTTTTTTAAAAGGTACAAAGTAGTATGGTCTGAAATAGTTACCTAGGATGTGGTACAAGAAATTTGATGTCTTTGCATTGAGTTTGGGTTTTGTTAGGAGTGAGGAGGATCATTATGTTTATGTTAAAATTATTGATGATAAAAAAATAATAATTGTCTTGTATGTGGATGGCATATTTTTTATTAGTAACAAGGTGATGATTATGGAGCTCAAAACTTACCTTTCTAGAACATTTGATATAAAGGATTTGGGGGCTACAAAATACATTCTTGGTGTGGAGATCAGCAAGGATTAGGTCAAAAAAAATCTTTGGCTAAGTCAAAGTAAGTATGTTGCTACGATTTTTTTGTAGTTTAGTATGCATGATTATAAACCAATGAGTATTCCATTCCCTATTGGAACTAAGATTTCTTTAGATATGTGTCCCAAATCAGATGATGATTTTGACGTTATATCTAATCCACCTTATTCTAGAGTTATTGGTAACTTGATGTATACAATGGTTTACACTAAACAAAATATTTCCCAAGTAGTGGGAGTTTTATGCAGGTTTATGTTTAACCCTAGTAACGAGCATTGGACTTATGTTACTTGAGGATTTTTAGATAATTGAGAGGGAATATTGATTTTTATTTGTTTTATCATGGTATTCATAATGTGGATAAGTCTTTAGTTATATAGGGCTTGGGGATGTAGACTGGGTAACTTGGATAGTTGAAGGACAACATCTATGATAGTAATTATTGACAACCTATGAGAGGATATTATAAATAAGGTATGATATGTCAATTTATGATAGACTCCTTACAATCTAGGAGTTGCATAGTATTCCTAGAGATTCCTCATGTGTGAGGGGCATGAGAATTTGTGCCTCCATATTTGTGAGCTATTTTTAGATCATAAGGTCATTTATTGCACCTAGCTTTGGCCCATGGTATTAGCACTTGGTTTAGAATAACATTTATGGTATCTTGTATTGTATTTTCCTATATATTAAGGTTTTGGTATAATGGTTTATATGAGAAGTTGTAGGTACATAGGTGTTGTTAGATTGTAGCTAGAAAGAAAAGTGAAGTGTGTTGCATATTTGTAATTCCATTTGTGAAGATTAGTACATACTTGGTGCTCTCTTTTGCTAGTGAAGTTTTTTTCCAAAAGGATTTATCCATATAAACCCTATGTTGATATGATTAGTTGATTTTATTATTATTGCTAATTTATGCTTCCACACATAATATTTTATGGTAATCCAATTATTAAGAGATTAATTTCAGATTTGCATACACTTTCAGAAGTTTTTATCACAGTACTTTCACCTTGTTTCTCAACAGCAACATTATAGGCTTCAAACAAGGTTCCAATTATAGATCTTTTTCATATAGACATGGATGTTAAAGGATCTAAGGCCATTAAATAAGTTTTAATGGTAGGTTAATCAACTATGGCATAAATTTCTACAAGTTTAGATTATAATTAATGGAAGTGAGTCTGAAATAATCTCAACTGTTCACTAGGTTATCATTCAGAAAAAGTGAAATGATGATAAATTATCGTTGGCTTGATATGAAGTCTAAAATTTGCTTGATAAATGTGGTCTCAAATTGTTTCCAATTATTAATCAACTGAGTAGAATGACTTATTGTAATACCAAAAACTGCATACCCTACAATTATCATGTTATGTTTTGGGCTTGCTTTAGTGTTTGTAACTCCTAGCATTGTTCTTAGGTTCATTTGGCCCTATCCTAGACTTTATCCTATCCTTAATGCCAACTTGAGTCTTTTATTTTTATGTGTATTTAACTTTTTCATGTTTTTTAGTGTTTTTTGTGTTAGCCTTGGGTCGTTATGTCATGTCAAGTTTTATGAATCTAGCCTATTGTATTTGGATTCTAGAACGATGCATAGATGTCCATAATGTGATGCATTATCATCCACTAAGATTCCATACTTACAGTAGTCATTTTCCTTTATTCTTGGCACCTTACTTCAAATGAGCATGCATTTTAACTTCCCTTGGAGGAATTCCAATGGCTAGTTTGGGTGCATGTCTCTTCATCTTTTGTTCTAGCTCCAATTTTGAACTCACTCATTCAATCTTTCAAGAATTCAAGGTCTCTACTCTTTTATCCAATTTTTGAAGTTCATGATGTGACTGTGAAGTATTTTCTAGCACTCTAAAGTTTCTTGATCACGTTGCATTCCAACATTGGTCTTCTTGGCTCCATTTCATTCTTGAGGATGGTTTTCTTGTGATCTATGGAGGCTTCATCTTCATATTGGTGTTTGAGGTGATTGTGTTTGAAAATTTCTTTTGGTCTCATTTCCTCATTGTATTTGTCAAATATTTTTGTTTTTTTTGGCACTAGGAGGTTTCTTCATTTGCATTTACATACTCATACACTATTTTACCAATCCTTGTAGACCTAGGAATTGATATATTCATAGATTTAATTTGTTGTTCTTAGTCCTAGATACACAGGTTAAGTGTACATACTCTTTTAATTCCACTTCATCTTTAATTGTGAGTGGAATCCCAAAGGATAAATAGGGGATTGACCATTCATGACAAGCTCCCAAGCAATCCCAAACATTTATCTTATCTAAGAAACATGTTTTTAAATAATTCAAATGCATAGAGGTTTTCTAGTATCATTCCCTTGTCTTCATTTCAATATTTTGTTTAATTTGACTAGTTTTTACTTTTTAACATTTATGTGCATTTTGGTATTTCCCCTATTTGCTACTATCATTTTCCTTGTCTCTTGGTGTGCAAAAAATCAGAATCTAGAGAAATACTTTAATTTTGAAATATTTTTGGATGATAATGCATGACTAAGACTATAGTGCATTGGGAGGATAACAACACATCCTTCTAGAATCTTGGAAAGTAGACTATTCAAATGATCTACTAGGTGTGTTTCATTTTCTTCTTCTATGTTATGAGCTCTAGATTTTTCATTTATGTTTGTTAGGTTTTAGTTATTTTTACTTTCATTTACCCAACTCTTTCTCTTTTCTTTAACATAGTTTTAGTAGGAAAAGGAATTTATTTTAGGCATGATTTGTTTAGTTTTATATTAGTTAAAAACCAAACTCATTAAAGCATAAAAACTCAAAAATGTTTCTTTTGTTCAATCTTGTCTAGAGTGTTGAAAGTAATAGTTAAAACTTTAGACAAAACATGGGTTAAAAATAAAATAAATAACTATTTCCTCATTTACACTTATGTACCAATAATAAGCAAAGTGATCAATGGAGCCTATAAACATTAGGCAAGCCACATCATAATGTTGTACTTACATTTATATCAAGGCATATATGTTCCAATGTGTTGTTCAATCGATCATGTTGGTATTTAGATAAAAGCCTTTCCTAGTTTTAGGGGAAGGGTGTGTAGGGCTAGCTAGGTGAAGAGGATTCATTCTTGGAAGAAGTCATTGCTTGATGGACTATTCTTTTGTGTAATTTGGTTCTATTGTAAATAAAACAAGTTGATAAAGTCAAGTTCTAAAAAGTGATTGACAAAATCCTCTAGTGGGTCCATAGGAAGATGGTCAAATAGAATTAGTAGATCAAAAAAGATGTTAGAATTCTTAGGAGAATAAATTTGATAGTGTACTTCTAGTTTTAGGTATTCCTTTGTTGGCTCTATATTTGTGATTCTTTGTAAGACCTATTGTAGTTCAAAATTTCCTTTGTCTAACTTAGACCTAGTGATAATTTATCTATATTATAGCTCTCATGGTTCTTCTTCTAGGACCAATCTATTGATGAGTGGAATAATGTGCCAACTTAGGGACAATAAAATGCATTATTCCTCTGTTAAATAGAGACAAATGCCTCTACAACTTCTATATTTAGTTAGTTCTTGAATCACTAGGATGCCTCAAAGGTTCATGTGTACTGTTCCAATACTAAGGATTTTTTGGGGTAATCCTAAACAATGTTTTCACATTCTTTAAAAAAATCCTTCTTTGTCATATTTTTTTTTATCTTTTGTATTTTATGTAAAATGAAAAAAACAGATAGATTCAAATTTAGAATATTGCATGTCATTTTAAAAATCAATTCAATTTTTATGCTCAAACTAAATGATTGACTTGAATTCTAATAGTCCTAGAATAACCTAACCTTATCAAATTTCTTTAAAAGTATCAAAAGACTAACACTAAAAGGATCAGGGTCTGCTTTTACTATGACCACATTTCCCAAGTGATGAAAATGTATTTCTTGGAATAGTATTGAGGTGATGGCCTTCATGGCATGAATCCAGGGTCTCCCCAGGATCATGTTGTAATTGGTTTCTCGGTTAATGACATAGAAGTCGGTAGAGATAGTTTTACCCATCAAATTTAGCAGTAGGCTGATTTTCCCAACTATTTGGATGTCATGACTATTGTAAATTCTCAATGTGGTAGTTTTCTATTTGATTCCTATTTTTCTGTATCCCATTCGTCGTAAAAAGGACATTAACAAGAGATTGATTGTAGATCCTTCCTTTACCACCACCCTTTTTATAGTGACCTCTTCAACTTGAATTTGTATGTATAGAGATGAGTCCTTCCTCTTATCATTTTGGTTTAGCTTAGTGACATCAAAGGTAAGAGGGGGTGATTCTCCTTGTGAGGAACATATGACCTCCAATACCTTTAGAAATGTCTTTCGATGTGAGGGAGATGCTTTCAACAAATTTATCACTTGTGATAAGACGTTCTCTGTTTGGTCTGTTTGTTCTTCTTCATAGATAATGAACACCTCTTGGCCCAGTTCTATGCTATTGGTATGTTTAACTTTTCCTTTCTCTATTTGAGGTTCTTTCTCCTTGCTTTGTGATTGGAGTATTTTTAGAAAATCTTTTTGTTGATCAGGTGTGAGTTTGGAGATAACTTTATTGTAACCATAACAGGTTTTTGTTTCATGACCTTTCCTTCCATGGAACCAACAATAAGTATTGGGGTCATATGAAGATTGGTTTGACCCCTAATTTCCCTTTTGTTACCATTTGTCATTACTTGGATTTTTTTTCACAATGTTGACATCTCTTTCTTGAGGTACATTAGTTGTTGTCTTTTTTGCTCCTTTTATAAGTTTTCCACATGCATCATAGGTTTTCCTACCACTATCGATAGTGGCTTGATCAATTCTTAAAGCACTTTCCAATGCTTATTCGTAAGACCTGTATGGTAGTTTCTGAACTTCTTCTCTCATGTCTTTATTAAGGGCATGCAAGAAGAGGTCGCATAGTTCTCGGTGGTCCATTCTTGGAGTGTTGGTTGAAGAGTAGAGCACTTGTCTCCATCGGATGAAGAAATGTGCTATAGATTCATTCAGTTCTTGTTTCATCATGAGGAACTCTCTAATCCCTATTTTTACAAGTTTGTTCATGTCAAATGCCATGACCAACTCTCTGATTAGTTGTCTGAATGAATGGATCAAAGCCTCTGGGAGATGATAATACCAATCTAAGGCTATGCCTTCAAGTGGTTTTGGGAAAATTTTTGTGACAACTCCAACCCAAGGAAGGAATTCCCTTATGGATGTAGTATAAGCTTTGATGTGGGAGTTTGGGTCTCTCTCTCCTTTGAACTTTGGGAGATCTGGCAATGGCCATGGTAGTTGCAAACACCTTATATTCTGATCTAGAGGCTCTTTCAGATATTCAAGATATGTTTCTAAGAAAGAACTCTGAGATTGCGGGGTTGTTAGTAACAACTCGGTGGGTGGGTTTTGATAGCCCATTGTTGGATTTGTTGGATTGTTCTGAATAGGAGGATTCCCGTTCAGACAAGTGTCATTACTAGGATGTCATGAATAGTAATTAATGTAGGGGGATTTTACGATGCTCCCTGGTCCTATTCATGAGATTTTATTTTTTCTCTAGAGCAGCTTGTTCTACCTCTAGGATCCTAATTCTTTGCACTAGAGTTGCGATTACATCTGTAGGAGTCACAGCTCTAGGGTTTTCTTCATTTCTAAGATGTTCTCTTTGATGAGCTTCCTCTCGTGTAGCCTTCTCTTTTTGTTCTTCTTCTAAGGAAATCCTTAATTCTTCTTGAGAATCTTTAGTTCCTGTAGGCACCTTTCTAACCTTCTAACCTCTTCATTAAGGTGAGTATTTGATGTACTTGTGGAAGGTTGTTCTGGTCAATGTACTTTTGATCTTATCCTTCTAGCCTTATCTGGTGCATTTGGTATGGTTGAGTCATTTTCCCAAGCCAGGTTATTAAAGGATAGGGAATGCCTGGACTCTCTTGGATCATGTTATAGTTAGAGTCTTCATAGTCATAACAATTGGTAACAGGTGCATCAGGATGAGGCGGCACATACCTATCAAAAGAAGGGGTTTCAGGCTCATTTGAGGGAATGTTTACCTGGTTCAACTCCGGTTCTATCATATTCGGGGGTGCCATAGACACTGTAGAATAAATGGAATAGATGATGGCATAGAAGATGGAAGTTGAAATGGCTATGAAAAGCAACAAAAGAATGATTCAATATTTTTTTGAAATGTTTCCACAATGGGAATGCAAACTACCAAATCAAAAGATTATGTAATTCACGTTAGGTTCACCAAAATATGTGGTGAAGCTGATGGCGTATGGTGATGAATGAATCTTTGAAGTTGGAACACAAAACTACTCATCCTAGAAGGATCTGTAATTTCATGTCGGGTTCACCAAAATATGTATGCTCGAAATTGTGACTCTAGTTGCTTGGGGCTGTTGGATCAGATTTCGGCACGCATACGAACCCTTTCCCTCCTTGCCACAAGGTGATCCACCACATCACTCTCACTCACATGGAAGTAACCAGTCGAGAGGAGGTGAGACACGGCGGGGGTTTGACTCATTAGAGAGCTAGACTTCGCAAAGGGGGTCGGTAAGTTCTGTGGCCTTTGTTCTTGTGCATTTTTTTGTATGTTGTATTCAATTGTTGTGGTAGTTGAGATAACCCTATGAACCAAATGGTCACTAGTCTCTCTTCTTCAATTGTTGTGGTAGTTGAGATAACCCTATGACCCGAAGGGTCACTAGTCTCTCTTCTTCTTCTACTATTTCTATGTCCCTGAGAAATGCTCTATGTAGTCATAATTGTCTAATTTCTTCAGTCAACAAGAGAACAAATGAGTCATCTTGTGGTGGAATGTGTGTCTATTGTTGAGGTTGCAGATGCAACTCCTTGATCTCATCACAAATATCCCTTATCCACTCTCCTCTTATTCCTAAACACATTCATGAATCATGATAGAGGGAATTGTATAATTGCTAACTAGATCTAGGGTTTTGACCTAGGGTTTTGTTTGGCCTAGGGTTTAACTTTCATTCAACTATGAGTACCTCGTGATGGAATCGAGGGTTTGCAATGTTGTCTATTTTAATAGATCTATATGTATGCAAACTAAATGATAACATGCAAAACATCTTTTTGGTATTTTTAGAATATTTTGGAAAGGAAAATGCTTCTAATCTATGAAAGAAATATGTATGTAAGCCTATATGTCTTTTCAAATGTAAAGTTTAATCTATGTTTTTGTGGGTTTTTGGTTTTTTCAATACAATCTAATCTAATGAAAAGGGGAAAATGCTTTCTCTAACAAAGTAGATCTAGGAATGTAAAAATCATTAATCTAGCATGCAAGATCTAATCTATCAAGGAAAAAGCAAAATGTTACTATTCCCAAGAGCAATGTGATTATCTAATTACTATGAAAGCAATAAAAGAACCTGAAGGAGATGAAGATCTGTTGACTCCACTACCCTTAGTATCCTTGTGTAGGTAACCTCAAATCCTTTTGTGATAGCAAGTGATCCTCTTGACGACAAAAATGACCCGAAGAAGCAAAGAGAAGCTTTTGTGAAGCTTGTATGAGCTTGATGTGAGTGTTGAATTGAGCACAATGGCTAAGAATTGAGCAGTGTAGCATTTCTTGATTGAACAAAAGAAAGTAAAAGGCACTTACGTCCTGTATGAGCATATGAATGCTAGGTTGGAGAGCAAACTTGGCAAGAAATGGTGCACAATGAATTTGCCTCCCTTTGTGCTTAAGGGAGGGGGTATTTATAGGTTTGAAGAAGGGATTGGATTGAAGAGTTAACTCATTTGATTGATGAGTTAACAAGAATAGATTGGGGAGTTAACAAGGTTGATTTCCTAGTGAACTCAGTGGATTAGGTAGTGATGAAGCAATGATAGCTTATCACTGAAGAAGAAATGGAGGTGAGGGAATGCATGAGATTGATTAGAGAGTTAATTATAAATCAAATAGAGCTAATTATGCATGTGTGGGTACATGAAATAGTTAACTCTATATTAAAGATCAAAAATCATGCAAACAGAAAGAAAAATGAGTGAAAATAGAACAAAAATGAGAGAGAAACTTGAGTTTTTCCATGGGTCAAAAGACGGCAGGGTCACCACCTTCGTCAAATAGGATTGCCTAGGGAGATCATAGGTTGCCCAGGGAGATCCAGGATCAAAAGTGCAGAATGCATAAGTTTAGGCTGGCAAAAGGTATAGGGGAAGAAAAGGATGATTTTTTCATCAAGAAACAGGTTAGTCATGTGGAAGAATCCAAATCTCCACTTGCATCTTCAAGATCCCAGTGGGGATCTAGAAATAATAGGGGGAGATTTGGATTGGTTGATCAAAATTGAAAATAGAAAGCGGGAGATGGATCAGGGGACCTCTAGAAGGCTTCTATGAGGTGCACTAAATGAAATACAAAGGGGAGAGGTGAAAACTCACCTACAAGACACTCACAAGGCTTAGGATCAAGATCAAAAGCTAGAAAATGCAAATCAACAAGTGTTGCAACAAGTGTCGAAAAGCATTGCAAACAGGGAAGAAGGAGAATCGACAAAGCAAAAATGATATAAAACAAGAAGAGAGGACATGTCATCAAAAGTCCTGCTACCCAAAGGATTTATTTTCACACTTACATGTACATGATAAGGATTTGAATCATCATAGGGGTGCTCGTGGAGGCAGTGCTTGATTTTTATGCTTACACTAACTACCAAGAATTTGGTAGTCCAAAAAAATTTATTATTTAAAAAAAATTAATTAACAAAAAAACTATGGAACCAAAAGAGAAATTTGAAAAAATAAAAAATAAAAAATAAAAACCAAAAAATAAATTGGAAAAAACAAAAAAATAAAAACTAAAAATAAAATTGGAAAAAATAGAAATAAAAACAAAAAAAAGAAATTAATAAAAAAATTGGAAAAAAAATTTGAAAATAATAAAATCACAAAAACTACGGAACGAAAAAATAAATTAAAAATAAAATATCACAAAAGCTATGGAACCAAAAAAGAAATTGGACAAAATAAAAAGTAAAAACCAAAAAAAATTGGAGGAAAAAAAATGAAAAAAATCAAAAAATCCTTTAAAAGTTGCATTTTCTTTTAAAGTTACATGATTGTGTTGGATAGTAACATCTTTATCCTGCTATTCTATATGTGTACACCATATTGTAAGTGTCAAAAATTTGGTAGTCCAAAAAATAAAATAAAAATTGGTAGTCCAAAAAAAAAATTATTTCCAAAAAAATTAATTTACAAAAACTATGGAACTAAAAAAGAAATTGGAAAAAATAAATAATAAAAACCTAAAAATAAATTGGAAAAAAAAAAAAAAAAAAAAAAACTAAAAAAGAAATTGGAAAAAATTAAAAAAAAAAACCAAAAAAGAAATTGAAAATAAGAAAATCACAAAAACTATGGGACCAAAAAAGAAATTGGACAAAGTAAAAAATAAAAACCAAAAAAAAAAGGAGGAAAAAAATGGAAAAAATAACAAAATCCTTTAAAAGTTGCATTTTCTTTTAAAGTTACATTAGTGTGTTGGATAGTAATGCCTTTATCCTACTATTATATATGGAACAACAAATTTCTCTGGGTTAGCATGTGTTTGATAATTTTTTGTTTTCTTTAATCCATGAATTCCAATTGAAGAGGTATTTCTCTTAAGCATTGTCATTAGGCTAGGTTTGTAAATGTTTGCATGAATGAGTCAGGTTTGAAATACTGAATACTTTTAAATTATGAATATGCATGGTCTGTAAATGGGTCTGTAAATGTTTATATGAGCAAGTGGGAGTTTGAAATATTGAATACTTGTAAATTTTGAATGTGCATGTCATTGATGTTTAAGAAAATTCTTGTGGGTTTGTAGAAACCATATATTCACTAGATTTAACTAAGGTTCAATCACTGTCTCATGGGATATTCCCCACCCCGCCTTCAATGAATTGGTGATTCAGGTAACAATAATAGTAATATTTAAGTAGACTAAATAGGTAGCAATAAATATTCTTTTTATTGTCTAATATTTATTTTAAATCTAAAATACCATGTAGTATATTTAATTATTTTAGTTTTTTGAATTGTTAATTCTCTATTATTTATTTTGATGATAAACTCTCTGATTTTTAAATTTTTTTATGAACAAGGTTTTTATTATTTTATATGATCCACTATGTCTAGAAAACAATTTCAATTTAGTTTACAAGTTATTTGTTATTTTTTCTAAATCTTTCAAATTAGTACACTAAGAGGCTACAGTGGCAGCAAAGGGTTGAAAGATTCAGATTCTCATATCCAAGTAAGATTTAGATTCCTGAGTAAACAAAAATCATAAAATGTGTGAATAAATAAATATATTGCATGCATGATATGAGAGCTTCTGTAGTCTCATGGTTTCTCCATGGAGTTTAGCTTCCCATTCAACCTGTAAGAGAAAAACAAAGAATAATAAATGAAATTAGAAAAGCAAATGAAAAGATCAAGAGGGAATCTTATCCTTTATGTGCTATTTAAAGAATATGCCTTAAATTTTATTTTATTTTACTGATGTAAATCATATACCTAGGTAACCGATTCCATAACTTATGGATTAATGATTGTGATGTGATTTTAAATAGGTTTATTTGTTAGATGTGCTTTAAAATTCAATGTTATTATTTAATTATGGAATCCATTGTTTTATGTAATGTGACTTTAGTGATCTATTTGTTATATGTTACATTTATTCCAAATTAGAAGAATATAAATTACCAAGGCAAGTTTTATTTAATAAAAATACGAAAACAAAAGTAAGTGCAAATTAGAAGAATATAAATTAGTATAAATCTTTAAAAAATATTTAATGTTGTTTAACTTGGGCTAAATTTTATTTATTCATTTCTTCCATATAATAATTTATTTTATTTTATTTTAAATTTAAGAATATAAATATTTAGATATCACCAATCCATAATTTTTTAATTATTTATGCAAATGGGTTTGGCTTGAAAAACTCTTAGATTGTTATAGCATCAAAATCCAATGAATAAGGTTGCTATAGGTAAAATTTATATATAGCAATGAAAGAAGTAGAATTAATTTAAAGTGACAATAATTTAATAAATAAGAAGTATTAAATAAATAAATAATTTATTATAATCATTGCATAGAAAATGAACTATTGATTAAACACAATTGCAAATATTTTATATGATGTGTTGATAATTTTATATGAATTATTTTATAGGATGTGTTGATGATTTGTTTAGTTTTTAAATTTGATTTGATTGCTTTCTTTTTTATAATTAGGGTTAGAGTTTATAATTTAATTTTTAGCTTAACTTAGATTTAATTTCTAATTTTACGATATGATTTTTGTAGTGCTTATTGATGGTAAAAAGGACAAAGAAGATGCCCATTGTGGAGTAAAAGGGGGTCATGACTAACAAATCTGTAGAAGAAAAAAAGGTTTGTAAGGTTGAAAAGAAGGTACCTACAAAAGGTCAAGAAGACAAAGGTACAAAAATAAATAAAAAGAATAAGAAGATCTTTAAGATCTACTTATTTAAAACTCTCAAGCAAGTGCACCTAGACATCAATATTTCAAGAAAAGCTATTGTAATTATGGACACGTTTATCAATGAGATGTTTGAGAAAATTGCAATCGATGTAGCCAACATTTCTCACCACAACAAAAAGAATATCATCAACATACGAGAGATTTAGATAGCTATGAGGGTTTGTCTTCCTTAGGAGCTTGCAAACCATGTAGTAGCTCACTATTCAAAGATTGTTTCTGAGTTCATGAAGACTTGATCTTTTTGTCTTTATTTTGAATTAGGTTTTAGTTTGTCAAAAAGGGTTATTATCCTTAACTTTTGTATAAGGGAAGTCTCTATAAATTATTTATGAAGGAATTTTTGGTTTTACATTATTGAAACTTGATATTAAAATTTCATATTAATCTTTCAAATTATTTCTTACTTTTTAAAAATAAAACTATAATTTTATATATTTCCATTTCTAAATTAAATTATATGTAGTCTTAACACATGATTATTTTATTTTTAAATAATAATGTATATTAGTTTGTGTAAAGGGTTAGATTAAGATTTTCTAATAAATGCTCATAAAAGCTAATATGAAAAAGTCCTTTAAAGGGCATGTATAAATCATACTACATAAAAAAATTCCTCAATATAAACTAATCTTATAGTTATAATATTTATTTTAAAGGGCAAATAGAGATAATTACTTGGTATTAATTAGACAAGATTACTTGGTATTAGTTGGTATTAATCTTATAATGATTTAATAAAAATTCAAAGATATACAAATATGAGTAGAGAATTACAAAACAAGTCCTGAAAAAGGTAAAACTAGAGGTAGCAGTCTCATTATAGCTTAAAAAATTAAGCTCTTAATTGTCATGCAATTGCCAAAAAGGGCCTATATATACATTAGAAAATGACACTATCTAGACCAAAAGAATTATTGTGGACCTTAAATGGAAAACATAACTACTTGCACCTAATACTTTACCTACTCCCAACTATTGAAAAGAGATCAAATAGCTTCCTCACTTAAGGCATAAATAATTTAGATAGAGTAACATATAGTGAAATTATGTAATGTTAGGGATACCATTGATGATAGATTCTTATTTGGAAGTGATACCTATTTCAACTTGCAGCCCAATGATGTTGCATTGCCATCCTCAAATATTACTGGCTTGACTAATATGCATAGTGGTTTCTCTTTGAGTATGGGTCTAGTGTGTAATGCCCTTCCATGCAACCTGAGAGATAGGTCAACTTAAGCAATAAAAAGGTAGAATTTTTTTTTTAATTTTTCATAGAATTAATGATAACAAACTATAACATAATCTGATCCAACAAGTTACTAACATCTCTAGGGATAACATGATTGCATTACTACATACTAACATGATTTAATTAACATCCATAGTTTCCAGCAAATCCAGGATGCATCAAATGAAGACACACACACATATTGTGCAAATAACAATAATGAAATTACCAGGGTGATAGAAAATAATTTACAAAATTTAACTTAGTAAATTTAGATTACATATTAGAGTATATCAACATTGTAAGATACAATCATATCATATTAACTTTTACACATGCATACACATTTAACATAGTTCCAAATAATCATCCATACGCCAAGTGGAAAGGTACCTCCTTAGCTCCAGAGTCCTGCACGACTATAGGTCTTAACTATTCATCTAACGAAATATTAGTTTGATATAATATTGATTACATATTAGAAATACCAATTGTATGAAATGACTAGCCTAAGGCCCTAAGGGCCGACCTAATGTCTCAGGGGCACATAATGGCCTTGCCTATGTACACGTAGTGCAGAGACTTCATACTTCATACTCAATCTTGCAACCCTAATTAGTTTCATATAATATTGTTAATAGCCAAAAGAAAATTATAAATATCCTTGTTAACAAGTAAATAGTGTCACCATACATTCTTATGTCATAGCTCATCACTATAAAACTTTACAACCAAGAGTAAAATTCTTCATCCTAGCAACATAGTAATTATTACCATTATTTTTTTTCTTAACCAAAAGATAGTTCCTTCTATAATAAATTCTAGTAACAAGAATATGAGCAATAACGAATCATTCTTTAAAATAGCTTCAAGAAATTCAACAATTGATTCCTCTCCAGTGACTAAAACTCTTATGCTCTGTTCATATCAATCCAAATCTAACACTGGTTGTGCATAATTCTATCCTTTTAAGAAAGAGTCATGGTCACATCAATCTTATACCAAAAAGAAATAGAAACCAAACCTTTACTGAAAGGCCTTCACCAATCAGCATGCATGTTAACAAATCCAACAACAACTCATTAAATCTTCTATAGTGTAAAATCTCATTGTTCTTCCCTATACCATAACACTAGTACATGTGCTCTAGATCTACCAAAGATTTGTAAAGGTCAGAGATTATAAGAAATTGTACTTATAGAGAATGCAATACAAATAATTAGTCTTTAAAGAATATGGTCCAAATATATGGTTGAAACATAAATATCATTGCATTAATCAAGAACATTATTAATAATATAAATGAGCCACATTTCTTAATCCTATCTAAATCTTGATTTGAAACAAGAATAGGTTAGAACTCTTTATCACACAAGTTACATCTATCAACATTTGAACTCCACTATCAGGCTAAAGAGTGAGAAATACTATTAATAGCAATCTAAATCTGTAATGAATGACAGTGAATATAAATTTTTTAATGTCCACGAGATATCATGGGAAACCAATTTAATCACTTTGGTGCAAAACAATCAAGATATTAACATATGTAAATATATAATCATATGAACTAATTTGAGTAGGTAAATATGTAATTCAATGCAATGTTTTGTCTAGAAAGAGAATATATAAATTCAACTAGAATAATTACTAAAACTTGATAAACTGTAATACTATCTGACATCTATCCATGAGTGTTTCTCATGACTATTAAAATAAAATATGGCAGAAAACCTTGAAATTCATGCTTAAAATAGTTTGGGTTGTGGATCTCGTAATTGAATTCCTCTTCAAACCACTATATAGGACAAAAAATTCAAGCTTACTAGAATTTAACTAGCAGTATAGAGTGGTGATACCAATGTCCCATTATTTTACACCATCTGAAATAATAATGGAAATTTATTAAGGAAGATTGAAGCAGGACAACGTATTTTTACACAAGCTCTCTGATTTTTTTTTTTGGAAAGTGATCTAAAGGTAATCTTCTCGATCCCCTAATTCAGAACTTAAGGATATTGACTACTATGACTTATTTGATCTAACAAAGAAATGTTATGCCATCTTCTAGAAAATTTGCAGAAGAAAGTCAATTAAAGCATCGTTGGACTGAGCCACATAATCACTCTTACCTTAACTTTATTAAAAAAAATTCACACTTATTCATAAGTCACTGTAGGATAATGACTAGGATTGAGAATTCTATTACAGGTAAGGTGAAGCGTTAACTGTGCTGGTGGCCTAACAGTTATAACGGCTCATCATAAATGGAAACTCTTATATTAAAAGAATAGTTACTAAGTTAAACATCATCTCTTACTTAAGGAAGGAAATATTTACTTGAACAATGATCTAGAGACTTCTTTGACCTTAATTGAGTATAATGTACCAGCACCAAGGAATAGATGTATTATGGTTAAAAAAAATTCTATAACGTAGAAGAATGATTTAACTCAGGTTTAGATAAATTGGTACAGTTGCATTGAGGAGTTGGGTATGACGCCTAATTTTTAAAGGATTGATGCATTAGGTCGGTAGGATTAAGTTATCTTACCCTCCATCCAAGTAAGTTCCGCTATATAACAACTAAACCAAAATAGGCTGTGTGGTACAAGCAAGAGTCTTGGATCATGCCCACAGAGCAAAGAAGGATGATTCAATGCCTCAACAGATGACATCTATTAGATGAGGCAAATTACCACAAAAAACAAAAGAAATCCAAAATAAATCTAGAGAATTTAGCTTGGATGGTGCAGCACAATTAGGGTGTGATTATATACAAATCCCCTCAAATGTATATCATCAAAGGAGATGCCAATGAGGAGCAATTGCATATAGCTAGACATAATAGTTCGAGGTCATATGTATGTATGTATATATATATATATATATATATATATATATATATATATATATATATATATATATATATATATATATATATATATATATATATATATATATATATATATATATATGTATGTATGTATGTATATATATGTGTGTGTGTGTGTGTATATATATATATATATATAATTTTGATCTATTGCATGCGACAAGGCCGCACATCTTGCCTAGATGTGACCGATTCTGGAAGATTATACATTTTGGCCAGAAAACGTCAACATTTTGGATTGAGAATTGTGACTACACAAATCAGTGGTAAGAAGATATCGAAATGTGGTCTCCAAGCATATTACACCAATCATTTGACCTTATAGTGAAACATTTACAGATTTAAAGGAAATAGTCGATTTAGACTAACATTAATATGCATCGCTCCTATTTTCTAATAATGCAAAAGGGACATTCATTGAAGCATGATGTAAGAGTAAATATTGTCAAATGTGGTAATTGCAAGCATTTGTTAAAACATGCCTACACTAAGAGAACCATAATCCAGACAGGGCATGGTGTAGGAGTCTCCAGAATAGCACAAAGCTAAAAAAAGGTAGGATATAATGGATTTGTTGAAAAGATTATAAGATCCATTGATAATATATTGCAACCAAGAAAACCTACACTTATCACAAGATTCATATACACCCTAATCTTCACACATAATAAAATTATATATACAGATTTCTAATACACACAGAAAGAATTGTAGAGCATAATAAACTAGTCTAGATAGTACCAGAATTAAGCACTTGGTTGAAGACCTTTAACATGCACACCAATTAGATTGCTCAACTCTATAGCTATTGGTCATTCCCACTTGCCCACGAGCATAGATTCTATGTTGTATCTACATCTAGGACATCGTACTCCTCTCCATCCATCCATCTCTTCTTCTAAGAACTGAATACCCACCTTCAAGAGCAATGACATCTGCGAGTGCCCCTTGCGCGACCTTCCAATCTTACCAACTGTACCCCCCCAAAAAAAAAAACTTTTCCTCTTTTCGTAGCATATGTAAGATGCCCTAACATCCAAGATTTAGGCCCTTTAATTCACCTTCTCCACCACCCTTCTTAAAACCGTAGGTTACCTTTTGAAGAGTATACATTTCAAACTAAAATAGAAAAGAGAAATTAATGTTCATAAATTAGTTTCCCTTATGAAACTGTCGCTTCCCTCATGAGACCTAAATTAGATAAAATGATGCATTCCAAGAATCTTTCTTGAAGATATTCAAATATCTATCTACATAATAAAGTAATTGTTATTATTTCCCACTAAATATTTATTTATAATCTATATTGCAAAACTAATGCAATTAATAAATTCACCATGACTAATAACAATTAGATAAAATATTATTCTAAATCAGTTAAAATGTAAATACAATTCAACTAAGTGGTGTGTGCATGGTTTCCTTCAACACAGTCACATACCTATGATATACGACCTAGTCAAAATTCAAAGACACAATGAAATTTATTTCATTTCTACGTAAATGAGTAACCCACATCAATTAAACAATCCAACTAACTAACCCAAATCTCAAACATACCTGACACAACCAAAGTGAATATGTAGGGGCACTACATCCTCCCCCGCTAAAGCTCAACTTACTCCTAGAAGTCACAAACTAGAGTAGATTATAACATGTTAGTACCAACCTCGAAGTTGACTCATCTCAAAAAAATAATGTACACTAGCCTACTTATGGAAAGAGGTTTATTTCATATACTCCATTTCAAACATATTTTACCTTTCTACTTTTCAATGTCTCAACAGTAACACAATCACAAATTGCATTTCAAAAATGATTCCCTATTACCTAAACCACTCAAAATGATTACAAGTTAGCATTGACACTCAATCAGCTCCTTCAGGACAAAGAACACATTGCACCATTTTAATCATGATTGATAGAAATTCTCATATAATGTATTCAACTTTCAAGTACACCACCATTGCAATTCCTCATCTAACTTGCTATTAAACAACCAATAGGTCAAAATGATACATTTTTACAAAATATCAATATATTTTTACACGTAACACACATTTTCCATTAAATATCCACCATTTAAAACAAGACATTTCACTTTAATTATCTTACAACACTAAATCTCATAACACAATTTATCATTTCATAAGCACAATTTTCATAATTTACCATACATTCTTCACATACACACCAATATACATCACTAGGATTCACATCACATGGCTAGACAAGGGTCCATCTGGATACTGGAAACAACATACTAATCCATGATACATAATCCATGAGCCAAGAGCCAATATCCATCTCACATAATCCATACCTCACACTCAATGACTTGTTGGTGTTAGGCCACACTCACGGGGTGAGACCATCCAAACAAGCCATAATGACATCTCTCTTGTTGTATAAGGTGGTTAGTCTCCAAGAGATAGTCATCACACATAGGTGGGTAGTGGGTTCTAGCTGTATAATAGCCTCACATACCCCCATCCTCAAGGTTCCCTGCATCTGCTTCCTCGTATACACTCACCAAGTCTGCCTCATACATCCTTGGAGAGGAATCACAATACAACACATGGCTGACATCGAAAACAATAAAGATAAACTAGTTTAGCCACCCAAGTCATAAAGAAAGATTTAGTAAAAATTCAATTTCAACAATAAGGTAAGAGATGCACGCAATTTCAACACTAAATCAAATATAACCATGAGGGTTACTAGCAAATAAGATCAAAAAATGTGGCTAAACCATCACAACCAAATAGAAACAAAGTGCCAGCCTTCACAATCAATATAAAATCATCAATAATCATAAAGAAAGTCCTCAATCTTTGAAATTGCACTATACAACACTGTGTGACTAGATACTAGCCACCAAACGAGGAAGGAGGGAACAATGTTAGGCTATAGTAGTAGCCCTCATATGGTGCGGAGTAAACACGCCATCCACATGGCTCAGAGTGTACTCCTCAGCTACACTCTGTATCACGTCATCACGCGGCATGGACTAACCAAGTGGCCCATGCACTCCTTGGTTGCCCACATGGAATGTGCACCTTGACCACATCCTGTATCACATCTCAGCGCGGCATGGTCTTACGCCAGCCAAAGAAGGCACGTACTGGCTATATACCGCATGGCAGTGTGTCTATGGCTCGACGGAAGTAGGCATGTGCAGAACACACCCTGCATAGTGACACCTTGTGGAAAAGGCACATGCAGGTACTCGCCATAGCCAGAGGTATACATGGCTAGGACATACCCATATGCTAACCGACCCAACACTGTCGAAAGAAAACATCAGTATCGTTCTACAAGTGTCCAAGGCCCCATTATGCTCATCACACAAGTAGGCTATAACACAATCTCATAGTGCACCTTCACATGTCTAAGCACATGGTATTGTGTCCTCAAGCCCATCTCACTACCATCAGCAACATGACATCATCACCAGGACTGTGTCAAAATATCAATGGGGTGTGGCATCGTACCTATTGCATCATGTCAGAACATGTGCAGATACGGGATCTATCTCAGCATGGGTAATAAATCTCCCTCCACATGCTGGACCTCAAAATATACATCCTAGCACATGGTCTCACTTGGGTTATCCATGCAGCTCCTAGACCCTGGCTCCCAAGTGACGACTCATGTCATTACATAGTTCCAGTTGGGTTGTCCATGCAGGTCCTAGACCTCGGGTCCCAACTGACAACTCCTGTGGCATATCATACCTTTCATGAAGACAAGGTAAATAATCCTCTAAGAAACACCATCTAGATGCTCAGAGATTGTGGGGATTAGGATAACACATATGGATCAAGTACCCTGATCCATCATAAGGGGAAGTAGTGAGTATGTTTCCTTAGGTTCAGTTGACCGAGGGGCCGCTCTGCATTGTCATAAGCATATGCTGTACACTCTACCCAAGGAACTTTGTGGCTGCTACTACCCCTTCACAGACCGAGGAACTAGAAAACCAAAAGAAGAGAATTTATGAATCTAACTTTTGGCTACTCTTATATATATATATATATATATATATATATATATATATATATATATATATATATATTCAACCACACAAGGGTTGGCCCTCAATTGGGTAACAAACATACAAACACACGTAATGATATGGTTAATCCCACACCAAAATACACACATTCTCAATGGATGGGTACCCAGTATCACCATCCTATGGGCATACAAAGTATGTACGGGGTATTCACAACACTCAACCAATGCATAGTTACTAGTTTTCCACATTTACAAGGGGAGATTATATTTTCATACACAATTTCATTACTACCATAATTACATTTATTTCCATAACCAATGTGATTCCCTTTGCAAAATCATAACATTACTTCATATCCCCTTCCCTTATCCAGTTTTCTTCCACTCTACTTTTCTACGTATCACACGATGCTAAATCTCAATATTATGATTATCTATCCAATACATCAATCTAGGTGTTTAGACTAAAGCATGTTATCCAACACAAGAGTTCCTATCACATGCATAAAAAGAATTACTATAAATAAACATGGGCGAAAACCTTAACCAGAGATCCCAATGCTGAAACCTGGCTCTGATACCAAATGTAATGCTTTGCCATGCAACGCTAGAGATAAGTCAACTTAAGCAATAAAAAGGCAGATTTTTTTTTTTATATTTTTCATAGAATTAATGATAACAAACTATAACATAATCTGATCCAACAAGTTACTAACATCTCTAGGGATAACATGATTGCATTACTACATACTAACATGATTTACTTAACATCCATAGTTTGTACCAAATCCAAATACATCAAATGAAGACACACACACACACATATTGTCTAAATAATGATAATGAAATTACCAGGGTGATAGAAAATAATTTACAAAATTTAACTTAGTAAATTAAGATTACATATCAGAGTATATCAACATTGTAAGATACAATCGTATCAAATTAACTTTTACACATGCATACATATTTACCATAGTGCCAGATAATCATCCATACACCAAGTGGAAAGGTACCTCCTTAGCTCTAGAGTCCTACATGACTATAGGTCTTAACTGCTCATCTAACGAAATATTAGTCCGGTATAATATAGATTACATATTACAAATACCAATTGTATGAAATGACTAGCCTAAGGCCCCAAGGGCTTACCTAATGTCTTACGGGCACATAATGACCTTGCCTACGTATGTGTAGCACAGGGACTTCGTAGTTCGGACTCGATCTTGCAACCCTAATTGGTTTCATATAATATTGATAATTGCCAAAAGAAAATTGTAAATATCCTTGTTAACAAGTAAATAGTGTCACTGTACATTCTTATGTCATAGCTCATCACTATAAAACTTTACAATCAAGAGTAAAATTCCTCATCCTAGCAACATAGTAATAATTCCCATCATATTTTTTTTCTTAACCAAAAGAAAGTTCCTTCTATAATAAATTCCAGTAATGGAAATATGAACAATAACAAATCATTCTTTAAAATAGCTTCAAGAAATTCATCAATTGATTCCTCTTCAGTGACTAAAACTCTTATGCTCTGTTCATATCAATCCAAATATAACACCAGTTGTGCATAATTCTATCCTTTCAAGAAAGAGTCATGGTCACATCAATCTTCTACCAAAAAGAAATAGAAACCAAACCTTTACTAAAAGGTTCACCAATCAGCATGCAGATTAACAAATCCAACAACAACTCATTAAATCTTCTATAGTGTAAAATCTCATTGTTCTTCCCTATACCATAACACTAGTACATGTGCTCTAGATCTACCAAAGATTTCTAAAGGTCTGAGATTATAAGAAATCATACTTATAGAGAATGCAATACTAATAATTAGTCTTTAAAGAATATGGTACAAATATATGGTTGAAACATAAATATCATTGCATTAATCAAGAACATTATTAATAATATAAATGAGCCACATTTCTTAATCATATATAAATCTTGATTTTTAACAAGAATAGGTTAGAACTCTTTATCACACAAGTTACATCTATCAACATTTGAACTCCACTATCAGGATAAAGAGTGATAAATACTATTAATAGCAATCTAAATCTGTAAGGAATGATAGTGAATATAAATTTTTTAATGTCCATGAGATATCATGGGAAACCAATTCAATCACTTCGGTGCAAAACAATCAAGATATTAACATATATAAATATATAATCATATGAACTAATTTGAGTAGGTAAATATGTAATTCAATGCATTATTTTGTACAGAAAGAGAATATATAAATTCAACTAGAATAATTACTAAAAGTTCATAAACTGTAATAATATTTGACATCTATCCATGAGTGTTTCTCGTGACTATTAAAATAAAATATTGTAGAAAACCTTGAAATTCATGCTTAAAATAGTTTGGGTTATGGATTTCGTAATTGCATGCCTCTTCAAACCACTATATAAGATAGAAATTTCAAGCTTACTAGAATTTAACTAGTAGTATAGAGTTGTGATACCAATGTCCCTTTATTTTACACCATCTGAAATAATAACAGAAATTTATTAAGGAAGATTGAAGCAGGACTGCATATTTTTACACAAGCTCTCTGATATTTTTTTTTTAGAAAGTGATCTAAAGGCAATCTTCTCGATCCCCGAATTTAGAACTTAAGGATATTGCCTACTATGACTTATTTGATCTAATAAAGAAATGTTATGCCATCCTCTAGCAAATTTGCACAAGAAAGTCAATTAAAGCATCGTTGGACTGGGCCACATAATCACTCTTACCTTAACTTTATTAAAAAAAAATTACACTTATTCATAAGTCACTGTAGGATAATGACTAAGTTTGAGACTTCTATTATGGGTAAGGTGAAGCATTAACTCTACTGGTGGCCTAATAGTTATAATGCCTCGTCATAAATGGAAACTCTTATATTAAAAGAATAGTTACTAAGTTAAACATCATCTCTTACTTAAGGAAGGAAATATTTACTTGAAGAATGATCTAGAGACTTCTCTAACTTTAATCGAGTATAATGTACTAGTACCAAGGAATAGATGTATTCTGGTTAAAAAAAAAATCTATAATGTAGAAGAATGATTGATGTCAGGCTTAGATAAACTGGTATAGTTGCATTGAGGAGTTGGGTAAAATGCCTGATTTTTAAAGGACTAATGCATTAGGTCGGTAGGATTAACTTATCTTACCCTCCTTCCAATGAAGTTCCGCTATAACACAACTAAACCAAAATAGGCCATGTGATACAACCAAGAGTCTTGGATCATGCCCATAGAGAAAAGAAGGACGACTCGATGCCTCAATGGATGACATCTATTACAAGAGGTAAATTACCACAAAAAATGAAAGAAATCCAAAATAAATCTAGAGAATTCGTCTTGGATGGTGCGGCACAATTAGGGTGTGGTTATATACAAATCCCCTCAAATGTATATCATCAAAGGAGATGCCAATTAGGAGCAATTACATATAGCTAGATATAATAGTTCAAGGTCATATGTAATATATATAATTTTGATCTATTGCATGCCACAAGGCCACACATCTTATCCAGATGTGATCGATTCTGGAAGATTATACATTTTGGCCAGAAATCATTGACATTTTGGATTGAGAACCGTGACTACTCAAATAAGTGGTAAGAAGATATCAAAATGTGGTCTCCAAGCATATTATACCAACTGTTTGACCTTATATTGAAACATTTACATATTTAAAGGAATCAGTCGAGTTAGACTAACATTAATATGCATCGTTCCTATTTTCTAATAATGTAGAAGGAATAGTCATCGAAGCATGATGTAAGAGTAGATATTGTCAAATGTGGTAATTGCAAGCATTTGTTAAAACATGCCTGCACTAAGAGAACCATAATCCAGACAGGGCGTGGCGTAGGAGTCTCCAAAATAGGCACAAAGCTAAAAAAAGGTAGGATATAATGGATTTGTTGAAAAGATTATAAGATCCATTGATAATATATTGCAACCAAGAAAACCTACACTTATCACAAGATTCATGTATACACCCTAATCTCCACACGTAATAAAATTATATATACAGATTTCTAATACACACATAAAGAATTGTAGAGTGTAATAAACTAGTCCAGATAGTACCAGAATTAAGCGATTGATTGAAGAGCTTTAACATGCACACCAATGAGATTGCTCAACTCTATAGCCATTGGTCATTCCCACTTGTCCACAAGCATAGATTCTGTGTTGTATCTACATCTAGGACATCATACTCCTCTCCATCCATCCATCTCTTCTTCTAAGAATTGAATACCCTCCTTCAAGAGCAATGACATCCATGAGTGTCCCCTGCTTGACCTTGCAGTCTTTCCAACTGTACCCCCCCCGCCCCCCAAAAAAAATAAAAATAAAAAAATTCCCTTTTAGTAGCATATGTAAGATGCCCTAACATCCAAGATTTAGGCCCTTTAATACACCTTCTCCACCACCCTTCTTAAAATCATAGGTTACCTTTTTAAGAGTATATGTTTCAAACTAAAATAGAAAAGAGGAATTTATGCTCATAAATTAGTTGCCCTTATGAAACTATCGCTTCCCTCATGAGACCTGAATTAGATAAAATGATGCATTCAAAGAATCTTTCCCAAAGATATTCAAATATCTATCTACATAATAAAGTAATTATTATTATTTCCCACTAAATATTTATTTATAATCTATATTGCAAAACTAATGCAATTAATAAATTCACCACAACTAATAACAATTAGATAAAAGTTTATTCTCAATTAGTTAAATTGTAAATGCAATTCAACTAAGTGCTGTGTGTGTGGTTTCCTTCAACACAGTCACATACCTATGATATACGACCCAGTCAAAATTCAAAGACAATGAAATTTATTTCATTTCTATGTAAATGAATAACCTACATCAATTAAACAATACAAATAAATAACCCAAATGTCGAACATACCTGACACAACAAAAGTGAATACGTAGGGGCACTACACAGTGCACATGGTAAATAAGGTGATTCATTCAATTTTGATAATTGTGTTAACACCTTTCCATGAAAGATGGACTATCAAATGTAGAGTGAAAAATAAGTTGGCAATTCAACACTTCAGGAAAGCTAGAGGACAAGGAAAACTATTTAGTTTTGATGTTGTTGATAGTGATGGTTGGGAGATTCACATAATTTGTTTTAATGAACTTGTTGACAAATTCTGTGAAGAAATATATGGGTTTTTTATGATTTATTTTAATAATGGTACATTCATGATTTAGTTCATGTGGTTAGTCATTTAATACCATTTCATTAAAAAAATAGTTTTCTTATAATATTTATAGCCTTGTTCACCAACTATTACATTTAATGATTTTCTAGAAAAAAATATAAATATATACTATTTAAGGATAGGCCTATAAATATTTGTGCCTATCGTCCATTTGATAGAACCTTTGGTGCTTTTACTAATAAAGTAATAATATCAAGGGAAAGAAGTGCAGACAATGGTTCCAAACTACATGATGTCGATCATACAAATTCCTAAATGAATAGTGGTGGATATGTTATAAATTTGGAGAAAAATTTTATGGCAGGATCAGGGCCTAAATTTGACAGTCGACCTTGCGTGTCAAGCAATTTTTTTGTAATGGTTATCTACTCAAACTTGCCCTTTAAATATTAAGACATATTTTTATTATAAAAATATTATATATAAACTAAATACATAAATCAGAATAACTCTATAGAAAATTTGACATTCTATCTAAAATCTACCCTTTCATGTGATACAATCTTTTGAAAATTTTGATTGTATTTTATGGCAAAAATAGACAAATATGGCCATATGGCCATCAAATTTAAGCCCTGGCAGGGATACTTAGACAAAAAGAAGATTCATCTAATTTCCTGGGAGAAAGTTTGTAAACCAAAATGCAAAGGACGAGTAGGTATCTTGAACCGAAAGTTGCAGAACTTGGCTCTAGACGCTCAACATGCATGGAGCATGTACAAGAAGCCTCAATCAAAGTGGCTGAAATTGATGCAAAATAAATACTTGGATAGTATGGACAAAGATCAGATATTCATAGTAAACAATCCACTGAAGGGTTCATTAGTTTGGAATTTTATCATTCATTGTAGGGAAGTGATTCTACCTAACCTTTCCTCGATTATTCACAATCGTTCAAAGGCTTATTTTTGGGATGATTCTTGGAACAGCTGGCCTAAACTATCAGAAAGAAAGGGATTGAAAGAAGCAGAAGCCTATTTGAAGCTTCATTGGGGAGTAAAAGTTCAAGATTACTACTGTCTGAGTTCATGTCCACTCCCGTGCAAAGTAAAATGGAGGAGTGTGGAAGATTATGACATTCCATAGCATCAAAAGCAGGCTCTTAAAACAATTTTAAAATTTAGAATTATCTTCTTAATAGGTTAGGAAGATGAATTAATTTGGAATATGGAGGGTTCTAGAAAATATAAGGTCATGCAAGGGTATGGATCCTTGACAAAAATGAATTTTGTAGAATGGTCGATGCATTTATGTTGGTCGAATAATGTTTTAGCAAAGGTGGGTGCCTTCTCTTAGCTAGCACTCCATAGGTGAATCCTCACAAGGAATAAGCTTCAAAAATGGTCTCTAGGATCAAATTTCAAATGTGTGTTATGTAGATAAATGGAAGAAAGTTTGAATCATCTTATCCTACATTGCAACTTCAATATAGAATATTTGAATTGGTTCTTCAGACACCTTGACTGGATGACTCCAATCCCAGAGAATCTTCTCCAACTCTTTACCAGCTAGCAAATTCTATATCTGAAAGCCACTTTCCATAGTATGTGGGTAGTTATCCCTTCTATGATCAAATGACATATCTGGAGGGAGAGGAACTTCACAATTTTGAGAAAAAAATGGAAGCTAGTTCAAGAGGTTTGCAAGGAATTGGAAATAGCTATATCATAGGTTGTTACTGAAAAGATCACTAGTTCAGGTAGTTCTACCTGTATTCAGACTAGCTAGGATGATCTGATGGTCAAAAATTGGAAAAATCTCATAACTAATCTTGGTGAAATGATTGCTTCACAGAACAAGTAGAAGGTGGATAGGG
Organism: Cunninghamia lanceolata; assembly: GCA_027924645.1. NCBI lineage: Eukaryota > Viridiplantae > Streptophyta > Pinopsida > Cupressales > Cupressaceae > Cunninghamia > Cunninghamia lanceolata. The sequence continues at coordinate 2,299,188 of BSBN01001427.1, read as the reverse complement.
ATACAATCAAATGGCTTCCTCCAATGTAGTCATTTGTTAAATTGAATTTTGATAGTGCTAGTCATGGAAATCTAGGCTTGTCATGGACAAATAGAATTATTAGACTCTGATGGAAAATTTCTAGTAGCTAAATCAAATAAAATTCCAGAAGGAACTAAAAATATAGTAGAAGCATTGGCTCTCCTTCATGGACTTTAGTTAGCTATAGACTATGGTTTCAGAAATCTATGGATAGAAGGTGACTCATTGAACACTATTAGGGCCATAAAGATGAAGGGGATAGAGAACTAGAAAATAGAATATATCTTGTACCAAGTGTGTTACTTAATGGATAAATTGGAGACTTTTTAGGTCTCACACTGTTACAGAGAAGCTAATAAGGTGGTGGATTTTCTAGCAAAAAGAAGTATAGATTAATTGCAGGATGAGATCATTTATGATCCTTCAAAAGAACAAATCTGAGAGACCTTGATTAATTGTATTGAGGTATATCACTCCCCTAGTTCTTAGGTAACATAGTTATCCTTAGTATCTCATCAGGCATCCATGAAGTACCAGCTGGTAGGGGTGGCGAAGGGGTGATAAAGCTTACTTCCTCTATGCCTTGCTGGAGATGAGTAGATTGAAATTACTCAGATGGATGTACTTTGTCATGCCCAACCAAGAAAGGGGGCCCAATGTTTGAGACTTACATTTATCCCACATGACTGTAGTGACTTACTTCAGTCAGTTCAGGGAACTTGGATGGGATGGTTGGCTTGGCATACAAGGATGCAACTAGAAATGATTTAATTGTGGCTCATTTAGGCAATCTTTATCATTTATGGTGGGAGATTTGAATAGGATTGGGACTGCATGGTAGTTTTTCCTAGCACAGAGCATCTAGCTATTAATTATACAAAGTTGTTGTTTGAAGTGCCCAGTACAATCCTTGTGTTCATTTAAGCTAACATGATAGATAAGAAATGGTTTTTACTCTACCATTTAAGGCCAGATCAGAAGAGATCTCTTTAATAGCTGCAAGCTTTGCAAGGAGGTGTACATTCATAGTATTATTTCCTTATTTTTCCAGGAGCCAATTCATTCTAGAGGAAGTGGTGTTGACATAATGGCCAGTCTGGGATGTTGTATGGTGCCGGATGGACTGACAATTGGTTGTGTCATCAAGCTTCTTGGCCTATTTATAATGTTAATTCCTTTTGTTTCACCATTCTTAGCAATATTGCATACATTATCTCTCTGTTGTTTTCCTTTTACAAAATCTTGGATGGAGCATGCTGGTTTCAATAGGTGTTTGTCCTTCCCACTGTTGCAATGGGAGCTCGAGATAGTTGGGTGTATTAGGCTAACAGATCTCTGTCTGGTTTTTTATAGTGATTTCACCCTCATGCAATTTGCAATCAGAAATATTTGTGAACAACGTTGGATTCAAGGGAGAAAGGAGAGAACATTGTGTTGGTCAAATTTGGTGTCGCATTTGCTATCCAACATGACGGACATAGTGTAAGATGGTTACTATGTCCATGCAATAGCTACTGGACTGGTTGCGGGTCAGATTTACATCCTTGAAAGATGGAATGTTGCTCGGGCTGGCTATGACATGAATAATGGTGATGCTCCGATCAGTGGCATACTCCCCATAGAGCTGTTGCAAACGTCCCAATCCATTGAATGTGTGTTTCATGCAATACAGTAGGGCCTCTCATGTAGGTGTATGGTAGGATTGGAGAGAGCTTTGAAGGCTCACGTGTATAATTTCTTGAGGGAGCTGGCTACTAGGTGCCGCGAAGTCTTCATTTCCATAAGGTTTCTACGAGAGCATGCTTTGGATTGGACACCTCACATGCCTAAGGAGATAGCAGTTAGTGATGATGACGAGGAAGAGTTGGGAGTGGAAGATAGAAACCATTCCAAGCTCGAGGCAGCCAGAGGTCGTGGTCGCTAGCCACGGGTGACGTGTGCGGAGACAGTCAGTGGTGAAGTGTCCAAGGTGGAGGGTTAAGCTTTGGCTATATGTGGTGGTCCTGGTGTGTCGATGGTTGTATGTTTTTTGTCTGCTTGTTTGATGTTCTCCTGTTTTGTTTGCTGGTGGTGCTTATGAAGGTTTTGTTTCTCATTTTTGGACTTAGCCTTTCAAAGGCTCTTGTAATTACGGCCCAGTGTTGTCGAGGGCAATTTTGTAATCTCTTTACACTTATTAATATATATGTCTGGTGGTTTCCACCAGGAAAATATTCACAAATAATTTACATACATCAATTTTATAATTCAAGTTAGGGTTAGGATTAAAATTATTGTTAAGGTTAGGGTTTGGTTAGAATTAGGTTACGGTTAGTATTAGAATTAGAGTTAGAATGAGGGTTAAGGTTATGATTACATTTAAAATTAGGATTACAATTAGAATAAAGTTTAGAGTTAGGTATGAAATTAGGGTTAGGATTAGGTTTATGGTTACAATTTATGTAGGATAAGAATTAGGGTTAGAATTAAATTAGGATTAGGGTAGAATTATGGTTATGATTAAAATTAGTGTTAGTATTAGAAGTAAGGTTAGGGTTAGATTAGTGTTATAATTAAGGGTTAGGTTTAGGGTTACAAATAGGGTTAGCGTTAGAATTAGGCTTGCACTTCGGATGCTATTAGCATATTTATATTTTAAGAAATATATCTAAAGTACGCCTAGATATATCTTCTCAGGCGCTTATTTTTTTAATAAATTTACCATTCATAGGTGGAATAGGCGCTTAGAGAAGGATATCTCTCGGCATACTTTAGATATATTTTTTTAAATATAAATATGCTAGTTAATTATTACTTTGATTATGCCGAGAGGCGTTCTACACTCAGAGCAAGAGCTGAAAGATTCAGATTCTCATAAACATTTAGATTCTATAAACAAAAATCATAAAATATTTAAATAAATAAATTCATGTAAATAAGATTCATTGGAAAAAAATTCTTATCTAATTTTTTTTTGGTTTCATAGTTTTTGTGATTTTCTTATTTTCAATTTCTTTTTTGGTTTTTTTTTTTTTTTTCCAATTTATTTTTTACTTTTTATTTTTTATTTTTTCTAATTTCTTGTTTTTATTTTTTATTTTTTCCAATTTCTTTTTCAAACAAACTATGGAAAAGAGATATCAGCCTACTTTAGATATATATTTTTAAATATAAATATACTAGTACTATCAAATTTATATTATTATTTTTTGGTGAATAACTCACTCCATTATAATCCACCCTCTTGGTAATTAGGTAATTAAAATTTGCCGAAGAAATAGAATATTATACACCCTTGGCAGTTGTGGGACATAATATTTTTTTTGTTTTGAAAAAGGTCGAGAATCACGTAGACAGAAATATATTAATGAGAAGTTCCAAATATAAAGTGAAAAGAGCGGAGACAAAGGCCAAATACAAGTTGTGGGACATAATATTGGGATAAGATTACATAGAGAAAATTACGCCCCTTTTTACGGGAAGGTCCGTGATCTTACGGTAACATGCGGGAGGACAAGCTCAGCCTGAATAGATTCATCTAACTTGGACGAGCACCCATAGTTTTCAGACGGACATTTTTCGCCAATAGTATTGCGCGTATGATAAAATTGACCTGTGAAACTAAAAGAGGTTCGTAGAATGGCGACTTATGGATGAATTCAACCATCTTCAGTGCCTTCGATGATAGATTATAAAATTCTCTTAGCGTGTTTTATACTGGCTGTGGGGCCCCTATCTAATTGTTTGGGTTGATCTGTCCCCTTCAATTTGTGTTGAAAATGAGAACACCCGACACTGTAAGGATATGATACCAATTTGTGAAAGCTCCGCTCATTTACAGATTCATAGAATGCAACCCCAATATACGAACTTGAACTTGAACTTGAATGCCAAACAAATTCAGCATTTCAAAAACTTTTCACTAGATTTGTACAAAAATAATTTAATGTATTGCTTTCTTCTGTCAATTCAGCAATAGGTTGCAACTTGCCGTAACATGCTAAAAAAGTATGTCTTTTGTAGCTGAATACCTGTACTAGTTTATAATGTTAAGACGTTGATATATTCAATCTGAGTAGATTTTTAGCAGCAATATACAGCTACTTGTGGATATTGTTTGTCACGGTGAAACGCCATCCTCAAATTTGACAAGCCCTTCTTCGAGATGAAGAGCCATATCTGTTATCACTGTGATTTATATGCATGCTACAACATGAATGGCATTACGGCTGTCTAGCTAGTTGGTGTTATTATCCTTTGGAGTGTATAAAAATCAATTTTGGTGTTATTATCTATGGATATGAACTGTTATGTTTTTTACTGCTGTTTTGCCTAATTCTGGACTTGGCTTCGGTCACCATCTTTTTTAATATTTTTAAGTTACCTCAATCTATGGGTGTGCTACACCTTTTTCTGGTTAAAAAAAAAAAAATCAATTTTATTAATAAATGAATATTCAAATTTATGAATTTTATTTGCTAGGTTCTGCCTAATTTGTTTCTTGACTGTAATTCCAAGTATCAACTATGTTTTTTGAGTTCGAGCTGAGTCCTTGTCTCAGTGGTAAGATTTAAATAGACACTGATTAATAGTCGGGCAAGATTTTTTAGTTTATAATAAACATAAAAAGAAATGTACAAGGTAATGGAGCGAAAATCCGAGGAGAAACAGGAAGCCATTCTTCAACAGGGGGAACAGAAGGAAGAAGCAAGGGCTAAAGGGAAGGATTCTCATAAGGTAGGGGGTCTGATTCACTCCGATCATGGGCTGAGGAAACAGAGGAAGAAATTCCACTCAGTAAAGTCCAGGATAGGGCTTCTCACGAACCTTGGAGATCGGATGGAAGGCAGAAATTTTTGAGGTTTTTCAAATAAATATATCCCTCTGAAGCGACCTGGGAAAAGATGGGAGCATCCGGCACATTGGAAGACCCATTGGAGCAACAACAAAAGGCAAGGGTAAGTTCAATGGCGAAAACTGAATTTTGGAGAGGGAGGCATTGGTATTCGATCAACGGAACCCAAGTATGGAAACAAAAAAACTATGGTGCTAAGCCCTAATTTCTTAAAACCTTCTATTGAATATATGGAAAAATTTGGAGTTATTGGGAAATGGTATGGTCCCAACCTAGATTCGGAGGACCTTAAAGATTGGTGGCAAGAAAGATGGGGAAAGGAGTTATCTCTAAAAACCCTAGCGAATGGCTTCTTCTTTGTTGTTTGCCCCTCTGTAAAGATCAAAAAGGATATTTTAGAGGGTATTTGGATTCTGAATGGATTTGGTTTTTACTTATGTAACTGGTTTGTGGGATTTGATCCAAAAAAAGTTTAAGGTGGATCGAAGTCAGGACTGGTATAGATTGCCTAACCTTCCATTAGAATTTTGGAACAAGAAGATTCTAGAAGAAATTGGAAACTACCTGGGTAGATATATTTGTTCAGAAGAATGGAAGGATCCAGTAGAGGAAGGTTCACACATTAGATTATGTATTGAAAATCCCTTCCCAGAATAGCGTTGGAGAGAACTTGAAATTTTTACAGATTGGGGTGTCCTAAATCAATCCCTTATCTTTGAATCTAAACCCCTTGGAAGTTGGGTGAGCACAATAGGGTGGAGATCAAGGGAGCAGGATCAAGGCGATTTTAGTAGGAATATGCGGGTGAAGGGTAAATCTCAGGCTGATTTGGCAGGTAAAGTAACGGTGGAAATGGACGTTGAAAGGGAAAAGGGAATGAATCTCCCATCGGATCCGGTTCCTAATTTGGTGGAAGTAGAGAACATAAAAAAGGAGATTGGAAAGGAGAAGGAGTCGAAGGAAGTAACTCCCAGAGAAAGAGAAGGAGTTTAGAACCTGTCTAGTGTGGAAGAATTTGTAAATTTCTCCCAAAACATTAATTCTAAAATCTCAGAAACAATTGAGGCAATCAAACCAAATATGCAATTGGAGGATTTTGAATCTTTGTTATAAGTAGGGAATGAATTGGTTCAACTTGCAAAGGCTGTAAAGGAAGGTACAATCAGATTAGATGAAGAAGCACCTGCAGAGGACTAGCTGCCAAGCTCAAGCAAAGAGCTAGAAGTTTTTGGCTTAGAAGAAGAAGTGAACTCTTTGGCCCTTCTAGCCACCAAAGAAAAGAGTCTACCTAAGCCCCTAGAGATCTTAGGGATTGGCCAAAGGGATAGGGATAAAACATCCCTAGATTGTGGAGAGCATAAATCTAGAGGTCGAATCTCAAATAGGGAGAAATTGAAATGGGATGGAGAAGCAAGTGGACAGTTGAAGCTGTTTGATCTGATAAAAGTAGGGAAGGGTGGCACCCTTCCTGAACATCAATGAGAATCATGTCGTGGAATGTTAGGGGCATGAATGCCCCTAACAAGAAGTGCCTCTTAATGCACAAACTGAAGCTGATCCAACCTGATATTTGTATGATTCAGGAAACTAAATTAGATGAAAGTGAAAATCAATCCTTTGCCAAGAGCATGAAGTAATGGAAGATGGTTAAGGTGAACTCAAGAGGTCCCTCAGGGGGAATGATGACATTATGGAGACCGCAGTCTGTGCTTTTAGAAGAAATAGCCTCCAGTTACGGGTGGATAGCCAGTAAAGTAAGAAGTCTGGCCTCAAAATGAAGCTTTCTCCTGATTAATATTTATGGCCCCAATTCTCAGAAGTTGAAAAAGGAGTTATGGGCAGAATTAGATCATTTGTGCAACAATAGGTCTTGGGATTATATTTTCTTGGGAGGTGACTTTAATGCTATCTTGAGAGCTGAAGACAAGTTAGGAGGGGTGGGAAGGAAACTCCAATCGCAGAAAGATTTTGAAGCCTTTGTTGACAGAAATGATTTAATAGAAATACAGCTGGGTAACAGGAATTATACTTGGAACAATAGAAGACTTGGCTTTTGCAACATTGCAGAAAAATTAGACAGGTTTTTTTATTAAAGGGGATTTGAGTCAATTCCCCTTCAACCTGGACATCAAGATTCTATTGGAATCAGGGTCGGATCATTTCCCAATAAGTCTAGAAATACAGGGTGAGAGGAGACCAATAAGATGTCCTTTTAAATTTTGAAAATATGTGGTTTAAGGACCCCTCATTCATGTCTCTAATTGAGGAATGGTGGAAGACTTGCAACCCTAAGGGAGTTGGTCTTTTCAATATAGTAACCAAATTGAAACTCATCAAAGCAAATTTGAGACAGTGGAATAAGGATCATTTTAAGAACATTTTCGTTACCAAGAGACAGGTAGAGACAAATATTCATATTTTAAATGAGAAAATTATAAAAGAAGGCATGGATAACGACTCTTTTCTTAAAGAAAAGGAACTGATGAGTAAGCATGAATGACATCTTGGCAAAGGAAGAAGTCTTTTGGAGACAGAAATCCAGGGAGGTGTGGTTGAAGGGTGGTGATTCTAACATAAAATTTTTTCACAATTCAACAAAGGTTCGTAGAGAGATCAATAGAATCTCCTCTATCAAAACAAAGGAGGGTAGGGTCACAGATATCCCAGAGGAGATTGCAATAGCAGTGGTTGATTATTTTCATAATCTCTTGAATGAAGAAAAGGGATCAGCCCTTCAGGTGCAACAAGAATTCTTAAGATTCATCCCAAAGTTAGTGACTGAAGATCAAAATTTGATGCTAAACAATAAATTTTCTGAATAGGAAATTAGAGAAGCCTTCTTTCAACTTGGACCGGACAAGGCTCCCAGACCTGACGGATTCCCAGTAGTGTTCTTTCAGAAATGTTAGAATTTTATTGGAAAAGATCTCACAACAGCCTATGAGGATGCTAGGAAGGAGGGCAAGGTTCTAAAAGAGATTGGAAACACCTTTCTTGTTTTGATCCCTAAGAAAGACAAGCTAGAGTCATTCGAAGATTTTAGACCAATTTCACTGTGTAATGTGGTCTACAAAATTTTGGCTAAAGCAGTTGCAAATAGAGTCAAAAGAATTCTTCTGGATATTATATCTGAAGAGCAGATGGGTTTTGTCCTAGAAAGGTCTATTCTGGACGTGGTAATAATTGCCTAAGAAGCTATTCACTCGGTTCAAAAGAACAAATTTTTGTCAATGCTAGTTAAATTGGACATCCAAAAGGCTTATGATAAAGTAAATTGCAGATTCCTATTCAAAATTTTAGAGGACTTTGGATTTCAGCAAGAGTGGCTAAATTGGATGTTTGAGTGGTTATCAAGCCCAAGGTTCTCAGTTCTTCTAAATGGCTCGCCAGAAGGCTTCTTCAACACCTCAAGAGGACTTAGGTAGAGAGACCCTATTTCTCCCTTCCTTTTCATTATTATGGCTGACGCTTTGGGAAGATTCTTGTCAAACGCTTGTCAGGAGGGTTTAATCAGAGACATTCAAATCACAGGAGATATGCCAAGGTTCTCTCATCAACAATTTGCTGATGATACCCTTTTATTTGGGATGGTTCAAGAAGGGGAGGCACTAAGGTTCAAAAGGATACTGGACTCTTACTCCAAAGCATCCGGGTAGGAAGTCAACCAAGTGAAATTAGAGGTGTTTTTCTTTAATACCCCCCTTGGTAGAGAAGAGAGAATCCTTCGAATTCTGTCCTTTGGGAAAGGCTCCCTACCTTGCAAATATCTTGGGTTGCCATTAGTAAAAGGGATCCTCCCTGGCAACTCTTGGGACCCTCTTTTGGAAAGGATAAAGGCTAGACTAGAATCGTGGAAGAGCAAGTGGCTTTCGTGGGTAGGGAGACTGACTCTCATCAAAACAGTTCTAGCAGCTATCCCTATCTATATGTTGTCCTGTTTGCCTTTGACAAGTAAAATCTATAAAGAACTTAACCATTTGCTAAGGAACTTCTTTTGGAAAGAACCTTCGGATCGGTTTAAATTCCCACTGGTTAATTGGAAACAAGTTTGCGAACAGAAAGCAAAAGATGGCGCAGGGGTGAAAGACCTTTTAAGGCAAAATCAAGCTCTTGGGGCAAAGTTAGCCTGGTTTATTCGTAATAAGCCCAACCTCAAATGGGTTAGGTTGTTAAGGAACAAATACTTAGATAGGGAAGAGCTCAGTATTTTCTCTTCTGGATAGTTACCAGATGGCTCTAGGATTTGGAACTTTATTAGGAAGAGCAGAAATTTAATTCGAGATCACCTCACCTGGGAAATCAAGGATGGTAGGGAAGCCAGGTTCTTGGAGGGCTCTTGGGAAGGGGCCCAGGTTCTAGCAAGGTATGAAGACTTGGCCCCCATAATGATAGCTACCAAACAGGAGTGGGGAGAGAAAGTTTGCAATTATTTATCCTTCCCTCTAGATAACAGAGATCCCCCTACTTGGAAAAGTATCCGGGGGTTGGGATTTGAGGATGACCTGATTTCTAGGTTCGATGATGAGATGTCCAAGCGCAACATAAGGTTCATAATAAGCAGGGATAGACTCTGGTGGAATGCGTCTGCTTCTAGGGAGTACTCGGTAAAGGAAGGATACAAGGCCTTAGTAGTGCCGAATGAGCCCTCAGGCTTAAATCCATCTAAGCTTTGTTGGCATAAACAATGCCTTCCAAAGGCAGGTGTGTTTCTGTGGATTGCTGCTCAGGGCAAGACTTTAATAGCAGATAGGCTAAGAAGGATGGGCTTTGAGGAGCCTTCAACATGTTTGTTGTGCGGCAAAGCAGAGGAAGATGGAGATCACTTATTTTTGCATTGCCCCTTCACGGGAAGAGTTTGGCAGTGGCTGTGTAACACATTTAAGTGGAAGTCAGCTACTTCCATAAATCTGATGGAATGGTTGATAGCATGGCCCCTACTACAACAAAAAGCGATGTTTGGAGGTCTTTGGATTGCAGCTCCTTCCATCTTGATTTGGGAAATCTGGAAAGAATGAAACATGAGAATCTTTCAAGATAAAGAAATGCATTGGTTTTCTCTCATTAATAAAATAGAAGCTAGTTTAGTAGAAGTGGTCAACTCTAGAATCACAGACCGAGACCCAACTCATCTCATATTTACAGGTTGGGATGCAGAGATTGTTAAAAGTTGGAAGGGGCTCTCCCTGGCTTCTCAGATTGGAGAGGGAGGTAACAGTATGAAAAGAGCCAGAGAGAATATTAGATGGTCTCCCCCAGAGGTCAGATGGTTAAAATTGAATTTCGACGGTGCCTCTCGAGGTAATCCAGGCCCGTCAGGGGCAGGTTGTATTGTTAGGAATGTAAAGGGAGAAGCGGTGGGCAAGATATCTTCTCCTCTTAGAATGGGCACCAATAACAAAGTAGAATTACAGGCGTTACTCCTTGGAGTGAGGCTGTGTAGGGACCTTAATATTAGAAACCTGGAAATCAAAGGGGATTCAATGTTAGTCATCAATGGTTTGAGGTGTACGAAATTAGTCAACTGGAGATTGCAAGCTATTCTTGATCAAGCTCTGGAGCTGGTAGAAGGATTTCACAGGGTCACATTCAACCATATATTGAGGGAAGGAAACCTTGAAGTAGATAGTTTATCATATTGGGGGGCAGACGGGATCACAATCAGAGAAATCTTCCCTTTGGAAGGACCTTTAGGGTGAGAAAGGCTTGTGGGAGGTAGGGAGGGAGCCTTTCCACACCATCATGGGTGGCAAGGCCGAGGCACTCATTACAGAGTGCCGATTCGCGACAAAACGAGCCGATGGGAGTTAGCAGTTAAGAGCCCGCAGTGATGACATTTAGTGCAGCAAGGTCATCATTTCAGTGAATGCCTTCGAGATCCTTTGATGTAAGGTTAATAAGGAAGGCGGTCTCTAGAGTTTTGTAAATTCTATCTCTATTTTTGCAAATGCCATCCCACTTTGTTGTAATCATCTCAGCCTTTGTCATACGCTGTGGAGGGATGGACACTCCCATTCATCTGGTCAGCTCCAAGTGGCAAATGGCTTTCCTGGGTGACATAATGGATCTTCGCCTACAGAGGATGTTGAGATAGTCGGATGGGTTGCTGGTGGACGTGGTGAAACTAGTACTGGGGAAGGCATTCTTGGAAAATGACGACCGATACCACGTGGACACAGACATCTCCTCGCAGGTCCTAGCTATGCTGATGGAGCTGGAGTTGGCGAAGGTAGAGGTGGAAACAATAATGAGAGCATTGTTCTATCCTGAGCATTTAGGAGAATTGGGGAAGACTCTGTAATATGCTTGCTTGGGTGTCGATGTTCCTTGCCCTAAGGATTGGAAACTCATGGCGGATCCTGGGGTAGTAATCAAGGTTTATCCCTTCATCTTGGATGTCAAGGGCTTTGACCTGATTGTGCTGAAGGACCAGGCTACAACTGTAGTGGATTTCATCAGGAGGCTGCTGGGGCTGGTGGAGACCGTGGACTTCTAGTGGATGGAAGAGTTCAGGAGGAAGATGGCAGAGTATGCCAGTTAAGTCACATAGGAGTTATAATAGTATGACTTTCTTTTGGTCTGTTGAAACTGTTAGTCTATAGGAGCTAATCATGGTTTCAGTGTAGGTATTTAGTCTGGCATACTTATCTATATCTCCGACCCTGCATGGTCATTTGGTTGAAGTTTATAGGCTAGGAAGGAAATGGTTTCAAACTTTTTTGCCAGCCATGGAAGGGCTATGGACTGTAACTTATTTTTGAATAATATAATAATATCTCTGATTACGTAGCAAAAAAAATGGTCGGACAAGATTTTTACGTAGGTTTATGATTTATTAGTTTTTGCTTGTGGCAAGGATACGTATCTTTTTATCTTTTCATTAGGTAATATTATTTTTTTAAATTGAAAATTGTGTTGAGTTAAAAATTATTTTGATTAGGTGTTATTTTGAAAAACTTAAATAGTTATTATGCAGTTTTTTTGTTGGTCTGCTGAAAGTTTTTAAATGAATTTTTGAATTTTCATTTTTTTTAAAAAAAAATTTTTTAAAAAATATAATGAATAAAAAATATAATCTTTCCACAATTCATAAAAATGATAGAGTTTTTCAAAATAATTTATAAAAGATGATATTTAAAAATCAAAACAAACCAAAAATAATTAAAATGGTAAAGTTGTCTTCAAGATTAATCTATAAAACATAAGGAACTTTTTAATACTCATGATAATGTAATGTGCACCCTATGATATTTCTAACCTCTATAACATGTTAATCAAAAATTCAAAATTCTTAGTTTTAACTCATTTTTTTATTAAAATATTATATTTTTATATATAAATAATAAAATGCTTAATTAGAATATTACTTAATTGTCTATATTTTTAAATTAGATTTCATATGGATTCACACAATACATGCTCTATTTTATATTAACTAATATGTTTGATCATGCCAAAGACACTTAGCTTTTTTATAGAGACCTTCCATTTTAGAGAAGATTTCAATACAAAGTTTTTAATAGTTTTTAATATAGTGTGGTAAGAAAATAATAATAGAAAAACACTAGAATTTTTTGTAACGTTTTTTTTTTAATATTAATTTCTCATTTACATATCAAATTTTCAAACTCTTAGAGCCAGAAAAAAATCATAATTTCTTATTTAAATATTTCTAAAGGAATTTTTATACCTTAAATTTCAATCACATTCATTTATCTTTTACAAATTAAATAGATGTAGTCTATATAATAATTTTAGCAAAATCAAATTATAAATTTTATAAAAAACAAAGAAATTTCAAGCCCAAAAAAACTATGGTTTACATCATCACAATTCTATTTCGCACAACCATGTTCTACTAAAAATAGTATGTTATTATTGTTTTTGATAATATAAATAGGGAAAAGCATCCTAATCCCTTACAAAAGCATAAAGATCATAAACAACCCTTTATAATAAAAACATGACAAAAAGGAACAAGTAAAACCACAATAGAGAAACACTAGCTAGCAAAACAACACCATACCAGTCAATACAGAAAAAAAATAAAACTAAAAAAGCTTACAGACAACTCAATAAACAACACAGAAACAACACCAACAACTCCAACAGTAGGAAGAGAGGAAGTTATAGCCCATAACAGGCAATAAGGTCTTCAATGTTTCCTCCCCATGATAGACAATAAGGTCTTCAATGTTTCCTCCCATAGAGTAGTACCAGTGTCCACCTACATGTCAATCTTTTTCATTTTTATCTTAATTCTGATTATGTTTTTATTGTTTTGTTTGTACCACTAAAATATTTTATTTTATTGGCTTATTGGCTATTATTATTTTTTATGTTCACATTTGCTCTAAATCCTCGTATTACAACATTTATGACAATGTCTCCTTCTATGAATAATAATAAATGTTTTTGCACTTAAAGAATGTATAGATATTATTCTTACAAAAATTCTATGAAAATATTATGTTCAAAGGTGTTCAAAAACTTGCTTGTAACCAGGTCAAGAATGAATCAAACTTATTAATACTTTTTAGATGAACAATGTTAATGATAAATGAATGTAAACAAATTTGAATAAAATAATAGTGTCAATTTTGTTAACTTTTTTTGCAATTTTAAGATAATTAGAAAACTAAAATTTTATTTTATTGAATATGATCACATAAACAATAAATTATAATTGATAAATTCAAAACTTAAAGAAGGGTTTTACAATTTTTAAATTTTTTTATGTATCTAATAAATGCTAAGAATCAAGCATCAAAAAGGTAAGAATATTTTTTTAAATAAGAGGTAAAAGAAGGATTCTAAAGGACCCCCACAACCCTATTACAATAGAGAACATAGAGTAGACTAAGAATGACCACAACAGTCAACCAAAAAAATAAACAATAACACTAGAACCAAGAGAAACCAAAAGATAGCATGTCGATACCAAAATAGTAGTAAAACATATGGTAGAAGATGCAAAGAATAGGATTTGACCATATGGTCTACCATGTTTTTTAGGGCTATTCTAGCATCCCATTCCTCCATCTATTATAGATGATCATTTAAAGGTTTGACTTCTAGGGGGCATATCTTTAGACTGGCTTTTGGTTCTATTTCTGGGACCACCAAGATTGACCTATACCATCCCATATTTACTCTTATTCAAGATATATTAAAACCTTTAGATATTACTAACATAATTCATGACAGTGGTAATGCCCAGATTAATTATCTTATCAATTTCTCCTTTAATGGAAGGCATATCCAGTTTAATCTTTCCCATTTTGATTTTCAAGCTTATAGATTGATCCCTTGGCCATCTAACTTCGTATCTTAGCTGCTAGATATTGGCCTTTATGGTAGAACTAGAATATTTTCCCAAATGCAACTGCTACCCAACCTTCTCCAAGCCTTTTATAGCCTCTCTAATGTTGATTCACCAACTAAGAATGCTCTTGTGGAACTTGGACCCCTCTTGGAGAACATAATTTTTCTTTTTCAAGTCCTCTACCAAAAAATTTCCTTAGGCATGTGTGGGAGGGAGTTTTTCATACTCATGGAAAGAAACACCCTCTATATCCTTCTCCCCTTTCCCTAGACATGGTTTCCCATCATACTTGGGAGCCTCCTCCACTAAATCATCAACAAGAATGGGAGGGTCTTTAACCTAGGCTTCACTTTTAGTCTTTACTTTCCCCTTCATTGCAACCAACCTCTTATTCTTAAATGGGTCCTCAAAAACCTTTTTTCCTCTTTCTAGTGACACCCATCTCATTCTCCCCACTATGGGATTTCACTACTTCTGACTCATCTTGATGTTTTGATGGATTTGGGGGGATAATCATCTTTGTGTCCTACCCACCTTTCTTTCCATCAATTGCAAAGTTAGGATTGACACCCTTTAGAATACCTTACCTTTAGTGAAAGGAGGTTTTGAGTTCATATTAACCACAAAGAGAGACATTTTTAGCAATGCACCATAAAAGAGTAGTAGGATGAGGGCCTAATGGATAGGAACCTCCACATTCCCAAGTTGAACATCCAAAATAGTTCTTGCAAGAGATAACATGAGAAAAAAGGAGATGCTCATGAATTTATTTTGCCTAAAATGGTTCATTAGGGAAACTTGGTATGAATACAATCTAGAATAACTTCCCTTATAGGGCAACATATTTCATGATTTACATACTAACTTTAGCTAAAATCTATAGAAGGGGATCCATAATAATACCATTCCATCCTTTAAATTCTAAATTACACCTCCTTTAAAAAATATATTAATTTCAAGCTCTTTGCATCTTTTATTTTTGAAACTTACTTTAACCCTTCCATTGACATACCTATGATTTTGGCTACGTACTCTAAAATTTCCATCAACACCCCTCTTATTGTCACCATTCACCTCTTCAAGGATTTGGTGAATTCAATTGAGAGAGTTGGGTCATGGCCTTTTACACTTTTGACAATAAAATCGGAAAGCCCTCCATTTAGCAAAATGTGCCATGATTTTATAATCCTCCTAGCTCCTTCATTGGACATGGTTTCAATTTAGGCTCTATCACCTCCCATACATGCAACATACACTCTCCTTGCTAGAAAAAATCTAAATCCCACATTAGAAATGTGAATGAGTTGTAGGGCCATAAAACTCCTAACATATTGACCTATTGATAATTATCATTAATAACCAAGTTGTGTGACTTTTCAATTCATTCTCCACTCTTGATATTTCTATTTATATTACCTCTGATAGATGAATGGATCCTAACATGCCTCTAGCAAGTTTTTCTCATGGTTTGGTGTTAAAACTAGGCATAATTTTAACTTGGCAATTTGTGTCCTAATTATTTTGGATCCTCCTCATAACTCTCACATAATTCATAGCATTTGGGTTAGAGTTCAACAAGAAAGAAACCCAACCACCACTAGGGGTAGCATCAACCATGGAGAGATTAGGTTTTTTCTTCATCTAAGATATTTTTTGAATAAGACTAGGGAGCTCCATAGAGGTGATCCATTTGCTCCCATATCTATGAATAACCCATAGTTTGTAAACAATTCATCCACACTATCTCGTTCCCTATAAATGTATGTGAAAGATAACATTTAAAAATGTTGATGCAAATCCCAAACATCATTGATGATATTTCTAATCATCCAACTAGGTGAATTAGCATTCCTTAAGTAGTTTACAATGTCGAGAGAGTCCCCTTCAATGATTATGTACCTAAATCCCATCTCTTTTTCCATTTTAATACTCCCTAAATCTTCATAGGTCTTAGTAGAGTGGTTTGACTTAATCCTTAGTGGTAAAGCACATGCTGCCATGATATTCCCATTGTAATATCTTATGATACTTCCCACACCAACTAATCCTAGGTTCCCTTAGAAGCCCCATTAAAGTTGAGTTTGAACCATTTGGAGGGAGAAGGAGCCCATATAACAACTTTTCTATCCACCTTTTACCCCTCTCTAATTTCTCCCGCTTCCAATAGTAGATTCCAATTAAGATCATTATTCCTTACATCAACCTTCACTTTATCTAACACATTATTACCACAACATATGATTTTTTATTGAATAACAACTATTGTTTTGGATACAAATATTCAAGAACTACATTTATTTTCCTAAAATATTTTATATTTTCTTTCTTTCTAAAGACCTCAAAATAGATGGGGATGCCCAACTTCCAAATATTTTTGAGAGGAAGAATTGAGAAAGGCAAAACCCAAATATTTTTGACTAGCCAACCAAAAGAAGAGGTTGATCTTTGGATTAAGGTCCTTATCTCAAAGAAGATCCTACAAGGAATTACTCAGACAGGGATCCAACTCGAAGAAATAATTAGATTTAACACTATAAGACCCATCCTTTGAGGCAACTTACACCAACTAATCCTCTTTGAGTGTCTGACTAAGATTATACCCTCAAAGGCATTAAGTTAGATATTGCAAACTTGTCAGTTCCTTAGGGCTAGGATTAGCCAAACTAAAAGGCTTCCAAGATCTATTGCCTCCATGTATTCCAGTACTAATGCAGGGACTTCCAGAGGTCATAACTTTTGACTAGGATGTGGGTTTTCTACAAAATTTTATAGGTGGATGCATTATGAGGTGACCAGTGGTTTTCCAACCCACCCTAGTCGGTTGGACCTCATCTTTTCACTTTTTCAAGGCTTGAAACTTTCTTCTTGGCCCTCAAAATGGCAATTTAGTGTTTTTTTCTAGTTTTTTAAAAGTTGCTTTTTTTAATAACTTGAAACTCATGTTTCAAATTTAGAATATTAGTAGGCATTTAGTCCTACCTTAGTTTTAGGAAGGTTTTGGGAAAAAATTGGATTTTCTAGATATGATTGTAAAATTACCTAAAATGGCAAAAATTTGACAATTGTTGAAATCTGCCAAAAAAGGTAATTTTTGATTTTTTTGTTTTTCTTGGATATAAGAGAGTTTTCTCTCATTGTAGCAGCAGAGTTGGTGAATAGAAGTTTTTTTTTCAATGTTCCAAATCTTTGGCTCTCACACATGATTAATGGCACAATTTTATTGAGTGTATGTTGTTGGCTACATCATCTGGTATTAGAGTAGGAAGATGGCTGGGAGAGGAACAGGAAGAGGCGGTCTTGGCCAGATGCATAGAGAAATGCAAAATTTGCAAAGGAAAATAGCAAAACTTACAACACAGATGGAAAACCAAAGACTGGGTAGAGGAGGAGACGAATCTGATGAAGAGATAGGTCAAGGAGGTGCAAATCAAGATACAAAACCTAAAGAAGAAGAATTAGAAGGCATGAGTTTTGAAGAGAGGATGCTCAAGGCCTTAGAATGGAAAAATAAAGGGATCAAGGTAGATGTTTCAAATTATGTAGGTAGTCTTAAACTAGAGGAGTTGATAGACTGGTTGAATGACATGAGAAATTTTTTTGAATGGAAATCCATGACAGAGGAAAAGAAGGTAAAATTCACATGCACCAAATTAAAGGGTCATGCAATGATTTGGTGGGATCATCTTCAAAAGGAATGAACAATGAAAGGCAAGGATAAGATTAGGAAATGGAATAAAATGGAGAAGAAGTTGTGAGAAAAAATTTTGCCCATAGATTATGTGCAAACCCTTTTTCGTAGGTTTCAAAATTTAAAGCAGAACCTCTCTGCTATGCAAGATTATACAAATGAGTTTTATACGATGTCTATATGTATAGAGAATCAAGAAACTGATGAACATATGGCTGCTAAATATGTGAATGGCCTAAAATTTTCTATTCAAGATGAATTGAGCATGCATCGACTCAATAGTATGGAAGAGGCTTACCAATTGGCTCTAAAGGCTAAAGAAAAACAAAACAGACAGTACCATCAGAGGAATAGAGGAGGAAGAAGGGGTACATCAACCCCATTTTAAGGAGGTTCAAATTATGGTAGGGGAGAGTCATCCCATGGATTGGAAAAACAAGTAGACACTCGACAATATCCTCTGAATCAAGAATGAGGAAGGAGATTTCAAAGAGGTAGAGATTATGGTAGCAATAGAGGATGGGAAAAATAGAGAAGGCCTTTCACTTGTTTCAGATGTGGAGAAGAAGGTCATAGCGCATTTGATTGCTCAAATTATAACATGCAAGAAAGAAATCAAGGAGGACAACCTAGGGTGAACCTGATTCAAACGCAACATGAAGTGGAAGGGACAGAACTAGAGGTTCCACCAGATGTGGGAGAAAGTCTCATGATGAGAAGAGGAATGGTGATTCCAAAGAAGGAGAAAACACAAGCCAAATGCTTTGATGGTTCATGGCTTCGAACCAATATCTTCATAACTAGATGCACTTTGGGTGGCAAGGTATGTCAAGTTATTGTTGATGGAGGTAATTGTAAAAATATGGTTTCTAAAGAAATGGTAGAAAAATTGAATTTACATTGTGAAAAACATCCTCATCCATACCGCATTGCATGGTTTAAAAAGGGAAATGAAGTCACTTTTGATAAATGTTGCCTAATTAAGTTTAGCATAGGGAAGATCTATCAAGATGAGATATGGTGTGATGTTGTCCCAATGGATGCCTATCATGTGTTATTGGGAAGGCCATGGCAGTATGATAGAAAAGTTATGCATGATGGAGAGAAAAACACATACACCTTTTGGAAAGATGGCTCTAAGGTGATTTTATTGCCTCTCAAGGATGAAGGAAAAGGTGAGACCATGTTGTCTGAAAGAGATCTTGTTAAAGAAATGAAGGTGATAGGGTGTTGCTACACATTAGTAGTGAAAAAAGGTGAAGAGGAAGACATTTCAGTTCCCCCAGAAGTAGCAGAGCTATTGAAAGAATTTGTTGATGTTTTGCCTGATGAATTGCCTAATGGTCTACTACCAAAGAGAGATATTTAGCATCATATTGATTTGATTCCAGGAGAAACTCTACCCAACCAAGATGCTTATAGGATGAATCCAACACATGTAGAGATGAATAAGCAAGCAACAAAACTCATAAGTAAAGGTGTGGTGAGAGAGAGCATGAGCCCATGTGTTGTACCTGCATTGTTGAGCCAAAAAAAAGATGGAACATGGAGGATGTGCACTGATAGCAGAGAAATTAATAAGATTACTATCAAGTATCAGTTTCCTATACCTCGTATGGAGGACATGATGGATGTCCTTGCAGGGGCCAAATATTTCAGCAAGATCAACCTACGAAGTGGCAAGGTCCACCAAATCTAGATCCAAGAAGGGGATGAGTGGAAGGTAGCATTTAAGACTAGAGATGGATTATATGAGTGGATGGTTATGCCATTTAGTTTATCAAATGCACCTAGCACATTTATGAGATTGATGAACACTATACTACGACCTTACATTGGTAAGTTTGTGGTAGTTTATTTTGATGATATTTTGGTATTTAGTAACAACAAAGAAGAGCACCTACAACACTTGAGGATCATCTTTGGTGTGTTAAGGAAGGAGAAGCTCGATGCCAATTTGAAGAAGTGTAGGTTCATGCAGGACAGTTTGGTTTTTTTAGGCTTTGTCATTTCTAAAGATGGTGTCAGAATGGATCTAGAAAAGGTTAGGGCAATTCTAGAATGGCCTAGTCCAAGCAGCATCACAGAGGTAAAAAGTTTTCATGGCTTGGCCACTTTCTCTCAAAAGTTCATTCAAAATTTTAGTAGTATTGTATCTCCTATAACAGATTGCACCAAAGGAGGGAGTTTGTATGGACCATGGATGCTAAGGAGAGCTTTAAGTACTTGAAGCAAAAGGTAACAAAAGCACCTATACTTGCATTGCCAAATTTTCATAAGGTATTTGAAGTAGAATGTGATGCCTCCCATGTGGGAATAAATGTTGTGCTTAGCCAAGCTAGAAAACCTATAGCTTTCTTTAGTGAAAAGATGAATGAAGTGAGAAATAATTATTCTACTTATGATTTGGAATTTTATGCAATTGTTCAAGCATTAAGGCATTGGAGACATTATCTAGTTCCCTAGGAGTTTGTATTGCTTATAGATCATATTGCACTGAGATACTTGAACACACAAAAAAAGTTGAATAGTAGGCATGCCAAGTGGGTCTCTTTCTTACAGGGTTACAATTTTGTGTTGAAGCATAAGTCTAGAAAACAAAATCAAGTTGTAGATGCGTTAAGTAGGCATGTTGCACTTTTGACCACAATGGAAACTGAGGTGATTGGTTTTGATGCCATCAAAAATTTGTATGAGTCTGATGATGATTTTTGGGAGATTGTGGAACAATTGAAGGCACCAGTATCTGGTAACTTGGATCACTTTAGGGGTGAATATTTTATGCAAGATGGGTATCTATTTAAAGGAAAACAACTATACATGCCAGCTGGCTCTACGAGGGAAAACATTAGTAGAGAATTTCATAGTAGTGGGTTGGCTGGACATTTTGGTAAGGACAAGACAATAGCCTTGATAGAAGATAAATATTACTGGCCAAAGATGAAAGGGGATATAACTAAGTATGTAACAAGGTGTAGAATCTACCAAGTGGCTAAGGGACATTCACAGAATACAGGGTTGTATATGCCATTACCAGTACCAGCTACACCATGGACAGATTTGAGCATGGACTTTGTGTTGGGACTTCCACATACTCAATGAGGTAATGACTCCATTTTTGTAGTTGTTGATAGGTTCTCCAAGATGGTTCATTTTATTGTCTGTAATAAAACTAATGATTCAACGAGGGTACCAGAGTTATTTTTTTCAGAAGTTGTTCAACTACATGGTGCTCCAAAGACTATTACCTCTGATAGGGATACCAAATTCCTCAGTCATTTTTGGAGGACTTTATGGAAGAAGATGGGAACTAAGTTACAATTTAGTAGTTCTTATCATCCTCAAATGGATGGGCAGATAGAGGTAGTCAATCAGAGTTTGAAAAATTTGTTGAGGTGTATTGTTGGAGAAAAGCTAAAACAATGGGACGTGGCATTACCCCAGGCCAAATTTGCCTATAATAGTTCTGTTAACAGATCAACGAGAAAGTCCCTTTTCTAGATTGTGTATGATAGGAATCCTTAGGGTGTTCTAGATTTGGTACAACTACCAATGAAAGATAGGGTCAGTGATGATGGGGAAGCATTTGCAGAACACCTTCAACAATTGCAGAAAGAAGTGAGACAGAAGTTGCAGGATAGTAATGAGAGGTACAAGAATACAGTGATACTAGTAGGAAACATTAGACATTCAATGAAGGTGAATTAGTGATGGTATATTTGAGAAAAGAGCGGTTTCCTACTAGAACATACCACAAGTTGAAGTACAGGAAAATTGGTCCTTGTAAAATTACAAAGAAGATCAATGATAATGCATATGAGGTCAGTTTACCAGATGATCTCAATATTTCACCTGTGTTTAATATTTCTGATTTATATGCATTCCATGGTGAGGATGATGTAGAATATAGTCAACCAGAAGTGGCATGGCACCACCACATTCCCCATAAGAAGGAAAATATTACATAGGTTCTTGATAAGAAAACTATCTACACTCGGCAAGGGCATTGCAACAAGTATTTAGTATAGTGGGAAGGATTGCCACCAATAGATAGCATGTGGATTAAAGAGTGGGAAGTGCAGAGGTTAGATCCATTCAAATGGAAGTAATTTGAATACACTCACTTGTAGGAGCTGCGTTCTTTTCAACCAGAGGAGAATGATGCAGGGACTTCCGGAGGTCATAACTTTTGACTCAGATGTAGGTTTTCTATGAAATTTTATAGGTGGATGCGTTATGAGGTGGCCAGTGGTTTCCCAACCCACCCTAGTCTGCTAGACCTCGTCCTAACACTTTTTCGGGGCTTGAAACTTTCATCTTGGCCCTCAAAATGGCAATTTAGTGTTTTTTTCTAGTTTTTTAAAAGTTACTTTTTTAAATAACTCAAAACTCATGTTTTGAATTTAGAATATTAGTTGGTATTTCATCCTACCTTAGTTTTAGGAATCTTTTGGGAAAAAAAAGGATTTTATAGATATGATTGTAAAATTACCTAAAATGGCAAAAATCTGACAATTGTCGAAATCTAACAAAAAAGGTATTTTTTTTATTTTTATTTTTTTCTTGGATATAAGAGAGTTTTCTCTCATTGTAGCAGCAAAGTTGGTGAATATAAGTTTTTTTTTTAGTGTTCCAAATCTTTGGCTCTCACACATGATTAATGGCACAATTTTATTGAGTGTATGTTGTTGGCTACATCAAGTACCTTTTTTGCTATCATGCTTTTGAAATGACTACTAAGTCTATATCCCATAGTTATTTTAAATTTAGAGGGTAGTTATAAAGCCAAGAATCCTCCTAGAACAATCCTTTATGCCTCTTGCCAACATTTTGTTTATATGATCCCTTCCCTAATACCCTCCTACTTTTCACCATATTATTCCAAAAGATTGATCCAATAGGAGGGGTTCTAGAGTAATAAAATTAACTACCTCATCATTACCCATATATTTGGCCTTTGTCATTCTAGTCCACACGTTGTCTTCTAACATCAATCCCCAACCCATTTTTATGAGCATGGTTTTATTCATAACCTTATTTTTTCTTAGTCCCAAACCACCCTTCCTTTTGGGGAGGTATACTTTATCCTGGCTAACAAGGGAAAATCTATTATTCTCTTCCATCCCAAACCACAAAAATCCTTTTTGGATCCTCTCAATCTTCTCCACTATCAAATTAGGGATCTTGAATAAAGACATTATATAAATGGGGGGGGGGGTTTCAAGAGAGAATTTTAGGAGCTACAAGTTACATACTTGATTGAGGAGGAACCCATTCCACCATACTAGTTTGACTTGAAATCTATCTAAGAGATCAATCTAGCTATTGGACTTTAGCCTACCCTTGAACAAAGGCATTCCTAGGTAGGAAAAAGAAATGTCTTTAACCTAGAAACCAAGAATATTTGAGATTATCCTTTGTTTGATCTTTGGATTATTGACAAAAAAGGTAATATTATTAAGGCACATATCCATCATAATACAAAATAGAAAATCATAAGAATGTTTGGTAATATGTAAGCAAAAATCATCAAATTATCCCTCTAAATTTTTACCCAATATGTTTGTAATAATCGTAAATGTATGTAAAATTATAATACACACAATTAATAATTCAAAGAACTATTCACATTGAAAGTTCTATTGTTGTAATAATGTTTGCTAATATATATAACTAGAGTATCAAATTTTGAATAATATCAAACAATGTTATTCACTAAAATACTTATGAATACAATATTATTCACTAAGATACTTATGAATCTAATCATGATGATGAAATTTAGTGCTTAAATTTTGGTAATGTGTGAGTGACATGGAAGTGTGGTTCACACTTTAGGCTTACATGTAAGAACAACACAAATAATAATTAATCGTATATCACTTTAAAAATATTCTTAAATGATATACTAAACAAAAGCATGTTGCACCATGTGGGTATTTTTATTGAGTTTAAAATTCTGTTAAATTTATTCCTATAGTTTAATTTCATTAACTACATGAATAAGGAATAAGTTGCTTTATCGCTCATTCACCTACAAGTCACAAAGAATATGCCTAAAAAGTTGCAACACAAAGAATAAAATATTCAAAGAAGATTTTCCTAACCAACACATTATAGCTAGATTTTTAAATTGAAAACCAATATATACATTTTTGTGCGAGTGAGAAATTTCCTCAACAATTTGCAATATTGCAATCTTAAAGTTGACAAATGTTATTGAATACACACAAAATGAACTTAAATTTTATTAGTATATGAAAAAACAAACTTACAATATCTTGCATATATGTTAATATTTGTGAAAACCTTCAACAAAATAATTGGAGTTACATAAAAAATAATTAATTAAAATATGTAATTAGACTTGCAAATATTCCATTAATACTAGTATCATAGACTAAATTATTATTAGATATGGATAGAATGTGCTAATTGAATACTAAGATAGATTGTAAACCATATTATAAATTGTAGATAGTAAACTTCATCTTACTTGGTGCCAAATTAGGAGTTTTAGATGGTTGCATGCAAATCCATTAAAAATTTAAAAGTTATACCCTTTTTCATAAATTTTGTAATTCGAAGTAAATCTAATATGTAAATTGGATTTATTTTGAAATCATTCAAAACATGTAACCATAATTTTTTATAAGGGATAAATGTATCTAACCTACACTTTTGAACCTTAGGTTTACACCATTTTGTCTACATATCATAAGTGCATAGTCATGGCACTTGATATCACCTATTTGGTGCATGAAATACCTACTATGCAACATTTAATATCCATTTGACACTTCCAATAATGATAATTTTAACCATACCAAATCTCAAAACATTTGGCCATGGAGGTTTAAACCACATAGTGAAACTTGGTCTAGAATGAGGCCATATGACACGATCTAGTCCATAAAATTCAAAATTATCATTTCATGTCAATAATTTTCTCTTTTTAAAAGTAGTAATTATCCCTTCAACCCATATACCAAAATTGTCAAATTAATTACCCAATCATGTATTTAGAGACATCTCTTAGGTCAACTAAACCTACCAAAGAGGAGAAAAGAGATGATCAAATACACTCTTTTGTGAAACTTACTAATTATTTTGTGTAACATGTCCAATTTAATAATAGTTTAATGGTCACCTTCACCAAACTAATCCAATGTAAAAAATGTTCTAATAAAAGGGTTAGTGACCACATATTTTCCAACTAAATTTTAGGGGATAACTTAATTACTTTTCCAACTACTAGAGCATTAGATACTCCTCATCCCCTACCTAATACTTTGATGTCAGTTTAAATTATTATTTTCATCAAGTAGTTTTACATAGCACTAAACATGTACAACTATTAATGATGTGCTAAAATATTTAATTGATAATTGTATTATTCAAGTACAAAGGCTTAATAATACGGAAACAAATTTGTTGATTCACCTAATCAAAATTCACAAATTTTATACTAACCCTATATAATTGAGAATTGCATTATTCAACTAAAGGGGGTTAATAATGAGGGAAACAAATTTGTTGATTCCCCTAATCAAAATTTAAAAATTTAATACTAACCCTTTCCATGAACTTGAGAAACATAATAAATTATAAATAGAATTAGGAAGAAGAGTCTCATGATGAAACATTTCAATATTTATCCATAATATTTGACAATTACATGTGATTTATAAAATAACATAATGCTCCTTCATCCCTTATCGTTATCTTCACATAGAAATAAATTCCATATAAAGGATTTCACAAGCCCTAATATGTTAATGGCACTTATGCTTGTTTCAAATTCACCCTCAAAATATTTAATATATATAAATGCAAGATAATTTAGGATATGTTGACACCTTCCCTAAAATGTCCTTTTTTGGCTTTGTCATTAGTGGTGCCCATGGCTTATTTTGAAGTGATCAAAGAAATGGAATTTAATGGGGCCATGGAATAGGCCTACAAAGCTCTTATTGTGTCCATATGTTAATGTCCTTATCCCTTATATTATTTTCTTCATCCATTTCCATCAACTAAGTTCCTATTTAATAGTCATAGTAGCTTGGTTTAGTTGTCCATTATCTTCAAGCTTTTTTCCTTACACATTATAATCTAATCATTTGGTAATTTTATATGGTTAGCATCAAGATACTTTAGTGAAGCCTTTTTGTTATGGAGGTGATTGGTTTCTAGCACTTTAGATTGTGATGAGTGGGTTGAGTTGGTAGAATCCTCATTCCATGTAGTCTAAAGTTGTCTACATTGATATTAGCTTCATCTAGGTTGAATTCATGTGTTTCTAAATCAGGTTCCATAGTACTCTAAAGTGGAATTTTCTCATTAGATGAGAACATATTATGCTAGTGGTGTGGTGAGATTGCAAAGAATATATTGGTTCTTAGTAGTTTGATACTGTGTGAATATTAGGTGATGTGGCCGTGTTTCATTAGAGATGATCGAGGCTTCTCATGGATTTATATTTTTCAAGTGGTTTATGTTTATTTAATGACTAGAAAGAACTTTATATTATTGTGAGTGGCCTTGCTTAGTTGGCTTCAAACTCTTTGTATTCTAATAACTTCCTAAATCACACAATTCGTAAATCATCTATGGGACAATGGGGCACATTTGGTCACTTCCTATTGGTCAAAAGGACTAATGAAAAAAAAGGAGTTTATAGGTGCACAACGAATGAAAGAATACCATGTGGATTATAGTTGGTAAAGGTTGTGGGCATAATATGTTTGTATGGAAAAGATTAGTGGATAAATTGATAGAAATACAAAAATAGTTGTGTCTATTTGTTATTAGCTATGGATTGTTTAGGTACTTCAATGATTTTTAACTAGCAACATGTTAAACTCATCGTAGGCTAGAATATCAACATTGTTTTTAAATGGGGTCTCCAAAGTGATTGTGAACCATCAATTTACACCAAATTTTCAAATGATTTAACCAAAGGTTGTTACTATGAAGATTTTACATAGATAAGGAACCATAAACTAGGGTTTCAATGCACAATATGGAAGCAAGAAACACCTTAGAACCCCAAAAAATTCTATAGGCCATTGGTAGTCTTGTAGATAACATGGAATATCTCTATGAGGGAAAATAAACTACTATAGAGTTGTGTGTAGGGATATCTCTAGATATAAAATGACATGACTATTTCCTATGTAATGTAATGATAATATGTTGAGTCAAATGTTTTGTATTTAGGTTTCTATCTCTAGCATTGAAGAAAGAGAGGATAATTTTTTATTTTGTGCAAATTCAATTCAAATTATCTACTACAATGTGTTGAGCAGACATGTATCTAAAACTAAGGAGGTGTCTTTCTATGCAATGAATTAGTGATAATTGTGCACATCTTTTTTATAGGGATAGCCTTGGTTTACTCTAGGGAATTAATTATTGTTTTTTATAGTTCTGTAAGACTGGGAATGGATTATATGAATTGTTCGAATGTGAAGTCAATTTTACTTATTCTAATAGTGATGAGCAATCAACAACGAGTACCATGTGGAATTGCATATGAAAGTGCCACCCATGCTTTTGTGCATGGAAATATTTATTCAGAAAGGATTTTTTGCATGTGTTTTTTCATGGTTATTTAAGTTAGTCGAGATTGAATGTGAATGCATGAGAAAATGTTTTTGTAACATCAAATTTTCTTCTGAGAATAAAATTGAAAGATATTTACCAATGGTTTTTTTGTTGGTACATTACTAGGTTTTCCACATAAATGTGTGTTGTCTTTTTGTGTTTTTATTTCTATTTTACTATTATTTCAATTCTCCACAACATATTTTTCTAATAGTTGGTATCAGAGCTCAGAGTTTTGTGCTGAAATTGTTTTGTGGTTTTTTTATATCTTTGTGAAAAGTAATTACAGGAGGCATGGTTACCAAATTTGATGGTTCCAATTTTTCTTTGTGGAAAGTAAAGGTTTGGGCCATATTGGTGAAGGATGGATGCACCATGGCTCTCAAGGGGACAACGTCAAAACTTGTAGCCATGAAGCAAGATGAATGGGATAAAAATGATAACATGGATAGAGCCATCATTCAGTTATCTCTAGTTAATTGAGTTTTATTCAATGTTGCAAAGGAGAAAATGGCCCATGAATTGTAGACTAAGCTCAAACTGTGCATGAGACCAAGTGATTGGAAAACAATTTTTTTTATGGTAATAGTTCTATAACATGAAGATGCATGAAAATTCTTTAGTCACAGATAATCTCAAGAATTTCAACACACTGATTAGCAAGTTGGCTTTAGTGGAGGTGAAAATTGAAGAAAAGGATAAAGTGGCTATACCATTGTGCTCTTTGCCTGGAACTTGGGATCAACTAGTTATGGTGCTTAGTAATTCAACACCGAAGGGGAAACTTATCTTTGAAGATGTGGTAGCTGCAATAATTTTTAAAGATTCAAGGTGGAATACATCTCAAGGGAATTCTTTCATTGATGTCCTTGTTGTAAGGGACAGAACTCTGAAAAGAGAGGAAGCTAAGTGTGGAAAAGCTAGTTCAAAATCCAAGGGGTAGAAAAAAGTCAAATGTTGGAATTGTGGAAAAACAGGGCATGTCAAAAAGAACTATAGGTTGTCAAAATCAAACAAAGAAAATCCTAGCTCATAGCCACTGAAGGCAAATACAGTAGAAGTTGAATAACCATTAAAAGATAGAGAGGTTTTATCTACTAATCTAAGAGGTTCATTTCATTATGTTTGGATCATTGATTTTGGTGCCTCTTTTCACATGACTCCTCACAAGGACTAGTTTTCTTCTTACTGATCATGTAATTGAGGTATGGTTTACATGGGAAATGAAAACTCATGTGAAGTTATTGGTGAAGGAGAGGTCAAAATCAAGATGCTTGATGGGATAGTAAGGACTCTTTAGAATGTCAAACATGTACCAGGATTAAAGAAAAATATGTTGTCACTTGGAGTATTTGATAAGCAAGGTTGGTGATTTAATGGTGAAAATAGTTGTCTCAAGGTAACAATGGGAGCATTGTTGGTGCTAAAGGGAGAAAAGGTTGGCGATCTCTATAGGCTGGTTGGAGAAACTTGTAGTGGAGAGGCTTCAGTGGTATTGGATGTATAAATGGATTCATTATCTGCTCAAGGCATCAATGGCTAGGCCACATGAGCTAGCGTGGCATCAAGGTACTGCTAGATAGAAATCTTCTCCCAAATGCTAATTCTAGATATTTAAATTTTTACAAGCATTATTTGTTTGGAAAATACAATAGGTTGCGTTTTTCTAGTTGCACTACTAGAAGTAAAGAAGTTCTAAATTTAATTCATTTAGATACTTGGCAAGCACCTATTACATCAATTAGGGGTTTGTCATATTTTGTTTCATTTATAGATGATTATTCCTATAAGATGTGGGTTTATCTGTTGAAGAAGAAATTTGATGTATTTTCTTATTTTAAGAAGTTTAAAACTCTAGTAGAGAATTAGAAAGAAAAAATAATAAAGTGTCTTAGAATAGAATATGGAGGGGAATTTTGTTTAGGTGAGTTTAATCAGTTTTGAAATGAGCATGGTATTGTAAGGTAGTTGACGGTTCCTAGAACACCACAACAAAATGGTGTTGTTGAAAGGATGAACCATACAATTATGGAGAGAGATAGATGTATGTTAAGCACTATTATATTGGAGAAAAAAATTGGGGTGAGGTTGTTTCTACAACATGTATCTAGATGATCACCCACTACAGCTCTAGATCGTAAAATTCCTAAAAAAGTATGGACAGGTAAACCTATTGATTATTCCCTTCTTTGTATTTTTGGTTTTGATGCTTATGCTCATATTCCCAAAGAGGATATGAATAAGTTGTATGTGAAGTATGGATGTATTTTTCTTGGCTATGTAGAAGGTACTAAGGGGTATAGGTTGTGGGATAGTACTACCCGCAAGATTATTATTAGCTAAGATGTTTATTTTAATGAAAATTTAGTGCAAAGAAGTAAAGAACAGTAAAGTATGGTAACTGTTATAGTAGAGGTGAAAAAGTATGATGCTAATATAGAAGTACTAGATGAAAATCATCCAATTATTCATGAAAAGCAAAAAGATAATAATCAAAATCAGTTATATGATAAGGATGAACAACAACCAAATGAGCCATAGGGTAACACATTACCCCTTTTTAGGAGATCCACTACAGTGATGAAAGAACCGGCAAGGTACTCTTCTAATTGTAATTCAACTTATGCTTTACTTACCGATCTTGGTGATCCTGGCTTATATTAAGAGGCTTGCAAAGATTAAGATGTAAATAAATGGAGAGCAACCATGGACGAGGAGATGAGAGCTCTACATAAAAATAAAATGTGTGAACTTGTACAAATGTATAAGGGGCAAATAGCTATTGACAACAAGTGGATCTTCAAACTGAAAAGGGATATAAATGATAATGTGGAGTGATATAAAGCTAGGTTGGTGGCCAAGGGGTATGCACAAAAATATGGTATTGATTTTGATGAAATATTTTTCCCTGTGGTATAGTTAAGTATAGTTAGAGTTGTTTTGGCTCTCATTGTTCATCTTGGTTTAGAGTTGGAATAATTAGATGTTAAAATAGTTTTCTTGCATGGTAACCTCTCTAAGAAAATTTATATGAAACAACTGGAAGGTTTTGAGGAAAAAGGTAAAGAAAATATAATACACAGGTTGAACATATTGTTGTATGGTTTGAAACATGCACTAAGGTGTTAGTACACGTGATTTGATTCCTTCATGATTAGTTTGGGTTTTAGTAGATGTCAGGCTAATCATTGTGCCTACTTTAAAAGGTATGAAGATGGTAGTGTCATTATCTTACTTTTATATGTAGAAGATATTTTGGTAGAAAGTCCCAACATGCATAGAATCATCGGGTTAAAATCCCAACTTGCTAGGGAGTTTGAAATGAAGGACTTGGGAAATGCAAATCAGATTCTTGGAACAAGGATACATAGAGATAGAAAGAATAGGAAGATTTGGTTGTCATGAAAGACTTATGTGGAGAATATTTTGTAGTGCTTTAGTATGCAAAATGCACAAGTTAGTACTCTATTTCCTATTCATATTAAATTGTCTTTGGAAAAATGCCCTAGCATAGAAGTAGAGAAGACACAAATGTCTTGTGTACTCTACTCATCAGTAGTTGGTATTCTTATGTTAACTATGGTGTGCGCCAAACATTACACAAGTAGTGGGAGTAGTTAGTCATTTCATGGAAAATCCATGTTGTGATCATTGGACGACTATGAAGTGGATTCTCAGGTATTTGAGGAGCACTTTTGATGTTTCTATTTTTTTATAGTGGGAGTAGTCTTCAGGTTAATGAGTATATGGATGCAAATTTTGGTGGAGATAGAGATAATAGAAAATCTACTACAGGTTATGTTTTCTCCTTAGCAGGAGGTGTTGTTAGCTAGGTATCAAAGTTGCAAATAGTGGTGGCTTTGTCTACTATTAAATTTGAATATATGGTAGAGACACATGCTAGCAAGGAGGCAATATAGCTTCATAGTCTCTTGGGTGAATTATATAGGTAAAGCATGATAACATGGTGTTGCATTGTGATAGTTAGAGTGCTTTGCACTTAGCATGGAACTCATCTTATCATTCCAATATGCAACATATTAATGTACAATATCTCTTTGTACGTGAGATGGTGGAAGGAGGATAGGTCTGTTTAGCTAAGATACACATTGATCATATAAATCCAGCAGATATTTTGACAAAGCCTACTAGTAGAGAGAAGTCCATATGATGTAGAACTTCTCTTGGCTGGCACATAACTTGATGATAGGCAATAAGGGGATTGGTCTTTCAATATGAGGAGATATTTGTAAGGCAAAAACTTGACTTCAATTGGAAGAATTTTGGAATGTGAAGTCAATTTTACTTATTCTAGTAGTGACACATTTACACCATGCTTAATTACATGCGAAAGTGCCACTCACATTTTTATGCATCAAAATCTTTCTTTGGAAAGGATTTGTTTTTTGCATGTGTTTTTTGTGGTTATTTAGGTCAGTCAAGCCTGAATGCGAAGGCATGAGAAAAAGTTTTTGTAATAGTAAATTATTTCTTCTGAGAGTAAAATTGAAAGATCTTTGCCCATGGTATTTTCTTGGTATATTACCAGGATTTCCACATTAATTTGTATTATCTTTTTGTGCATTTTATTGTTATTTCATTATTATTTCAATTCTACACTGCATATTTCTCTAACATGAATCATAGGAAGGCTTATTCAAGTAAGGAAAAATTTATAGTTGTATGTCTCCATAATTGAATGAAATATTTTAGGGCATTTTGTGAGTGTTCCACAAGGTTTCTCTAACCATATTTTCTAGTCTATTAGATCTTGAGGATTAGTTAGTGGAATAGCATTATACAACCACTACAAAGGATTTTGTATTTTCTTTTCATTATTACATGTCTAGGGCATTTCTAATTAGATATGGATAATGTAGTGCCCCTCCATTCTCACCTTGGATGTGCAGATGGTCTGGCTAAGGAGCATGAAGGTGAAGGTAAAATAATAAGAATATTTAGGGTATGTTAGATAGTTGATGTTGTATGTTACATGATGTTGGTAGATACTACATTCATGTTGGTGACATTCTTGATTATCCTCATGTGGTTTCATATGATAGTTAGTATGTTTTATCGATAATGTTTGTTGCAACACTAATATTTACTTGAGTTATGCATATGTTATGACAGCTCTATGGACTTAATTGATTATGTGGATCAATATTATTATGTGCATCACACGATTATCTGATGATGTTTCTTATCTGGTCGATCAACTACTAATTATTATGCGTGATGTGGTTACTTGTTTGATGTGTGTTTGTGAGAGGAACAGTGTCGCATTACTCATGTGTGAGTACCCTGATACACTACGATTTCCTTTCATGGTGTGTTTGATTGTATGATTATATATACATCTATATGTTCAACTATTTTTTAGTTGTTGCATGTTGTAGGTATCAGGCATCGACTCCACCTGAATTGACAGGTTTGAGCGTGCCTTAAACCCAATGAAAATTGTTGAACAGAGATGACATATGGTCCCCTAGTTAGCCATCATCCTTGAAAAGGATGAGTATCTAGTTTCACACCCAGTCAGTGTTGTCTATATGGGCGTAATGGTCAGTCACTGTCATTGTGGTCATGCTTTTGATTGTGCATTGTGTCAGGTATTGTTCAACATTTGGGTTATTTAGTTTGGCATTATTTGATTGTTGCTTTGGTTAATTGTTGCATTAAAATGAAATTATTATTTATGAAAGCATTTTTGTTAAATAAATAAATATATATATATGCCTTTATGAGAATTTGAGTTTATGGAAATAAATAATAAAAAATAATAATAATAATAAATGTAAATGTTAGTTAAAGATAAAAAAATAAATTAATATAATTAAATGTTTTGTTAAGTGGCAATAAAAATAGATAATATTTACGAGTTGTCATAAAACTCATATATAGTAGATACTAAATAAATAAGAATAAAAATGATTCTTTTCTAGTTGAAAAGGAAATAAATAAGACAAAAAAATATATTGTCTGGTCTGGTTGTAAATGATAAAAAATAGCAAATTGTAAGAAAGGGATTTAGGCAGAATTTATTGCCTTCAATGGGAGGAATCTTCTGGAAGATATTGGGGTGATTTCTCTTTCATAATAATCTTCAGTAGATGGAACTTTTGGGGGGAGAGGAGATGGGAGAGACTAGTTTGTGGATGCAATAGTTGAACCCGGTATCGAATCTTCAACCAAGTCAAGCAAGCAAAATCAGGTTCCTTTGGTTCAAATTGTGTCCCAGTTTTCTTTTGAAGCAAATGTTTGATTTATGATTTTTCCTGTTGATTGTAATTTGCTTGAGAGGTTAGAAGCCTTGTTATGAGATCCAATTGTGCATGTTTGTATCATTGCATTTCTGGGAATCACTGATTGAAGTGACTATTTATCTTTCACCCATTTCATCTCTATTTTTATAGTCTGTTGCATTAGCCATAACTTTATTTTTGCAAACTGGGTTCCTCTAAATTGTCTATATATGGTTTACGACGTAGTTATCTAAGTGATATTTGAAAATGAGCAACACCTAGTTTGTCATTTTCAAGATATGAATATTTTGTGACTGTCTATCTCTCACCCATTTTGTCTCTGTTTTAGCAATCTGTTGTGGTAGCCATAACTTTATTTATACAAACTGGGTTCCTCTAGAATTGTTAGATATGATGCAAGACCTAGCTTTCTAAATCATATTTGAAAATCGTCCTTACCCAGTTTGTCATTTTAGAGATATGAATATTTTGTGACTATCTATCTCTCACCCATTTTGTCTCTATTTTATCAGTCTGTTCCGGTAGCCATAAATTTACTTTTATGAAATGAATTACTCTATAATTATTATATATGGTGTATAACCTAGTTATCTAAATCATATCCAAAAATTAGCCTTACCTAGTTTGTCATTTTTGAGATGTGAATATTTTGTGACTGTCTAGCTCTAATCTATTTCATCTCTATTAAAACAGTTAGTTGCATCACCAATAGCTCTATATTTTTGAACTGTGTTTCTTTGAAATTTTTATATAAGATTCAGCTCTTATCTATGAAACTAATATCCAAAAAAATTAGCAATACCTAGATGGTCAATTAAGAGATATGTATCAATTAGTGACAGACATTCCTATGCCATCTTTGTTGTTGTTATTAAATCTACAAATCCATTCTATGCATATCCTTTAATTGTTGCATTCCATAATTTGACATCTCTTTGAGGCAATTTACTAAATAGTTAATGCAGTTTGTCTGTGCTCTCACTTTTGCATACATGTCTACTACAGCATTTCCTTTTCAAAATCTCTTATCATTATCAAAACATTATATATTTATATTCTTTCTAATACTATATATGTTCTTGCATATCTTAATCGATCATATTAGTATGTTTCTTTCTTAGTGGTTTATTTTTGTGCCTTTAAACATGATATTTTGTTATCTGAAGATTGATTCTTATTTTTATGTTCTTTTCTTAGGATTTAAAATTAGCAATATAGTCTAATCTGGATTTAATAATAGAAACATAATTTAAAATGTTTTGGGAATCATACATGAGGTAGTGATTATGAAAATGTTAATGTTGGAATTGAATTATATTCTCTTAAATGCATTAGAAATAACATAATGTTTATCAAGTTATATCTTTTATCTAAAAATCAGATTATGGTAGAAGGAAAAGGAATTAAATTGGATGATAATTTTTGAGACTTATTGTGTCTGAAGGGAATAGAATCAACCTAGTTCTAATTTAAGGTAGAAGTATCAATTTTGGGTTTTAATTAGAAATCATTTAATGATAAGTCGTTGATAATAGTCCATGACTTTCAACTACTAAATGTTAACCTTGCAATTAGTCTAAGTAAGACTCTTAATATTATCTATTGCCAATAGCATAGGAATAGATTAAATATTGTTACTTATGGCACTTATATCATTTGATGATAGGATAACTGCTACTAGTAGTTAGAATAATATTGTTCTGCATTGTTGAGATAGATTCACTTTATGGTTGTTGGATGATTGACCATGATTGGAATTAATGTTGCATTCTTTAAGACCCAATATTAGTGCATCAGACCATATGTTACATTGGTGGGATCTTGGTTTATGATGTGCATTGGAAAGTGAATGTGATGTGTGACCATTGTGTTTTAATGGTGTCAAGTGTTTGAGTCATTTGAGGAAATTGTTTCGAGAGGCCTAGGAGGGTGTGATTATGTGGGGATTGGTTATGTGTGCATCATGTGAGTTAAATGAAATGCATTCTTGAAGTATTGCCTCCTATTCATGTTGGTATGATATATGTGCAAGATTGTTTATGCCTTGCTCAGTGTACCTATTCATGTGGTTATGATGACTGTACAAGATGGATAATGCCTTGCTCTGTGTACCTATTCATGTGGTTATGATCACTATGTAAGATGGGCAATGCCTTGCTCTGTGTAATGTGAAATGATGTATATTTTGTGTTGTAAATGTATCATGATGAGATATGTGATAGTTCATACTTGGGCTTTGTTTTGGGCTTTGAGAATCTAGATGTAGTGAAGGGGGTTGGCTTTCAATGTGGGACCGGCACCCAAAGTGGCTTGTTAGAGTAACCCATTAGAAGTTGTTAATACAGTGATAACTTAATAATAAATTTATAGGGTTGGGTAGTTTTCACATTAATCAAGATAATTGGATGCCTCACTCATGCATGTAGTGCTCGTTTAGGCTAAGGATGAGATGAGAAGGTCGTGGTTGGCAAAATTAACTTCCTTGTCCTCACAAAATAAATGTTGGCTCTGCATGTGTCACCCTATGGGGCCGGCATCTAGTGAGAAACCGTCAGGGTAACCATAGATGGGGGCTGACACCTAGCGAGAGACTGTCAGGGTAACCCATGGATGGGGTGTTGACGTCTAGCTAGAGACTGTCACGGTAACCATGCTAGGACCATGCGATGACACTCATCCCTACTGCAGTCTAGCATTCTCTAGTTGTGTTCTCCCCTTTATTTTGTGAATGCCTCTAAAAGTGATATTTAAGTTGCTTGTGATGTCTTTGTTGACCAGTGTTGTATTTGAGTCATGTGTAGTCCTTGCACCTGTTAGCCTATTGTCTTCTTGGTTGTTTTCTTAGTGGGACCTTATTGTTATCTCCTAGCATGGGGGGTGGACCTTAGGGTTCCACATGGTCAGGTGGTTGTTCTTTTATCTCCATTGGTTTCCCTTGTTGTTGTTCGTGTGCGAGAAGGATGTACCTTATATGGTAGATTTTAGATTTTACTCTAGCTTGAGGAGACAGATACTTATGATCATGTTCCAGTCTTGTATATTAGTTGAATCATGTACTATTATATTAATGTATGTACTCCAATGTAATTTGGATAGTGATATTGTAAACAATGTAATGTTGTACTCTCTTGTAAAGGAAATTGTATATGTACTTGTAATCCTTTATACATGACCTTAATGTTTACTTATCTGATGTTATAATATGGAAATGTATGTGTCTATTCAATTGATGCAATTAGATTTAGAATGAACCATGGTTGTTAGTTAATTCATAATGTTGGTTAGATCATCTTAATAGTTGATAGTAATGTAGCCATGAAATCCCTAGAGGATAAAACTTAGTCTGATGTTATGAATAAATATGATTTACATTTCTTTGTTATTTCCTTTCTTAAAAACAAAATTATCCTTTTTGTATAGCATAGTTGAGCTATTCTCCAGGGTTTCCTGGCAAGGCGTTACATTTGGATCAGAGCCTAGGTTACAACACTAAGATGTCTAGATTGTTGTTGTTGCTCTAGGTTAAGTGTTTTTCTCTTTGTGGTGAGTTGGTAATAGTACCTCCCACCTATGTGCCTTGGTATGACATTAAAGTTTGATAAGTTTACAGACTTGCTCTTTAAGAAATGAATTCTTTATGTCAAGTTTTACTTATGTGTCTGCAGTGTATTCTTTCTTCTTCTTTTCTAAAAATGTGATGATATATCTACCATTATGTGTTTCCTAAATGTTAGTGCTTGCTAATTTGTTG
The DNA here is from genome assembly GCA_027924645.1 of Cunninghamia lanceolata. Taxonomy (NCBI): domain Eukaryota; kingdom Viridiplantae; phylum Streptophyta; class Pinopsida; order Cupressales; family Cupressaceae; genus Cunninghamia; species Cunninghamia lanceolata. The sequence continues at coordinate 2,261,700 of BSBN01001427.1, read as the reverse complement.
AGGCCTTGAGTTCCTCTTGTGGTCTTTAGTGCTTTAGAAGAAAGAAGCATGATTACTGTTAGTGCATGTAATTAGGAGTTTGGTATTTGCCCCTTTAGTGATGTGAATGTCCTATACCCATTCTGTGTGGGGTGTTGTGAAAGGCCAGTGGTGTTTTGTGTTCCTTGGTGTGGTGAAGTAATCATACTTGGGGGTTATGTTTATCTATGGGTGTGGAAGCACCATACCATCTTTATGTTAGTTGCATTGCTTTTGTATATGTGTAAGTATTGGAATGATTTAATCATTCGGTGGCATCATATATTGCGAGTCATGTGATTATGTGGTGTTGCCATATGTGGGGTATCTTTATGTGGTTGCTTGATAATCTGATATCTATCACCTAGTTGGCCATGACATCATGAGGAAGCTCTGTTGTGATTTATGAAAGTTATCATTATCTATGCTTGTGTAAGAACTGTGTGTAGGAGATCAAATTGGAGATTGCGTTGGACCCATGAGGTGATGAATATGATAATGTAAGTAAATTATAGTTTTGAATTATTCCTATGTATGACATCATACATTCCCTTTATATCTTCTTGCGTATGGAAGTAATTGCATATGTTCATAGCTTGGTAAAAAAAAAAATTGTACTGCATTAGTGATAGAATTTTTTTGTATATATGTAGCGACTGTGTTACGTTAAATTTTTGTATAAAAGTTGCTTAGGTATGAAGATGTATAAAACTTAGTTGTCTGTGTGTTTGGTGTATATTCTCTAACACATTCTGGACTTTGAGTCCTGGGGTGTTGTTTAGTAGATACTCCCTTTTGTGGCTTAAATTATTCACATGGTGATGTGGATTTGTTTGTAATTTGGTTGTTTTTAAATTTTGATAGTTGTTTCATGTGTTGTTGATGGGCTAACAATAAATTTGTTTTCTTTGAACTCTCTTATGATAGGAGTGGTCACCAAAACTCTTTTCTTTATACTTGATTTATTGTTGAAAATTGCAGGCATTTTGTGACTTAAGATTGAATTTGATTATTCCCCAACTTGGGTTTGCGTTTTTTCAATTTCTATGGTGGCTATTCTGAATGTTTGTTTTTGTTGGCTTCATTTCGTGTTACATGTTGTTTCTATCATGTTCATTTTGAACCTCTGATAGTGTGTTCAAGGGAGGACTTAGTGGAGGATTGTACTTTACATGTTCGGTAATTAGTTGGCACCATAGTGGAAATAAGAGATGAGATGCATTTTTCTTTATTAATATGTGAATGCAATTCTCTAAATTGTATGAAATTCTCAAAATTTGTTTGATTCGTTATAAGTAGATCACATGATACATCTTAAGGTGAGGAATGGATGTCCTTGTCTTTATTGAATGATTGTACCTGTCTTATGACCAATTGTTTAATATGGATGCGTATGTTGGCAATAGAAAATTGCAATAATAATATGTTGTGTTTCCACCCTAGTCTGTGACTTCCAAGAGTAAGTCAAGTTTTAGGGGGGGAGGATGTAGTGCCCCTCCATTCTCACCTTGGATGTGCAGGTGGTCTGGATAAGGAGCATGAAGGTGAAGGTAAAATAATAGGAATATTTAGGGTATGTTAGATAGTTGATGTTGTACATTATATGATGTTGGTAGATACTACATTCATGTTGGTGACATTCCTAATTATCCTCATGTGGTTTCATATGACAGTTAGTATGTTTTATCAATAAACTTTATTGTGACACTGATATTTACTTGAGTTATGCATATGTTATGATAGCTTTATGGACTTAATTGATTTTGTGGATCAATCTTATTATGTGCATCACACGATTATCTGATGATGTTTTTTATCTGATTGATCAACTACTGATTATTATGCGTGATGTGGTTACTTGTTTGATGTGTGTTTGTGAGAGGAATAGTGTCGCATTACTCATGCGTGAGTACCTTGCTACCCCACAATTTCCTTTCACGGTGTGTTTGATTGTATGATTATATATACATCTATATGTTCGATTATTTTTTAGTTGCTGCATGTTGCAAGTATTAGGCATCGACTCCACTTGAATTGATAGGTCTGAGCATGCCTTAAACCCAATGCAAACTATCGAACGGAGATACAATATGGTCCCCTAGTTAGCCATCATCCTTGAAAAGGATGAGAATCTAGTTTTGAACCCAATCAGTGTTGTCTGTGTGGGCGTAATGGTCAGTCACTGTCATTGTGGTCATGCTTTCGGTCGTACATTCTGTCAAGTATTGTCCAGCATTTGGGTTATTTAGTTTGGCATTGTTTGATTGTTGCTTTGGTTAATTGTTGGATCAAAATAATATTATTAGTTATGAAAGTATTTTTGTTAAATAAATAAATATATATAAATACCTTTATGAGAATTTGAGTTTATGGAAATAAATCATAAAAAATAATAATAATAATAAATGTAAATGCTAGCTAAAGATAAAAAAATAAATTAATATAATTAAATGTTGTGTTAAGTGGCAATAAAAATAGATAATATTTATGAGTTGTCATAAAACTCATATATAGTAGATACTAAATAAATAAGAATAAAATTGATTCTTGTCTAGTTGTAAAGGAAATAAATAAGATAAAAAAAATATATTGTGTGGTCTAGTTGTAAATGATAATAAAAATAGCAAAAGAAAATAGCAAATTGTAAGAAAGGGAATTAGGTAGAATTTATTACCTTTAATGGGAGGAATCATCTGGAAGATATTAGGGGGATTTCTCTCTCATAATAATCTTCAGCAGATGGAACTTTTGGGGGGAGAGGAGATGGGAGAGACTGGTTTGTGGTTGTAGCAGTTGAACCCGACATCAAATCTACAACCAAGTCAAGCAAGTGAAATCAGGGTCCTTTGGTTCTAATTTCTGTCTCAGTTTTCTGTTGAAGCAAATGTTTGATTTATGATTTTTCCTGTCGATTGTAATTTTCTTGAGAGGTTAGAAGCCTTGTTATCTGATTCAATTGTGCATGTCTTTATCATTGCATTTCTAGGAATCACCGATTGAAGTGACTATTTATCTTTCACCCATTTCATCTCTTTTTTTATAGTCTGTTACATCAGCTATAACTTTATTTTCACGAACTGGGTTCCTCCAAATTGTTAATATATGGTGCATGACCTAGTTGTATAAATCATATCCAAAAATCAGCAATACCTAGTTTGTGATTTTGGAGATATGAATATTTTGTGACTGTCTATCTCTCACCCATTTCGTCTCTATTTTAGTAGTCTGTTACAATAACCATAACTTTATTTGTACGAATTGGGTTCCTCTAGAATTGTTATATATGGTGTATAACCTAGCTTTCTAAATCATATCCAAAAATGAGCCTTACCCAGTTTGTCATTTTGGAGATATGAATATTTTGTGACTATCTATCTCTCACCCATTTCGTCTCTATTTTAGCAGTCTATTGTGGTAGCCATAACTTTAATTTTACGAAATGGGTTCCATTGGAATTTTTATATATGGTGTGCAACCTAGTTATCTAAATCATATCCGAAAATTAGCCTTACTCAGTTTGTCGATTTGGAGATATGAATATTTTGTGACTGTCTAGCTCTCATTTGTTTCGTCTCTGTTCAAATAGTTAGTTGCATCACCAATAGCTCTATATTTTCAAACTAGCTTTATCTAAAATTTTTATATAAGATTCATCTCTTATCTATGAAAATCATATCCAAAAAAATTAGCAATACCTGGTTTGTCAATTTAGAGATATGTATCAATTAGTGATAGACATTCCTATGCCATCTTTGTTGTTGTTATTAAATCTACAAATCCATTATGTGCATGTCCTTTAATCATTGCATTCCATAATTTCACATCTCTTTGAGGCAATTTACTGAATAGTTAATGCACTTTGTCTATGCTCTCACTTTTGTATACAAGTCTACTAGAGCATTCCCTTTTCAAAATCTCTTATTATTATCAAAACATTCTATATTTATATTCTTTCCGATATAGGATCTATTCTTGCATATCTTAATCGATCATATTAGTATGTTTCTTTCTTAGTGGTTTATTTTAGTGCCTTTGAACATGATATTTTGTTATCTAAAGAACGATTCTTGTTTTTAAGTTCTTTTCTTAGGATTTGAAATTAACAATATAGTCTAATCTGGATTTAATAATAGAAACATAACTTAAAAGATTTTGGGAATCATACATTGGGTAGTGATTATGAAAATTTTTATGTTGGAATTGAATTATATTCTCTTAAATGCATTAGAAATAACATAATGTTTATCAAGTTATTTCTTTTATCTGAAAATTAGATTATGGTAGAAGGAAAAGGAATTAAATTGGATGATAATTTTTTAGACTTACTGTGTTTGAATGGAATAAAATCAACCTAGTTCTAATTTAAGGTAGAAGTATCAATTTTGGTTTTTAATTAGAAATCATTCAATGATAAGTTTTTGATAATAGTCCATGACTTTCAACTACTAAATGTTAACCTTGCAATTAGTCTAAGTAAGACTCTTACTATTATCTATTGCCAATAGCATAGGAATGGATTAAATATTGTTACTTATGGCAATTATATCATTTGATCATATTAGTAAATACTACTAGTAGTTAGAATAATATTGTTCTGTATTGTTGAGATAGATTCACTTTATGTTTGCTGGATGATTAACCATAATTGGAATTAATGTTGCATTCTTTAAGACCCATTATTAATGCATCAAACCATATGTTGCATTTGTGGGATCTTAGTTTATGATGTGCATTGGAAAGTGAATGTGATGTGTGACCATTGTGTTTTAATGGTGTGAAGTGTTTGTGTCATTTGGGGAAATAGTTTCTAGAGGTCTATGAGGGTGTGATTGTTTGTGGGTTGGCTATGTGTGCATCATGTGAGTTGAATGAAATGCATTCTTGAAGTACTACCTCCTATTCATGTTGGTATGATATATGTGGAAGATGGTTTATGCCTTGCTTAGTGTACTTATTCATGTGGTTATGATGACTGTGCAAGATGGATAATGCCTTGCTCAGTGTACCTATTCATGTGGTTATGATAACTATGCAAGATAGGTAATGCCTTACTCTATGTAATGTGAAATGATATATATTATGTGTTGTAAATGTAACATGATGAGAAATGTGATAGTTCATGCTTGGATTTTGTTTTGGGCTTTGAGAATCTAGATGTAGTGAAGGGGGAGCAGCTTTCAATGTGGGGTTAGCGCCCAAAGTGGCTTGTCAAGGTAACCCATTGGAAGTTGTTGATCTAGTGATAACTTAATAATAAATTTAGAGGGTTGGGTAGTTTTCACATTAATCAAGGTAATTAGATGCCTCACTCATGCCTATAGTGCTCATTCAAGCTAAGGATGAGATAAGAAGGTCGTGGTTGGAAAAATTAACTTCCTTGTCCTCACAAAATGAATGTTGGTTCTGCATGTGTCACCGTATGGGGCCGGCATCTAGTGAGAGACTGTCAGGGTAACCATAGATGGGGGTCGGTGCCTGGCGAGAGACTATTAGGGTAACCCATGGATGGGGGGCCGGCGTCTAGCTAGAGACTATTAGGGTAACCCATGCTAGGGCCATGAGATGACACTCATCCCTACTATAGTCTAGCATTCTCTAGTTGTGTTCTCCCCTTGTTTTGTCAATGCCTCTGGAAGTGATGTTTAAGGTGCTTGTGATGTCTTTGTTGACCAGTGTTGTATTTGAGTCATGTGTAGTCCTTGCACCTATTAGCCTATTGTCTTCTTGGTTGTTTTCTTAGTGGGACCTTATTATTGTCTCCTAGCATGGGGGGTGGACCTTAGGGTTCCACATGGTCGGGTGGTTGTGCTTTTATCTCCATTCATTTCCCTTGTTGTTCGTGTGCGAGAAGGATGTACCTGGTATAACAGATTTTAGATTTTGCTCTAGCTTAAGGAGATAGATACTTATGATCATGTTACAGTCTTGTATATTAGTTGAATCATGTATTGTTATCTTGATATATGTACTCCAATGTAATCTGGATAGCAATATTGTACACAATGTAATGTTGTACTCTCTTGTAAAGGAAATTGTATATGTACTTGAAATCCTTTATATAGGACCTTAATGATTACTTATCTAATGTTATAATATGGAAATGTATGTGTCTATTCAATTGATGCAATTAGATTTAGAATGAACCATGGTTGTTAGTTAATTCATAATGTTGGTTAGATCATGTTAATAGTTGATAGTAATGCAGCCATGGAATCCTTAGAGGATAAAGCTTAAGCTGATATTATGAATAACTATGATTTACATTTCTTTGTTATTTCTTTCCTTAAAAAAAAATGTCTTTTTTGCATGTGTTTTTTTGTTGTTATTTAGGTTAGTCAAGATTGAATGTGAAGGCATGAGATAAAGTTTTTGTAATAGAAAATTATTTCTTCTGAGAGTAAAATTGAAAGATCTTTGCCCATGGTATTTTCTTGGTACATTACTAGGCTTTCCACATTAATTTGTATTATCTTTTTGTGCATTTTATTGTTATTTCATTATTATTTCAATTCTGCACTGCATATTTTTCTAACATGAATCATAGGAAGGCTTATTCAAGTAAGGAAAACTTTATAGTTGTATGTCTCCATAATTGAATGGAATATTTTAGGACATTTTGTGAGTGTTCCACAAGGTCTCTCTAACCATATTTTCTAGTCTATTGGATCTTGAGGATTAGTTAGTGGAAGAGCATTATATAACCACTATAAAGGATTTTGTATTTTTCTTTTCATTATTACATGTCTAGGGCATTTCTAATTAGATATGGATAATTGAATAATGTCTTATGGTGTGATGTCTCTTGATTATCTAATATGTACATGTGTGCACTTCTAGTTCCATTGTTGGTTCATATAAATGCTCCCATTTCCCCTTGCATACTATGACTTTGTTTTCCAATCAACATGGATTGTTGTTAATTGTAGTCTAGGAGTAGTTTTAGGTTTTCCCTATTTGTTTCCCAATCAATAAGCATTGTTGTTAATTGTAGTCTAGGAGTAGTTTTAGGTTTTCCCTATTTGTTTCCCAATCAATAGGCATTGTTGTTATTAAATTTTACATATCTCTCTTGTTCCTCTTGGTGGTTTAGGAGTACTTTTAGGTTTTGCCTATTTGTATGATTTAGTAAAATAACCTCGTATTAAATCTTAAGAGAGCTCAAATCTAAAGTACATTTAGATGATAATACCTATGTTAACTCTAAGTTGGACATGTGTATGAAAATTTTAATGGGATTTACCTAGGGATACATATATGTTTTACATCATTACTTGCATGTGTTATCTAATCCTTTTAATCTAAATAGAAGTCCATAGGTCTATTCCATAGTAGTTAGTATAGTGTGAACTTAGTGACATATAATTGGGGTTAAATTATACATAGGTTATGGTTTCTCATGACTAAATGTGTTATTTTTATTTCACTTTAATTATCATCTTGATGACCTCTAGGAACAACCTCCTACATTTAATAGAGTCTAAAGTGAAGAAGGACCAGGTCCTATCTTAGCAAATGGTCCATGACTAGATCTATTATCTAATCACAAGTCTTATCTCTTTACCTCGGTTGGTATGCATCTCTAGGCTTAGGTTTTGATCCTAGACTCTAGGATTTATGAAGCTATAGTTTTGAACACCAATAATTTGGCATGAATGTTAGAGAGTGTTTATCCTAGTGTTGATATCGTGTATGCCATTTTCTTATTGTGATTTTTCTAGTGCCGACTGAACCTAGTTGTTGTTGCTCACACAACATGCCCCATTCCCTATTTGAAAATAAGGAACCACTATCTAGATATACCAATATTTTCCTTTAGTCCATGAGGTTTGTCTTTTAGTAAGTTTAGTTTCTAAATATTTAGGTTTGATTTAGGTGTAGAGACCCACCATGTTGTTTGACTTAGCTATTTTGACCTATCTTCTATGGCGTAGGAAGTATGACTAGGTTCTTGCTTGGTTTGACTTTGATTTTGCTCTTCTCCTTTTGTGGTTGGCATTAATTTGTAGGATCCCTTAACTACATGTGGCTTCAATTACATTAGGTACCTCCTATGTGAATCTCTTTTTAGTTATGGTCTTAAGTGTATTCCTTTTGGACTCTTAATATGGGTTTGATTTTGATGTCTATACTAGGGAGTAACGTGTCTTTGTTTAAGGCAAGTTATTATTATTGTTTTGAGGTCAAGTTTTGTTTTATATATTTTTTGTCTAGAGTTCTAACCTTGTTCTATTTATAGGAGACCTGATGTCATGTCATATTTGGGTTATCAATGCATGTCTCATTCAAGTCCATAGGACTAAGTTGAGGGATTCAAGTCTTCTTTCATTATTAATGTGTACTTTGAAACATACCTTTGGATTTTAATTGTTAACCATTATCTATAGTTTAACACTTACTCAGGGCACTCACCCTTGATTTGGTTGGGCTTAGATCTTAATATCATAAAAAATCATCCAAAACCCCTTTTAGAATGCTAAATCTTTCTACGTAAACTTTACGAAACCTTTAAAACCCCTTAATAGTAATAAGGAAGTTTGAATCCTTAAGCATGCATATATTTTTAATTTTTTTTGGGTTGGTGGGAATGCTAAATATTAGCTTTTCAGGTTAGGATCTTACCATTGGATCAACCATAGATATTATAGACCACATGATTTCCTATTAGTATGTGGGCGTCCTATTATAATTTGTCACTACCTCTAAGGAGAAAATCCTTAGAGGGGCTAATCCTTACAATACTAGTGTTCTCTACATCACTTGACACATGGCATCTGTAGTTTAACCCTTGGGTATTCTAGATTCCTACCGCTTGCTAAATTATATTTCACTTGATCACTTGCATCTCTAATGCCTTAATGCTTTTAAACTCCGAACTCGAGAGGATCTTTAAATCTTGATTCACCGCTTAGTTGGAAGTCCAAAACATGTAAAATCCATGAATTGGACTCTTAAGATTTTATTAAACTCTAATATACTTGCTCCCTCACATCCATAGTGTTAAATTAAACTATATATCCAAACTCGTAGCATTATAGAACTTAAAGGCCTTAAAGAGTGTTCTAGCTAATCAATGTTAGATTTTGTAAATGTTTCTCTATGTAAGGGGAAGATGCAACGATTCTTCATGTGTAAACTATAAAGGGGTTTCTTGTCTCGACACAATCTCTACATTGGAAGTCTTTACGTCTATTTTAATGAAAGGGGATTTGGGCTAAGAATGTCTTTTTGGAAGATATCATCATAGAGTTTTGATAGGGACCATTTGTGGTTATGAATTACCATCTTATTTTATGATCTTGAGCATTGAGATATATTTATAAACTTCGCATTATATTCATCACCTTGTAACAAATATGATAGTTTTAGTTGGTAAGAGAGCTTAAATTCATGAGTGGAGTATTATTACACTATTATCTTGTAATGTGGTATTTTTCTAGAAATAGTTCTTGACATGTGGTAGCTCACCCTTGAATGTTAACTTCTTTTGGTGAAGGCCATTTCTATTAGATTTTAGGTTCACATGTTACCTATTGTGTAATACTTTAGTCATGGGTTATTCTCTAAAATTTTAAGGTTTATATAGATATAAATAATGAGTGTAAAATCTTTTAAAGGTGGTGGAAATTAGAAAAATAAGTCTATTTGAATTAGGTCTAGTGTTATGGTTGCTCCTTAACTTACACACTTAGTATTTTTTTAAGTCTTCCTTAATTTTTGTGCACTAGTAATGCTCTATTCTACTTAGGGTTTGATCTACTAACTATTAAATTTTGGTATTGATGGTTTGAACTATTTAGGGTTTTTAACCTATTCATAGTGAATTACTTAGTGTTGTCATGGAATTCTTAGTAATGGAATGGTGGCTTCATAGATGAGAATCTTTGTAACTAATTTAATTTGTATGGATTTAGTGTAAAGTCATCTTGAGTATCTTTAAGGTTTTTGTGAGTGAGACTATAGACTATGTAATGATTTCACTCTATTTTCTTGTCATAATGATTGTGTCTAACTTCAAAGGGAATTCACCTAATTAATGCATGAAGTGTGTTAATCTCTTAATCTAAAGCATGTTGAGTCTTTTATTGTTAAGGTCTTGGATAGTGACAATATGTTATGGAAGCTACATTATAGTACTATGTAAAATCATTTATGTTTATTTACCATTTAAAAGGAAAATCTAGATACAATAATCAAAATGTGAAAATTAGTAATCATTGTATGATACATGGTGACTATGCAATTAACATAGGCTTTATTCCCTAATAACATAATTTCCATGCAATGTGTTTACTTTGATGCAAGTAGGGACTATTTTGATATTAAGGCTTGTAACTTGGTAAAAATGAGTGATGTTGCATAATATGAAATAAGTATGATTATTATTTTTCTTGAAAAATGAAGTAACATTAAATGAAGTAAACAATTGTAGAAAATTGAACATTGTACCTTATCATGCAAAACCTTAAATAATGGTTTATTGTCAAAATGATTAAATTGGAAATGAGGTACACTGAGTCAAAATTATCTTAGTACAACAAGCGTTAGGATTAAGGTGCCATCAACCTTGTAAATATGATTAATTTAATTACTTATAATATTGTAATTGTAAATGAAAACATAAGGGATGAAGGTTCACTGACTACAATAATGATTTAATTACGGTGATTGTAATATTTAGTTTTTACTTTGGGATAGTAAACAAGTGAAATAGAGGCATCCAAGTTCATTAATTGATTTTATGATAAGTGTAAGAGAATCTTTCAAATTGTGCTCTTACATGTTCTACGGACTCAATTATTTTTGAATAGTTATGAAAAGAATCTTATGACAAGAAATGTTCGACACTGAATCCTTGAATTCTTCAACAACTTGGGCCTAGATTGAGGGTAGAGATAGTATAGTCTTCACGCCTTATCTCTTCTTTGTCACCTTGTGCTGGAGGGACTACGACCTCCTCTATAAGGGAGCCTAAAGCATCTTTGTATATTCTTGATTGAGTTTTAGCCTTTTTCTACTTTTTAGGTTGTTCTATTCTTGCTAGAAAGTTATCTAAATTCAATTCTACTACCTCAACTCTGGGAGGTTGATTATTGATTCTCTACTGCAACCAAGTGGGAACTGCCAAAGAATGACTAGGTTAGGTACCATGACTGTCTCCTTTATCTAAAGAATCTGAAAGAATAGTGCCATCAAACTCGTTACCTTTGTTTGTGTTGCCTTGAGCCTCAGTGATAACTGCATCTACCTTATGAGGTGAATCTGGTTGACCCATTTGCTATAAATCATGTGTCATATTCTACTCAACATTGTCAATTGTAGTATTATTTGTATCCTCTTTAGTTGGACTATCATCTAAGTCCACTATCTCTATTGTGCTCAGATCTATTGGAGGATAATTTGTTACATCTTCAATCACAACCTCCTCTTTTGTCACAATGTTCAACTCAGCACATACCTTTTCAATTCCTTCCAATAATGGCACTTTGGGAGAGGAAGGTCTGGGCACATCCTTGGCATCCTAGAATGGCCGAGTCAAAGAGTTATTCATTACCATCAAATAATCTACAACTAAATGGGGAACCTGCACACGAGATAGGTTTGCAAATGCTGCAAAACCTAGGGACGGAGGAATGCAAGGAGGAGGGAGAATAGAGGAATGAATGATGGGACTGACAAGGTTCAAGGGTGGTAAGGAGAAAGAAGGAGGTGACAGAATGGTAGAAATGGGAGGAAAAGCAGGGAATGAATATGAGAGAGAGATGGAGGGTGAATGTAAAGAGGGAATGGGAAGATTGGTGGATGAGAGGGAAGAAGAGGATGATGAGATGACAATATTAATGGAGGGAAGGGAAATATAAGACAAAGAGGATGAAGAAATCAAAGAAGTGGATGAACTAATGGAAGGCATGGAAGGAGAAGGTGGAGGAAGGGGAGATGGTGTAGCTACATGAAAAATAGAGGGAGATGGTACAATTGAAACACTTGAGGATATAGGAGGTATAATACTAGAGAAATCAGGGGGAGAAGAAGTAACATCACTAGGTTGTATGGGAGCAGCAGGGGTGATCGGAAGTGCTATATTAGTAGATGAAGAAGCTATCACTTGCACATTCTACTGTCCTTTTACCTTCTTTTCTCTTGAATGTTCTCCCTTACCACTAGGCATAATCTTTCTCTTAGAGGTTCTAGTCTAAGAGGGAGATAGACTACCTCTCATTTGCTTCTTCTTGGGCTCCTTAGTTATTTTCTCTTTAGCCTTCTTTTCTACAATGGGGATGTCATATTCTGTTTCTTCACTATCCACCCATTAGATTGCTCCTCCTATAGCCCCTTGTTCTGGTTCTTCTTCTACCTCTATGGGTTCATCTTGTTCATCATCACTTTCTTGATCATGAGAATGCTAGGTGTAAGTTAAGGCTACCCCTACTTCAGTTAATTGAGCAACTTGGTCTCTGACCCATAATCTATTGTGTCTGATTGGTAGCTTCATTATTCTATCAAGAGAACTTTCCTTTTCCTTGGCCGAATTAGGTGGTGGGATGGGCTATCCAAACATTGCCCTCCATGTTTCTTGTTGGACCACATCATCATCATCTATCACTTGGTCAAGTACCAAGGCAATATTGAACATCATTATATAGTTAAGGGACATCATTGAACATGTTCTTCTTATAACTTCATGTTCAACTAGACAATTTGCCTAGAAGTCCTCCAAATGTTCCTTGTGAAATAGCTTCTTACTCACATGTCTCTCAATAGTGCCAAATGGATCAAAATGAGCTCCTGCTTTGTAAAAGTGTAAGTACAGTGACTGCAGTTTAGTGTTTGAATGTTCTATTGCTCCTATGGTCACACAAGAAAAGAGACATTTTCCCAAGAGGATGGGGAATTTGATAGAAGCCCTGTATAAGTGCTTCAATTATCCATGACAGATGCACAACTGCCTTGTCAACTCTAGGAGCACCACCTTATCAGTTGGATACTTAGGCAGCTTGTAGGGTGCCCTTGTGAAACCCTGGACCCTAATTAGGTGAATTTGGGGAACTGTATATACCATTTACCATATGTTTGCACTATATTGGCAACCTCTAGAGATATTCTCTTAGACATATCTCCCCATGGCATTCTTGTAATATGCATTGTGAATGCATCATTGACTCTCTTATAATGAACTAATGATTGGGAAATCTCCAAGTGAGTATAACATTCATATACTTTTACTTGTCCATCAGCATTTCCTACTTCTCCCAATTTGGAGAGACTAGGGTAGGCAAAGTTTCTTGCCAAAATATGGACCACATAGGAAGTCCATCGAAAAACCTCATCTTGTTTCAAGGCTACAAAGGCCTCAAGGATATTGTCACTCAAAATTTGAGCTCGGTGTATCTTCATGTCTCCTGCTAGGATTTGTTCAACATAAGCAAACATCCAACCTTCAAAAGTAGAAGCAGAAAGCATCCCCATGATTATGTTCAAGAGAGTGACCAAGTCACCTATCTCCTCCTCGAAGTCACTCCTATGTACAATACTTGTGGTAGTTTTGACATTAGTATTCTTTTCTTCTTCATCCACTTATCATTAATGACTCTCCTACAGGCCTCTGGCCTTTGATTATACATATTCTGGTTATTAGCTTTCCTTAATACAGTCAAGGTTGGAGTAGGAGGGATGTTAAAGGCTTCTGCAAGAGCTAGTGGAGTGAAACTAAGTATAACTCTACCATCTTGTGTAACTACTGATCTTGTCTCTAGGTGACCTACCTTCCTCCACAAGATATTATCAACTCAGGGCATTGCACAAAGGTGGGAAAAGTTGTAGCCTGTTCTATTCCATTATCTGTTATCTTCTTGGCCCATTTGGTAGGATTGGGTCCAAAGATCTGAAATCTGAATTCATCTAGGTCAATGTGGCCTAGATTAGTGTCACCTATGTTGTTCCATGTTGAAGTGATCTTTCTTAAAGGAGGGATTCCCTTGAATTTGTACTTCATGTTTATGGCCTTAGTAGACATTCATCATATAGGACAATATTAATGAATATCATTTCAAGATCTACATTCATTAGTTTAACCTAGATTTTATGAGCTAAACAGTCTAAGAGTTACTAAGGAATCATGCAACTAACTATTTACAATCATTAGGACTCTAAATGCAGGGTTTAGGACCAAAAGTGAGGTTTTAACCCCTCACAGGATATGCTTATGCAGTAAGTAAAATGCCTAGTAAATCATCAATTTATTGCTCATAACCTAGATTCTTATCCTTAAGGAAGTGAAAGATATCAAATTACTAACATTCCTTATGCATTTCATTTGCCTAAGCCATGAACTAATGTGCTCGCAATGATAAGTGGGATTTTGCCTAGTCACTGGATATCACCATACAGTACATCAATTAATGCGTATAGATGTTCTAAATTCTTACCAATCATAATGAAAACAATTAAACATGATGCAATCGATGATATGTAGACCAAATCTTTTGATTAAACTAGACATCACAACTTGGGAATGGACTCTCTAGCCCTAACAGGGAAAGCAGGACTTTAGGGGATCACTTGATCAACAGGGTTTTAGACCCTCATTGGAGTTGCAGAGAAATCTGGCTTCATAGGATATATCTTGTCAGGTAGTGTTTTAGTGCAAACATCTGGTAAAGAAAGCATCAAATTATTTGTGGGAAAAACCAATGCTACCAGATAGTGGAGAAATGGGCGACTATCAGATATATCTAGTGACAAGTCATTTTAGTGCTAAAGACTCTAAGTCAAAAAAGTGGGTAAAAGAGTCGTCATAGGACCGACGAGAAAATGGAAGGTCACCTAATATGTCTGGTGACATGACATATTAGCGCTTACTCACCCTAATACATTTTGAAATATAAAATTAAGTCATAAGTGCATCGGGGGTTAGGTGGAGAAAACATAAGTCACCAGATCGACTCCCCTAGGGAGCAATTTCTGTACAAATGACCTATATGCCCAAATTTTCTAAGTGTTGAATGTACGGTAGGGTTTATAAGTTTCTTTGGTAGTGTTTCCATAGTCTATAGGATATATCCACTGAGGATCTAAAGTCACGCTATTATTGATTATCTATCCTAGGGCACATTCTGTGGCGCGATTTTTTTTAATTTTAGCCTATTTATCTATGCCCTAATTCTAAATTCCCTCATGCATATATGATAACCATCAAACACCGAATTGACTCAAAATAGAGAATTTCTTCACAAAACCCTAATGACTGAGTTCAAAACAAATAAACGATTGAAAACAAACTCAGTGCTTTAGTTACATCTTCAAACATGCGAATTCAAATGAAATCAATTAAGCAAAGCATAGGAACTTGAGGAAGTAAAAATAGACATCTCCAAATGAAATTCAAAGAAAAGAAATGGAGGATTGACCTAGATATGTTAAACTGAATGTGCAAACTCGCAGGTTGATGACAACATTAGCTCGCATTCACTCAGAAAGCCAAGAAATCACTTGCAAGGGGTTGTTTCGTATTCACCTCAAGGTTGTAGAGATCAAATTGTTTAATAATCTAAAAGCAAATGATGATAAATGGTGAATTTTTATCTCTTTTAAAGTCCCCTAACAGTGCCATAAATGCACTGTCAGTCGACAAACTATAATGCACTCGGAGCCAAAAAAGTGAGGAAATGGGACATGACAGGATTTCCAGGGAAATGGCCCATCATGGAACATATCCTGTGATACAGATATTTGGTGCAATGTTCGGTGCAGAGGAAAATGCTTGCTAATCTTTAAAATTGTCCATTATAGCTTTTAGCGAAACTTTTTGGGGTAATAGGATGTATTCGGTGATAATGCATTTCAATGCTTTATCCTATGAAGTGTCTTTCTAGTGCAAAGTCAAGTGATAGGTGTTTTCAGTGCTGTCTGGTGAAGTAAGTATTTAGCACTATATCCTGTGACCTAGATTTTTAGCACAAACTTGTAGTGAAGCCTAGTTTTAGAGAAAAACACTTAGGGGACCCTCCTTGGACTCAAATACAATCAAATCACTCCAAATTCAAATGACTAAAAGATATTCAACCATGCCAAATTGTCTAAACACAAGATAAATCATCAAATAAGTAGGACTCCACTTTATCTTGAGCAAGAACATCAAAATTTGAGACCAAGCCAAAAGAAATAAAGGTGGTCTCCATTTGGAAAAATGGGGCGTGTGTGCAAGGCACAACAGGTAGGCCATACATACTCCTTGAGAGAAGGAAGCAAATTCTCCTTGTTACTTGTTGTATAGAGAAAAGAAAGAATCTTAAGCATTAATTAATGGCACAATTGCATGTCTAATAAAGATCTCTTCCTTAAAATTAGGTTTCTTTTTATACATGGTCAATCAATATTTTATAAAGTGATCAATAAAAAATTCTTTTGTAAGGCATGTAGATGACTATGAATGCACCTCTTAAAAGTTCGGATCCACAAAAGGAAAAGAATGTGGTTGTATTAGGGTAAAAATCAAGGCTAAATCATAAACATGAACCATAAAACCCTAATAGCACAATGGAGTACAAAATGAACATAGAAATCAAAGCAATAAACAACAAACTAATCTAGATTCCTATGTCAAACTTGGATCACCTCCATTGCTCTTCTCAATCTTGTATAGGAATGCAAGATATCAAAGGATGAATGTTGATTGCTCACTATTTCAGTAGCTTAACATTAGGTAGAAGATGAATGAGAATGGAGATCCTAGAGGAAATTTGACAACATGAAGCTACTTGCAAATGGATCCCCAAATGGCTTGGTTGAGGGTTGATTTATAAGAAATGGTTGATTTGAATGAATAGTTGAGATCAAAAGTTCAAATATGCTATGTGGATGGTTGAGATCAACGAGGTTTTCCCACTCCATGAGGGGTTGTAGTCATGTGACAAGTGTATGGTAGACCTAATTTAAATAAAAGATTATTTAAATTAGTTGTGCATGTGAAGAGTTGTAGTCATGTGGCAAGTGTTTGAATATGATGAAAGGTGAGGGAATAATTCAAACATTTTATTTGAATTATTTGGGACATGTGAAAGGGTGATTAATTAAATAAATGGGATTTATTTAATTAATTTTCTAGGTGATTAGGATGGAATTAGGAGTAGGATTAGAACAAAATGTCATATAATACATCTCTAGTAATGTATTGACAAGGTGTTGCAAGACATTGACAAATTTAAGTGTCTACATTTTGCCCCTCTTTGAGATCATGTTCAAGATGATGAAATTTGTGTCGAGTAACATCATTTCAAAGAAGCTAAGGTATGGATAGAGGAAAATGATGATGATGATAGGAATGGGATGATGATGCCCCCTCGAGAGGATAGGTGGGTTGCACAAACATGGGTAGGCTCTCAAAATGAAAGGGATTGGTCAAGGAAGAAAGATAGGGGAATAGATAGAAGAAATGAATGATGCATTATGCTACAATGAAGGTGAGCAACCATGAAGTTTGATATAGCACTAGATGTTATGCACCAAGTTATAAGGACCAAGGTGATGATGTGTCTTGTGCATCTAGCATAATACAATCTTGTTGAACGTATGAGGAAGTAAACCTATAGCATTAAAGTCTTAATGCACAAAAGGTATGATATGACCTTAGATGTAAAAGGTTAATGCAAAAAGCCATTCCAACATACATAATATATGAATATTAGCTGGAATGAAAAGGATGTGATGAAAATGCAAGATGAAATGATAACATACACAAGAAAGCATGCACAAATGATACAAAAACAAGCCAGGTATTGCCCCTGTCAAGCTATAAACCAATGATTGATTGATTGATGATTTGATTATGATTGTGTCTAGTTTCAGGAAATGAAACATGTTGTATAAGATGTCTGGTTTGGTTTTGACAATCCAACATCATGTATAAGACAATTGATATGATTGATTGATACTAGTGTTGTTGGCCATGCAAATCAACACTAGGATTTGATTATGATTGATTGAGTGATTGATTTGGTTTATGTCAAGATTAGGATCAAGACCATTGATGCAATTGGATAACTTGGCAAGATTGATAAACTTGATTGGTATGGTTGAAGGATTGACTTGCATTTAGATTATTGGATTGGATTGATTTAATTTGAATGATTGGATGAATTGATTTGAGTTGAACGATTGCATTTGGAAGAATTGATTTGAATGGTTGGATGGAATGAATAATGATGATGAGTTGATTTGATTGATTTGATTTGAAGAAATGATTAATTGATTTGAAGAATTGAGTTGATGGATTGAATTGACTTTATTGCTTGGAATTTTTGTTGGATATTTGACTTTTTTGGTGTTTTTGAAATGTTTTGATTTTTTGAATTTTGAATGTATTTGTTTTTTTTGTGTTTTGAATTTTTTTGATTTTTTTGGTATTGTTTGAAATGTTGTGAGTTTTTTGTATTTTTTGAATGTTTTGATTTTGACATATTT
The DNA here is from genome assembly GCA_027924645.1 of Cunninghamia lanceolata. Classification (NCBI taxonomy): domain Eukaryota; kingdom Viridiplantae; phylum Streptophyta; class Pinopsida; order Cupressales; family Cupressaceae; genus Cunninghamia; species Cunninghamia lanceolata. The sequence goes on along the minus strand of BSBN01001427.1, from coordinate 2,243,226 downwards.
TGATTTTTTTGGATTTTGGGAATATTTGATATTTTTTTGGATTTTTGAATTGTTTTGGGGTGGCATTAGATTGTCATTTGGGTAGACTTTGTGCTAGATACCAATGACAAGGGAAAAACCATGTCTAGGTGCAAGGAGGTAGATGGGATTGGATGAATGTGTAAAAGAGTGGGCGATAGTAAATAGGATGCAAGGCTCATGATAGATAGATGGATAAAAGGTGTAATGTCCCCTTCTAGCAAGCCAAAATTTCAGCAACCTTGCAAACAATTTCAACTTACCAAAAGAGAACATTTGTATTCCATTTTTCATTTCCTTTTTATCTTGATGATAATCATAATCATAACCATATACTATTTGCCATTTCATAAATCCATTTTTCCATACATCATGATTCTCCTTGGGTGAGATAATCTTAGGCCTCTTATTAACCTCACCTTCCACCTTGTGAGAGAAGATTTGTTAGGTAGGTGATGTCATCTCAATCCTATGGGTCCATTAATATTATTCCTTAGTTCATCAACTAAGGCCTATAATTCCTTAGTTCATCAACTAAGGCCCATAATTCCTTAGTCCATCAACCAAGGCCCATTCCTTCGATACTTAAATCAAAGGTCCAAAGCAATATCCTTGATTCATCAATCAAGGCCCATTCCCATGGAATGATTAATACCTACCGTAACTATCTACCCCACGTTCTTAGTGTTGGGTGGTTTAATAAAAGGTCTCCTATCTAACCCTTGGGTAATCATGTCTTTATTAATCTTTAGGTTTTACCCTAAAGCCCTCCCCTTAGGTTTTACCCTAAGGTCTTCATTAATCTTTAGGTTTTACCCCAAAGATTTCTATCTATCTCGTTAATTTCATTAAAAATAATTATTCCTTCTTTTGCACTCTCTTTTACTGCTGATGTACATATCTCTATTTATTAATTTATGATATCTTTCCTACTTATGATGACTCAGAAATATATATATATATATATATATATATATATATATATATATATATATATATATATATATATATATATATATATAATGCAGATCTAAATATATGTATTTATCCGATACTCTTTTTTATATTTTCTTCCGATGATGTTTTCCTTCTATCTCACAAACTTTATTTATTTCTCTTTCAAGGGATATGTTTGAAGAGGCACGCCTCTTATTATGCTTGGTGGTAAAAGACATACTTACCCTCTTATAATTTTTATTACTTTATATTTATTCCCTTTTGTGGTAAAACTAGTTCTAACCATACGTAACTCCCTTATCATAAGAGGATAGGTTAAAAGATGTTTATTTATATTATTATTTATTTATATTATTTGTATTTAAATTATATCATTATAATAAATGATATATTATTTATATTATATCATTTATATCATAATAAATGATATATGATTTATATTATATTATTTATATTTATATTACAATATAAGATAATAATATTTGTATTTATATTATTAGATATATTTATAATATATTATTTATTAGTGTGATCGCTGATGTCAACCAACTTAATCGTTGCACTTATAAATATCCTCCTTTGGCCCCCCCTTAATCTTTTTAAAGTACATTATTTAAATAATATATATAGTATAAATAAATATATTTGTTATTAAGTATGGGAGTTGTTTTATCTTATATTATTTATTTTTATAATAGCATATCTTATTAATTATTCACATAAATATTATATTAAAATATTTATATTTATAATATATCTAGTTAATTAAATATATATATATTTCATATATTTTATAATATTTAAATTATATTAAATTAATAATATTATTTATTAACTAATACATATTAATAATATATTTTAAATAAATATATTATATATTTAGTTTATATAAGGCTAACTTATTATTTAAATAAATGATTCAATTATAAATCATTATAGGGACATGACAAAAGGATAGGCTATAGTGGAGGGGATATATGGGTGAATCATAAGGGAGATAGGATGTGACCTCCAAAGGCTATGTTGCATAGGAATAACATGCCGAATTCTAGGTGTATTACTTAGGATTTTTCATGACAAAGCGTATGATGATAGGGATGATAAGATGGATTGGTTTGGAAAGGATGAAGTATATCAAGATATATCTAAAACATTTGTCAACATTTTTCCCCCATATCTTTATCAAGATCAAAAAGAGGAAGGGAGTATGAATGCATTCAATAGGATAGGTATGTACATATGGATAAGGATGGTAAGATAGGAAATGATATGGAAAATGATAGGCTGAATATGATAGGTTGGATCAGACAATGTACCACCAAGTGTAAGTGACATAGAAGATCAACCTACACATGACATCTGTTTGCCAGGTTTTCATCATGGTACTTATATAAGGTGCCACCAAGGGTGGTTTTCACCATTAGACGAAGGGATTTCTCTTTACTATTTTGAATTTTTTTTTGAATATTTGGATAGGAGAGGGGAATATGGATAGGAGGGACTCTAGTGTCTAGTTCCATGGAGGTGATAGTGTACCATTAGAGATGGATTGCATCGCATGAAACATGTCAAGTCATTATGCTCATAGATGTTGGTAGGGGGCTTGCATGAAAGTGAGATGGATTAGGTAGATAGTGGATTATGATGTGGATTCTGGATGGATTTTATGCAAAAGGATGGATGAAAGGTTTATGCAAAAGCATGGACCATAGGGAAATGATGAGGAAGATGTGTAGGATAATAGTTGAATGATGGGGTGATGGAAGTATGGAAATGAATCATGACCAACAGTTGCACACACCATGATATACATTAAAGCTTTTGATTGGAAGGTGGTGTAGGAAGCAATGGGGATGTTTTCTTAGTGGATGGGTGATGTAAGCATTTAGGTACCCACATAGACTTAATATTTTTATTATTTTTGTATGACTTGTGGGATGGAGGAATTTGAGAGTTTTGGATGGAATGAGGTTTTTGGAAATTTTGAGTGGAAGAGGATTGTTGGGATTTTTGAGATGTGGATGCCTCATTTGATTTGATTTCTTTATGCTTAGGAACCCGAACCATTTTAGTTTTGACCTTGTATTTTGAAGGTATGGGCTTGGGTAGCTTTTTTAATGTACTTTTCTTTAATTTTTTGCATTTGTACACTAAGGCATTAGAATCTTTAGAATTTTTTGTAATTGTAAACTAATGTTTATTTTTGAATCCTTTTGGTTGGGTGGAAGCTTTATGTTTGGACGATGTGTGCATTTGTTGGTCATGATTGGGAATGATGGGAATATTAGGAGTTGGGAGAAGTGGTGGTAAAGTGGATGGATGGATAGTAGGAGCTAGAAGTAGCGAAGACAAATTGGATGGTGGAAGGTGGATGGTCATATGCTTTTGACACTTGTAGGACAATGGAGGTGGAACATATAATATGTTTTGGGTATATGGTAGGGTTTGTGATGGAAAGTGGTGGACTTAAGGGGCATAGAGGAAGTACCAACATCTTTAGATTGTTGACCTTGGGGTGTATATCCAAGGCCATATGAGCGTGGAGGGACATTGACATGTATGGGCTCTAAAATACCTTATTCCTGAAAGCCTAAGCCTTTGCATTGATAATTCATGTTTTGGAGGATGCGGTGGACTATGGGACTAGGTGTAGTTTGGACACTAAACATTAGTTCATTATTGGATGGAGAAGGTTAAGTGATGGATAATGGTTTTTGTTGTCCTAAGGAAGAACATTCATGGATGAAGATGGATAGACCAATAGGATATGTTGGTGGATTTGAAATGGAGTCGATAGTGGATGAGGAAGGATCATTAGGATCTTGATTATGTTCATTTAGATCCTAGTTATTGGTTTGATCTTCTATGTTTTCTTGGGAGGCATGTGTCTCATCATGACAAGTGGATGTTGGTGGATCATGGATAGGGATAGATGGAGGAAAGGTTTCTTTGCTTTAAAGGAAGGCCATGAAATGGGGTGAATGCACAAGTAGGTCGATAAGACTTTTATTAGATGGAGTATGTAGGTCTTGGGTGTTATGCTCATGAATGGTTGTGGGGGTATGAATACAATCAAGATTATCATGGATAGGTTCGTCATCATGAATAATGTCTTAATCATGGAAAAGATACATGTTATGAATGGGTTGAATGAAAGTGATTTGATCTTGATTAGAATGAGGGCTTGATGTTTCCATGTGCCTAGGAGTATTCCATTGACATAACTCTTGACTTGCTTGAATGGAGGTATAAGTGGAAGGCTCTTGGAGAGGATTGACATGCTCTTGATGGTCAACTACAAGACGGCATGGTGGAGGTTGACCTAGGCTTATGGGGGAGACTCTTGAACAGGTTCAAGGGGTTTTAGACCATATGATAGGGTTTTAGGAATGGACATGGTGTTGGAAGGTTCCTTGGTAGGCTCAAGGATAGGAATTTGATGACATGGCGATGATTGATTCCTTGGTAGTAGCCCTTGGATCACATCCTTTGTAGGTGTATGGGTGGATTTGGGTAACTCCATAGGTTTACTTTTGTATTGTTTGAATTTAGTGCATGAAGTTGATGGAGGATTAGATCATGGTGAGGGTAATATAGGGTTTAATGGATTGGAAGGTGGAGGGACCAATGGATTAGGACTAGGACATGGTGGCATTAAGATAGGCCTTCGATTGGATGGCAGTATAATATACTTATAGGAGGGATAAGCTAGACTAGTGTTCCCCTTGTCAAAGGCATGAGGATTTAAAGGCACTTGATCTTTTCTCAAGGGGTGACTTAGGCTCACATGTTCTTGTTTGGATGTGACTTGATATGAATGTTGGTTAGGATTGGTTGATGTGGAATGGACTTGACATATGGATGGACTAGGTTGGTATGAAGTGGGATAAGTTGATGTAGCAGAGACTTGATAGGTGGATGGATTAGGGTGGTATGATGATGGAAGTGACACATAGGATTGGTGTGGAGTTTGTTGAGCTTGTGGTCATTGGATTTGATAAGTGGTTATAAATTGTTGGGCTTGGACTAGGAGACGTTGTATTTCAGGTGATTGGATTCGTTGAAATTGTTGAATGACGGCTTGGAGTCTTTGTATGGTTTTTTAGTCTAGGGGTTGTGGAATTTGGTGAAGTGTTTGGATGAGGTCTTGAAATTGGAGTGCTAGGAACCTATTCTCTAGTGTTGGCATTGTGTCACACATGTGTTTAAGTCTTTGCATTTCGTCTTATCCCTCAAGGTATGCAACATTATTCTTGTCATAATTGGAAGTAGGAGGAGGGGCCGTTAGAAGTATGATTTTGGGTCTAGGATTTGTCTCATCATTAGGATTAGAGAGAGGGCCTCCTCGAAGTATGAGTTTAGGTTTTGACTTTGTCTCATCAATGGAAAAAGAGGGAGGGCCTTCTCTAAGTATGAGTTTAGGTTTTGACTTTGTTTCATCATTAGGATTAGAGGGAGGGCCTCCTCTAAGTATGAGTTTGGGCTTTGACTTTGTTTCATCATTAGGAGTATAAGGAGCGCCTCCTCTAAGTATGAGTTTGGGCTTTGAATTTGGCATAGGCTTGCTAAGGATTAGGACCATTTTGACAAGTGGACTAGGACTAAGATGATGATGATGTGGAGTGATTAGGATAGAGTGATTAGGATAATGATTAGAACATGATTAGGGTGGTGTGGAATGATTAGGATAGATAGAATATGATTAGGGATGAGGTGATTAGGATGATGATTAGGATGAAATTGATTGGATATGTGGAATGATTAGGATAAAATTGATTGGACTAGAATGAAGATGATGATGTGTAATGATTAGGAATGCTTAGGATAGAGTGATTAGGATGGAATTGATTGGGATGAATGTGTTGGTAAGAATGCTTAGAATGACTTGTTTATGTGTTTGTGTTTATAGCTTGATTTGGCAATTTTCAAACAAATGATTACACATGTACACACATGAATCACACACGCAAGACACATAAGCAAGTTTGAACTTAAAATTTGAATGTGATGATGATTAAGCAAGCACTTGAAGACACACCAAAAATCCTAAGATTAGTTAGGTAGGTGTGGCCAATTAGATATTACTCTAGGATGCACAAGTTAACTAAGGATGTCCCCAATATACTCAAGGTATGGGGGGCCCAATTCCATGAAACAAAAGTGAAATAATGCCAAAAAACTAAGAGAAAGGGGTAACCCACCCTTCACCTTCACTTCCTAAAGGTATAAAGTTGTTTGGGGCTTAGTCCAAATGACAAGATTTCAACTTCCAAAGAGGGTGTCTTTTGATTCATGCCTCACTATTTAGACTCCACCAGAATGCTAGAGTTGAGGTCGTCCCTTGGAGTGGTGTGTCACCAAGCAGGCCTCCTAGAAAGGGTATAACAAAAGAAAATCAAGTGGGTTCTTTTGATCTCCAAGATCACCTTGTGGTGCAAGGAGAGAGCATACACACGCACACTTGATTCACACTTACACTTCTTAACTTCCCTTAGAATGAAATGTCTGGTGTGAAAATGAATGGTTGAGAGGTGTTTTTTATTCTCAAGTTCTCACAAAGCGCATGAGAAGAGCATACACACCTTTAATCTCACTCAAGTTCACCAAACAATGCAAGCACTTATTCTTTTTAACCCCAAGTCAAAATGTGTGATTGAAGACACTAGTAGATTTTATGCCCAATTTGCATGTGATGAAAATAAGAATTTGTTTTAATGCCCAAATCAAAATGTGAGAGAAAACAAATGTTCTTTTTATGCCCAAATTGAAGTGTGTTTGTAAATAATGATTATGAAGAAATGAAAAGATATGAAAGATGAATGAAGTGCACCTAAAATTTTTCTTTCCAATATGCTGATGTGACTAATTCCAATGCTACTACAACTCGTTAGATGCACCTAGAAGCCACCAAAACAAGAAGAAAGCAAGTAAACATGCAAATGAAAGCATTATGTGAAAAATGAAGAATCTGATGAAACATGATTAAGATGAATAGCTATAGTAGGATAAACATCATGAATAGAAACTAGACAAAATTTTATGTATTTTGAAAAAAATTGTGAAAAATGGATCAATTTTGCAAAAGTTATATACATTTGAAGTTGCAAAATAGTGTTGACTTTGACTGAAAAAAAGAGATGAAAATTGTAGTCACTTGATGAAATCTTTGCCACTATTAGTTGGGCAAACCAACTCTCCAACACCACAAATTTCATGAAAAATCCAACTTGTTTTGACCAAGTTATGGCAATAAGAAAAAATTGCCCTTCTAGGGCATGAGAATGAGCAAGGGTAACCTGACTATTTATACAAACCACTAGTAGTTTGCAAAGTTTTGATGACATGCGCAATTAGAGGAAGTTGGCGGTCAATGTTTGAAGCTAGTAGTTAGGGCTTAAATGGGCTCCTAGTCACCCATGTGACTAGGAACCAAACAAAAACAAAAAATAAAAAAGGGAATACAAAGGCCCCGCAAGCCTGGTCACTTATGTGACCGCAACCTAGAGACAAGGGCTAAAATGGAGGAGCCCAAAGCCTACTAATGGCTAGGGCTATGGTGGAGGTTCGATGGTTGTGGGTGGAGTCTAAGGGGGTGACGCAGGTTTTAGGTTAGGGGAGGTGAGTTTTGTCACCACCAACGGTGGCGACAGTGCTGAGCATGCAATGGCTATGGGGAGGTGAGGCAGTCGGGAGGTGTGGAGGCCACTAGGGCTTGAAGCAGGTGGCAGCAGAAAATCCAAACTAGGGGGTGGTGACTGGTATACACTAGTGCCATTTGGGAAATGACCAGTTGTGAGGATCAGCGAAGGATAGGTGAAGTTTGGTGGTGACCAGAGTGAAGAATGGGTGGCAAAGGGTTTGAAATGGTAGAGAAAGGATGCACAGACAGTGTTGACATGGTTAGGCTAGGCAGTTGTTAGGGTTTTTGGGTGGCAACAAGGCCCGACATGGGTAGCAACCAAGTTTATGTGGAGGGCGGTGGAGATTTTAGGGTGCCGACTATGCTTTCAAGGCCATGACCTGCAACACAATAAGAAAACCGTAGATTCTGCAATAAGAATTTCAACCTACAAACACAATTTAGCCTCTAAACTAAAGATTGAACTAGCAATCCCACAAAAAATCTAACAATAATCTAGTGATATTAGCTACAAAAATCTAATGAAAACCATAGCTTTTGGTCAGAGGTCCCTATGTAGGGGTCGTATGGGTCTGTACGGATCCATACGGTACGGCCCTGCAGCAAAGGCCAAAACTAAAAAAGTTTCAAAATTTTTTTGTAGTGAAATGTATCAAATTTTATATCATTTTTCACTTGTGATGCCTCTCGAATGCAATAATGAGGTCTGTTTTAGGCCAAGAGGTCACCTACAAAACTTGACTTCCCAAAATTGACAAAAAATGTTAGATTTGCAAGGTTCATGTAGGTTCACCAAATGTATTAGGGTAAAAATCAGGGCTAAATCATAAACATGAACCATAAAACCCTAAAAACACAATGGAGTACAAAATGAACATAGAAAATAAAGCAACAAACAACAAACTAATCTAGATTCCTATGTCAAACTTGGTTCACCTCCATTGCCCTTCTCAATCTTGCATAGGAATGCAATATATCAAAGGATGAATGTTGATTTCTCACTTTTTAACAACATAACATTAGGAAGAAGATGAATGAGAATGGAGATCCTAGAGGAAATTTGATAGAATGAAGTTACTTGCAAATGGATCCCCAAATAGCTTGGTTGAGGGTTGATTTATAGGAAAGGGCTAATTTTAATTAATAGTTGAGATCAAAAGTTCAAATATGCACTATGTGGACAGTTGAGATCAACTAGGGTTTCCCAGTCCATGAGGGGTTGTAGTCATGTGACAAGTGTAGGGTAGACCTAATTTAAATAAAGGATTATTTAAATTAGTTGTACATGTGAAGGGTTGTAGTCATGTGACAAGTGTTTGAATGTGAATAAAGGTGAGGGAATAACTCAAATATTTTATTTGAATTATTTGGGACATGTGAAAGGGGGATTAATTAAATAAATGGGATTTATTTAATTAATTGTCTAGGTGATTAGGATGGAATTAGGAATGGGATTAGGACAAAAGGTCATATAATGTCTCTAGTAATGTATTAACAAGGTATTGCAAGACATGGACAAATTTAAGTGTCTACAGTGGCTATCTCTCCACTTCCCCTTTATATCTTTATTTTTAGTCATATGCCTCATATTCCTACCCCCTTTTTATATCATCAAATGTATCTCTTTCTTTTGATATTTATATAAGCATAGCCTCCTGAAACTACGATTTTTACACATTTGAGTAATATTTGCAACACCACCTACAAAATGCCCATAGGAAACATGTAGTTGAATTCTCTGTTTGGAAAACATGGAAGCATACATATATGTGATGATATTTCATATACTATTACTATATGTGAGTAGAATAGCAAGGAACATCTAGGTGAAGACTAATCATTGTTACAATGCACATGTTTGTAAGACATTGGAAGAAAAGGTGGGGGTCGTTTTCAAATTCTAGGTTCATCATCTCATAGATTTGTTAGGTAAATGAAAGTGCTCTAGCAATGAAAATAAATTTGATTTCTTAATAGAAAAATTACAATATGAGTGTAGTAAGTGTGGAAATTTGCTTTAAAAAAAAGATTTCCCAAAATTTCCACCTAAAATATTGTAATATTGCAAGACTATTCAATGGGTTCCTTAAAAAATGAAATACAAAAAAAAAAATTATTGTGAGTTTTAAGAATAAAGTCCCACTAGGCATACAAAAAAGTTGTTGATGCTCCAAAATGACATGCCTAAGTAGGGGTTAAATATGTCAATTTTGAAATAGTAATGTCAAATGCCTACATGCATAACTTTAAACATGTGAAAAAACTCCATAGAAGGTTAGTTCTTGGATGAGTGTAGGATCATGATGGGCCAAATAATACCACTAAGTGGCAATAAAAATGCTAAAAGTAGGCTTAGGTAACTTCATGTCAAAAATTCAATGAGTTATCTACATAATGTGAAAATAAGGTGGTAATAAAAGTTGTAGGAAATTGAATGTAGTTTATGGGATATTAATTTCTTTTCTTTTTAAATTTATTTTCTTGAATATTAGATGTTTCAATGAGGCACTACTAAAATTTTGAAAAAATCGTAAAAATTAGGTGTCATTCTAGCCAACCTAAGTATGAGCAAGAAACAATATTTTTCCTTTAAACTTTGGATTTAAGTAAAGGATAGATAAGTGGATGTGATGCATTTTTTAAAATTTTTAATAACTAAATAATTATTAATGAATTTGTTATAATGACTTTTTAAAAATACGAAAAATAAATTTTATGGCCAACTTAACTTGGTTAAAAATATGAAATTCAAACATTTTTTTGTAAACCTATAGCCAATAAAGCCTAGACTATGGTGCATGTTTTGGATTTCAAAAAAGATAAATAGTTTTTAAGTTATGAATTTTTTTCATATGTATATCAATCAAGAAATCAGACATAGTGTATTTATAAAATTAATAATAATTACCTATTTAAATTATAATGAATCATATATTATATTTTTAGAATCTTGAGAGATTTCTCTAAAAACTCTTTTTGTTTTATTAAATTTAGTTACAAAAATATCTTAGAGTAATAGGTTTTTTACTTAATTAACTTAATCATATTGATTAATTAATTCACCTTTACTTTATTTCACTTAAGCTAAACTTAGGAATCTCTAATTAGGGTTTTCTAACTTTCAAATATAAAAGTAAGTTCTCTCATGTAATTCATTAATCCATTTCATTAATTGCATCATTTTTGTGCAAATTGCTCTCTTTTCTTTTTTCTCTTATGGAAGGCTAATCTTAGGTTTTGCATGTGTTCACTAGGTCCTATGAGGGGCATGTACACAAAGATGGAGGACCAAAAAGTTGCCAAAATCACTTTTTGGTCAATTGTGCATATAACATGAGCGTATTATAACGCGCTCATGTTATAACGCGCTCGTGTTATAACGTGCTCACGTTATGGCTCGGTAGTGGCTCAGTCACTACCAAGCCATAACGCAAGCACGTTATAATGCACTCATGTTATAACACAAGCACATCATAATGTGCCTGCGTTATTCAAAACATAAAAAATAGTGTACTTTTTATATTTTTCATAATGTGAGTGTGTTATAAAAAACATAAAAAATACACTATTTTTTATGTGTTTATAACATGCATTAGAAATAGTGTAGTTTTATGTTTTCATAATGCCCTCGCGTTATGAAAAACATAAAAAATACACTATTTTTAATGCATGTTGTATTTTTTATGTTTTTCATAATGTGCTCACGTTATGAGAAACATAAAAAATAAAGTATTTTTTATGTTTTTAATAACGCGAGCACGTTTTTTAAATCTTTTATAACATGAGTGCATTTTTTAAACCTTTTATAACGCGAACGCATTTTAACGCACTCGCGTTATAACTTGCCTTGGAAACTACCAACCCTTAGGGTTGGATTTACTTTGGACATCCAACCCAAAGGGTTGGACTTGCATGTCAATGCCCAAAGATGTGTTTTTTTATAAAATATAGAAAAACAACTAAATGTTGAGCATGCTCTGCATCAGGTTTGCACATTTTTCAATGTTAATCTGAAAAAATGCCACAGTAATGTCAAGCTCTCTCTTACTTTTCTAAGCATATATTTTTTTCTACATTTCGAATACGTTAGGGTTTTGATCTTCAATTTCATTTGCTAGTTTCTTCCTTTTTTTCCAAAAACCTATGTATAGTATTTTTCATGTCATTTTTTATCTGTTCATCCAAATTTGAAAAAAATTACATTTTTACACTCTAGAATCTATTCTATACACATTAAGAAAAAAAAACTAAATTTCAATTAGATTTCAAACAAATTAGGGGGGAGCAGACTCAACTTTTTATTTTTCAGGATGTGTCCACTTTCAAAATTCATAAAAAATCATATATTCATTAAAAATTTAGCAGAAAAATTAGGCATAAACTACATGATGTTAGCCAATTTTCCACTAAAGCGATTTATGAAATACTTAAAAAAGTCAAAATTTTAGGGGGAGCACACCAGACGCTATCTTATATTTTTTTGAGAAAAACATGACCAATTTATGTGCTCACCCTTTTTGAACCCCTTAATCTTAACCATTTTTGAAAAAAAATAGTAGTTTAGAAACTAGATTTAGAGCACTACAATTCTTGTTTTTGTTGTATCTTCAAATTTTGAGTGTAACTATCTTCAATTTCTCATCCAACATCAATATTTTCTGATTTCAGAAAAAAAAAAAGTGGCATCTTAAGACCCCCTTTTCGTCCCTCATCTTTGTGCACTTACCCTGAGGTTGGTTTCACAACTTTTACATGGTATCAGAGCTCTAGATCTACAAGCCTCTTCTCATATTTAGAGAAAATTTTGAGCAAGAGAATTTTGCTAGGTGTATTTCTGCATAAAATAGAGTATTTCATTAGATTCAAAGCAGTCAAAATTGTCAGATTAGCCTTTTATATGGCTTGATTTGAGCTTCATAGGACAGATCGACAAAGGTTTTTGTGGGTGCTTTTCTTTAGGATCCAGAGGAAAGCTATTTTTTGGAGCATTTTTGGTCAAATCTAACCTTGCCATTGCATTCAGAAGGCCCAAAAATGTTAAGATCAACTGTCAATTAATCAAAATTAACCTCAGACTCATCTGGGGCAAAATATTTTTGCTAGGGAAGTCGTACGCCCTCCCTAACACGCATATCGAGGTGAATGTCAAAAAAATAATAATAATTTTTTTCCTGCATGTAATTTTTTTTTCAAAAAAAATATATTAAAAAAAATTATTTTAAACAAAAGTAATTTTTTTAAAATAAAAGTAGACAAAAAAAAGTGCTTAACAAACCTCACAGGACCCAGTGAACACTTGCAAAACCTAAGATTAACCTTTCACAAGAGGAAAAAGCAAAAAAGAGCAATTTGCACAAAAAAGGATGTAATTAATGAAATAGATTAATGAATTACATGAGAGAACTTGCTTTTATATTTGCAATTTAGAAAACCCTAATGAGATATTTGTAAGTTTAGCTTAAGTAAAATAAAGTAAAGGTAGCTTAATCAATTAATCAATATGATTAAATTAATTAAGTAAAGAACCTATTACTCTAACACCCCCCTTTAAGATGAACTTAGGGAGAATCTAAAAAATTAAGGACAAATGTATGAAAGTAAAGATGGGTCCCGGTAACTAGGCCTGATGATGTACCCATGTACAAATGAGTCTCTCACAAATCGAAAAAAGGAGAAAATCACATCAAAAAAACTCTTCCCTGAAAGAGAGAACAAACCTCCCTACAAGAGAGAGATAGAGAGTGAAGGACCAAGATGCCTCCACAAAAGATGTCCCAATAGAATATGAACATGAAGAACTCCAATGAAGCATGAAGAAACTGCAAACTCTATCGAAGACTAACTACTATAGTGCTGAAAAAAGAACCTCCTCTAAAAAAAGATGAAGATTAGAATTAAGAAGACAAGAATCTACATGAGTGCCCCCAACAACACTATTCAAATCAGATGGAAAACAAAGGCAAAACATCTGGAACTTGAAGATACAAATGACACAGGTACCAAAAGTCTGAAGAACTTATCAAGTGAAAATAGAAGGTCGCCTCCACAAAAGGAATGCAAAAGCGTCCATATGGTAAATGCTCCATCTCACCAAAATGCATGGGTAACCAACCACTGATGTATGCTGCATCCGCCTAGTACATAGGAACACATACTAGATATATAACTCACTCCAACATGAAACCAAGGAAGCATTAGCACTAATAGTAGAAAACCCCCATAATGCGGACAAGGGAGAGCCATGACAAGTACACTGAAACTATGTGAAACCAAGAAGCGCATGTAGAAGAAACAAGAACATCTAAACGTGCAAACATGAAAGTACCAGAAAATAAAAGGGTGTGCAAAGCAAGGCACACACACATGAGGCAAGAATCAATGTGATTCATTGTTGTCATGGAAGGGACACTCACTTGACAAAGGTGTGATGGTAAAACAAAAGGCAAACATCAACCCCCCATGGCACTTTATATCATAGTGTGAGTACAATAAGGCACAAAATGATGTGCAAGAACTCAAGAATACATGTACAATGTTGAGGCACTTTATTTCAGTGTGTTTACATATGAGAGGTGCTTACAATGGAAGCTCACAATGTCTAAAAAAGAACTACATGCTAGAAATACAATTCTCTGATAGAAATAGAGGAAACTAATAGCACCATGATGAAGTACACTAAAAAACATACAATTTTTTAAAAAATGAGACCCAAAAAGGAGGTCGTATGTAGAAGATATGGCCCGTCAAAATCTCTAAAATGAGAACTACACAACACCGAGAAAACTAATTTCTAGAAAAAACTAGAAGTTAAAACTAAAAACCATCTACACCATTATGAAGAGCATGAAATTTTACCCATTTAAAAAAAATTGCACTGAAAAATACCACTGTATGACCAAGATATGGCTTCTGGAAGATGGAGTGCAAAAATGAAAAGTCCAACAGAGTGGGGCTGGGCTGGGAAAACAACATTGCCACCAAGTTTAGAAAAAACACCTCCAAATTTAGAGGATCACCAACTTTAGAACCCCTGCTAAAAGGTTCTCCAAGTACAGGGCACGGATCCTGAGAGAGCATGTAGGTACAACACATGTTTTTTTTTTAATAAAAAAATAGGTAAAAAGGTTTATTACATGTGATTTTTTTTTAATTTAAAAAAACACATAAAAAAAATTTGCATATTTATTTTTTGAAAAGAAACATTAAAAAAAAACATTGTTTTTTTTTTTTTAATTTAAAAAAATTGGGGGTGGAGGGGTCAAAGCCCCCCCACCTCGCACCCCCCAATGCAGCCCCACTAAGGGGGTTCCTAAGGGCTTGCATGCAAGACCCTATAACACAGGTATCCTGCAGCAGGTAATCTGCATAGGGCCTGCACTACCCAAAAAAATTTGTTTTTTAATTTAAAAAAAAAACTTTATACAATACAAAAAAACTACGGTTAAAATATTTTTGAATTCATTTTATTTTTTTATAAAGTTTTTAATATCGTAAAAAAATATTTAAAAAAAAATACCTCATACTGTGTGTTGGGAAGGCCGTACGACTTACCTAGCAAAACAATTTGCCCTAGATGAGCCCGGGGCTAATTTCGATGATTTGATAGTCAATTTTAGGGTTTTTGGGCCTTCTAAGCATAATGGTGAGGTCTGTTTGGGCCCAAAACGCTTTAAAAAATAGCTTTTCTCTAGAGCCCAAAAAAAAGCACCCGCTGAAACCCTTATAGATTTGGCCTATGAAGCTCAAATCAAGTCAAATAAAAGGCTAATCTGACTATCTCAACTGCTATAAATCCAATGAAATACTCTGTTTTATATATAAACACACCCAACAAGTGACTCTTGCTCAAAATTTTCTCCAAATCTAAGAATGGGCTTGCAAATCTAGAGCTCTAATACCATATAAAAGTTGTGAAACCAATCTCACAGAACCTAATGAACACCTGCAAAACCGAAGATTAACCTTCCACAAGAGAAAAAAGTAAAGAGAGCGATTTGCACAAAAAATGATGCAATTAATGAAATAGATTAATGAATTACATGAGAGAACTTGCTTTTATATTTGCAAGTTAGAAAACCCTAATGAGAGATTCCTAAGTTTAGCTTAAGTGAAATAAAGTAAAGGTGACTTAATTAATTAATAAATATAATTAAAGTAATTAAGTAAAGAACCTATTACTCTAATAAAATATGTTTCATTTTTAAGGATGAAGTCATAATTTTTTTAGGATAACACTAAACAAGTGTTTTACAAGTTTCTTTGGAAAAAATTAGGGCTTCCACTTTCCTAAATCTATGGTAATCCCAAGACATTTTTTGTGATAATCCATATTTGGTTAAGAAATATAAATATTTTTCATATCCAAATCTAAATATGTCTAAATGTTAGTAGTTTTTCATCTAGTGGGATTTTTTTGACATTGCTAGTATTTGGGACATCATGATCTCGCACTTATCCTCCTATCTAACTCAAAATTGCTAAGAAAAGAGATAGAAAGATGCAACATTTGTAGATAGGAAGGAAAAAAGGAGGTAATGCACCAAAATAGTAGATTAATTGGATCTCCCCTACAACATTCAACCATCTATTTGTCTTGAGTGTGATAACTATAGCTAAATATATTTCATTTTCACCTAAAGATCATAGCCATCATAAATGAAACAACAAGATAGAGGACACTCTATGAGGTGAGTCCTTAAGCACAAAGTAAAGACACTATATTCATTAACAAACCAAAAGATCCTTTACAAAAAGGAAAACCCCATATTTATAGATTTCTAAAAGGGAAAGACAATCTTAACTATCAAGCAAAATTTATAGTGAAAAATAAGATTAATTAGTGGCTCATGTTAACCCATAAAAGGCCTCCTTATTAGATTACTTTCCCCACACTCTTCATATTGTAGGGAGTATTACATTAATATAAAAAGGAAGTCAGTACTAATAATAATAATCCTAACATGCTATGCTCCATAGGATTTTAATAAATAGTAATTTTATTTAAATTTTGAGTCTGGTGAAGAATTCGCCACACTTCTATTGTAACATTCCATCTAGTTAGCAAGAATGGTCAACCCTCTACAAAGCTAAATCAAATAAGAACTATAAAAATTATTATATTCATTTTATAATCTAATTTTTTATTAAGTAACCTTGATCATTCAATTAGATTTGGATTAGTTTAGAAGATTTAGAGGAAACACTTATATTCTATATCTTTCATTTCACCAAGACCAAACTTCCAGTTCCTAAAATTTTTATATGTAGTTATTAGTATGCATCACGATAAGATCCATCCAATGAAATTAGGAAGGATTTACATTATAAAATACCTATCAAGGTTAGACATCCTATAATGTCTATTACATATTATTAATTATTGTAATAGTGAAAAAGCATATCCGTGCCGCTTTGCCTTTTGTTTTGGGCTCAATTTAATTAACTTTTGCTCTCAATGCATTGAAGTTAGTGGGAAAGATGGTGTATGTTACATAGAAGCTAGAAAATAACATAATCCTTGCTTGTCCCCATCATCACTTATTGCTAGGATTTGGATATAAATTGCATCTCCATTATTTATCAATGTGGTTTAGATTTGTGGGTGAAAAATTGAATCCAGTAATTTTCATGGTCACAAATTTGAACCCTAAACTTATCATTTTTTTTAATTTGGTCCCAAAATTCCCTCCCCTGCTAGTTATTACGAGTTCACTAAAGTGCAACTTATTTTGAACTACACACTAGGGTGGTGTATTTAAGGACTAATTCTAATTCATTTAGATCATTAAGGATTATCATGAGATCATCCATATGAGAGCATCATAGTAAGATCATAATTTTATCATTTTCTTACATCAACATCTTAGACCTTTTACATTTTTTCTTGATGTCTTCAATTCTTTCTCTTCATTATTGCATTGGTCTACCTATAGGTTTGATTGAGTAGAACATGACCTTTGTAAATTAGTAGATTCCCCAAAGGTGTTTGTAAACATCACATGTTCTTTATTGTTATTCAAACATCGAAAGATAGAGCCAAACTATTTTTGTCATAAAATTTTTATTGGTTCATTCTTGTAGGTATAGGTTCAAGTAGGAATGCAACATTCATTTCCACACTCATGAATTTTATATAATTCATTTTTGCACACATAGATCTGATCCATTCAAATTTTAAGAATGGTCTAGTTTAGATTACATTGTTGTACTTCCAATACATCCAAGATTTTTTTTTATTACATTTTAAAAGTTATGATCAAAACAATGGACAACTATTTATTGATTGCCAAAATCATCTAAATACTTTTATTTATTTTAATTTCTAATTTCATAATTTTTATTATATAATCTTTCACAATTCTAAATTAAGTTAAATAAATTACATTATTTATTTTATTCATTAAACCTAATGTTAATTACAAAAGTTATTATATTTTTTTATCATACTAATAGACATAGCCTATAGTGGTAGTAGGGGGGATAAGTATCATGACAATGAAAGAAAAATTATTTAGAGCTACCATTTATTTTTTTAAATATTAATACATCAAAATTTGAAAATGTATATTAATGCCTACAAATGAAACTATTAAAAGTAACATATAAAAAATAAAAACAAAACAAAAGAATTATAAAATAATGAATTGTGGCTTTCCCAAAAATTACATAAAAAGTAGAAAAAGTGTTTTACCAAAAAATATAACTCTTCAACTAAAAATAATGTAAACAACATAGACAAAATAAATTAATTCTTAAAATAATATATAAAATTTATATAAGAAATAAAATAATTCCAAAATACTCGGTATAGAGCTCCGATGTCTACTCCGTGCACTCCTATTCACAGTCCGCAAGCTCTTGGTGAGCAGTTCTCGCTGCTTCTCAATGATGCGTTGGGTGTGGGGGCAGTGAGGGATTATGGCATCGATGACCATATGGTTGTAGGCTCGCAGATAATGGAAATGCACTCACAACCTCCCGCGATGTTAGTTGCGCCCTTGCATAACCCTAACCTGCTATGTTTAAAAGACTCGGCAATATGCAAGACATGCCAAATAAACTTCAAGAAGGCATTGGGCCAGGGCCTCTGGGTAGGTGGTTGGAGTAGTGAGCAATCTTGGTCACCCAATTCCTCAAGGGCACGAATTCCCACTAAGTCTAGTGATGTTGTTTGGTCGAGCTCCCCCCTTCCAATTCGCCCCTCTACCATGATCCCTGAAGTTTGTTTAGATGAATTTGCTAATGACAGGGTGACTTTTCTATAGGACCATGCCCTAATTTGTCGGTTTACAAAGATCTGGTTGAAATTATGTGATCTTCACTCCTAGATTTTAGAGAAATTGAAAGAATATTTTGAAGGGGAAATATCTATCTATCACTATGCCAAGGGATTCTTTATCCTCGAATTTGATTCTCAGAAAGACAAGGAGTTGGTGTTGGAAAACGGACCATGGATGTTTCAAGGAGATTTTTTGTGCATGAAACCTTGGTTCCCCTCTTTTGACTCGCGAACATAAATTTTCACTTCAGCCTATTTATGGGTGTGGTTACCTTATCTCCCCATGTAGTTTTGGGAGCTAGATTGCTTGCATGCCATTGGGAATGGCCTGAGAAAGTATCACTGCACTTCCAAAGAAAGTATCAATTACCAGAATTCCACTTGTGCTCAATTACGTGTTGAAATGGATCTATCCAATAGCCTTCTAGAAGAGATTTTGTTAAAGGTGGGAAACAAATACAGGAGGCAACCTGTAGACTATGGGAAAATTGTCTTTAGATGCAGGAAATGTTTCTCAACAGACCACTTCACATCCCAATGTCAAAAACAACATTCCCATGAGAAGGGGAATCATGCCTCAATAGGAAAACCTTCCTAGTGGGTTGGGCTTGAGCCTCAACACTACGTCATTCCTCCCAATATCCAAAAAGACAGGGATCACCTCCAAGCTCCTCCAGTAGATTACACAAAGGATATCTCTTTCCCTTCTCCTGGTACGCATGCATCGACATTAACACCGCTTGCTAGCCACCTCGTGGAAATCATCTCGGCTGTATCTTCGATCTTGGAGGAGAATCCCATAATGAAAGTTACAGATCTAGAGAAAACCCCAGAGCTGCAAGGGCCATTTGTGGAAATGGGGTGCAAGGATAGTCCAATTGATCCCCTGGAAATAGAACAAGTATAGATAGAGGTGAAGAGAAAGAAAACTCCTTCATCAAAGCAAAAGCATTTGATGACTTTAAGTTCCTCTAAGAAAGGAGAGAATCTGGTTTCATATTATGCAATATAATGGCACGCCCATCATGTTACAAAATTGATCTTTTGTTAGCATAACTTAATGATGTCTCTATGTTGCACCCCTTGTGGTAAGGGCATGCATTACCTTGGTTAAGCACCCCTTGTGGCAAGGGCGTGCATTTTATTTTTTCTTTGGTCTGATTTTATTATAAGGGAGCTGCCCCTCTAGCAATGCTTACTCATCAAAAAAAAAAATTCCAAAATAAAATAAAAATAGGTTAAATGATTTTTTTTTAAATAAATATATTTGAATGTCTATACTAGTAATTATAAAAACCATGTCTTCATTTACACTAGCTTCTTCATAAAAAGAGATAAATTTAGAAAATGTTCAATTTTAATATTATTAAGCCCTACTTTTATCCTCAAAGGATTTTAAAATAAATTAGGAAGAGGATGGGAACCATGTGAATGCAAGGGTTAACCTTAACCAGCCGGTGCGTTGCAAACGACCGGCTGGTCGAGATTTGTACGGCTCCCACGAATCACGAAACAGAGTGTACGGCAGGTCGTTTATTGGTTAGTCGATAGGAACTCCGTCGAAAGAGTAATTAAGATTTGTCGACTGGTGCAGTCGACAGCCCAGCCATACAACCGGTCATTTACAACACACCAGCTGTTTACGGCTGGGCAAATGCAAGTGACTCAATTATCTCTAGTATTGGTGAGAAAATTTAGGAAGAACATGCGACAATAGGATTCTAAATTAAATTATGGGCAATTCCATGAGAAATTATAGAAGCTCACGATTTTTATGGCCGAAAGTCATTTATAACCAGATGGCAAAGTTGTGGGTCATATCTCATCACTTTTACGTTTATATGACGTATAGACAGAGTCACGCCTCTCCAGTCATCTACACCAACATTCATATGGGTCAGGTAGACAAACATTTCAAGTTATAATGTGAAACCGAGAGTGGCCGAAATAAGTGCGACATCCGAATAAATTAATCGACTCAAATTCCTTGTATAAAGGAGATAAAAACTGACTTTCTTCCTCGAGGGAACAATCTGCGCCATTTTCAAACTTCTGTTGATATTTCTAACACCCAAAAGATACGTGAATATGTCCCGGGTCATGTGCAGAACCATGAAACATGAGCTCACCATCGAAACTAGACAAGAATAAAGATGCCACGTGCACTCAAGACATCCTTCAATCTTTGTATCTAGTGGTTTTTCCAAGAGAATTGTAGAAATATTGTTGCTCATATTGGCTTTTTCCTGTGATTTCGGCAATACATTGACCTTAACATGCTTAAAACAAAACTTTCAGGATATTTGAGACTGACCTCTTAAATTTTCATGGAAAAAGAATTGATATTTTTATATCACTTCACTACTGACAAGTGAAATATGTGCTGTTATTTATGGGTATTGTTTTGAAGAACTGATAAGGCAACCGCTGTAGTATAATCCTGGATGCCGTTCATGTGAATTACCATCGTAGTAAAAGCAACGTGATAACGTGCATATATCCGTATTGTCAACCAGTGGGGCCCAAGATTCTCCGTTTGCTACAGATTTCACGAAGTCTGAATTTCTATATAAGAGGCGAAATTCATAACATTTCATATAAACCATTGCAGGTTTTCTCTCATCCAAAATGGGCAACAGTCAAGCCTTACACCCATTGTTTTTCTTACTTGCTATCTTTTCTTTCCAGTTCGTAATGGCCAAGTCATTTGGAACTTCCATAAATATGACGAAGGCTGAAAATGCTGTTAAATATCATGTTGAGAAGCCGGAGCTTGTAGTTCAAATGGTAGAAAGGTAAGCATGTCGCCTTTGAAATCCTTTAGAATCTAAGACATTTTAGTGCATTTAGAAAAGGTAGTAAATAAAAATGAAATTTAATGTCTTACCCCATTTGGGATTATAATGTGAAAAATAAGGCTTACCTTAATACGGGCTAATGCTAAATTGCAAAGTTCATTAAACATGCTTCAATTCAGTTTTATGCTGTTCTTCTGTTCTTCTTTATAGATTTGTCTTATTTTTGTTGATCAAAATTAATCTTGATTATTGAAGTGGATGATATTTAAGAATAGTCAATAAATACTAAATTTGTATCTCATACCATTGGATGGATAGTTCATATGTTATTGTAGAGATATATGTTATTATAGAGATAAATTCAATGTAAGGAAAATACACTGCGGAAAAGATATTGTAAGTTAGTCCGTTCAGTTAATAAAACAACAAAGGATGAGTATTGTTTTACAGCGAACATATGTTGTAGGTAATTGGGATTATTAAGAAAATTCAAGAGCTACTGTGCAGGAGTCTGAATACTTCGAAAAGGCAGCTGAGCTATCTGTCGTGCGGAACAGGGAACCCTATTGACGACTGTTGGCGTTGTGATCCCAACTGGGTTGATAACAGAAAGAGACTGGCTGACTGTTCCATCGGATTTGGAAAAAACGCCATTGGAGGTAAGCAGGGCAGATTTTATGTGGTTACAGATCCCAATGATGATGACCCGGTCAATCCTCGGCCCGGCACTTTACGCCACGCTGTTATTCAAACCGAGCCTCTCTGGATTATTTTCGAGAGAGATATGGTTATTCAGCTCAAGGAGGAGCTTATCATGAACAGTTATAAGACTATTGACGGTAGAGGAGCCAACGTTCATATAGCAAATGGAGCTTGCATTACAATACAATATGTGAACAACATCATCATTCATGGAGTTCATATCCACGACTGTAAACCTGCAGGAAATACAAATGTGAGGAGCTCCCCCACCCATTACGGGTATAGAACCAGGAGTGATGGAGATGGAATTTCCATCTTTGGAGGAAGTGCAGTTTGGGTAGACCATTGTTCATTGTCAAGCTGTGCAGATGGACTGATCGACGCCATCATAGGGTCCACTGCTATTACCATTTCAAACAACTTTTTCACTCACCACGACAAGGTCCTCAACTGCTGATTTCATTGGCCATACATTCATTTTTCTTTACAAACAATTCAATTTTCTTTTTATGACGGGATCTTAGAGTAGAATACTAAAAACCCATTATCAGGTAGAAACTTGAAACAATGTTGGTAGCTATTAAGTTATCAATAAAAAAGCTATTGCTCGAGTTAAACCTTTAGTGGTTCTTCGCAGGTGATGCTCCTGGGACACAGCGACGAATATACCCAAGACGTTAAAATGCAAGTAACAATTGCATTCAACCACTTTGGAGAAGGGCTTGTTCAGCGTATGCCCAGGTATGAATAAAATCTTACAAGAACTCTGTAATCCTTATACAAAGACCACTATAAAACTTGTTGAAGTTTATCTGTATGTTCTCCATTGAAGCTTAAAAAATTAATGTTTTAATGCAGGTGCCGACATGGATACTTTCATGTGGTGAACAATGATTACACCCACTGGGAAATGTACGCCATCGGCGGGAGTGCAAACCCCACCATTAACAGCCAAGGCAACAGATTCCTTGCCCCTGACAATCAGTTCTTCAAGGAGGTAAAAGAGCTATACAACTCATGTCTCTTATATCTTTAGTAGTCAATGGATGTAGAATAATTATGGTATGGGTAATGTGCAGGTGACAAAGCATGAAGATGCAAAAGAAGATACATGGAGGAACTGGAATTGGAGATCAGACGGGGATCTGATGTTAAACGGGGCATTCTTCAGAGCATCAGGGACTGGAGCATCCTCAAGCTATGCCAAAGCTTCGAGTATGGCGGCAAGACCTTCCTCTGCTGTGGGCTCTATCACTGCAACTTCAGGTGTTCTCACCTGCAGGAAAGGTTCCCGTTGTTAGACCAAAACACATGCATTATACACAAAGCGTTTGGAATCCTTCGACTCTGTAACTTGGCAGCCATGGACATACTGAATGATTCATCTGTTTCTCTCCAGATAATCTAATCGTGTATAATTAAGGGTAGTTATTAGTTATTTTAGTTTTGTTTGTTGAGACTCTCCAGTCTTCTTCTACTAAATTGGAATATATCAGTCTACTTTTTCTTAAATTATAAGCGTAGTGGCAGACAGTCAATGTCAATATGGTGTTTATTATCTTGCTTGCCACTTAATCTATATGTACGGACCGCCGGGATTTATAGTTGGGAGGGGTGCACCAGCCACATCAAGAATAGTCGAATTAATATTCATAAAAGTATTCCAGAAAACCAATTTATGGGAAAATTTTGGAAGTATTAACACGGCGGCATAATTGAACACGACACCAGTAAATATATTTCACTTCCACGGTACTTATATTGGCCTTTTGGAGTTTGATTGCTCGTATAATATTTTTATTAGCCGCTATCACGGATGATAACATTAAAGCTAAATACCATTTATCATCTTCAAGAAATAAATAAATTAAATGGGACCCGAAGCTTTAAAGAGGAAAGATAAGGTTTACCTTAGTGGTTAATCCGGTCAATTAATTAAATGTAATAATTAGTTACTATGTAATTTAGATTAAATTAATTAATGTAATTATTACGTTTTAATTAACTTAGATTAAATTGAGGTGGAGTAGAGTGGATTAGGTTAAGTAATATAGACAGTAAATAAAATCATGTCATAAATAATTATTGAAGAGTGACTGTCTAGTTTATGTCTATGAACTCCCTCTATATTTGTAAACTCAATCTCTTATAATCTTTGGATAATTTCTTGTGAACTCTAATAAAATACATTACTAGCTAACAATGATCTATGCCACACTCTCAAGATTTTTTTGTCACGCTGATGGTATTTAAAAATACCTTGACAAACATCGTGCTTTAACCATGTACATGAGTTATAGAATGATTGTTAAGTGATTCATATGCACTAGGATTAGTGAGATCGAATGCACAAAATGTGAATGATTATTCCTTTAAATGTCCTTAGATAGTTGATTCTTGATATTTTTTAGAATGATTAGAATGAATGCAATGAATGTCTTTTTATATATAAACATAACACCAAATTCTGAAGATTTGTGTAAAGTTGGCTTGGGACCAAAACTGTAAGATGGAGCTAGTCGACTAAATGTTTCATTTTGATTTTGTATTTAAGTGGATCAAGATTACAATTGCAAGGATTGATGCAAAGTAAAGTAACCATTCAGCTTCATACTAGCCTTTAGCATATCACAACACGACCAACACCTGGTCTCAGACCCAACAACTTCATTCTACACCTTCAAGGATGCCTAACTGCATCTAACAATCCTTCAATTCTTCTACACAGGACTGCAGGACAGCAATCTTCACTATGCTCTTCATAGACTGTTATAATCTCACTGCTTCATGAGGAGGATGGTCACCATATCCACTTTGTCTTGATCACTATTGGGATAAACCCTATCTCAGAAAACTAATCAAGTCTATAACCTGCCAAATCTCTATTATCTTCTTTGGCAAAATAAATGACATGCCAACATACCTGTGCTCTTCTCTTTATTGTTGTCCTCTACTCCATTCCAAGACACAACACTGCAGGGTCATCTACATGACCAAATCAATCAAACTGTCCTCCTACCCTCACAACCTCTACAAGGCATTATATTACCTAATATACAAACCATTCCATTGATCAGTAACAGAGAGGATCAATGGAATGAAGAAATAACCATCAGACTATCAGAAGAAGCTCAAAACTAAGTTTCCCAAACCACTTTTAAACAAAGGAGAGATACAGAGGAATGCAAGGGTTTCAAGAGACCAAACAAGTTGCAACTGACAGGTAGTTCAACCACCTAAACATCCATCACAAATACCCTTCACCCACAGGCCATACAAGTACGGATTTCGCAGGGAAACAACGAATTTAAAGAAGTGAACAGCAATTCAAAAAAAATAGTTTTTGGGAAATCGACCATATCTCCCACCTAGATGATCATCAAGATCCCAAACTAGTCTCAAATTAAAGGTACTTCAAATTACTTTCCATCCATCACAAGTTTTGGCAATAACAAATCTGTACAATCGCGGGTACTATAGCAAAACAGTGAAGAAAACAGAAAAAAAGCAGAAAAAAATAGTTTTGGGTAAAACAGAGATTCCTCCCTTCAAATTCAACATTAAGACCTCCAATAAGCTTTGAATCAAAGTTAATTCAGTCCCCTTTCATCCCATTCCAAATTCATGCCAAATTTATTCCGTACAGGTACGGATTTCTGAGAAACAGTGACGGAAAAAATACTGAAAAACAGTAAAACAGCAAAAAATAGTCTTCTTTCTATTCTTTTTTCCTAAACCTCCAAATGTCTTCCACAATACAATCTCTCTTGGCTTAAAACAAGCCTCCACAATGCTTGAAAAATGTTTTGCATTCTAAAACCTTTGATTTCTCTTGTCTTCTTTCAGATTTGTAACTGCTGTTTTTAAAAAAGATCAAAAAGGAAACTGTCTTTTTGGACAGCAAGGACTGTTTTTGACTAAATAAAGCTTTGTTTAACTTTTGGTTAACCTTTGGCAAGGTTCTAATCAACTATCAACCTCATGACATGCCTTTAAAGGCTATAAACATAGAAACTTAATGACTACCTATACAAATATCAAAACTTAAATGACTAACCTTGACTAACCTATAACTGTCTTTTGACACAAGACTGTCCTTTAATATGGAAAAGATTCTTTTAGACCTTTGGACATAGTCCAATTACAAACATGACATTAGTCTTATTATAACATGTAAATGGTCTTAGAGACCTTATTAAACCAAACCAAGACAACTCGAACATTGAACATTTAACCAAAGCTAAAACATCTAGGTGCTCCTTTACCATACTCCCCGGCATGATGAAAACTCTTGTCCCAAGAGTTAGGGGATCTGCTCTGTCCATTCTTCCACCGTGGTGGAATGTTCCTCAAACTAGGAAACATGAACTCTCCTAGAGTTATCTTTCTCCGTCTCCAACCTGCATGGCTCCTGTAAATAGTGTTAGAAAAATAAAACTTGTTTTGGTGTCCTTGTCTAGGACCTTGTTGCTGCAATGTTGCTGTGCTTCTCAACTGGAGCTTCTGATTCATTCCTCCTTGGACCTTCTGTTGTTTGCCTTCCTTCTTCTGGCTCCGTATAGGACACTCAATGTCCCCTACCTTAACATAACTCAAGTCCCAAGCCTGCTGCTCTCTAGGACTGTCATCCACTCTACTCTGTTGCAGCTGTTGCTGCTGTGTGCAATCACCCTGAACCTGCACATTCAACTTCAATTTTTCTCCAAAGCAAATTGTAACCTGTTCCTTCTTGTCCTCACAAGGTAAAGGAATCAACTTGAACTTCTTACCATCTTTGTGCACTACATAGGTATTAGTATACCCATCATGAATTGTCTTTCTCGAATACTGCCATGGTCTGCCCAAGATTACATGCCCACATGTCATAGGAATAACATCACACAAAACAGAGTCCTGATATGGGCCAATTGTGAAGTCAACATAAGCCTTCTTAGTGACCATTACCTGCTGCTCCTGACTCACCCAAGTGACATGGTAAGGACTGGGATGATCAAAAGTCTTCAACCCCAACTTATTCACCATTTCCCAAGAAACTAAGTTATCATGAGAACTTGAATCTACAATCAACTTGCATATCTTGCCATGGCTCAAACAATTAGTTCTAAAAATAGATACCTGTGGTGGTTGCTGCATCTTACCTCTTTCCACCATGAGCATCTCTCCATCCAGCATAGGAGAGGCTGACGACATTTCTGGTTCTTCTGGCTTCTCCTCCTCTTGTGCCAAGTGAACTCTTGTATCCTTTCTCTTATCAATACCATCCTTCTTAGGACAGTTGAAAGATGTGTGTCCCACCTCATTGTAGTGATAACATCTGCCTGTGAATACTCCTCTTCCTGATCCAAATCTACCTCCACCTCTATGTCCACCTCTCTGTTCTGTAGACAACTCCTTACCCTTCTCATTGCTATTCTGAACTTCATTAGTAGGTTTGCCCCTACCTCTGTTTCCTCTTCCATAACCTCCTTGCCTTTCTTGCTTCCTCTTCACTCTCTCTTCAGCCCTGATGGCTAACTGAAAACACTCTCCAAGTGATTTTGGTACTGCCAACCCAATCTCATCCTGCAAGTTATACCTAAGCCCATTGAGGTACCTTGCCACTTTCTCTTCTTCATCTTCCAATCCACCTCTGATACTAAGCTTATGAAATTGCTCAGTATAGGACATAACATCCATGTCCTTCTGCTTCAGATTCTGTCTCATCCTCTTTGTCTGAATGGAGTAATCAGATGGAAGGAATTGGTCTTTCATCATGTCCTTCATCCTACTCCAAGAAGTGATTTTTGATGCACCTCTAGCCATTCTCTCTGTCTGTACACTACTCCACCAGGTAAGTGTTGTTCCTCTCAGTTTTGTCTTTGCAAACTTGATCTTTTTCTCATCATTCATCTCCTCATATTCAAAAAAATTTTCTAGGGCATCTATCCACCCTAACACTTCTTCAGTATCCATCTTCCCCTGATAGATAGGTAAATCTATATTTGCCTTAGTTCCACTTCCTTGGACTACCTTCAGCAATCTTACAAACTTCTTTTCTTCAGCATCTAACTCATCCTTAGGAGGATTCTCATCTGCATCCTCATCTTCTTCTGACTCACTTTGTTCAACCTTTCTTGGATTCTTCTCTAATGCTTCCAATCTTGCCAAGATTGTTGAACTTCTTACTTGCCTCAGCTCTCTGTCTCTGGCAGCATCATGTTCTCTTCTGTCCCTCAGCTCTTTCTCTCTTACCTCTAAGGCTTCTCTCAGCTCAGCATTCTCTCTTGCCATCTGGTTCTTTGGAGGCATCTTTACAAACTCTCACAATCCTTATCTTCTTCACAAGATCCACAACACCTTCAAGGATCTACTAGCTAGCTCTGATACCAAAAATGATGCAGAGTAAAGTAACCATTCAGCTTCATACTAGCCTTTAGCATATCACAACATGACCAACACCTGGTCTCAGACCCAACAACTTCATTCTACACCTTCAAGGATGCCTAACTGCATCTAACAATCCTTCAATTCTTCTACACAGGACTGCAGGACAGCAATCTTCACTATGCTCTTCATAGACTGTTATAATCTCACTGCTTCATGAGGAGGATGGTCACCATATCCACTTTGTCTTGATCACTATTGGGATAAACCCTATCTCAGACAACTAATCAAGTCTATAACCTGCCAAATCTCTATTATCTTCTTTGGCAAAATAAATGACATGCCAACATACCTGTGCTCTTCTCTTTATTGTTGTCCTCTACTCCATTCCAAGACACAACACTGCAGGGTCATCTACATGACCAAATCAATCAAACTGTCCTCCTACCCTCACAACCTCTACAAGGCATTGTATTACCTAATATACAAACCATTCCATTGATCAGTAACAGAGAGGATCAATGGAATGAAGAAATAACCATCAGACTGTCAGAAGAAGCTCAAAACTAAGTTTCCCAAACCACTTTTAAACAAAGGAGAGATATAGAGGAATGCAAGGGTTTCAAGAGACCAAACAAGTTGCAAGTGACAGGTAGTTCAACCGCCTAAACATCCATCACAAATACCCTTCACCCACAGGCCATACAAGTACGGATTTCGCAGGGAAACAACGAATTTAAAGAAGTGAACAGCAATTCAGAAAAAAAATAGTTTTTGGGAAATCGACCATATCTCCCACCTAGATGATCATCAAGATCCCAAACTAGTCTCAAATTAAAGGTACTTCAAATTACTTTCCATCCATCACAAGTTTTGGCAATAACAAATCCGTACAATCACGGGTACTGTAGCAAAACAGTGAAGAAAAGAGAAAAAAAGCAGAAAAAATAGTCTTGGGTAAAACAGAGATTCCTCCCTTCAAATTCAACATTAAGACCTCCAATAAGCTTTGAATCAAAGTTAATTCAGTCCCCTTTCATCCCATTCCAAATTCATGCCAAATTTATTCCGTACAGGTACGGATTTCTGAGAAATAGTGACGGATAAAATACTGAAAAACAGTAAAACAGCAAAAAACAGTCTTCTTTCTATTCTTTTTTCCTAAACCTCTGAATGTCTTCCACAATACAATCTCTCTTGGCTTAAAACAAGCCTCCACAATGCTTGAAAAATATTTTGCATTCTAAAACCTTTGATTTCTCTTGTCTTCTTTCTGATTTGTAACTGCTGTTTTTAAAAAAGATCAAAAAGGAAACTGTCTTTTTGGACAGCAAGGACTGTTTTTGACTAAATAAAGCTTTGTTTAACTTTTGGTTAACCTTTGGAAAGGTTCTAATCAACTATCAACCTCATGACATGCCTTTAAAGGCTATAAACATAGAAACTTAATGACTACCTATACAAATATCAAAACTTAAATGACTAACCTTGACTAACCTATAACTGTCTTTTGACAAAAGACTGTCCTTTAATATGGAAAAGATTCTTTTAGACCTTTGGACATAGTCCAATTACAAACATGACATTAGTCTTATTATAACATGTAAATGGTCTTATAGACCTTATTAAACCAAACCAAGACAACTCGAACATTGAACATTTAACCAAAGCTAAAACATCTAGGTGCTCCTGCACCAAGGATGACCTTGCACCCTTGGACATGAGTTTGGTTAGACAACTAGTTTGGATCAGTGTCTGATAGGATTTGATTATGGATCAAGATGATTAATTATCAAAATTAGATAGATAAGCTAATTTTACTAGCATTTCATGCACATAAGGATAAATGATGAGCATAGGTCTCGGTGTAAGTAAGGTTGGGTATGTAGGCCTAATTATGCACAAAAATGCACCATTTATAGCTATATAAATCTATCAAAACATTGCTTCAAACTAGGCACAAAACTAAATGGGAAATGCATCAAGGATGTCTTTTCCAGCATTACATTTTTCCCCCACTTTGAGGTGCATCTGAATATCTAAGTATGAATCATGCATCTCTAAACATGTAGCATTCTTAAACATGATTAAAATAAATACAAACATATAAATGAAACTATGGTCCATAAAGGAGGAAGATTCTCCTTCCATGTTCTTTTCTTTTGCATATATTCTCCCATGAATTTTTGTATGACAGGAATAAAAGATTCCATGAGTAGATTATGAGTCATAAGATAGATTAAATACAAAAATGAAAACATTAGTGATCCTATATGCACCCCCTTTGTTTGATTGTCCCCATAGGGTGTAATTAGTTGAGTGAAGATCTTATTAGATATATAAATAATAAATGTGGGCATACATAGTCATGTGATAAATCAATAACAAATTATAAGCATGTAAATATTTATTATCATTTAAGAATTAAAATATAGCAATCATAGCTAGACAATTAAATCATGACAAGCATAGCAATGGATTGGAGATAGAATAAAATATGGGATCATTGCCCCTAGCATGGGCATGATAATGATGATGTAGACCTCAAAGGCCAAAAACACATACGAAACTATAATAAATGACCCTATGTGCCATCCATGATCATGAGCACTCATAGGGTATGATCAATAGGATATGTATGATCAAGATAAAGATAATGCAACCCTCTATGGCCAAATCCACCCATGATGTTGGTGTGAACAAGGTATATTGCCTAACCAGTTTCACATTATATCCTATCCACACTTGTCTAGGTAAGTTTACTTAGGGTACACTTAGCATACTTATCACTTTGTGTCTCATATCATAAGGTTAGGACACTTATCATAATCTTATCTTCTCCTATCTTTCACCTTGGTTTATATAACCAAGGGCTTCTCATTATAATTCACATTGATGTATCATATTATGTATTTGCATCCTTTTGTAGAATAGAGTTATTCTCTCATGTCGGGTCTCTCTTTTTCTTTCATCGAAGCTCCTAGATCTTGGGTGGCTACCTCCATATCCAAAGCTTGCATGGTATAGAGCATTCTATACCAACTCTTACATGGTATCAAAGCTTGTAGGATTGTTTTATGTTAGTCTTTATTAAGAGATCTAGGTTGAAAATCATGGCTGATCTTGAAATGTTGAGTATGCTCTTCTCTAGCATCATGTGATGACCTAGAGAGTTAGAAAAACTTGATAGAAATAACAAATTTGGGAGGGTTTTGTTTTTGTGGCTTTGTATTGTAGGTTCGTATTAGAGCATGTTGGTGCAAATCTAAGCTTATTATTAAGTTCAAGGTGTCTAAGAAAGTTAGTTTAGACTTTTGATTTATCCAAATTGGGCATTGGAGGCAAAATCTATAAGGTTTTGAAGTTGGGAGGTGGATGCCAAATCTAGAAGGTAGTTACAATTTTAAAGTATGTTGGGTCAAAACTGACCCTACCACCACATTTAGAAGGCTGAAGAACCTAAGGATCAACTATCAATTTTTCAAAATCAAACACTTTTGTCCTAGGCATCAGAAAATTTTTTTCCCTCCTCAACCATATGGATCATAGAGAATATTCCCTATGTAGAAAAAAAAGATTTTGTACACATGCAGTCATTGGTGTAGACACTTAAAATTGACCTTGTCCTTACAACATTACCTAGACACCATCTTGTGACATCTTGTGACACTTTTATCATAGGCCCCTTTCATTATCTAATTAATTAAATAAATTATCTTTATTTAATTAATTTTAGTCCATTTTATCTATTTTATAAATTAATTAAATAAATTTTATTTATTTAATTAATTTATTTCTCCCGCCTTGTCCTATAACTAATTAAATAGTTTTCACTTATTTGTATCCTTATACACTTACCTATTAGTCTTAGCCAACCTCACAAAAATAGGTTCTATCCTTCCCACATCTAAGATCATATAAATATCACTATTGATCAAGTCATTTTCTCCTAGAATGCCTAACTATCACATGAGTAATCAAGTACTATTATGCTGCTAGTGCGAGTAATCAACATTATCAATTCAAAGATCATTATCAAATATCAAGGGTAACAATGACTACTTTGGTAATATTGTTTTATTTCCATTCATTAGTTACTTGCTCTTGATGTGATGTTGAATATGGAGTAGGTTCCTTGATGCATTTGTTCCTTATTTGATTTCCATTTTTTGTATACACATTTAGGCATGCCCAGTGGGACCCACATCCCTTGATCTAGCTTGTTTTATGTAGGATTTCTTAGTTTTTTTATGTAGGAGCATCCCAGGTGAACAGGTAATCGACATCATAAAAAAAATATTTCAATTTGTTTTCTACAATTTTGGTGTGGGGTCTTGGTTGGCAACTTTCAACTTCAGGAACGTTTGGTCACTTGCTTCATCAAAACCATCGCCAACTAGGAGCCAAATGTCTTCTAGGACTTAAACCTCTGAAGCATCCTCAACATTTACCTCAGCGCCACTTCCAAACCAGCTCACTTCCATACACCTCCAGGTGAAGGTGAGAGAAGCAATCAGAGCTCATCCTTTTATGAAAGATGTAACGAAGCAAAACATAAAGGAGTTGAATAACTCCCATGAAATTTGGCAACCTCTTCCAATCCAATAGCATGATCCCTGATGAAGGCATCACTAAAGAACCTCCATTGGCACCTCCCCAAAAACCATTTCTAGATCCTACACCAACAATACTTCCTAAAATGTCACTAACACTATGTATGGGTCCAGGGCTAACACAAAGCATGTACCTTCCACTAGGTCTACCTCTAGAACTAGCAAGAGATCCAAAAACTAAAACTAAAACCCCCGCCATCTTCGCCTCCTCCAATGTCCACACTACTTCAACACTATAGATATTGTCTCTACCTTGGTCTAAACCACCACCCAATTGACCTCCACCAACAGAATCCCTCCATCCCCTAAGCATCAACCTTAACTGAAGACATGCTCATCACCCCCTTGCACCTCTAGCAATCCCAGTGACCAAACCACTCCTACTCCAAAACCATCGCCAAGAGATTCTCTGAAGCACTAGATCCTACATCATAATGACCATACATGGCCATGTTGAGTAAAAACCACTCTTTGGGCTTTCAAACGGTGAACATGAACCCAACCTTCAACCTCCTCTGAAGCCAAAACTCCAAAACCCATTGGTCTGGGTCTTCGTCCACCAAGCCAATGCCACTTGTGTCAAGCCCAACACAAATCATCAGGCTGCTCTCAAACCCACTAAACGCCATCTGTATCAACAAGATAAATGAATTTTACTACTATGTTCTTTTTCTAGAATCTTGAGAAAGTCTAACCATTGGTCTAAATGGTTCTATTATAGTTCCAAAGATGGATGTTCTTGTTTCTACTTTGCTTAGCAAAGAGATGAGGGGAAAATGCAAGGATAAGGTTTGAAGGATGCATTACATGTTTAGGGAAGGCCTAAGGATAAACATGATTTAAAATGGGAACAAGATAAATTATCTAAGGATAGATACAAATCACACTAAATCAACACTATATCTTAAGTCAACCCAATATTCAAAATATAATCTCTAGAGAAAAACCACTTCCTTATAGGCTAGGGTAGCTACCATGCACCATACCTTTATAGTCAAAAGAGAAGTTTCATATGCCATATTTTTCTTATCCAACTAATCACACAAGCGAATAGGGTACATAGATACCAACTGGTAGAACTAACACTATCCACATCTTCTACCCAATTAACATCTATAAATCCCCATATATCCATTATCTTACTAAAATTTTGTCCTCCCTAGTAGTAGAGAAAACTCTCTAATGTGTCTCAAAGATATTTGAAGACCATGATCATTATATTCCATAATAGGATTAGGTGCTATTAACCTTGCAATCCCATGTATATCGTATGTGTCTCCAACACTCTTGGAATGGGTACTTGGATGCCCATTAGGTG
Source organism: Cunninghamia lanceolata (assembly GCA_027924645.1). Classification (NCBI taxonomy): domain Eukaryota; kingdom Viridiplantae; phylum Streptophyta; class Pinopsida; order Cupressales; family Cupressaceae; genus Cunninghamia; species Cunninghamia lanceolata. The sequence goes on along the minus strand of BSBN01001427.1, from coordinate 2,208,539 downwards.
TTGAGGGATAATATTTTATTATTATTATTATTATTATTATTATTATTATTATTCTAAGGAATCTTGAATATTGTTGTAATGGCATTAATAGTGAGGTTATAGTTGTTAGGTCAAAAGTGGGGGTTACTATTGCTATTTTGAATGTAAATTGACTTTTGTCTCCTAGGCAGTAGCGAGTTACATTTGTGAGAGTAAAGCATTAACATGTGATGGGTGGGGTCCACGATAGTTATTGGCTTCATGTTGGAGCATTGGACTTGGGAGTGGTGCCTATTGGGATTTATGGAGTAAAATATGCCTAGTGTATTTAATATATATCTTGAGTGCTTGTGTACATGTATTATGGGGTTGTGGGTTTTTGACTTGGACCATGTTTATATGGAATTTAGTTTTGGGAAACTAGTTGTTTTTTTCCTCTTCCATTTGATATATAAATTGGAGGCATGAGATAGAGGCTTCATGATGTATCATAGGTGAAATGATGTTATGCTACAAAAAATGCCATTTGACTGGGGATTTTGGTGGATTGCATTATGTAAATTGTTTATCTAATTAACTCAATATCAAGGATCTCTTTGGTGGTGGAGCTTTCTCCCAATAGGTTTTCTCCATATAAATTCTAGTGTTATGTGTTTCATACGATTTTTGCTAATTTTAATGTGTTTCAATATATGCTTGTCCTCATTTGATTTAATAGTTCATCACATGTTGGGTAAGTGCATGAACAAGGGGGATAATTTAGTGGCCAAACTTAAGATTGTAGGCAAAATGCATATGAGCCATAACGTGTATGCACTATGGCTAGGATTGGATGGAATCCTTAATGCATGCATGTTATGTTTTGTAAAATTAATGCAAAGATAATGCACTTGCATTATATTTGTATTTATTTTGCAAAGCATGAATATTATGTTCATGTTTTTAATGACTTGAATTCAAATTTTTGATGATCTTGCCCATTTAGGCTTAGATTTTCAATCCTAAGGGTTGGACATCCCTTTTAGCTCCTAAATTTGTGTTTTCAATATAAAATAATGAATTCAATCTTCAACCTAATCATATTTACGTGTTTTACAACAAAATTTTACAAAATCACTACCAAAATGATGAGCTACTTCTTATCTTTCTAGCCATATATTTTTTAAAAATATTTTTAATATGTTAAGGTATTTTTAAAAAAAATTGAAGAGTGTCTTCATATTCTTCCAATGCATATGTATTGGTTTTTATTTATAACATTTGAACCAGTTATCAAAATTTGAAAAAACTATATAGGATTATTGTACACTACATTCTTTACACATTCAATTAGTTTTGTGCAAGTAAATGTGACACACACATACACACAATCAATAATGTAGTTTTTAGGATGCATCCACTTCAAAAATCACAAAAGAAATTTAATTAAAAAATATAAAAGAATACACAACTTGTAGTACTCACTCTTGGCTATATTTCTACCAATTAGTTTTTAAAAATACCTAATGCGAAAAAAAGGTGGCACACTAGTCAAAATGTTATATTTTAGTGATAGAAATAGGAACACTTTTGTGTATGCTCAAAATTTCACCCTCTCAACCTTAACCATTTAAAAAATATTTAGGAGTTTAGAAACTACATTGAAACTACTACAATTCTTGTTCTTATCATATCTTAAAATTTTGAGTGTAAACATCTCGAATTAGTCATCAAGTTTAGTTTTCGATGATTCTTTTTTAAAAGCCACTTGTGTCCCCCTTTTTGTCTCCAATTTCCATGGACTTACCCTACTACATTAATTAGTATATCAGGTTTGTTCACTATTTAAATATGTTTTCACTATAGTGGTTTACCTTGTTTCTCAACATTTATATATCAAAGCTTTGGTTTTAATTAGATATCTAGATACCTTTCTTAGAAGTGTTGTGGGTTTTCTTGTCTACACTAGGAGCTCTAAACTTAGTGGGTTTGTAGATTTATGTGTGGTTGGAGCCATGACTTTGTACTTCCCATTTAGATATTGAGAATTTTAATGGCTCCAAGTACAAGTTGTGAAAGTTGAAGACCAAAGATCTCATGGAAGAAAGGAATCAATGGATAGTTTTCAGAAAGTAAAACCTATAGATATGTATAATGTGTTAGTTTGAAAATAGCTTTTACCTATCTAGATTGACTAGGTCCTATTCACACTATGCTTAAGTCTCCACTTAGGGAGATGTAGTCCATGGGGGGTCATGTTGAGTCCTCCTCCTTCTTATTCGCTTGTACAATTTTATCACATATCATTTCTCTTTTAGAGAAGAGTTTTATTTCCCATTAGGAGTTTTATTTCTCTTAAATGTCTTAAAGGAGACAAACAAATTCAACTTATGGAAGATAATATACGATATTTACAAATCAAAATTTCTTGTTAATAAGTTTTGTCTTAAAGGGAAACTATTGTGCCTCACACACACAGCCCATTTCACGAAATGAGGACCCCCTCTTCCAAAATTTTAGTTTAGAGTATCAGTCTAGTTCATTTGATTCCTAAGGGTTGAAGAGTAATCAAATTGCATTTTTTCCATGCTAGGAATATTGAATGTCATTAAGTCATCCAAAGTCCACTAAGTCCAAGTGTTTCCCTTCATTGAAATCAAGTCTGAGCCCCATTTGCACTAAAAACCCTTGCAACTACCTTTAGCACTAGATCCTTAATCATCTGACTTTTGTGCTGAATTTCCCTCCATCTGACTCAGTAGTGTTTTCATCACCAACTGACTTCTGCACTAAAATTCAATGCAACTGACATAACACTAAAAATTTATTCATTCAACTTAGCGCTACAAAGTTGATCATCTGACTAAGTCAAACTGTGACAAATCCCACGCAAGTCTGATAGCTTCCAAGCCAATGCAAAGCGCTGAAAGAACCTCTATCTAACCAACCACTGAAATTGAATGCATTCGACTAAGTTGGTAAACTTCAAAAATTGTGCAAAGTCAGTAATCCCACTTTTTTGCGCAAAACCATAAATGAATCTATAGTATGACAAGATACTCACCATACCTCTGGCATTAATGACAATTCAATAGGAGGGATAAATGGTTTTCCACCCACATTTGAGCTTATTTTTACATCATGAAACTCAATTTTAGAGCTCTGCGGATCAATTAAAGGAAGAAATACCGATGGTTGGCCAATGGATTAGGGAAACAAAGAACACTACAACTCAAGTCTCCCACTCTAGAAAGGTAAGTGCTCTATTCCTAGATTTAGAGTTACATTTTTTAGATCTAGGGTTCTATATTTAGCTACAGAATACGTTCCATTGCAAAAGCTTCCATTGTAAATTTAGATTTCATTCATGATGTGCATGGATTTGTTTAATTCAGATGATGAATTAGAGGTTAAAATCATATGAGGAAACACTCTATTTAGGAAAGCTTTGTCGAAAAACCTGCATTTATTTTAGAAAAACATTCTAAACCCTAGTGAAAATTAGTTCAGATAATTGGAAATCCATTTGTAGAATCCAGTGAAACCTTAGCAATATTCACGATGCCTTGTAAAGTAGGAACCTGGTAGGGATTTCCATAGAGTTGTTTGTGCCAAAAATCAAAGCTCTTGACTAACTTGAAAACATGACCACCAAGCAAATAAAGTTAGTCAAACATTATGAAAAGCCCCACTAAAACTCAAAACATGCTTAGTGCTAAAAATTCAACTATCCAACTTGGCATCGAATCTTGCTTCAACTGACTTTAGTCGGACACCCTCTAAAACCCCGCCAAGTTGATGGGTCCCTGAAACCACGCTGAAACACTTTGAATGATCATGTGCTGGAATTCATTTTCTTTGACCTATGCTAAAATGTCACTCTCCTGACTTTAGTTCGTCATATAAGAAAGTTGTGCTAGATTGGATCACCCCATAATCTGTGCAAAATTCAATAGGTAGCCCAACGCTAAAAACCATTTCCTCCGACTTGTGCCAAAAATCCAACCGACTGACCTCTGAGACTCATTTGAGTCAATCACACCTAAATCTTGTACAAGGTCAGATACCCCTAAAATTTGTGCTGAACATTATAATGACCAAGTGACCAAGCAATAGTGTGCCTTCAGGTCAGATGATCTCAAATCTCGTGCAAGGTTAGTTGACCTGCAATTCCGTGCTTTGCTCATAACAGGTCAGATGAAAACTGACTGTTTTGTGTGAAAAATTCAAGAATAAGAGGCCTGTCTGAATGAAATGAGTACTGCATTAGTAGTATTGTGGTGTTTTGCATCTTTTGATTTAAATTATGGAGCATTTGAGCATTTATTGCATGGATTAGTATGAATTGTCATGTTTTCATCATTTAGCATGTAATAGATGTAGTAGTTAGTGAATTATCAGACTTGTACATTTCATGGGTAAGCATTTATGACCTGGTTTGATAGATCTTAATCTCATAGAGTGTAATATGACTTAGTAATATGGTAGTTAACTTGAAAGTGATGCATTCAAACTTACGAATTAGGAAGAGCACTCAAATGCATCAAGACTTATGAGGTCCAGTCATGCAGGTTAAATGGCTACAAGAGCCAAAGCCATGAAGTAAGAATTCAAAGGCATTCCTCCTGAAACCAAGATCACCTATGGATGGAAAAATGTAGGAGACACTGATCTAGGTCACATCGACTTGGATGATTTCAGAACTCAGACATTTAGACTCAATGCAACTCCAAGGGCTAAGAAAGTAAAAGACAGTGGGATTGCAGAGGCTGTTGCTTTCTCTACTTCAGCTCAATGTGTAGAACTGATAGTAGCCTATGGTAATAGATATGACCCAATGACCAGGACCATACAAACTCCTAATGGAGAGGTACTAGCAGACTTAGGTCCACCATCATTAGCAAAGATTTTTGGAATCCCATGGTACCTAGTAATGACCATGCCAGATAAAATAGGTGTAGAGGCAACATATAAGAAGGATATGGATATTTGCAAGAAACATATTAATGATCATTAGATGAAAAGAAAATGAACTACTATCATAAAAATTCCTCAAACCTTATACATAAGTGACTTCCATGATGAAATAGGAGATTTGGTAACCCTATTCAATAGGATATATGGATTGCCTACTACATCAACTTTTGAAGGGTGGATGTTCCTAATGATTGAAGAGATAGTTACTAAAGGAACCAAATTCCACTGGGCTCAAATATTATGTAATAACATGCATGAGGCATTCAACAATTTTAGAGATAAACAAGTATTCAGATGGACTTCTTATGTGGTGCACTCATTCGCAAGAAGAAATGAATATGCTAGGTTGTCAAAAGTAGGAGAAGTTGGAAATGATGAACAACAGGAAATCAAAGTTTATGAATGCTATGCTCAGCTGGCACTATCCCAATCTCTCATCCATTACAAAAGGGTGAATGGTGCTTTTACAATGTATATTACGAGATTTCTACAAGGAACTACAACCCTTAGAATATCCACTAAGGCTATGAACTAGGTCGTGAAGTATGGGAGATGGTATATATAGGCCCAGAAATTCACTTATTTAAGGATTCAAGGCTTCACTAGAATGCCATATAGACTGCCCCGTTATCCCACAACCAAGGTAGTTCTCTTGGAGCTCTCAAGGAAGCTGATTACTTGTGCATAGAAATTGAAAAACCTTCATAGAACAAATGTCAAGTTTCCTATCTTGTTGGGTAGAGGTAACTATGCCTGTGTCTCCCTAGGGGCAGTAGAACATTCAGACATAGAACTTCAATTGCTTAACCTCCATTTTCACACAAAGAGAAACCATTTGATCCACAAAGGGTGATGGAGAGATGTGTAAGCAAGAAGTTGTTCCACAAAATGTACCTAGAAGAGTTTTGGGCTACCTATGTGGATGATTATGAAGTATTGAAGAGGACCCACTCAAGACCGTCTTTAGGGTTTATAAGGAAATTTCATATCATAGATGTCCCTGATCAGCTTGTTGATGATAATAATGTAATGTAAAGAGGGTCTTGGGAGGCCCAGTATCACCAACCCATCCAATTGCCAAATTGGTTCAATGCAAAAGAAAACTCCTTAGATGAAGTAATGAAAGAACTAATAAGATTGAGAAAGTCATGGGTAAGAAGTCAAGTTGCTTTATTGGAGAAACAAGGGATACAACTTACATACACAACACTTGAAGATGAAAAGGAATCTAGGGATGAAGAAGATACACAAAAAGAAATACCAGATGAAGTAGAACAAGCTCAAGAGCCTACAAACAGATCTAATAGTGAAGAACACATCCCTTTGGTGGAGAGAGGTAAAGGTAAGAAATAAAAGAAAGCTGATCTAAAAGTCCAGAAGAAGGATATGCCTCCTACAACAAGAACAAGGGCATCCAAGAAGAGAGACATGCCTAGTGGACAAGGGGAATGTTCTAAAACAAAGAAAGCCAAAGTAAAAACCACTGGGATAACCATAGAAGCCTCTACTACTACAACACCTGATAGCACAAGCTTGCCAGTAACATTTTCATCCCCTATTGCTCCAATTGAGAATACTACCATACTTTCTACTGTTGTTTCAACTGCCACTCCTACTACCACTGCTGTAATTATCCAAGAAGATACTTTTGCCTCCTCTTCAATAGTGGTTATCATCTCTACTCCCTCATGTTCATTGATGATATATTGAAGTGCCCCAAGTAGCCCCACTTCCTCCATTATTGTTTCTTCACTTCCTTCCATTTCCACTATGACTATGCCTTGCATATCCTCTGTTTCACTCTCCACCTCTTTTTCCTTGCCACCTATTTCTTCCATTCTTTCATTCTCCTTCTCCTTATCTTCCCCCTCTATCACCTCACCTATTGTCATTTCCTCTATCCTACCAACATCTTCCATTCCACCTACCTTGGGGTTTACTTCATTTGCTAATGTGGCACAGGTTAGCCCATCTTCTTTTGCTATAGTCCCACTGTCCTCAATTCCAAGTTCCCTGGTCACACCAACACAAGCTTCAACCCCTTTGTCTATACCACTACTACCAGTAATAGAAAAAGTATGTGCAGAGTTGGGCCTTCAGGAACAAGAAACTAAGAAGGATACATTTGAAGAGCTCCTTTTCGAAGTAGTAAATATTGAAGTGATAGAAGTATTTGACAATCCCGTAGAGGAGAACATAACAGAACTAATCTTGGGGACTGCTTAAGGAGAATCTTAGAAAACTTGAAGAGTATCAGAGATGAAGAAGTAGATGTAGATAAAGAGCCTAAGCAAGAACTAAAGTTGATTGACGGGCCATCAAACATAGATGATGAAAATACAGATATTCCTTAGGATTCTACCTCTACAACACCTGAGAGGCTACACAATAGACTTACTTATCAAGAATCTCAGGTTGAAATTATGAAGCTTGATCTTGATGCCATTTTAGCCATGACAGAGAAGCCTAAAAAATAGAAAAAGGCTAAAGTTCAATCAAGAATCTACAAAGATGCCACGGGATCCAGGATAGCTGAAGTAGCTATTCCACCAGCTGACATGGACAAAAGACAGGTTAGAGCTGAAGATTATATCATAACAACCATTCATTTGGGACTTGCTACAAGAGGTTAAAAGATTCATGAATTGAAAGGCTCAGTTTCTTCTATCTTAGAACAGTTGGATAAAGATGAACTCACTAAGAGGGAGTTGAAGCAACAAAATGAGGAACTCAGAGCATGTCTACAATTCCTAATGAGGATTCTGAAATCAGTCCCAACTCTATTATCAAAGGATGAACTAACAAATTTTGATGACATCAAGATAGTGGCTACTAGAACTCAGAAGTGGTTTGACAAAGTATATCAAGAAGGATGTGATGCAATCACCTTTACAGCAACACTTCATAAAAACTTCTATAAATTGCAGGACCAATGGGAGGAATTGCATGAAGAATGTGACCCTTTTGATGAATACTATTCTCACAAGTTTCCACGGGTGCAAGTAGTAAGGGATCTACCCACTCAAACACTGGTATTAGAAAATATCTTAATAGATGATAAATTATGCAAACTAGTAGAATGGTACTAGCAATTGAAATTAAGAAAAGAAGTCTTCAATAATGTTAGAGAAGCCTATAAGCTGGCTGATGATCACATATTGTCTTTAATCTATGAAATAAATGACTCTGTGAGGGATTGCTGGGTGATCAATTTTGATGATCTAGCTCCATATGATGTGCAAGCTTGTAAGGATAAGCTACATCAAATAATCTTTGAGAAAACTGCACGAACTGTTATGAGTAGATTAGATAAAGTTAGTGACCTTCGGACTGCTTTCATCACATTTTAGAAGAGAAAAAAATTAGTGGAGAAAATGTATATTCAATATAGTGAAGAGATGGAGGTTTTCAGATACATAGTGGATCACATCAAGAACCTGAACCCCGCTGACATCAATCCAGCATTATTAGCTTGGGTCAACTACAGCAACAAGAAGGTAGAGCAAGACAAAATAGATTTAGATGAAGAACAATAGAATATTTTTGAATATTTTGAAATGTAATCCCATCACAAATATGTATTTCTATATTTGGAAGGTCATGTGACACTATTTTGTCTTTATTATGTCTTGAAAATTGTCTTTTCAATATATATAGTCAAATGGGTATTCAATTTGTTTAGGTTCAATGTATTTTGGGGTCATTTTTCATCCTTTCCCATAAGACAATTTGTAATCTAGGAATAAGAAGTGTTGTTGTAGATGTTCTAATTGTTGTTAAATCTGGGTCATCATTGTTGAGTTAATCTCCACCGTACATTCAAAAACTTAGTATGGTGCCTCTCCTATATAAAGGGCTATCATTTCTCTCATTTGTAAGACTCTTGATACCGAATTGTTGATGCTCTGCCATTTGAGATTAATACAAAGCAAGTTTCTATAGTGTTTCTGAGAAATTGTTCACTTGTGTTATATATCTGGTTTCATGGTTCACTTCTTGGTCTGCATTAGTTAGATTGTGCTTTTACAATGCTGTTGATTTGTTAAAGGTATTTGATGAGCATTCTAGTCCATACTATTGGTTACTTGTTGATTGTAAGTATATGTGCATAGTTAGCCTGGGATTTAATTTGAGAAAAGTTCAATTACATTTCAGAAGTTAAATCACGCCATTGGTTGGGTATTTGATAAATGAATGTAATCTAAAAATCATAAGAAATCCATAGAAGATAGCACTATTTTCTGTAATGTTGTAGCAATCTCTATAGCTTGGTTGAATAGGAAACTAGTTAAATTTATGAATGCTTGTCTACAAGTTATAATCAATTCATTATGGATGTCACTTAGGAGCTCTCTAAGCCCTACTCCTTTTTTACATTTTCTTTTAAATCAACTATTAGATTTAGGTTTTCAGCAACATCTTACATTGTCATATCAGCTAAGGGTTTGCATGAACTACTATTTTAGTTTGTCAAATCTATCAAACTACATGTAAGACCCCTTGTAGGAATAGCTAGTACATTCCAACTAAGAAATTCCAATCACACTAAGTCCTAGCTATATTATCCTTGGAGTAGTCTTACCTAGGGTAGGATACTTTTCAAGAGAGGTGTGATCCCAACAATTATACCTGCATTGTTGTGTGCTAAAAGCGCCATCAACAGAAACTTTATTCATTAAAATTGGAGGGAGACTTTGTTGCAGAGCATGTTAATACTTTTTAATTTGATTTTGAGTCAATTAGGTTCTCATGATGTTAATCTAGAAGAGGAAGATAAATGTTGTTTTTGAGAGAAGGTGCAAAGAGCCCATACAAAATGCATTAAAATAAAAGGAAGGAAGTACAGAAATAAAACCAGACTGGACAAAGATAGTCACAATAGTTGACCAAAGTGGATGCCGATGAACCTTAAGCCCATACGAATGTACAAGAAAATAACATGAGTTGATGAACAATATGGAAATAAAAATCCATAGGAGCAAACAAAAATGCTCTCGATGTGGCAATCTACCGACACAAGGGCCCCAAAGGATTTTAATACAAAATCATTAAAGGTGCACCCCAAAGAGATCTGTAAAAGGCACTACAGATGGAGCTAGAAAAAATAAATGTTTGGCTAATTCACCAAAAAACTACCCGTTGTAAGTACAAAGAAAGAAATAAAATTGTCTATTCAAGATTTGCATATGTTAGGTCATAAAAGCCAAGATTTGAATTTGGCCTGCTCACCATCCCCACATAGAATCCCACAATTGCAACCACAGTAGACCCACCCAAGTTACCAACTAGTCCACTCAAACTCTACTGAGCCCACCACCAAGACTACAACCCACCCTATGACAATACGAGGACCGCAACCAACACTAGCACCAACTCCCAATCTACCACCAATAACCACCACCAAGCCCCATATAACCACACTAGCAAGGCTATGAACCGTGCATCTACGAGACTCCTTTCAACAAATCCACCAAATTACCTTTGTTTCCTCAAATCATGTCTCCATCCAAGCACCACCAAGACCTTCATTAGGTTCAGATCCTCCACCAATTGGTGGATTCACGTGAGGATTGCCACTAGTCCCTACACCAATGCCTCCACCTAATCACTGCATACACCACCCCCAAGCCCAGGACCAACACTAATCAATCATTTGAATTATCTCACCTAGTGGCCCATTAGGAAGCAACACCAATGTCATCACAATCAATGCCAACACTATACACCACTAGTACCTCAACCAAGTTTAGTGCCACAACCAATACTACTGAAAAGACCAACCCCGCCTCCAAATTCTGATTGGATTTAGCACTTAGAGCATCATCCAAGCTTCCACCTAGATCTCTTGTTTCATCAAAACCATTGCCAACTAGGAGCCAATCATCTTATAATACTTAAACCTTTGAAGCATCCTCAACACTTGCCTCAGTGCCACTTCCAAACCAGCTCACTTCCATACACCTCCAGGTGAAGTTGAGAGAAGCAATCAAAGCTTATCCCTTTATGAAAGATGTAACGGAGCAAAACATAAAGGAGTTCAATGACTCCCACTGATTCTAGGAACCTCTTCCAATCCAATAGTGTCCCTAACGAAGGCATCACTAAAGAACCTCCATTGGTGCCTCCCCAAAAACCATCTCTAAATCCTCTACCAACGATACCACCTAAAATGTTGCTAACACTATGTATGGGTCCAGGGATAACACAGAGCATGTACCTTCCACCATGTCTACCTCTAGCACCAACAAGAGATCCAAAAACTAAAACTAAAACACCCGCCATCTTCACCTCCTCCGATGCCCGCACTACTTCAACACCATAGATATTGACTCTACCTTGGTCTAAACCACCACCCAATCAACCTTCGCCAATAGAATCACTCCATCCCCTAAGCATCCACCTTAACTATAGATGTGTTGATCAACCCCCTTGCACCTCTAGCAATACCAGTGACCAAACCACTCCTTCTCCAAAACCATCGCCATGAGCTTCTCTGATGCACTAGAGCCTACATCATAGCCACCATACATGTATTAGCAAGAGACTGTGTGGCTTCATTAGTGTTGTCATTGATGGAAACAAAGTCTATCCCACACATCCATAGTACATAGTATGTCTACCAGAAGTTAGATTGAAGATTGTTTTGATCTGATGAACAAGAATAGAGTATGTAATAAGGTCTGACAATCAGGTCTGGATCTCTCAGATGGTGTAACTCAGTAAGTTACGGACTTGGGAAAGTCAAGAGGGGTATCATGACTACTGTACTCCAAAGATTTAGCCTCTGGTGATAAATCAAGGAAAAGATATGAGGATCTGAGTGTTGGGTTCTAGTCAGGCAGAGCAGACAGAGGAAGAACTGACCGACAGAGTATCAGACTTCAATCCGGATGAGTAAATTGTGTTGATCAAGCAATTTGTTGGATCATACATTGTTGGCTGACATGATTAATGACTTCTATGTCTATGTTTTTGATATGCATCACAAATCAAGCATGGATTCAACCGACAAAGTAATTACTTGTAGTGTTCTTGATGCCAACTAGTAAGTTGATAAAAATCCTTGATGCAGATATACATACCAGATAGATTTCAGCATGTGAGGAGTGAAGTGAATTAGTGACGAAGCAAGGTGCAAATAAAAGAAGAGATAAGTGTGGGAACAACAATCCAAGTCTAGTATGTGATAGAATAGAAACATTGAGCAGAGGAAGGATGAAGTGCATTAGATCAGTATATTGTGCCTAAACCAAAACTAAACTCTTGCATTTGTAGATGGTTCTCATCAGTTCAAACACTTGATTATCTTTAGTAAGTTCTGTAGACAGTGAGTCTCTTGTAGGCAGTGTGTCTCTTATGAGAAGTGCGCTCGGTCAGTGAGCCCTAATTGGCAAGTGCCATTTTGTACTCCTTTATTCTTTTAATAGAGAATACAATCTTGGGTTAGTCACCCTGTGGTTTTTCCCTTAACAAGGTTTTCCATGTAAAAATCCTTGTGTTATGTGTGTTGATTTTATTTATGTTCTTATGATCACATATGCTTATATGTTTTGATGCTGCACTGATTATTAAGATAACAAAAGAAATGAAAGTCAAGAAAATTTTGAGATAACTGATTCACCCCCACCCTCTCAGTTATCTGCCTTGTTTCCAACAACATGGCCATGTTGAGTAAAAACCACTATCTGGGCTTTCAAACGGTGAACATGAACTTAACCTTCAACCTCCTCCGAGCCAAAACTCCAAAACCAATTAGTCTGGGTCTTCCTCAACCAAGCCAACACTACCTACGTCAAGCTCAGCACCAATCATCAGGCCACTCCCAAACCCAAAAAATGCTATCTCTATCGACAAGATAAATGAATTTGACTGCTGTGTTCTTTTCTAGAATCTTGGGAAAATCTAATAATTGGTCTAAATGGTTCTATTATAGATCCAAAGATGGATGTCCTTGTTTCTACTTTGCTTAGTAGAGAGATGAGGGGAAAATTCATGGATAAGGGTTTAAAGGATGCATTACATGTTTAGGGAAGGCCTAAGCATAAACATGATTTGAAAGGGGAACATGATAAATTATCTAAGGCTAGGTACAAATCTAAAGGGTAGTCTAAAACGCCTAGGAAGAGCATAGTGAAGTGTCAAAATTTTGGCAAGTGGGACCATGTGAAGAAGGCATGTAGAAACAAGAAAAAGAACTTTGATGATTCCTCCATAGAGAAATCCTCTAATGATGCTAATGATGCATTATTTATTTCTACTAATTTAGCTAGTGACGACTCTTGGCTCATTTATTTATGTGCCTTATAGCACATGACTTTGAGAGTCACAAAGATTGGTTCTCATCTTACAAAAGCTTATGATGGTGGTGAGGTGTTCCTCAATGACAAAAATTCACATTAGATTGCTGGTATAGGAAAGGAAAAATTATGTTTTAGTTATGGGAGAGTAAAAACTCTCACTGAAATGTATTGCATATTCTAGGTCTTGCAAAAAAAATTTACTTTCTATGTCAAAGATGAATGATTCTAGTGTACATATAACTTTTGATAAAAATGGTTGTAGAATGGAAAGAGGGAATTTTATGTTGATGAAGGGATCTCGGTGTGGAACTCTATTTAAGCTTGAAGTTGCTACTTTGTGTCTGCTCAATTTCATATGGGATCCACGTGAATGCAAAATGATTCCTCAATTATCTCTAGGATTGGTGAGAAAATTTAGGAAGAACATGGGAGCATAAGATTCTAAGCATTATGGGCAATTCCATGAGAAATTATAAAAGTTCATGTTTAATGGTGCAAAGTCATTTATAACCAGATGACAGAGTTGCGGGTCATATCTCATCACTTTGACGTCTATCTACTCAGGAATTGAAGTCTGTCCAAACCAACATACACATGGGTAAGATTGACAAGCATTTCTTTCGGAAGGAGGGAATAAATAGTTTGCTCAATTTTCGAACATCTATTGAAATTTCGAACACTCAAGAAGATATGATATGGATATGTCTGCGAAATGCGGGTCAATGTGCAGAACCATGAAACATAAGTTCGCCATCGAAACTAGACAAGAATAAAGATGCCACGTCATCCTTGAAATTAGTTGAAATATTGTTGCTCATGTGCCTTTTTCTTGTCATTTCGGCAACACGTGCGCGTTGGCCTAGTTTCAGAATGTTTTATAAGGGAAAGTAATAGTTTAGATTCTGACCTCTTAAATTTTCCTCGAAATGGTATTGATATTGTTATATGACAAGTAAAATATTTATTGGTATTGTTTTTAAGTCAAATGTCAACTGCTATAGTATAATCGTAGATGCCCCCATTCATGTCTATTACCACCGTAAGATTAGCAACGTAAGAACGTGCATATAACCATATTGTCAACCGGTGGGACTCAAGGTTCCTCGTTTTCTACAGACTGAATTTCTATATAAGAGAGGCTAAAGCCATAACATGCCGTATAACCATTGCAAATCTTAAATCTTCCCTCATCCAAAATGCCCACCAATCAAGCCTTACAGCCATTGCTTCTTTTAGTTGCTATCTTTCTTTTCCAGTCAGTAATGGCGAAGTCATTTGGAACTTCTGAAAATATGACCAAGGTTGAAAATGTTGTTAAATATCATGTTGAGAAGCCGGAGCTCGTAGTTCAAATGGTCGAAAGGTAAGCATGTCGCCTTTGAATCTAAGACATTTTATAGCATTAAAAAAAGGTGGTATGGAAATGAAATTTAATGTCTTACCGCATTTTGGAATATCATGTGAAAAGTAAGGCTTATTTCTAATACGGGCTGATGCTAAATTGCAAGGTTTATTAAACGTGCTTCTACTTATTCTTATGCTGTTACTCTTTTCTCTCTTTACTGTGTTTTCTATGATATTATTCTTGTAAAGCTGTTATAGACCAAATTTGTATTCCATATATCATCATAGCATTGTATAATTTATATATGTTGTTGTAGAGATTAATTGCGGAAAAGGTATTGTAGGTTAGTCAGTTCAATTTATAAAACACCAAAGTTGTAGTATTGTTTTACTGCTAACATATGTCGTTGAGATTATTAAGAAATATCAAGAGCTACTGTGCAGGGGTCTGAATACTTCGAAAAGGCAGCTGAGCTCTCTGTCGTGTGGAACGGGGTGTTAATTTTTGTAGCTTGGACAGGTGTTCTAGTCTCGGGTGGAGATTACGAGGCTGGAAACACAGCTAGAATAATTATCTCCATACCTAGATAATTGATTTCTCGAGAGACTTCTAGATATTAGGGTTTAGAGTCTAATTAATCCTAGCCATTGATTAAAATTAAATCATGGCCATTGGTTTCCAATGAGGGGATTATAAAAGAGGATCAATAGGCATTTGGAAAACACAGATCCGAGAAGTATTTGCAGCGATAGCAAATAAATAAATTTGCGGTGATAGCAAATTGATTTGCAGTGAAAGCAAAGGGCGCAGTGATAGCGTTGGAGAGCAGTGGAATTGCCGGAGAAGGAAAATATTGCCGGAGCAATTTCAGCAGGAACAATTGAGGGAAGGGAATTTACAGGAAAGAAATTTCCAGAGCTCTGCCAGTAAGAGGCAAGCAATTTTGTATCTCTTGATTTTCTGCAGTTGAATAAAATTCATATCTGCTGACTGGTTTTCCCTTCGGGGTTTTTCCAGGGACAATTTGTCTAAAACATTGTGTTGATTTTATTTTTCTATTTCCGTGATTTTTCCGTGAAGTTGCAGCTGTGTTATTATTTAATATTTCCTGTAAATTATTTAATTTTTCGGCAGCCAAATAATCTTATAAGATAGGAAATTAATAATCAGTAGCTGCAATAGATTTTTCACATGGTATCAGAGCAGATCTGAGTGCAGAACAGGCACAGGGAGAAAGGAAAAATAATCTAGGGTTTATAAAACCCAGTTTGACCTCTTCAAATTATTATTTTCTTTTGAGATGGCCTCAGCAGGTTTAAGAGATCAGGACAGATTGGATGGAGCCTCAAATTTTGGTGTCTGGAAAGCCAGAATTTCTTTATTGCTGGAAGAGAATGGTATCAAGGATTATGTGACCACTGTTGTACCTGTACCTACAGACGCAACACAGCTCGTAGCATATAAGAAGGAAGATGCCAAGGCAAGGAGGCTGATTCTTGACGGTGTTAAGGATCATATTGTTCCGCATATTGCAGAGTTAGATACAGCAAAGACGATGTGGGATGCCATTATGAATCTGTACCAGAATGCTACCCTTAACCGAAAGCTGATTCTCAGAGAAAAGTTAAGGAATACCCGGATGAATAAGGGAGAAGACGTCACAAGTTACCTCACCAGACTTAGACTTGTCAAGGATGAATTGGCAGCTGTTGGAGATAAACCAAAGGATGATGAGCTAGTATGAATAGCCCTGAATGGGTTTACTAAGCAGTGGGATGTCTTTGTTCAAGTTATTAATGGACGAGACACCTTACCGAGTTGGGATCGACTATGGAGTGACTTCACTCAGGAGGAGCTTAGACTAAGTCTTGTCAATGGAACCGGCAGTAATAGTCAGAAAAGTGAGGTGGAACAGGAAAACGTTGCCCTAGCAGGAAAAGGGAAAGCGAAGAAGGGGTCTGGCAAAGGATCAAATTCAAAAGGTGAGAAGAAGAAGGACTTATCTAAGATCAAATGCTATGGCTGTCACGAGTTCGGCCACTATGTCAGCGATTGCCCACAAAGGAAGAAAAATGAAAAGAAGGGCAAGAAGCAGACGGCAGCTTCAGCGAGTGTAGATGAGATTTCTAGTAGAATGGAGGATGAGTTTGCACTCATAGCTTGCCTGACTAGCTCAACCTCACAGGGTGTTTGGTATATAGACAGTGGGGCGTCATTTCATATGACAGGAGTTAGGGAGTACTTCTCCAGATATAAGGAGGAGGACATCAGATTCCAGATTCAGATGGGGAACAAGTCCAAGTGCAATCCAGTTGGGAGAGGGACTGTTCTATTTCAGAGGGAGAATGGCAAGCCTATTTCCATTCATGATGTGTTGTATGTGCCAGGCTTGGGCATGAATCTAATTTCCGTATCTGTCCTTCAGGATAAAGGCTACAATGTACTCTTTAGAGGGGCGCATGTTTTAATCAAGCATAAGGATTGGAAATCACCCATAGCTATTGGAGTTAGGAGCGGCCGACTTTATAGGTTGCAGTTTGATACTCCTAAGGCACTAGTGAGCAGCAGTAATCCTAGAGATCAAGGAGAGCTATGGCATAGAAGGATGGGCCATATACATCATGGAGCACTTAAATTGCTTCGTGAGACAGTGACAGGTGTTCCAGACGTGAGCACAGAGCATGATGATGTATGTAAGGGATGTGTATTGGGGAAGTTTGTGAAAGCAGCTTTTCCAAGGAGTGACACCAGATCCAAGGGGGTTCTTGATCTAGTACATTCAGATATATGTGGACCAATGTCAACGAAGTCTCTCAGAGGATATGAGTACTTTGTTACTTTTATTGATGATTTCTCCAGGAAGACCTGGATATACTTCTTGAAGACCAAGGATGAGGTCTTCAGTCACTTCCAAGAGTTCAAAGCTCTTGTGGAGAATTCGACAAGCAAGAAGGTAAAGGTTCTTCGGTCAGACAATGGAGGCGAGTACAAAGGGAAAGAGTTCCAGGAGTTCTGTACTAGGGAAGGAATCAAGAGAGAGTGGACCGTTCCTTACAACCCGCAGCAGAATGGGGTTGCTGAGAGGAAGAATCGTTCTATATCGGAGGCAGCAAGGGCTATGTTGTATGACCAAGATATGCCACGATACTTATGGGCAGAGGCATGCAGTACAGCAGTATACATACAAAACAGGGTTCCACATAAGGTATTGGGCAAGATGACACCAGAGGAGGCATTCTCAGGGAAGAAGCCAGATGTTAGTCACTTCAGGATATTTGGGAGTTTGGCATTTTGTCACATTCCAGGGGCTACACGTTCCAAGTTAGATCAGACTGCAGAGAGAGGGTACTTTGTGGGGTACAGCGAGACCTCAAAGGCATATCGGATATTTATTCCAGGGACCAAGAGGATTATAGTCAGGCGTGATGTCAAATTCATGGAGGACAAGGCATATAGGAGGTCCAGAGATTTGCCAGCAGATGATCAGAATGAGCAGCCAACAGAAGCTCCAAGGATTGTTCAACCAGAACAGGGGCAGCGAAGCACGAGTACAGTTACTAGTACAAGCACAGGCTCAGGTGCTGAGAGTTCGCAGAGTATGGAGCAACAGATACAGCAAATCCAAGAGATGCATCAAGAAGATATGGAGTTTGATATTTCATCCTCTATAGTTGACAGGAGGAACCGTGAGGTTCAACAGACACATAAGGATACTCAGGAGTTTGTGGGAGCTCCTAGGACGAGTAATAGACAGCGGAAACAACCAGCTAGGTATAATGACTATGTGGCATTGGTTAGTCAGTTGGTAGATAGTGAGCCTTCTAGCTATCAAGAGGCTGCACAGCAAAAGGTGTGGCAAGATGCGATGGTTGAGGAATATACCTCAATAATGCAGAATGATGTGTGGGAGGTTGTGCCTAGACCGACAGATAGGGCAGTGGTTGGATCACGTTGGATCTATAAGATTAAGCATGGTGCAGATGGTAGCATCGAAAAATACAAGGCAAGGTTCGTGGCCAAGGGGTTCTCTCAAAAGGAGGGAATAGACTATGAGGAGACATTCGCTCCAGTGGCCAGGTATACTTCTATACGAGCCATAATCTCACTTGCAGTGCATATGGGATGGCAGATCCATCAAATGGATGTCAAGACGGCATTTCTTAATGGTGAATTGTTAGAAGAGGTATACATAGAACAACCAGAGGGCTTTGTAGCACACAGCAGCGAAACCCACGTGTGCAGATTGAAGAAAGCTTTGTATGGACTCAAGCAGGCTCCCAGGGCGTGGTATGAGCACATTGATAGATACTTGCAGGGAATAGGCTTTGTGAAGAGTGAGGCGGATGCTAACCTCTACTACTTGGTGGTCGGGGGTGAAATTCTCATTCTTGTTCTATATGTGGATGACTTGTTTTTAACAGGTTCACTGGGGCTTATAGAGGAGTGCAAGAGGGACCTTACAGCAGAGTTCGAGATGAAGGATTTGGGGCTTATGCACTACTTTCTAGGCATGGAAGTGTGGCAGACAGATGGAGAGATTTTCCTTGGACAAGGGAAATACTGCATTGAAATCTTGAAGAGGTTTGAGATGCAAGATTGCAGAGCCATGTCTACACCTATGATCACAAATTGGAAGAACGTAGACACATCCAAGGAAAAGGATGTAGACCCCACCTTATACAGGATGTTGATTGGATCTCTCATGTATTTAGTCAACACTAGGCCAGATATATCCTTTGCAGTAAACTCTCTTAGTCAGTTCATGGTTGAGCCGAAGAGAGTGCATTGGATAGCGGCAAAGCATGTGTTGCGATATTTGCGTGGTACAATTGAGTATGGGATCAGATATGCTTGAGGTGATGGTATCAAGTTGATAGGCTATACTGATGCAGATTGGGCAGTGAGTGCGGTGGACAGGAAAAGCACTTCAGGGTGCTGCTTTAGTTTGGGATCAGGAGTTGTCTCTTGGTACAGCAGGAAGCAAAAGTCCGTGGCTCTGAGTTCTGCAGAAGCAGAATACATAGCAGCTAGCATGGCAACGTGTGAGGCTATATGGCTTCGAAAGTTGCTAGTAGCCTTGTTTGGTCAGAGGGTTGAGACTACAGTGATACACTGTGATAATCAGAGTTGCATCAGATTATCTGAGAATCCAGTGTTTCATGATAGGTCTAAACATATAGACATCAGATATCATTTCATCAGGGATTGTGTACAGTGGAGGGTTGTTCAGCTACAGTATATACCTACAGATCAGCAGGTAGCAGACATTTTGACAAAGGCATTGGGGAAGGCAAAATTCATCTTCTTCAGAGGTAAGTTGGGTGTTATGCAGAACACCTTCCTCGCTAAGAGGGAGTGTTAATTTTTGTAGCTTGGACAGGTGTTCTAGTCTCGGGTGGAGATTACGAGGCTGGAAACACAGCTGGAATAATTATCTCCATACCTAGATAATTGATTTCTCGAGAGACTTCTAGATATTAGGGTTTAGAGTCTAATTAATCCTAGCCATTGATTAAAATTAAATCATGGCCATTGGTTTCCAATGAGGGGATTATAAAAGAGGATCAATAGGCATTTGGAAAACACAGATCTGAGAAGTATTTGCAGCGATAGCAAATAAATAAATTTGCGGTGATAGCAAATTGATTTGCAGTGAAAGCAAAGGGCGCAGTGATAGCGTTGGAGAGCAGTGGAATTGCCGGAGAAGGAAAATATTGCCGGAGCAATTTCAGCAGGAACAATTGAGGGAAGGGAATTTACAGGAAAGAAATTTCCAGAGCTCTGCCAGTAAGAGGCAAGCAATTTTGTATCTCTTGATTTTTTGCAATTGAATAAAATTCATATCTGCTGACTGGTTTTCCCTTCGGGGTTTTTCCAGGGACAATTTGTCCAAAACATTGTGTTGATTTTATTTTTCTATTTCCGTGATTTTTCCGTGAAGTTGCAGCTATGTTATTATTTAATATTTGCTGTAAATTATTTAATTTTTTGACAACCAAATAATCTTATAAGATAGGAAATTAATAATCAGTAGCTGCAATAGATTTTTCACGGGGAACCCCATTGACGACTGTTGGCGTTGTGATCCCAACTGGGTTAATAACAGAAAGAGGCTGGCTGACTGTGCCAACGCAGATTTTATGTGGTTACAGATCCCAATGACGATGACCCGGTGAATCCTCGCCCCGGCACTCTGAGCCACGCTGTTATTCAAACTGAGCCTCTCTGGATTATTTTCCAAAGAGATATGGTTATTCAGCTCAAGGAGGAGCTTATCATGAACAGTTATAAGACTATTGACGGTAGAGGAGCCAACGTTCATATAGCAAATGGAGCTTGCATTACAATACAGTATGTGAACAATATCATCATTCATGTATGTGCTATAATGCACAAATTGTTTAGATTCATTCCACTCTGTAACTTGGCAGGCATGGATGCACTGAATGATGCATCTGTCTCTCTCCAGACAATATGATCGTGTATCAATATAATTAGGGGCTGTTAGTTATTTTAGCTTTGTTTGTTGAGACTCTACAGTCTTCTTCTACCAAATAGAATATACCAGTCTTCTTTTTCTTAGATTAGAAGCCTAGTGGAGGAGGGCCAATATGATGTTTATTATCTTGCTTGCCACTCAATAATAACTTAATCTTTATAGAAGTATTGCAGAAAAGCAATTGGTGGTGGAAAATTTTGAAACTATTGACTCTCAATAAATATATTTGACCTTTTGAGTTTTATTGCTTGTTTAATATTTTTATTCAATAGAAAACAGACATTACCGAACTAATGGAAAGTTACATATGTCATCCACTAATATCATTGCTGTTTGTGACATAACTGCTATAACAGACAATAACATTAAAACTCAATACCATCTAACATCTTTTTAAAAAAAATTAAATGAGACCCGAAGCTTTGAAAAGGAAAAATAAGGTAGTTAAATTAATTAAATATTAATTAATTCAGATTAAATTAATTGATCAACAATATTGAAATATTTCACTTATTGTACTGTGTATCCTACATTTAGTGCCTAATGTACACTTGTTTTCTTAATCAAAGGATAAGATAATCTATTTTGTTTTGAAGGGGTGTCTAGTAGTCTAATCACCTCACTTGGGACCATTTAGTTTGGTTCTTCCTAGGGAACCTTTTATTGAAGTACTTGTTATTAGTAATTTGAAGGAAGGGGCCACTGACCCTTTTCAAATACTTGGTGTTGGTTGAGTTTGTTCCTCTATTGCTCCCTCTTTAGTTCTTGTGAAGTGTTCAAATTAAAGTTGTAGCCTTCCAAAAGTATATGTTGGCTTAATGAGTGTATAAGCCTCACATTCTTCCCAAGTTACTATAGTCTATTCCAAGGCAAATTGGCCTAGCCCTATTAACGTATTCTACATTGTGTCATCTAGATTTCTATCATTAGATTATATAGAAAGGGAAGTGACCTAGGGATAGTTATTATGGAGACATGTAGTAAAAGTATGGAGAGATGAACAATGATACTATCATAGAGGGGATTCATCCACATTATTTCTCTGCACCACAGCTAACTCCCTAATTAGATTAGGAAGGATTTATTGGAGACAAAGTTTAATAGGAATTAACTAGGTTTGGGGCTACTTAAGAAACTTTTTAAGTTGGAATATCCCTTTGCTGGTAACTTTGGTTTTTTTAGGGGGTTTTTAACCCTAACTTCCTTGATAAATTTATGTTTCTATAATGGGGGATGCTAATTGTTTAGATGTGTAGGCATCTGGTTCAAAATGTTGTTGTCTTTTAAGTGTCTTGACCCTATTGGACATAGTTTTAAGTAAAATATGAACCTTGTCAAGCTTACTGGGGGTTGGAAGTTCTACAAAATGATATCTTAGGGTTGTCTTAATTGTTGGGATCATGATTAGATCAATAACCTATTAGGTCATGGTTTGAGCATTAGTAGTAGGGTTGTAAAGAGGTTGTATATTTGGAAATAAAAGTGTGGAGGGCCTAGGGGATAACCTCCATATTTGAATTAAACATTTCTTAGATACAATAAATTTTTCATAGGCATCCAACAAGGCTTAAATGACTTAACCATCATAGTCTATTTCTTTTAAGTAACAAATATAAGCCATACCTAATGGGTGTTGGACCTACAACAAAATTCTTTGGCAAGTATTCTAGAAACTATTATTGAAGTCATTGAGCATTTCTATTGGAGCCCCTTTTTATATTTGTGAGTTTCTTGAGAAGGGATGTAGCATCTCATTTTTCCTTTGATTTATTCATCAAATCCTTCCCTAATTGGCCATAATCGCCAACTAAATGGGAGCCTAGAGATTGGTACCAATTTAGACGCATGCCTTTAAATCATGGGGCTAAGAATCTCAAAGTAATGCTTTCTTTGTAATATTATGTATTGTGAAATGATTAACTATGCCATATAGGTGTAAGGTCAAAAATTGCATACCCTACAATTTTGACACTACAAATTGTGCATATTTTAGTGTCCATTCCTATAGTATGTTTAATGGACCATTTTATCCCTCTTTCCTAGCCTAGTTCCTAATCCAGATGACAAGCTTGGTGTGTTTATGTTCTCATTTTATATTTTTGTATTTTTGTTTGATCTATCCATTTCACATTATTTTTCATCCATTTCTTCTTGGAAATTAGTGTGAGTGTGTAGACATCTACCCAATTGTGCTAGCATCCTACAATTATATAGTTGTATGGGATCCATTTGGTTGTTGATATAGAGCCATTTTTTATTCCTTCTATTCATAACTAACACTTTGTCCAAACTTGTATGCCTCTAAAAAGCATCTTTATGATTCCTTCTTCCATGTTTAACACTCTTAGCATGCAAGTTTAAATCTCTTGGCTCCCACATCCTCTATGATTGGTTCACATGCAATTTGTGTTAGTATGCATAGGACAACTAAGAGGGGGGGTGAATCAGTTTTGTATTAAAACTTTAAACCCTCAAAGAAATTCTAAACATCAACCTCTTATTATGCATTAGTAGAACGTAAACATATGAAGCATCAATGCAAACACATTCAAACACATAAGAACACCCTATTTACATGGAGAAACCAAGAAGGGAAAAACCACGATGAGGATTAGCTCACATATATATGAATAGCAACATTGAAAGCAAATAGGCTGACTACCATTGGCTCACTGCCCATAAGAAAGGCTCATTGCCAAATGGACTCACTGTCTAGAAGAGAGAAGAATAGAAGATGACTATTATAGATAGGTTCCCTATCTTAAAGGAATAGGAGAAATCCACCATAGCAACTTCATGCCATCCATAACCTTTGACTCACTGCCTCTAGGAACTTCAAGTAAACTAAAATGTAGAAACCTTCTGCTCACTACATCCGAGAGTCATAGGCATTTAAGATCACACCCAATTCACCACCCTTGATTCACATTCACATCATCATCTCTACATTCTCCACTCAAACTTCATCTTCTATTTATACCATCATGACCTAAAACAATCTCAATTAGGTTAGCATAAATGAAACATGTTCACCTCAAACGTGTAACACTAAATAGGTTAGCACCAAACACTTCCATGGTGGAAAGAAGTTTAGTTGGACCACATCAAGGATTAACTAGGACTCAAATTTGTATCACTATGCTTCTCATCACATCCACAATCCATGAGGTACATCCACAAATAGCGCTAGCAAACCATGTTGGCCAAACCTGAGCTAACAACCACATCCACACTTCTTCAAGTTTAATAACATCATGTTGATCATAGAGAGACTCCACAACATCCACACACATTTCTAAAATATTCAATATCATTAGAATCTTTTGTAATACTACTGCAACCATTTGAAATAAAGAATGTCTTCATTTTGCACATCAGGATACACTACTACTGAACACCAACACAAGAACTAAACTTGCAGATCACCTCAACACTAGAATCACCAAAGGAAGGTAGATACAGAAAATATAAGCACTTTCACAGATCCACAAGACAAGAAACCTTAACACATAGATATGTGGAGCAATATCATTTCTCCCAGACAACCTTCTTCACAGTCAAAACATTCTGCTAAACACATCTTCCACTGTCGCATGATCTAGAACCTAGAACTCTAGATAGAACACCTCTAAAAACCTCTAATCATCACTTCCAAACCACATAGGCATATCTTCAATTATATAGAAATGTAGAGCATAACATTGAAAATGCCTCTATCACATTGCACACCTTTTTATTCAAATCTTCTCAAAAGCACTTAAAAACCAAGTGAACCATCTGCTAGAGGTTGACATCAGTGACAACACAAGTAATCTTCCAACAATATCCCCCTTTTTCATTGATGGTAATACCATCTCTTTGAAAAACCATCAACAAAAAAAATAACTTTTAAGCAAAGCTCTACAACCAGTAATACCCCCCTAATTGGAGTAATTCTTACTCTTCTTACACTTTTCTACACAATCTTTCCTACACAATGGTTTTTCAATTACTTCAACTCTCTCCCCCTTTGACATCAATGGCAAACGGAAACATTTGCAATAAAAACAAGCACTTGCTCTTTCTCTACTACTTTAACTTTTTTGTACTCTCCCCCTTAGAGGTATGAGGTATGCTCTATCTGATTGCATTAACCAGTTCCCCCTAAGAGGTAGCTTACAACATCAGTCTAGGACTAGGAATGTATCTTGAAATGCTTCCTGGATAGATGCACACACTTATGCATCTAGTTAAAAGGAGGGGCGATACCCCCTAACTTATGCTAGAGATACTCAAAAGTATCCTTAGGAAGTGCCTTTGTAAAGATATCTGTAACTTGATCCTTGGTAGGCACATACTCCAATTTCACCTCATTCTCTACAACCTTCTCTCTTAGGAAGTGATACTGGATAGAGATATGTTTTTTTCTTGAATGCATTACTGGATTCTTTGAAATGTTGATAGTACTTGTATTATCACATAAGATAGGATTAGGTTCATCATATGATACTTTGATATCCTTCAATGTCTTCTTCATCAACAAAACCCGTGTGGAGGAGGATGTGGCTGCAATATACTCTACCTCTATAGTAGCTAATGATATTGAGTCCTTCTTCTTACTCACCCATGAAACTAGTCTGCTTCCAAGAATGAAAGCACCACCACCTGTACTTCTTCTATCTTCTATCTATCCTGCCCAATCTGGATCTATATATGCATTCAAGGAGAAATAAGTGTTCTTGGGATACCATAAACCAAAATCTAGAGTGCCTTTCAAGTATCTAAATATCATTTTTACTGTTGTAACATGTGATACTCTTGTTTCTTCTTAAAATCTAGCCACAAGGCAAACTGCATGCATTATATCTGATCTAGTAGTAGTCAGGTATAACAATCCACCAATCATTGATTTGTACTTGCTCTGATAAGCCTTAGGAGATTCATCATCTTTTCTTAACTTACAACTAGTAGTCATGGGAGTCCATATTGGTTTGGTGTCTTTCATTCCAAACTTCTTCAACATTTCCTTAACACACTTTGATTGTGAAATGAAAAATACCCTTTTCTGATTTGACTAATTTGTAATCCAAGAAAGAAATTCATTTCCCCACACATTGACATGTCAAATTCTTTCTGCATCTCTTATGCAAATTTCTTGCACAAACGTTCATTTCATCCAAAGATTATATCATTAACATACAGCTCCACAATCAGGATTTGATCTTCTTCAAATTTGAAGTACAAATTGCTATCTACAATGCCTTTTTTGAATCCTTGCTATAGTACCTACCTATCCAACCTTGCATACCAAGCTCTAGGAGCTTGTTTGAGGTCCATACAATATCTTCTTCAGTTTGCAGACCATATTTGGATCATATGATAACTTCAATCCTTTCAGTTGTTCAATGTATACCTCTTCTTCCAATTCTCCATTCAAGAATGCAAATTTAACATCTATTTGATAAACTTTGAAGTCCTTATGAGATGCAAATGCCAAGAACATTCTAATGGCCTCTAATCTTGCCACTAGAGTAAATTTTTCCTCACAATCTATTCCTTCCACTTGTGAGTAGCCTTTACACACAAGCCTAGCCTTATTTCTTAGTACTTCATTCTCATTCAACTTTTTCTAGAAAACCCATTTAGTTCCTATTACATTTTTTCTGTAGGTCTTGGGACAATTTCCCAAGTCTAATTTTTCTCAATTTGCATCAATTCTTCTTCCATACCTTTGATCCAGTGTTCATCTTTGCATGCTTCAGTCACTATTTTAGGTTCTATTTTCAACAATAAGCACAAATTTACTTGTTCATCTACCATAGCAATATGTCTTCTTGTTAATACACCTTTGTTCTTATCTCCAATGATTTGATATTTAGAATATTTCTTCTATACATACTTGGGAGTCTTAGGAATCATTTGCAAAGCATCTTCTTCATCAACTTGCTTCTCCTTTTTCTTTTCCTCTTCTCTTTCTCCTTCTATACAAGGGTGCTCATCAGATTCATATCATTCTATTATCACTGAACTTTGATATGGTTCTTCATCCACTTTGACATTTGCACTTTTCACTAATTTCTTCAGCCTCTTGTTGTAGCACCTATAAGCCTTTCTCTTTGTAGAATATCTAAGGAAGATTCCTTCATTTGATCTTGTATAAAACTTTCCCAAGTTTTCTTCATCTCTCCTAATGTAGCACCTACTTCCAAGAACTCTAAAATATTTTATAGTAGGAGTTCTTCCATATCATAGTTTATATGGAGTCTTTGAACTATTGACTCTTTCTTGAACTCTATTTTGTATGTAGATTGCAGTGTGAATAACTTCTCTCCAATAGATATCTGATAGATTTGCTTCTTTCAACATTGTCCTTTTTGCTTCTTGAACTATCCTATTCTTTCTTTCCACAACTCCATTCTACTGAGGAGTCCTAGGGGCTGACAAATGCCTTTTTATTCCATGATCTTCACAAAAATAGTTAAAATCATTGGAGGTGAACTCACAACCTCTGTCATACCTCAAACACTTGGTTTTCAAATCAATTTCATTTTCAACCATAACCTTGAATGCTTTAAACTTATCTAGAGCTTCTAATTTTTCTTTGAGAAAGGTTACTCAAGTCATTATAGAGTAATCATCACTTAACATGATGAAATACCTATCACCTTGAAAGCTTCCTATTCTTGTGGGTCCACACAAATCTGTATGCACCAACACTAGAGGTACTATGGTAGAATACTCTTTGATTTTAAAATTCTTCCTTGTTTGCTTCCCAATCTGACATTCCTTGTAGGTTGCATTGATAGGCTTAGTAATTCTTGGTAGATCCCTCATAGCTTGAGTAGAGCTTATCCTTACTAGCCTGTCATAATTGATGTGACACATTCTTCTATGCCATAGCCAACTTTCTTTAATTTGAGTCATAAGGTACATACTATTAGTACCTTTGAGCTGATATACTTTTCCTTTTGTCCTTATTTCTATAGCAACCAGAGTTTTAGAGCTTTCTTTTTTGATTTCACAAGCACCATCTTAAAACAAAATGTTATATCCTCTGCTACAGATTTATCCTACACTTAGAAGATTGTGTCAGAGACCTTTGACATAGGAAAATCATCTATATTGTGCTTGCCATCAAAACTGGTTGAACCTTTCCCATAGATTTGAGCAGATGCATCATCTCCAAACTTAACAAAACCTCCATCGAATTTATCAATATTGATAAACCTATTCTTATCACCTGTTATATGATTTGAACATCCACTATCAATTATCCAGTGATTTTCCTCTTCTCTTTCTTGAAAAGCAATTACCAAAGCTCCTTTGATATTGTGCCATCTTTCTGGAGTAGTTTCCTTCATACATCTTTCAGAGTAAGTAGAATTGGTTCCAACATTCAGAGCCATGAACAAGCATTCATTACTTTCATCATTCAAATAGTCAGACTCATCATCAGATATGCTATCATCTTCTTTACCATAATAACTTCTCTTGATTGATTTACCTTTGTTATCCTTGTATTTGTCATTTGAAATTTTGACTAGACATTTTGAAGCATAAGGACCTATCTTTCCACAATTGAAACATTTGAAGGGTAACTTACCTTTGTATTTTCTTGAGCCCTTTTTCAATCTACTTACAAAATTTTCTTCCACTTCATCAAAGTCATTTGGATATGATTCAACATTCTTTTATATCTTGCTAACCCTAAAAGCAGTCTCTTTACTTGAATCATCTTGACAAAGCTCTCTCAATTCAAAAGTAGTTAAAGTACCAAGCAATTGATCCCTAGTATAAGTATCCAAATTTTGAACTTCCTCAATAGTTAAAACTTTAGAACTATAAGATTTTGGAAGAGTTCTTAGTACCTTCTTTACCACTTCACTTTCCTCCATCTTTCCACCATGACCATTGAGGGAGTTGACAACTTCATCCATTATCTACATGTAGCTTGCAATATTTTCATCCTCTGACATCTTTAGGGTTTCAATTTTAGTCTTCAAATTTTGCATCTTTGCTTGCTTTACCTTGTCATCTCCTTCATAGGTACTTTCTAGTTTCTTCCAGATCTCATGAGCTATTTTGTAGCTCATTACCTTCACTAAATCTGAATTAGAAAGACTGTTCAGCAAAGCACTCCTTGCCTTACCATTGTTCTCATAGTCTTTAATCTCATCTTCATCATTTGGACCATTAGTATGTATAGTGTATTTTTTCTCAACTAACTTCCATACACCATACCCTAAAGAGACAAGAAAACTTTCTATTTTAATCTTCCAGAAAACATAATTTGATCCATCAAATAAGGGAATCTCAATACCTTTCATGTGTGCCATCCAGATATTCCTCAAGTGGTCAAGCTTCTTCAAGGAACTTGGCTCTGATACCAATTGTTAGTATGCATAGGACAACTTCAAGAGGGGGTGAATCAGTTGTGTATTAAAACTTTAAACCCTCAAAATAATTCCAAACATCAACCTCTTATTATCCATTGGCAGAATGTAAACATATGAAGCGTCAATGTAAACACATTCAAACACATAAGAATACCATATTTATGTGGAAAACCTAAGAAACAAAAAACCACAATGAGGATTAGCTAACATATATATGAATAGCAACATCGAAAACAAATAGGCTCACTACCCTGAAGAAAGGCTTACTACCAAAATGACTCACTATCTAGAAGAGAGAAGATTCAAAGAGGAATGTTATAGAGAGATTCACTATCTCAAAACAATAGGAGAAATCTACCACTAGAACTTCATGCAATCCACAACCTTTGGCTCACTGCCTCCAGCAACTTCAAGCAAACTGAAATGTAGAAACCTTCTGCTCACTGCATCTAGGAGTCATACGCATTTAAGATCACACTCAATTCACCACCCTTAATTCACATTCACATCACCTTCTCTACATGCTCCACTCAAAATTCATCTTGTATTTATACCATCACAACCTAAAACAATGTTAATTAGGCTGGCCTTAATGAAATGTATGGACCTCAAACGTATAACACCAAATAGGTCGGCACCAAACACTTCCACGATGGAAAGAAGTGAAGGTAGACCACATCAAGGGTCAACTAAGACTCAAATCTATATCACTATGCTTCTCATCACATCCAAAATCCATGAGGTACCTCTGCAAATAGTGCTAGGAAGTCAGGTCAACCAAACCTAAGATAATGACCACATCCATGCTTCTCCACATTTAATAATATCATGTGGATTATAGAGAGACACTCCACAACATTTTTTGGCAAATTCAGCATCATCAGAATCTTCTGTAATACTTCTGCAACAATCTAAGACAAAGAATGTCTTCATTTTGCACATCAAGATACACTACTACTAAACACGAACACAAGAACTAAACTTGTAGATCACCTCGACACTATAAACTTCAAGAGAAGGCAGATATAGACAATATAAGTACTTTCTCAGATCTGCAAGACAAGAAACCTTGAAACGTAGAGAGATGCAGAGTAATCTCATTTCTCCCAGACAACCTTCTTCATAGTCAAAACATTCTTCTAAATACATTTTCTATTGCTACATGATCTAGAACTTGAAACTCTCGATATAACACCTCTAAACACCTATAATCATCACTTCCAAACCGCACAAGCATATCCTCAATTATAAAGAAATGCAAAGCATAACACTCAACATACCTCTTTCACACTACACACCTTTTTATTCAAATTTTCTCAAAAGCACTTTGAAACTAAGTGAACCATCTACTGAAGGTTGACATCAATGACAACACCAACAAGCTTCCAATAATCTACCTCTTCCTTTAATTTCTACCTTCTCCTCCAATCTTCTAGAGCATTCTACAATAGGCCCTTGGTTTTGTGAATATTCCTACATACCATTAGGCTTCAGCTTTTTGGGATGGTTTTCCATTCTTTTCCTCTTTCTTTGTTACTTTTTTATTGTATAGTTTCCTTGGTATCTTTAGATTTCTACATCTCCTAAATCTCTCTCCACAGACACTAGGGTATTGATCCTTTTAGACTTAGGATTTTGATATTTATATATTAATTTATATTTCTATTCTTGAGTTATCGATGTACATATGCTTGAGAACACACACAAAAATCCATTCTTCCTCATTTTATTGACTACCCACGAAGCTTAGAAGACCAAATTAGGGGCCTAATCATTTTTGTCTTCTTTGCCACCACAACCATTTTTTTCTAGAATAGCTATGAAGTAATATCAAATTCATGGAGGTTGAAATATTCTACTCCTTCTTGCTATTTTAGTAGTTTATTTAACTTTGGTTAGTTTAAATCAATTCATTGTAATTATGTATTTTCTACATATTCTTAGTGTCTTTTGTCTCATTTCCTCTCTTTGTAGTGTGTAGACATAATAGGTTTCATACATAGACTTTAAGTTTCTAGCATTTTTAGACAAAAGCACAAAAGTTGAATGATAATGCACAAATGGGATGGCAATGCGAGGGCACTAGCATCTCTACCCATGGGCTTCTTGAGTCACTTTCTAGGTTCTCCATGGCTTTCTATTCACTATTTTATAACTAGTTTTTGAGATTTTAATTTCTATATTTTAGGTATTTCTTATTTTCTAATTATTGTAATATATGTTTAAAGTAGTATAAATTTTATATTAAAAAAGGTGCTCCATAGGAGTGGTTGAATATTCTCTAGTGAAATTTGGGAGAGATTGTAAGGAAATATATGGATAAAACTCCATAGTGCAAAGAGTACATGAAGTATAATGGGACCCCTAGTATTCTAAGAAGGAAAGATCCTTGGTGGAGATTAGGAAACCATGATGGTATTTTCTCATTAGGTCTATAGTTGTGGTTGTGGTGTAGGTCATGATCTTCTTCTCAGGACAAAAACAAGGGGTTGTTTCAAGATATGTAGATTATCTCTTGTTGTAGACCTAGTAGAAGTTCTAGGGGTCATAGGGTTCTAGGTTGTCATGGATAGAATCATTAGGTGATAGTATAAAAATTCAAGGAATAATAGACCAAGAGTTCACTAAGATTACCATAAAATAAGTGCCACTAAATTAATGCAACCAATCATTGCAATATATGAGTGCACTCAATACTAATGCCACACAGAGAAAAATAGTAAGAATCATAGAATGGTGGGACATGAATAATAAATCTATGGTCTACAAGATAAAAATGGTAACTTTTTGGTAAGATATGTAATAAGTACTTACCTAACTACTTTTAGGAAAAGAGGAAAGAAAAAATGCATGAAGATAGTTTTATACTAAAGTAGGTGATGCACCAATTTAAGATAATTTCCTTCCACTACCTATAATTGGAACTATAGAAACATATTAGTCATTAATCAATAGGAATATTTTATGAATACATATAAACACATATATGTTGGAGCAGCCAAGATCAACAAGCAAAGACCAAACAACTTCCACAAAAGATAATTGCACATAAAATACAAATAATGTATTCAAAAGCTAAGTAAAATGTACATAGTTTCTTTGTATAAATAGGCATGAGAGAGAAGGTAGGAAGGTAGGAGTCAACGACCAACTACCTCTCCAAAGATTTAACACTTGTGAGCTAAATGACAAGTGCTCATGCAAGTGGCAGTCAAATATGCAAGATGTGTCTCAAAAGCATGAGGACACATGTCTCAACCACATGAGGAGAAAAAAAGTATAAAATAGATAATTAAATTTAAGCTAAGTGTGAATAGGTCAATCCTAGTAAAGGTGATATCCTAACTAGATACATGAAGACCTAATTTACACTAACACCCCCCTCAAGTGCAACTTAGGGAGAAGCAATACAAAGATGATGGGTCCCAGCTACTAGGCCATGTTAGCTACCCATGCACAAGTAAATTTCTCAAAACTAAAGAAAAGGAGAAAACCTAGTGGGAAATGAAACTCATCTCCAAAAGAGAAATGATACAAATAGAATTGTACAAGTGATGAAGAAGAGAAGAATAAAGACTCAACATGACCCCCCAAGGAATACTTCTATCACAAAATTAAATGAAATATCACCACAAAGGAGATAAATATAGATACTAGAGAGCCCCTATAAAGAATAATGGATCCTGTAGTACTAAGTGATGCTTGATGTAGAACATTGAAAGTGATCCTAGAATGATGAAGAACATTTCCTCCCTAGGGAAGAATGAGAACTATAGAAAGGTGCATGTGTTCTTCCCAAGTGTGAAGAAAAAAGTATGCCTCAGAATGTTTCACATAATTTAGAGAATCTAATGAAATATCTAGAAGTTATATAGAAACCACTGGTAGAATCAAAATAGGAGCAAGAGATGAATAGACAACATCCTAGTCCAAGGACTATGAAGAAGCCTTCTATGAAGCACTATGAGATAGTAGAGGTTATGGATGGCATGTCTGAAGAACATGAAGGTCAACTTTTCCAACTACAATGTCTTCTCTCCTTTTCTTGTGTTGAATGATAATTGATTCTAAATTAAACTCAACTATCTTTCGTGTACCATTTTTAGGAATTTGATAGATGGAAAGAAGATTGTTTTACAATTTTGAAATGAAGAGGACATTATGGGAATCAGGATTGTCCTATGCCTATGTCAACTATGCCTTGCCAAAAAAATCCATATATGTGTTGTTTTCCATTAGTATTTTTGATGTGGATGTAGGGCCTGATGTTGAGAATAAAAAAGAGTAAAAGGTAATGTGATGGGAAGCTCTAGAATTGAGGATCTATCACTGAGACTGGAAGACTAAAAATTCCATGAGTGCTTTTCCCTTAGATTTTTTTGATGTTTTAATGGAGAAGATGAAGAAATACAAGCCCTTAGTTCAGAATTTTTAAGTTATTTTTGTTGAATAATTCTGTTGAACTCATATTCTTTCTTGTTAAAATATTGGCTTTCTTCATGGTTATTTTCCTTGCAATATGAGCAAGTAGGATTCTCCTTAGAACTTTTCCCTTTTGTTGAGGGAGATGAATCAATTTGATCTTGTGACTTTGATCCTTTATCTAAATTACCCTTATCTTGATCCTTAGATTTATTCTTTGCCTTATGATTTTAAGATGAATTTACAACAAGTGCATGAGTTGTTGGAGACTTTAATACACCTATTTTAATTAGCTTATCTTTCTCTTGTGTTAATTGAACAACAAAATCTACAAGTGTAGGCATACTATAGGTTGCACCAAATGCACTCCTAGTAGTATGAAAAGCATAAACAAAAACAGAATATTGTGGACCAAGTTTTGATAAGATACTTAGGACCAATTGCTCATCTTTATTTTTAATGGCACATTGTTTTAGATGAAACCTTAGTAGATTTAGCTTAGTGAAAAAATATTTGATTGTTGTGGAGTCTTGTGGATTAAGACTGGTTAATTCATTTTCCGGCTAATGCCCTCTAATGACATCCTATTTTCCAAAAAAAAATTCTAACTTTGTTTAGACTTCATTAGGTGTTGTAGTTGAGTCAAGATGAAAGAGAAGATCTTGTAAAATTGAAACAAATAGAGTTCCATAGGCTTTATCCATTTGATTGTACCACTTACATTTTTCAAATGTTGAAGTAGGTTCAAGTTCCAAGCCCATTGTGACATGATACAATCCAAGCTTCTTAGGTTGGATTTCCATTTTTTACTTCCATGAATGGAAATTAAATGGAGTGAGTAGGATATTTATATTGTGGAAAATCCACACAAGATAACCCCCTAATATTATATTCTAATTTAGAAGCCCCGAAAAAGATATGCAACAAAATTTACAACTTGTTTGAAGATAGGATGCCAAATCGACCATTTATAATTTATGGTGATTTTACAAAATGAGAAATCCAAATCTTAATTTTGTTTACAAATTTGAAATCCTTGAAAAATTATAAGCACTTTCAAAAAAATTAGCTAATTTTTGATATCGTGGGCAAAAGTTATGCCTTCTAAAAAATTGCATGTACAATGAAGTTCAGGGGTTAAAAAAATCAGTCAAAAAAGCAATTTTTATTTATTTTGACTTCACCACAGTGAAGTGCATATAAACACCTTTCGATTGACTACAA
Source organism: Cunninghamia lanceolata (assembly GCA_027924645.1). Classification (NCBI taxonomy): domain Eukaryota; kingdom Viridiplantae; phylum Streptophyta; class Pinopsida; order Cupressales; family Cupressaceae; genus Cunninghamia; species Cunninghamia lanceolata. The sequence goes on along the minus strand of BSBN01001427.1, from coordinate 2,173,439 downwards.
AAGTGTTAAAAACTGATAGATGGTTTATGAGATATGACAATTTTGAGAAACAATTACCTATCTAGACCAAAAATAAGAGTTGGTGGAGCTCTGGTGGCTCCCTAGTGATGGCCTAGTGACTAGCTAGTGGTGCCCTAGTGGTTAGATGGAAGAGCCCCAAAATGACTCTATCAATGGTAGAAAGGGCCAAGTAGGCTGATTTGAATGCCAATTATGATGAGTAGTGGTTGGATTTGGGCCTGTTGGATGGCCAAATGTTTGAAGGTGCACCCAAAAACCAAAAAATAGTCCCAAAATGGCCCCAATTCTTCAAGAAAGGATCACTTGAGAGGTTGCGAGTAGGGGATGGGAAAGGTACAAAAATCAAATCACCTGCAAATCATGTTAGAGACCACTAGTGTTGACATGAAATTGAGTCTTGTAAAGTATTTACAACAAAGAGTGTTGAAGAACATAGATCAACTAGTGGTGGCATTCCAAAGAGTAGAAAAGAGCCCAAAGTTAGGCTTGTTGTGAGTCATTCACAAAGATGTGAAACTATATGTGGCCAAATAAGTTTAAATGCTGGTTGAATTGACCAAGAGACCCTGCATACAAACAAATGTATCAAACACAAAGAACTTCAATGCAAACAATAAACACAAATTGTGGAGTGTTGAATGGATGTCATGGAAAAAGGTCTAAATGGTCTGTGTGGTGGTCAGAAGGGATGTATGAAATCTTGGAATGCTTGAACTGGAACACCGAGGTAAAAAAGACCAAGGAAATGAAGAGGCCAATTGAGGCGTGTGAAGACTTGCATAATGCAGTTATGAGTTTAACCTAGAGATGATGTAGAAAGCATGCCTTGGTGACTAGAATAGAGAGCATGGCTTGATTCACTAATTGGGGCTAATGAAGATGGCCCAAGAGACTAGAAATGAGGCTGAGGCACCTGCAGACTGGAGCAGCCAAGTATGAGGATCAAGCAAGGAATGAAGTCTAGATGTGAGCCTAAATCAAGACCAGTATAGTCCAAAACTAGAGCAGGATGCTTGAATGGGGCTCAATGCCTAAATTAGAGCTAAGGACACTAGGGAAGGAGCCTGGTAGGGATGAAAGAGTCAAACAAATCCTAAATGTGGGTCGAGGGCTGAGATTTGGGAGATGAGGTAATCAAAACCCTAAAATGAACTTGCAAGACTCAAAAATTGACCCAAAAATAAGAATTTTGCAGGGGGCCCAAGTGCCCACTACAAAAAAAATTGAAGTTTTTTACAATAATTCTTTACAAGTATGGATTTGGCCATATAGGTCATATAACATGCAACAACAAGGAGTAAAACAAAATAGCAAAATTTTTACTTTTATCAAAAATTGCCAAATGAAGGGTATTATTTATTATCTTGGGCCTTTTGGACTCAATGGTGAGGTTCATTTCGCTCCATGATGAACTCTTAACATAGCTAGGTACAAAAATCACTCAAAATCAGAAGGATTTTGCTAGCATGGCTATGATATCATGTTGGAGCAGCCAAGATTAGCAAGAAAAGACTAAACAACTTCCACAAATGACAATTGCACATAAAATCCAAATAATGTATTAAAAGACTAAGTAAAATGTACATAGATGCCTTGTATAAATAGGAATGAGAGAGAAGGTAGGAAGGTAGGAGTCAACAACTGACTACCCCCTCCAAATATGAGACACTTGTGAGCTAAATGACAAGTGCTCATGCAAGTGGCAATCAAACATGCAAGAGGTGTCTCAAAAGCATGGGGACACATGTCTCAACCACATGAGATCAGACAAAGTCTAAAATAAATACGTAAACTTAAGCTAACTATGAATAAGTTAATTGATCCTAGTAAAGGTGATATCCTAACTCGATACATAAAGGCCTTATTTATACTAACAATATAGCCCAGCAAAACACTCATTCCCATAACACAAATACATAATTGAAGCAATATAGTCACAAGTTTTTTGTATTAGTTTTTTGGAAGTGAACCATATTGTTTACATAATAAGATTTCAATGATCCTATAAATATAACACAAGGTTGTATTTCCCATACATAAAAAATAGCAAAAAGAAGATTCTTGTTAATAGAATTTACATACAAGGCTTAAATATAAGCATGAATGTGTTAAAAAACACCCTAATCCCCGAGTAAGTGACTTATATTTTTATAAGAAACCAAGGAGATAGTGGATAAAAAAATAGAGGGAAAAGAGGAAGCCTAAGGGACAACTACACTATGATATATATTAGGAAACCAGTTCAAATACCTACATATCTTAGGGGAATTAGGTGCATCTTTCACCAAATCTCTATCTACCTTTGTTGACTTTGTTATGTCATCTGAATCTATCACTAGGGAGGTTAACCCTCTTGGTTTTGTTTGAATAAATGGTGTATGTTATTAGATTAATAAGATGAGATGGTGACATATCTAATGTGTAGGATAAGCTATTGGATCTTTGTAACTAGAGAAGTAATTGAGGCATGAATATTGGTATAAGCTATGGTAGGATCAAATTTGGTCATCCTTATTTGTATTTATTATTGGCATAGACTTTGTAGACTTTCAATATGAATAATTACGATTATATGTACTTTGTAGGTAACTAACCATGGCTACCCTAAGTCTTTAGACTCCTAGTCCATCTTCTACGAATGGTTGGGATCCCAAATCCACATCTAAATCTCCTCAACTTCTACTAACCAATCAAAATAGGAGCTTGGATGATATCCTTGCTAAGTGCACTATGAACACATACAACTAGAACTAGGCCACACCTTGGCAAAATAAACCAGTAATAGCTGTTGGGAGCCCTAGGTAGGAAAATCTTAGTAAAAAATCCCTACTAGACATTAAATTAAGACATAGATAGCTAGAAGGATCCTATGACATAAAATCCACTTGGTGTCGTGGAGCCCTATTGATCATTGGATTGAGAAGATCGATGGCATGCAAGTGCAATAACTTGGTAATTAGACTGTTACCTTGGTAAAAATATTAGGTGAAGGCCTTGACTTAAATAAAACAAGAAATTCTTGGGATGGAAATTGTAGTAAAAACTCACTATAATAACCTTTGATGAAATAAATAAATCCAATAGATGAGATTAAATAGCATGCTAACCTACAAAAGGGACTCCTATTAGGATTAGGTGTGTTTATGTCATGTCTCAAACTTCTAGATTTCTTTTTCTTAGCTATAATTAGAAGTGTTAAATGTTTATTTTCTATTATGTTATAAATAGATAATTGTTTATGGATAAAAATGAATGCTACTTTCCTTTTTAAGTATGCAATTAGGAAATGATGAAAAAGGATATGATGCTTCGGCTATGAATTTTTTGTCACTAACCAATTAATCAAAAAGTTGAGTTGAATGGATGTAGGTATGTGTCGAAGGAAAGGGTATGGTTAAGGCATAGGTGACCTAGCCGCCTAGCAGGGATAGGATGGAGGCAAACTCAGTGTTACATACACAGGAACTTAAAACATTTCATTTGGATTTTCCTCATTGCATGGAATAATCTCTATTGACTAGTTCAAATGTTTTCCCACTAGGTTAAAGAGGATCTTTTATTTTAGAATAGATTAAGTTAAAAGGAAATTGCATATATTCTTTTATTTAAGTTGTATAGATAGTGATAATGGTTTTTCTTTAATATTACTTGCTTATTTTCTAGGAGAATAATTATGTATTAAATTAAAAATTATATATAAAAAATAATTTTTATATCTTATTTCTATGGTTCATCCATTGGTGTAAAAAGAAAATTCTTTTATTCTCTCTTAGATAATGATAAGATTTAAAGGATAGAATGAAAATAATATAATAGAAAGAAAAAAATAAAAGAAAAACAAAAACAAAGCAAAAATCCAAAAAGAAAGGAAAAAGAAAAGAAAAGGATAGAAACAAAACAACAATAAAAATGAAAGGAAATCTACAAGAAACATATTTAGTATGGCAAAGAGGAAGAAGGGTACGTAGGTATTGAACAAAAAATTAGATTTCTAAGGAGGAGGAGGATGAGGTCGAAGTAGTGCTTTGTTAATGCATCACCATATACTTTTATTAAAAGTGCATGCAGAAATAAAGATCTATCTAATTGCTGGGAAATAAAAACACTTTGCCTCAAAGAAAACTATCTTAAATTGCTAGAAAGGAAACACACTTTGTAGGAAAGGAAACTATCTTAAATTGTTGAAAACAAACACACTTGCCAGAAAAGAAATTAATCTATCATGCTGAAAAAGTAAATGAAGATCAATTGAATCCACTCTTATTCTACAACAATGAAACACTTGGAATATGACAATGGTGATAAAGAAAAAAATATCTCTTTTGGCTATTTTTAGGATTTCTAAGAACTAACCTGAGGGAACAATTAACAACAATCACACAAAATTTTAAGGAAAAACTTAACAGAGATTAAAATAGAATTGCATAAATACCAAATAATCAAGAGATTTTCCCTTAGATGGGTAAGCGGGCCCTACTTCCCCAACCAAAGATGATCCTCTTGTTCAACTAACTTCTTTCAGTAGAAATTTCCCTTCATATTAAATCATAGTCTAGAAATGGATGTAATTACAGGCATGAGGAGTTTTCCTCCTATTACAACAATCTGGTGATAACTACTATGAAACATAAAAACTTCAAACTAACTAGAAAGAAAATGAATTGTTCCTACTTATACAGTCGAGCATTATTGGAAGAAAAAAACTAACAGTAAGTCTAACTAGAGTAAACTGGGACTAAAGCCAGTTGCATGGTTTATTACATTCAGAATTCCTAAACAGAACTACAGATTAGAGATCTTCGTTAATTCTAACTACATGGCGAACTAGATGATTCTCCAGAAATGGTACGACACAAGATGGGAGTCACTTCAGTTGAGAATGAGGTTAGTTAACCAATTTTTTAGTTAGTCACCAAGATTGTGGCATCGTGGTAATGTTACCCTTCTTACCTACGTGATTGAAGCACAAGTTATGTTTGCACTGAAGGATGGACTTGTGGTGATCATCAACTCAAGGGGAGGATGATCCAAGGGAGGTTTTCATCAGCTGGAGCTCTCCAGAGTTTGGGTTCTTCTCAGGACAGAGGGCTCCAGAGGGATCCAGAGACCACTGGTTGTTCATACTGCTGCAAGCCTTATAAAAGCATTCACAACTTTGCACCATAATACATAAAATATGCACATTTAAAACGTAATCCAATAAGATAAAGCAAGAGTTTTCATCAAAGGAAATGAAAACTAATCATGTGCATAATCTAACCAAAAGACAAACATAATTATAATAATATGTATTTATATATGCCAAAGTGTCTGTGAAAGTTCTTAAGAGAAGAAATAACATGAAATATATGAGTCAATTATATGGCTCATCAGAGGAAGGATTAAGATGGAGGAAGAAGAATATCCTCTGTAAAAATTTAGATTTCTTGGGTACTTCTTCTGACCCATTTGTTTTTGCTTGATAAATGTGTAGATATACATATCAATCCAGATTCTATTTCTTGACTTATAATAGTCTCTCTCTGTTAGCTGGTAGACTCTTATTGTATCAACCGATCCTCTATCTTAACGACATGATTTCGATCATATTTGCCTTTCCCCAACCTTGTGTGCAAAGGTTTAGCAATATGTAAATGGCTTTGTAGCTTCTTTTCTTAAATAGGTATGATCATCAAGTAGCAGGCCTTCTTTTACCAATTATTGTCTCTCACCATTATTTCTTTAGTCTTAGCGGCCTCCTCATAATCATCAACCTTTTTATGTATTTTGTACTAGATCTTGCCTTTGAACCATTGAATAAACAACCTAGCTTGACCATGATCTGATCCCTAAGCCACGGGAAGACTTTCCAACTCTTACTGGCCTTCTTATGAGAGTTGCACCTCCAAATAGATGACGGCCTCACCTATGTATCAGCCGTTGTGGCTACTTATAAGAGACTTTGGACCTCTCTCTCATAATGGAGCTGCGTGCTTTCAATGTTACTTTTCATTTTCTACCTATGCCTTTGTATTCATTTACATATGATTTGCTCAAAAACTAAATTGACACAAATAATTGGGAGGTCTGGTTCTTGCGCTTTCATAACAACAATTCTGTAGGGATGAGACTGACAACACGTATCTATAGGCTTGATAGGATGAAATTGTGGCATATCCCCTTTTCTGTGAAAATTGCTTGATGTATTTCTATGTGTAGCTAACTTCTTATGTGGCGCTTCATCCGTGTCTGTCAGTTCAAGTCAAATCCAACCATCATAGCCAAATTAGACAAGTCACCATTAGAGCACCCATGCAAGTGTTCCACTTCATTCAACTTCTATCGAGATCAAATAATTTGCTAGAGTTGGGTAATCAATGGAAGAAAAATCCCTGTTACCTGGGGAATTTGGAAGCACTTTTAGCAACCGCAGCGGAAGCACTAAATAATGTCTACGTTATTTCAGCTAAACATTGTATAGTAATTTTATTTATCTAGAAGTACATTTGTTTGCCACCATTCCTTAGTAGATCAACCATTTCCTCTGGGTCTCTATGCGGTGTACTCTTAAAACTGAGCATGATTGACCTATAATATAAAATTAACAACCTTATTTTATTCAAGATCTTGTTTATTAGTTGTTTTAAAAATTCAATCGGCCTTTTTGAACTGAATAAGCCATAGCAATATTTATAAATTACCTGTAATAATACGATAATGTCATTGGCCAATCCTTGACATAATACAGTGCATTTATAGCTGGGGATGTCATCTATTTCACTTTAGTGTGTATTAACATTGGCTATTTTTTTTATTTTGTTATCTATTTTCATGGAGCTTAATCAGTTTCTATTCTTGAATGGCCGGTCGGTAATATCTGCTCAGCTGGTGCTTTAGCTAGTATCACCTTTAATTCTCTATATATTTAATCTGCTATCAGCCTTAATGCTTCCCTTTTATTTTATCAATTGTATTGTGTTGGGCATCGAACCATTGTTTGATCATTCACCCTCTTGCTATCTCCTCATCCATCTCCTAATTGTATGGGGTTTTCTAGATATATGTTCTTTGTTTCTATACCATTATATTTTATCTAAGAAACGTCGTATGTTCTATCAACTTCTATCCAAAAGGTATCGGGTTCAATTTAATAAAATTGTTCATTAGTCTTTTATTAAATAGATTGATTTCTTATTAATCTTGTTACGAACTTAAACTATGTGATTTATCATCCTTTGTTCTTTAAATAATAACAAATGTAAGAATATACACATACTTAGACTAAGTCAATAATGGCTTGCTTAGCCAAAGTACGTAATTATACTTATCTTTGATGTACTATTATTGTACTTGAATTTTTTTTTGTAAAAGATCATCATTTATGGATATCTCTGTTGTTAGAAAGATTCTTTTTCCATTTTTAGATTGAGTATGTTTTTCGTTGGTAGTTTTAGTAAGTGGTTTTTATTAGACTTTACATTTGGTATCAGAGTAGTCGGGTTCAACACTTGGACCATTGGAGCTCATTGTGAAGTTTCATGCGAATATGGAAAGATATGCTAATGATAAAATGTTTGTTCTTATGCCAGAATGGAAGGAATGATAAGGACAAGAAGGTGGGCCAAGAAAACAAAACCTAGTAATATGCCTAAGATCACCATTAAGAAAGAGCCATCTACTAAATCAAAGGCAAAAGAAATATTGAGAGATGGAAAGGAAGCTTGGCATACTGATTCTGAAACATTAGTAGATGCGCTCAAATGTATTCACCTAGAAAGGAAGAAAAGTAATGAGGGGACCAGAAAGTTGCCATCCCCTCTGACTAAGGTGAAGAGTAAACCATCAACCCATCATGATATGCCTTTTGGATGTGGTTGGGATGCACCTATTATGGGAAAAGAGGTGATGATGTAGTACTCATGAGTACATCCAACCTCTAAGTTTGTGTTACGCGATTCTGATGGAGAGGAGGAACCAGAAGAAATCCCTCTATCAGAAAGTGATATGTAGACATTCTTATGCATGGGAACAAAAAACTTTTGTACTGGAATAAGGATGTAAAGACCCAAAAAGTGAATAAAGTAAAAATTTGGTTTTTAAAATAAGCAAATATTTTTGGGGGATTCAATGATGTTTGTGTTGCTTGGTTGATCGAGTGTTTGCGAGTCATCATATGTTTGTATAATGCAAGTAGTAGATACCTTTTTTATATGAGTGAATTAGCAATTCTATACCATATGACTTGAGTGGTGAATCTTCCATTGCTTAGTGTGCATTTAGTATGCTTGTCATCTTCATGTGAAGGAAATTGGCCTTAACTAAATGTTGCATTAATACATTATCCATATGCTTAGTGAATCTTCACTTGGAGAGAAATGTTAACTGTTCTTGCTAGATAGACTGATGTGCTTAGATATTTTGGTTGTGAACCTAATTTGATCCTAGTTTAATCTTGATTGTTGGTTGTTTGTTGGTGGATGTCCGTTTTTGTCTTTACAATAGTGATCATATGCAACTTTTGGTTGCTTCACATCATTGAGTAACATTTGCGTGGTTATGTAGAAATAATCTTATGGTATGAATGTGATTGGAGTCTTAGAAGATTTATTTGTTTGATGTGATTAAGTGTATTCTCTTACTCACCTCTAATCAAGGTGTAGTGTAGCATTGTACTCCCTTTCTAGTGGCTAGAATTAGCCACACAGTTCATGTAATGTGGAACTTGTGAACTTTAATACTTTATTTTATTTGACTTTCATAAAATTTCTAAACGTTGTTTGGGCCAACATCAATTTTTTATTTTTATTTATAAGTAAGTATAGCCATTGAAGTTTGATATTTATTTATCTTGTGACCTTTACAATCATTTACTATTGAATTTGAGCTCATTTTATGCCTTGTTGTTGAAAATTGACTTTTTCTTCTACTTGGATATTTTAATGGCCATGCTTGAATGTTTTAAAAATTGCTGGTCATGTATCTTGTTATGTTGTGTATTGTATTATGTTCTCTATCATGTCCATGATGGGCCTTTGATGGATTGTATAAGGGAGTAGAATGTGGAGAATATACTAGTTCTTGAAGTGTGTATTACTAGAACTATGGTAGATTAAGTTCCTTGGTTGTTGATAAATGCAAGCAACTATTGTGTAAAATATAAGTAATGGTTTTGTGTTCTATGAGTCACTTAATGAGAAATGTATTCTTGTAAGAGTTTAAATGTAGATTCATGACTATGTAGAGAACTCGTGGATTGAATCTTGCTTTTAGCTGGCAGAGTGTTGATTTAGTCCACCAACATTGGTTGTTCTTGCTTATGGTCTTGAACATGATGCCATTGGTAGAGTGTATGATGTTGTATGTAAGTTCCATAACTACCCTCATAGTTGACATAGCGTAGGGATGATGGATTCTTAGTTAGTGCATGAGCACATAGTGCATATAGATATTTATGGTATTATAGTTGTCTTGTTACTCTTCTTGAGTTGCCAACCTTAGAAATTGAGTTGCTTCAGAGTTCTACTTAGTAAATGGAGGTTTTCAAGTTTGAGAAGTTGTTGTCCTCTGTATTCCATCACATGGACACTTGGTGTTGGGTCACAAGGAAGCCTTCAGTTGTCATGTTGATTAGGAATTTGTGATTAGGTTGTGTTGTTTGATCTTTTGATCTAGTTAGTTAAGAGAAAAGTGAATGTGAGGAAGTATCCCATGTAGGGAAACCATGTATAGAGTTGAGACATGAGGACGTGGTCCCTAAAACCTTCTGATTTAGATTCCTGATCCTTGAATTCTTTTGTTAGTACCTGAGAAAGGACTGTTGAAAGAATAACCTTTTGTTGCAATCTTCCTGGAGAATGCATATAGTAGCTTTGTGAATCTCCTTAGATTTAGTTGAGAGATTGAGAAATTATTCTAGCATAGTTGTGGTCCTAAATTCTACAAACTAAAAATTGCTTGTGATTGTGGTGGAAGTTGGAAAAGGGAGTGGTTTAGTCACAGAGGAGTTGTATGCATGTTAGCTGATTTGATCTAGTTGGTGTACCTTTGGAGATTTGTTTTGATATTGGTTATCTCGACCCAGTGTTGGTTAGGAGAACTGATTGCTTGAAATTATGTAATGATCATCATGTGATTGCAGGTGCATTGTGATGATTGATTCATGATTATTTGTATCTATGATGGACTAAGTTGGCCTCGTTGGTGTGCTTTGGTAGTGATATTGTTTTGCCTTATAAGTTCATTAATTGTGATGATTCGATGGTAGATGTACCATGTGTTTGTTACATACCTTGTATTAGCAGTTAGGCCATGTGTGTTCTTTATGCTAATTGATATGCTTTATTGGATCTAGAAGGGGTGCTGGGGGAGCCACTCACTTGATAAATGCAAAGGGAATTAGTAAGATACTTAATTATTGAGCAGTAAGTTTGTAATACAAGGTTGAGTAGGACCAGTATTCAATTGAAAATGCCGCATGGGAGGATACTAATAAGATAGAAAAATATTTTCTTCATTTTAGAATTTAGTAGAAACTCTTTCTCTTCATAATTCTGACTTGACTGAGACATTGATATTAAGCTGTGCGAGACAGTTATGTTGATATTTGTGTAATAAGACATCAAGACGATGTCTCTTCCAAGTGGGGAAGGATGTCATGTCTCAAACTTCTAGATTCCTTAAGCTTAGCTATAATTAGAAGTATTAAATGTTTATTTTTTATTATGTTATAAATGGAGAATTGTTTTTGGATAAAAATGAATGTTACTTTCCTTTTTAAGTATGCAATTAGGAAATGATGAAAAAGGATATGATGTGATGCTTCGGCTATGGATTTTTTGCCACTAACCTATTAATCAGAAAGTTGAGTTGAATGGATGCAGGTATGTGTCAAAGGCAAGGCTGTGGTTAAGGTAGAGGCGACCTAGCCACTTGGTAGGGATAGGATGGAGAGAAACTTGATGTTGAACACATAAGCACTTAGAAAATTTCATTTGCATTTTCCTCATTGCATGAAATAATCTTTGTCTGGTTCAAATGTTTTCCCTCCAAGTTAAAAAGGATCTTTTATTTTGAAATAGATTAAGTTAAAAGGGAATTGCATATATTCTTTTATTTAAGCTGTATAGATAGTGATAATGGTTTTTCCTTAATATTACTTGCTTATTTTCTAGGAGAATAATTATGAGTTAAATTAAAAATTATATATATATATATAAAATAAATTTTATATCTTATTTATATGGTTCATCCATTGGTGCAAAAAGAAAATTCTTTTATTTTTTCTTAGATAATGATAAGATTTAAATGATAGAATGAAAATAATATAATAGAAAGAAAATGAAAATAGAAGAAAAACAAAAAAAAAGCAAAAATCCAAAAAGAAAGGAAAAAGAAAAGAAAATGATAGAAGCAAAGAAACAATAAAAATGAAAGGAAATCTGCAAGAAACACATTCAATACAACAAAGAGGAAGACGGGTATGCAGGTATTGAATAAAAAACTAGATTTCTAAGGAGGAGGAAGGATTAAGAGGTGGGAAACAGAATATCCTCTATAAAAATTTAGATTTCTTAGGTACTTCTTATGACCCTTTTGTTTTTTCTTGATAAAAGTGTAGATATACATATCGATCCAGATTTTATTTCTCAACTTATAATGATCTCTCTCTTAGCTGTATCATTTTTTTTTTGTAGACCATTATTGTATCAGCCAATCCTTTATCTTAACGGTATGATTTCAATCATATCTACCTTCCCCCGACCTTGTGCACAATGGTTTAGCAATATGTAAATGGCTTTGTAGCTTCTTTTCTTATATAGGTAGCACTTGTATAATCATCAAGTAGAAAGCCTTCTTTTACCAGTTATTGTCTCTAACCATTATTTCTTTAGTCTTAGCAGCCTTTTTACTTATTTTTTGTTGGAGCTTGCCTTTGAACCATCGAATCAATGGCCTAGCTTGACCATGTTTCGATCATTATACCACAGGTGGACTTTCCAACTCTTACCGACCTTCTTATGAGTGTTGCACCTCCTGGTAGATGATGGCCTCGCCTATGTATCAGCCATTATTGCTGCTTATAAGAGACTTTGGATATGTCTCTCTCATAATGGAGCCACATGCTTTTAATGTTGCCTTTCATTTTCTATCTTCACCTTTGTATTCATTTACATATGATTTTCTGAAAAAACAAATTGACATAAATAATTGGGAGGTCCAATTCTTGCACTTTCACAACAACAATTCCACAAGGACGAGACCGACAACATGTATCCATAAGCTTGCTAGGACGAAATTGTGGCATATCCCCTTTTCTGTGAAAATGGCTTGACGTATTTCTGCGTGTAGCTAACTTCTTCTATGGTGCTTCATCCATGTCCATCAGTTCAAGTCAAATCCAACTATCGTAGCCAGATTAGACATGTCACCATTAAAGCACCCATGCAAGTGTTCTACTTCATTCAACTTCTCTCAAGATCAAATAATCTGCTGGAGTTGGGTAATCTATGGAAGAAAAATCTTTGTTACCTATAGAATTTGGAAGCACTAAATAATGTCTATGTTATTTTAGTTAAACATATAGTAATTTTGTTTCTCCAAAAGTATATTTGTGTAAAGGGTGGAATTTGGATTGTTAAGTTTTTGGTAGTTTTGGTGTATATCCTCCTTTCACCCTTACATTCATGGACCTAGGGTTGAGTTGAAATGTACTATATTACCCTAGGTCACTGTTGAAATGTAGGGAAACTTGGATTTTATGATTTGATTGACAATTTCCTTCTCTTATGCTCAATTGTACCTTAAAACCCTAGTTACCTTAAAACCCTAATTATGCAAATATGATAGTAAATAGAGGAATTATGAAAAATATTTTTGTAGAAAGATGTAAAATATAAAACAACTGTGCACCTATTTTCGAGGTCCGGAGATGAAAAAGTTGAGGACTTGAGAGCGGGAGCCCAAGTCTAAGGCCCTGCTTTTTGTCAAGATCTGGAAACAAGGTATGCAACCTGTATCTACCATATCAGAGATTTTCCCATTGTGGAATTTTGAGGACTAATGAGTGGGCGCCCAAGTCCAAGGAGCTATTTTCTTCACTGATCTGCAATTCTAACACTCTGTTACACCCACCTGTAACTTCACTTTGTCTGCAACTCCAACCTGTAACCTGCAATCGTGATAACTTTGGGAGGGGGTTGTGGTGTCTAGAGGCTTGCCTTAGTCAAGTCACGGAGAGACATTTAAGCCTTCTGAACACCATTGTTAGATAGAGAGTGTGTGCCTTGGGAGGTAGAGGCAAAAACCAAATGATAAATGCTCAATAATCACAATAGATGTCATCTTGTAGTGAAGATCCCATGGGAGGAAGAAGCTCTTCATTCCATGAGGAGATGGATACTCAAATCTACAAACACAAACACATAGACAACACAAATTTTCTCTTGCAACATAATGAAAACCTTGAATCACCTTTAGAACACAATAGCTTGCTAGTCATCATCTAGTTGAAATCTAGTTTACAAATGAATGCCTAAACATCATTTTATATGCAACTACAAACATTCCCACAAAGATTTCATAAATTCAAACTTACCGTGTCAGCCTAGGGGCCAAATAACAGTCATAAACCAACACTTCAAATTTGGGCCTGACCCAAAATAGGGTACGACTAGGGCATAGGCACCCAAGTCCCCCCTATTTTGGGTAGGGTTAGGTTCAATGGGTTCCCCTAGGCCCCATTTGTCATGATACCCAATGTTCATTCCATCGAGATGTTGAAATATGATGTAAGATGTCCTAAATGCACACTATAGACCTCGGAGCTAAACCTTTTGAGGGAAAAGCCCCCAAGGGAACATTTTCTGACATTACATTTAGCCCCCACTTTAATGTATGTATAAACCCAAGGCTAATACATACATTAGAGTACGGTCAACAAGCACAGGAAACACACCAAACATAGAGAAGACATGCCAAGCACATTGAAGACAATGATAGGCACGCAAAACATAGAGAAGATAATTACAGTCATGCAAAACACAAAGAATACAATAAATTCATAGAAGACACATTCATACATAGAAGACTGGTATGATTTCTTTCCTTTTCTTTTTTTCATATATATGAAATGCAAATGCACGTACAAGAAAGTAAACAAACCTACCATAATATATGATGCACTCATTGCATAGGTCTTTAAACTATATATGGGGCAACACACACATAAAACATGCAAAACCTCCCAAAATGAAGGATGCACTCATCACACAGGTCTTTAAAATGCATATGGGGTAACAAACACACCATACAAAAAGCAAGCACACCAAAACACACTTTGAAGACACGGAGAAAACACGACAGACAAGTGATGGAGTGTCCCTATTTCTAGGTTCAGCACCATCTCAGGCACATTACAATCACACACCGATGATAATGGTTTGCCACAACAATCACCGAAGACACGCTTAAGGGTTGAGTTAGTCACAAAATTGCTCCCTGCCTCCCGATGAGGACTTTTGAAAATGACAGGATGGTGCAATATGCTCTGAGAAATACACCACCCCATCTCTGCAGAGGGCTTAAGAAAAAAGATATGCTCAATATCCCGCCTCCACAGAGGACTTACATGATTGATTGATTGATTGAAAACAAACTTAGGGTGCAAGATGTACTCATCGCACAAGTCTTTAAACTGTACCTGAGGACAAGCACATTGCTAACATCTACAACAGATAGCTTAATTTTTATATATGCCCCCACCTTAAGGTGGTTGGTATCATGCATCGATATCAAGCACGTTAAGGTAGGAAGAAAACACACAAGGGAACACATACTTTCGCAAAGCCCATTCCCCCGGAGGTGACATGTACTTTACGATCTCCAAATGTTCCCACAAAAATATCCCTACAAGAAACATGTTAGTGTCTAGAAAATCATGATAATCAACAACATCGATGCATATGAAACCTGAGGCATGCAAGATTCAAGATAGACAAAGTGCACAGAGAAGTAGTATTGTTATGATTTGTAAATGAGATAGAACACCATAAAAATCACTACGCGGAAAGCATGAGTTCTTTGACTATCCAAGCATCAGATAAGATCTACAACCCCATCGTCATATTAGGAACTAAGTCCAATTTTTGATTTCTCGCAAAAGGGATGTTAGGTCTGCATCAGTATAAATGTTTTTCATCATCCACCCACTAGATGGAAATACTAGAGGAAGGGAAACAATAAATAAGAGAGGAGAAACAAGTGTCTTAGGGATAGTCACGTAGGATGGTGCCCCCAGGTCACCAACCACAACGCTATGTCAACAATGAAATTAGAGAGAGAGGAAATATAGAAGAATGATGACACAAATAGAAAAAGGTCACAATAGAGGCGGTCTCCTGGTTTCCCAAACCTTACAAGACAATCAAGGGTCATCGCAAGAGGCCTAAACAACACATAACACATCACAGGGGAAGCACATCACGAGAGAGATAAATGGTTAGAAATACTTACTTGTAGGATCTTTATATCAGATTTTGGAACTCGCAAACCTCTTGGAGAGGTACTTGATCATGTTGAGTACAAAGCTTGACTGGTTCTTATGAAAGTCTTTATTATTATCATATGATGCTTGTTTTGTAATTCCTTGTTTAAGTGAGAATTTTTGTGGCTTATGAGGGGAAGAACCACTGTTATTTCCAACTACTGACAGTCATCTTACTCTTTTGCAATTTTTAGTGAGTTTTCATTATTGAATCTTTCTAACATAGTAACAAGAATTATCCTGTACTTTCTCACTCATTTGTATTAGTTGTTCTACTTGTTTTTCTGGTGCATTTTGGTTATCTCCCAATCTATATGAGGATAACTGAGGAGGAATCTCAGTATAAATTCCTTATCTTCATGGACAAGGTGGATTATTCACTTGCTTCTTTCCACTTTGATCATACCCATGATATTATCATAGTCTGAATAATCATTGTCATCTATTTCCACTAAACCTTGTTCCATCATATTGGTATCAGTATGTTTAGGGAATGGATTAATAAAGATTTGTAAATTCTAATTCGGCGAAGCAACTAATTTATTTCTGTTATCATTGACACCTGATACCTGGATGATATTCAAATCAATAAGGTCTTGTATCTCATGTTTAAGATGCACACATCATTCAATATCATGTCTTTATGTCTGATGAAAATGACAAAAGGAATTAGCATCGAGGTAAGGTCCTTGTGCTCTACTAGGATCGACAGGCTTAATCGAGGGAAGCTTTAGAATGTGATTACTCGTAGCTTGATTCATGATACAATGATAAGACTTAGATATTAGAGTAAACTTTCATGGTTGATATGATGTCTTCTTCAGATTTGTGATAGTAGACACATTAGAAAAGTTGTTTATATTTGGTCCATTGATCTTGATGAAACTCCTATTATTGTTAGTCCTCTTAAAATTGTTTTGTGATGATCAACCCATGGATTGACTAACTTGAGCCGATGAGTTTTGGTTTTCATACTGACTAGATGAAAGTTGGTAATCACAAAGGGCAATGCACAAATGTTGAAAAGAGTTATACTTCATCAAGAGGATCTTATCATGGATATTAGGTTGTAGATTAGTGATAAACACCTTCTGAACATCCTCATCTTTCATCTAATATTGAATTTGTGTATACAAAGCTTGATACTGACTAATGAATTTGGTAAATTTTTGTTTTAGACCTTGCTTACAGTGAACCAAGTCAATTAAAGAGACTTGGGGTTTGATATTTGCTTGAAAATGTTGTAGAAAATGATCAATCAACTGCAAAAAAGAGTGTATTGAATCCAGAGGTAAAGAACAAAACCATTCTAAGGCAGTATCTTTGAGAGATTGCGGGAAAAGTTTTGCTAACAAATCCTCTTCAAAATAGGAATCACTACACATAACTATGAATGATGCCACATGACTATTAGGATCACCTTTTCCACCATATTTTTCAAAGCAAGAAGCCTCAAACCTCTCGGGCATAGAAATTCTTAAAATTGCATAGGAAAGGGGATTACGAGCATGATATGTTGGTATATTAGGTTGCGAAGAGTTTGTCATGTTTGTTACCTTTTGTTGTAAAGCGGTCATGCCCTGTAAAAGTTGGTTTAGAATGGTATCATTGGGAGATGTGGTTTGCTGTGAGGAATTGGAACCAAAGTGAGGAGGTGGTTGAGCTTGAGATATGATAGGTGGAGGCTGAGAATATGTCAATGGAGATTGGACATAATGGCGGGTGGAAGATGCTTGTGAGTAGATAATATGTGGCTAGAAATGAGTGGAATAGATAGGTGGTTGAGAACAATTATGCATAGAGGAAGTCCCCTTAGAAACCAAATTTTGATAATCAAATCCCACATGTTTGTAACTAGTGCCATTAGATACTCTAATACCAGTGGTAGCATTACTACAATCATTCACATCAGTTGTTAAGATTGTGGATGTAAAAGTGGGTATTCTCGTAGTCAGTATAGGTGTTGATACTTGTGTATGAGACCATGACAAAGTGTTATTTATAACTTTTACACATTCATTTAATAGCATTATATTGGTTTGTACAATATGTGCTAAACCACGGATTGTATTAACACCATCTTGTCCTTCTTTTATCAATTCTCTTACATGGTGAATCACAGGTACAACTTCTTCAACTATCCTCTCAGTTTGCACATAGTCTTGGAATTCAGCTAGATCTTTGTCGAGTTTATTTATTTTCTCATCAGATACATATCTTGTCATCTCAATAGTATCATCAACATCATGAAAAGTTTGCTCTTCCATTGTACTTGTGATAGGTGTAATGTCTTGTAACATTTGTGTCTATCCTTTTGTAAAGAAGGTGTTCAATGTTCCAACTTCTTCAAGAGCACTAGATACCATGTATCTTATGATTCTTCTTAAATAAATGTTTCTCTTAGGGCAGTGGGTTATTAGACTCATGCAAATCTAGGATGATGCCAAGTCAAAATATAGTGAAAATACACTAAAATATGTGATTTTTCACCAAATCTCAATGCAAAAGAACATGACAAAGGATGTTGTGAGGAAAATAATGATGGAAAGAAAATTATATCAGTAATCACAGCCTCTTAATGCCAAAGTATCTGTCACAACACACTCTTAGTGTCTCCCAATGTCAAACCCTAGTGAAAATGTAGCAAAATAAGTAATTTTTTGCGGTTTTTCAATTCCAAGACCTAGAAAAAGGGGTGTTGCAAAGAATTTTAGGATGTGTAGAAAATAATACTGATGATATCAGTCACCTAAATTGATAAAATTTGATACAACACAATTGGAGTGCAAACTAGGCCAAACCCTAAGGCAAAAATAGCAAAAATGTGTAGTTTTTCACCAAATTTTCAATACAAGAGCCCGTTAAAAAGGCATTGTGAAGATTTTTAGAAGGGGAAGAAAATTATTACCCTGATAAAAACTAGTTAGTGGAAAAATGTCCTTCACAACACACCTATGGTGCAAATTTAGAGAGTCGATAAGGCCAAATCTAGTGAAAATCAATGTTTTTGAAGCCCTAGGTTTAAGATCTTGACACAAAATGCTATATGAATGTTTTGAAATCTGGTATATGATGAAAATTACATTCTTTCAGTTCTTATAATTATTTTCATGCTTTAACATGCCAAATGCAAGTGCAAATATAATGAAAAATCAATGGAAATGCTAGTTTTTGTTGACTTTTTCTATGCAAAAAAATACAAAATTTCAAAATCTAAATGCAAATTTGTTCCAAAATGCAAGACTATAGATAAATTAAAATTTGAATGAGTCTCTAAGATTAGTAAAAAAATCTAAAACAAGATTTTACCTACAAACTCTAGATTTTGGAATCACTAGGTTATATGCAAAATTCACAATTTTCACAAAACCCTAACAATTTTATGATGAAAATCCAATGCAAACTAATGAATTTTTGTAATTTTATGTAATTTAAATCAGATATCATGTAAAAATAAAAAATTTGATGAAATTCAAATTAATTCATGGAACATGCAAACCCTAAAATGCCATTTTTTTCCAATTTTTCCAAATTTTCATTTTTTTTTGTAAATTTTTCAATGCAATAAGATGAATGACTACATGAATAAATGAAAATCACTATAAATCTGAAGCAAAACACTTAGCAAGGTGCAAAAATGTCTAATAAAACATGTTCACCAAAATGTAAATAGTGGAATTTGGATAGTTACGTTTTTAGTGGTTTTGGTGTATATCCTCCTTTCACCCTTACATTCAAGGAGCTAGGTTCGAGTTGCAATGTGCTATCCTACCCTAGGTCACTATTGAGATGTAGGAAAACTTGGATTTTATGATTTGACTTAGAATTTCCTTCTCTTATGCTCACTTGTACCTTAAACCACTAATTATGCAAATACGACAGTAAATGGATGAATTACAGAAAATGCTTCTACAAAAAAAATGTAAAATATCAAATAACTATGCACCTATTTTCAGGGTTTGGAGATGGAAAAGTTAGGGACTAAAGAGCGGGTGCCCAAGTCCAAGGCCCTGCTTTTTTTGAGATCTAGAAACAAGGTCTGTAACCTATATATGTCGTATTAGAGATTTTCTCATTGTGGAACTTTGAGGACTAATGAGCGGGCACCCAAGTCTAGGAAGCTATTTTTTTCACTGATCTGCAATTCCAACACTTTGTTGCACTCTCATACAACTTCACTTTGTCTGCAACTCCAACGTGTACCCTGCAATCATGAAAACTTTGGGAGGGGGTTGTGGTGTTTAGAGACTTACCTCAGTCAAGCCCCAGAGAGACATTCAAGCCTTCCAAACACCATTGTTAGATAGAGAGTGTGTGCCTTGGGAGGCAGAGGCAAAAACCAAATGATAAATGTTCAATAATCACAATAGATGTCACCTTGTAGTGAAGATCTCATGGGAGGAAGATGCTCAAATCTCCAAACACAAACACATAGAGAACACAAATCTACTCTTACAACACAATGAAAGCCTTGAATCACCTTTATAACACAATAGCTTGCTAGTCATCATCTAGTTGAAATCTATGAAAGGAAGCTAGGTGTGCGGAAATGCTTCCTACACTAATCTATTTAGGAGAGGGCTATGCAAATTCAATTTTACCCTAACTATTACAGTGATATTAAACCATTAACATGAGATATAGTAGCAAAACACAAGAACTAGAAAGTAGACAGAAGAAGAGAGACAAAGATTTATGGTGGGGAAAACTCTTATTGGGTGAAAAACCCCACACTCAGAAACGTGCACAATGTATTAACAAATCTGAAAGAATGTTTACAACACACTTGCAATGCAAGCTTCAATGGTCTTCGACACTCGTGTTTGGAGTCAATCTAGTAGCATAATAGTACTTGTAAACCTGTGATACAAACTCCATCTCCAAGCACCTATTTAAATAGAACATACAAGGCAATTTTGGACCTTTCTTGGAATAAGCATTTAATATGGCATCTTGGACCAAAACCCACGCCTAAGGACACTTGTTCAACATTTTAGAATGTGTCTGACACTTGTCCATCGCTACCATCCCAAAGTGGTCACCTATTTCCAAAATGGGCTATGACAGATGCTCTTACGACACTTACGACCGTCATAGAATCTGTCATAGCGGTTACAACTTACGTCTATAAGAGAATCTGTCATACACATGCTATAAATAGTATATTCTCTTACAACACATCATATTCCACCTTGGGGTGCCCAAATATGCCTCATTCAAAGGTGCTTCATGACACATGTCATTACCTGTCTTACAACCTTCTATTCTCGACTCTTACATGTCAAAGATTCATCATAGGAATCTGTCATAACCGTTTCGGTCAAACATTCCTTACACAACATAGAAGATGCTGACACATGGAAGAATATTCTTACCACTAAGTGGGATGCCTATCTCCTCATGTGAGGACAAAATAACAAGTTGTCATAATCCATGTAAGATTGACACATCACCGTGCGACATCCCACAATATGACAAAGTGGAATTTCCAATTATTTACAACATAGGCAATTTAATAATAAATAAAAACATTACAAATGCAGAGAATTACCAAGGTTGAGACACCTTAATTTTGAACATTCTCCCACTTGTCGAACACCTTGTAAGAGCCAATAAAAAAATAGGATTTAACTACTATAGGCCGAGAGGCCGATAGACTTTGAACACCATCTAAACTTCTCAGTGCCCACTGGTTTCGTCAATGGGTCTGCAACATCTTCAAATTATCTACCTTCTCCAAATTTACCTTTCCATCCTCAACCATGTCCCTCATGAAGTGAAACTGAACATCAATGTGCTTGGTTCTAGCATGGAAAGTTAGATTCTTTGCAAGTAAAATTGCACTCTGATTGTCACAACTGATTGTGATTTGACCTACATCAACACCAATATCTGAACACAATCTCTTAAGCCAAATGGTTTCCTTACAAGCATGAGTTGCTGCCATATACTCAGCTTTTGTCGTGGACAAAGCAACAACAGGTTGTCGCTTACTCATCCAATTAATAGCACCACCAAACAATGTAAAAACATAAGTACTGGTGGATCTCCTGCTGTCAATGTCACCTACCCAATCTGAATCCATAAATATCAACAGAATGTGGAGGTCCTGAAACATTACCATGATAGCAAATGGAATACTCAGAAGTATCCCTCAAATATCTGAACACTCACTTAACTGCATCCCAATGAACCTGTCTAGGATTAGCCATAAATCAACTAAGGACTCCCACTGCTTGGGCAATGTCTGGTCTTGTGCAGACCATAGCATACATCAAACTACCAATAGCACTAGCGTAAGGTACACTTCTTAGGTCCCCCACCTCACTAGGAGATTTTGGACAATCCTCAACAGACAACTTGATCCCCAAAGAAACGGGAACACACAATGGTCTACAATCTCCCATGCTGAATCTGTCTAACACGGACTTCACATACTTACTTTGGCTTAACTAAAGTTTTCTATTGGTGCTGTCTCTTTTGATTTCCATTCCTAGAATGTACCTGGCTGCCCCTAAATCTTTCATTTCAAACTGAGCTGACAACTAAGATTTAAAATCAGAAATCATATTTTTACCCTTCCCAATGAGAAACATATCATCAACATACAGTGCAACAATGAGAATATGATCACCATCAAACTTATAATAAACATAGTGATCTGATTTCGATCTCACAAATCTAATTGACAACACAAAGGCATCAAACTTCAAGTACCATCTCCTAGGGGATTGCTTCAAACCATACAAAGACTTCTTAAGTGTGCAAACCAAATATTATTTACCTTTTACCATGTAATACTCTAGCTGTGACATGTATATTTCTTCCTCCAAGTCACCGTGAAGGAAAGTTGTCTTCACATCCATCTGTTCTACCTCCAAGTCATAAGCTGTTGCGAGAGACATAAGGAATCGAATGGATGTCATCTTTGCAACAAGAGAGAAGATCTCACCATAATCTATACCTTCCACTTGTGAATACCCCTTCGCAACCAATCTAGCCTTATACTTATCAATATTGCCATCTACACCAATCTTCTTCTTGAACACCCATTTGCATCCAACGGGTTTCTGTCCAGGAGGTAAAGGCACCAAGTCACAAGTTTGATTCTTTTCCAACATTGTCTTTTTGTTCATTCTTCTTAGGGGTGAGAGGAAACTGAACAACATCCTCTTTCTTTTCTCTTTCTTCTAGCTGCAAAATAGTGGAAGAAGGTGTAAGCTCTCTAAAGATGACACCTTTGCTATACAACACTTTTTCAGCCACGGGGTCCCAAAGCTTGTATCCTTTCACACCAACACCATAGCTAATAAAGATGCACTTAACAACTTTGTTCTCTAACTTGGACCGCTTCTCCCTAGGCACATGTGCATATGCCTCACAACCAAAAACATAAAGATGCCTTACTGAAGGCTTTCTACCAGACCACACCTCCATGGGTGTCTTTCCAACAAGAGATGATGTAGGAGATCTGTTTACCAGATAGAAAGCAGTGGTAATAGCTTCAGCCCAAAACTTTTGTTCTAGACCAGCTCCACTAAGCATACTCCTAGCCTTCTCCATCAGTGTCATGTTCATCCTCTCTGTAACTCTATTTCACTGCGGTGTGTATGGAGTTGTCTTGTTCCTTTCAATCCCAAGTTCATTGCAATACTTATTGAATTCTTTAGAACAAAACTCACCACCATTGTCAGTTCTCAAGCATTTAATCTTTTTACCAGTCTAATTTTCAGCAAAGGCTTTAAACTCCTTAAACTTGCTATAGACTTCAGATTTGCTTTTGAGAAAATAAATCCATGTCCTAATGTAATCATTTATAAAAGATACAAAGTATACAATTTTTGATAATGAAGGAACATTAACAGGACCAAACACATCAGAATGAATAAGGTCCAACACACCAGAAGACTTATGAGAACTCGAGTAAAATTGAACACGGTTTTGTTTTCCATAAATACAATGTTTGTAAAAGTTGAACTCAAGATTACAATCATCTAACCCTTCAATGAGGTTCTTATTTTTTAGGGTACGTAGACCCTTCTCACCAATGTGGCCAAATCTCTTATGCCATAACATTGTCTTTTTTGCAAGAAGTTTAACTTCCAATGCACGATTACAACCATCAAGACTAGAAACAATAGATTTCTTCACTGCTCGTTCAAATGGTGGGGATAAAGTGACTGCTGCCCTCTTCCTTGAGTCAGAAGAACTATTGCATTGTGCAATACATGCTTCCAGCTAAAACAGAGTACCTCTCTGAGTACCCTTAGCAAGCACCATAGATCCTCTAGTCATCTTGCATCCTTCTTTCGATAAAACAACCTGCACACCTGCATCATTCAAACTACTTATAGAAAGTAGGTTCTATGCTAAGCCTGGGATGTGCATAACCCCAGAGATCCCCTTCACTCAACCATCAAGGAATCAGATAGAGACTCTTCCATGACCAACAATCTTTAGATGAGAGTCATCACCCAGATACACCTTTCCACCATCGAACTCCTCTTACTTAGTGAACCAGTCTCGATGCGAGGTCATGTGGAATGATGCACCAGAGTCGATTAGCCACACATCATCAGATGGTTGGGTTGCCAGGGCTGCGATGAAAGCATCACCATCATCTTGTGATTTGTCAGAATTTGAATCAGGGGCTTTCTTCTTTTTCTTCTTCTCCTCTTTTGCATTCCTTTCAGAAATGCATGGTCTTACCACAGTTCCAACAAAGAGCCTTGGACTTTCCAGGAGATTTAGATCTCCCACAGGATTTGGATCTACCCTTCTCAGCTTTCTTGTCCTTCTTCCCTTTCTCCTTGGGTCTTCCAAGAACTGCAAGGGCTTCTTTGGCTGCCTCAAAAGACTTTCTTTGCATCTCTTCAAACAACAGCAAAGAAACCACTTCTTCTATTTTGAATGTGGATGTGGTGCTTCCAATTTCCATGACAAGATGATCCCATGAGTCCTGCAAAGAACAAAGCAGGGTTATACACCAATCCTCCTCCTCCATCTTTACACCAATAGATGTTAATTGTGCAACCAACATATTAAAGGCATTCATATGCTCAGCCACAGATCCTCCGTCCTCCATTTGAAGAGAATACAACTTCTTTCTCAGAAAAAGTTTATTGACTAGGGATTTGGCTTGATACACATCCCCCAACTTCTTCTAAAGGAGTT
Source organism: Cunninghamia lanceolata (assembly GCA_027924645.1). Taxonomy (NCBI): domain Eukaryota; kingdom Viridiplantae; phylum Streptophyta; class Pinopsida; order Cupressales; family Cupressaceae; genus Cunninghamia; species Cunninghamia lanceolata. The sequence continues at coordinate 2,148,724 of BSBN01001427.1, read as the reverse complement.
TTGCAGTAGCCTCCTCATGGACATTTAACAACACATAATCAACAAGACTAAGTCTTATTAGACCCTTAGCCTTCCAATCCTTGAGATCCCACTCATCTTGAGTCATTGTAGCTAGTTTAGTTCTGGTCACACTTTCCCAAAGGTCTCGGTCAAGCAACATGTCTTCCATCTTGAGCTTCCACAGCTTGAAATTACTGCCATTGAACTTCTCTACTTCAAACCTTCCTGATGTGATTGCCATCTCCTTGCTGTAATAAGATACAGAATGCTCTGCACATACTCCCACTCAACCTAAGATTAGCTCAAAAAACCCCTACCCTACAACTAGGACCAAAGGTGATCAAGCTCTGATACCAACTGAAAGGAAGCTAGGTGTGTGGAAACGCTTCCTACACTAATCTATTGAGGAGAGGGATACGTAAATTCAACTTTATCCTAACTATTACAGCAATGTTAAACCATTAACATGATGTATAGCAGAAAAACACAAGAACCAAAAAGTAGACAGAACAAGAGAGACAAAGATTTACGTTGGGGAAAACTCTTATCGGGTGAAAAAACCCACACTCAGAAACCTGCACAATGTATTAACAAATCTGGAAGAATGTTTACAACAACACACTTGCAATGCAAGCTTCAATGTTCTTCGACACTTCTGTCTAGATTCAATCCAGTAGCATAATAGTACCTGTAAACCTATGATACAAACTCCATCTCCAAGCACCTGTTTAAATAGAACATACAAGGCAATTTTGGACCTTTCTTGGAATGGGCGTCCAATATGGCATCTTGGACCAAAACCCGCACCTAAGGACACTTGGTCAACATTGTAGAATGTGTCTGACACTTGTCCATAGCTCCCATCTCAAAGAGGTCACCTATTTCCAAAATGGGCTATGACAGATGCTCTTACGACACTTACGACCATCATAGAATCTGTCATAGCGGTTACAACTTACAGCTGTAAGAGAATCTATCATACACATGCTATAAATAGCATATTCTCTTACAACACATCATATTCCACCTTGGGACACCCAAATATGCCTCATTCAAAGATCCTTCATGACACATGTCATTACCTGTCTTACAACCTTCTATTCTCGACTCTTACATGTCATAGATTCGTCATAGGAATCCATCATAACCGTTTCGGTCAAACATTCCTTACACAACATAGAAGATGCCGACACATGGTAGAATATTCCTACCACTAAGTGGGACACCCATCTCCTCATGTGAGGACAAAATAACAAGTTGTCATAATCCATGTAGGATTGACACATCACCATGCCACATCCCACAATATGACAAAGTGGAATTTCCAATTATTTACAACATAGGCAATTTAGTAATAAATACAAACATTACAAATGCAGAGAATTACCAAGGTTGAGACACCTCAATTCCCAACAATCTAGTTAACAAATGAATGCCTTTACATATTTTTATATGCAACTACAAACATTCCTGCCAAGATTTCATAAATTCAAACTTACCATGTCGGCCGAGGGGCCAAATAACGGTCATAAACCGACACTTCAAATTTTGGCCTAACCCAAAATAGGGCAAGACTAGGGTACAGACGCCAAGGTTCTCCCCCCTATTTTGGGCAGGGATAGGTTCAAGGGGTCCCCCTAGGCCCCATTTGTCATTATACCTAGGGTTCCTTCCATCAAGAAGTTGAAATATGATGTAAGATGTCCTAAATGCACACTATAGACCTGGGAGCTAAACCTTTTGATGGAAAAGCCCCTAAGGGGATATTTTCTGACATTACAATTTGTTTTCCACCATTCCTTAGTAGATCAACCATTTCATTTGGGTATCTATGCGGCATGCTCTTTTAAAACCAAGCATGATCAACCTACAATATAAAATTAACAACTTTATTTTATTATAGATCTTGTTTAAATTAGTTGTTTTGAAAACTAAATCAACCTTTTCGAACTAAATCAAGCAAAGCAATATTTATTAACTACTTGTAATAATATGATAATGTCATCAGCCAATCCCTGACATAATATAATGTGTTTATAGGTGGGCATGTCATCTCTTTCACTTTAGTGTGTATTAATGCTGGTTGTTTCTTTCTTACTTTGTTATTGATTTTCATGTATCTTAACTAGTTTCTATTCTTAAATAGTTGGCTCATAACATCTACTCGACTAGTGCTTTAGCTAGTATCACCTTTAATTCTCTATATATTTAATCTACTATTTCCCTTAATGATTCCCTTTTATTTTATCAATTGTATTGTGTTGGGCATTGAACCATCATTTGATGAGTCACCCTCTTTTTATCTGCTCGTCCATCTCCTAATTGTATGGGGTTTTAGATATCTATTCATTGTTTCTATACCATTATATTTTATCTAAGAAATGTTGTATGTTGTGTCACCTTCTATCCAAAAGGTGTTAGGTTCAATTTAATAAAAATTTTGATTAGTCTTTTTTTAAATAGATTGATTTCTTATGAATCTCGTTACGAACTTACTATGTGATTTATCATCCTTTGTTCTTTAAATAATGACAAATGTAAGAATATACACATACTTAGACTAAGTCAATAATGGCTTACTTAGCCAAAGTATGTAATTATACTTATCTTTGATGTCCTATTGTTGTACTTGAAAAAAAATTGTAAAAGATCATACATTTATGGATATCTAAATTGTTAGAAAAAATCTTTTTCTATTTATAGATTGAGTATGTTTTTCGTTGGTATTTTTAGTAAGTGGTTTTATCAGACTTTACAGTTTGTGTATAGGGAAAATTGGATTAACAAGATCAAGCATAAATAAATCAAACCCAATCCTACAACCTTCAAGAAATAGATCAAAGGATAATAACCAACCTTCAATGCAAATAATCAAAGAAAATTATCACCTAGGATTGTATTTATTCTTTGGTTTAAATGTGGATTGCTCTTGTACTTTGCATAACAATGGTTATAAAAAGAATGAATGGATGATATGTGCTCAATGATATGAAAGCTCAAAGCGTGAATGCCCAAAGCTTAATGATCACGAATGGTTTGTGAAGAGGTGAATGGACATATTCATAGCTTTCAGGGATGATCAATAAATGGTGGAGGAAATTCAATAAAATAGATGGTTGAGATAAATTTAGAAGACTTGAAGGAATGTGCACATGACAAGTGTCCATGCAAAAATATGTTTTATTGACTTAATTGCTTTCTTAGCTAAAGATAGGATTGATTTTCATAAAACTAGAATGTTTTTTTCTATTTTATGAATTGATTGATAAAAATAATGATTTAAAGCCAATTAACTCAACTTTTATTTTTCTTTTTGACATGCTCTGAATAAAATTAAATAATAAATTATTTAATTTGTGTGCATGGAAGAAAAAGATATTTTTAGAAGATTTGAGAAGATAATTAGAAATTAAATAAATAAATTTATTTAATTTATTGTGCATGATGGAAGAATAAAGGAAAATAAATAAAATATTGAATTTATTTATTTAAAAGATATAGAAAAGTCAACATTAAATAAATTTGAATAATTTATTTAATTTTGGAAGAATAATTAATCAATTAAATAATTAAAATTATTTAATTGTTGTGGATAGTACGAATTAAAGATGTGGAATTAATTAAATAATTGGTGTATTTAATTAATGTGAAAATAGAAGAATAAAGGGGTGAATTTGATGAAATTAATTAAATAAATAGAATTTATTCAATTAATGTTGAATTTGGATGAATTAGAAAGAATTGTTGAAATTAGTTAAATAATCAAGTTATTTAATTAATGTTGGATTAAGGTGTGTTAGACAAATTTGATGTATGCAAGATGAATAATATAATGGTCATTTTTATGTGTCTACATTTTTCCCCTCTTTGAGACAATGCATTTTATAGCGTTGTTTCAAAGAAAAAAATTGATGATGGTGTAATTTAACAATTGTGCCCTAGTGTAACTAGTGTAGGATGCCCCCTCGAGAGGAAACCTAGGGAAATGGAAGAAGAACTAGGTTATAACTAGAAGAAAAAGGTTCATGACGAGATAGAAAAAGGATTAGAAGGAACAGATTGGAGGAAGGAAGATAACATGAAGGAGAAATAAGGCTGATACAAAGAAAAATTGGATAATAGGGGGAAGGAAATCAAGGTTGGGAGTCTATAAGTAGGGCCTAGGGGTCATTTTCAACTCATTTGCATCCTCAGAGTTCCAGAGATCTTATCTTTTAGTGCTTGAGAGTGTTCAGAACTTAGAGCTGACTAGATAGCAGATATGGCTAGGATTCCATGACACAACCACTGCAGAGAGTGAGTCAGGACACATGGATGACCAGTGAGATCTCCAGGAGCAGTAAGTACCTCTAACCAAGTATTGAAGTGCATTTAATAGGGCTATTTATGAGGTTGGATGCTAGATTTGACCAAAAGTAGTCATAGTGCTAGTGTTGTGCCTATTGCTAAAAATGTTGCACCTTTGAGAAAATAACTTGTTTATGGGGTGCACAACTGCACCTTTGGTAAAAAAATGTGCTTTACGCTAGAAATTAGGTGACTATGCCTTTTTGTTGCTTTTGGCTAAAAGGCTCACTTTTGGTAAACAACATTGTGCCTTTGGAAAAAGGCTTGCCTATGGTCAGTAGTGTTGCACCTATAGCAAAAAGGCTTTGCTATTGGCTAGGATTTAGGGCTCTTAGGGTTTAGTATTTTTAGGTCTATAATTGGTCAATAGAAACATGCCTATGATGGGCAGGGCTGCACCTATGGAAAACAGAGTTGCTCTTTTGGATAGTATAGATGTGATTGTGGTCTTTCAAGTCACTTTTGGTTTAGACTGCAAAAAGTTAGGATTTTGCACAATTTTGAGAAGTTAAACTCTTTGGATGGAGGTTCCTCTCTCACCACTCATGCTGAGGGAGCAACACCCACCAGACTTGGATCTAGTTGTTGACCTAGATGAGGACAAGGAGGTATTTTTGGAGATTATGGGATTCTGATAAGTTACACATATGACCCTAGTACATGTGGATTTAGTGATGATCACTACACTAGTAGAGAGATGGCACAACAAGCATAGCTCATTCCATCTACCCATAGGAAAGGCTACTATCACATTAGAGGATGTCTGGTGGACCTTGAACATCCTAATTCATGGAACTAGAGGGGATTATGATACTGACCTTGGTGAGGCCACATTGAGGAGATTGTTCATGACACCAAGCCTCAGGATCGAGGATCATGAGATTAGCTAGAGCCAGATGCAATGCTCATGTGATAGGATTCAACTTGTTGCTACTTCATTGATTGGATGCATACTATTGCCCAATAGATAATCATGTGGATTTTTCAGGGACCTATTAGGTATGCATGGGGACCCTGTGTATTGGGTAAGCTTTATCATGATTTATATTAGGTGGCATATAGATTCAACTCTAGCCTTGATGCAGGTGTGACTTTTTTACACATATGGGCTTTGGAGCATATTGTTATGATGAGGCCAATCTCCTTGAGATAGTGACGCATTGGAAAACCTTTTGTAAACTTATATGATGGTGTCATTACACAAAGGAGACTTGGAGAGCTGATATATTAGCAACATCAGTTTAATGAGCTTGACACTTTCATTTGGTATCTTTGGAAGGATTATGAGATTTGGGAGGATGATGCGGAGCATCTCACATATTGCTGATAGGGACATTACTTATTTGGCCACAACATTTATGTCATAGAGAGATATCTACTAGAGAGGGTCCTGAGACTGTTCGGATTACAGTATCCAATACTTGTAGGCGAGGCCATTTTTGCCATGATGCACATAGACATACTAGATTGGGGCCCTGAGGTGGTTGTTACTATAACTTTAGCAGAGGTTTAGGGACTTGCCCCAATTGTTTGGGATCTGGTAGGAGGAGTTGATCTAGGTACAACTCCAAAGTACGATGCTTATTGGTTGATACATAGGCCAAATCGGATGACTATCCTAGGGGTAGTTGAAAATTAGGATAGGAGAGTGGGGGAGTTGGTTGGAAGAGGTTTGGAGGAGAGACCTCATAGGGTGAGGTGGCCTAACAGGATGCCTCAAACTAGCTAGATGTTTAGATGGAGGAGGCAGCACAGTAGGATGCCCCTCAGGGAGAGAAATAGGTTTAATGACTGTAGAGATTACTACATGCTGAGATAAGTAGACACACTCAACTAGAGGTGGGGTATATGAGGATGAGACGGGATAGAGATACTACATGAGCCAAGATAAGACAGGTGAAAGTAGATTCTTAGGGGTAGGAATAGGTATAGGATAAGCGTATAGACTCAACAACACTGGTACGCATTATTGCAAAGCATAATGCCATAGTAGCGATGAGGTAAAGAGTAGAGGCATCCTTATAGAGGGTGACCTTAGAGAGGGATACTGCATGGGCTATGGTAAGTATATATTAGCCCATGATGACTATGCTTGCGGAGCTAACCCATGTTCATGGAGAGATAAATAGGACTATATGAGAGACTGAGTATTATAGAGGGTTGTACTACAATGTGGTGCCTATGGAGAAGAGGTAGCCTAGTTTTAGAGAGCGGAGTAGGTCCAGGGTCTCTTCATCTAGGAGATTAGGGGCATCTATTATGGGCCTACTAGAACTGAGACCACCACCAGGTATAGGGGGGCCTAGATACAAGCTTCAACAGTGAGCTCTACACATAGTCATCACTAGAGCAAGTTATGTTTTATGATGTATCATTTATATATTTTGAGACTATAATGCCTGCAAGCTCGCATGTATAATTTTTATGGCTCTTAGAAACCTATTGTATGACATTGATCCATTTTTTCTATAAATGTGATGAGACACATATGTTTTGATGACCTGTTATGAGATGTATGATGTTCTATTGATGACATGCATATATATGCTATGGATGTTTATATGTTTATGTGATCTACATGATGTTTTGATTATATATGTAATGGATGTTTATATACTTATGTTATCTAACATGTTATGATGATATTATGGATATATAGCATATGGATATTATGCACCAAGGTATATAAGACCAAGGTGATGATGTATCCAATGCATAGGACATTGACTCTATAAACAAACAGTTTGAGCTTATATCTACTAGACATAATAGAACCTTGTTGGGTATGTGAATGGAAAATAATCTTAACGTAGAATAATCTTAATACACATAAGACCTTTACAGAACCATAGATACAAAATATATTGATATGCAAGATGCTAATTCCAACACAAACAAGATACATATTAGTCATGGTAGAATAATAAGATCATCCCACAAACACAACATATGAAAGCAATGACCATGCATACCCCAATCCATTCTATATCACAACATATCAAGATATATAAAGATCAAGGTAGTATTGAGTAGATATTAGAAAGGAACAAAAGATAAACCAAAAAGAAATCAATCGATTAATAAAACAAATGTCAAATACACATCCATCATATTCGCTTGCCAAAGAGGGTGATAAGGGTAGATTGGGCCTTATTGTAGGAAAGATATATTCATTAAAGGCTTTGGACCTATGATAGATGGATTTAGTAGATGTGGCAAGTGATATGTGGGTAGGCATATTTCTTTAGGAATAGTTTTTTGCTTCTAGTTTGATAAGTACTTGATCTTTCCAAGGATGCATAGTTCTTTTTCTTCTTGAGTTAGTCAAGTCGAGGTGATAGTTGAATAGGATGAATTGTGATAGATGGATGAAGCGTGTTATCATACCTCTAACAAGGATCCATTCCTAGACCTAGGTTAAGGTAACATTCCCCTATTCAGGTAGAGGTTTTAAATTACGGAGAATGATGGATGAACTAACTATGGATGATGCTAATGGATGACAACTGACACTCATAATTTTCAAGCCATGATAGATGGGTATGTGGAAATGCAAAGGTCATTAATTTTAGAATGGATGGATGGGGTTTTATTATGGAATGAAATGGATGAAATAAGATGGATGGAAGGTTTATGAGATGGTGGATGCCAACTCTTACACATAGCACCTATTTACCAGGTTTTCAGTATGGTACTTATCCAAGACACCTGTTTACTAGGTTTTCACCAAAGGATGAATTATTTATTTTTGGATTTTTCATCTTTTTTATTTTTATTTTTTTGTATTTTTGTATTTTTTTTTATTTTCTTTGTATTTTTGTATTTTTTTTTGTATTTTTTGTATTTTCTACTATGGATACTCCGAGGATCAGGCATAGAACTTCTTAAGATGAAAGTTGTTGATGGGTTCATCTAGAGGAATGCATTTAGGTGTTGCTAATGTATAAGTTCCTAATCCATAAACCATTGTGACAACAAAAGGTCCCAACTAATTAGGCTCAAAATTTCCCTTCATGTCTCAATCCTCTTGGTTTCTCTAATTTACCTTAAGAACAAGATCACCTACTTGAAACTATCTTTCTTTGATCTTCTTGTTATAGTTACAATGAAGGTAGTTTTGATAGACTTGAAGATGATTAAGTGTTGTGAGACACCTCTTGTCCAGTAACTCTAGCTCATGCAATCTAGAAATTTTGTACTCTTCCCCATCAATAAGATGCTACATGGAATCTCTAAGAGATGAGATCTTGACCTCGATAGGTAAAATGGCTTCTATGCCATAGACTAAAGCATATGGAGTAGCACTAGTGGGAGTTTTGATACTAGTGCATTAGGGCCATGAGGAAGGATTTAGTTGTAAATGCCAATCGTAACCATCTTCATTGACTATTTTCTTTAGGATTTTCAATATGGTTTTGTTTGAAGCCTTGACTTGACTGTTACTCTGTGGATAGTATAGGGTGGAGAAGCAATGCTGAATATGGTACTAGGTGCACAAGGCATAGACAACTTGGTTTTTAAAGGATCTACCATTATTAGTTACTATAACAAGCGGAATACCATATTGAAAAATGATATAGTTTAAGATAAACATAGCTATTTATTTGCTAGTGATATAGGTTATAAGACTAGATTCTACCCATTTCGTGAAATCCTCAATGGAAGTAATGATGATCTTATGGTCACTGGAGGATGATGGATGGATTTTACCTACAAGGTTGAGTCCCCACTGTGAAAAAAACCATTGAGTAGTAACAATTGCAGTTGATGTGTTGGTACATGAATCAAATCTCTGTGTTGCTGGCATTGAAGACATTTGTTGGAAAATTGATGTGCATCTTGTTCCATGGCAGGCTAGTAGTATTCTATGCAGAGCAACTTCTTAGCTAGGTTAGGACTGGTGCAATGTGATCCATAGACACCTTCGTATACTTCTTGTAAAGAAACATTATCCTCTTCCAAGTTAAGACATCTAAGTAGGATACCATCGAGACTCCTTCGTTATAATGTATCACTAAGGATAGTAAAATGATAGGCTTGGTGTATGAAGGTTTTATTTGGCATGGTGGTAAGGTTTTATGGGATGGTGTTATCATGGAGGTATTCATAGATATCTTTGTACTAGGGAGAATTGGGACCAACAAGTTTGCAAATAATTTCAGTAGGTGGAACATCAACAACTGGTATTAACAATTGCTTGACCAATAATTCACAATGCTGAGTGTTTGTAGGCATGTTAAGGAGGGATCCAATTGTGTCCATAGTATCAATGACATTATTTATCCTAGGGATTTGTTCAAAAGAGATAGTAGAAAAGTGTTGCTTGAAGTCATCGACCATCCTTTTGTAAGGCATCAACTTGTCATCTTTTGTTTGGTACTCATTTGTGACATGTTGAATGACTAGTTGAGAATCTCCATAGATCTGTAGCTATTTGATATTCCAGTGAATTGCTATGCGGAGACCTATAAGTAAAGATTCATACTCGACTATATTGTTTGTGCAAGGAAAACCTAGGTGATATGATGTCATGTCCCCTTTTTATTTAATTCATGTTGGAGGATATATGTTTCAATTCAAAATGTTTTCCTTGGACTAAGGTATGGAAATTGGAAAATAATTATATATAAAATTGGTTATTTGGGCTCGAATCATTTATTAATTCTTATTTATGCTAAAAGGGGTCAAATAATTAATTTAGTGTTATTATTTTGGATTATTTACTCTAAGAAAGGGTGTGAGATTTTATGTGAGAAGATTTGTAACCTCCAAGTTTAGGTGGCATGCTATTATTAGTAGATTCCTTGGCAGTTTTTATGATAGCTTACATGCATGGAGTTATTATTTAATTTTGGTGGGGAATCTTGCAGCAGTCATTATGGTGGGCCTATTTTGGATGAAAATTGATGTAATAATATTATTTTATTTAATTTTCCAAGAGGGGGTCATTTGGGTTAGCTCCTCTATTTAGTTAGAGGCCAAAAAGACATTTAGGACTTTACAGATTTGACAATTTTTACATAGAGCTGTTTAGCTTGTGTTTTCTTCAGTGGATAGGAAAACCATTAGAGATGGAGCTTGTGTCTAGTGGACATGAGTTCCCAGCATTATTATGGAAGTGTTCTTGGAATGCAGAGAGTAATATCACTTCAGAGGTTGCATCATTGTTGAAGGATTGTAGCAGTTTCAATGTTTTGTGTGCAGGAGTAGATTCTAGTGATTTCAGAGCATTTGTGTTGTTGTAGGTTTTGCATGTTAATATAGAAGGTGTATTTCATCCATTTCAGAGGTTTGGATCAGCTTTGACTAGATAAGTATCACTGGTTTGATCTCAGGAGTATTGTATGTGAAGTATCTATATGTTTCCAGGGTGTGTTTCGAGCATTTCATAGTGTTTGTGGTGTTTTCATTGATCATGTTTGAGTTTTATATTGTGTAGCACATGTATGGCTCATTCCTTGCTATTGTAGAATCATCCATGGGTTCCATATATCATTTGGTGCAAGTGTTGTGAAGTTTCTGTGTGTTTCTGGCAATTTTAGGTGAACACATATGTGTATCTCAACATGTTTTTGGTGTGTGTCTAGCAAATTCATTGTGGAGTGCCATAGTTGTTGATTTTGTTATAAATCAGTGTTGTAGGAATGATTCCATGTCATATGTATTGAAAAATTATAATAAAAAACATTTGAGTTGTTTGTGTTCATTTTTGTGTAATACTTGTGCAAACTAGTTAGCTAGTTTGGCTGTTTTAATCCATATTTGTGTTAAGTTTGTTAAAGACATTTTTAGATTTGGATTTAATACTAAATTTTAGATTGAGATATTACATATGAATTAGGAATGCAGTCTCCTTGTGGTGTGATAAAGAGGATTCTAGCTCCTGAACCATGCTGGGTATATGAACCGTCAAAGTATAGCTTCCATTCAACTAAGGTAGAGAGATTGAATATCCCTTCATCTGGAAAATCAAAAAACATAGGGTTGGTATCTGTGATAGGAGCCTCTTCTAGTTGAGCAACAATAAATTATCCTTTGATAGCCTTTCCATCAACATACTCTATATCAAACTCGCTCAAAATCATAACCCATTTCGCTAGTCTCCCTGTGAGAGTTGCCTTGGATAGAAGATATTTCAAGGGATCTATCTTTGAAATGAGCTTGGTTTGTTGGTTTAACATATAGTTTCGTAACATGCCCACTCCATAGGAGTATAATTAAGCTCATATCCTACCAAGGTGTGACTAATGTAATACATGGCCTTTTCTTTACCAGAATCATCATGTTGTGATAGGAGAGCACCTAGTGCAGCTGAGGTGGTAGAGATTTATAACAAGAAAGGTCACCCTGAAACTGGTGGCACCAAAACTAGAGGTGTAGCTAGATATTCTTTCAATTGATCAAATGTCTACTGACACTTACTATCCCATCTGCATGATACATCCTTACAGAGAAAGTGTAAAAAAGGTTGACATTTATCGGCAAGTTGTAATATGAATCATTTGATGGACTGCAATTTCCCTTGAAGACTTTTGAGTTATTTGAGATTAGAAGGAGGATCAATCTCAACTATAGCTTTGACTTTAGTAGGGTCTATGTCAATTCCTCTATGATATACAATGTGTCCCAATAATTTCCCTAAATTACCAAAGACAAATTTCTTAGGGTTGAGTGTGACTTGATACTATTGTAATCTGTCAAAGATTTGCTCAAGAACATATAAGTGACCTACTCTAGTAGTTGATTTATCCAATAGATCATCGACATAGTCTTCCATAATGGTATGAAAAAGGACATGAAATATCATTGTCATCGCTCTCTAACATGTGGCTCCTGCATTCTTTAGACCAAAAGGAATGACTTGCCAACAATAGGTGCTCCATGCACATGTGAAAGTTGTCTTATGTTGATCCTTAGGTGCTATGATAATTTGATTATACCTAGAAAAACCATCCATTAAGAAAAGCATTTCATGACCAACTGTCAAATCTACAATGGTATCTATATTCGGTAGAGGAAAATCATCTTTATGACATGCTTTTTTAAGATCTCTAAAGTCTATGCAGATACAGATGCTCCCAATGACTTTGGAAATAGGTACCAAGTTTGAAACCCACTTTGGATAATTAATAGGGCATATGGACTTTACATCTAGCAATTTCTAAAGTTCTACTTTTACCAGTAATGCTATCTGGGGATACATTTTACAGAGGTTTTGTTTAACTAGATTGCCATTTTGGAAATACTGCTAGATGATAAACCACTAGTGAATTGTTCAACATAGGCATGTCTACATATGACCAAGTGAATTTGACTATCCTTTTCATGAAGAAATTTGTGAAATCCTTCCTCTCTTGTTCTAAAAGAGAAGTTGTGAGAAATGTAATCTTAGGGGTTCTAAGTTGTTCCTAGATTCATGTCCTATAATTTTTCAATCAAAACTGAAGACTTCTCTTGACACTTTAATGGTAATAGAAGGTCAAATCCTCCATCCTCGAGTGCCTCAGAGAGGTTTTCACCATTGGATATGTCCTTTAATTTCTACTTTTTAATGATCGAAAGGTGCCACATTGTGGTTTTCACCTGGGGATCTATTATTTTTATTTTCATTTTTTGCAACTGGAGAATTTGGCATCCTCAACAAAGTATGTTGCTTGATCTAAGTCCATGACAAATCCAACTTTATGGTCACCAAGCAAAATACCATCTCGAAGTCCCATGAATTTTGAGATAGCCTCATCATTCTGAAAGATATCAAGAACGGGGGCCTCTTGTTGGTCCCAATCAATACATTTAGGGTATATGAGTGGAAGGTTTTGGGTTTTCATTTTGGATGTAAGGGAGATGGAGGATATCACAAAAATGGAAGTCTCTTGAAATAGGCCAGTGAGGTGTAAGTAGGAGCCATCAATAGTATCCTTGTTAGAAATCGTAACCGTAAAAAAAATCCTTGCTACCTCGTCGAGAATAAACTCAATATCTGAGGATCATGGTGCCTCCTTTCCATATCCTAAATTGTGCTTGTTTTTCTTAGTCATAATGATGGGTTCTAACTTTCCTTGTCCATGTCTACCAAGACCACCTTAGCTTTTGTAACCCATGTTTTTTATAATTTAGAGACCTTTGCTATATTGTTCAATAGGTAGAGTGACTAGATCTTTGTCTTCTTGGAATATCCAAGAGGATATATCTTTAATAGACTCATTTTCTAACATTCCCCAACAAATGAATATTGTTGGGTTAGCTTGTAGGGTTACCTTTTTACTTGCCTTTCCTACAGGTGGTTTTCCATATGATTTAGGTGATAAAGGCATCTTTCCCACACAATAAGATTTCTGAAGGTCATACTCACCAAGACCTATATATTTGTATTGGACCTTGATCTTAGAAATGGATGTATCAACTGAGGCTTTTATCAAGGTATCTAGATTAATATATGGAGATGGTTGGGCTACAATGTTGTTTGGGATTTGATTGGTGTTATGATATCACCCTTACATGGTGCGGTAAAATTCAAAAGGATTTGGGTATCCAAGAATAATAATATTTGTACCATTGAAAGAAAACTTGAGGCATTGATGGTATGTGGAAGGTACATCCTACACGGTATCGATCCCTAGGTGACCAAGGATGATGTTGTAAGGAAGATCAAGTTCTAATACTTGACATCAAGTTTCTAATATAATAGGACCAAGTTGAATAGATAGATGGATTACACCTTCTGACTGTCATTCTGCATCATCATAGGCCTTAATGGTTATAGATTGTTCAGGATCAATAACATCCTCAGAATATCCCAATTGTCTTAGCAGCTTTAGAGAACATATCTTCAAGCCAACACCACCATCTATAAGAATACGTTTGACCTTTCATTGATAGATGAATACTTCAACATGGAGGGCATCATTATGGAAAGGGTTTTGTGATGGAAGGTATTTTTCAGTGAAAAGCACATGGTATGGTGACAAAATTTGACCTATCATGGCTTGGAATTCAGTGACATCAATGTATTTTGGGACATATGACTCTTGGAGTGCTTTTTCAAGTATTGCTTTGTGTGTAGGTGATGACCGAAGGAGATCTAGAATGGATATTTGAGTTGGGGTCTTTTGTAGATGGTCTAGTATGTTTTACTCAGATTTTATATGGATATCATGTGTTGGTCCATGAATGGTGACATGATCCTGACGAGTTGTAACATCACAATCAGGGACTATTCCTTTGATGGTAAGAATAGACATATGACTGTCTTTGAAACAACCAATGGAATTATAGGAAGTGGAAGTGTTCTTGACATTTTTACCTTTGTCAGCCTTATTTCTTTATCATGGGGTGGAAATGGATCCTTGTACATGTTGAGATATTTGTTTATTGTTTGTTTGGGAGGATCATCAAAAGTGACTTCTCCTCTATCGATGAGATTCTCGATAAGATTTTTCAATTTCATACATCCAGAGGTCTTATATCCTTTGACTCTATGGTATTCACAATATTCATTGTCTTTATACAAAGAGGGTTTGAATGTAGGTTCATCATATTGCCGAGCTTCTGGTAGTGTGATGAGACCATTTTGGACAAGTTTCCTTAGAACAAATTTGATAGGTTCTCGCAATGGAGTGAATTTGTGTCTAGGTGTAAAGTCTTGTTTGGGTTTATCCCTAGGATTAGATGGGATAGTCTTTGTAGGTGTTTGAAGATTAACTTGTGTTTGAATATGTTTAGTGTCTGCAACACAGGATCATCAACAACATTTTTATTCTTGGACCAAAAGTGGGGTTTTTCATTAGACGCTTGGGAGTTGTCTTTTGTTTCTTTGAATATCTTGACTAGTACTTTTTCTATGAGGGATTTTTCAATGATTGTCCCTTTGGAAATAATTTCATCAAAAGAGTTATCATATTCGATTTGTAAATGAAATTCAATTTCAGGATTGAGTTTTTAGATGAATATGCTAACTAGTTGTTTCTTTAGGGATAGGCCAAGGAAATTTTCTAGCCATGTGTCACCATCTTTGTAAAAATGAGATGAAGGTTTCCCCATTGTGTTGTTTTTTATTACATAGGTCTATCGTGGAAATCTCATGTTTGATATTGAAGGAAAAGTGTGTAATAAAATTTTCAACCAATTCATTAAATGTCTTAATACCCATGGGTTAATGAGAAAACCATTCTATAATTGCTTTCCCTCCAAGACTACGAGGAAAGAGGCATAAGAGATAAGTCTCATTATGGACAACCTCTAAGAAAGAAATATAAAACTCCTTAACATGTTCTTTGGGATCACCTTTTCCTTTGTATTTGTCCAATTTTGGCATTTCAAAATTTGGAGGAAAAGGGTTCATAGGTAGTGACCTATTAAAGGGGTAAGGACAAACCTCCTCCAAAGAGAAATATTTCTTTGTGTGTCCTAGTGTAAGATCTGAAATTTGTTTCTGAAGATTGGAAAACTTAAGATCAATTTCAAATGTAGGTTGTTGTTGTTGAGCAAGATCTTGTTGAATAGATGATGATTGTTGTGCTACATGAGGGGGATTGGTATGGGATGTATATGAGTGGATATTATATGAATTGTTAGAAATTGTGTAAGAATTTTGAGGTTGTGAGTTTTACGGAGGATTCATATAAGAATTTTGAGGTTGTGAGTTTTGATGTGGATTCATGTAAGAGTGTTGAGGTTGTGAGTTTTATGGTGAGGTCATGTAGGAGTGTTGATGTTGTGAGTTTTGTGGTGGAGTGACATATGAGGCGTTAGGAGTAGATGATTGGGCTTGTAACACTTGGGGTGTATTGGTGACTGATATAAGAGGAATAGATGATTGGGAACTTGTGATGTCATGTGTGTTGGTGCATGGGAGGTTTGAGGTGTATATGATGTGAAAGAAGGATTAGGTTGAGGCATGGATGACATGGATAGGGTGATTAGAGGAATAGAAGTGCATAGGGAGGAAAATGTACCTACCTACATAGGTACTACACTAATAGGTACCTGCACATATAGGTGTAGGTACCTTGTCTTCTTGTTTTTCCCACATAGGTTTTTGTCTATGATTTTTTAAAAAAATTAAAGGAGCATTGTTTAGAAAAATAAAACACATAAAAAACAAAAAAAACATAAAAACATAAAAAGTTAAAAGTTGTTTTTTTTTCAAATATTAATTTTATTTATTTATAATAAAGAACCCTCTAGATTTAGTAGTAGGTCACATCAGTGACTAGGGGCCAGTCATAGGGGACTAAGTCAGACCCCTCTTCATTGAGCATTTTTTTATCAAGTAGGCAATTTTCAAACCTCATTTTTTGGTCATATAGAGCCCGATTTAAGTGGTTTTTATAAATAGGGTAAAATATCATCCTCTACATTGTGGTGATATTGGTTTTTTTCTTAGGATTCTCTACTTTTCCAGAAAACTCATTTTCTCACTGATGTCTCTATCTTTTCACAATTTTTAGACCTTCCAAGCTTCATAACTTTTACAAACGGACTCTGATTCAGGTGATGTTTTTTAAAGTTGATATTTTTTCCTCTACGTAGTAGTATTATCAGTTCTTGAGGACTTTTGGAGTTTTATTTCTAAGTCCACTCATTGCAAACACATGCTAACACTTGATTTTAACATTTATTTTTATCTATTGTTTGCTACATGTTCTAACTTGATTTGTGTGGCCTCTTATCACTTGACAGAGAAGTAAAAGTAAAACTACTAATCCATTGTGTTGTAGGTTTTCACTTGTTGAAGACATCATTTGACATATTGTATTTTTGTTGTCTTATGGACTTGATTGAGGCTTTAGGAGTGTACCTTATCATCAAATCTAAAGACAAATTTTTAGGCGTACTCAACACAACTTTTAAATTTTCCATTGATCAAAACACATTCTCACAATATTCCTTCAATTTGGGCTTAAAACAAATACTTGTTTGCATCAGCATACTTGAAATTTCTAATGTTGAAATGAGGGTTAAACTTTAAAGGTCTACGTGTTTTAGCTATGTTTAGAGATCTAAACACTGAAATGAGTCTCGAGATTTTTCTTGCTCTCCTAGGTTGGATCTTATATGAAGATTCCTAATGTAAATGATAATGGTAGACAAAACACTTCAAGCTATACATGCAACTTCATCACTAGAAGAATGAAAATAAAATAGTTGTTTTATAGGCTAGATGATCAAGACAAAGCCTTTTGTTAGGTGTATACATTGGATCTTCTATGAACATTATCCACAACAAAAGAAGTATGAACAATGCAACATGTTGATTAAAGGCTACTACTGTATGGAAAAATATAATATTCTTTGTTTTCTCTCATAGGGTGGATGGTCCATGAAATAGCTAGGCTTTGGTCTCTTATAAGCTTCATTTAAAAGGAGCATAATATAGTCCATGAAATTTAGTGGATTAATAAATATCTCTATTAGTTTAATTTTTCTAGGTGTTTATGCTTTCTATGAAATGCTATCCCTCTCCCACAAACCTCATCTTGGTACTTCCATGGTTTATACATTGGTATTGGTTGTGGTCCTAATAGTTAAGGCACTTTTATTCTATGTACATGATGCATTCCAAAGCCCCTCTTCTAAAGATAGAAGCCTACATTTAAAGTATTCATGGGACATGCCTATAATATTCTTGTCATTCATGGTATTGGCACTTGTGCATATTCTTGTAGCATACAAGGCAAGTTGTAGATCCCCTAGCACAATGTTGTTTTTCATTGAGTTGATTCAGAAAGTGTAAGATGATTTCCAATCAAAGAATACATTTTAAAAATAAATCTTGATTAACTTGATAGTAATTTATGATATATTTAAAGTTTATTATTTATTATTTCCTTATTTGATTGATATATTTTTAGGTTTGATAGGTTTTGTCATTAAAAATGTTTTTCAATGAATACTGAAAGGTTCCCCACTCCCCAACCCCAAGTTCTAGTAAAAGTTCTTCTAAAATTGATTCTAATGAAAAGAGATTACTCATTTATGAGGAGAGGTACTTGCCTGCCAGAATACTTACTGATATATGTAGTCTTTTCATTCAGTTTGAAGGTCTTCTTATTCATTATAAGATTACAAATGGAGGCATATCTATTGACTCTTCCATTTATAGGTCTTTTTAGGGTAATCATGGTCAAAATCAATGTGTTACCCTAGGAAGGCTTTGTATTGATAATACATTTTTCTTTCCTTCAAAAGGTAGTCCTCTAACTTGGAGTTACAAAAAATATGACAAATGCATCCATTTACACTCCACTATTATGTGGCTCTATTGCAGTGGATGTAGATAAAATATGGATTCTAAATTTTAATGAACATTTTGGATTTTCTCATAATATGCCTAAATTGAATCTAGAAGAGTATGAAAGGCCTATAAAAGTATATATTAAGGTTAGGAAGTAAAAGAATGGCTCTGATGGTATAATATTCATACATGGGTTTGGGGAAGGTGTTTTTTCATGGATGCATATTATGGCTTCCTTAGCTAGACAAATTGGACCTCCTATTGTTGCATTTGATTAGCCTAGTTGGGGATTGACTTCTTGACATCTAGTAGGGTAGAATGGGAATAAAAGAGAATGTCTAACCCATATGAACTTCAAACGTAAGATTAAATTTTCTACTTTATGTATCTCTACCAATGCAACAAGCAATTTTAAAATTTAGGTATGTTGTGGCACTAGAGATTTGACCACATTGGTGAAAAGGATCTTCAAACCATGATTATGGGCTTGGGAGAGGTGTTTTCTCATGGAGGCATATTATGGCTTCCTTAGCAAGATGAAATGGACTTCCTATTGTTGCATTTGATTAGCCTAGTTGGGGATTGACTTCTTGACATCTAGTATGGTAGAATGGGAAGGATAGAGAATGTCTAAATCACATGAACTTCACACTTAGGTGAACAACAAAAATAACTTCCTCTCCCTCATCAAATCTATTATTTTTGTTTACTGGGTTGCCTTAATTGTTTGATTCATGTAGTGACTTAAGCCTTTGTCACATGCTCTATTATAACAAGAAGTGCCACTTTGGATGTATTTATTCTTTTTTCAATTAGAGATCTATTTACTTTGAGCTTAAATTTTTCTTTTGATTTTAAACTCCAACTATTAAGTAATTTATAATACATGAAAGTTGGGCACCTTGTGCATAAGACCCCTAGTTTGATCTTTTAGTTCTTTGACAACTAAACCTAGAAAGTTTTGACTTTGGTAGGTCAATCTACTAGTTTCTTTTTTTTGAGAGATTGTTTTTTCTTTAGTTGTGCTTATGGGTCATGATGACAGGGAATTACTTTCTCTAATGGTATTTGAAAGAGCACATACCTCTAATCAATAAGTGAGGTTTGATGGATAGTCAGTTGGGTTCTTTTATCCTAAGCTAGGTTTTTTGGTGTTCGTTATGTGCTAATGGGTTTCTTAGGCTTAAAGCTTATTTTAGCAATTTAATTATACTTTACAATTGTGCAAATTTATGGACTCTCTGAAAATATTGTTCACTATGTCTAGCATGTGTATGTCTACAACTATACCAGCTCTTCCTTGTGTATCCTCTAGACATGGAGGCATTTCCATATGGTCGTGCTATTTTATGGTAGTGAATATCCTTTTACATCAATTATTAATTGACAAGGCATAAATTAAACATGGAGTGTTTGGAAGTGTGCCTTGCAACTTGTGTATCCATAACCATTTGACCTGGTTCAAAGTTCAATTTTCCTATATTAGTATCCTTGTAAAAATTGTGTGTTGAATGTTATATGTGCCACTATATAGCATATCTTGATCCTTGGGCGTTAAGACTTCAATAACCATTTACCTTTTTCATTGTATTTTATATATAGGTGAACCCTTGGTTAGTAAAGAATAGGGCACTATCTCTCCTCATTTTTCTTGCATTGTTTGTAGGAAAAAACATTATTAGAACCATAAAATCAACATGAAATTTCCATATCTATTAGGTACACATCATGTCTACAAACAATAGATTCATTGTTGTTATCCATGCCTTTCAAATTATGACTTTATAAGTTATTAGAGGAAACCAACTCACACATACTAAAGGACTCTCATGATTGTAGAAATAATTTTGAAGCCAATGTGAATGTAGACGGTGGAGAAATTATCAGGCATGCACTAATTTAAAATATCTTATTGTGGCTCTGACAATGAGAAAATCTAGATTGAATATAGAAAAGTTGTAAAGAATATTATTTAATTAGTAAAAAGTAAAAGAATTTAATTAAAATTTTAAAAAATATATTTTGTAAAATTTTAAGTAGAAGAAAAAAAACTCATATGATAAATCAATTGTATTATTTGTATATAATTTTACAATCACAATAAAATCTTTATCATAAGAAAAATTAATAAACAATTATATTAATCATTTTATTATAATTTATATTCTAATTTTTATATTATGTAAACTTCTTATTCTTAAAACATTTTTCTCAGTCATTTGTTTGAGTTGGCTGCCGTGTATGCAATGCCATTAACATTTAAGAAAGAGTAGACTAATATAAAAGCTATAAATAATAGTCACATATATATTGAGAATATACCTTTCCTTTTTAATTATTATAAAACAAGAACATACTCAAAAAGTATTTCTATCTCCTTTTATAGTTATATATTCAATATATAACTAATTAATTAATCGTATAAATAAAAAAACCACAACGTTAGTGTCATTCAATTCTAATGTGTATAACACCATTTCCATAAAAATAGGTACACCTACAAACCCATTAAGTAATCGTATAAATAAAATAAAAATTTAAAAGACACGTAAACCTGAAAAACTTTCAAAAGAAAAATTAGAGGAGAAGTTCTTTGGTTTTTTTCCCATTTTCATACATTTTTTATGTACCACTGGTTGATTTACTTATTCACATTCATCTACAATTGGTTATAAAATAGTCTCCTTGGTAACATCTACTCACTCAACATTCACATCGATAACTTTGGATTCCATCTTGGCCTTGGGAATAGCAATATTTAGCACACCATTTTTCAATTTGGCCTTAATCTTATCAGCCTCATAGTTATTAGGAAAGAGGAGTCTACTATTGTAGGAGTTGATCTTGTTCACCTATACTTATACTTATGTCTAAAAGCTTGATTGTGTCGAGAAACATATTTGGGGGCTTTCATAGAGGCAAAATTTTCAAGACCTTGGCTTCTCTTGGTAATCTGTCAAGCCCCTAATCTAAAAATGTTAAAGATAATGCTTGATACTACTTTCATATAATGTTTATTTCATGCAAGTACTTGATAATGCTTCTTTGTTAATTCTTTGTGATGTTGAAACATGACTTAACATTACATATATCCTATTGTATTAAATAATTCTTGAATGGTTCCAAAGTAAAAGAAAACAAGTCTTCTAGCGAGGCCACAAAATTAATGAATAACATCTACAACCTCCATTTCTTGAGTTAGAAAATGTGTTGAGCCATTACTGCAAGCACTTGCATTACACTCTGATTTTGTATAACTAACCCCAACTTAGTTCCCTATTATTTCTTGAAATAACTTTTTAAAAATAGCATACAATCTATTGCTCTCTTATAGTCTTTCTTCAATAGCTTCCATAGAAATTTGATATTCTAGGGTTCAATTTTCGTTTGGAGTTACTTAAAACAATTATTCTAAATTTACATTATTTTTCAGTTATAAAATAAGTTTTATTATTACAATACTATAAAGACAGGGACATGCCACTATGTGGCACTTGTTTATATAGTGGCTCCAACATAAATTTAAAAAGAAAATAGTTTAGATAATTTTGAATTTAGATATTATTAAGTCTAATTTAATCCTCGAATTTTAAAATTTCGTGAGAAATATTATTAAGAAAAAAATAGGCAGACCATATGGGATCCATGTGAATGCAAAATGACTCCTCAGTTATCTCTAGTATTGGTGAGAAAATTTAGGAAGAACATGGGAGCATAAGATTCTAAGCTCTATGGGCAATTCCATGAGAAATTATAAAAGTTCATGTTTGATGGCGGAAAGTCATTTATAATCAGATGACAAAGTTGCGGGTCATATATCACTTTTACGTCTATCTACTCAGGACTTGAAGTCTGTAGTGCGCCCAATTTTCGAACATCTATTGAAATTTCTTAACACCCAAAAGATATGACAAGCATTGTGAGATTGACAAGCATTTCAAATCCCCGGGGCATCAAAAGCGTCCAGTTAACATGCTAAGAATGTTTTATAACGGAGCTTAATAGTTTAGAGTCTGACCTCTCATAAATTTTCATCGAAATGGTATTTGATATTGTTATATCACTTCCGGACTGACAAGTCAAACATGTGCTATTATTTATTGGTATTGTTCTTGAGTCAAATGTCAACTGCAATAGTATAATGCCATTCACGCCTATTACCACCGTAAGATTAACAACGTGATAACGTGCATATAACCATATTGTCAACCGGTGAGGTCAAGACTCCTCGTTTGCTACAGATTTTACGAAGGCTGAATTTCTATATAAGAGAGGCTAAAGCCATAACTTGCCGTATAACCAGTGCAAATCTTAAATCTTCCCTCATCCAAAATGGCCACCAATCAAGCCTTACAGCCATTGCTTCTTTTAGTTGCTATCTTTCTATTCCAGTCAGTAATGGCGAAGTCATTTCGAACTTCCGAAAATATGACGAAGGCTGAAAATGCTGTTAAATATCATGTTGAGAAGCCGGAGCTTGTTGTTTAAATGGTAGCAAGGTAATCATGTCGCCTTTGAATCTAAGACATTTTAGAGCATTTAAAATATCAAGAGCTACTGTGCAGGAGTCTGAATACTTCGAAAAGGCAGCTGAGCTCACTGTCGTGTGGAACGGGGAACCCCATTGACGACTGTTGGCGTTGTGATCCCAACTGGGTTAATAACAGAAAGAGGCTGGCTGACTGTGCCGTCGGATTTGGCAAGAACGCCATTG
Organism: Cunninghamia lanceolata; assembly: GCA_027924645.1. Classification (NCBI taxonomy): domain Eukaryota; kingdom Viridiplantae; phylum Streptophyta; class Pinopsida; order Cupressales; family Cupressaceae; genus Cunninghamia; species Cunninghamia lanceolata. Next base: position 2,125,427 of record BSBN01001427.1, on the reverse strand, counting down.
GAGGTAAGCAGGGCAGATTTTATGTGGTTACAGATCCCAATGTCGATGACCCGGTCAATCCTCGCCCCGGCACTTTGCGCCACGCTGTTATTCAAACCGAGCCTCTCTGGATTATTTTCCAAAGAGATATGGTTATTCAGATCAAGGAGGAGCTTATCATGAACAGTTATAAGACTATTGACGGTAGAGGAGCCAACGTTCATATAGCAAATGGAGCTTGCATTACAATACAGTATGTGAACAACATCATCATTCATGGAGTTCATATCCATGACTGTAAACCTGAGGGAAATACGAATGTTAGGAGCTCCCCCACCCATTATGGGTATAGAACCAGGAGTGATGGAGATGGGATTTCCATCTTCGGAGGAAGCGCAATTTGGGTAGACCACTGCTCGTTGTCAAGCTGCGCAGATGGACTGATCGACGCCATCATGGGCTCCACTGCTATCACCATTTCAAACAACTTTTTCACTCACCATGACAAGGTGCTCAACTGCTTATTTGCTCTCTCATAAATTCATTTTTCTTAAAAAAACCTTCACAATTGTATTTTTATCACACAGGATCTTAGAGAAGGGTACTAAATGTTGGAATTTAATCCTCGTCAGTTCAATTAATGCTAACTGCCCCCGCGTCAGACCTGGGGATCTCCCGCATCCTCCTCTAGCACCGTTGGCCTACCACATTCATTTCTGGTAGGTGAATTTGAATTTGAAAGAGGTTGAGTGCCCATTTTGCTGGGTATGTGAAATGAAACAAAAAGGAGGGAAAGAACCATTGTCAGTAGCTAGCAGAAGAATGTGTTGAACCTGCAGTAGCAGAGGAATTAGAAGGTTCCAGGAGAGAACAACAGATGAAAAATAGCAGAGAGGAATGTTGCAGTAGCAACAGTAGTCAGCTACGGAGTTCCAGGCAGCTCCGGATATACAGTGTGCAGCTCCAGAGATTGGGGCAGAGTAAGAAAATAGAGCAGCATCTCTGTATTGTAATGTGGATGAAGTTTTGAATGTATTCTAGTGGAAGGAAATATATATATATGAAATATATTGCTGTCTCTTCTGTGTTAGGTTTCCTTCTGTGTGTGTTTTGTTTTATGCTGTTCATTATTGTTGTAGCATTGCATCTGAGAACAACATTCTGCCCATCTCCCCTGTTTTTCTGCCAACAAGTGGTATCAGAGCCCTGTTTTTCTGGGCAGTCAAGCTTGTGTGGGTGTTTTATAAGCCCTAGTTTTGTCTAGGCATTCATGGTAGGTGGGGATAGCAAAGGATGGCAACAACCGCCAAGTTTTGATAGGCAGAACTATGATATTTAGTCTAAGAAGATGAAGACCATTCTGGTTGCGAATGACCTATGGGATTTGGTCACTAATGGGTTCACAGACATCACAGATCCAGCAGCCTATGCAGCCTTAACGAATGCTCAAAGAAACTAGTTGAAGGAAACTAGGATGAAAGATGCAAAAGCCCTCAGTCTAGTTGAGGTAGCCCTGACAGAGGCTATTTTCCCCTACATTGCAGCAGCAAACTACTCTAAACAGGCTTGGGATATATTGCAGAACAGCTACAAGGGAACTGACAAAGTGAGGTCAGTCAAGCTCAAGCTGTTTAGACGAGATTGTGAGATGCTTCAGATGAAGGAAAGTGAGTCTATTTCAGACTTTCACACCAGGGTTTCTATCATGCTGAATCAACTAAGGATAAATGGAGAAACCATGGATGAACAAAGGATTGTTGAAAAAATCCCAAGGTGCCTACCTTCTAGATTTGACCCTATAGTCATAACTATAGAAGAGATAAAGGATCTGTCCAAGATGACAGTAGATGAGTTGATGGGCTCTCTTTAAAGCCATGAGCAGCGGTTGAATAGATCCGCTCCTTCCCTTGAGCAAGCCTTCAAGGCTCAGACCAATGCAAGAGGTCGGGGAAGAGGAAGAAACAACAGAGGTAAAGGTCAAAGAGGTATAGGAAGAAGCAACTCCGGAAGAGGAGTTTCAAACAGCTAAGAAGAGGCAAGCAGCTCACAGCTAAACTATCAAGGAATGAAGAAGAACAGCAGTTCTAATCAAAGGGATGACAAGAGTAATATTCAATGCTATTACTGTCATAAGTTCGGCCATTATGCTAGTGAGTGTAGAAAGAAACAGCAAGACCATGGAGGCCAAAATGCTAATGTAGCAAATGAGAATAGGGCTGAAAATGAGAAACAGTCCAAGGTATTTATTGTGTGCAACCTTGCTGAGAAGGGTAGCCATGAAGTCTGGTATTTGGACAGCGGGTGTAGCAACCACATGAGTGGTAATGAAAATCTGTTTGCCTCCATTGACAGAAATGTCAAGTCTGAAATCATGATGGGGAATAGCCAAAAGGTTCCTGTCATAGGAAGAGGCATCATAACAGTCCTTAGCAAGCAAGGTGAGAAAATGCAGATCCATGATGTCTATTATGCCCCTGGCATAAAGCATAATCTCTTGAGCATTAGACAGATGGTCCAAAACGGTTATAGAATCCTGATGGAAAATGAAGGGTGCACTATATTTGATAGAGGAGGCAGCAAGAAGGTCATTGCAGCAGTGCAGATGACGAGAAATAGAATGTTTCCCCTGTCACTGACTCCAGCGCCATCTCCGGCGCTAACTCCGGTGCTATCTCTAGCGCAGTTTCCTGCACTATCTCCGGTGCTCACAGCAGTGGGATAGCAAACAACGTTCAAGACAGTCATTAAAGACCCATCCAAACTCTGGCATTTGAGGTATGGGCACTTAAGATTTTCTGGTTTGAGTTTACTGTCTAGGAAAGGCATGGTTAGAGGGCTACCAAACATTGTTGAGCTCGATGGGAAATGTGAAGCCTACATTCTAGGAAAGCAGCATAGACAACCCTTTCAATCAGGGTATTCTAGAAGGGCAAAAGCACCTTTGGAATTGGTGCATTCAGATTTATGTGGCCCTATGAAAACTCCCACATTAGGTGGGAATGTATATTTCATGACCTTCATTGATGATTACAGCAGAAAAATATGGATTTATTTTTTGAAGAACAAATCAGAGGCCTTTGAGAAGTTTAAGGAGTTTAAGGCATTGGCTGAAAAGCAAAGCGGCCGACATATCAAGGCCCTAAGAACAGATAGAGGAGGAGAGTATGTCTCCAAACAATTTCTAAATTTCTGCAAGTATGAAGGCATTCATAAATAGTTCACTACCAGGTATACTCCACAGCAAAATGGAGTTGTTGAAAGGAAAAATAGAACCATCACAGAGATGGCAGCAAGCATGCTGAAGGAAAAGGGACTGTCAAATGATTTTTGGGGTGAAGCTGTAGCAACAGCGGTATACCTATTGAATAGGTGTCCTACAAAGGCAGTTCATGATCAAATTCCACAAGGGGCGTGGACAAACTGCAAATGGACTGTTGAGCACCTAAGAATTTTTGGGTGTGTGGCATATGCATTCGTGCCTAAAGAGAAGAGGCAGAAATTTGATGATAAAGGTGAGAAATGTATCTTCACAGGTTATAGTGAAGAATCACAAGCCTATAGATTGTTTAATCCCATCACCAAAAAACTTGTGATCAGTAGAGACGTTGAATTCATTGAGAATGAAGCATGGGATGGAACGGTGGATAGCACCACGGGCATTTCAGTCACAATGCCCCTTGAAGATGAAGAAGCTTTGGAGGACAGCAACTCTAGAGGAGCTATGGAGAGCAGCAGCTCGGGGAGAAACTACCATAGAGCACTAGAGAATAGCAGCTCCGGAGATGCTCAATACAACAGCTCCGGAGGTAGACAACAGCATTGTAGCTCAGGAGATCAGCAGCTTCAGAGGTCTGCAACTCCAGAGAACAGTAGCTCTGGAGGGCATTATAATAGCAGCTCCGGAGGTCATCAGAACTGCAGCTCTAGAGGTCACAGCAGCAGCTCCGGAGGTCGTCACAACTGCAGCTCCAGAGGTCAGAACAGCAGTAGCTTCGGAGGAAATACAGACCCCACACTCGCATCATTGATGGCATGGAGGACAAAGAGTGTGAAGGAGATTTATGATAGCACCAGGTATGCTGATGATGATGAAGATTTGAATTTTACATTATTTTCTTCTAGTGATCCAATCTACTTTGAAGAAGTTGTGAAAGAGAAGAAATGATGTAAGGCCATGGATGAGGAATTAGATGCCATAGTGAGGAATGACACATGGCAGCTAACTGATTTACCTAAGGGTAAACAAGTGATTGGAGTTAAGTGGATCTATAAGACCAAGTCTACTACTGAAGGAAAGATTGACAGACATAAGGCAAGGCTGGTTGTCAAAGGGTACAAACAACAGCCTGGAAGAGATTATGATGAGACCTATGCACCAGTTGCAAGGCTGGAAACAGTTCGGGCAGTCATTGCAATAGCAGCCCAACACATATGGAAGGTGTTTCAGATGGATGTAAAGTCAGCCTTCTTGAATGGAGTGCTGAAAGAGGAAGTGTATGTGGAGCAGCCACCTGGCTATGAAGTCCCAAGGCAAGAGGACAAGGTATATAGGCTCCGAAAAGCCCTCTAAGGGCTGAAACAAGCTCCTAGGGCATGGTACAGCAGGATTGACTCATATTTGTTGAGCAATGGCTTTAGCAAAAGCAGCAGTGAGCCCACTCTCTACATCAAAGTAGCTGAAGGTAACATTTTGATTGTTGTTTTGTATGTAGATGATTTGATTTTTACTGGAAATAGTGATCTTTTCATTGCTGATTTCAAAGAGGCAATGAAGAATGAGTTTGAGATGACAGACTTAGGTCTACTGAAGTTTTTCCTCGGCATTGAGGTCAAGCAAATAGAGCATGGCATATATATTTTGCAAACTAACTATGCCAAATAGATTGTGAAAAGGTTTAAAATAGAAAATAGTAAACCTACCTCTACACCTACAGCCACAGGTCTGAAGTTGAGTAAAGAGGACATCAGCAGGGAAGTAAACCCAACCCTCTACAAGAGCATGGTTGGAAGCCTCATGTACTTGACAGCAACTAGGCCTGATTTGATGTATGCTGTAAGCCTGATTTCTAGGTTCATGGAGAAGCCTAAGGACACGCATTGGCAAGCAGGAAAGAGGATCTTGAGGTATGTCAATGGCACAACAAGTTATGTCATTTTGTATGATGTTTCTGATGAGTTTAAGTTGGCTGGTTTTATGAACAGTGATTGGGTAGGAAATGTTGATGACTGGAAGAGCACATCCGGCTATGTATTTCACATAGGTTCAGGTGTGATATCATGAGCATCCAAGAAGCAGCCCATTATTTCTCTCTCTACAGCAGAAGCTGAGTATATTGCAGCAAATGCAGCCGCTTGTTAGGCTATTTGGCTGAGAAGAATCCTTGCAGACTTGTATGAGCAGCAAAAAGATGGTACGACTATTCATTGTGACAATGTTTCATCAATAGCCTTGACAAAGAATCTGGTCTTCCACGGATGAAGCAAGTACATTGAAATCTGTTATCACTTCATTAGGGAGTTGGTAGAACGAGGAGAGATTGAGTTGTAGTATTGCAGATCCGAGCAGCAACTCGCTGACATTTTCACAAAAGCATTGCCGAAAGATTCGTTTGAATGCCTAAGGGATAGGCTCGGCATTGTGGATAGCTCCAGAGGTGTACAGCCCTGGAAAGAGGACAGCTACGGAGGTGTGCAGTCCTACAAAGAAGACAGCTCTAGAGGTTTAGATTCAGAAAGACAGCAGGAGAACTCCAGAGATGCAACTCTGGAATGTATGTGCAGCTCCGGAGATGCTCCGGAGATGCAGAAAAGGATCTCTGGAGTTGCAGAGAGTCAGCTCCAGAGATGCTCCGGAGATGCTGAAATAGGAAGTCAGCTCCGGAGATGCAGACAAGGAGCCCCGGAGATGCAGAGGGCAGCTCTGGAGATGATGCAGCATGACAGAAAGAGCTTCGGAGATCTGCTCCGGAAAGGCAAAGGCAAATGTATATCTCCAGAGATTAATTCTAGAATGAAGATTGCTGATTGACGTCTGACTTTAGATTAAGGGGGAGTGTTGGAATTTAATCCTCGTCAGTTTAATTAATGCTGACTGCCCCCGCGTCAGACCTAGGGATCTCCCGCATCCTCCTCCAGCACCGTTGGCCTGCCGCATTCATTTCTGGTAGGTGAATTTGAATTTGAAAGAGGTTGAGTGCCCATTTTGCTAGGTATGTGAAATGAAACAAAAAGGAGGGAAAGAACCATTGTTAGTAGCTAGCAGAAGAATGTGTTGAACCTGCAGTAGCAGAGGAATTAGAAGGTTCCAGGAGAGAACAGCAGAAGAAAAATAGCAGAGAGGAATGTTGCAGCAGCAACAGTAGTCAGCTACGGAGTTCCAGGCAGCTCCGGATATACAGTGTGCAGCTCCAGAGATTGGGGCAGAGTAAGAAAATAGAGCAGCATCTTTGTATTGTAATGTGGATGAAGTTTTGAATGTATTCTAGTGGAAGGAAATAAATATATATGAAATATATTGCTGTCTCTTCTATGTTTGGTTTCCTTCTGTGTGTGTTTTGTTTTATGCTGTTCATTATTGTTGTAGCATTGCATCTGAGAACAGCATTCTACCCATCTCCCCTATTTTTCTACCAACAAGAAGTGCATTATCAGACAGAAACATAAAATAATGTTATTATCTATTAAGTTATCAATTAAAAAAGCTATTGCTCTAGTTAAATATATAGTGGTTTTTTGCAGGTCATGCTCCTAGGACACAACGATGACTATACCCAAGACGTTAAAATGCAAGTAGCAGTTGCTTTCAACCACTTTGGGGAAGGGCTTGTTCAGCGTATGCCTAGGTATGAATAAAATCTTACAAGAATTCTGCAATGCTTATACAAAGACCACTATACAACTTGCTGAAGTTTATCTGTCTGTTCTCCATTGAAGCTTAAAAAATTAATGTTTTAATGCAGGTGCCGACATGGATACTTTCATGTGGTGAACAATGATTACACCCACTAGGAAATGTACGCAATCAGGGGAAGTGCAAACCCCACCATTAACAGCCAAGGCAACAGATTCCTTGCCCCTGACAATCGATTCAAAAAGGAGGTAAATGGCTTATACAACTCATGTCTCTTATTTATCTCTTTGGTTTACAATGAATGTAGAATAGTTATGATGAGTATGAGTAATGTGCAGGTGACAAAGCATGAAGATGCAACAGAAGATACGTGGAAGAATTGGAATTGGCGATCAGAGGGAGATCTGATGTTAAACAGGGCATTCTTCACAGCATCAGGGGCTGGAGCATCCTCAAGCTATGCCAAAGCTTCGAGTATGGCAGCAAGGCCTTCCTCTATTGTGGGCTCTATTACTGCAACTTCAGGGGTTCTCACCTGCAGAAGGTTCCTGCTATTAGACCAAAATACATGTATTATGCACAAACTATTTGGAATCCCTTTAGTCTGCAACTTGGCAGGCATGGATGCATTGAATGATGCATTTGTCTCTCTCTAGACAATATGATCATGTATCAATATAATTAGGGGTTGTTAGTCATTTTAGTTTTGTTCGTTGAGACTATACAGTCTTCTTCTACTAAATTGGAATATATCATTCTTCTTTTCCTTAGATTAGAAGCGTAGTGGAGGAGGGTCATGCAGCCAGTGTTTATTATCTTGCTTGCCACTTAATAATAGTTTAATGTTCATAGAACTATTGCAGAAAAGCAATTTGTGGTGGAAAATTTTGAAACTATTGACACGCCGGCATAATTGCAGACAACACCACTAAATATATTTCACTTTCACTTCCATGGGACTTATATTTAACTCTTTCTTCTTCTTCTTTTCTTTATTGTTTTTGGATGAATATGCTATTTAACTTATATTAAAGTAATAAGTAGTACATATTCACAAAAAATGGAAGGGTGCTAGAAAGTCACAGCCATGTAGTCACAACTTCAAGAGGTGATCAAAACATAATGTGTAAAGCCTTAACATGTAAACATGAAAATACATAAACAAAGGGCCTAGCCCGAAGAACATTAAGCAGCAAGAGCAGCACCAATAGAAGGTGGAGGATTTCTGTTGCCAGATTTCTCCCAAAAATCCCCATGGTTGGCATCCTCAATAGGCTCCCAAGCATTGAGAGTAATAGTAGCATCTTTATTCTCTTTAGGAGGCTGAGTGCGAACCAGGGAAATGGAAAGCTACAACTGAGGAAACTTGTCAGTGTCAGATCAGCCAATATTCCATCGTGGAGATGATGGTCTGGAAGGCAAAACCCATCCCCCATGGGCAGCAGAGTCCTTGGAGGGTTGAGGACCACGAGAATGAGAGACATGATCAGGATCACCATGGTTGCCACCACGATCCCTCTGGTCACATCAAGAGGACTAACTGCGATCACACTGATGCCCTCGAGAGGAGGACGAATTAGGCAAGACCTAGACAAAAGTGCAGTGAACATTGCTGATGCAAGGGCATCAATTAAGTTTTTATTCTATTTAGTTGATGTTTTTAAGTTTTGTCCATTTCCTTCTTTAATTAGCTATGGAGTTTTGTTTTGGATGAAAGAAGAAGTTGAGGGATGTTAGTTGTTGTTCCAAAACTGCTAGAAGAAGTTGAAACTAATAAAAATGGCTAAGGGGAGGAAGTTTGGAAAATGGTTAGAAGGCAGAGATCTGGCCACTTTTAAGAAGATCGTCATCCACACAAGGGGATTATAGTTGGAAGATATAGTGTGAAGGATTCCGAACAAAGATGGGCAGAACACAGAAAATGATAGATTGGGCAAGAGACTGGGAAAGAGACTCAGAGATGAAATAAAAGAAGAGTGAAAAATAATGAGTCAGCAAAGAAGAGGAATGACGGTCATCGGAGGAAGGAATGAGGCCAAGCAGTTGATGACCAATTGGTAAATAACAGAGGATCGATGGACTTGAAGAAGAGAGGTGATTCGGGAGGTGAGCCATTTGGTCTATGGAATCATTAGTAGGTTGCAAACGAGAAGAGACAAGATGCAGCTGAGTTGGATATGTCGAGAAGAATCGACTAAACAGGTTAAAGGCCTCCATCGAGAAGAGTAAATGTTTAATTATTGACTATAATCGTCATAGTATGTGGAAGTAATAAAGTAATCGTTCAGGTCACTGTCTGATTCAATTGTTTGTTTTAGAATTGAGAATAGACTAATCTTTGTGTTGGTCTATTAAGTATGTTGTATCTCTAAAAGCTCCTATCGCCTAAGATGTTCTGTTATAGAAATGTTTAATTTGTTGTTCTAGTTCCTATCGCTTTTAAGACAAGAAGTCTGTAGAGGTTTAAATGGTCTGTCCAAGATGTAAGAGACTAAGTGTTAAGATATTAGAGTTTGTGTTTGTGGGAGAGTGTGTTATCATTTTGGTATCAGAGCATCATATGAGAGAGAGTTGTCATTATTTGGTATCAGAGCCTAAAAGATCTGGGAAAGTTGGTTATGGTCATAGGATTTTGACAAGCATGTGTAGTGGAATTTAAACAGGTTAATAAGAAGAACTTGGGTACCAAAAGACTAGGCTAGGGAAAAGGAAAGAGAAGCCCTAGGTGAGGTATCATGAAGTTAAGAAGAGAAACTAAAAGATGCAGCAACAAGAAAGCCTCGAAAAGAAGGACACGTTGAAGGTCAATAAGATAAGACAGGATGTAGAGTTTGATCAAGAAATACCAGATCTGAGAAGGGATTTAGAGAGGTGTAAGCTCGTGGTGAAGCACTGGATTGATAAAAGAAGCCACAAATGTGATTGGTATTGGCCCATGACAAAGAGGTTGAAGTGGCCAGTAAAGTTGGTTGTAGAGAAAAGAAGAAAGCAAGGGTTGGATGCCTTGAGAAGAAAAGACAAAAGTGTAAGGAAAACCTGTAGAGATTTGGAGTTGCCAAGTGAGCAACATGTACGAGAGGAGATGAAGGAAGTTCTTATTGTAGAGTACTTGAAGAAAGATATAAAAGAAAGGAGAATAGAAGAAGTACAAAAACCAGCACTTGAAGAAGAAAGTAGTAAAGAAGAGAGAAAAGTGTCCATAAAGGAGGCACTTAAGGAGACATCTGGGTCTCTTGATTTATTTGCTAATGATATGTTTGAGAATGTAAATATAGGTAAGAGGAAGGTTGGGAACAAGACCTTGAAGATGATAAGAGTAGGGGTAAGAAGAGTACCCGTAGACAAAGATAATGATGAGAAAGAAAGGAAACAAGTTGCAGTGATAAGCCAAGAAGACCAAAGAAAATAGTTTGCAACAGAGGTACATTGTAAGGTACTTAAATATGAAGAGAGGGATATTAAAGAAAGAAAGGAAACCTACAAAAAAGAAGAGATGACAAGTGATGATGGTAAGGATGGAAGCAAATGGGCATAGCAAGCCAATGAAGAAGTAAATGTGAGTATGAATATTGATTTTGGTCATATATGTGAAAATAGGAATGTAAATGTGCAAGTAAAAAAAGAGGAAACACAATCATAAGACCATGGATATAGGGTGCCAAGTTGGTAGAAGAAAACCGTTAAAGAAGGATAGCAGATAAAATGTAAATAAGAGGTAGTTTATGATGGAGTTTGTGACAGCAAACGGAAACAACGGATGGAAGAAATGACAAAGTTTCCAAGTAGACAAGAAGGTAGGCCAAGTGCAAAAATAGAAAACATCAGCCCAAGAAGATGGAAAACAAAATGTGGGTAGTGAAGCATGGGACAGCAGTAGAGGAATGTGGTAATGTAAGACAAGGTGAAGAAGAGAGCAAGTCCAATGAACAAAGAATCATTAGGGAGATAGCAAAGGATGACAAGAGAACATTGCAACAGGGTATACAACAAGCGGGAACTTATGTAGAACTCGAAAAGAAAGAAGAAGCATTAGCACTCCATGAAAATGACATGACAATGGAGTTTGAATAAAGGAAAAAGTAGGAGAATGAGGTAGCAACTTGGAGGAAGTTGGAGGAGAGTACATACAATGTGGAAGGGAAACAAGTTAATTTTGATGTTGGCACTTTTGAATTTTGGAATGAAATTGTTGAAAGAAATAATTTTAAAGAAGAAAATGATAAGGATGTGGAACTAAATAGTTACAATGAGACATTGGAATGTGAGATGGAGTTGTGGAGGCTTGTGGATGAAAAAGACATGAGAAGGGAAAGATACAAGAAGAAAAAGAAAATCAAAAGGAGGCAGATTGGAAAGCATAGAATGAATAAATATGAGTGTGGAATAGGTCTAAAGAATGAGTTGGACAAGAGGAATGGGAAGAAAGAGAAGACAACAGAAGAATGGTATGATAAAGGCATGAAGAATGAATAAGGAAGAGAAAAGTAAGAAAATTTAGAAGTAGATATTATTGCAATGGAGATTACAAAAGATGAAGGAAAATAGATTCATGACATGAACATGATAGAGGTGGAAATAGAAAAAGGAGCAGTAAACAATAATAGCGTAGATGAATTGTGGGCACAATTTTCTAAGATAGAACAAGACGGGAGGGCAAAGATTGATAATGAAGGTATGAATATAAGTAGGACAGTGAAGGATATAGAAAGGAAGGTTGTTGCTATTAACAAAAAGGTTGGTGCAACAATTAAAATAGAGGTAACTATGAGTGTCTTCCATAAGAATGTTCTTATGTATTCTTTTTCTACGTTGAATGATAAGGATTTTGGGCAAGAGTTTGGAATAGTGTATGCAGATTTTAGTGGAGACATTGAAGGTTATGTTGAGAATGAAGGAGTCATATATGTTTTGTTGTTCTGTAGTTTAGTTATCAGAAAAGAAGAATATGAAATGTTGAATATCGATTTACATAAGGCTATGAATGGCTTTGATGAAGTTGCCAGATAGATAGGCAAGGTGAAAATGTTTGAAGGAGTAGATATGGAGATCTTTAATTTTAGTACATTTAGACATATTGATTTGTGTATGATTGTGTGTGCAAGAGAACTTTGGTGAAGAAAGCTGAGAAGTATAGAGCTGAGGAAAAATCTGCAATATTGGAGAAACGTGATAACTGATCTAGCACGATTGTAGAAAAGGTGAAAGAAAAGAACAAAGGTAGATAAGTTTTGATTAATGGCCTAATGTCTGGGGGCACATGCTTTCTTTTGTCCCCTGGGGATTTTGATGTAGGGGCATCGATTAAGTTTTGATTCTAACTAGTTGATGTTTTAAGTTTTGTCCATTTCCATCCTTAATTAGCTATGCAGTTTTGTTTTGGATGAAACCAAAGGTTGAGGGATGTTAGTTCCTATCTCCAAACTGCCAGAAGAAGCTGAAACTAACAAAAACAGCTAAGGCGAGGAAGTTTGGAAAATGGTCAGAAGGAAGAGATGAGGTCAGTTTTAAGAAGATCACCATCCATTAAGGGGGTTATAGTTGGAAGATATAGTGTGAAGGAGCCCGAACAAAGATGGGAAGAATGTAGAAAATGATAGACTGGGTAAGAGACTGGGAGATGAAATAATAGAAGAGGGAAAAACAATGAGAGTCAACAAAGAAGTGGAATGGCAGTTATCAGAGGAAGGAACAAGGCTAAGAAGTTGACCACCAATTGGTAAATAACAAAGGATCAATGAACTTGAAGAAGAGAGGCGATTCTAGAGGTGAGCCATTTGGTCTATTGAGTTGTTGGTAGATTGGGAACGAGAAGAAAGAAGATGCGGTTGAGTTGGATGGGTCGAGAAGAATCGGTTGAAAAGGTTATAAAGGCCTCCTTCGGGAAGAATAAATGTTTAATCATTGACTATAATCATCATAACATGTGGCTGTAATAATGTAATCATTCATGTCACTATCTGATTCAATTGTTTGTTTTGGAATTGATAATAGACTAATCTTTGTGTTTCTCTATTAAGTATGTTGTATCTCTAAAAGTTCTTGTCACCTAAGACATTATGTTATAGAAATGTTTAATTTATTGTTCTGGTTCTTGTCGCTTTTAAGACAAGGAGTCATTAGAAGTGTAAATGGCCTGTCTAGAAGAAGAGACCAAGTGTTAAGATATTAGAGTTTGTGTTTGTGGGAGAGTGTGTTATCATTTTGGTATCAGAGCATCGTATGACAGAGAGTTGTCATTAGTTGGCCCAATGGTCGAGTAGCTCCTACGGATGGGCAACTTCAAGTGCAACTTTACTAGCTTGCACCTAAATCTACATCAGAACATTAGAGCAAATGAGAGCTTTAGTGTATAAAGAAAAGTGTTTATTGGTAGAACAATGATTCAAAATAGAAATATTTATATCTTTCCAAATGCTAAAAAGAATTTCCATCCTAAAATTGTTCTAGATTTGAGCATATTAGCGGGGAAGATAGGGCTAGTCCCCAAGTAAGACCATATGCCAATAAAAGGTGGTAGGTCTGAAAGGCCAAAAGAAATCCAATTCTAGGCTTCTTGACATCGAGGGGAAAACTAGAAAAGGTACTCAAGAGACTCAAGTTACCCACATAATGGACAATGAGGAATGGTAACACCCATATGAGCCAGGCAAACCCCTAGGGGATGCCTTGATACAAAAAACACCAAGTAAAATGTACCAACTTAGGCTCAACCACATAAGACCAAATGCATTGAAACTATCTATTCCAGGTCCCATGAGAGGATTGAATATTCCAATAGTAGTTTAGATGTTCCACCATATGCAAATGGGCAGACAACCAAGAGTAATCTTTACAAGGTTTGTAGCTCTAAAAAGGAGCGTGTAGGTACCATTTGTAGTCTTTCCACCATGGCTTAAGGGATCTATTGCCTAACTTATGAATCATGTGAGAAGGAATAGCCTATATGACAACTTGGTAAGTCTCATGATCTATGTTAATAAGTCTATACTTTTGCATGAGCTCAGGTCAAGATAGGAAATTACTAGAGGTGAGCAATGCAAAAAGTTGGGCAAAATACAAAGCTCATGTTTGAAAAAACATTAGCGCATGAACCCAAGGAAGATTTGCAAGTGGCTGGTCTTGATTTCTTAAAATAGGGGAACACCAAATGGATTGATGGTTAATGGATAATCCATTGTAAAAATCATCTCCAACCTAGCGAAGCCAAGGATTGAGGGCTTCCCAAACTTTCCAAATGCTCTTTATAACAAAAGTAATTTGGATAGAAACATGTTCTATCATAATGAAAATGGTACCTATATCCAAACCTTTCCATGCTAGTCGTCCCATAGGAGTGCCAATGCAAATGTAGTGCCTAGCATGAAGTTTCTAAGCTTCATTACCTTGAAAGGCTCAATTAATCCATTTAGCACACAAGGCAATGCTTTGATGATGAATGGATATCAAATCATGTTCTCCATCCTCGTAAGGAAGGCAATAAAAATCCTAGGCAACTCAATGAAAACATTGAGTGCCATCATGGGAAGCCCACATAAAATCTCTAAGCAACTTTTCAATTTTCAAATAAGAGGCCTTGGAAGGGACCCAACATGAAGAATATAAAATATGCATAAAAGTTAAGATTTTAGAACAGACTTGAAATTTTCTTGCTAACAATAAGGGTTTGGTAATCCAATACTGTAATTTTTTTCAATTCTAGCAATAACAACTTTCCATATCTCCAAGGGAGAGGCTTGGAAAGCAAAATGGATACACAAAAAATGGGAGATTTCCCTATGGCCGATCCATTTCCATCTGAAAGAATCAAACTAGCCTAGCTTAGGGAGGAAAGATTACCTATAACACAAGGTTTTATCCACTGGATGCTTGAACTAGAGGCTTGGCAAAAAATATTCAGGAAATGAAGTCCATGATTGATGTTTTCCTCGTCCTCAATGAGATTGAGGAAAGAGTCATCAGCAAATAGACATTACTTGTGTTATAAATTTTTTATTTAGTAGACAATAGACAATATCAAACTAATGGAAAGTGCGTTATGCATTGACTAATGTCAATGCTATTTGTGACATAACTGCTATCACAAACAATAACATTAGAAATAAATACCATCTGACATCTTTAAGAAAAAAATTAAATGAGACCCAAAGCTTTGAAAAGGAAAAACAAGGTTTTCTTTTAGTGGTTAATGTAGGTCAATTAATTAAATATTAATTAATTTAGATTAAATAATTAGGTTTTAATTAAGTTAAATTAAATTGAGTTGTTGAAGTTTACTGAGTTAGATTAAGTAATATAAATAGTAAGTATAATTATGCCATAAATAGATATTATGAAGATAAAAATTATTTAGTTTTTTGACTAAAGAATGTGCACCAATTGATGAAGATAGTGAGATCTATATGCCTTAGAATCTAGAGATATCTTAAATACTCATTTATGTGGATCAAAATAAAAATATTCTCTTTTGCTCTATGTTAATTTGAGTTTATTGTTTTGGGTCTAGTTTGCATCTATGAATTTGTTCTATATCTTTGAACTTGATCTCTAATAATCTTTGGATTCTATCTTCTAAACTCTCATAAAATACAATGCTAGGCAATAATGATTTCTATATCATTCTCAAGTTTTTTGTGATTTTGGTGGTATTTACAAATACTTGAATAGACAACAAGCTTCAAATATTCAGATGAATTTTAGAATAATTCATAGGTGATTGACATGCACTAAGATGAGTGTCATTTGATACAACAAATGTGAATTCAACTATGGCTTTGAATGGCTTACATTAAGTTTGCATCAAAGAGGACACTATACTTTGCATCTATTTTTTTACCTTGTTTCTTCCATGTCCCTTTGTTTATTTCAAATATTTTATTTTGGTTTGTGTGCTTTACTTAGTTTGTTTTCATGTCACCCCCCTTTGAATTTCCTCAATTCACTTTTTTTGCTTTGTTCCCATGATTTATCATCATTTTGGTTTCATTGTCTAGTTTAAAGGAAAATATATTTTTAAGTTTGATTTGAATAAAGGTAATTTTTTAGTTAGGGTTCACATAGTTCATTTTAATATAGTTTTAAGTTTTCTTTTTCTTTATAGCTTTAGACACCCTAAAATGTCCTAACCATTTTATTGTCACCCGACCTTAGCCATTTTACTAATTTATCCCCAATTAATTAATTAAATTTTATTTAATTAATTGAATCCCTTAGCCACCTATATTGAATTAATTTAATTAATTCAATATTTATCCATTTCTAACATTACCCATATTAATTAAATAAATTTAAGATATTAATTTGGTTAATATTCCCTTTCCAACTTAATCACATCCTTAATTAATTAAATAAACCCACTTTATTTAATTAATTATTCCCATTCTCATGACTTGCATAGCCCAAATTAAAAAAAAAATAAATCCCTCATCCCAGCAAGTGTCACATTATCTACCCTCCACTTAACCCCTTCACATGACTTGCCAATTTAAATAATTTTTATTTGAATTGGGAGCTAATTATTCTCCTCCCTCCACTTGTCACATGACTGCATTGTCACATGCACCTCTTAGCCTTAAATATTCTAATTTAAAATTTATCTCTCTTCTCCATCGCACACTTGTCACAAAGCTAATCTTTTTCTTTGCATGATTAATCTCAGTCGTCCACCTACCAAAAGTCAAGATCAAATCTCATCCCTTCATTTCAACCAAGACTTTCTATAAATACAACCCTCTTCTAAGCCATTTGACAATCCATCTTGAGCATATCATCACTCTATCAAAATCCATTTGCATCTTTGAGCTAGGGTTTAGTGATTTGCAGTTGCACGAGAGCATTTCATATTCTAATCTTGTGGGTATAGCTAGAATGTTCTTGGGTGCAGCGTTCTCAACCTTAACCATGGATTGTGGTTCAGCTTGAAGGTATTTACATTGATTTGTTTGCATTTCATGTGTTATCCTTCATGTTTATTTTCCATGATCTCTTTTGGCATGCCCGGTGGGAGTCCCAAGTCCCGATTTACTAATTTTTCTTTGTGTTTTTTGAGGATTTTCATCAAAAGTTGTATTGCAAGATCTGTTGTAGGTTTTAGTGCTATTTTTGCCTACTGTAGCGCCATTTTCTAATGTCATAGCGCCATTTTAACGATTTCTAGCGCTATTTCTGCCAACTATAGTGCCTTTTTCTTGTTCTATTTTTGATGGATTTTATGGTTGCAGGGTTGTTTGCATTTGGATTTTATTCATCTTTTACATACTTGCAGGTCTAATAATCTCTATTTTGTAGATTTTGATCATAGGGTTTACTAGATTCATACTAGGGTTTGTCATTTATATTGCATTTTATTAGATTTGCATTTATCATCTAGGGTTTACAAATTTCTAACCTAGTAGGTTTAAAACCATATAGAAATCTGTTTTGAATCAAGTAGAGGGTTTTTAGTTTGCAAACTCTTCTATTTTAAGGATTAGATCCTTTTTCTGTCGATTCAGCATTATTTGCACCCAGATCGATGCCATCTTTCACATTCTGCAATCAGGTAATCAAGGTAAAAAATCTGTTAGCACCATTTTTTGATATTGTAGCACCATTTTTTGATACTTTAGCACCATTTTACTCATTTCCAGTGCCATTTTAATAGACTGTAGCGCTATTTCTATGATTTGTAATGTCTTTCTATTTCAACGCCATTCCTGTAATTTGTAGCGCTAGTTTCTAATAGCAGGTAAATTTTTATGATTAGTGCCGTTTTCTATTTATATAGTGTGATTTGCTATTTTTCTGGTGCCTTTCTGTTATGTTTTAGCACTATTTTATGTACTAATTTTTTGGACTATGCAGGTTGCTGGCCAAACGCTGCAACATAAAAGAATGCATGTTAAACAATTACATCTGAAACTACTAACGATTTGCTGCAGGGTTTTTGTTAAATTAGGCACACTTTTATTTTGGGCTTTAAAATGAACCTTTGTGTGTTTAGATAGGCAAACATTTCATTTGGGCTTAAAAAGAACTACTACTTGATCTTAGGGACATTTGGATTTGGACTTAAAAAGAACATTAGCACTTGTTTGTCATGTTTGGTGCGCTTGCACACTTTGTGTTAGCCAAGGGTTAGAATCAAAGTATCCTCTCCCCTCACCTTGCAAAAAGATCTTCGGTGTAAGAGAAATGGTTCTATTCTCTTTTTTTCAAGGACGTGGGCCTGTCCTTGAAACACATCCATGTGGAGAACTCATTGACGACTCCAAGCAGTACTTTCATCTGATCTATTATATGTAAATTACGATAAAGTGAAAGCCAAGTCCAAATTGGTATGAGCACTTACCATTTGGTGCTAGCTTCAAAGGAAGTAGTACCTTCAAGTATATGAAACTCCTAGAAGAGTTAGTTAAAACCTTAAGTGGTTTATCAGATGCTCACAAGGTGCTGATCCCCCAAATGTTCCCCCACTATGAACCATTATTTTAGTAGCCCAAATCCCTATATTTGTTGGCGCAGAAGGTGGGACCTTTGAAGCCGCCTTGATTTTAGTGGTTATTAGTAGAGATAGCAAGGACAATCCTAAGGTTTGTGAGCCTTGGGAAACCTGGAACTTGGTATGCATGAGAAGTGAGTGCCATGGAGGGGAGCCAATGCTACCAAGATCCTGAAGGTATCCACTTTGAATAGGCATGGCTAGGGGATCCAATAAATATCGTCTTTGCCTTTGCCTTAGGTTGTTCTTGTTTTCAAAAATTTCAAAACAACAAAAACATTGCATTGAAACAAACTTCCCATTGTGTGAATTGGTTGCTTTGTGTTTGTTTGCCAAGAGACAATTTCATTCCCAAAACCTTAGGAAAATCAAACAATCCATCCATCACAACATTTGACCCTTTAGAAAATCCAAAAAAAAATTAAAAAAAAACTTAGAAAAAAAAAAAAAAACCTTAGAAAATCCAAAAAAATAAAAAAACCATAGAAAATCCAAAAAAATAAAAAAAAAACCTTAGAAAATAAAAAAACTCAAAAACATTAGAAAATCCAAAAAAAAATCAAAATAGTTAGAAAATCCCAAAAATATTTTTGAGACCTTGTTGCATCCATCATTTCACCCCATTTATCCATTCAGTTCTTAAAAATCCATTCATCCATCTCATCTTGACCTTAGAGAAAGATATTTTGATTTTTTGGACTCTCCATCCTTTAACCATTTCATTCCATAATCATTTTCCACTTACATCTATTCTAATTGCCTATTAGCCGTTCCACATTTCATCTCACTAATCCATCACCCTTCAAACTTATGTGCAAAAGACTTAATCTAGATCTCATTCTATCCTAGTTTGTAAGGTACTTAAAGATTAGCTACCTTTGGTATCCTTATAAACTTTATCCATCATCATCCTTATTTTATTTGGAGGTCATTAGTCTATCTTTAGTTAAAATATTTTCCCATCCTTTTGCTTTAAGGTCATTAGTCTACCTTGAGTAGAAAGAATCATCTTTCAAACAAAACCTAAAAGATCTAGATTTTATCCAAGCTCACCTTTTTAGTCCTAAGCCATTTTCCAAATTTCAACACCATATCTTTAGCCAACTCTATCACAAATATCACCCTTTATCCTTGAAAAAAAAATCCACCCATTTTACTCCTAAACACTATTCTCTCCTTTGGGTCCAACTAATTACAAATTGATCTCTAAGGTCTTTCTTCCCAAAACATCAAATCCATTTCATCTCATAATCAAACTCATCCAAACATCATTGCATGCCCTTGACAAGGTTACAAGCTAAGAGACTTCAAGAAATGGGATCTTTTGATAGTGGAATGTCTCAAACTAACCAAAACAATGTTAGAATCAAAATTGGAATGCCACCAACTAATGAGAATAATGTGCCCTACTACAATTCACTTCAATGTCCCCAATCACCTTACACAATGCCTATACCTGACCAAGAGGTTGAGGAGTTCCTACAAGATACTGGGACTATGGATATGCTAGATAGAGTCCTTAAGTTGGATCCCAATAGGTTTGTGGATCACCTTATTCAACTTGGGACCACTCTTACAAACACTAACATCGCCTCATCCATACCACATATCACCCTCACTATTCCTAGTAACACCACAAATGCAAGTATTTCTATAAGCCTACCATCCAATGATCCTAACTCCATTGCCATCATATCACAACTGCTTTCTCAACAAAATGTTAACACTTCCAATGCCGAAACTATTTCAATATCACAAGATAATCGAAACCCAAATTTGAAATGACAAAATACCAACATGAATCAATAACAGAACCAAGATGCGTGATTACCACCATATCTCCAACAACTATTCCAAAACAATTCCACACCACAACAACGTTTAACAATCGAAATGGTCCAACAAATAGTTGAGATGGCAAAAAAAACTAAAAAGAAACACTATTCTCTTGAGGAAATATGTCCTTATCCTTTTGACAAGAGTCTATATATGCCACCTTTCCCTAAACATTTTGAAATGCCAAAATTTGATAAATACAAGGGAAAGGGAGACCCATGGGATCACTTGCGCGAATTGTACTTTGCTTGCCTTGAAGTTGCTCAAGAAGTCACTTACTTAATGAGATTTTTCCCTAAAAGCCTTAGTGGACAAGCCACTGAATGGTTTACACATATTCCCCCCTACATCAAATCATTTGAAGAACTTATGGACAAATTCATAACTCATTTCTCCTACAATTGTGAGCATGAAATCTCTATGACGAACCTTTGTAACACTAAACAAAAGAATGGGGAACCATTTACAAATTTCTTACAAAGATGGAGACCTTTGACAAGCAAGCTACCATGGCAAATTCTTGAAAAACAACACGTGACCATGTTTGTCACTAATTTGAATCTCGAATTAGCATTTCACTTGCAAGTGTTTTGTTCCTCAACTTTTGAAGAAGTCATTGAAAAGGGAACAACTATTGAAAGAGCCCTTGTTTCTAAAGGATCGATAAAACTATATGACAATAACAAGAACAATTACAACAACAACAACAATACCACAAACAACGACAATAACACTCAAACAAGTGACAAGCCATGCTTTTGGAACAAGAATAAGAATTCCCTTAATGATGGAGTAACAGATACAAAAGTTGTCCAAAATATCCAAAATAATCCCCCACTGAACATCTCAAGCAACAATGTGAACATACCTAAGGGGCCTCCAAGACAAGATGATCACCCTAGGAGAAGATTTACTCCTTTGGGGGAACACATTGAGGATATTTTGGATAGGTGTGTGAAAGGAAATTTATTGCAACTTCCACCCATTCGACCATATGATGAAAGTCAATTTAAGCTTGCATGGTTTGATCAAAATACATTTTGTGAATACCATCATGTTAAGGGACACCCAACATCAAATTGCCTGAGATTAAAACATCGCATACAAGATCTCATAGAAGTAGGCAAGGTCACCCTTCAAGACTATTCAAATCCCTCTTGAAATGTAAGCTTGGGAGCATACAAGGACCCCCTCCCTAACATAACAAAGGAAAAGCATCTTCATCAGCCAACCAAACATATCATGTTGTTCCTATTAGATTTAGGGCACACAACTGAGAGGGGGGGTGAATCAGTTGTGCAAAAACTTTCCTTCTATCTAAACACTTAATTCCACTTTGCAATTTAGTAGCTTAATAGTAAATCAATAATGGAAACATAATGCAACAAATCAAGAGCAGAAACACACCAATGCATGAGACACCAAGATTTTGAAGTGGAAAACCTGGTTAAGGGAAAAACCACAAGGTGATTAACCCAAGAATGTATTCTCTGTTAGAAGAATAGAAGGAACAAAATGGCACATGCCAATTAGGCTCACTGCCCGAACACACTACTCACAAGAGGCTCACTACCTACAAGAGACACATTGTCTACAAAGAAATAAGTATCACCTACTTGAACTAGAAAATAGCATCTTCACCATTCTTGAATCAGTTCCATTAAGCTCAATACTTTTGCTCTGCCTTTTGCTCTCCCCCTTGCTACCCAAAACACATCTCAACAAGGACAACTTCAAAATGACTTCACAATCTCTTATTTATACAAGGCATCAACTTAGGAATGATCATCTAAGTTGGTAAACATCCACAAGATCATCCACAAGATGCATAACTCATCCGGTCAGCCTGTCTCAGGAAGAACACCATCATCTGGAAGATATTATTCAATTGTGAGCTCCAACTCCAATGCGGACCACCAACATGAACTAGACATGATCCAAAGACCACCACAAGCTTTCCTGAATCAACAAGAACATCCACACTTCATCTGCTTACTGAAATCCTTCTCTTCTTCATCTGGAACCTCAAGAACATAGTCTGTCATCACTGTCACAATAGAATAGATGCTTGTGGACCTTCAAACCATGAACCAATTGAGTTGACACTTCACAATGACTTCCTTAACATTCCCTCAAATTCGTAGAATAGTATAATGCATTTCTGGATCTCATCGGACCTATCTGTCTCACTTTGTCACCACTAAACACCTGCCAAAACCAGTTTAACTTGAACAGCCACAACTTCTTTAGATCTTCATGCGGACCTCTAAAATTTCTATTGGACCACCTTAAGACACATATCTACAAACCCTTTAATCTACATCCTCTGATCCTCATCCTATCATGGACTTTTACCTTATTGTTATTACTGTTCTTCACTATTCTAGATTGAGACTAATTTTCTCAATATCCTCAGCACACAGCTCATCCAATCCTTATCATTAATGCAACAAGAGTATGTTGACATCAATGACAACATCGATTAGGCCCATACTTGTAACAGTTCCTCCACCAAAATGTTTTGATTCCATTATGGGATGAATAGAAGAATCCTTTAGCCATGTCAACACTGTTATAATCTGAGTCAAACTCCAAACTTCTGATTGTGCTGTCACAACCTGTCGTGGTCACGTAACTATTCATGGTGCCACTCCCACTAACCAACCATCTACAGCTGATCAACCTTCATCATCCACACCTTCCAATTCACTCGCATATAAATACAACCTCCTACATCATCTAGGAAAGACACGAGCTTAAATAAAAATTCTTGAGCTCCTTCGTACATGACCACTTCATAAAGAAATTCTGGATAAAACCTTGATGTAAACACAAGTCCCTACTGATTTAAATATGGAACAATTCCAAGCTATGGTAGCTCATCTTGCAAAACCTCATTACCTCACCTTTTCAGAAAAATATCTTTCCACAGATGATGCATCTCATAACGAAGCATTACACATTGAAGTCCTAGTCCATAAACACATCATAAAAAGGGTTTTAATAGATGGTGGCTCCGGCCTAAATCTGTGCACTGTAAAATTATTAAAACACTTGGGATATTCTAATGTGGTTGTAAATACAAATGAATACATCACCATAAAGGTTATGATGACATGAGAATATTATCTTCCAGGACTATCAGGCTCCCTATTCAAGTAGGACCAAAGATTTTAGAAACAAAG
This sequence comes from Cunninghamia lanceolata, assembly GCA_027924645.1. Lineage (NCBI taxonomy): Eukaryota > Viridiplantae > Streptophyta > Pinopsida > Cupressales > Cupressaceae > Cunninghamia > Cunninghamia lanceolata. Next base: position 2,102,101 of record BSBN01001427.1, on the reverse strand, counting down.
TTCCAAGTCCTTGACCTTGATCTTCCTTACAACATTCTTCTTGGTTGTCCATGGATTCATGCTATGTAAACCATCCCTTCCACTTTCCATCAATGCCTCAAATTTCCCCACAACAGAACTGAGATTACCATCTATGTTGATCCACATCCCTTTTAATATTGTAGCTTCTTTGAAGGACATGATCGTAGTTTTTGTCCCTATAATCATCATACTGCGACACCTTCCAAGTCTAAACAAATGACCCAATCATCTTCCAATTACATTAATCCCACTGATTTTCCATCAACATCACAATCTACCCCTCATCTTGAGGTCAAGATCAAGGCAAGTGACAGGGGATGTGGTGAATATGACTTACATGGTGCTTTATTTTGCATTAGACTTCTACCAACATCCCCTAAGACATATGGCACTCCTAAAGGAAATGAAGTCTCTACTGTAGTCATCAAGTGCAAACCAACTCCAACCTTTGAAAAGAAACATCTCATGGAGCAGGATGTCTTAGAAGATGTATCCTTGTGGCTGTACAAAGATGAAGAAGATCAAGAACTCCCAACTCTTCCATTGGAAATTTATGGTAAAGGCTCTTGAATAATTAAGAAAATGGGATACAAGGGATAAGTGGGCATCAGCTTGCACAAACCAGGGATCATTGAACCAATCCAAGCTAAGGGACATTTTTTATCGCCAAGGGTTAGGGTAAAGAATACGAGAACTGCCACCTTCAGAATGTGAGTGTACTTTTACAAAGGATGCCAAGGCCTTCCCGGTAATCAATGATAATGATGAAGAGTATCATTCCAACTCCTTCTCTAATTTTACCAAACTTTTTGAATCCTCCATCTACACCATCTTCACATTATCCTCCATGCCATCCACAACCAATGACCTACCTTTAATACATCCACAACTTGTCGATTGGGACCAAACGGCACCACTTGTTGTAGATATCATACAAAATGACGAAGCTATTGTTGAATTCATGGGAGTAAGAAACCATATTCCTTTGGGAGATCATAAATCAGGATATATCATGGAGCTTAACACTGCTACTTACTTTGGTGAGACCACCCAATCTCTTAGTTGCAAAGTGATGAATATAAAAATAAAAATGACATCCCAGGGCTGGCAAAAACCACTTTGTGGCACTTTCGGATGATAAAAAAGTAAAAATAAAGGATGTATTCTTTGGTGAAAATCTCTAAGGCACCAGAGGATGAGAGATTGGACCTCCCTGAAGTACCTGAATGTTATCAAGAAAGATCTCCTATTTTGGTAGAATAGTCAAGGGAAATGAATCTTGGAACAGAAAGAGAGCCCAGGATCACATATCAAGTTGAATCATTGACATCAACAAAACAAGAAGCCTTTCTAAATTTCTTCAAACAAAAAAGCATCAACTTTGCATGGACTTATGCTAATATGCCTGGGCTAGGTCCTGCCCTTGTAGTTCATCACCTTGCAGTATATCTAGATACAAAACCAGTAAGACAAAAATTGAGAAAGATGCATCCACAAATAGCATTACTTGTCAAAGCTAAGCTAAAGAAACTCTCGGATGTGGTATTTATTCGACCAATAGATTATCCTCAATGGGTGTCAAACCTGGTACCAGTGAAAAAAGTGATTGGGGACATCCATTGTTGTACTAACTTTTGAGAACTTAATAAAGCTTATCCTAAGGATGATTTCCCTCTTCCTAACATCAACATTATCATTGATCTCACTGTTGGACATGAAATTCTATCCCTCATGGACAGTTTTTTAGGATATAACCAAATCAGAATAGCTAAGGAAGACCAACATAAGACATCATTCATAGCACCATGGGGAACTTATTATTGGGTTGTGATGCCTTTCAAATTGAATAATGTAGGAGCGACATACCAAAGTGCAAGGACAGTTATCTTTCATGACTACTTTCACAAGATAATGGAAGATTATGTAGATGACCTTTTGGAAAAATCAAAAACAAGAGAAGAACTTCTGGATGTGTTAGCAAGGATCTTCAATCAATTGGAAAAGTTTAATGTATGACTCAATCCTAAATAGTGTGTTTTTGGGGTAACCTCCGGGAAGCTCTTAGGATACATAGTATCACAAAGAGGGATAGAAGTAGATCTAAACAAAGTCAAAGCTATAATGGAGATGCCTCCTCCTTCAACACTTAAATAGCTCAAAAGTCTACAAGGTAAGTTGTAATCCATCCATCGATTCATAGCACAGCTCACTGATAAGTGTTAGCAATTCTAACATCTGCTTAGAAAGAATTCAACTTTTTAGTGGGATAATAATTGTCAATTGGCCTTTGAACAATTGAAGAAATATCTTGCTAATCCACTAGTCCTCATGCGACCAAGACCAGGATAGCCTCTTATCCTCTACATATCAGCAAAGGAACAAACAATTGGAGATTTGTTGGCACAACATGATGAACAAGGAAAAGAGAGAGCCATCTACTACATCAGTTGCATGTTGATATCATATGAGCTTAATTAGTCATAGATTGAGAGAGAATGTTTGGTAGTAGTCTTTTTAGCTCAGAAGTTAAGGCACTACATGCTTAATCACAAAACCAAGCTCATTGCAAAAATTGATCCATTGAAATATCTATTAAGCAAAGCCACTCTCACTAGATGAACAACAAAATGGGTGATGATCTTAAGTGAATTTGACATTGAGTACACAGAATGAAAAGCCATCAAAGGACAAGTTATTGTTGATCAACTAGTAGACGCTCCTATTCCAACTAAACACCCTTTGTTATTTGAGTTTCTAGATGAATCTATCCTGACAGTTGCATCGACAGAAAACACTAAGAAGATGTACTTTGATGGGTCTTACACTCATCGTGGCTCGAGGGAAAGTCTTCTATTCATCAGACCTCAAGGAGACACAATCCTGAAGTCATACAAAATAACATTCCCATGTACCAACAATGTAGTGGAATACGAGGCCCTCATCATAGGACTCCGAATGGAAATCAAATGTAAAATAGAGATGCTGACAGTATATGGTGATTCATGGTTGGTTATCCGACATGTCAATAACGAGTATAAAACAAAAGATGATAAGCTCCTACCATATAAGAGAATGGTTGATCATTTCAAGGATTATTTTTAGGACTTGCATTTTGAACAAGTCTTGATACTTAATAATAAAGTAGTTGATCCAATGGGCACCATTGGGTCATTGGTTGACATGAAAAAGGATAGCAAGAAATGTGAATTTTTGATAGAAGAGCTTCAAATCCTTGCTTATGATGTGCCGCAATCAAAACTTGTATACGACATTATTGGTCCTTTATCCCCATGGTATTAAGAAATCTATTTATACCTTCATGATAATACCCTTCCACCCAACCTAACATCTACCCAATGTAAAACCTTCATCTGCCAATCATCCCGTTTCACTATCATTGCTGATACCTTATACCAAAGGAGTATTGATGGTACTCTTTCAAGATGTTTTGACGCTAGGGAGGCTAAGATAGATTTGCATGAATTACATGAGGGTATCTATGGGGCACATTCTAGTGGACCAACCTTAGCTAAGAAGATTCTTCGAATGGGGTATTATTGGCTTACTATAGAAAAAGATGCACATGAATATGTCAAGAAATGTCTACCTTGCTAGCAACATGGAGATTTAATACATGCACCATCATAGGAATTGCAACTGATAACAACTCCATGGCCTTTTTCACAGTGGGGGTTCAATCTCGTAGGGAAGATATGCCCCCCTCTTCTAACAACCATAAATTCATCATCACTGCCATGGAATATATCACTAAGTGGGTAGAAGCTCTTCAACTCACCTTTACCACTAGTGTTCAAATTTCCAAGTTCATCCTGCATTACATCATCTGTCATTATGGTATCCCACACTCCATCATCATGGATAATGGAAAGCCCTAAATAAGAACCAAGAAGTTCACACTTTGTGTGAAAAGTTCCATATCTAGCACCGTTTCTCTACCATGTATTATCCACAAGGCAATGGTTAGGCTGAAGCTTCCAACAAAACCATTTTGTGCATCTTGAAGAAAATAGTCAATGAAGCCGGTTGTGACTAGTACCTGCAACTTAATCCTTCCCTATGGGCATACCACACTAGCATTCGTACACCCATAGGAGCCACACCCTATTCAATAGTGTTTGGTTCTGAAGCCATCTTGCCTATAGAGGTCAAGCTCCCATCTTTGCACATCTCACTGAAGAATATTATCACCGATGAGGAATATCAGATTGTATGATTCAATGAACTAGAGTTGCTAGATGAGAAACACATAAACACTTTGAACCATTTGCAAGCATATCAAAATCACCTATGGAGAAGTTATAATAAAAAAATGAAGAGCCACAAATTTGAAGTAGGTGATCTTGTCCTCATGGAGAATTAGAAGAACATGCAAGATCGCCATAAGAAAGGTAAGTTTGAACCTAATTGGATGGGTCCCTTCATTGTCATGGCTAGCTATGGATTGGGAGCCTATCGACTATCCACACTTAAGGGCAGCCTTTGGAGGAACCTATGAACATCATGCACTTGAAGAAATTCTATGCATGACCAATCAAATATCCCAGCAAAAAAAATTAAAAGTATCAAAAAATCAAAAAATCAAAAAAATCAAAAAATCAAGAAAAAAAACTGAGTGCAATAAAGTTGTCTAATGGTGAAAATCACTTCGGTGACGCCTTGGATAAGTACCATCGTGAAAACCTATTTTTAGGCACCATGTGTAGTGGCCGGTTCTACCATCTAATAAAATCCCTATATCCATCCATAATCATCTATCATTCCATAATAAACTAGCACTCCATAATCATCCATCCCATTTACATACCATAGCTTGGAGTTTGAAACATTTTTGGTCACCCCACCCTCATCTTCCTTCATAATCCCACCCAAGAATAAAATCCTAGGGATGGTATCCTTGTATGCGCCTGGGAATAGTCAACCAATAAAAATATATTAAAAACAACCACAACATTCAAAAAATCAAAAAAATCAAAATATCCCATAAACACAAAACAAAATCAAATAATCATTAAAAAATCAAGCAATAAATGTACCCCACAAGATCATCAATCCACATCATCTTCTTTCATTTGCAACCACTCAAACCATCCTTTCTATTCACGAGCCATCCCTACATCATCATGTCCAACCAGAACTACATAATCATCTTGCCTGCATCTTTTAAGGATCTTGATCCTATGGATATGAGTATGTAGGCAGTCTGAATATGAAGGAAGTATCTAGTACATAGGCCCCCAAGATGTACCCATTCAACCTAGTTGGATGGTCCTTATCGATCAAACCTATTTGCAACATAAACTAAGCATCATTATCAAAACATCATCCTAAAAACAAAAAAAAATGTCAATCAACAAGTCAAACCACATCATCACGAATAGCCAGCTATCTGCTTGCTTATCCTTTTTAGCATCTAATCCAACAACATCATCAACAAGTTCTAGCGTTAATGGATATATCATTCCTACAATAGGCAGAATCTATTTATCCTTTTTCATCATCATCCTTATACTATCTAAACATTTCTTAGCAAGAAATACATGGTTGTTGTCTTGCTTGTGATTGATCTTGTTGCTTCTTGATTTTTTTTATCTTTTGCCTCGTTCTAGGGATATTCAGAATCTGCCTTGATTTTATCATATCTTGGTACATGGATGAGGACCCCTAGAATGGAGCATAGTCATTATTTTGGATGTTTTGTTTGTGGGATGGTATCCTTACCTCTAAGAATGGCATTCATATCTTGATGATGATGTGTCGGTTCTAGCATACTACTCTCTTGGAGCATCTAAGTATAGATCTCACCTTTTATGTTTTCAAGAGGTAATGCTATGAGTTCCCTTCCATCATCTAGGCAAGGTTGTATTATCTTATGGGTGTAGGTGCTTATCCCTTTGCTTGTGGGTTCGGTCCATGCAAAATGGGATAATAATCAGCACTCTGGTCCTTTCATACCTTTGTGTACTCTATCCTATTTTGCTATAATAAACCTAGAAATGCTCTTAATGTTATCATGTAAGTACTCATCCTATCTCATTCCCCCCATCCAACCTTTCATCCATCTAATTTATTCTCCGTTTAACATGACTTGTCTACCTTTACCCCCCCTCTAACATTAGTCCCTCAATGACATGGTGTCTACTAACTTAGTTTCCCTCCATTTTTCTTCCTTATACCTATACCTCTCCCATTTCCCTTACCTTTATCCCTTTCCTCCTAACTGTATCACCTAGGGTTTGACATAATCTAAATTGTATCATGACATATTTTCCCATCCCATCCCATTGCACTTGCATTTCATGTTAGATATATTATCATTCATTTCCATTTATCACTTTCGTTTGCATTACATTTAGGTACATTTCCATCTTCATTTCCATTTACATGACATTATCATTTTGCATAACATATATCATCGCATTTTGCATATACATGGAAGAAAACATTTTATAAATCATATCCTAGGCATGGTATCCATAAAATCATGAACATTACATCATTATATAAACCATTCACATACATATATTTCCATTAGAAAGCCTAACATAACATGCATAGAAAACATTTAGATCATAGTCATTTACATACATAACAAAAAAAAAAACCAAATATCATATGCATTTATCATCATCCATAAGGCATCTACATAACATTGACATAAGCATCACCATAATCAAATAAACACATCACAAACACAACATGTAGGCCATCAAAATCATCATATCATATATCATCATCACAAAAAATGTACATCGCTCATATATACATCAAAAATATGTCATGATATAATGCCTCCAAGGGCCAAAATAATACAATATCATAGCATTGTCAACCCTGTGCTGATCAACCCCTCCCTGACTGAGTAGGAGAACCCCCTGGACCCTGTGGTGGCTGCGGTGGTTGTCATGCTTGTGGCGGTTGTACTGGTTGTGGTTGCTATAGAGACTAAATATACCTTGATCTATGTTAACCCAACATCCCAGATCGACTTCATTGACTATAGCTGGGAATCCATTGCTCTTGAGGAACAACTGAGTAGTAAGTTGTATAGTAATAATCTGCATGAGAGGCCTGCTAGGATGACTGCCTCTTCTCCTCTATCAATTGTCCCTGCAACTGTATCAGCTGGCTCTATAGCTGCACTATCTATGTAGAGCTACCCCCTACCACTAACCCCTGCAATCTAGTCACCTCAGCCTCTGTTGCCTGACGAAGCCCTCTCTCTATCTTGCTCTACTGTTAAGGCTGTGATATGTTCATGTAATGCACTAATATGTCCATCTCCATTCCCACCACCTCCATCTAAGGCTGACACTAATCCTCGGAGCTATGCTAACTCCTGATTAGGACTGTCTCTATAATGTATCCTCATAGCTAGCTATATGTACATGAATGGTAGCTAGCTCCATCTCCTCATCATCCTCTCAGCCTCTCTGGCATGATATATGTCTCTCTATAGGGGTCTCATCTCCCCCTCCCCTGGAACTACCTGCACTTGGGCTCCCAAAACTAGTAAACCCAACTCATGCTGCTACCACTTCCTGCTGCTAAACTATTACCCTAACTTGCTAACTTGTAGGCCTTACCTGCTGGTCTGTGGGCCTAGGAGGTGATCCTACCACTCTCTATCTTGACTATACAAGTACCCTAATAGGTGGTACCGATCTGCTTTTTGCATGCTGCAATGGAGGGCCCTTAGGTGGTGCCATAGGTCCTCTCTGTAATGGCCCTCTCTATGGTGGTGCCTATCCAACCCTCCCCCTTTGATCTCTGCCACCCTAATCTCTACCACCCTATCCTCTACCAACTCTATCTCTCCCATGAGCTCTCCTCACCAAGATGACTACTCCTCCATTAGAGTCATCATCATCATCATCATCCTCTCCCTCCTCCATAGTCATATCTGGCTCTACCTCTAGATCTGTCAATCAGATAGGCCGCCATACAACCCACCATCTATCATAATCAGGTGTAATCCCTGCGTCCACAATGTCACTCTACCAATCCCACTGATGTGGCTGCAATGCATCAAAATTTGTGATAGCTACTTGAGGTGCTATCCGTTGAGGCCATCTCCTATCTCTACGAGTCCGTCCAAATATGGCCATCACCTATGGTATGTCCTACTGTAGGCTAAACTGTCTCATCACATGAGAAGGAATATATCTATCAATAGTCTAATCCTCTCACCCCATAATCTAGCATGTCTGAATGGCATATGGTAGCTGATCATCCTCATCTAACCACCTCTCACATCTGATGTATGGCCTCCATACCACCCGTGTCACCTCATCCAACAGTCTCCTCCAATACCTCAGCATATGTGTATATGAGTACTGCAGCTACCCTTAGTATCTGAACACATAAGCCTTAAAAGCCTATCGATGCAATACTCCTACTGGATGTGTGATCAGACTATGCTCATAACCCCAAATGTGTAGTAGTGTCACTCCCACAAAGAAAGCACTGTCCAAATGAAAGACAACTGTGTGCATCTCATGATATAGTTGTGTGAGTATACAGGGACACCAAGCAAATATAGTCCCATGAACAACCATCTCCTCTATCACCTCCCCCCAACCAACTAAGAATCCCCATCCTCTCCTATTAGGCATTACCACTCCACCAATCAAGGCACAGAGAAAGAGAACCCAACTCTATTCCCCAGCTGTAAGAGTTTGATGATAACTCATCGCTCAATCCTCGTCCACCACCACAATCACTCCTAGCACAAAGGCCCTCTCTAATGCCAGTCCTCCTCTACCCACATCATAAATCACTCGCTTCCCGTGTTTTGGAATCTTCAGTGTCCTATAGACGTCCTCTAGTGTGATCGTAATCTCACCCGTCGATAGCAAAAATGAGCATGTCTCTAGTTTAAACCTCTCAATCAGTGTAGTCATCAAGGCCCTATGTTTCCACACCATAGGCATCTCTACAGGTGTCCATAACCCTAATGCACTGAACCGCTTCTTTGTAGATGCATCAAACTCTGTCCAAATACTTAACCCCTTCACATGACTTGCCAATTTAAATATTTTTATTTGAATTGAGAGTTAATTATTCTCCTCCCTTCATTTGTCACATGACTACATTATCACATGCACCTCTTAGCCTTTTATTCTAATTTAAAATTCATCTCTCTTCTCCATCGCACACTTGTCACAAACCTAATCTTGTTCTTTGCATGATTAATCTTAGTCGTCCATCTACCAAAAGTCAAGATCAAATCTCATCCCTTCATTTCAACCAAGCCTTTCTATAAATACAACCCTCTTCTAAGCCATTTGATAATCCATCTTGAGCATATCATCACTCTATCAAAATCCATTTGCATCTTTGAGCCAGGGTTTAGTGATTTGCATTTGCATGAGAGCATTTCACATTCCAATCTTGTGGGTATAGCTAGAATGTTCTTGGGTGCGACATTCTCAACCTTAACCATGGATTGTGGGTTGGCTTGAAGGTATTTACATTGATTTGTTTGCATTTCTTGTGTTATCCTTCATGTTTGTTTTCCATGATCTCAATAGCATTGAAGGATTGACTTTGTATGCTTATCTCATAATGGTTTCTTTCATGGAATCTTGAATAATTCCCCTAATTTTCATTTCTACCTCTCAATGTAAAACTCTTATAACCCTCATAATACAACATTTCTATAAGAACACCCCCCTCCTTTTACCATTGATCATAGGTATCTATTTCTCATAACACTTATATACCTCTATTTATTTATGCTTCTCATATGTTCTATGGAACATTTGACTTCCACCACTAGTACATAAATCATTGAATGAAAATATTGGATGTATTTAGAATGGAGATTATTAAAATGAAATACAGTAAAAAAATTCTTATACTATTTTTTTATGTTAAGTAGTAATACAAGATCTGTTAGATTCAGGGTAGACAACTAAGAGGGGGGGTGAATCAGTTGTACAAAACTTTCTTCCAATTAAATACTTAAATCCACTTTGTAATTTAGAAGCATACAGATAAATCAGTCAAGGAAACATAATTCATTAAATTAAAAGCATAAACACATTAACACATATGACACCAAGATTTTGATGTGGAAAACCTGGTTAAGGGAAAAACCACGGGGTGATTAACCCAAGATTGTATTCTCTGTTAGAATAATAGAAAGAACAAAATGGCAGATGCCAATTAGGGCTCACTACCTGAGCACACTACTCACAAGAGGCTCACTGCCTACAAGAGACACACTGTCTACAAAATAATATTAAGTATCACATACATGAACTAGAGAATAGCATCTTCACCATGCTTGAATCAGTTCCATTTAAGTCCAATCCTTTTGCTCTGCCTTTCAGTCTCCTCCTTGCTACCACACCTACATCTCCACAAGACACACTTTGAAATGACTTTACAATCCCTTATTTATACAAGACATCGACTTAGGAATAATCATCTTAGTCGGCAAACAACTACAAGAACATCCGCAGGATGTGTAACTCATCCAGTTGGCCAGTCTCAGGAAGAACACCATCATCCAGAAGTTATTCTTCAATTGCAAACTCCAACTCCAATGTGGACCACCAACACAAATTGGACATGATCCAAATACCTCCACAAGCTTGCCTAAATCACCAAGAACATCAACACTTCATCTGCTTATTAGAATCCTTCTCTCCTTCATCCGAAACCTTAAGAACACAGTCTGTCATCACTGTCACAAAGGAATAGATGCTTACGAACCTCCATACCATGAACCAATCAAGTTGACACTTCACAAAGACTTTCTCAACACTCCCTTAGATCCGCAGAACAAGATAATGCATTTCCAGATCTCGCCGGACCTATCTGTGTCACTCTGTCACCTCTGAACACCTACCGGAACCGGTTTTACTTGAGCTACCACAACTTCTTTTTATCTTCATGCGGACCTCTAAAATTTCTACTAGGTCACCTTAAGACACATATCTACAAACCCTTTAAACTGCATCCTCTGATCCTCATCCTATCTTGGACTTTTGCCTTACTGTCTTCACTGTTCCTTATATGACCAATTTTCTCAATATCCTCAGCAAACAGTTCATCCAATCCTTATCATTAATACAACAGGAGTATGTTGACATCAATGACAACACTGGTTAGACCCATTCTTGTAACAATCTCCCCCTTTGTCATTGATGGCAACATATGATGTGAAAAACTATTTTGATCATCAAGACAAGAACTTTTTCTTACTGACACAACTCCCCCTATCAACAACAACCATTCACATGTCTTCTCTTCCTATACTGCTCCTCCTTTGATCAACAACCACTTGTTTTTCACATGTCTTCTCTCCCCTTTTGACATCAATGGTGAAGGGCACATACTTGCAATTCCACCACATCAGAATCATATTAGTTGCTCCACTTAGTTCATCACCAGAGGGGCAATAACCCCTAACTTCTCCCTGAGATACTCAAAAGAGTCCTTAGGTAGAGGTTTAGTAAAGATATATGCAATCTGATCCTTGGAAGGCACAAACTCCAATTGAACTTCATTCTTGTTTACTTGCTCTCTCAAAAAGTGAAATTTGATGGATATATGTTTAGTCTTTGAATGCAACACCAGATTCTTAGATATGTTTATTGCACTTGAATTATCACAGAGGATTGTGATAGGCTCCTCATACTCTATTCTTATGTCTCTTAGCATTTTCTTGATCCACAAAACTTGAGTGCAACTACCTGCTACCGCAATATATTCTGCTTCTGTAGTTGACAAAGATATTGCCTCTTATTTCTTGCTCAACCAAGAAACCAATCTCTTCCCCAAAAAGAATGCTCCACCACTAGTACTCTTCCCATCATCCACATCTCCTGCCCAATCCGCATTTGTATATGCATGAAGAGAAAAATCATGATCTCTAGGATACCACAATCCATACTCAACTGTCCCTTTTAGATATCTAAAAATCCTTTTGATTGCCATGACATGAGATTCTCTAGGATCAACTTGAAATCTAGCAACAAGACCAACAACATTCATAATGTTAGGTCTAGTTTGAGTGAGATACAACAATCCACCAATCATTGACCTGTACTTTTTTTATTAGCCTTAGGAGAGTCATCATCTTTGCCCAATTTACATCTGGTTTCCATGGGAGTACTCATTGGCTTTGAATCTTCCATCCCAAATTTCTTCAACAACTCTTTCACATATTTGATCTGAGAAATAAAGATTCCTTTCTTTGTTTGAGTGATTTGTAGACCCAAGAAGAAATTCATTTCCCCAAGCATGGACATCTCAAATTCACTTTTTATTTGATTTACAAAAGTTTTACACATACTATCTCTTCCTCCAAAAATGATATCATCAACAAACACTTCAATAATCAAGATGTTTTCATGATCAATTTTGAAATACAGATTACTGTCAGCAGTACCTTTGTTGAAACCAATCTTCAAAAGATGCTTATCCAATCTTTCATACCAGGCTCTTGGGGATTGCTTCAATCCATACAGTGCTTTCTTCAACGTGCAGACCATATCACCATGATCAAACAATTGAAATCGATCTGGTTGCTCAATGTACACTTCTTCTTCCAAGTCACTATTCAAGAAGGCAGACTTGACATCCATCTGATATACTTTGAAGTCTTTGAAGACAGCAAAAGCAAGAAATAATCTGACTACTTCAATTCTTGCCACTGGAGAAAAAGTTTCTTCAAAATCAACTCCTTCTATTTGAGAGTAACCCTTGCAGACTAATCTGGCTTTCTTTCTAATTACTTCACCAACTTCATTCAATTTGTTCCAGAAGATCCATTTTGTTCCAATCACATTCTTGTTTCTAGGTCTGGGAACAAGATCCCAAGTGTGATTTTTCTCAATTTGCATTAGCTTTTCCTCCATTGCTTTAGTCTAGTTTTCATCATTGCAAGCTTCATTGACTGTCTTAGGTTCAATCTTTGAAATCAGACAATGCTCATCTAAATCTTGAGCAATTCTCCTTCTTGTTTGTATACCTTTTCTTTTATCACCTATGATCTAATCTTCAGAGTGGTTCAATCTTACATACTTGGGAACTTTGGGAGTTTCTTGCATTCTTGATTCTTGATTAGGCTCACTCAAACTTATCTCTTCTTCCTGATTTACTGGATCAGTCTGGATATGCATCTCAGAAGGGGTTTGGACTCCTTGGATCAAAATATCATTCTGATCATCTTCATCATATTCATAAAACCTTGAGTGTTTCTCAATTCCTTCATCAACCTTCACATTAGTACTTTCTATAATCTTCATCAATCTCTTATTATAACACCAGTATGCTTTACTTTGAGTAGAGTAACCCAAGAAAATTCCTTCATCACTTCTAGCATCAAATTTACCTAAATATTCATCTCTTTTGATGTAACATTTGCTACCAAAGACTCTAAAATACCTTATAGTAGGAGTAATGCCAAACCAAAGTTCATAAGGAGTCTTACCGGTATTGCTTCTTATTTGAACTCGATTGAGAGTATAGACTACAGTACTAACAACTTCTCTCCAATAGATCTAAGGAACATTTACTTCCATCATCATGGTCCTAGATGCTTCTTAGATGGTCCAGTTCTTTCTTTCCACTACTCCATTCTGCTGTGGAGTCCTAGGAGCAGACAACTATCTTTTTATTCCATGCTTCTTATAGAATTCTATGAACTCACCAGATGTGAATTCTCCACCTCTATCAGACCTCAGACATTTCAATTTTAATCCGGTTTCATTCTCTACCATAGCCTTGAATATTTTGAATTTCTCAAGAGCTTTTGATTTCTCTTTTAGAAAATTTACCCACATCATCTGGGAATAGTCATCAATTAGTAACATGAAGTATCTATCACCTTGTACACTCCTGATTCTTGCCAAACAACATAAATTAGTATGAATTAAGTCCAATAATCTGGTAGAGGATAGTTCCTTACTCTTAAATGTGACTCTTCTTAGCTTACCCAACTGACATTCTTTGCACAAGCTATTAGTAGGTTTCACCAGTTTTGGAAGATCTCTTACAGCCTGAGTGTTGCTTATTTTGATGATGTTATCAAAATTCACATGACACATCCTCCTATGCCATAACCAACTCTGATTAATTTGAACAGATAAGCAACTTTTATCAGTACCAACCAAGTGGAAGATATTACCTTTAGTTTGAGTACCGGATGCAATCTTTGTTCCAGAACTTTCAAAGATCTTACATTTTCCATTCTTGAATTAGAGATCATAGCCTTTTTCCACCAACTATCCAACACTGAGAATATTGTGCTTCAATCCTTCAACATATAGTACATTACCAGTTTTGTTCCTTCCATCAAAAGAAATAGTTCCTCTACCTCTAATTCTACTAGCAAAATTATCACCAAACTTTACCACTCCTCCTTCATACCTCTCCAAATCTATGAACTTATTTTTGTCACCTGTCATATGGTGAGAGCATCCACTATTAATGACCCAATCATCCTTCTCTTCAACTTGAGCAGCTAGAACTCTTTCCACAGTCTTATGATTGACAGATATAGAGGACATTGGATCTTCTTCCTTGATGGCAATGAACACCCATTCATTTCTAGATTTGTTTCCTATCTCTGATTCATCATCTGCTACTCCATCATTATCATCATCTTCATGTACATAGTAATAGTTCTTTTTGAACCTTGGCTTGTTAGGATTTTGCCTTGAAAATCTTTTCAGACACCTTAAGGCAAAATGACCAATCTTATTGCAATTAAAACACTTAAATGACAATTTCCCTTCATACTTACTGGATCCTCTTTGTAGTCTTTTTGCAATAAGGGCTTCAAGATGAGCAGTTTCTGCTTCTTCTTCTTCCAGGTCTTTTCTTGCTTTTTTATACCATGATAGTTTCCTTGAAGAGTTCTCTCCTCGATCAAACCTTTGTTTACCTTTTACAGAGGCACTGGCTTTGAATGCAGATTCAGTCTTAGGAGGGGCATCTCCAAACTTGGTCATTTCAAATGCAGCCAATTGATCTCTTATGACAGTTGTATGGGCTCTGAATTCTTCAATGTCAGCAACCTTGATTTTATAAGAAGCAGGAAGGGATCTGAGAATTTTGCCAACAATCTCATCTTCATCCAAGACTCCACCAGCACATCTAATTCCACAAACAAGCTCATTTACTCTTGGCATAAAAGTAGTGATATTTTCATCTTCTCTCATCTTTAGATTTTCAAATTTCCCTTTCAGACTTTGTAGCCTTGCACATTTAACATACTTGTCTCCTTCATGCAAAAGTTCTAGTTTTTCCCAAATCTCAAAAGCAGTTGGTAAGTCAACAACATTTGAAAGCTCTGAATCAGATAATGCACTTAGAAGAGCTTCTATAGTCTGCAGATTATTTTTAGCATTAGTGATTTCATTTGGGGCTTTAGGGCCACCCTGTGGAGGAGTATACTTTGTTGAAGCCATCTTCTAGTACTGCATTCCTTTACATTGTAGGTGACATTTCATGCAACTTTTCTAAAGATTAAAGTTGGTTCCATCAAACTTTGGACTATCCTTTTTGTAGGACGACATCCTGGATGTCCTCAAGCAATTAAGCTCTTTTTAGAGGAACTTAGCTCTGATACCAATTGTTAGATTTAGGGTAGACAACTGAGAGGGGGGTGAATCAGTTGTATAAAACTTTCTTCCAATCAAATACTTAAATCCACTTTGTAATTCAACAACATAAAGATAAATCAGTCAAGGAAACATAATGCATTAAACTAAAAGTAGAAACACATTAACACATATGACACCAAGATTTTGACATGGAAAACCCGGTTAAGGGAAAAACCATGGGGTGATTAACCCAAGATTGTATTCTCTGTTAGAAGAATAGAATGAACAAAATGGCACATGCCAATTAGGGCTCACTACCTGAGCACACTGCTCACAACAAGCTCATTGCCTACAAGAGACACATTGTCTACAAAATAATAATAAGTATCACATACATGAACTGGAGAATAGCATCTTCACCATTCTTGAATCAATTCCATTGAAGTCCAATACTTCTGCTCTACCTTTCAGCCTCCTCCTCACTACCACACCTACATCTCCACAAGACACACTTTGAAATGACTTTACAATCCATTATTTATACAAGACATCGACTTAGGAATAATCATCTAAGTCAGCAAACAACTACAAGAACATCCGCAAGATGTGTAACTCATCCGGTTGGCCAGTCTCAGGAAGAACACCATCATCTGGAAGTTATTCTTTAATTGTGAACTCCAACTCCAATGTGGACCACCAGCACAAACTGGACACGATCTAAATACCTCCACAAGATTTCCTAAATCACCAAGAACATCCACACTTCATCTGCTTACTGAAATCTTTCTCTCCTTCATCTAGAACCTTAAGAACACAGTCTGTCATCACTGTCACAAAGGAATAGATGCTTGCGAACCTTGATACCACAAACCAATCAAGTTGACACTTCACAAAGACTTCCTCAACACTCCCTCAGATCTGCAGAACAAGATAATGCATTTCCAGATTTCACCAGACTTATCTGTGTCACTCTATTACCTCTAAACACCTACCAGAACTAGGTTTACTTGAGTGGCCACAACTTCTTTAGATCTCCATATGGACCTCTGAAATCTCTACTAGATCACCTTAAGACACATATCTACAAACCCTTTAAACTGTATCCTCTAATCCTCATCCTATCTTGGACTTTTGCCTTACTGTCTTCACTGTTCTTCACTATTCCTTATATGACCAATTTTCTCAATATCCTCAGCAAATAGTTCATCCAATCCTTATCATTAATGCAACAAGAGTATGTTGACATCAATGACAACACCAGTTAGACCCATAATTGCAATAGGATCTACTTTAAAATGTGAGAATTGAGATCTATTGGTGGAATTTTGGCACTGGTTGATCCACAAAATTCATTCTATTGAATGCTCCTACAAGATATCAAAATACAAGAGTATGCAATAAAAACAAGATTGAAAGCATTAGCTGGATTAAGCCACAATGAATTGACTCATAAAAAGAGGTACATATATAGGGCAGAGGAAAAGTAGCTGCTGCCTAGTATAGTGGCATGCAACTTCACTAACTAAAACTAGTGGCATGTGAACTCCATGCAACTCCATGTGCAAAAGCACACAGGTAAGAAAGATTAACTCCAAAAAGGAGTAATCCATGTGAACTACATGCATAGGAATATTCTAATAATATTCTACACTAACACCTCCCCTAAGTGTAGCTTAGGTGGGTAGAAGAAATGTGAAATGGGTCCTGGAAACTAGGCATGATGAGGTACCCAAGTAAAATTCAATCTCTCATAAAGTGGAGAAAGGAATAAAACCTAGTGGGAAAAAACATCCCTCCAAAAGAGAGAAAAGAAAGTGAAATGAAGAGGACTATAAATCCCCCCTGAAGTGATAGTCCTAAAATCCCTTCAAGATAAGGCCCATGTGTGCATCCACTAAGAAGAGAACAAATATCAAACACAAAATGTCACATGGTGAATGTTGTAGTACATCCATCTACAAAAAATGATGTCTCTTGCTTTCGAAATATAGAAACCCCAAGCCACCAAACTATTGAATTCCCACTCAACTAGAATGAATGAAGGAGTCAAGATATATGGTTCTGGAAATTGTTCATGTTTCTCAAAGTTGATGCTGAATTATGATTGTGCCATGCAAGATTTCAGAACAACAACCATTCAAGTGTGATTTTTGAACTGATATTAATTAGGATGTGTCAAGATCATAGCATGAAGTGGTAGAGAGAGAACAAGAGGATCCAAACCAAGAGATGATGCATCTTGATGGGAGTTGTCATCAAAGAGAAGACATATGTCCTCAATTATATCATCAAGATAGATTATGGGAGATTTTATAAACAAATTGTTGCCGCTATTGCAACATCCCTCTAATTTATCATGGAATCATGGAACCAAGGAATTGTCTATTTGTTTTTGCTTCATTTTCTTTGTTTATTGCATGTTTGTCTTTTTTCTTTCTGATTTGTATTTTGGCCGCTTTAGTTCTCTGCAATCTATGCGCCACCATATAGTTTATCTTTCTTCAATATTTGTGTGCTATGCTCTCATCCTACTCTATGTTTGGTAATGGTCCACATTGTATGCAACTCCCTTGGATTTTTAATTTAATGCACATATCCCCTTGTCTGTTATGGTGTTGATTCATATGTCATGCTAATAACTGATTTGAGACATGTTTCTGACTTGCCAATCATCACTATTCCTTTGTAGGTTTTACAAGTCATCTCCATTCATCTTTGTAATGCCATGTGTCTTCTGGTGTTGTTATGTCACTTCCTCAATATCATCCATGCATTTTTAAGGCTTAATATATCTTGTCACTCATGCAAATTCAAGGACAAGACTAACCAATGTTAGGTTCAAATGCTCAAGTTTGGTAGAGTTTGAATTAATATCATGGTAATCTTGTAACAACATATTTGAAATACTAGAATCAATGCCTAAAGTCATGAATATTGAAAAATCATAATTAAGCATGATGTAAATTAGATTTTATTAAGTGATTATTTAATCTCAATTATATTTTAAAATTTAAATCTAATTTAATTGTTCCATGTTTAGGTGGGTTGATGTTAGGAATTGTATAGATGGTGATGGAGGTCAATCGATTTAAAAGAAAAGACACGGCTATTTAATATGTAATGAAAAAATCTAGGTGTCAGGGAAAAGAAACATATCTAGTCACTCCAAGTCAATAACCCACAACAACATTAATAGAAAACCCAATCTATGGAGCAAGGCATGTCTAAAGATACGGGTGGTTGCATGCACTTTTCTAGCTAAAAAATTAAATCCCATTTGACCAATGTGGAGACAACCCTCATTTAATTGGCATGGGTAGAAGTATGAAAGAAAACAACATACAAATAAAGGAACAAATCTACATAACTTGGCATGGGCAAAGAAAAATCTTGATGCCTCCATTAATGTGATAGAAACAAAACTTAAAAAATATTGTGCCTTGAAAAGATTAAAATTTTCCTAGTTAGGTGCTTAGATGGAGAGAAAGCATAGGGCTTTCAAATAGGTAGTAGAATATTAAAAAATAAAAGATGTTAAAGGGGCACATGACTAGTAATAGAAACTCGTATACTAGTGAGTTAAAATTGCAACATTTAAAAAGAAAAAGACAAATAGCATGTGGCCACCTAAGTTTTGTGTGTTGAAATGGATTTAAAAAAGGATTCAAAAGAGGCATGAGGGTGAAGAAAATGGAGGCGTATATGATTTGGTAGGGATCATTGTTTGGAAAAAAAAATGTTGTACACCTTCCATAATAATGATATATTTTTATTTGTGTAAAATAAATATTTATTTGTGGTGAATCTTAATTGATGTATTTGGCCACATTAAATATTTATTTGGGGCCACTTGTAAAAGTTGTATGTAACATTGGTCAAATATTTATGTGTGGAAAACATAAGACAAATATTTAATATTTGTGGCAATTATTTGATAATTGGAAAACTTAGTTGCAAATAAAGTGAAAACTTAGTTGCAAATATTAAATGACAGGTCAATGGTTTTGTGAACTCAGGGTTTTGAGTCACAAGGTTTTACCCAATACAACAAGTTGTATTTGTGTTAGATTAAATCTATAAAAGCAAGCACATGGCTAGTGGTTAAGGTTCACTAGTTGAGTGGGTTGTCATTGTATTGGGTTTCTCTTAGTGCATATGTGAAGCATGGCATAGGATGTTTGGTTGAGTGCTTGGACACATGGAGGATGCATTGAAGGAGATTGATGTTGTAGGAGTGTCCATGAGACTTTGTAAGTGTATTGTAATGTTTCATTTTTGAATAATACATTGAGTGTGGAAGCTTTTGGAGGCTGGGGTTTTCTCTCTTAAGGGTTTTCCCAAAATATATCATGTTATCTTATAGCTTATCGATTTGATCTTTGCATTATGGAATTGTTGTAAGCCCTTATGCATCATATTCTCTCATAGGGTTATGTGGGAATTAGTTTGATCAATCTATAAATTCCTAACAAGTGGTATTAGCATTATATTCATGGTTGTGGGTGTAGAATTGAGAAAAGATCAATGAGATAAATGCAAGTAACAAATTTGGAGTAGATTAAAAAGAAAATAAGCTTGTACATATATAGGTGAGGAGAGGTAGTTAGTAGTTGAGGGAAAGTCTCCTACAAACTAGCATGAGTGGCTAGTTTAGTGGGAAATTTGGTGACCCCTCTCCTAATCACCTAACAACCTTGACACCTTAATGAGGAATGTGTCAAGATTGTGTAAGGGCACACCTAAGTAGGCTTATGCCTAAGTGTATACAAATATATGAAATATATATACACTAAGAGTGGGGAGGTGTGAGCTCCCTTGTTTTGTATAAACCTTGTGTTGAGTGGTTTTGGTACAAAGTTGAATCCATGGCAATGCAAGAAAGATTTGAGACATTACAAAAGTTTGTGTAGGTGTTGTTTTGTAGATTTGGGGTTTTGGGTGTTGCAGATTTGTTGTGTTTATTGCATATCTAAAGTTGGAAAAATCTTGGCAAAGATGGTTTCTTGGTTATGTGCTTCATACGAGGGTTTTGAGGAGGGAGTTTTGCATATGACCTCTTGGGACAAAACAGGCCTACTCATTGAGTTCAGAAGGGTTGAGAGGTGAAGGAAAACATATCCTTTGACATATTTTGGCCATAGGGGTCTAAAGAAAAATTTCTTGCACCCTTGCCCTATTCGATCGTACGACCATATGGCTATAGAAATTTGCAGATTGAGAAAATAATAATAATTTTTTCATCCTGCGCTGTGAAATTTTTTTCTATAGTTTTGTAAATTTCATTAATTTTTTTAAATTAAATTATAGAAAAGTTTGTAAAAGAAAAAAATACATTTTGGGGAGGGTACAAGTTTGCAAACATCATACCTTATCCCTTGCATTGACCAAGGCTGGTCAACTCCTTCTCAATAGGGTCGGGATGGTAGTCTTGACAGCCTATGGGGGCCAGAGCTGGACCCCAAACAAATAAAATTAAACTATATTTCATAATTTCTTTG
Organism: Cunninghamia lanceolata; assembly: GCA_027924645.1. NCBI lineage: Eukaryota > Viridiplantae > Streptophyta > Pinopsida > Cupressales > Cupressaceae > Cunninghamia > Cunninghamia lanceolata. The sequence continues at coordinate 2,081,001 of BSBN01001427.1, read as the reverse complement.
GGTTCATGGACTACTAAAAATATGGGAAAAAAATTAAACCTTGTTAATCTTTTTGAAATCTACCACCCATGATGATGCAAACACCACATCAGCGGACTGCCACATCACAAATACCACCTCAGCCTACTCCTAGTTAGCTAATGATATCATGCCGATGTCAGCGTATGGTCCATACGACTACTAACATCAACATGTTGTACAGTCATATGGATAGGTCCCCCAAGGGGCCTTTTCTAGCCATCAGAGGGCTTTTTCTTCTAGGGGCATAACTTTCACCCATGGTATTGGATTTTCAACTTATTATAGATGTCAGAAAGGTCTCTTTGAACACTACATAGTGCTACACGTTTGGTCATCAGATTTTGGTGTTTGTGTTAGAATTTGGTGTTTGAAGCCAAGTATTTCTCCGTGACAATTTTATGCTCATAACATTTGCATACAGAATTAGATTTTAAATTTTAGATAGGAGTTGAAGAGATCTTTCCATGTACTATAGTTTGGATCATGTATATTTTTAGTTTGGTGTGCAAAGAGATATTGGTTCTTGTTTGAGTTCTTGTGGAAGCCTGAGATTCAGGGTGTGATTATGAGAGTATTTGGATAGATTTTTGGGCACAAATGTGTTGGAGTACATATTGTTATGAGACCATCATTATGGTATAGTAGGTTTTTAGATTTGGTGCTTCTAGTTATAGGTTTATAGGTGTTTTCAGAGTTTTGACTTTGACGGAGACAAGTACACATGTTGTATTTTGGTTTGAGGACATGATTGATACACATGTGAGACTAGGAGTCTCATTTAAGTGGGATTTTTTTTCAAAGATAAGGTTGGAAGACACCCATACATATATTAAAGAAAGCATGGTAATTACAAAACATGAGAGTTTGCAGCTATCGGAGCTATTAGAAAATATTTGCAGACTATTATACAATGACATAAACCAAAACATTGGCACCTAGCAACCAAAGATGAGATTCCCAACATAATCAAAGTCAAGAAAAGTAAAAAACTAAGCACACAGGCCCAACCTCACACCCCATTGTGCATTTAAACAAGAGAAATAAAAACTAAAAATAACTAACATTTTTAACACATGCCACTAGGAAGAGTTTCCTCCCAACTCACTTCTCTAAATGATCTTGCACTCATGCCTCAGATACTGGCACAATGGAGTCTCCAGGGTCCTCCTGCCCCTCCATGTTTGTCGCCTCCTCTCTATCTGGGGGCACTCTTGGGAAATACAGAGCCCAGTCTAGTGCGTGCATCCTCAAGAATCTGATCGATATAAAAATGTCCCTGCACCTCCTTCTCATGGCCTTAGTGAAGGTATGGCTATAAGTAAGCAGTGCCCTATCTAGGTTGCTTATGCATCCACATGTAAGACCTCTCTACATCGCTTTGTAATCACACTTTACCGCTTGCAAGGTTCGCAACATTTGGATATGGAATAAACTGCCCACCATAGCCTCCCCTTTAAGCATATGATAATCTTGAAAGGCCATATTCTATCTTTCAAACTTATATAAATAGATAAAAACTAGACTAGTGGCGATTGTGTGGATGAAGTGACCAACCAAAACTATATCCATTATATATGATAGGAAAGTTGAGATGACATCTGACCAATCTAGATTCCTCTGTTGCTCTCCATCCAACCACCTTTGGCCACAAATATTTCTGATTGTAAACTGGGCCAGGGTGCAATTGATGTCAAAGATTTGGTTAAGATCCAGGACCCTGACTTGTCTTTGTAATTTTCATTCCCATGGCATCGGTGGAAAAAATAGGCGAGTATTAGTCTTATCATCCTCCATCTAGACTTGCAAGAAGAAAACCACTAAAAAAGATAAAGAAGTCCCAAACCAGTTCTTCTGAAAGTGTCTAGAAGATAATTAAAAATGGATTGATGTTGACAAGCTTCTAGTTTTAAATAGCATTTCCTTGGCATCTTGGTACATCATCCCCATTCACTCATGCCCTCTGATAAGACGTACATTATCCTGCTCTAAGTAAATGATCTCAATCTTTCCTAGATACTGGCTCATGGAAGCATTAAAGCTATCTTGAGCACTTCCTACCCATATTATCATCACCTTGTCCTATCATGAGGATCTGGTGAAATGAATGTTTCCAAGTTGTTAATGGTCCTTCCTCAAATAATCAGTGACCACCACTTCTTGTACTTCTTTTTAAATCCCTCTTGCATGCTCAAAGAAATTTTCTCTTCCATGAGCTTACATTAATGCCTCCATGCTGAGAAAATAAGCCATTTAATTCCTTTGATCTGAGGTGGAGAAACATCTATCCCTGGCCTCTTGATGTTGAAAGGAATACATACCTTTTAACTAACTGCCCTAAATTTAAAGGCTCTCACCACCCCCTAATCAATGTAGCCCATTTTCGGACCCCTCTGAAGCAAATATTGAAAAGTGCTAACCTCTTCACTACCTCATTAGCTATTTATTTACCCATGTAAATTTGCCTCTATCCACATCATTAGCTGAGATGGAACCATTTCTTGATGTGGATTGAAAATTGTTTCCCTGTGATTGATCAATTGCTCTATTCACCAACCCATCCGCCACTCTATTAACTTCCCTGTAGCAGTGTGAGAATCCCCTTTTCTTGATTGCCCTTATAATGTTTAGAGAATCCCCTTCTATCCAAAGATTATTGAATTCAATTTTCAAGGCTAATTGGAGTCCATGAAGAAGCACCCATGCCTCTACTTCATTTTTGTTCCTTGCTAGATTTTAGTCGACTTGGCCACCAGTAGTTTCCCTTCATGGTTCCTAATTACACAACCCATTCCTTATAGCCTTGGATTGCCTCTACAAGCTCCATCAAAATTCAATTTTACAAATGGTTATTTTGGGAGACTCCATCTTACTAGATTCCTATCCATTTTTAGATCATTCACCTAGGCTACCAATCCATTTGAATGCAACTCCAAGAGTCTCTAGGTCTTTAACATCAACTCATCCCAGCTTGTCCATTTGGAGTTATGATTGTTAGGTTTCCTGATTTTAGCCATAACCACATCAAAAATTGCTTTATCTAAGTCCTTACAAATCTTATATTGTTTTGAAATCATTTATCTGAAAATACAGAAATTCCTCTCTTGCCAAATGGTCCAAATAACCATGGAAGAGCTCATGTCCCATAGGCTTGAAAAGCTTGATTTTGAAAAGATATTTGGCCATCTCTTGAATAAAGATAATTTAGACGTCTAAAAATGATCACAACCACTTTCATTCACTTATACAATCCAAACCTACTTCACCCACATCATTCTATTCGACCCAAATATTAATTAAATAATTTTTAATTATTTAATTAATTTATCCTTCACCTTTCCTCTTTCACAAAAATCAAATTCCTCTACTATAGTTCATAAATTAAATATGTTTAACTATAGTTCATAATGTTGCAAGTATGAGCAGTAAGTGTTGTCATTGATTTTAATATCTAAGGTAAGGATAAAAGGAATTGGTTGAGAAGTAAGTACTATTGCAGAACAGTTCTATCTGCCAGAATAGTATCATGTTTTGCTCCGCATTTTGTATAGATTGAATATCTTTGTCTGCGGATTGGAAGTAATGTTAAGGGATGTCTAAAGATGGTATGTTTCAAGTTTCAGCCTCTGGTGTGAAGATTTGAGCGAGTTGTGTTCACTAGAGTATAAGCTATTTTATGTGTATTTAGTGGTGACAGCGAGAATGTATTTTGCTCCGCATTCCTCCACATTGAAGTATTATAGTTTGTGGTTCTAGAAATAAGTTTGTGATGATGATATGTACCTTTAGTTCAAATGGTTCATGATTTGGCACTCCGCAAGCAATCTTTCCATTTATGACAGTGGCCGACAGTAATGTTCAAGTGCTTTAGTTTGAAGATCTTATGGATAAAGTATTTAGAGGTTGTGTGGATGTTCTTGGTGATTGTAACATGCTTGTGGGAGTATCTAGGTTGTTTCTTCCTTTTGATTGGTTTGCAAAGTGTAATCTGGAACATGCACAAACCGTGTTCTCAAACATCTTAGTGTTAGCACCAGTTCTAGCCGACTCAGTTGTTCTCACTACTTGCGGTTATGCTTTGGAGATTGTGGAAGCATGTTTTGGGGTAGAAGAATACATTTGAGTCCCAACTAAGGAGTTATGTGATCCACATTCATTATTTTCCTCCATAAATTTGTTTAGGTCCATACCTATTCTAATGCATGTATGTTTGCTGACCTTGGAGATTGTTCCAATGGTTGATGAATCTTGTAATGTTGACCTTGATGATCTTTCCGAGGTTGATGAATTTTATAGATACTTGTAATGAAGTCATGAATTAGTATCAAGGTGTCAAAATGAAGAAACAAGTGTGAAGTAGAAAAGAAGAGTAGATCAGACGATACCTATTGTGCTTCAATGGAACTGATCCTTGGCATAGTGTAGATGCTACTATATCAGTTCACCAATTTGGCAGTGAGCCACCCCATTGGTAGTGAGCCTCTTCATTTGTAGTGAGCATTTTGGGTAGTTAGCGTCTAATTTTTGGTATTGTTATAACATATTATATTGTGAGCTAACACTCACCGTGGTTTTTCCTCTATGGGGTTTTCCATGTAAAAATTTGGTGTCTCCTATGTTGAATGTGTGAATGTGTTTAAGTTTTTGTTTTCATGGTTAAGATACAAATTCAGTGTTAATTACTTGATATTTTAATGGTTTTGAAATATTGGTTACAACTGATTCAGCCCCCTCTCAGTTGTATTGCACTTTTCAACAATTAGTATCAGAGCAAGGGTTCCTTGGTAAAAAGACTAATAGCTCAAGTTAGATCTGGGATGGTGCACAAGAAAGAGTCTTCGCAGTTTGATGGAACAGACTATGCTTTCTAGAAGGTACGAATGAAAAGTCATCTTATTTCTCTTGGGTACAATGTTTGGAAGATAGCAGAAACAGAGTACACTCTCCCTCTGAATGGTCCATCATCTGATGATGAAGTCAAGTAGTATGAGTTGAATGGAAGGGCTAGAGATGCTTTGCTTAGTGCTTTATCTAATACTGAGTTGATAAAAGTTATAGATCTAGAAACTGCTCATGCTATCTGGGATAAGTTAAAAAATCTGTATGAAGGAGATGATTCTGTGAAAAGTGCTAAATTATAGAACCTAAAGGTGAGGTATGAATCCCTGAAGATGAGTGAAGATGAGAACATAACAATCTACATGCAAAAAGTTGATGAAATTGTCAATAGAATCAAAGGTCTAGGATAATCTATTGATGAAGGTGAGGTTGTGCTGAAGATTCTTAGGTCTTTGCCCAAATCATATAGTCACAAGGTGGTAGCAATTGAAGAGGTTATGACTGTGAAAAAGATTTCAAAGGATCAGTTTTTGGGGAAGCTTACATCTTTTGAGATGAGGGAATTCAGTGATGCTCTACCGAAGACTGAGACTACTTTCAAAGCCAGCACTTCAAAAAAGATTTTAAGAGCCTAAAAGTATGCTGTGGAGTCAAACGATGACATTGATGAGGCTGAAGCCAACTTTGTGGATAGAATGCAAAGAGATGCCGATAAGTTCAAAGGAAAATTACCATTCAAATGCTTTTTCTTGTGGTAAGATTGGTCATTATGTATCCATATGTCTGGAGAGAATTGATAGAGGTAAGAAGAAATTTGAAACTAGGCCTAGAATTGTCAAGAAATGCTATTATGTTAGAGATCTTGATGATGATGGTGTAACGAATGATGAGTCTGATGATAATAGTACTAGTGCAAGTGAATGCTTGTTTATTTCTATTAAGGAAGAACCTATGTATACTAATCCTACTCATTGTGTGAAGGAAGAAAAACTAGTGGAAGAAACTGCTCTGTCTGTCCAAGTTGAGAAAGATAAGGATGAATGGATCATTGATAGTGGATACTCACATCAAATGACTGGTGACAAGAGTAACTTTGTAAGTTTGGAAAAGTATGATGGTGGATTGGTTAGGTTTGGAGATAATACAACTGGTAAGATCTATGGAAAAGGATCTATTTCTTTTGATGGCAAACATAATACAGATGATGTTCTTTATGTGAAAGGTCTAAAGCATACTCTTTTAAGTGTTGGTCAGATGTGTGATAAAGGGTATGATCTAAGATTCAAGGAGAATGCATGCAAGATCATGGAAAGATCCAGAATATTGATTGCAACTAGTAAAAAGACCAGAGGTAATATTTATCACCTAAGGGGAACTGATAATTGTTGTTTGCAAGCATAGACAGATGAGAGTTGGTTGTGGCATAGAAGGATGTATCATATCAATTTTGACAACTTGGTGAAGATAAGCTCAGAACAAGCTATGAGAGATCTACCCAGGATTGTGAAGCACAATAACACTATTTGCAAGGAATGCCAAATGGGAAAATAGAAAAGGACAAGTTTCAAGAGAAAAGAATAATTTTCTGCTAGATTACTTGAGCTGGTGCATACAGATTTGTGTGGTCCTACAAGAACAAAAAGTTTGCAAGGAGACAGGTACTTTATGTTGCTTATTGATGATTATTCTAGAATGACTTGGGTCACCTTTCTAAAAGACAAATTAGAAGCCCTAGACAAGTTCAAAATTTTAAAGGAAATGGCTAAGAATGAATTGGAATTGAGGATTAAATGCTTAAGGTCTGATAGAGGTGGTGAGTTTACATCAAATTAATTCAATATATTTTGTGAAGAACATGGTATAAAGAGACAACTATTTGTTCCTAGGACTCCTGGGCGGAATAGAGTTGTTGAAAGAAAGAACATGACAGTTCAAGAGGTTGCTAGGTCAACAATGATGGAGGCCAACTTACCAGAAGCGTATTGGAGACAAGCTATATATACTACTGTCTACATTCAAAACAAAGTTTAGGTCAAAGGTAATAGTACTAAAACTCCTTATGAATTGTGGTATGGAAGAGTTCCCACAGTGAAATATTTCAAAGTTTTTGGAAGCAAATGTTATATTAGAAGAGATGAAGAGTTAGGCAAGTTTGATGCTACGTGTGATGAAGGAATTCTCCTTGGATACTCCACTAAGAGCAAGGCATATTTGTGCTACAATAAGAGGTTAAGAAATATGATTGAGAGTGCTAATGCAAAGGTTGATGAAGACAGGGAGATAACATCAGATCTAAGTGGCTATGAATCATATGAACTTGTTACAAATTTTCTCCACATCTCAAATTGGTAGACCTGAAGTGCATTCAGTTCATTTTAGATGAGAAAGTTTTTAACATTTGCCTATTATCTTGTTTTGCATAGTTGGAGTGCTTGAAGGATTTAATTATGATGCATTGATATGAAGGATAAAAGAGGGACAATCAGTTTACCATTCATTGCTTTGCAGAAGATTCATCAATGAAAAGAGTTATTTCATTTCATTACAATGATCATTCAATTTTATAAATGAAATATAATAGCTAAATAAACATTGCATTGAATGAAAATATTATAGATCAAATGTCCCAAACAAGCCATGGGAATAGATGAACTAGTACGAACATAGGAAATATACTATGCATCTAGAAATAAGAAAGGGAAAGAACATAGCCATCATTACCTGTTCGATGCCATTGATTTCTGAAGTTGCTTTTTGTCCTTGCTCTTGACCTTCATAAGAACCTGTAGGATTGGAAGAGATTTGTTAGAACTCTGGATATGAGTTCCCTATGTGCCTATCAACAGAGGCATAATACATTGCCTATGGCGCACTAAATCAGATACAAATTATTCACATAGCAAGAGAAAGTGTGTTTGTAATAAAGTTTCAGTATCACATGTATCTACAGGAAATGCCAATCAAAGCAACATGTATTTAAACTTATTCTTCATCCTTCATATGGACACAAAGCTATAGAATCTAAATGTTTTGGAGAAATGGAGAAAGATAAAAGCATATCTTGTTGTTTTAAAATGAAGCATCATATGATAGAATACATTTGAACAATGATACGGAGTCCTCAACCTAGATGATGAGCAGAATAAAGAAGAAGTAGTAGATTAAGATGGTGTCCATACACAAACAGTACTCAAAGTATGAAATTCAATATTACTTAGAATGAAAATAGTTTGCATATAGGAATAACAAATATAGATAATGGAGAGTTCGAGTTGTGTAGACCACAGAGACATTCAGAAGTGCTTGAATATATAGAAGTTTAGGTCACAGCCAAGAGTATTTTTTTTACAAAATGTTAAAACCCTTATCATACTACAAAGAGAAAGAAGGTACGGGAGCTATGAGAGTTGTTTAAGACTCAAAGATGATCAAATATGTTAGATACAAGATAAAATGTAGCCATGTAAACTTCCATGGGCTAAGTATTATTATAGAAAGTGAATGACACCCATTTTGTGTAATCATAGGCTGCGGTTTTTAACAATGAAGAATGCTTTTATTTACAGCATAGTAAACCCATTTGGGGTTTCAAATGGCAAGTTCATATACAGAAGGAATTGAGAGATCTTGAGATCATATAAGTAGCATATACTAAAAAAAATAGAGATGGAATGAGCATATACACAGCCGCGACCTCCAACCAAGTGATCAATAAAAAAATTGTCGAATATGCAAAGTTAAGGCACGACCTTTTGAGACAAAGAAATGTACATGATAGATGTTCAAGTTAAAACAATATATTATTGCTTCAACAATGGCAATATCTTTGTTATTTTCTGCAAATTGAACAAGGAAATAAGTTTAGGGGATAAAAGAACTTACCCAGGAAAATGGTTTGATAAAACTACATATATCTTGAAAGCTCAAACTAGTCAGCCATGGCAGCCACAAGCACATAGAGAAGGAATAGAAGTGAAACACAAGACAAATATATATTAGAAGACTATTATGGTCATGGCGAGAATGCTTCAAAATTGAAAAAACAATACCATGTTTGTATCTGAGAACAACTCACCATTTATTTTCCTCTATGAATCTTTAGAAAATTGACTGGAAACAGCAAAAAATGCTCAGGTTTTGATCTCCTAACCCTAACAGTGGAGACGGTAGTAGAGATAAGAGAATAAAAAATGAAAGTGTGAAATGAGCCCAAGTTTCTAGGGCGAGGGTGTTTTGTGATTAGGGTTCCATCGATGCCCTAAATTGACGGTGATTTTTATCACATCAATTTCTATTTTCCAAGCCCAACTAATACCCATGAGGTATTAAATCTTTGTTGACAATGTTTGATGCCTAGGCTATATGCCTTGAAAACCTCATGGTCCCTTTTGCCATTTTGAAGGTGATTCTAAAACATTTTCGTGATGCCTTTAAAATGCAAATTGAGTGGAGGTTGAGCCCTAGGGGCTTTTATTTTTCAAAACCTCATATGCCCTTAGGAATTTTTTGCAAGCTAGAAAGACAACCCTCATAGGCTTTCATTTTTTGCAAAACCATATATTATGCTATGATATATTTTTATGGTTTTTATAGAAAATCATATATACATCAAATGTAATATACTTGGCATGTCTAAAATCAAAGCCTTGTATTGTTTTTGTGAAAGATCAAATCAGAATCAAATTGAAGAAAAGACAAAACTACAAATCATTGTAAAATGATGTTTTAAAGCAATAGCTTATAAATTGCTTTAAAATATTCATTATTTATGCAGTTAAAACAAGTAAAGTAAACAATATCTTGTTTTTTGAGTTTGCTTTCTTTTAGGTAGATATGGACAAAAATGGAGTCTTTATTGGGCAGATAAAGCCTATTTTCTGGTGGGACCACCTTGGAGGGCATTTTGGTAGTTTCTTTCTTTAGTTTGGAGACAGTTTGCTGGTAGTTTTCTAGGCTTTTTTATGGAGCTAAAAAATGGATCAGGATAACTATTTTGAGGAGCTTTTTTCCAAGCTTGTCCAGGGAGATCATTCTATAGGCATATATTGGAGAAAACTTAGTTTTTTCTTAGTCAATCGATATCATTGTTTCTTTTTTCTTGAGCATAGGCAGAGTGTTTGTAGACATTTTTGACTCACATTTTGTCAGATTTTCATGTACTCCTTTTAGTTCAATACAACAAAGCAGTCCTATTTCACTTCTTTTGCCTTCATAGTTACAATATTGATTTGATGCCTCATTGTGATAACAAATATTTTGTCCTTTGTTGTGTCTGATTATTGTGGAACTGTGAGCCAAATATTTCATATGATTCTGGTTGTATGTTGAGTTCAGATTGAACCTTCATGCAACTTACTTTTGAATTGTATGTTCTAAGTGAGGTTGTGAGAGTTCATGTTTAAGGAGTTGTTTTTGAGTAAAGGTATTCAGATAGATTATAATTAGGAGCATATTCTATTTAAGTTGGATTTCCATTTTAGTTCATCCTCTCACCTTTTCCCTCTCTAAAACATTTAGCTTATGCAAAAATCATTAGGAGAATCAACTCACTCTAGAGGTTCACTTCGAGTTTAGGAAACCCATAGGCCTAGGAGTGTTCCCATGTGTCAACAGAGAGTTAAAATGAATAAAATAGCATAGGGTACATATCTGATTGATAATAGTTTTTGGCACACCTGGTGGGACTCTGGAATTATTTTCAGAGAAATTTATCATTTCTTAAAGCTGTTGTTCTGGTATATGCAGCAGTGTTCCAGACTTTTGACGCTTCTTACAATATACCTGGCTACTCTATTTTTCTCTTACATGCAGATCTAGTGTATCCAGCTTATGAAAACTAGATCTAGTTCTGATTCATTGGACTATTTGCAGCTATCTCCACCAAGAAGAAGGGGTAGGACAACAAGTAGAACAGTTGATTCATTAAAGAGGTCAAAGTCAACAACTTCAAGACTCAGTCCTTCAACTCCAATACAGAGAAACAGGAGTCCGGTGTTGTTAGTTTAGTTACCCATAATGGCCAAATAGTTTGTATTTGCACCTTTTAATAGGGGAAGCCCATTACAAGTTTCCCAACATGATGATATTCCATTTGCAGCCCTCAAAGGTCTACCATATTTCACCAGAGAAGACCACACGATGGATATTGAGCACATTCAAGATGTGGCAATGTTGTGCTTGGTGCACAATGTTACCCAAGAAAACGTAGAAATTAGATTATTGGCTACGTCATTAAAGGGTATAGCTTTGCAATGGTTTAGAGGTCTTGCAAAGAATTCAATAACATCATGGGATCTGCTAGGAGATGGATTGCAAAGGAATTTTGAAGACAAGTCTAATCATTTATTGTTGCTCGAGTAGTTGAGCACCATCAAAAGAGCCCCCTATGAACACATGGCAGATTTCAACTACCAAATCTAGAGAACCTAGGATAGGATCCCCGCAACAGTAAAGCCTCTACCATGGCATGCATTTTTATTCTATCTTAAGCCTTTAAATTTCCATAATGATCCAGTCTATGGGTGCTTCTATCCTTCCCGATGCTTTTGAAATTACTTTTAGAGAAAAAAATTACCTTATTCAAGCATGGAAAATAGTCCTAAGGCCTCCTTTACCCATTTTCCTAGAATCTAGCCACTTGTACCCATGGAAGTTCCTCCTTTGGATGCTGTCCCACCAATTCCAGTAATAGGATATCAGGCTGCAACTCAAGAAACCACTGTCCCAGCCCAGTCCCAAGAATTCCAAGAGTTAAAGGGCATGTTACAATCCTTTAGCAAGACTACTAGCAATGAATTTGTTAATATCAAGAAACAAATCGGCCAAGAGCATAAGCCTTACCAAGCCCCACATCAATTTAATCAGCCAAATAGGCCACCTTTCCAAGCTAATCCTCAGGGCCAAAGAAGAAATTACAACCTTAGACCTTTCCAGTCCTATAATCTAAGAAAGAGCTTGTACCCACTCAGAAAAACATGGCACAAGACCATGACTGGTGTTATCCATGGCACCAGCCCCATAACCAAGATGCATGTACAAATGGTTTAAGTAATCAAGCTCTTATGGTACAAAATAGTTATGCTGGTCCGGAAGATGTCCCCGATCAAGTTTTAGCTCAACAAGTTAATACTGATGTGGCCTTAATGAACTGGCAAGACATTGAATTCTGTGGTGTAAATTACCCTCAAGGCCAAAATCAACCAAATACACACCTATTTCAGCCAACACAAGGTTGAAAAAGAGGGCTATAGACCTGGAACAACAAGCTACAAATTTAAAGCTTCTTCATCATAGGTTGTTCCTGCAGTACAACCAAAGGTGCAAATTCTATAAAGAAGTCAAGCTATACCTGAAAAGGATTAGCCTAAGGTACAATTATAGCCTTCACAAAGGTGAAATGTTACTACTGCTGTTAAAGGACAACAAAAGGTGAGTCATGTTTCCTTCAATGTTGTTGATCACCTCAAGAAAGCCATTGTCAATATATCAGTGATGGATGCACTGCACATTCCTAGTCAAAAGGACTTGTTACAAGAAGCTTTAGCTGAGTTTTCTATCTCAAGCTAGTGAAGAAAAGGCTAAAGTGGTATTTGCAAACAACCTAGAGATTAAGAATGAACAACAAGCTTAAGAGGTAAAACCCCCTCCTTTTTACCTAATTTTGATTATTGGTGACAAACTTGTTCATAATTGCATGATAGATTTCAGAGAAAGTAGTTCTGTCATGCCCAAGAGTCTAGTTGATAGATTGGGATTTGTTTATGAACCCTTGTCAAAAGGAGTAGTCCAACTAGATGGGTCTGTTATTAATACTGTTGGGATAATAAGAAATTTGCCTCTTACATTGCATGTCTGTCCTAATTTTGTAATCCATCTGGACATTCATATCATAGACCTACCACCTCACTTTGCTATTTACCTTTCTAGGGACTTCACTACCAAATTGGGTGGGTTTTATCTTCTAATTGGTCCCATTTATTTTTTATAACAAGATATGGTATGAAAGTAACCATACAATCTAAGCCTCTTGCCAAAGACCATGTTGAGCCATATGTCCCTAGCCCAATAAATGTAAACCTCTACATCACCCATGGGCAGGAGTATCAATCCATGATCCTAGACCCCAACACACCTACTAAAGATATTAGTCTAGATGAGTGGGCAGCTAAGGATCATGAAGATGACACTTTCTGCCACACTGATGAGGTAGGATTAGGCATTTATATGATACATGAGCTTGATGTAGTGATTCCTAATCTAGTTAAGGATCAAGATCAGTCTGAAAAGAAAGAGAATCAGCTTTGGAATCTTTACTTTGATGGGTCAAGAAGTAAAATGGGTGCCGGTGGAGGAGCTATGCTTGTTTCACCTAACGGAGACAAGTACTATTTAGCATTAAGGTTTACTTTGAGCTGCACAAACAATGTGGCTAAATATGAAGCCCTGATTCATGGCTTAGAATGGGCTTAAAAAAGAGGTATACAATGCTTACAAGTTTATGGTGATTCTGAGTTAATCATCAAACAAGTTAGAAACTTGAATGTTACTAAAAATGACTTGCTCAAAAAGTACAAGCATCAAGTTTGGGATTCAATTGAAATTTTTGATGCATTTAATCTGCTTTCAATTCCAAGAGACCAAAATAAACAAGGAGATAGGCTTGCTGCCTTAGGATCTTAGTTTGAGATTCTGAATGAAATTCATAACATAGAGGTACAACCATATGTGAAAATGGTTGTTAGAACATCTGTACTTGACAATACTGTGAGTTGGCAGGTTTTTGACAACGATGAGCAAATTTTGAGTTTTCTTATTGTAGATGCAGAATTTGTAGTTGATAACCAGCATAAGTGGTAGCAGTAATATGACAACCAAATTGTACAACTCAAGTCTAATAAGTTACCAAAGGGACTAGTAACTTTAGAATCTATTTTTAACTCAGATGATCAGATCAGAAAGAACAAGTGCAACATGACTGTGAAGTAGGAACACTATGAGACATTAGAGATATTAAAAGGTAAACTACTTAAGTTGGGAAAGGTATGCACTAAAGATGAACATCAGTCTTTTATTCAATTATGTCAAGAATTTAGTGATTTTTTTGCATGGGAGTATAAAGATTTGAGAGGGTTTGACCCTAGTTTAGCTCAACATACCATTGAATTAGAGTCTAATGCCAAGACTGTCAGGTAGAAGCAGAGGCCCTTAATACTAAACTTGAGCATCTAATGAAAGCTGAGCTAAACAAGTTAATTGAGAGCAGTATAATATTCCCTATAAAGAATGCATCTTGGCTCTCCAACCTAGTACTAGTTAGAAATAAGAATGGAGAGATTCAACTTTGTGTCAATTTTTGTGATCTAAATCAAGCTTCATTAAAAGATCACTATCCTCTTCCTTCAATGGAACAAATTTTGCAAACTATTTTTGGTTCTGACAGATTTTCTTTGCTTGATGGATACTCAAGCTATAACCAGATTCTAGTGAAGGAGGAAGACTAATATAAAACTACATTTACAACCAAGTGGGTTACCATGGCCTATAGGAAGATGCCATTCAAATTGTCCAATGTAGGGGCAACCTTTAGAAGGCAATAGATATAGCCTTCCATGGCCTTATGAACAAAATAGTTCTGGTATATTTAGATGATATAACAGTTTTTTTTGGAAGATTGTAATGAACATTTTGATCACTTGAAGCATCTATTATTCAAAGATGCAGGGAGTTTGGAGTTTCTCTGAATATGAAGAAATGCATATTTTCTATTCATGAAGGTAAACTCTTGGGACATATTGTTTTGAAGCAAGGTATTTCTATCGACCCTGAAAGAGTTCATGCAATTCTAGATTTACCACTACCTGCACATAAGAAAGGCTTGCAAAGTTTTCTTGGTAGGATTAATTTCGTGAGAAGGTTTATTCCCAATATTGTTGCTTTATTACAACCTCTCATAACCATGTTAAAGAAGACCATACCATTCAACTGGACTAATGAATGTAAGGGAAGCTTCAAGCAGAACAAAGAAACTCTCACAGCTACCCCTGCCCTCATTAATCCTAACTACGAGAAAGATTTCATTTTATATGCCTTTGGGGGGGCTGATGTACCATTTCAGCCATGTTGTGCCAACAAAACGATGAAGGCTTGGAGTAGCCAGTGGCATTTTTCAATCAGGTACTACATGACTACGAGGTAAGGTATTCATTTGTTGAGAAGCATGTTTTTTCTGTTGTTAGAAGCCTCAAGAAATTTAGACACATGATGTCCAATAATAGAATTCAGTTGATGGTTGCCCATCCAATTGTTAATAATTTCTTACTTAACAGAGAAATAAATGATAAAAGAGCTAGTTGGGTGACAAAAGTAATGGAATTTGATGTTAATATTAAGGTAACTAAGCTGATTAGGGGCAAGGGTTTATGCGAGAAGCTTGTTGGAAATGGAGAGCACAGCTAGGAACAAGCATAAAATACTGAAACAATGTTGAATAATAGTGAACTAGCTATTGTTCTAGCTCCTATTGATAACTGGGTGCAACAAATCATTCACTATCTGTAGACTGGTGAGTGCCCTAAAGGTTTGGATAGGGTAGGAAGAAGGTATTATAGGTTACAAGCTACTCCTGATGCTGTAATTGAAGGTGTTTTGTATAGAAAAGATTTTAGTGGTGTATTTCTGAGATGTATTGAATCAAATAAGGTTGATAAATTACTAGAAGAATTCCACAATGGACCTTCAAGAGGACATTTTGCTGTGAGAACAACAACCTTCAAAATAATGCAAGTTGGTTATTACTGGCCAGATCTGTTTAAAGATGCATTTTCTTGGTTAAGAAGGTGTGAAAAATGCTCATTGTTTGTAGGTAAGCAAAGGCTTGCAGCCTTACCTCTGCACCCTATCAAAGTAGAACAACCATTTGCTAAATGCAGTCTTGACTTCATTAGACCAATAAAACTACCCTCAAGTGCAGGCCACAGGTGGATTTTAACTACTACAACCTATTTTACTAAGTGGGATGAGGTTGTTGCTTTAAAAGAGGCAAATGAATCTTCTATTTTAAGATTCTCTCAGGATTTGGTATCCCAGATTCAATTATCTCTTATAATGGTTTATCTTTTATTGGTTTAAAGATTTTAGATTGGTCTGTCAAAAATAACATCTTTTTGCATGCATCATCTAATTATTACCCACAGGGTAATGGGTAGGAAGAATCCACCAATAAGAACCTGATAAAGATCATCAAAAAGACCATTGAAGACAACTGGAGGACATGGCATAAGAAGTTGAAGTTAGCTCTTTAGGCTGGTAGGATTACTCCCAAGAGGGCTACTGGCTATTCTCCATATGTGCTCACATATGGTAAGGAGGCTGAATTACCTATTTCAATGGAATTACCAACTTTGGTTAAAGAACTTGAGTTGTTAGAAGAGAAGCCTTTAGTAGTAAGGCTAGCTCAGCTTATGGAATTAGGGGAAACCAGAAAGGAAGCCTTGAGGAAGCTTGAAATCCATCAATCTCAAATAAAGATTTCCTTTGATAAGAGGGCAAGGCCAAGAAACTTCATTGTTGGTGATTTAGTTTTCAAATGGAGTGAACTGAGAAGCAAACCTAGAAAGCATTCCAAGTTTGATGTAATTTGGGATGGGCCTTATGTAATCTCAGAGTGCAAGGAAAACAATGCATTTAAGATTTCCAAGTTAAGTGGAGAGGTGTTGTCTATCCCAGTGAATGGGATCCACCTCAAACAATACCTCTGAAGATAAGTTCTACATTGTACCATAAGTAGATTAGTGTTGCTATTAATAAGTGCTTCATGCACATTTCTTTTTAGTAGTTTTGTTTCCCTAAGTACTGTTGCACATGTTTTCTGGCCACCAAAGCCTTTTAGTTTGCTTTTAGTTTGGTTTGGTTTTGTTTTTTGCTGATGTTTGGAATAGTTTAAAGTGCCAAGTTTTAGTTTTCTGAGTTTGAGATGAGAAGAGTATGACTCAATGCCCAATGGATAGTTTAAGGCAACTAGTCATGATGCTTAGCATGCAAGCATGTAGCAAAAGTCACCAGAAATGTTACCAATTTTCTCCATAGCTCAAATTGGTAGAGCTAAAGTGCATTCAGTTCATTTTAGATGAGAAAGGTTTTAACATTTGCATGTTATGTTATTTTGCATAGTTGGAGTGCTTGAAGGATTCAGCTATGATGCATTGTTATGACATAGAAAAGAGGGATAATCTATTTACCATTCATTGTGTTGCAGAAGATTCATCAGTGAAAAGATTTATTACAATGATCATTCAATTTTACAAATGAAACACAATAACTAAATAAATATTGCATTGAACGAAAACATGATAGATCAAATGTCTCACACAAGCCGTGGGAATAGATGAACTAGTACGAACATAGGAAATATACTATGCATCTAGAAATAAGAAAGGGTAAGAACATAGCCATCATTGCATGTTTGATGTAGTTGATTTCTGAGGTTGATTTATGTCCTTGCTCTCGATCTTCATAGGAACCTATAAGATTGGAATAGATTTGTTAGAGCTTCGGATATGAGTTCCCTGTATACCTATCAACAGAGGCATAATACATTGCCTATGTTGCACTAAATCAGATACAAATTATTCACATAGTAAGAGAAAGTGTTTTTGTAATGAAGTTTCAGTACCACATGCATCTATAGGAAACACCAATCAAAGCAACAGGTATTTAAACTTATTCTTCAGCCTTCATATGGATATAGAGCTACAATATGTAAATGTTATGGAGCAATAGAGAAAGATAAAAGCATATCTTGTTGTTTTAAAATGAAGCATCATATGATACAATACATTTGAATAGTCATAAGGAGTCCTCGGCCTAGATAATGATTAGAATAAACCAGAAGTAGTAGCTTAAGATGTTGTCCATACACAAATAGTAGTCAGAGTATGAAATTCAATATTGCTCAGAATGAAAAGAGTTTGCATACAGGAATGACAAATACAGAGAATGGAGAGTTTGAGTTGTGCAAACCACAGAGACATTCAGAAGTGCTTGAATATATAGAAGTTTAGGCCGCAGCCAAGAGTGTTTTTTTTTTTAAATGTTAAAACCCTTATCATACTACAGAGAGAAAGAAGGTATTAGAGCCATGCAAGTATTTTAAGACTCAAAGATGATGAAATATGTTAGATACAAGATAAATTGTAGCCATGTAAACTTCTATGGGTTGGGTATTATTACAAAAAGTGAATGACACCGATTTTGTGTAATCATAGGCCACAGCCTTTAACAATGAAGAACACTTTTATTCACATCATAGTAAATCCATTTGGGGTTTCAAATGGCAAGTTCATATATAGAAGGAATGGAGAGATCTTGAGATCATATAAGTAGCATATACTAAAAAAAAAGAGATTGAATGAGCATATACACAACCGCGACCTCCAACCAAGTGAACACTCATAAAATGGTGGAATATGTAAACTTAGGCCATGACCTTTCGAGACAAAGAAATGTACATGATAGATGTTTGGTTAAAACAATATATTCTTGCCTCAGCAATGGCAATATCTCTATTATTTTCTACAAATGGAATAAGGAAATAAGTTTAGGGGATAAAAGAACTTACCCAGGAAAATGGTTTAATAAAACTGCATATATCTTGAAAGCTTGAACTAGTCAGCCATAGCGACCACAAGCACACAGAGAAGGAATAGTAGTGAAACACAAGACAAATATATATTAAAAGACTATTATGGCCATGGCTAGAATGCTTCAAAATGGAAAAACAATAACATATGTGTATCTGAGAACAACTCACCATTTATTTTCCTATGTGAATCTTCAAAAAATCGACTGGAAACAACAAAAAATGCTTGGGTCTTGAGCTCCTAACCCTAATAGTGGTGGTGGTAGCAGAGCTAAGAGACTAGAAAATGAAAGTGTGAAATGAGCCTGAGTTTCTAGGGTGAGGGTGTTTTGTGATTAGGGTTCCATTGATGCCTGAAATTGGTGGTGATTTTTATCACATCAATTTCTATTTTCCAAGCTTAACTAATATCCATGGGGTATTAAATTTTTGTTGACAATGTTTGACGCCTAGGCTATATGCCTTGAAAACCCCTTGGTCCCTTTTGCCATTTTGAAGGTGATTCCCAAACATTTTCATGATGCCTTTAAAATGTAGATTGAGTGGAGGTCAAGCCGTAGGGGCTTTTAATTTTTCAAAATCTCATATGCCCTTAGGATTTTTTTGCAAGCTAGAAAGACAACAATCATAGGCTTTCATTTTTTGCAAAACCATATACTATGCCATGATATATTTTTTATGGTTTTTATAGAAAATCATATATCCATCAAATATAATATACTTGGCATGTAGAAAATCAAAGCCTTGTACTATTTTTGTGAAAGATCAAACCATGATCAAATTGAAGAAAAGACAAAACTGCAAATCATTGTAAAATGATGTTTTAAAGCAATATCTTATAAATTACTTTAAAATATTCATTATTTATACAGTTAAAACAAGTAAAGAAAAGAATATCTTATTTTTTTGAGTTGACATTCTTTTAGGCAGATATGGACAAAAATGGAGTCTTTATTGGGCAAATAAAACATATTTTCTGGTGGGACCACCTTGGAGGGCTTTTTGGTAGTTTCTTTCTTCAGTTTGGAGATAATTTGGTCGGAGTTTTCTAGGCTTTTTTTATGGATCTCAAAAGTGGATCAGGATAACTATTTTTAGGAGATTATTCACAACTTTTCTAGGGAGATCATTCTGCAGACATATATTGCAGAAAATGTAGTTTTTTCTTAGTTAGATGATATCATTGTTTCTTCTCTCTTGAGCACAGGTAGAGAGTCTGTAGACATTTTTCACTCAGATTTTGTCAGATTTTCATGTACTCCTTTTAGTTCAATACAACAGAGCAGTCCTATTTCACTTCTTTTGCCTTCATAGTTACAATATTGATTTGATGCCTCATTGTGATAACAAATATTTTGTCCTCTGTCATGTCTCATTATTGTGGAACTGTGAGCCAAATATTTCATATGATTCTAGTTGAATGTTGAGTTTAGATTAAACCTTCATGCAAATTACTTTTGAATTCTATGTTCTAAGTGAGGTTGCGAGAGTTCATGTTTAAGGAGATGTTTGTGAGTAAAAGTATTCAAATAGATTAGAATTAGGAGCATATTCTATTTAAGTTTGATTTCCATTTCAGTTCATCCTCTCACCTTTTCCCTCTACAAAATATTTAGATTGGGCAAAAAGCATTAGGAGAACCAGCTCACTCCAGAGGTTCACTCCGAGTTTAGGCAACCCACAGGCCTAGGAGTGTTCCCATGTGTTGACATATAGTTAAGATGAATAACATACCATAGGGTGCATATCTGATTGATAACACATGTTGCTACAATCCATAAAGAGAAGGTGGAACAAAAGGACAGTCAAGTTGAAGAAGAAAAGGCTCTAAAAAGTGTTGTTAAGAATCCAATGTATGTAAGGATCAATCATTTTGAAGATCAAATCAATGGTGACAAAAGCAAAGGAGTATTGACAAGGAAAAGAGCTGTAGAGGAATAGGTGAACTATTGTTTGCTTTCACAAATTGAACCAAAAATTGTAAATGAAGCCTGCAAAGATGAAAGTTGGATAAAAGCTATAGAAGAAGAGCTGATACAGATAGAGATGAATCAAACTTGGGAATTGGTCCCTAGACCTACTGATAAGAATGTGATTGGAACCAAATTAGTTTTTAGAAACAAGATAAATGAAAATGGAGAAGTAGTAGGAAACAAAGCAATACTAGTATGCAAAGGATATTCTCAGGTTGAAGCCATAGATTTTGAAGAGACCTTTTCTCCTATGGAAAGGATTAAAACAATAAGAATATTTTTGGCTTTTGCTACTTATAAAGATTTCAAAGTGTATCAGATGGATGTGAAGTCTGCATTCTTGAATGGAGAACTAGAAGAAGAGGTGAACATTGAACAACCGGAAGGATTTTAGTCACCAAACCAAGGTGACATGGTGTGCAAATTGAAGAAAGCCCTATAAGGACTCAAACAAGCTCCCAGAGCCTGGTATGCAAGGTTGGACAAGTATTTGATGCAATTAGGGTTTAGTAAAGGTACTATTGACAACAATCTCTATTTCAAAATCAATGATGATCAAATTTTGATTGTTATAGTCTTTGTTGGTGATAATATCTTTGGAGGCAATGAAGGAATGTGTAAAAGATTTGCAGAAGAAATGCAGAAAGAATTTGAGATGTCTATGTTCAGTGAAATGAATTTCTTTTTAGGACTGTAGATTACTCAATCAAATAATGGAATTTTTATTTCTTAGTCCAAGTATGTGAAAGAATTGTTGAAGAAGTTTGGAATGGAGGACTCTAAGCTAGTATGCACTCCTATGGTAACTAGTTGCAAGCTGAGCAAGAATGATGAATCACTTAAGACTAATCAGAAAAAATATAGGTACATGATTGGAGGATTGCTCTATCTATCACATACTAGACCAGACATAATGCATGTAGTTTGTGTTGTGGCAAGATTTCAAGAAGATCCCAAAGAGTCACATGTAATGGTCATCAAAAAAGATCATGGGATTTTTAAAATGCACTTTAGATTATAGATTGTGGTATCCCAAAGATACTGATTTCACTCTCAATGCCTATATAGATGTAGATTATGCCAGAGATGCTGATAGAAAAAGTACAAGTGGAGGTGCTTTCCTTTTGGGTAACAGATTTGTTTCATGGCTAAGCAAGAAATAAGAATCAATTTCTTTGTCTACTGCAGAAGCAGAATATATTGTTGTAGCATGTTATTGCACTCAAGTGCTTTGGATGAAGCAAACATTGAAGGATATAAGAGTTGTGTATGAAGAACCAATTTCAATCTTTTGTAACAATACAAGTGTTATAAACATTTCAAAGAATCCAATGATGCACTCAAGGATAAAGCATATATCAATAAGGTATCACTTTCAGAGAGAAAAAGTAACAGAGAATGAAGTAAAGATGGAGTATGTATCTATAAAGGACTAGATTGCAGATATTTTCACTAAGCCTCTATGTAAGGATACTTTTGAGTATCTCAGGGAAAAGTTAGAGATTATTACCCCTCCTACTCTAGACTAAGATGCATAAGGAATGCATTAGTCTAGTGTTGACTAAAAGTTTCATCTTTTGATCTAGATTGATGTTTTGAAGGCTACCCCTCAGGGGGAGCAATTAGAAGTTGCTGATATGAGTTCTTGATAAAGAGAAGTAAGTGTTGCAGTGTTCATGAAAGGGGGAATTGTGTAGTAAAGTGAAAGAAAAGGTCTGGCATCCTTTTCCATTGATGTCAAAGGGGGAGAGAAGTTCATGTGAAAAACATAAGAAGAAAGTTGTAGATAGACAAAGCATCAAGTGAGGGGGAGCAAGGAAGCAAAGCAAGATTATATGTCTTGATGTTTTTTCACATCGTGTGTTGCCATCAATGACAAAGGGGGATATTGTTTCAAGTATGATTAGTAAGTGTTTTCATTGATGTCAACACCTAAGGTAACCATCAAAAGAATTGGTTGAGAAGTAAGTACTATTGTAGAACAATTCTATCTGCCATAATAATATCATGTTTTGCTCCACATTTTCTATAGATTGAATATCTTTATCTGTGGATTGGAAGTAATGTTAAGGGATGTCTAAAGATGCCATGTTTCAAGTTTTAGCCTCCAGTGTGAATATTTGACCTAGTTCTGTTCACCAAAGTATAAACTATTTTTTTTTGTATTTAGAGGTGACATGGAGAATGTATTTTGCTCCGCATTCCTTCACATTGAAGTTTTACAATCTACGGTTCTAGAATTAAGTTTGTGATGATGATATGTGTCTTCAGTTCAAATGGTTCATGATTTGGTTCTATACAAGTGATCTTTCCTTTATGACAGTGGCTGATAGTAATGTTCAACTACTTTGGTTTGAAGAATCTTATGGATAAAGTGTTTAGAGGCTGTGCAAATGTTCTTGGTGATTCTAACACACTTGTGGGAGTATCTAGATCATGATCCTACCTTTTGATTGGTCCACAAAGTGTAATCTAGATTGTGCATAAAGCATGTTCTCAAACATCTTAGTGTTAACACCAGTTCTAGTTGACTCGGTTGTTTTCACTACTTGCGGTTATGCTTTGGAGATTGTTGAAGTGTGTTGTGGTGTAGAAGATTACATTTGACTCCCATCTAAGGAGTTATGTGATCCACATTCATTCTTTTCCTCTGCAAATTTGTTTAGGTCCAGACCTATTCTAATGTATGTATGTTTGCCGACCTTGGAGATTGTTCCAATGGTTGATGATTGTAATGTCAACCTTGATGATCTTTCCAAGGTTGATGAATTGTATAAATACTTGTAATGAAGTCATGAGTTAGTATCAGGGTGTGAAAATGAAGAAATAAGTGTGAAGTATAGAAGCAGAGTAAAACAGAGGATACCTATTGTGCTTCAATGGAACTGATCCTTGGCATAGTGTAGATGCTACTATATCAGTTCACCAATTTGGCAGTGAGCCACCCAACGGCAGTGAGCCACTCCATTGGCAGTAAGCCTCTTCATTTGCAATGAGCATTTTGGACAGTGAGCCTCTAATTTTTGGTATTGTTATAACATATTATATTGTGAGCTAACACTCACTGTGGTTTTTCCCCTATGGGGTTTTCATGTAAAAATTTAGTGTCTCCTATGTTGAATGTGTGAATGTGTTTAAGTCTTTGTTTTCATGGTTAAGATACAAATTTAGTGTTAATTAGTTGATGTGTTAATGGTTTTGAAATATTGGTTACAACTAATTCACCCCCTCTCAGTTGTATTGGACTTTTCAAAACATAATTCATACTCCAAAAATTAAATAAATGACCATATTTATTTAATTCCTATTTTGTCCAGTTTTGTTTACTTTTTGTAATCATCATTATTTTCATCTAAAACATGTGCACATGAATTAATTTTAATTAATTCCTCATTACAAACCCCCATGTTTCTAGAAATCCACTTGTCATTTTAGGTACATGCATGTATGTGACAAGTGGTACTTTGGAAGCATGGCCAAATCTTCCAAAAATTAGGGTGCATTATTTAATAGGAACCATAGTAGTGATCTAGTCCAATCTTGAGGTCCTTTAGACTTGGGATTGGGAGCAAATTAGGTTAGTTTGCACTCATATTAGGATCCCATCTCCATAGTAGACATTTTTGGCACACCTTTTCCACTAACAAATGCATATGTTTTTGCATGTTTTCTTGTGATAGGTCGGTTCAGCATCAATTTCTTGCAAATCAGTGCTTGTCTTCAGCATTTCAGTGCCTATCTAGGATATTAATGCCCAGTTCTACATAAGGTATAAATCATCATTTTCATGTATTTTCATCAATATTTGAGCTATACCTCTGCATTATGTCTTAAAATGATTTCTACTAACATTTTGTGCAAACTAGCACTCGAGTTTGTCACAAAAAATGTGTGAACAAGTGGGAGGTATTGATTGTTTTGTTTCAGTGCCTGGTATCATAATATCAGTGCCCATTTCTCATATTGGTACCTTCTTTAGACAATCAACACCTATTCTCATTTTGACAAAAAAACAAGGGTTTTCATGTGTGTTTGCTAACAGGGTTGCTTAGGCTTTTGATTAGTGTTTTCTATAGATTTGCCTCTTTGTTTTGTAGGAAAAATCATTTCTACAAGGGGGAGATTCTATCAAGACCGTATCAACGTCCATTTGATTATTTCAATGCCTACAATCAGGTATAACTTTCTGTTTATTTCAACGCCTATTTTTCACATTTTAGTGCCCATTAAAAATCAACACTTGTTCTTTGCAGAACAATGCCTATTTTCTAAATCAGGGCCAGTTTCCTATATTAGCACCTAGTCACTATGCATACCAAAAAACTGTCTTTTTATCATTTTTGTTGGACTAAAATCTATTTTGTAGCATTCTACGATTGTCCAAGACCTGGTTATCAACTACTAATGCATTTTGTACAGCCCCACCATCAAAGAATTATATTTTACACTAGTTCTTAGTTGCACTAAATTAGTTAGAAGATTAATGAACTTGTGTCCTTTGTTTGGTACACTTGTAGACATATGCTCTCCGCTCACACATTAGGGTGATCTTAGGGATCAATAGTCTACTTGGGGACATTTTTCACGCTTTTAAGTATTGTCTTGAAGGGGCTACTCACCTTATGTATGCTCTCCTCTCACACCCAGTGCGATCTTAGGTGGATAAAAACAAAGAGTAGTTTCTTCTTAGGAGGCCTGCTTAGGGATTTCATCCCCCAAGGGATGGCCTCAATCATGTGTTCTAGCATGATATATAAATATTGTGAGAGTCAAAAGACTCCTTTAAAGGAAGGACCCTCTCACCTCCAAGACCCTTGGTCAGCCAAGACATGAGTGGTGGAGTTTCAGTCGATTAGGACAGCCCCGTTCACAGACTTGGGCCTCAAGTACCTTGAGTACGCTAGAGGACACCCCTATAAGCCTTGTTAAGCCTATGTAAGACCTTTTCACCATCATATCTTATGGTGCACCATTGTAGAGGAGGGGAAGATGCTCACCATACCATTATACTTGAGATAGGATATGCTTTGGGCAAGATGAAAGTCTCAAAGGTGAGGGGGGAAAGGTGGTCTAGGACATTATTTTCTCTATTTATCCAAGCTATAGCATCAAAGGTATTAGTGGGGGTGGGAATCTTGATTCACTTAGAGTTGGGAATGGCTCATAATCACTTTGTGAGATCCACAAGATATGTCACTCCCACTTAAATAATTTTAGGTTGTATACAAGTGCTTGAAGTGTCTTCTTTTGTGCAAAACCCATACAAACCATTTGTGAATCGTGAAGGATAACCACCTCCCGCACCAACTTCTATAGTCAGTCAAACAATCATTGTGATTGTTGTGTGTGAAAATCTTGCCAAAAATCTAATTGAACACCTTGAAAATCACAAATTATCAAGATTGTCTTGAATTAATGCCCACTTTGTATATCAACACCTATTTCCTACAAAACAGTGCCCATTTCCTGAATTAACGCCTATTTACCAGAGACAAAAAAATCAAGACTTTGTCCATTTGGTTGTCAAAAATTCCTTTTTCAAATCATCCTCTGACATTGCATGCCACCTTGGCCATATTCATGTCCATTAGTCCCTCTTAGCTTGTGATCCAACTTTAATCATTAGTCGTTATCCTTTTCATCATCCTTGGTAGTTCATAGACAATCCAAGTCATCCATAGTTAATTGGTCCTAGCCCATCATTAGCCCCACAATCTATTGCTTAATCATCTTCCTTAATCATTACCACCTTCCATTAATCCCCATCCCTAATCCATAGTTAATCATAATCTTTGAGTATCCTTGATTAATCCATAGTTAATCCCATCTTCATCAAGCCTTAATCAATCCAATCTTTTCTATCCATAATCATCATCTTGAGGCCTAATTTATCATTGTCCTTCTAATGTTTGATCAATCATCATCCTTAGTCAAAACCTTGATCATAATCCATTAAGATCTATAATCAATCCTCATCCTAGTTAATCCTTAATCAATCCTATCATCCATAATCAACCCCAATCATCCATAATCAATCATCCTTTGTAAATCAATCAAATCATCATCAAATCACATCCTTATTGTCCAAATCCAAAATCAATCCCTATCACCAAATCAATCAAATTCATATCTAAAGCCTAAGGTTAGAGTCTAGATCAAGCATCCCTTTGTTTATGTTAAGCTTAAGACCTTGTCTATCTTAAGTTTAGTATAAACTAGACATCATCACCCTCTTGGATAAATTATCTTGGAAACTTAGACAACTCCTAAGTTAGTGGACTTCAAGAAACCCCATTTTTCTTGGTGCATCTTCTCTACTGCAAGTAACATAATCCTATCATCCTTTTTCTTAGGCTCTTTGTCCACCCTAAGTATATAGGATTAATCATTGACCTTTAAATCATTTTGGTCTAGATTATAAACTTAGAGTCAATCCCCATCCATCATCATTGGTACCTCATCATCCAAATCCTATCACCTGTTATGCCTCCCATCATGTGATCACAATCTAGAAAGAGAATGGACTCTTGTTATTGACCCTTCTCTCCTCATGACTCTACCATGAGTAACATGGAGGGATATGTCAACCAACCCGAAGTGGGTGAAGAATCCATTCATCATCATTGCACCTATTCCCCCACCTTTATTGATTTTCTCAATGAAACAAGATTACACGATAAATTTGACCAATTCCTTGACAACCATAATGATGAATTCCTCGAACATCTCATTGAACATGGCACATGCCTTCCATACTCATTCCACCACGATAAACTTAAACCATTTTCCATGAAAAGCCACCATCACCCATTCAAGACCAACCATGGGGACATGTCCCTAATCCCAATGAACCCATTTATGACAATCCATGGGCTAGCTATGCCTCTAACACCAATGTCATCTACACTCTTGATCAACACAGGATGTAATTTTGTATCACAACCACAAGTATTGGAGAAACCTTATGGAATTCCTTATCATATGATGCCTGATCCCAATATGCCCACCAATCCAAAAATTGTCATGTCACAAAATAGGAACAACATTCCTCAAGACCCATCCAATGCCAATCTCATTCCACAACCCCATCCTCCTTTGAATATCCCTCAAAGGTCTATAATCACTCAAATGATGCTACCACCCACAACACAAATGCCCATCCAAACCTTTAATATATTCAATCAAACACAAACTCCCTTGATGAGCTATACCAACCCCACTCACACATATCAATCCTCCACACATCAGCAACCTACCCATGGGTCCTTGATGCAAAATCCATATATAACTTAGCAACAACCACCACTCTAAAACCAACAAAACGTTCCATATGGTTCCCATGTGTATACACAATCTATGGGTCCACCTTCATACATCCAACAACAACAATATATCCATCCCAAACATCAACA
Source organism: Cunninghamia lanceolata (assembly GCA_027924645.1). Lineage (NCBI taxonomy): Eukaryota > Viridiplantae > Streptophyta > Pinopsida > Cupressales > Cupressaceae > Cunninghamia > Cunninghamia lanceolata. The sequence continues at coordinate 2,053,123 of BSBN01001427.1, read as the reverse complement.
ATTGTCATCACAACAACCCCCACTCCAACACATGTCACAACCACCTCTTGCTAATCCTTTTGATCAAGACTGGCAAGAGATGAAAAACACACTCAAAAACATCCAACTAGGGACCCAAAAGAAATATTACAAGTTAGAAGACTTATGTCCCTATCCATTTGATAGAAACATCACCATCACACCTTTTCCTCAACATTTTGAAATGCTAAAATTTGATAAGTACAAAGGAAAAGGAGACCCTCATGACCACATCAAGGAATTCTTCATGGCATGCCAAGAAGTAGCATATGATGACCAATTTCTCATTTGTATTTTTCCATAAAGCCTAGGGGGACAAGCTCTTGAATGGTTTATGCATTTGCCTTATGGCTCCATCTCAACTTTCGTCGATCTTTTAGAGAAATTTGTCACCCACTTCTCATACAATGTAGAACATGAAATCACTATGCTCGGCCTTTGCAACACCAAACAATGAATTGGCAAGAGTAGTACTGCTTCCCTACAAAGATGGAGAGCCCTTGCTAGTAGGTTACCTTGGACAACCCTCAAAAAACAACTTGTCCACATATTCATTCAAAACTTGAACCAAGAAATGGCCTTCCACTTACAAGTACATTATGCATCAACCTTCAACGAAATCATAGAAAAAGGGGTCACCATTGAAAAGGCCCTTATTGCAAAATGTTTGGTAAAGATCTATAACAAGAACAACAATGACAAAACATCCAATGATAAACCTAAATTTTGGGCTAAAACAAGAACACAGTAGGGCATGGTGCTACCGATTCCAAGTGTATCCAATTTGCCACTCCTAAACCAAAAGAGACAAATGTAGTCCAAAATGTTTCAAATAATTTCTTGGTCCCATCTACTCCCCCAAAGTGGAATCCACCTAACAATCTAAAATGCAACTATACTTCCTTGGGTGAACCACTCAAGGTAGTATTTACAAAATTGGTCCAAGCCAACATGGTTGAGTTTCCCATGACAAAACCATTTGATGAAAACCAACCCAAACCTGCATGGTATAAAGAAAATAAATATTGTGACTATCATCGCATAAAGGGCCATACCACGAGAAAATGTATGAAATTGAAAAACTATATCCAAGACCTCGTTGATTGCGGCGATATCCAAATAGAAGGAAACAACAATACATCACCCAACGATGACCTAGGTGTCTAGAAAGACCCTCTTCCCCACCGCAATGACAACCAAACCACATCCAAACCTTCATCCTCCAACACCAATCCCATCAACCGAGCTAACAACATCAACTAAAATAATGTAGTGGGTGAAATTGATGTTGATTCTACTCATAGTGCCACCATCAAACTCAAAAATACCACCCCAAATGTGCCATTACCACCCACCGTGGGCGTGTGACCATAAACGGACCATCCCCATTTTCCACTACTACCACTTCCAAATATAACCTCCTTGACCATATTGGGAAGACGCCCACACAAATCTCCATCTTGGAACTCCTTAAGACATCCACCATCCACCAAGAAATACTTGACAAGGCTCTCCAAGAATCCCATGTCCCCACTAACATACCACCCACTCAATTCCAAAACCTTGTGGTTCAATTATCCTCATCCTATCATCTCACTTTTAGGCACACCGACATGCCACCCATCGATCCCACTCATAATAAAGCACTCCACATCGAAGTTCAAATAGCCAATCACAAAATCAAGAGGGTCCTCTAGGATAATGGATCTGGTTTGAATATATGTACAATAAAATTTATAAAACTCATGGGGTATTTAGCGGCTAATCTAGAATCTTTGGTTATCTCCATCAAGGCATACAACAACACAAAAAGAGAATCTAAAGGTACCATATGCCTCCCCATTAAGGTGGGCCCGCTCACCTTGCCCACTCTATGTCATGTTATTGATCTTGACCTTCCATATAATCTTCTCCTAGGCCAACCATGGTTACATGCCATGCAAGTCGTTCCCTCCACCTACCATGAATGTCTTAAGTTCCATCACAACAATGTTGAAGCCACTATTCCCACCAATCAACAAGGGCAAAAGTTCAGAGCTATGTCCCACTTTCAGCCAATTAAATAGTTCTGAGTAGATAGTTTTTGGGTGGTAAGTTTCTACCCACCTTAGTTCCACCTGAAACCATGCAGCACCTATATGGCACCTATGTGGTTACATGTTTCCATGTGTAAACTAATTGAGCGGTACATTTACGTCTGGTAAGGTTCTGGGTGGAACCAAACAAAATAAAAATAAAAATAAATGGCTGAAAATGTCATTTTTGCTTGGAGCCCACATCAGCCAGTGAGCACAAAAGCTTGTCGACTGCCACCTCTAGGTACACATTATGTATTTCTTGTGGGCTCTAGGCTTATGATCCGTTGAAAAATTTTGATGTATTTACATTGTATGGCCTCAAAAGCTTATTATCACTTGAATTTCAAACCCTAGCTAGAACTCAGTTTTGAACCCTGATCAAAAGTCAAATAATGTGAAATGGGTATTTTCAAAACACTTAAAATAAATAAAATTTTGACACCATACAAAATTCTATATAAATTTTGATAGTCATAAAAAATTTCACCTTTCATGTGATTGAAACACTAAAAATTTTGAATGTATTTTAGGGTAAAAATGTCTAAATACAGCCATACGGCCATCACATTTAGGCCTTGATGGAGATGTTGTCATTATACATGTATTATAATATCATATGAAAGGAGAGATTTTGGACAAACTATCAAAATTCATATAGGATTATGATGATATATATATTTGGTTTATATATATATATATATTATATCATAATTCTATATAAATTTTGAATTTTTCAAAATTTATATAGAATTATGATGATATATATATATCATCATAATTCTATACAAATTTTGACAGTCCATACAAAATTTCTCCTTTCATGTGATTGAAACACTTAAAATTTTGACTGTATTTTATGGCAAAAATGTCTAAATACAACGTATGGACTGTCAAAATTTATATAGAATTATGATATATATATATATATATATATATATATATATATATATATATATATATATATATATATATATATATATATATATATATATCATAATTCTATATAAATTTTGACAATCCATACAAAATTTCTCCTTTCATGTGATTGAAACACTTAAAATTTTGATGTATTTTATGGCAAAAATGTATAAATACAACGTATGGACTATTTAATCTAGTCTAGCGGTGATCTAGATTTAAAATGAATAAATTAAATACTTACAAATGTTTTCAAATACAAATGTAGAAAAGACAGTGAACATGAATAGAACATGGATATCTCCTACATTACTCAAAATAAAACATACACACATACATAGCCTCTCAGATGAATGAGTTATTGTGATAAGTATCTAAGACGAATGTTGCTAACTTGACAACTAGAGGCAATAGTGACACCTAAAGAGCTACTGGTGGCACATGAGGAGGTAGTGGTGGTAGCCAATTTTATTCAATCAAGGAAGCAAACATGCTCTTATTAGCTACCTATGAAAACATTTATTTACATAAGTAAACGTAAATAAAAGAGACCTGTAATATAAAATATTGCACCATCATTAGTCAACATCACTCCATGAGACAAATAAGACCACATGACTTAATCCATGGGCCTCTTGTCAAGTTAGCACTCCCTCAAGAATCACAACCACAACCATCATGAAGATCATATGTGAGCAATGATTCATTCTTAGCAAATCAAAGTTTGACTTCTTAAGTTGACTAGTATAAAAAGGAAACCCCTAAGCTACCACAAATAGAGGAGGGTGGAGAAAAAGAGATTTAGGAGTGGTTGTAAAGCACCCAAGAAAAGTTTAGAGTGGATACTAAGGTAGCCACTATATTAGCACACGACAAATGGGAAGAGGAACAAAACAAAAAGAGGTAAAAGACAAGAAGGCTAGAGAAACTATTGCTCAACAAGAGAAAGCCATAGAAGCTACCACACAAAAGGAGAAAGAAGCTAATGCAATAGCCACATAGAAAGAAGAAATGTACTTAAAAAAAACTATAGCATAAAAAGGAAAGTAGGTTATGATGACCACTCAATAAGAGAGTTCATGAGAGCTAATTGAGAAGATCCACACCTTCTTGGCCCAACAAAGACAACAATTGCCTATCCTCTTAGTAGCCCCTAGTAACTTTCAACCATTGAATAAGGGATAGCAAGTTATCTTACATAAACCAAATCCCATTTAAAAATAAACCTTAGGGAATGCTCTTCAATATAGTGCTGAACTAGACTAGATGAACCCCTATGTGTAGAATGAAGAGATGATCAATCTCTTAATAAATTTTTTTAGTAAATTTAGACCCTAGATTATAAACTAGATCCTATATTAATTGTGGAATTCAATCTCAAGCATTTGACACAAACTTTATTGGCATGCATGGAAATTATTGCCAAGAAATAGTAAAAACATTGACTAAGTGTAGTATGGGAATATAAGGAAACTCTTAAAAATGATGTGCACTAAGATTAAGAGAGAATAAATGTCTATCTAGAGTATATAAGTAGTTAGAATTGGGACATGACAATACAAAAGCATATTTCTCCTACATACTTATTTGGCCAGCAACTATGTACAATCTCTAAATAGTGAAATCAATAATATTGAGGTTAAACTCCTAGTTAAATAAACTTTGAACAACATACAAATGTATCCAAAATGTACTAAGAGGAATAAATTATTGTAGCTTAGTGAGTATTACAACAAGCAATTGATATATCATGTGGGTGCAAGAAACCAATCAAATGGATGAGTTTGGGCCTACAATCAACTACAATTGTACAAAATTATCCAATGTTGTACAATTTCATAAGAATTTTGTGGCTAAACATATGACTAAGGTACTACCATCCTTCTTTTATGAGGTTGAGGAAGAATATCTAGATCTTAAACTATAGTTGTGCTAAGCCATAACACATACATAATATGGACTATTTTAAATAATTTAGACTTATTATGTTCTTTTTAGTAGACTAAATTTAAAAATCAATTTGAAATAAACTCTAGAATTCTCAATTTTTTTGAAATAATATGATTGGTCAAATTTATTTTTAATGAGCTAAGGGTATATGAATCTTGAGTCAGCTAAGGGTATATCAATCAATTTTCGAAGACATTAACAACTTGAACAAGTCTAAAAACTTAAAAATATTATCCAAGAAGAGAATTAAATACAATGGGATTTAGAGCTAATACTCCTCAAGGAGAACTATTGAAGAGATAGATCTAGAATTTAATTTTGTAGGAACATACATCAATTATAGGGTGTGTGCAAGAAGTTGTGTCTACTTATTGGCCAAAAAGTGGAAGTGTTTTCCCTGATTTTTAGAATTTGTCACATTTGACCTAAAAATTTGAAGCACTTAAAGGTGGAATCTTAAAAAATGTAACTAAATATGAAATGTAGTACTCAAAGTCTAGTTTCCAAATATGTAATTTTTTTCAATATCTAGATGATAGAAATTCATTTTGAATAAGTGTTTCTAAAAACCACTGTTTAAAAGTCACTTTTTTTACTATACCATGTTTGTGTACGTCATCCATATTTTGACCTAAATAATCATATTTTTGAAAATCCTTTTGGGAAAAGATTTGTAACTCACTGAAGCACGTTTTCCATATTTTTTTGTAATTTTTTATTAGATATTTTTTTTATTAATTTTTTATTGGCCATTTTTGGTCTTTTAAAAAATTATCGTGTACGTCATGCATAAGATGACCTAAACTTAACATTTTTTGAATTTTTTTTAAATTGAAAAGAATTGTCTAAAGTACATTTTCCTACAATTTTTTTTACAAAAAAATATTTTAATAAAAAGTTATTAAAATACTAAAAAACCCTGATAATTCAAGTTTATGGACCTATTTCATCATAAATTGATTAAAAAATAGAAAAAATAATCCAATTGTAAAAAAAATTACATACTTGGAATCTACACTATCTGATCTATAATAGGTTTTAATTTCGTCAAAATATTCTGCAAAATAGACCTTCAGATATATGCCCAAAGTCACTATTTGTTGTGACATTGACAGGACCTTCAAGGACCTTCATGTTGCAGGTCAAACTAGGTCCAGAGGTTAGGTTTGGGTCCCCAAAGTATTTCCTAAACCGTGTTACAAAGAAAAACTGGAGCTTAAAATTTAAATTTTAAATAACGGGATCCCATTTCTTACTCTACTGGTGCAAACCAAAATGGGATCCTGTTTATTAAACGAGATCCCATTTATTATTTGTCCATTTTTTTAATAAGACTGTAATATGACTATCAGCCCTGCAACTTGCTCTACAGTACAGCCGACAGTGACATTTACAGCATTCTTTACCATCTTTTTTCTTTTGCAGGTCCATCAACTTGGAATATTGTTTGAATTTTGATAGAAGCCATCATTGAGACACTATTTGAGTGAGATTTTGTTGAATTGGTACTTGTTTGAAGGACTTGAACAAAGAAGAAAGGCTTTCAAGTTTTTGACATTCATTTGTACATGCTTCATAATTTTTTTAATCATGGGATCACAAAGGCGTAATAAGAGAAAAGATAGGAAGGTATTAACCCCTGAAGAAATTGAAGCCAAGAGAGAGAAGGAGGAAAAAAGAAAAAGAGATAGAAGAATAAAGATTCAATCAATGAATAATGCTGAAGCATCCAATTCCACAACTATTGAAGATAAAAACATTGAGGAGACCATGGATGTAGATGATGCAAATTTGCAAGAGGTGAATGTGGAAACTAATACGATTATACAAACTACTCCTGGTATGTCTTCAAATCCCTCTATCAATGCTATGGAGAATGTTTCAATAGGCACAAATCCAGGTACTTCTTCAAATCCACCTTTGAATGAAATGAAAATAGTGTTGATAGGAGATTTAAAACAAGCTGGATATAACAATGTTGAGATTGATAATATTCGTAGAGATCAAAATTTGAAACAAATTGTTGTTGAAAATGAAAATGAAAATAAAAATTATTTTGTTGAAAATGAAAATGAAAACCGTTTTGTTGTTGAAAATGAAAACGAAAATCCTTTTGTTGAAAATGACAATGAAAACTATTTTGTTGTTGAAAATAAAAATCATTTTGAAGTTGAAAATGAAAATGAAAATCCAGGATGTGATGTTGAAAATGAGATTTTTTTTAAATTGAAAGAGATGTTTTGGATAATCTTCCTGGTAAAATTTCTTGGAGACAGATAAGAACACATGCCAATAGATTATACAAGGAATTTTTTTATCGTAAAAAACTATCATTTCAATGTCAACTAATGATGCAATTAATGAGAATGTAGAAAATGAGAAAAGTAATGAAAATGTAAGGCATTTTTGTTAAACCAAGAAAAGATCAATCACTAAAACATGCTATGTCTACTGTTGCTAGTGCCATTGAGTCTATTGGAAGTAATAGTCGATCCAAAGATAAGAATGCAGCAAGATGAGCTATAGCAACTACTATAGTGAATAAAACAACTTTGAATAGAAGAATGGTAAGCAATATTAGTGGAATTCTAAAAATACATCCTAAAACATTGGTAAGAGTGGCAAAAAGAAGAGAAAGTATAGAAAATGATCCAATTAACCAATGTTGGAGTTTTAGTGGTCGACCCCCGAGATCTAACATGAAACTGAATGTTGAAATCAGATCTTTGATCGAAAAATATTGGCATGATAATACTAGGGTATCATCTAATGCTAGAGATGTTTTAAAATTAAGAGTGGGGTCCAAAGTTTGTGATCCTCATCCAAAACACCTATTAGATACAACAAAAACTAAATTTTATAGAAAATTTTGTGATGAATTAGTGTTACTTGGTAATATTAAATAAGTCAAAGATCTTTTGAAAAATACAAACCATGGTATGTAAAGATTAATAAGCAATGAATATCTTCTTGTTGTAAAACACATGTTTAATTTCATTATTATTATGATGTGTTTCAATATATATGTTGTACTTTACATAGTAACATGATTATACAGGAATGTGATATTAATATGCCAACTCAAGAAATAAAATATTTTATATCAATTTGTTCTATGAAAGGTCTAATGAGAAAATATTTTATTTATGTTCATGTATTTCTGGACAATGCACTAGTTGTGGCAATCTTTCATTGTTAAGAGTTTGTATGCATGAAAGTGTTGAAAATGATTTTGGACAATAATTAGTGGATGTTAAAAGATTTAAGAATGTTGAATATTCTTTAAAAGATGGAAAATTTGGAAAGCATTGTGATTTAATTACAGAAAAGGTTAGTGTGCATGCATTCATATCAGAATTTAAGAGTAAAATTGTACCAAAATATGTCAAGCACTCTCAACAAGCTCGATGGCTTGATGGACAATTTCGTGAATGTAGAAACACATTTCTAGTTGGTACTATACTATCAGTGGTTGATTTGGTGGAAAACTATACTTTAGCTCCGCAAGAGGAAATTTAATCACAATATTACAATTCATTGTAGGTTGCTATGTTTGTTCATATTGTTTATAGACATGCAAATGATAGCACAGAGAATGATAGAAAAGTTTTGAGGGAGCATCATTTCTATTTGAGTGACAACTGGTTACACTCATCAAAGGTTGTTCAATATATTTTATACAAATTTAAGAGAAAGAGGAATCTAGATTATTGAACATCTTATATGGTCAGATAATTGTATGGGGCAGTTCAAGAATGCTCGAAAGTTCTATTGGTTAAGTAGGGTTCACAAGGAGAATAATGTCCAACATATGTGGAATTTTTTTGAAGCTAGACATGGTAAAGGAGAACATGATGGAGCTGGTGCATGTGTTAAAAAAATTCTTGCTAGACAACAATTGAAATTTGAGGATGCAGTAAAATTTAAAGATGCACGTGGGATTGTAGATTGGTGCAATACAAGATTATGTACACCTGGATCAAGCGAGTACTCTACAGTTCATTGATTATTTTGGTTGGTTGAAGAAGAAAACATTCTACCTAGACTTGATTGCTAGACAATCAGTGGATCTACTAAATGACATTCATTTAGGAGTTTGAATGCAAGTACATGGACTATTTGGGCAAGGGAGCTTGCATGTTTTTGTCAATTTTGTATTTCAGGAGATTGGGAAGCATGTGAGAATACAGAATGGATTGAAGAGTGGAAGCAAAGACCATTGACACTTGCACAAGCACACGATCAAAGTGAAACAATAATTGAAGACAATGATCAACTGTTTGCATCAGACAATTATGACCGTGTTTCAAACCTTGTACAAGAAGGTAATTTAATTCAAATTATTTCATTTTATTTCACTTTATTACTAATTTTTAGTGCTTTTATTTATTTATGTGTACATAGGAATGCATGTATGTTGATTGGTCAAATTTTATGGACATGTGCAAGTTATTGAATCAAAATTTGTTTGCAGGACATGTGTATGTTGTTGTTGCACCAAAGAATAATGAAGAGGAAACTAAATATTGGTTGGCTCGTTGTGTGGAGACTAAACATAAGTTAACAACGCCTTGAGAAGATGATGATGGCTATCATTATCCAATAGGTTTGGTGGTGGTTGTTGGCACTTGGCTACAGAAATATCTAATAAGAAAGAGTGGTTTACCTACATTCGAAGATTATGAAACACATAAGAAGATTATACACTACTCATATTTGGTGTTGGCAACAAATATAAAACTAGAGAGGTATTGTGGAAAACCTACAAATAAAGAGCTATGGATAATTTCTATGGAAGACCATGAGAAAATCATCGATGCGTTGGAAAAAAGAGAGGATGGAGATGGTACAATGGAATAAGTAAATATAGGTAAATATAGTTAAACAGATTTATATTGTTCTTTTAAATACATGTTTTGATATTTCTTGTGTGTTATTAGTTGAAATTGATTTAAATTGTCCTTTTATATCCTTAGTCCATCATCACATACTTTGAAACAAAAACTTGAGAGGCACTTGTAAATACAGGTACAAATTGTGTATATCTAGATAGTTTTATATAAATTAAAATACATGTTTTGATTTAGATATATTAATAAATTGCTTATATTATTTTTGTATCAGGTGGCATGAAGACCTATTACATTCCCCACAAGTTTTGGATTTTCTTGAGATGGCATAACCACATTTTGTAAACATTATTTTGAGTTGGCATATATGTACATACACAATTACATTATTACATATTTTGTACACAAATTTGTATACATGTGTATGTACACAATTTTATACTCTACACTATTAAATTTATCAAAATTATTATTCTATATATTTTATTTGTTAAATACACATGTTTTTCTACTTTGAATTTATTTTAAATTTGATTTTATTATATTGTTAAATTTGGTTGCCTTGGGCAACATCACCAAATTTTGAGAACTTAAGACATCCCCTTAAGACATCGTAAATTAGCACCCCTTAAGACATCCAAAAAGTTAGCATCAAGTTGTAGGTTAATTAAAATGGCTATCAAATTTAGGGCCATCAATTGCAAATGATAGGTGTCTAGGTAGGGAATGTAATCACATTTTCATTTTTTCAATTTTCATGTTTATTTTTCAATTTTTGAGTGATCTAGAGTTTGGTGGGGTGTGGCCTAGGTCACCCTTTTACCATACTTGGTCACTTGTTTTGGTAAGGAAAATCACCTGAGTGTCCCTTAGGATGTTTGGGTAACTTGCAAGGTTGCTTAGCAAAAATTGTCAAGTTGCATCTTTTGCCAAGAGTGATTTAAAAATATGCATTTTTAGGTGTTTTGACTATTTAGACTTGGGTTTTTCATGTTTTTATAATTTTTTGATCTCTTTAACTTTTTCAAATTTTGGGTGTCCCTATCTAGAGACAACTTTACATAGGCAAAGTGGGCATCAAAGGATGAGAGACTAGCCTGGGCCACTTTCTTGGGAGTTAAGAGACCAAGAAATAGGAAGGGAATTTATCTAACTTTAGTTCAAACACTTGACATTTTCCTCTATGGAAGGTCATGATTGGCTTAATAGCTTAGCACTTGTGAAGGACTAAAAATGTCCACTTTCTCATATGGTTGTGGGCTCCTATCATTGAGCAAGTGGAGTTAGGTAAAGTTTATGCATGGGGAATTGACATCCTACCTTCAAGGTCTACCATGACCTTTATTAGATTGTGCACCATAAGGCACTAGGATTTAGTCATCCTTCTCTAGTTATGGTATGGATATTGGAGCATATTAGACCCTATCAATGGCCCATGTCCACACCAGATATTTCACTTCCTTGAGGTATCAAGTAGTGTTGATTGGGTTACTATGGCACATGATTATACAAACAATGGTGACTTTGACTAACACAGACATTATTACAAAACCCTACATAGAGATAGAGAGGAGATGGGTAGGAGATGACATGACTAGATATTATTGAAAAGGAGTGACAAACATGGTTTAGCAGAGATTCATTAGACAGTCACACAAGTTCTCCAATAGCTTAGGGAGGACTTTCTAAAGGATTTCCCCTAGTACACTCCCATGCTACAAATCTACTTAAGATGTAGTAGAGGTTGGTCAAGGGACACTCCCATGGACTCCTATTACATGGTCAACACAAGAACAAGCACCAAGGCAAGGATAAATATAACTATAACCATGCTAGGATCATTTAATTTTTTATGTAGAGAGTGATCAGGATGATAGAGAGGATGAGGGCTCCAATGATGATTACTATCCTAAGGTGGAGGAGGATGAGAATGCATTAGATGAGGTTGCTCCTAGTTTATAGCTATGATTCCTCTAACTTAGTTGATCTAGATGAGAAGATGTGAGAGATTGATCCCTCCTAGTAAGCAAGAGATCCTTGTGAGTATCTCACTTTTTAATTCTTTGTTTTGATTTGCTTAGCATTTTATTACTTAAAATTTGACCAGGACCTAAATATGCATACCATGAATGAATGGAGGAACTTTATTAGGACTTCATCACTACATATTCTTGTCCCCACCATGAGGGGAGAGGGAGAGAGAGGAACTCTTAATGGATGAAAGGATAATTGTAATTTTGTAGGCTAAAACATAATTTTTTTCTCCCACTTACCATGTAAACTAACATATTACATCTTTGAGGGTTACAATTGGCACACTGGAGACCCTATTTTCTTTACTATGAGAGATAGTTGGGGTAGGAATTAGCCAAGAACGACCTTCTCATTCTGAAGATAGGATACCAACCTATGCTTAGTCATGGGCTCAAAGACTTATCCCATGATAGGTACTATCATAGAGACAAGACTCCTCCATGGTCAAATATGGTAGATAGTAGGAGGAGATAGTAGAGTATGATCGTTGGAGGATCAAGAGCTCATAATTGATTTGTGGCTCCTTTGATAGATCAACACTCTGACACTTGTAGAGATTTTTGCCTTGCCCCTTGCATGGGGAGAATTTGTACTCGTGTATACTTATTTTGATCATGTACCTCCCATGATGGAGCCTATGTACTCAGTTATTGTCAGATTTATATATATGACAATGGATTATTTCTATTGATGTCAATCTATATCTTATTATGGTTGATCTCATTTACATTTCTTTTCCTTCATGCGCATGGTTAGATTAGAGTTTGATTTATGATTATTTAGGGATGCTTGTATATGTATGTATGTGATGTTATGCTTTTATAGTTTATGATGTATATGCAATGTATGTATGCATGGATAACGGATATGTATGGATGCACCTAAACTAACATGATGGTTTTACATGATTATTAATTTGACATGTGTATGATTTTATTATGGCAGGATTGCATTTATTGTGTGACATGCATATGATATTGATAGTGTGGTTGCTCTTTATAAGGTTTTTAACTTAAGGGATTGTAGGTTGACTACATAAGACAACTCATTAAGCTTTCATAATGCAAAAATTGGGGGATCAAGTAGCAACAAAAAAGGTGATCGAAACAATTTTGGTATGATTACAAATATATAGCCTTACAAAATCCATAATTATAAACTATAAATAAAACAACAATATCCACAAGAAGAAAACAATGCCTACTTTGCTCAAATAACCCATACAAGAACAAATAGAGGAAGGTCAGGTTGTATAAACTCTAGGTCCATGTTCAAAAAATATATTTAAAGTCCATGTTCAACAATACATATATATATATATATATATATATAAAGTCCATGACAAACAATATATAACATAGTCCATGAAATAGTCAAATTATGTATCCCATGTTCAATAACCTATCACATACTATCTCTATCATCAAGAGTCCTCTTCACACCATGCGTACTAGTCAGATGACCTGAATCACTCTATAGAAGAGAAAGGTTTAGATGAAATCAAATGTAAGATGATTAAAAATGATTTAATGACAATTTTTAAATTTATAATTTATCATAAAATTAAATTACCGTGTGAGGCTGAGAGGCATGCTTTGGTGCACTTGGACCTATCTCTACATGCTCTGAATCAATCTATTTAATACAAGAGAAAGTTCAAGTTGAAATTAGATGTAAGACAATTTTTAAAATGATTTAATTCAATTTAATTTATAAGGTATTGTATTTAAATTATTATACCATAAGAGGAACTTGTTGTGCATCCTCTATTCCAGGACTTGTCTCTATAGGCTTAGCTACATGACATGTCTCAAGCTATAAAATAAAAAGAATTTTGAACACATGTCAACATATATATCTATCAAGAAATTTACTTTAAGTTCACAATGTATATTTTAATTGAATTTAAATACAATCTAAATTTTAAATTATACCGTATCAGGCTACCCATCTCCTCTGTCCTCCTACTCTACATGTGTTTTGTGTTGATGAAAGGTGTCACTAACAAGCTCCTACAAGGTCATTTATAAGTTAGCACATGTGTGTACAAATTAGGTTTTAAAACATATATATAATTGACTTGTGTACATGTTATACATTTTTGAACAACCTGAAATGTAGTCGACTCCTAATATAAACTTGGATTATCCAAGTGTACTGCAATGGCCATCCTCATTGTTGTGTCAACCTGCATAGACATATTTTTAATATATATTAAATAGTACATGTGCACGTTTTCAGATACAGTGATATCAAAATAGAAAAATCAAAGTATATATAGTTTTTTAAAACAATATACATATTGTAAGAGTGTTATGTGAGATGCCCAATGATGGAGGAGTGCTCAAGACACCCTGAGATGGAGGATTCAATGTGGAAGAACCCTGAACTAGTTCATAAATAAGTTCATAAATATTTCATGGTACACACATTCAAGACTAAATTACAAATTAAAATCAAGTAAATAAAATTAATATTTAAAATATAAGTCATTGAAAATGTACCCCAAATGGGTGCCTGAGATGAATAGGTGTCGATGAAAAATGAATTCGATCAATGGTCCTTGTTGCCATCATCTGCACCAAACAATTCGATTGTTAAAATATTACAATTTAATTGAATTATATGTTGATTAAAAACATGTGCTTAAAAAATTGTTATAAATTCAACATGTGTACATAACCTATATATACATGTGTCGAATGATCAGTGGGATGATCCTTAGAAAATAGATAATCAACAAATGATTCAGTGCCCACATTATCAGATGATGTATGTGTAGCTGAAGTGGGTGCAGCTGCCTGATAAGGTCCATAACACAATTGATTGCAACTCGTACATGTATGAGGCATCGACACATGTGGAGTGGTACTAGGACCACTTCCATCATCAACTCCTCCATGCTTTCTAACCCGAGCTACCATCATTGAAGTCTGCTCATGTAGACTACCCGAGAGTGCACTCAATGTGCCTAGTGTGGATACCACTACACGATGCTGGAAGGGCGAAGGAATGGCAGCAATAGGAGGGTCAATAAGAGGTTGAATAGGCACGGGTCATTGGGGATCAACTTGTGCCCCCAACCTCTATTGGGGCATGCCACCATCAATACCCTGGAATCATCTAAAATCAAAGTAGTTGGTTTTTTTATTCAGAACAAACTCTGCATATAATTTTCTCAAAAAATATAAAGGAACCTCACAATTAACATGAGGTGGATAATCAAATGCCATCCACCATCTGTCCCAAAAATTGGTGGACATTCCTTCATGCCTACACCACCTGATTGATATTCTTTTCTTATTTGCAGGAAAAGGTTCATTTGTAATGGGATGTCTAAAATATTGCACTAATTGAGCTTTTGCGATTTTAAGATCCAAAATAGTCTTATAGGAGAGGCGATCAGCATAAAATTGGCGCCTCTCCTCTCTCCATTTCTTGAATCCATAAAAGTCTGAGTCAATAGACCTCATAAAATCTACAATGTTTTGCATCAAAGATGCAAAACGTACCACGTGAGGTGGCATGAATTGTTCATTAAAAATGGAATTCAATTTTTCTTGTATGGAATCCACATTTTCATTAATCATGGCTCACAAGCGAGCCTGGTCAGTTCCAGGTGGGGGTGGAGGTGGGGGTGGAGGTGAGGGTGGAGGTGGGGCATCTGGAGGTGGGGTATTTGGTGCTAGGGCATCTAGCGCTAGGGGTGGGGGTGGGACCGGATCATCTTGTGCATTGAGGAAGTCCTCAACATCAAAGTGAATATCATCCAGATTCATGATATATATAAAAACAGATATGAACTTGCATATATACATATAAACATACAAACTTGAGTACAAATTTAAAATTAAATCAAGAATATATATATATATATATATATATATAAATAAACATATAATGTACATGTTCAAAAATTATAAATTATATGTATGTTTCAAGAAATTACACTTGAAAAAAATTTAAATTAAACATACAGATACATGCATGCATGTACAAATTTCAAAATGTAAGAGAGCTAATATATAGTGAACTAGATGTAATTTTCAAATTGAAATCAAGGGATTTTCATTCAAGAGCTAAATTTTGATTCTTATAGTGAGGGAGACAAGAAAGATTAATTTAATACTATATACAAATCAATTTAATTGTAGGGCTATTAGGAAGGACTACCATAATTCAAATTTGTTCTCAAGGTTTGTTATCATATGTTAGGTCCAAGGTTTCAATTTTGTTAATTTATATGAGGGACAATGAACTACAAAGGGACAATGAAATTGTTGTTAAGATGTAAGACTCCTCTAGAGATTCAATTGCACATTATCTAGATAATAAAAGAGACATATAACCATGTGGCAATGATTAAATAATCCACTCTTAAAAGATAGATGATGAGGTAAGAAGGTTAGGATGCTTTGTTTAACTTGTGATTCTAGGGATGATCTAGCTAGAAAAAAGATATTAGTTGATGGTGAACTAGCTTGATTTTGTTTCCTATTTCCTATTTGCAATTGTTGTTTTCTATTTAGTTGTTAGTCACTTGACTCTTATGTGTGTTATTTAGATTTAGACTAAGCCTATTTAATTTAAAGTCTAAATAGTCTTAATTTGCACTAGATCTTAACACTAGATGATTGTCTCAAACCTTAAGAACACTTTAAAACTCTATTTTACTATCAATATATATCAACAAAGGGTGAATGTCTAGGATTAGGTGGATGGATAATAGGAGGAAATGGATTAGGATTGGGAGTGATCAAACTTAATAGAGAGCGATGGCATATAGGTTTGTGTTTGTAATATATAGTTCATAGTACATATATAGAGGTCATTTAAGAGAGGTGACTTAAATTTAGGATGTGAAGTTGGAGGATTAGATGGTGGTGAGGGTAATGAAGGGATTGATGGATTAGAAGGTGGATGGACCAATGAATTAGGATTGGGATTACATGGTGGTGTTGGGATAGGACTAGTAGGCTCTTGGATAGGCATTCGATTGGATGATGATGAAGGATACCCATAAGATGCATAATCTAGAGTGGTGTTCCCCTTGTCAAAGGTAACATAAGGACTTAAGGACACTTTCAATCTTGGTGAAAAGGGTAACTTGGACTTGCACGTTCTTGTTGCGAAGGAACTTGATAGTCTTGTTCAAAATATATACATCATGATCTACAAGGTTCTCATGATCATTGGGAGGAAATTAGGGACCTCTTAGGATTGTGACTTTGGGTTTGGCATGGTCAACTTGGAGCTCAGTTGTGTGGCATATCCCTATAAGAGGATGAAGGGTGATAGGAGGTTGTAGGATGGCTAAAAGCATTCACATGATGATAATGTTCAAGTTTAAATCAAGATATGCATCATGGTCTACAAGGAACTCACAATCATTGGTACCAAATTCAAGACCTCCTATTATGACTGGGGGTTTCCTATTGATTATGAGTTCAATAACCTTCTTTTTTATTGTCACAACCATTTTGGACAAAAGAAATGAATTAGAACAGATGCATCTATGGTATTGAATGATGTCATAGAAACCAGTGGACTATCATACCACCTAGGTAGGATCATAATGAACATCTGGTTAAGACTATAACTAGACTTGGAAAACTACCTTGAGGTGGATATCTTGGGCATGCCACATGATCTGAAAACCTAAATTTGGTGAAGTTGTAGGCTATGGCAACCAAATTTGATAATGGAGATCTAGGATTGACTACTAGTTGCCTAGGACTAATCTGAGTATGAAGATGAATATATTATGATGATTTGTGATTTAAATTTAATGAATAATTTGATGCTTTGATTAACTTGTGATTGTAGGGATTCAATCTATCTAGAAAAAGATATTAGTTGATGGTTATAGCTTGATTTTGTTTCCTATTCATATGTATTTGCAAAATTATTATTTTCTATTTATTTGTTAGTCCCAACTCTTATGTGTGTTATTTAGCTTGAGACTAAACCCATTTAATTAGTCTAAATAGTCTTAAAATTTGCACTATCTTAACACTATGATTGTCCCAAACCTTAAGAACAATTTAAAACTCTACTTTACTATCAATATATATCAATGAAGGGTGAATGTTCAGATGCATCTATGCTATTGAATGATGTCATCTAGAAACCAATGGACTATCATACCACCTAGGTAGAATCATAATGAACATCTGCAAGATTATAACTAGACTTGGAGAACTACCTTGAGGTGGATATCTTGTGCATGCCACATGATCTGAAAACCTAAATTTGGTGAAGTTGCCTATGGAAACCAAATTTGATAATGGAGATAGGATTGAAGTTACTAGTTGCCTACCTAACTAATCTAAGTATGAAGATGAATATATTTTGATGATTTGTGATTTAAATTTAATGAAGAATTTGATGCTTTGTTTTTAACTTGTGATTGTAGGGATTCAATCTAGCTAGAAAAAGATAAATTAGTCAAGATGGTTCTAGCTCGATTTTGTTTCCTATTTTCTATTTGCAAAATTATTGTTTTCTATTTAGTTGTTAGTCCTAGATGTTTCCTTTTAAGAAGAATATCAAATCTAATGTAGTAGTAGATACTTCTACATATACAAGTTTCTGTTAGGAGAAAATATCTTTTGCCAAATTTGTATAGAGTTGTCTATAGTGTGTTCCAGGGTAATCAAATGATGTAAGTCACAATTTAGAGGGTTGAGGGATAAGTTTGTGTTGTGTCTATAGGAGGTGTTTTCTTACATAGACCTCTCCATAATCTAGGTGTCTCCATGTCTAACTCAAATGTTTCAAGGGATATTATATCCAGATTAATGATAACATTTTATATATATGGCTATGAGATCCACGATCATATCAATGTTTGTTAGAGAAAAGTTATCTTTAGGGTATCCTTTTTTGATGTCTCAAAAGTTAGTGCAAACATGAATTCCCTTAGTTTTCTTGCTAACTAAGACCACATTAGAGACCCATTTAGGATAAGTAATAGTCTGAATGAACCCCACATCCAAGAGTTTATACAATTCTTCTTTGACCAAGAGGGCTACTTGGGGGTACATTTTGCATAGATTTTATTGAATAGGTTTGGCATTGAGGTGAACCACAAGATGATGCACATGACTTTAAAGATCAGATAATCCATAATACACCAAACCTATCTAATAGAGATAGGTTGGTGGGAATTAGAGAAAAGTTTGCCTAGATGATTGAAATTGTCAAATCCTATAATCCATATGATGATTTGAATATTGAGGATTTATATCTGTCACTTGCTACTATTGTTACTAGGGCAATGAAATGGTCAGTGGTTAATAGGGTCATTTCATTGGATATGGTTCATTCTATGTTTCTACATTATCAGGGAAAGGGTAGAGTTCATGGCTATCCTATCACTAGGTGTACAGATGTTGTTGTTGCACCACTTATATATCCTAAGTGGTTAGCAGCACATCATAGATGGCTACACAATGATGAGTTGACCTTATATTTTTGCAAACAATTATTTGCTGCAGTTCATTTACGACTTGATGTTAATTTCATATCTATCCCTCCTCATGTAGGACATGGTCTTGGGAGGTTTTTAGATAAACCTCAATACCAATGTCCTATTCAAGATCCACCCATTGATAAGAGGGCATTAGCAAGCGCCAACCTTTTGGTAATTCCCAAAAGGTTGAATCAAGGATGATCAGCTAAGTCAACAGTTGCATCATTGAGACAACACATTTTTAAGAGTTTGGGTTCTATTGCCAATGACATTGACCACCTTGCATCAGATTATGTTGGTAGATATATTTTGCATCCATACACCAGCATAGGATCAGTTGATTCGACTTCTATCAGTTATGATCCTTACATATGTGCTGACATAGTTTGACCACGTGATGTGGTGCAGACTTCTAGAGAGAGCGCACTATGCAGATTGGGTACATGTATGGCACATGATCTATTATCGGTATATTAGTTTGTTATTTTAGAATATGAGATCCCTCTCGATTCTGTGGCCACATTTGTCAGTCATTATAGTGATTGTCAAGCTACACATATGACTGACACAACACTTTCACAACAGATTCCATCATAGTCTGATAGTGGTATTGTGCCACCTTACAATCTAGTGGGATCATTCCATGGACTTTTGTTTGAGGAAGACATTGCGATGACCCTCAATTCATCTTACCTTAGTGGGATTGGGAGGGTCATCCATGGAGTTACACAGGTTGCTGATGATGAGGTATATATTAAATTTTAAGTTTAATCTAGTGTAATTTATTTGTTAAATAAATAATATATTTAAATTATAAAATTTAGTCAAGTGTGCATCGTGTGTGTTGACTCTTATTTAATGAATCTTACTTTAGGGGATGAATAGAGTGGTGCCTAGAACATGACACTGTGCTGCAGACACCGGATGTGGTTGAGGCTGGATGCGAGGTAAAGTATTTAATTGTATAAAATTTAAACACATGTACTTGAGATTCCATATTTTTAATATATAAATTTAATTCAAATAGAGATAATTTTTATGTTTAGGGATCTACACATGACTTAGATATTCATAGATGGATGAGATTAGATACACAGGGATCAACACAAGGCTCAGGATAGGGCTCAACACATCATTCTAGTCCTGGGTTGAGTGAGGCCCATTTCACCCATAGGAGGCACAAGTCAAGAGGTTGCAGTTAGACATTCATGTTCTTTGTTATGTTTTCCCAAACTCTCATGATGCTACCTAGTTAGAATTCATGTTATTGAGAACTTACATGTTGTTGAGTTTACTTGTTGTAGTTAGACTTGATGTTCTTGAGTTTGTACATGTTGTTGAGTTTAGATGTTGCAGTTAGACTTGATGTTCTTGAGTTTACATGTTTAGTTATTTCTTTATATATATGATATGTATATGCACATTTAGATGTTTAGTTATAGATGTATGGATGTTTTCCTTCATATACCAGTCTTAATTTGGATAAAATCAAGTTTTAGTTAACTTATAGTTTAAATTATATTTGTAATTAGCCCTTGAATTGTTTTCTTTCTAAAAAGTATAATTGTAATTATCTTTTATTTAAAAATATATTAATTAATTTTATAATCGACGTAGGCATGCTACAAAAAATAATGACCTGACCTATTCAAGGAAATGGGAAAATAACAAAATATGTTAGAAAATATCAAAAAATTGTGTTGCACTCCATGTTGATGTCCTTGTTTCAATGAAAAAATAAAATTAAATTTGGATATATAGGCAAAGAGAAATGCTTTACGAGAAAATATAGGTTGAAGTTTCAATTCTTACAAATTAAAAATTAAATAAAAAATATTCAAAAATATTTACCAAATAATATCAATGCATAGATATTGGAGTTAAGATCTATTTCCAAGAAATCATGTAAATATTTTATTTGTAGTTCAAGTTATATGTTATGGGAAAATTTATTACTAAATAAAAAATACCATTTAAGTATAATAAATATTTTACTAAAAATCAACCAAATATGATAGAAATGATTTTTTGTAAAATTCAAAAAATATAAATTGAATCTACTTAGAAAATTTTACAAATAATTATTTTTCATCGTCCTTAAATTCTTAAGTGTTTAGTCATTATAATTGATAGAATATATGAAATGCTAGAAACCCAATTTTAGTTGCCCCAAAATGTAAAAATTTGGGACACACTATTGTGTTGTCACTTGTGATCATATAGGATATAGATACACTTTCTTATCTCTTTTCCTTTGTTAATTATTATTTCACATTGTCATGTTAGTGACACAACTCCTTTCATTTAGTGCTAATTACATTTAGCTAATATATACATGGTTGTCACTTGATGCTTCTAGATTAAACTATGTGAGGGTTGTCACTTGATGCTTCTTGATGCCAAATCCATGATTCCATCAACTATAAATGCTAATCAATTAAAAACTATTTATAATTTGTTAGTTTGTTCAATGTCCTTGATACTTCATTTCTTGTTTTAATTTGTTAACAATATTATATATATGTCAATCAAATTTATTGAATAAAATGATAAAATTACATCAAAAGGTAAAGATCACAACCCCAATTCTATTAAAAAACTAAAAGCAATAGGATTAAGCTATGCTAGTAGTTTGAACATCAATTTAATCATAGATTTGGTACACATGGTTAGTTTCAATTAACCACATTAGTCACACAAATGAGATATAGATACACTTTCTTATCTCTTTTCCTTTGTCAATTATTATTTCACATTGTCACGTTAGTGACACAACTCCTTTCATTTAGTGCTAATCATGTTTAGCTAAAATATACATAGTTGTCACTTGATGCTTCTAGATTAAATTGTGTGATGGTTGTTACTTGATGGTTCTTGATGCCAAATCCATGTTTCCATCAACTATAAATGCTAATCAATTAAAAACTATTTATAATTAGTTAGTTTGTTCAATGACCATGATACTTCATTTCTTTTTTTAATTTGTCAACAATATGATATATCAATCAAATTTATTGAATAAAATACAAATTTTAATATTTTTATTTTTTATTTATTAAGTTATAACAAATAAAAATAAAATCAATGCATTCAAGATTGAATTTAAAAGGTCATTTGGAGTTTAATTAGAGTCAAATCTTGATATAATGGTCAAAACTGTAATCCTTTATAGGCTAAATTAGACCTCTCTCTATTATCTCTTCCACTTGTCTATTTAATTTGGCACTCATGTTAGGGCTCATCATGTGAAAAGTGTCTTACTAAGCAAGCTAGAACTTGGAATCAAACTCATTTAGTAGTCACAATCGAGGTTTTTTATATAATAATAAAATTTCAAACTATTAAGTTAAAAGGTCTTTAAAAATATAGTATGGTTTGAAGGGGGTGTAAAATATATATGTTGTAACTATGCACTCTTGATTAAAATATTATATTCAAATTTGGTTATGAGGTTAATATCTAAAATCATAAAATTAGAAACTATTTTTAAAATAAATAGAAATTAAAAGCAAATTATTTTTGTATATTCAATATTAAACATATAAATAAGTTACATAAACATTAAACATAAACAATATTATGATGACCAAGAATGTTCAATAAGATACCTTTAAGCTCAATATGTGTGATACTACAACCAAGTAGAATAGATTTAAACTCAAAATGTGCGAGACTTACAAACAAGTTAATTTGGTGATAGGTTTTAAAATATAGTCTTGAAACCCATATTGACATAGAAACTACTACAACCAATAAAGTAAATAATGAAACTAAATTGTATAGCATAGTCCCTCAAAGTACATGGTTCAAATTCAATTACATGTAGTAATTAATACAACTATTACATACAACTATCAAAGCGCTTCAATGAACTTGTGAATGTGTAGGAACCTCTAGAAATTGTAACATTTTATTGTGAACATATTTCATACAAATTGATGCAAGTGCAACATGTAGTTTAAATACATTGAACTTAGTTCTTGGTACATAAAATATGGATCATCTCTATCCTTTATTATCTCTACAATTCTTTCATGGTCTTCAATACTCAACTTCCATTTTTGTTGGCTACATCCTATTTTTCACAGAGTTCCCAAATTTAACCGTGTTTCTATAACTAGGTGACTGTAATGTAGAACCTTTTGTTTTGACAAATAATCAACCAATATAAACCACTTTTATCTATCTTCATTTGTTGATAATAAGTACCTTCAACCTCTATATATCCAATGGGATACTCTTGTGAATCACCATCTATCACAAATTATGTCAACTTGCATTTGGTTGCATGCATCTAAGTAGATAATAATCTACACCTTTGGTATTATCAGGATTTGCAATCACAACAAAGATATCTCCTACAACAAATACACAAATTCAAAAGTCAATTCAAATACAAGTAGTTACTTAGATAATTTAGACAAACTTTCACTATTCAAATAATCAATATACATGTAAATTCATGATTTGAATAAAAATATACATGTAACTAGTTTATTTACTTGCAACAACTAGATTAGATACACGTTCAAAATCACCTGAATATAAAGGATCATGGAGATCTATAATATCATCTTCATAAGGATGCATTGAAACTAATTGTTTCATCTCCCATTCTGAAACATATCCATCAATAATAGGTTGACATTGTAAAACATTTACATTGTTCTCAATGCAATGAACACAAAAACATGATTTTTCTCTAATTTAGATTGCAAGTGGTTTACTATGTCTAGGCGTCATCACTTGATGAAGTCTTCTAATACTGACGATCTTTTGACAATTACAGAGATTTGATTGATTGATATCTACAATCATGGAAATTTAAATTTGTATGAACAAAAAATGTACATGTACTAAACATAAATAAATGTATTTGATCTGCAAGAATTACCAAAAATACCTTTGACTTCCCAAAAATAGTGTTTAGTACTTATTGAGCTAGTTTTTCCTTCACTAGCCCTAAAATGAGTCTTACACCGTTCAACAATTTCTTTTTCACTATGAATGGTGTTACCAACAAGCTCATGTTGGTGAAATGCATACTTCACACATGCACCAGCTCCGTCATGCTCACCTTTTCCATGTCCACTTTCAAAAAAATTCCACACAAAATTTATGGAATGTCTCACATGTTGTTGGCTCAACCAATTAAATGCTTTAGAGGATTTGAATTGTCCTATAAAGTAAACAAATAAACATTAAAAGTTGTTTAAAGTTTGAAATAATTTTAAGAAATTTGAAATATTTAATAAATTCAACACTTACCAGCACATCCATTTGACCAAATCCAGTGACTTGAAGCATATATGCCACATTGTCTCAGATCATCAAAAAACATTCCAAAACAATGGGCTACATAGCTTCTGTCATGACCAGTATCATCACTGATATAAAAATGAACCTCTTTGATAATATTTCATTCATGCGGACTACTTTGTACACCATCCAGTTACAACTCAGCATGTCTATAACAAACATGTATGAAGATTGCAACCTACTTTGAATGATAATACTGACTTTGAATCTCTATTTGAGGACTAAATGTATAGTTCTCAACAAAATCCACAACTAAAAGAATACAACCTTGTGATAAATAATTCTTTGACTCACGAAACTGATTTGCCTGCCATCTTGCACCATGACAATGTTGGATGTGCGGATATATTAGACTATAAAATTTATTCAAAAACTCATTGCAGGGCAATTCACTTTCTTTGATAACATTTTTTTTATTCCACACCTGACCTGGTTGTGTATTTCTCATATTCAAATCTCTTCCATATAATTTCCATTGATTGATCAATATTTTTTATCCAAGGAAGCTTCTTGAAATCTCCACAATTTTCACAACTATTTTTGATACATTGCACACTAAAATCATCAGAACCTTCTATTTTTTCACATAAGAGGTACTTCATAAATTGTGTTGTACTTGCATGGATTATAACATCTAGATGAGTCATTGCCATAAATTTTTTATATGATTGAAGAGGTACATGAAATTCCACGTGATTTTGGCAACAACAAGTTTCACGCACTTTATTTATGCGTACAAAGTAGGGACTCAACTTTTCAAACACCCTTTGAGATATCTTTACGTGTGGAGATTCTTGTTTGAATGCTTTAGAACATTCACTCGTTGTTGTATCTATAAAATGTTTTGGATGATGATACTTTTTGCCATCTTCACCTATTACTTGTATAGTATCCCTTCTATTAGAGGAAACACGAGAGTGGTTGAACCAATATTCAATGACTTGTCTCTTCACATCTTCTGAGATTCTATCTTTTCTAGGAACCCTGACAATATTTACCCAATTTTTTTGCTATGTTTTCATCAAGCTTATTTATCTTTGAAATATATATGTGAACAGTTTTGCTGGATACATGTAGTAACTTTCCAATTGCTTTCACATGTCTCATCAGTGATAATTTTTTAGTTGATATCATGGTCATCAATGCCCTGTGTGCTGCACTTAAATCACTTGTTCTACTTGTACTTTGAATAGAGTTCAAAGCTTCTTGCAAGTTTTCAACTATTATGTTTTTTGTTAGATTTTTTTTCTCCCTATTATCAACCCCTAGAAACTCGAAAACAAGGGTCATTTCTTTTCACCTAAATAACTTAACACATAATTGTGCTCTTCCAATCAGAGATTTGTCTTCAAAAAATTCATCCCAAATGTTTTTAGAATGAATTTTTATTATAATATCAGGTAACATTTCCTGGGATGAAATCTTAGTAAAAAGCACATCTTCATCTAAATCTGCTAGATTTTCCATATCCTTAGAATATGTTTTGTTCTCAATTTCCTCCTTGGTCACAATGTTTTTTGCACCTTGTTCAATTTCTTCTTTGATTTGATGAAACCCAAGATGGTCTTCCTCTTGTTCATTAGTAATTTGATCTTGTGCTTCTTGACTATTGTCAACCAATCCTTCTAAGGTTGAATTTTTCTCAATTCTTCTTGTTAAATTTTTATCTTTGTCAGACCTTCTTCAATAAAAAATCCTTGACCTATTCCTTTTGTTCCGCATCACAAATTACCTTTTAATTCAAACCTGCACAAATATGTATAAACCCTAATTAACAAATAATCAATGAAACCACACCGTTTTTTTATTTTCAAGATCGTCTTAGGATGTGAGGAAAGAGCATATGTAGATATGGATAAGGAAGTTCACATAAACCACACCGTTTCTGATTTCCAAGATTGTCTTACGATGCGAGGAAAGAGCATACGTGGATATGGATGGAGAAGTTCACATAAATTTAAGTTTATTTTTAGTTAATTTGTATTGATTTTTTTTAATAATCTAGGAGTTTTTTTGTATAGTATTTGTCAATTTTTAGAAACCCTAATTAACAAATAATCAATGAAACCATGTCGTTTCTGAATTCCAAAATCATCTTACAATGTGAGGAAAGAGCATATGCGGATATGGATGTGAAAGTTCACATAGTTTTTAAGTTTATTTTTTGGTATTTATATTGATTTTTTTGTTATTAATCTAGGTAGTCATGATATTTCCATAGTCCATAATATAAGAAATCAGTAGCTTCTAGTAAAAACTATGTGGTGCTTTTTTTGGATCGATGTTTCGAATCACTCCATGATCCATCATCAGGAAAAAAAAGATGAGAAAGAATGAGTTAAACTGCAAAGATTAATCTAGGTGTTTATTTGTATAGTATTTGTCAATTTTTGGAAATCCTAATTAACAAATAATCAATGAAACCACACTGTTTCTAATTTCCAAGATTATCTTATGACACGAGGAAAGAGCATACATGGATATGGATGAGGAAGTTCACATAAATTTAGGTTTATTTTTTGTTAATTTATATTGATTTTTTTGTTATTAATCTAGGGGTTTATTGTATAGTATTTGTTAATTTTTAGAAACCCTAATTAACAAATAATCAATGAAGCCCTATTTTAAATCAATGAAACCCTAATAAAAAATTTACTTGAACCCTAAAATAGTATTTTAAAAAAAATTAACTCCAAAAAAAATTGAATTAAACCCTAAAATATATTTTTTTTTAACTTGCATATCTATTACCAATATAAGAAGAGTACATTAGTGGCTAAGGAGGCCACAAAATCATTCAAAATACATCATTGTCAAAATTAGTTTTGAAATATCCATTACATACAAGATATATCAAAATGAACCCACGATATAAGCATTAATCATCATTTGTTTCTATTCATTGTCTCCTCACTATATATCATTGTTTCCATCTTTGGACCTATTGTGTACCTGAAATATAATTTTTAAAAAATTAACCTTACTTAAATAAAAAATTAAACCTTACTTAAATAAAAGATTAAACCCTAATAAAATTAAATCAATTATAAAATAATAAACTTTATTATTGTTTATTAAAAAAATTACCCTTGTATTTTCCCAATAAATTCTTTCTGTCTGCCGTCATGATCTAACGCTGTCTTGACCCTATTATTCTCTACTGTACGGGATCTACCTTAAAAAATAATTATTTATAAAACTTTAATTAAAAAAGTACTTCCAAGCGAAACCTTACCAGGCAGTAAGGTTCCACCCTCATTTGTCTCACCCCGCATAGTTACAGGTGTAACGTTACCAGGTAGAACTGTACCACCCAATAAAGTTAAACCCAGAATTGCCTATGTGGCATCCTATGTGGCAGTCTAGCCCCCCTTTCCAACAGTTTTCAAAAAAATCCATCTTCTGCTATTAATTTATGCCATTAAAATACACTTTTTTAAAAATTGACGAATACCCTTTTGTAGTACTCGGAACGTAGATTGTAGATATATGTTTTTTTCATCTTTTAATTTTTTTTATTATATATTTTTTTAAAATTTATTGAAAGTAGGTTTTTCCCATCGAACATGAAGCTGATTAGAAAATAGATATCAATAGGAAAAACATATTCAAAAAATTTGAAAATTATATGGTTTACTAGAGAATGGAATCCTCTCCATGATGGTATTTTTTTAAAAAAAATTAATGTAAAAATGTTGACGTCCCATGGAAATACTATGTTATGATTAAAATTAACTTTTAAAAAAAAAAAATTTAAAATTTTTATCAAAAATTAAAAGTTTTTTTTTCCATGCACTAGATATTTGAGTTGACTAATTTGGGAAAAAAACAATTAAAGAAAAAAATTATTTTTTCTATATTTTTCTTGACGTCCCATCGATGTCACTTTTTTCGAAAAATTTGAGCATTTAAAATTCATAAATTAAATTTTAAAAAAAAATCCAACTATTTTTAAAAAATATTATTTAAAATTATAATCATAAACTACATTAAAAATTCTACATTTCATTATTTTAGGTCATTTTAAAATTCATAACATACATATGACTTTTTTTACGTTTAAGTTGGAAAAATATGCTTGTGTTGGTTGTTTTCTTATAAAAGTGGGACACAGTTCTAAACTTTCACCCACAACCTTTTGAATATTGCAAAGCCTTAGAGGTTGTTTATGATAGACAATTTCATTGTCCAAGAACCTATGGGGACCATGTTAAAGACCCCTCATCTATTCCATCCACATCACCATCCTCCACTCCACAAGTCACCATCAATCCATCACAAGATTCCACCTCATCTTCCACTCTTACGCCTCAAAAGGTCAAGATCATAGACAAAGGGTGTGGTGATTCTAGTTCTTGTTGGTTGATCTTTGGTGCTCCAATAGATTGAGGATTGAAAACATTGGACAAGAAGGAATTGGAAACCATTTGTTTGCATCTTGTAGATCTAATTCTCTTGAATGTCTTAAAGGAGATAAACAAATTCAACTTATGGAAGATAATATACAATATTTACAAATAAAAATGTCTTGTTAATAAATTGTGCCTTAAAGGGAAACTTTATTCATTAAATATGGAGGGAGACTTGGTTATAGAGCATATCAAAACTTTTTATTTGATTTTGAGTCAACTAGGTTCTCGTGATGTTAATCTAGATGAGGAAGATAAATACTTTTATTTTTGACAAAAGGTGTAAACCACCCATAAGAAATGCTTTAAAATAAAAGGAAGGAAGTATAGAAATAAGTTGAGACTGGAAAAAGATAGGTGCTATAGCCGACCAAAGTGGATGTTGATGAACCTTAAGTCCATATGAACGTACAAGAAAATAACATGAGTTGATAAACAATATGCAAATAAAAACCACAAGAGCAAACAAAAAATGCTCCTAATGTGGCAATCTACCGACATGAGGGCCCCAAAGGATTTTAATGCAAAATCATTAAAGGTGCCCCCCAAAGAGATCTGTAAAAGAAACTATAGATGAAGCTGGCAAAAATAAACTTTGGGCTTATTCACCAAAAAACTACTCATTGTGAGGACAAAGAAACAAAAAAATGTCCATTCAAGATTTACATATGTCAAGTCATAAAAGACAAGATTTGAATATGGCCTACTCACCAACTCCACATAGAATCCCATAATCGCAACCATAGTAGCCCCACCCAAGTTACCAACTAGTCCACTCAGACTCCACTAAGCCCACCACCAACACTGTGACCCACCCTATGACAACACTAGGACCGCAACCAACACTAGTAACAACTCCCAATCTACCACCAACAACCACCACTAGGCCCCATACAACCACACTGGAAAGGCTATGAATGGTGCATCTATGAGACTCCTTTAAACAAATCCACCAAACTACATCTGTTGCCTCAAATCATGTCTCCATTCAAGCACCACTTCACTAGGTCAAAATCCTCCACCAATTGGTGGATTCACATGAGGATTGCCACCAGTCCCTACACCAACGCCTCCACGTAATCACTACATACACCACCCCCAAGCACAGGACCAACACTGATCAATCATATGAATTATCTCCCCTAGTGCCCCATTTAGAAGCAACACCAATGTCATCACCATCAATGCCAACACTATACACCACTAGCACCGCAACCAAGTTTAGTGCCACAACCACTACTACCGAAAACACCAAACCTAACTCCAAATTCATATTGTATTTAGCACTTAGAGTGTCATCCAAGCCTCCACCTAAGTCGCTTGCTTCATCAAAACCATTGCCAACTAGGAGCCAATCATCTTTTAGGACTTAATCCTTTGAAGCATCCTCAACAACTGCCTCAGTGCCACTTCCAAACCAGCTCACTTCCATACACCTCCAGGTGAAGGTGAGAGAACAAATCAAGCTCATCCTTTTATGAAAGATGTAACGGAGCAAAACATAAAGGAGTTCAATGACTCCCACCAAATCTAGGAACCTCTTCCAATCCAATAGCATCCTTGATGAAGGCATCACTAAAGAACCTCCATTAGCAGCTCCCTATAAAACATCGCTAGATCCTTTGCCAATAATACCGCCTAAAATGTTGCTAACACTATGTATGAGTCCAAGGCTAACACAGAACCTATAGCTTCTACTAGGTCTACCTCTGCCACCAGCAAGAGATCCAAAAACTAAAACTAAACCCCCCACAATCTTCACCTCCTCCAATGCCCACACTACTTCAACACCGTAGATGTTGACTCTACCTTGGTTTAAACCACCACCCAATTGACTTTTGCCAACAGAATCCCTCCATCCCCTAAGCATCCACCTTAACTGAAGACATGCTCATCATCCCTCTTGCACCTCTAGCAATACCAGCGACCAAACAACTCATGCTCCAAACCCATCGCCATGAGCTTCTCTAAAGGACTAGAGCCTACATCCTAGCCACCATACAAGGCCATGTTGAGTAAAAACCACTCCCTGGGCTTTCAAATGGTGAACATGAGCCCAACCTTCAACCTCTTCCAAAGCCAAAACTCCAAAACTCATTGGTCTAGCTATTCATCCACCAAGCCACCACCACCTCTGTCAAGCTTAACACCAATCATCAGGCCGCTCCCAAAACCACAAAACACCATCTCTATTGACAAGATAAATGAATTGTACTACTATGTTCTTTTCCAGAATCTTGGGAAAGTCCAACCATTGGTCTAAATGGATCTATTATAGATCCAAAGATGGATGTCCTTGTTTCTACTTTGCTTAGCAAAGAGATGAGGGGGAAATTCATGGATAAGGGTTTCAAGGATGCATTACATGTTTAGGGAAGGCCAAAGGATAAACATGATTTAAAAGGTGAATAGGATAAATTATCTAAGGATAGATACAAATCTAAAGGATAGTCCAAAACCCTTAGGAATAGCACAGTGAAGTGTAAAAATTGTGGCAAGTGGGGCCATGTGAAGAAGGCATGTAGAAACAAGAAAAAGAACTTCGATGGTTCCTCCATAGAGAAATCCTCTAATGATGCTAATGATGCATTATTTATTTCTACTAACTTAGCTAGTGATGACTCTTGGCTCATTGATTTATGTGCCTCATAGCAAATGACTTTGAGGGTCAAAAGGATTGGTTCTCATCTTACAAATCTTATGATGGTAGTGAGGTATTCCTCGATGACAAAAATTCACATTAGATTGTTGGTAGAGGAAATGAAAAACTATGTTTTAGTTATGGGAGAGTGAAAACTCTCACTAGAATGTATTGTATATTCTAGGTCTTGCAAAAAATTTACTTTCTATGTCTAAGATGAATGATTCTAATGTACATTTAGCTTTTGATAAGAATGGTTGTAGAATGGAAAGAGGGAATTTTGTGTCGATGAAGGGATCTCAGTGTGCAACTCTATTTAAGCTTGAAGTTTCTACTTTGTGTCTACTCAAATTCATATGGGATCCACATGCATGCAAAATGACTCCTAAATTACCTCTAGTATTGGTGAGGAAATTTAGGATGAACATGGGAGCATAAGATTCCAAACTTTATGGGCAATTCCATGAGAAATTATAAAAGTTCATGTTTAATGGCGGAAAGTCATTTACAACCAAATGACAAAGTTGTGGGTCATACCTCAACACCAATGTCATCACCATCAATGCCAACACTATACACCACTCGCACCACAACCATGTTTAGTGCCACAACCAATACTACCGAAAACACTAACCTTGCCTCCAAATTTTGATTGGATTTACCACTTAGAGCATCATCCAAGCCTCCACCTAGGTCTCTTGCTTGATCAAAACCATCACCAACTAGGAGCCAATCATTTTCTAGGACTTAAACCTCTAAAGCATCACACTTGCCTCAACGCCACTTCCAAACCAGCTCACTTCCATACACCTCTAGGTGAAGTTGATAGAAGCAAACAAAGATCATCCCTTTATGAAAGATGTAATGGAGCAAAACATAAAGAACTTCAATGACTCCCACCGAATTTGGGAACCTCTTCCAATCCAATAACATCCCTAATGAAGGTATCACTAAAGAACCTCCATTGGTGCCTCTCCAAAAACCATCTCTAAATCATCTACCAGCAATACCATCTAAAATGTTGCTAATACTATGTATGGGTCTAGGGCTAACACAAATCCTGTACCTTCCACAAGGTCTACCTCCGGCACTAGCAAGAGATCCAAAACCTAAAACTAAAATGCCCGCCATCTTTGCCTCCTCCAATGCCCACACTACTTCAACACCGTAGATATTGACTCTACCTTGGTCTAAACTACCACCCAATCCACCTTTTCCAACAAAATCACTCTATGCCCTAAGCATCCACCTTCACTGAAGATGTACTCATCACCCCCCTTGCACCTCTAGCAATACCAGTGACCAAACCACTCCTGCTCCAAATCCTTCACCACAATCTTCTTTGAAGCACTGGAGCCTACATTATAGCCACCATATATGGCCATGTTGAGTAAAAACCACTCTCTAAGCTTTCAAATGGTGAACATGAACCAAACCTTCAACATCCTCTAAAGCCAAAACTCAAAAACCCATTGGCCTGGGTCTTCCTTAACCAAGCCAACACCACCTATGTCAAGCTCAAAATCAATCAACAGGGCGCTCCCAAACCCAAAAAATGCCATCTCTATCGACAAGATAAATGAATTTCACTATTATGTTCTTTTCCAGAATCTTGGGAAAGTCTAACCATTGGCCTAAATGGTTCTGTTATCGATCCAAAGATGGATGTCGTTGTTTCTGCTTTGCTTGGCAAAGAGATGAGGGGAAAATTCATGGATAAGGGTTTGAAGGATGCATTACATGTTTAGGAAAGGCCTTAGGATAAACATGATTTAAAAGCGGAACAGGATAAATTATCTAAGGATAGATACAAATCTAAAGGATAGTCCAAAACCCCTAGGAAGAGCACAGTGAAGTGTTAGAATTGTGGCAAGTGGGGCCATGTGAAGAAGGCATGTAGAAACAAGAAAAAGAACTTTGATGATTCCTCCATCGAGAAATCCTCTAATGATGCTAATGATGCATTATTTATTTCTACTAACTTAGCTACTAACGACTCTTGGCTCATTGATTTATGTGCCTCATAGCACATGACTTTGAGGGTCAGAAGGATTGGTTCTCATCTTACAAAGCTTATGATGGTGGTGAGGTGTTCCTCGGTGACAAAAAATTACATTAGATTGCTGGTATAGGAAAGGAAAAATTATGTTTTAGTTATGGGAGAGTGAAAACCCTCACTGGAATGTATTGCATATGCTAGGTCTTGTAAACAAAATTACTTTCTATGTCTAAGATGAATGATTCTAGTGTACATGTAACTTTTGATAAGAATGGTTGTAGAATGGAAAGAGGGAATTTTGTGTCGATGAAGGAATCTTGGTGTCGAACTCTATTTATGTTTGAAGTTGCTATGCTCAAATTCATATGGGATCCAAGTGAATGCAAAATGACTCCTCAATTATCTCTAGTATTGGTGAGAAAATTTAGGAAGAACATGGGAGCATAAGATTCTAAGCTTTATGGGCAATTCCATGAGAAATTATAAAAGTTAATGTTTGATGGCGGAAAGTCATTTATAACCAGATGAAAAAGTTGCGGGTCATATCTCATCACTTTTACGTCTATCTACTCAGGAATTGAAGTCTGTCTAAACCAACATACAAATGGGTAAGATTGAGAAGCATTTCTTTCGGAAGGAGGGAATAGTCTGCCCAATTTTCGAACACCTATTGAAATTTCTAACAATCAAGAAGATATGTATGCGAAATGCGGGTCATGTGCAGAAGCATGAAACATAAGCTCGCCATGGAAACTAGACAAGAAAAAAGATGCCACGTCCAATCAAGACGTCCTTGAAACTTTTTATAGTAATTTTTTTCCGGGAGATTAGTTGAAATACTGTTGCTCATGTTGCCTTTTTCTTGTCATTTCAGCAACACGTGCGCGTTGGCCTAGTTTCAGAATGTTTTATAACGGAACGTAATAGTTTAGAGTCTGACCTCTTAAATTTTCATCGAAATGGTAGACAAGTGAAATATCTGGTATTGTTTTTAAGTCAAATGTCCATTACCACCGTAAGATTAGTAACGTAAGAACGTGCATATAACCATATTGTCAACCGGTGGGGCTCAAGGTTCCTCGTTTTCTACAGACTGAATTTCTATAGAAGAGAGGCTAAAGCCATAACATGCCGTATAACCATTGCAAATCTTAAATCTTCCCTCATCCAAAATGGCCACCAATCAAGCCTTACAGCCATTGCTTATTTTAGTTGCTATCTTTCTTTTCCAGTCAGTAATGGCGAAGTCATTTGGAACTTCTGAAAATATGACCAAGGTTGAAAATGCTGTTAAATATCATGTTGAGAAGCCGGAGCTCGTAGTTCAAATGGTCGAAAGGTAAGCATGTCGCCTTTGAATCTAAGACATTTTATAGCATTAAAAAAAGGTGGTATGGAAATGAAATTTAATGTCTTACCGCATTTTGGAATATCATGTGAAAAGTAAGGCTTACTTCTAATACAGGCTGATGCTAAATTGCAAGGTTTATTAAACGTGCTTCTACTTATTCTTATGCTGTTACTCTGTTCTCTCTTTACTGCGTTTTCTATGATATTATTCTTGTAAAGCTGTTATAGACCAAATTTGTATTCCATATATAATCATACCATTGTATAATTTATATATGTTGTTGTAGAGATTAATTGCGGAAAAGAAATTGTAAGTTAGTCAGTTCAATTTATAAAACACCAAAGTTGTAGTATTGCTTTACTGCTAACATATGTCGTTGAGATTATTAAGAAATATCAAGAGCTACTGTGCAGGAGTCTGAATAGTTCGAAAAGGCAGCTGAGCTCTCTGTCGTGTGGAACGGGGAACCCCATTGACGACTGTTGGCGTTGTGATCCCAACTGGGTTAATAACAGAAAGAGGCTGGCTGACTGTGCCATCGGATTTGGCAAGAACGCCATTGGAGGTAAGCAGGGCAGATTTTATGTGGTTACAGATCCCAATGACGATGACCCGGTCAATCCTCGCCCCGGCACTCTGCGCCACGCTGTTATTCAAACCGAGCTTCTCTGGATTATTTTCCAAAGAGATATGGTTATTCAGCTCAAGGAGGAGCTTATCATGAACAGTTATAAGACTATTGACGGTAGAGGAGCCAACGTTCATATAGCAAATGGAGCTTGCATTACAATACAGTATGTGAACAACATCATCATTCATGGAGTTCATATCCATGACTGTAAACCTGCGGGAAATACGAATGTTAGGAGCTCCCCCACCCATTATGGGTATAGAACCAGGAGTGATGGAGATGGGATTTCCATCTTCGGAGGAAGCGCAATTTGGGTAGACCACTGTTCGTTGTCAAGCTGCGCAGATGGACTGATCGACGCCATCATGGGCTCCACTGCTATCACCATTTCAAACAACTTTTTCACTCACCGTGACAAGGTGCTCAACTGCTTATTTCCTCCCTCATAAATTC
This sequence comes from Cunninghamia lanceolata, assembly GCA_027924645.1. Classification (NCBI taxonomy): domain Eukaryota; kingdom Viridiplantae; phylum Streptophyta; class Pinopsida; order Cupressales; family Cupressaceae; genus Cunninghamia; species Cunninghamia lanceolata. The sequence continues at coordinate 2,016,998 of BSBN01001427.1, read as the reverse complement.
ATTTTCCTTAAAAAGACCTTCACAATTGTATTTTTATCACACAGGATCTTAGAGAAGGGTACTAAAAGTCCATTATCAGACAGAAACATAAAATCATGTTAGTCTCTATTAAGTTATCAATTAAAAAAGTTATTGCTCTAGTTAAATATTTAGTGGTTTTTCGCAGGTCATGCTCCTAGGACACAACGACGACTATACCGAAGACGTTAAAATGCAAGTAACAGTTGCATTCGACCACTTTGGAGAAGGGCTTGTTCAGCGTATGCCCAGGTATGAATAAAATCTTACAAGAATTGTGTAATCCTTATACAAGGACCACTATACAACTTGCTGAAGTTTATCTGTCTGTTCTCTATTGAAGCTTAAAAAATTAATGTTTTAATGCAGGTGCCGACATGGATACTTTCATGTGGTGAACAATGATTACACCCACTGGGAAATGTACGCAATCGGGGGAAGTGCAAACCCCACCATTAACAGCCAAGGCAACAGATTCCTTGCCCCTGACAATCGATTCAAAAAGGAGGTAAAAGGCCCATACAACTCATGTCTCTTATTTATCTCTTTGGTTTACAATGGATGTAGAATAGTTATGACGAGTATGAGTAATGTGCTGGTGACAAAGCATGAAGATGCAACAGAAGATACGTGGAAGAATTGGAATTGGCGATCAGATGGAGATCTGATGTTAAACGGGGCATTCTTCACAGCATCAGGGGCTGGAGCAGCCTCAAGCTATGCCAAAGCTTCGAGCATGGCGGCAAGGCCTTCCTCTATTGTGAGCTCTATTACTGCAACTGCAGGTGTTCTCACCTGCACAAAAGGTTCCTGCTGTTAGACCAAAATACATGTACGTGCTATTATGCACAAATTGTTTAGATTCATTCCACTCTGTAACTTACCAGGCATGGACGCACTGAATGATGCATCTGTCTCTCTCCAGACAATATGATTGTGTATCAATATAATTAGGGGTTGTTAGTTATTTTAGTTTTGTTTGTTGAGACTCTACAGTCTTCTTCTACTAAATGGAATATATCAGTCTTCTTTTTCTTAGATTAGAAGCCTAGTGGAGAAGGGCCAATATGATGTTTATTATCTTGCATTGCGTCTGTCATTGTAATATTGAATAAAATAAATGACATTGTAATTGATAATAAGTTTATAAATTTAGTAGCAAAAGCATTTAGATTAACGAATTTACAATTTTGACAATCAATTTTGTTAAAATAGATAACATGTTTGTTTATATATCTAGTTTATATATTAATTAATAATTAAACCGATTATTACTAATTCATATAATATTCAAATTATAATTGCTTAATATTTACTTTAGTATATTAATTAATAATTACTATTGATATATACTAATATAATAAAATGAATGACATTGTAATTGATTAATGTAAAGACTGATTTTAATTTGTTAATATGTTAGCCCCTGAAATTAATTTCTGGACTTTGACTATGTTCACTTGCCTGCTGTTTAATATTCAACAACATAATAGTGTTAAATATTATTTCAACAAAATAGCATTGTCTACTATTAATATTAATTACTTTGTGTCATTTAAAGTAATTATGCAGTTATAATTAGTAATTTTTAAATTTGGAGCTTAATATAGTGTTGAAAGATTTATTAAAATTAAAGAATACATTAATATATAATAGGAAAATATTGAAAAAGAAGTCAACTCTATGTTGAAACTCCCTAGTCACAGCCATCCTGCCAAGTTAGAAATTAGAGTTGGCGGCATCGTGGGAGCATATATGTGTGTTTACCACCAACTTGCGGGTATCAAAGTAGAAGCCCGTGATATAGCGGGGTAGTAAAAACTGTTAGCCATCCCAAGTATTTTACATTTTTACTATATGTGTGGAAATATATTTAAAAAAATGTTTGCACCTTATACATTTTCCCATACGTGCAATATTTCATGCCTCATTTTTCACCATTCTACCGCACAAGAATTAGGGTTTAGTTGCGGGAATGCGGGAAGGAAAAACAAGTTCACTGCACCCCTGCACTCAGACTTGACGGCACCTACGGTGATGTGGGGAAAGCCTAACTTTTTTTCTCGGGAGCCCGCATATGGTTTGGTATGGTTCTGTGGGGGTACAAGAATGCACAAGTTGCTCTTTTGCATAATCCATGGTTGTTTGTACACTGGTAAATGTGAACCGACAAAAAATAAAACTAAAACTTGATCCAAGCTCATACACATAGATCATGGTCTCTGCCTTCCAAAAAATCTGCAAGATCCTTAGTTTGAGTGTCTCCATTGGCCTCAGGCTTCAATACCTTTCTCAGAGGATGAAGTGGAATATATATACAAGCTTGATCCCAACAAGGGTGTAGAGATGTTGAGAGCAAAGTTACCTATGGTACAAGAGGCTTGTTTAAGGATTCTAATGTTGCACACTATTTTCTTGAAAAAAGCTACTGAATCTTGTTGCAGTCCCAACACTGGCACTGAAATCAGGTGGAAATGGATATATCCACTTAGGTTTGAAATCCCCACTATCCACATCCTTGACATCCTTCAGCCAAAATGAAGCTTTAGGAGTTTTTGACCTTTGCGCTAAAACATGCTATGACCTGAAATGTCCACTTAGCCTCAAAATGCCCGCAATCCTATGCCAGTCAAGTTTCCTGCTAAGGAGTTCTCAACATTTTTTATGCTAAATTTGTCTTGAAGTGGATATGTCCTATGGCACCTGAAATCCCCGCAAATCTATTAATCAGTAGATTCCTTGACAAACTCAAACTTAAGGCATTCCATTATATAGTGCTAAAGTGTCCTCCATCAAATGTATCCGATTGGTGCCTAAATCTCCACTATCCAGTCAACTAGAAAAGTTCTTCTAAAAACATTAAAAGAGTAAAGCGCTAAAATTGCTCTTGACCAGATGAATCTTCTCAGCAAAACCTTCATTGGTTATGAAACATTTTTCACCACTCTACCGCACAAGAATTAGGGTTTACTTGCAGGAATGTGTGAAGAACAAACAAGTTCACCGTACCCCCACACTCAGATTTGACGATACCTTCAGTGATGCAAGGAAAGCCTAACTTTTTTCTTGCAAGCCCACATATGGTTTGGTTCAGCTCTACGAGGGTGCGGGAATGCACAGGCTTCTCTTTTGCATACTCCATGGTTGTTTGTACACTGACGATTCTGAACTAATGAAAAATAAAACTGACGGCATGGAGGCATTATGTCTAACAGTTCACAAACTTTTTCTATGCTTCCACATTTTGCATACATGTCTACTAGAGTATTTCCAACTATAGTATTGGACAAAAATCCCCATTTCATTATGCTTTGATAGAGGTCCATACCATGGTCCAATGTTCCCATTTTGGCATAGGCAGGGAGGATGCTGGCAAAGGTTTGTGGAGTCTAGCTTTACACCTACCATTTGCATTTGCTTGAAAATTTCTAAAGCTTTTTCAACAAATCCATTTTGTGCATATCTTGCAGCCATTGCATCTATAGCTAAACTTGCAACTAAGGCATTAATAAATAAGGATCAATGTTTGGTCCCTGAGCCTCCTCATCTCAATCCAAAAATTTAAGATATGAAATAGCATGCCAACCAATCATAATCTACAATTTACCTTGATAATGCTTACAAAGAGCAACCCTTGACAAATCCTATTTTGGTTCATCTATATGGCCTTCAACTTATCCTTCATAAAGAGTCCTAGTTTAAGTTTGGGAAAGAATTGGCAATGCAATTAATATAGTAGAGAATGCATACCTGGAGGAATAATGTTGATTCTTTTTGCAAGTATGTTCCTAACCGGTGTTGTCATTGATGTCAACATATATGTGTTGTCATTGGTGTCAACCGTGCTCTTTTTTTATGCTTACTTGTAATGAGTTAAGTGTTGAAGATAATAAATATTTCTGATATAGCAGAACAGTTAGGTAGAATGCTCCGCATTTCCTATAGGTTGAATATTCTTGTCTACGGATTGAAAGTTATTTAGATGCATGTCTAAAGATGCTATGCTCCAAGCTTGAGCCTCTGTTATGAAGAATTGAGTGAGTTATGATCACCAGAGTGAAAACTACTTTTTCTAAGTATTCACTGGTGACAAGGAGAATGTATTTTACTCTGCATTCCTTTGCATTGAAGTATTATGATTTGTGGTTCTAGAGTTAAGTCTAGAATGATGATAAGTTCCCTAAACTCCAATGATTCATTATTTGGTGGTCCACAAGCTATCCTTTCCTTATGACAGTAGTTGACAGTGTTTTCCTTATGCTCCAGTTTGAATAATCTTCTTGACAATGTGGTTAGAGATCGTACGGTTGTTCCTGGTGATTACAATGTGATTGTGGATGTCTCTTGATTGTGCTCCTACATTTAGATTGGTCTACAAAGAGAAGTTTAGATCATGGATGAAGATTGTTCTTAGAAGACTTAATGTTAACACTAGTCTTGGTTGACTTGGTTGTTTTTATTGCTTGTGGAGATGCATTGAAGATTGATGAAGCATGCTGTGACATGGAAGATTATATTTGATTCCTAGCTAAGGCATAACATGATTTGCATACATCTTTATCCTAGCAAATCTTGTTTAGGTCTAGACCTATTTCTATGTATGTTTGTAATGCTAACCTTGGAGATTGTTCGAATGTTTGATGATTGTAATGCCAAGCTTGATGTACATTCCAAGGTTGATTAATTGTATAAAAGAATGTAATGTATTTTTGAAAAAGATGTCTAAGTGCGAAAATGAAAAGATAAGTGCGAAGGTGTAAGAAGAGCAGAGTAGAGGAGTTTTATTGTGCATCAATGGAACTAAACCCAGGCATGGAGTAGATGCTATCAAATTAGTTCACCAATCTTTGGCAGTGAACCAACCCTTGGCAGTGAGTTGATCTTGTCCATGAGTCTCAACATTTGTAGTGAGCATATTAGGCAGTGAGGCCTAAGGAAGCAAGCCTCTATTTTTTGGTATTGTTATAACATATATATTTCTGCGAGCTAACACCCACTGTGGTTTTTCCCTTTGAGTGTTTTCCACGTAAAAAACTTGGTGTCTCATGTGTTGATGATGTTGTTGTGTTGAATTTCTTATCTCATGCTTTCATGATTAAATCTAAATAATAGTGAACAAGTGTTTGATGTGTTAATGTTCATAAGTGGTCAAAGTTTTGAAGACAACTGATTCACCCCCACTCTCAGTTGTCTAGTACATTTCAACAATTGGTATCAGAGTAGGTTCCTTAGAAGAAAGTCTAACATCTTGAGGAAGATCAAGGATATCTTATAGAAAGGAAGCTCCACAGTTTGATGGAACGAATTATGCTCTCTGGAAGGTATGAATGAAAAGCCACCTCCTTTGTCTTGGTTATAAAGTGTGGAGAGTGACAGAGACAAAGTATACCTTGCCTTAGAATGGTTTGCAAATTGAAGATGAAATCAAAGAATATGAATTAAACATAAAAGCTAAAGATGCTATGTTAAGTGCCTTGTCGGACACTGAGTTGATAAAGGTAATGGATCTGGAAACTACTAATGAAGTCTAGGAAAAGCTAAAAAATATGTATGAAGGAGATGAGTTTGTTAAAAGTACCAAATTGCAGGGTCTAAAAGTGAAATATGAGGGTTTAAAGATGAGCGAAGATGAAAAAATAACAGCCTACATGCAAAAAGTTGATGAAATTGTCAATGGAATAAAAGGTATGGAACTATTGAAGAGAAGGAAGTTGTGATGAAAATTCTTAGGTCATTACCTAAATCTTACAGTCACAAAGTAGCTGCAATTGAAGAAGTAATGACTATGAAAGATGTCACCAAGGATTAGTTGCTAGGAAATCTTACAACTTTTGAGATGAGAGAGTTTGGTGATGCTCTTCCAAAGATTGAGATTGCTTTCAAAGCCATTACTTCAAAGAAGATCTCCAGAGCTGAAAAGTACAAGGTGGAACTTGATGATGAGCTTGATGAAATTGAAGCAAACTTTGTTAACAGACTGCAAAGAGGTTCTGGTAAGTTTGAAATAAATGCTACTATGTTAGAGATCTTGATGATGAAGGTGTGACAGATGATGAATTTGATGATGCTAGTACTAGTGCAAATGAGTGCTTGTTTATTGCAATTAAAGAAGAACTTGTGTCTACTAATCTTGCTAGTTGTGTGAAGGAAGAAAAACTAGTGGAAGAAAGTGCTTTGGCTATTCAAGTTGAAAAAAATAAGGATGAATGGATTATTGATAGTGGATGCTCACATCACATGACCGGTGACAAAAGTAAGTTTGTGAGTCTGAAAAAGTATGATGGAGGACTAGTTAGGTTTGGATATAATGCAGCTAGTAAGATTTGTGGAAAAGGATCTATTTCTTTTGATACAAATCATAATACTGATAATGTCCTAAATGTGAAGGGTTTGAAGCATAATCTTTTGAGTGTTGGTTAGATGTGTGACAAAGGTTATGATCTAAGATTCAAAGACAATGGGTGCAAGATCATGGAAAGCTCCAGAACAGTGATTGCTACTGGTAAGAAGACTAGAGGTAACATTTACCAATTAAGAGGAACTAATGATTATTATTTATTGACCCAGATAGATGAAATTTGGTTGTGGTATAGAAGGATGTGTCATATCAACTTTGACAATTTAGTGAAGATAAGTTCTGCACATGTTGTAAGAGATCTACCTCAACTTGTGAAGCTAGCCAAGACCATTTGCAAGGAGTGTCTTGATTTGGGAAACAAACAAAAATAAGTTTCAAAAGAAAAGAACAATTCTCTACTGGATTGCTGGAGCTAGTACATACAGATTTGTGTGATCTAACAAGAATAAGAAGTCTGCAAGGTGATAGGTACTTTATGTTGTTGATTGATGACTATTTTAGAATGACTTGGGTCACTTTTCTAAAAGAAAAATCTGAAGCCCTAGACAAGTTCAAAGTTTTCAAGGTAATGGTTGAGAATGAGTTAGAATTGAGAATCAAATGCTTAAGGTCTAATAGAGGAGGTGAGTTCACATCAAATGAATTCAATATTTTCTGTGAAGAACAAGGGATAAAGAGACAATTGTCTGCACTTAGGACTCCTCAGCAGAATGGAGTTGTCGAAATAAAAAAATAGGGTAGTTCAAGAAGTTGCCAGGACTATGTTAAAGGAAGTTGACCTACCAGAAGTATACTAGAGAGAAGCCATACATATTGATGTGTATATCCTAAATAGAGTTCAAGTCAAAGGTAACAACTCTAAAACTCCTTTTGAATTATGGTATGGAAGAGTTCCTTATAGTGAATTATTTCAAAAATTTTGGAAGCAAATGTTATATCAGAAGAGATGAAGAACTAAGAAAGTTTGATGCTAGATGTGATCAAGGAATTTTTCTTGGTTACTCTACCAAGAGTAAGGCCTACCAGTGCTACAATAAGAGACTGAATAAGATTGTTGAGAGTACTAATGTGAAGGTGGATGAAGGCAAGGAATGAATATCATATCTGAGTTGCTATGAGATAGATGAACCTATGATTATAGAAAATGAAGAAAAAGTTGAGCAAGAAGACAGCCAAGATGAAGAAGAGGCTCTTGAAAATGTTGTTAAGACTCCCAAGTATGTAAGGATTAATTATTTTGAAGATTAGATTATAGGTGACAAAAACAAAGGTGTGTTGACAAGAAAAAGAGTTGCAGAAGAATAAGTGAATTACTGTTTGCTTTCAAAAGTTAAACCAAAAACTATGAATGAAGCTTGCAATGACGAAAATTGGGTAAAAGCCATGGAAGAAGAATTGATGCATATTGAGAAGAATCAAACATGGAAATTGGTTCCTAGACCTATTGATAAGAATTTCATTGAAACTAAATGGGTTTTCAAAAATAATTCAAATGAAAATGGAGAAGTTGTAAGAAACAAAGCAAGGCTTGTGTGCAAAGGATATTCTTAAATTGAAGGAATAGATTTTGAAGAGACTTTTGCTCCAGTTGCTAGGATAGAAGAAATCATAATATTTCTAGCATTTGTAGTTCACAAAGATTTCAAAGTGTATCAGATGGATGTGAAGTCTGCATTCTTGAATGGTGAATTGGAAGAGAAAGTTTACATTGAGCAATTGGAAGGATTTTAGTTATCAAACCAAGGCAATATAGTGTGCAGATTGAAAAAGGCATTGTATGGACTGAAGCAAGCCCCTAGAGCATGGTATGCAAGGTTAGACAAGTATCTTCTTCAATTAGGGTTCAATAAAGGTACTGCTGATAGCAATCTCTATTTCAAAATCAATGATAATCAAATCCTGATAGTTGAAGTCTTTGTTGATGATATTATCTTTGGAGGAAATGAAGGTATGTGCATGAAGTTTGTAGGAGAAATACAAAATGAATTTGACATGTCTATGTTTGGTGAAATAAATTTCTTTCTAGGTCTGCAAATTACTCAATTAGATAAAGGAATCTTCATTTGTTAGTCTAAGTATGTGAAAGAGTTATTAAAAAAATTTGGGATGGAGGACTCCAAACTAGTATGTACTCCCATGGTGACTGGATGCAAACTAAAAAAACTGATGAATCACCTAAAACTAATCAAAAAAGGTACAAATCTATGATTGGAGGATTACTTTATCTAACTCAAAGTAGACCTGATATAATGCATGTAGTATGTCTTGTAAAAAGATTTCAAGAAGATCCTAGAGAATCACATGTGATGGCAATCAAGAGAATCTTGAGGTATTTGAAAGGCACATCAGATCATGGCTTATGGTATCCAAAGGAAAATGATTTCACTCTTAGTGCTTATACAGATGTAGATTGGGCCAGAGATATTGATGACAGAAAGAGAACAAGTGGAGGTGCTTTCTTTTTAGGAAATAGATTGGTTTCATGGCTGAGTAAAAAGCAAGACTCAATCTCCTTGTCTACTGTAGAAGCAGAGTATATTGCAGCAACATGTTGCACTCAAATGTTATGGATGAAGCATACTTTGAAGGATATAAGAGTTGTGCATGAAAATCCAATTGCAATCTTTTGTGACAATACAAGTGCTATACACATTTCAAAGAATCCAGTGATGAACTCAAGAACAAAGCACATATCAATAAGGTATCACTTTTTGAGAGAGAAGGTGACAGAGAATGAAATAAAGATAGAATATGTGTCCACAAAGGATCAAATTACAGATATTTTCACTAATCCTCTACCTAAGGATACCTTTGAGCATCTTAAAGAAAAGTTAGGGGTTATTACCCCTCCTACTTTGAACTAAGATGCATATGAATGCATCAGTCTAGTGGTCTTCAAAGCCTCATTCTTTGATCTGGATTGATGTTTTGAGAGCTACCTCTTAGGGGGAGTAGCAAGTGTTCATGATATGTGTTCTTGATATGTGTTCTTGACAAAGAGTAGTAAGTGTTATAGTATTCATGAAAGAGCAATTTGATCAGAACAGATGATTGCAAGTATGTGCCCTTTTCCATTGATGTTAAAGGGGGACAAAAATCATGTCAAAAACTCAGGGGAAGAAAGAGTGCAGATGTGTAAAAAGAAAGGGGGAGTATCTTGTCTTGATGATCATTACAGTTTTTCACATCATATGTTGCTATGAATGACAAAGGGGGAGATTGTTGCAAGTATGTGCCTAACTGGTGTTGTCATTGATGTCAACATATCTATGTTGATATTTGTGTCAACTATGCTCTTGTTTTGATGCTTTCTTGTAATGAGTTAAGTGTTGAAGATAATAAGTATTTCTGATACAACATAATAGTTCAGTAGATTGCTCCACATTTCTTGTAGAATGAATATTCTTGTCTGTGGATTGGAAGTTATTTAGATTCATGTATGAAGATGCTATGCTCCGTGTTTGAGCCTCTGGTATGAAGAATTGAGTGATTTATGATCACTAGAGTGAAAACTACTTTTGCTAAGTATTCACTGGTGACAGGGAGAATGTATTTTGTTGCGCATTCCTCCACATTAAAGTATTATGATCTATAGTTCTAGAGTTAAGTCTAGAATGATGATCAATGCCCTCAACTCTAATGGTTCATGATTTGGCGGTCCACAAGCTATCCTTTCTCTATGACAATAGCTGACAGTGTTGTTCTTGTGCTCCAATTTGAAGAATCTTCTTGACAAAGTGGTTAGAGATTATGCGGTTGTTCTTGGTGATTACAATGTTATTGTGGATGTCTCTTGATCATGTTCATAGCTTTGGATTGGTCTGCAAAGAGAAATTTGAATCTCATGGATGAAGCCTGTTCTTAGAAGACTTAATGTTAACACCAGTCTTGGCCGACTTGGTTGTTTACATTGCTTGTGGAGATACATTAGAGATTGAGGAAGCATGTCATGACATGGAAGATTGCATTTGAGTCCCAGCTAAGGCATAACATGATCCACATACATCTTTAGCTTAGAAAATCTTGTTTAGGTCTAGACCTATTTCTATGTATGTTTGTAATGTCAACCTTAGAGATTGTTCCAATGGTTGATGAATGTAATTCCAACTTTAATGTACATTTGAAGGTTGATGAATTGTATAAAAGCATGTAATGTAGTTGCAAAAAATATGTCTAAGTGTGAAAATGAAAGGATAAGTGTGAAGGTGTAAGAAGAGCAGAGTAGAGGAGTTTTACTGTGCTTCAATGGAACTGAACCTAGGCATGGAGCAGATGCTATCAAATTAGTTCACCAATCTTTGGTAGTGAGCCAACCCTTGGCAGTGAGCCACCCCTTGGTAGTGAGCCTCAACATTTGCAGTGAGCATATTAGGCAATGAGCCTCTATTTTTTGATATTGTTATAACATATATATTTTTGTGGGCTAACACCCACCGTGGTTCTTCCCTTTTAGGATTTTCCATGTAAAAAACTTCATGTCTCATGTGTTGATGATGTTGTTGCATTGAATTTCTTATTTCATGCTTTCATGATTAAATCTGAATAACAATGAAAAAGTGTTTGATGTGTTAATGTTCATAAGTGGTCAAAGTTTTGAAGGCAATTGATTCACCCCCCCTCTTAGTTGTCTAGTACATTTCAACAAGTGTTTCTTTTGAAGGGCAATCACATACACAAGGAGAATAGGAAGTTGAGTGCAGACCCTCCATGAACTGCCAATATAAAGGAGGACCCTCAATGTATACTGAGAGTACAATGGCCAACAATACTAGCAGCAACTTTAGTAGCCCTACAGTGCATGTTTTGGGTGTTGTTTGTGCCATCTCTAATGATTTGGGTAGAGATTATTCCTTCTTTTTCCTAATTTGGGCAATGTTGTATTCTCTTTTTACCTAGTTTGGGTAATTTTTTATTATGATTTATGCTCCTCAGATTCTCTTTTTTTTTTTCAGTTGGATCCTTGTATGTATTACTAAACAATGTGTGATCCGAGGAAAAATGCTCTATAGAATTGTGATTTGGTGTAAGCCAACTGCAAAAATTGGCCAAAAAACCATTGACTAATGATACCCATTTAGTTTTTTTAATTCAAGCATGTAGGTATGTCTATCAGGGATGTGTTGTTTACAGCTAGTGCTAGTGACGTTGACATATATACACATATATCCACATATTTAGAGAAGTGATGTTTGTTCACTGGCAAATGTGAACCGATGAAAAACAAAACTAAATATACGGTCAACCTATACGGTCATCACTACCTGATACATGTGCCAACATGCCAACTTGATGCTTCAAAGGTAGATCAAAAAGAAAAATTTAAAGTTTCAACTATGGTCATCTTGCCAAATGAGTTTAATACTCAATGCTGATTGGTCAATGGAATTTTAATATAATGAAAAAAAATCCATTTTTCACATTACTATTCACCCAATTGACCAATAGCACAACAGATAAATTGCATTTACTAAATCATTAAATAAAAAAATTAGCTTTCAACTTTAAGGATTTTGCCAAATGAATTTAATACTCAATTCTCATTGGTCAATTGAATTGAATTAATGGAATTAGATGATTGCATTAGTATTCCTACCGAAGGCAATTACTAATAACTTAATCTTTATAGAAGTATTGCAGAAAAGAAATTTGTGGTCGAAATTTTTGAAACTATTGACTTTCACTAAATATATTTCACTTTCTCTTCATTCGGACTTATATTGACATTTTGAGTTTTATTTCTGATTTAATATTTTTATTCAATAGAAAATAGACATTACTGAACTAATGGAAAGTGGGTTATGCATTCACTAATGTCTTTGCTATTTGTGACATAACTGCTATCACAGACAATAACATTAAAACTAAATACCATCTGACATATTTAAGAAATAAATTAAATGAGAACCAAAGCTTTGAAAAGGAAAAACAAGGTTTTCTTTTAGTGGTTAATGTAGGTTAATTAATTAAATATTAATTATTTTAGATTGAATAATTATGTTTTAATTATTTTAAATTAAATTGAGTTGTTGAGGTGTACTGAGTTAGATTAAGTAATATAAATAGTAAGTATAATTATGCCATAAATAGATACTATGAAGATAAAATTTGTTTAGCTTTCTAAATAAAGAATATGCACCAATTGATGAAGACAGTTAGATCTATGCACCTTAGAATCTAGAGAGACCCTAGATAGTCATTTATGTGGATCAAAATTAGAATATTACCTTTTTCTCTATGTTGAGTTGAGTTCACTATTTTGGGTCTAGTTTGCATCTACGAATTCACTCTATAACTGTGAACTTGATCTCTAATAATCTTTGGATTTTATCTTCTAAACTCTCATAAAATACAATTCTAGCCAATAGTGATTTCTATATAATTCTTAGGTTTTCTTTGTGATGTTATTTAAAAATACTTGGATAGACAACAAGCTTTGAACAAATATTCATATGAATTTTAGATAATTGATAGGTGATTCACATGGACTAAGATGAGTGTGATTTGATACAACAAATGTGAATTAAATTGTGGATTTGAATGGCTTACATTAAGTTTGCATCAAAGAGGACATTATACTTTGCATCTATCTTTTACCTTGTTTCTTTCAAGTTCCTTTGTTTATTTCAGATTTTTCTTTTGGTTTGTTTGCTTGCTTAGTTTGTTTTCATGTCACCCCCCTTTGAATTTCATGAATTCACTAGTTTAAAGGAAAATATATTTAAGTTTGAGTTGAATAAAGGTAATTTTTTTAGTTTTGGTTTACATAGTTCATTTTACAATAGTTTTACATTTTCTTTTTCTTTATCACTTTAAAGGATTCACTTTGTATGGTTATCTTATAATGGTTGCTTTCATGGAATCTTGAATAATACCCTTAATTTTTATTTCTACCTCTCAATGTTAAATTTTTATAACCCTTAAAATATGACATTCCTATAAGAATACCCCCTCCTTTTACCATAGATCATAGGTATCTATTTCTCATAAAATTTGTATACCCCTATTTATTAATGGTTCTCATATGTTCCATGGAACATTTCACTTCAACCGCTTGTACATAAATCATTGAATGAAAATATTGAATGTTTTTAGATTGGAGATTATTAAAATTAAACACACAAAAAATATTCTTATACTATTTTTTATGTTAAGCACTAATGGAAGATCTACTTTAAAATGTGAGAATCGAGATCTATTGGAAAAATGTTGGCACTAGTTGATCCACCAAAGTCATGCTATCGAATGCTCTTGCAAGATATCAAAATACGAGAGTATGTAATACAAACAAGATTGAAAGCAATATCTAGATAAAGCCATAATGAATTAACTCACAATAAGAGGTACGTATATAGTGCAGAGGAAAAGCAACTATTGCCTAGAATAGTGGCATGTAACTTCACTAACTAAAACTAGTGGCATGTGAACTCCATGTGAAAAAGAACATGTAAGCAAGCTTAACTGCAAATTGGAGTAATCCATATGAACTACATGCGTAGGAATATTCTAATCATATCCTACACTAACACCCCCATAAGAGGAAATATGAAATGGGTCCTAACAAATAGCCATGATGAGGTATCCAAGTACTTGATGCAATCTCTCATAAAGAGGAGAAAGGAATAAAACCCGGTGGGGAAAAACTTCCCTCCAAAAGAGAGAAAGGAAGTGAAATGAAGAGGAACTAGAAATGCTCCCCAAAGTGATAGTCTTGAAATCCCTACAAGATAGGGCTCATGTGTGCCTGCATAAAGAAGAGAAAGTTAACACAAAATGTTGCATGGCGAATACTATAGTAGATCTCTCTATAACAAATAATGCCTCTTCCATTTAGAAGATAGAAACCTCAAGCTATCAAACTATTGAATTCCCACTCAAGTTGAATGTATGAAGGAGTCAAGATTTATTGTTCTTGAAAGTGTTCATGTTTCTCAAAGTTGATGTTGAGCTGTGATTATGTCATGCAAGATTTGAGAACAGTGACCATTCAAGTGCGATTCTTGAACCAATGTGAATTAAGATGTGTCAAGATCATAACATGAAGTGGTGGAGAGAGAACAACAGGATCCAAACCAAGAGATGATCCAACTTGATGGGAATTGTCATCAAAGAGAATAAATGTCATGAATGCTATCATCAAGATAGATTATGAGAGATTCTACAAACAAATTGTTTTTTCTATCACAACATCCCCATAATTTCTCATGAAATCATGGAACCAAGGAATTGTGAATTTATTTTTGCTTCATTTTATTTGTTTGTCACATGTTTGTCTTTTGGCTTTCAGGTTTGTGTTTTACCCACTTCATCTCTCTACAATCTATGCTCTGTCGTATAGTTTATCCTACTTCAAGATTTGCATGCTATGCTCTCATCCTACTCTATGTTTTCTAGTGGTGCATATTGTATGGAACTCCCTTGGATTTTTAATTTAATGCACATATCCCCTTGTTTGTTATGGTGCCAATTCGTAAGTCACACTAATAACTAATTTGAGACATGTTTCTAACTTGTGAATCATCACTATTCCTTTTAGGTTTTACATGTCTTATCCATTCATCTTCATAATGTCATGTGTCTTTCGGCGTTGTATTTCACTTCCTCAATGTCATCCATGCATTTATAAGGCTTGATATGTCTCGTGACTCATGAAAATTCAATGATGAAACTCACCAATGATAGGTTTGAATGCTCAAGTTTGGTAGAGTTTGAATTAATACCATGACAATCCTCTAAAGACATATTTGTAATACTAGAATCAATGTCCAAAGTCATGAATTTTTTAAAATTTAAGTCTAATTTACTTGTTCCATGTTTAGGTGGCTTGATGTGATGAATTGCATAGTAGGCAATTAACATCAATGCATTTAAAAGAAGAGACATTTCTATTTAACATGGAATGAGAAAATCTAGACATGAGGGCAAAGAAAGATATTTGGTCGCTCCTAGTCAATAACCCACAACAACAATAATGGAAAACACGGGCATATGGAGCAAGGCATGTCTAAACATATGGGTAGTTGCATGCACTTTTCCGGCTAAAAAAATAAATGCTATTTAACCAAGGTAGAGACAAACATCATTTAAATGGCATGGGTAGGTGTATGAAATAAAGCAAAATACCAGTAAAGGAACAAATATACATAACTTGGCATGGGCAAAGAGAAATTTGGATGCCTCCATTAATGTGACAACAACAACACTCAAGAAATATCACACCTTGAAAAGACCAAAATCTACCTCTAGAATGAGAGAAAACATAGGGCCTTCAAACATGTGGTAGAATATTAAAAAATAAAATAGGTTAAAGAGGCACAGGACTAGTAATAAGCACTTCTATGCTATTGAGTTAATTGTAGCATTTAAAAAGAAAAAGACATATTTATAGCATGTGGCCACCTAAGTTTTGTTTATTGAAATGATTTTTAAGAAAAAGACTCAAAAGAGTTGTGAGCCTAAAGAAAATGGACTCACCTCTGATTTGGCAGGGGTCATTGTTATGAAAAGTTGTGTTGTACACCTTGCATAATAATAATATATTTTATTTTTATAATCCTCAGAATACAACATTCCTATAACAATACCCCATCCTTTTACCATAGATCAAATGTATATATTTCTCATAATATTTGTATACCCCTATTCATTTATGTTTCTCATACGTTCCATGGAACATTTCACTTCCACCACTAGTACATAAATCATTGAATGTCTTTAGAATGGAGAATATTTAAAATGAAATACACTAGAAATATTCTTATACTATTTTTATGTTAAGCACTAATGGAAGATCTACTTTAAAATGTGAGAATCAAGATCTATTGGTGGAATGTTGACACTAGTCAATCCATGAAAGTCATGCTATTGAATGCTCTTGCAAGATATTAAATTATGAGAGTATGCAATGCAAAGAAGACTGAAAGAAATAGCTAGATTAATCTGCAACGAATTAACTCACAATAAGAGGTACATATATATGGTAGAGGAAAAGCATTTACTGCCTAGAATAGTGGCATGCAGCTTCACTAACTAAAACTAGTGGCATGTGTGAACTCCATGCAACTCCATGTGAAAAAGCACACATAAGCAAGGTTAACTCCAAATAGGAGTAATCCATGTGAACTACTTGTTTAGGAATATTCTAATAATATCCTATACTAACACCTCCCCTAAGTGTAGCTTAGGTGGGTAGAATAAATGTGAAATAGGTCCCGATAACTAGGCATGATGATGTACCCAAGTACAATGCAATCTGTCATAAAGTGGAGAAAGGAATAAAACCTAGTGGGAAAAAAACTTTTCTCTAAAAGAGAGAAAAGAAAGTGAAATGAATAGGACTAGAAATTCCCCCTTAAGTGATAGTCCTAAAATCCCTTCAAGATAGGGCCCATGTGTGCCTCCAGAAAGAAGAGAAAGAAAGTCAACATACAATATCACATGTCGAATGTTGTAGTAGGTCCCTTTGCAACAAATGATGTCTCTTCCTTTTAGAAAATAGAAACCCCAATCTATCAAACTATTGAATTCCCACTCAAGTGGAATGTATGAAGGAGTCAAGATATATGGTTCTAGAAATTGATCATGTTTCTCAAAGTTGGTGTTGAACTGTGACTGTGCCATGCAAGATTTGAGAGCAGTGAACATTCAAGTGTCATTTTTGAACCGATGTGAGTTAGGATGTGTCAAGATCATAGCATGAAGTGGTGGAGAGAGAACAAGAGATGATGAAACTCGACGGGAGATGTCATCAAATAAAAAACATATGTCCTCAATGCTATCATCAAGATAGATTGTGAGAGATTCTACAAAAAAATTGTTTCCATTATTACAACATTCCCCTAATTTATCATGAAATAATGGAACCAAGGAATTATGCATTTGTTTTTTCTTCATTTTATTTGTTTGTCACATGTTTGTCTTTTAGATTTTACGTTTGTGTTTTGGCCATCTACAATTTGTGCTCTGTCGTATAGTTTATCCCGCTTCAAGATTTGCATGCTAGGCTCTCATTCTGATCTATGTTTGCTAGTGGTGCAGATTGTATGTAACTCCCTTGGATTTGTAATTTAATGCACATATCCCCTTGTCTATTATGGTTTTGATCATAAGTCATTCTAATAATCGATCTGAGACATGTTTTTGACTTGCCAATCATCACTATTCCTTTGTAGGTTTTATAATCTGTGTCCATTCATCTCCGTAATGCCATGTTTCTTCCTATGTTGCTATGTCACTTCCTCAATGTTGTCCATGCATTTTTAAGGCTTGATATGTCTCATGACTCATGCAAATTCAAGGACGAGACTAACCAATGATAGGTTTGAATTCTCGAGTTTGGTAGAGTTTGAATTAATATCATGGCAATCTTGTAACAACATATTTGCAATACTGGAATCAATGCCTAAAATTACATGTGAATATTAAAAATCATAATTAAACATGATGTTTAAATTACATTTCATTAAGTGATTATTCAATCTCAATTATATTTGAAAATTTAAATCTAATTTACTTGTTTCATGTTCAAGTGGATTGATGTGATGAATTGCATAGCTACCAATGGAGGTCAATGTATTTAAAAGAAGAGACATGGCTATTTAGTGTGGAATGAGAAAGTCTAGGTGTGAGGGAAAAGAAAGATATCTAGTCACTTCAAGTTAGTAACCCACCACAACATTAATGGAAAACTAAGCATATGGATCAAGGCACACCTAAAGATGTGGGAAATTGCATGCAATTTTCTACCTAAAAAATTAAATACCATTTGCCAAGGGCAGAGACAAACCTCATTTAATTAGCATGGGAAGATGTATGAAATAAATTAGCATACAAATAAAGGAACAAATCTATATAACTTAGTGTGGGCAAAGAGAAATCTAGACACCTCCATTAATGTGACAGCAACAATACTTAAGAAATATCATGCCTTGAAAAGACCAAAACCTACCTAGCTAGGTGCCTAGATGGAGAGAAAGCACAGGGCTTTGAAGTAGGTAGTAGAATATTAAAAAATAGAAGATGTTAAAGAGGCACATGACTAGTAATAGGCATTTGTATGCTAGTGAGTTAATTGCATCATTTAAAAATAAAAAGACAAATAGCATGTGGCCACCTAAGTTTTGTTAGTTGAAATGGTTTAAAAAAAAAGACTCAAAAGAGGCATGAGGCTGAAGAAAATGGAGGCACCTATGATTTGGTAGGGGCCATTGTTAAGAAAATGTGTGTGTTGTACACCTTGCATAATAATGCTACATTTTATTTTTGTAAAATAAATATTTATTTGTGGTGCATCTTAATTGATGTGTTTGGCCACATTAAATATAAATTTTGTGCCACATGTAAAATTTGTATGTAACATTGGTCAAATATTTATGTGTAGGAGACATAAGACAAATATTTAATATTTTTAGCAATTATTTGATAATTGGAAAACTTAGTATCATAAAGTGAAAACTTAGTTATAAATATTAAATGATAGGTCAATGGTTTTGTGAACTCATGGTTTTGAGTCACATGGTTTTACCCAATACCACAAGTTGTATTTGTGTGAGCTTGAGTCTATAAAGGAAAGCACATGGTTAGTGGTTTAGGTTGGTGGATGAGTGGGTTGTCTTTGTACTGGGTTTCTCTTAGTGCACATGTGAAGCATGGCATATGATGTGTGGTTACATGCTTGGACACATGGAGGATGCAATGGAGGGGCTTAATGTTTCAAAAGTATGCATGAGACTTTGTAAGTGTATTATAATGTTCCATTACTGAATAATAAATTGAGTGTGGAGGCTTTTGGAGGTTGGGATTTTCTCTCTTGAGGGTTTTCCTAAGAAATACCTTTTGTTATCTTGTAACTTGTCTATTTGATATTTACATTATTCAATTGTTGTAAGTTTGTATGCATCATATTCTCTCATAGGTTTATGTAGGAATTAGTTTGATCAACCTGTAAATTCTTAACAAGTGGTATTAGATTTATATTCATGGTTGTGGGGAGATGTGAGCTCCATGGTTTTGTATAACCCTTGTTTCAGTGGTTTTGGTTCAAAGTTGATTCCATGGCAATGCAAGAATGATTTGGGACATTACAAGAGTTTGTGCAGGTATTATTTTACAGATTTGAGGTTTTGGGCATTGCAGATTTGTTGTGTTTACTGTAGATCTAAAGTTGGAAAAATCTTGGCAAAGAAGGTTTCTCGGTTATGTTCTTCATATGAGGATTTTGAGGAGGAAGTTTTGTAAATGACCTCTTGGGAAAAAACAAGCCTAGCCATTGAGTCTAGGAAGCCCGAGAGGTGAAGAAAAACATATCATTTGACATATTTTGGCCATAGGGGCCAAAAGAAAAAAAATTTACCCCTCTTGCCCTATTCGGTCGTATGGCCATATGGCTTTGGAAATTTCTAGAGTGAAAAAAATAATAAATTTTTTTATCTTGTGCTGTGAAAGATTTTTCTATAGTTTTGTAAATTTCATTGAAGATTTTCTTTTTAAATTAAAATTATAGAAAAGTTTGTAAAAGAAAAAAAATTATATTTTGGTGAGGGTATATGTCTGTAAACATCATACCATGTCCCCTAGACCAGCTAGAGCTAGTTAGTTCCTGGCCGGCAAGATTGAGCCTACAGTCTCAATAGCCTAGGTGGGCCGAAGTTGGACCCGAAACAAATAAAATTAAACCATATTTCATAATTCCTTCAGGTTCGTGGACTATTAATTTTTTTTTTTTTAAAATAACTTTTTAAATCTTTTTGAAATCCACTACCCATGATGAAGCAAGCACCACATCAGTAGGCTGCCACATCACTAGTACCACCTCAACTTGTGCCTAGTTAGTTTGGTTGAGGATGTTATGAAGGTGATTCAAGAAGGGTTACCAAAGGTAACTATTGATTCTTCTATGTCTCCTGAGCAAAAGCTAAAGCTATTAATGGATTCTTTTAAGGATTATTCTTCCTATGTTGAGAAAAAAGTAGAACAAGAGGAATTTATAAAGATAAATGACAAAAGGTCCACAGAGATGACTGACAAATGTGCTAATGCATATAAAAAACTTAAAACAAATTTGAAGTTTAAGGAATGCATTGATGAAGCCACTACACTATACCTATTCTGCTTGAAATGGGCCAAGTCCACCAAAAACATCAAGAATCAAATAGACACCATTGACTCACATATCACCAAAATGGCCAAAATAAATGACATGTCAAAGGACAAGGATGGAGCAACCAAAGCACAAATTGAAAATCTTCATGCACAAATGTCACAGTTGTAGGGCCAAAGAGAATAGATAAAAAAGTAGGTTGGTTAGCTAAGACAAGTAGTAAATCTGAGACTTGCTTCATTGTCAGGGTTTCTAGGTGAAGCTGAAAAGATGGAGCAGAAGATGAAGACACCTAGCAATATAGATGAGGTGGAGGACTTATATGTGCAGTTTGAAGGCCAAAATTACATCCTCACCTCAGAGAAAGTAAATTGGGCATCTACTCTGACAACTCAAGGTAATATACAAAGCCATTGTGCCTTCTAAATGAGTTGCAAGAGTATTAAACTTTGGATATATATAGACTTGTGGAGGACAGTAGTGTCATACTATGTACATAGCATCTATTTTTGAGGGATTTCTATCTTAGCAGGAGTATTGTTTGTAAAAAAATTATGGTAAGGATGAGTTTATATAGTTTTGGGATAATATGACAAGCTAGGCCCTTTGTCCTTGATGTCAAATGGGGAGAGAAAGGAATATACATCTAAGGGGGGGTGTTTGTACACATTTTGTTTTGGGTTTCTCCATCAATGACAAAGGGGGAGATTGTTCACAATATGTGTTGTCATTGATGTCAACATAACATGTGTCAACCTGAGGTACGAGATGGGTGAAGCTGATGGACAATGGAATATTTGAGAGAGATGGTTTGACTAAGTTGAAGGCATAGAATTGGCATGGTTAAGGAAAGTTAGTTTGGAAGACTTAGCAGATGAAGAAAGACTATCCATGTATAAGAATGGTTATCTTCCTAATGTCTAAATGTGTTGTGGAGGTGTGTAAACCTATTATAACATATTTCCTATATATCTACAATGATATCCTATCAGTTTGAAGAACCGCACCTAGAGAAAAGTTGTAGAAGTTTGGTTAAGACTCTCATAGTGTATATCTTAAGGAAGAGTTACAATATTTTGGTTCGCATTCCTCTACAGTGTAAGATTTAGTCTTGCAGTTAAGTAGTTAAGTTGATATTGATATTAATATGTTATATCGAAGATATCAAGTCTTTACTCTTTCAACAAAGAAAGTTAACAACAACAAAGTTCCAGATAGTCCTTAGACATAGTAAAGCAATGGTGGAGACCTACTGGAATGCCTCTGGATAAGAAGTTGTGCCCATGCATCTTTGTAAATATGTTTGGAGATGTGTAATGCACACTACCTTGCTGTATAGGTGTTCTTATAGTCTCCAAGGTCATATTTCAAGTGACAGAAGTAACACAAAATTTTGGATGTAGAAGTATTCTATAGAACACATGGTTGAGCACTTGTAGAAGACGGAAAGTATACAAATGAGCTATATGAGATTGTACAGAGATTTTACATGTGTTAATTTATCTTAGTTCTGAACTGCATGCAAATCTTTCTTGTCTCCAGTACTGCATAAGGCATTTAAGTTAGTGAAGAATTGAATATAACTATCCTCTAGACTACAGTATACTTGAGTTAAGCGACCTTTGATTTTCTTCAGAAGTAAAAAATAAGGATGCGTAGATCTGTGAATATATTCATAATGATGTATGAGTTCCTAAGAAGTTTCAAATGATTTGGTGGTCTGCAATGCAGTATTCTAAGTTGTGATGTGTTACAATATGCTCGGAACACTCTATTTTCATCAATTCAGTATGTTCCTTGTTTTGCAGATGCATAGAATGATTAGATACTTAAATGAAATGGTGTATGGATAGTGTTGAGAAGATACATGATTGAAATCTTGGTCCACATAATGTTTTTTTCTTCTCCTTGGTGATGTGAAGGTGGACAGTTAATAGTGGTAGTCTTGGTTGAGCCGACAACTTGGTTTTCCTCATGTGCAGAGGATCCTGGACAGTGGTTTTGATATTGAATAATGTGTTAGGATGCAATTAACCTTTTTTTCCATGTGAAGTGATATGCAACTCAAAATGTATTTATTCCTAGCTGACCCATACAAAATTACACATTTCATCTTAAGATCTTTCTGGTGCCGACCTAATTAGTGTTTTGAGTTGTTATGGACATATATAGAAGAACCAATTCATTTGTGATGAGTAGATGTGAGTGAGAAAGTAATAGAGTAAAATGAGAAGTATAAACTATACAGAATCAGTATGGAGTAATTGTGCAAAAAAGAGGACTAAAATTTTAGCATGAGTCAGATGGTTCTTCCATAGCAGTTCATAGTTTTATTTATCATTGTAATTTTTTGTAGTAGTGAGCTTTCTTCAGTGAGTAGTAGCTTCCTTGGGTTGTAGCCTTAAAACAATGTTGTAAACTTTTATATAGCAGTGAGCATTATATTTTGAGTTAACCGTGGTTTTTCCCAGTTTTGGGTTTTCCACATAAAAATCCTAGTGCCATTGTGTTGATAAATGTGTTACATGTTTTACTTTATGTTTTCTAATTAAATGAATCTTATCTGCAAATGAAGTAGTTAAGTTTTAGTATATGCTAATTCACCTGCCATATCAACATCTCTATGTGTTCAACAATTGGTATCAGAGCCATGTTCCTTTGAGAACCCTAACAACTGAGGTAGATCTTCAATTTGAGCACATGGAATCTGAAGCTATGGCTAATGATGTATTTATTTTGGAACTAGATCTAGAAGCAATGGTCCTAAACATTGGGACCTCAATCTAGATGATGTTGACCTTGAAGGAGAATTCTGATCAGCCTTAAAGGATCTGGATGAAGTGAGAGAACTAAATTAGGAATATGAGGACATGATTGAAAAATCAAAAGAGACAATTGTGATATTAAAGACAAAGGCCAAAGAATCAAAAGAAGAAATTGTCAAACTAAAATCTCAAATAGAATGAGATAAAGGAGGTGACATTAATCTCAAGGAGGTAGAAGATATGATCTCCAATTTGAAAGTCATGGTTGAAGAAGGCAAAAGGATTAAAGATTGCTTAAATATGAAGCTCAATGAGAAAACATCTAAATGTTCAAAATTTGAGGAGGAAGTTGCCACTTTGAGGAAAGAACTAGAAAAAGAAAAAAAAAATTGACAAAGGATTAACACTAAAAGGAGGTTCTTAGATTCTTGATCAATTGATCAATCCTCAAAATCCATCAAAACAAAAATTTGGTTTTGGCTTTGAAAATGGAAAAAGTCCTATAATTACTACATCCACAAACTTGTATGATAACTTGAAAGCAAAAGGAAAGTCTGAAACAAAGGAAGAAAAAGTCTGCACTGAAGACCCTAAGAAGATTGCCTTCGGAGATGCAAAAGAAGAAGGTTTCACTCCTATCCAAAGGCAACTATAGAACAACAAGAAGAAGAATTTTAGAAAGTCTACTCCTACCAGATATCCTCAAGCCTTTGATGGTAATTTCTCTGCTTGTAATAAGTTTGGTCACTAGGCTGTTGAATGTAGAAGCAAGATGAATTAAAATTAATTTAGGCCTCCTAGGTACAATGTTGTCTACTCTCATGGTTAGTGTCATTCTTGCAACAAGGCTAATCAAAAGGCTAATGGATACATAAGAAAAATGATGACGAATGGTTTCATGAACAAGAACAATGCTAGGACCTCTCAGTTCTTCTATGGTTATTGTTACACATGTAAGAAGTATGGTCATAAAATTGCTAACTGCAGATCTAATGTAAGAAGAGGTGGTTATGCTCCACAATCCAATAGGGTGCTGCCACAATAATGGGTTATACTTTTTGGGACATCCTTATTTTTGTTGAACTCACATATTTTTAGGAAATATAATGATTTAAGCCTTGAAAAGTTCCATTTAAAGGATTTAAATTGAAGAGAGTTTGATCAAACCCCCTTAGATTTAAACCCCCTTGGATAGAACCCCACTAGTTTTAAACCATACCTATAATGGAGTCTCCTCTACACCTATCAAAATGCTGATAAAAACCCACTTTTGATTTATGTTTTGGGGGATCAAATGAATTCATTTAAAATTTATGTTATGCAAGTATGTAGTCCTTATTATAATCTTCCCAAAATGTATAATTTTAAATATATTTAATTTGATTATTATATTTATGTTTTTTTATTTCTTGTGAATGTAGGTTTTTCACTGAACATCAAGTTCTATGTTCTACACACATGGAAAATTAGTAAATTAGTGAAAAAAATTCTGAAAAAAATCTATGCCCTAGGTATTGATGTCCTTGTTTCAACAAAATAATAATAATTGAATTTTGATATATACAGAAAAAGTTATGTTTTACGGAATATGCCTATGTCTAAATTATAATTGGTTTGACTTCAAATTTTAATTTAAAAAATATTCAACAAAAAATTATGGAACCAAATGCATGCCTTGTATATCGGTGTTACCAATCTAAATTCAAAAGAATCATAATTTTATCCTTTGTAGAAAAAAAGTTATGTGCTATAGAATCGACATCACTTTGAACAATGTTGTTTACTATTAAAAACTAGTTATCAAAGGAGACACAAAAAAATTTACAATTTAACTCCAAATTAATATATATATATATATATATATATATATATATATATATATATATATATATATATATATATATATAGAATCTACAAACAAAATCTCATGAATCACTAGTTCGCATCATCTTCATATTCCTAACAGTTTAGTGGCTATAGGTGTCACAAAGTAAAGATTTAGTTCAAAATGTTGATTTCAATGTCAAGTTTTGCCAAAAAGTGTAACCTATTATTGTGGGATGACCCAATACCACCTACTATAATTGCAATAAATTAGGACACATTGCAAGGTTCTGCAGGGGAAAGATTGTAAGGTCCTCTACTCCTCAAAAGAAGGTTGATATTGCTCTACAAAAGAAGCAACTGTGAGTCCTTTTCAAAAACCTCTGAATACATAAAGTGGTGAAATCTTCAGCGTAATGACTAAAAATGACATGGATATATTTGGTTGATGGTGTAATGATATTTGATCAAATTTTTGGAGAAAATAGACCTTTTACAAAGGATTGCTGAGGGATCATAGATCTCTGTTTAGCAAAATGTTGATTATGTAATGAATAGAGACTAAAATCAATGTGGAGCAGCAAGGTTTGGTAAGAATCTTATTTATTTGATCTTTAATCAAAATTGATTTCATTTGAACAAAAGCAAGTGACAGAAAAACTAGAGGAGAAAAGGAGATCTTCAACAAAGATTGAGTGCAAACCCTAGTGATAGCATTATCAAGTATTCTTCTAATTTGCTGGTTAAACCCTAGTTTTCTGAAGGTATTATCATGGCAACACTAGTAGTAGCTGATGTTGTGGAGAAGCCAAGACCTAAATTCAAGAAAAATTCATTTAAAACCATTGAAACTGACAAAGATGGTGTGTTTTCCCACCTTCCCATCAATGTGCTGCACACTGAGGATATCCATATATACATGCATTCACATATGGATGAATATGATCACTTAAATCTGGAACAATTCAAGAATGATCATTTGCTAGATGGTGATTTTCAATTAAAGCCTGAGTTCACAAGTGTTGAAGAAAAACAACTGGATATTTGGAAGAGTTTCCCTAATTTTTGGTATGACAAAGAATGGGTCAGGATTGCCCTCAGTCAGATTCATGAGGACTTTTTCTACCTTGATCAACCCTATATGATCACTTAAGAAGCCATCAAGGTTGTGACTATACAGTGCTCCTCCAAACTAGTACCTATACTAAAAGTAGTGAACAATGAAGAAGTGATGAGACTTACAGTGGATGATATTACTAATCTAGGGGTTTGGTATGCCACTATGGGCATTGATTATAAAGTATACTACACAAACAGAGATGGGACTACCATTACTACCACCATCTATACTACCCATCAAATGGTGAATGAAGGAGAGAACTATGACCTCTGTGAGCTATTGTGGTAGCAGTTGATGGATAATTTGAAGAGAATCAAGGAGACAAAGTACAAATTCTAGTATGATTCCTTAATCATTTACCTTATGTTATATTTCCTATAGGAACTACCTTTAATAAAGGGTATGATTTGGAAAAGTGACACCCCTATTGTACACCAAATCAAGGACTATATGAGTAGTTTCTCTGATCATAAACATTGTGACTCATTATTTTGGGGGTTCTTCAAAACTTTCAGACTGATATGCAAAGGAGGGAAAGAATACCAAGGAAAAAGTTGAAAAATACATGATATAACATTCATGGTGGATAAGGATTATTGCTATATGGAGGTAGTAGAACCAAGGAACATTTGGATAACCACCCTACCATATGAAGTATTTGAACATGATGGAACGTGGGTTATGCATCCACTAATGTCATTGCTATTTGTGGCATAACTGCTATCACGGACAATAACATTAAAACTAAATACCATCTGACATATTTAAGAAATAAATTAAATGAGACCCAAAGCTTTGAAAAGGAAAAACAAGGTTTTCTTTTAGTGTATGTCAATTAATTAAATATCAATTAATTTAATGAAATAATTAGGTTTTAATTAATTTAGATTAAATTGAATTGTTGGAGTTCAATGAGTTAGATTAAGTAATATAAATAGTAAGTATAATTATGCCATAAATAAATATTATGAAGATAAAATTTGTTTATCTTTCTAACTAAAGAATGTGTACCAATTGATGAAGACAGTGAGATCTATGCACCTTAAAATCTAGAGATGTCCTAGATAGTCATTTATGTGGATCAAAATTAGAATATTCCGTTTTGCTCTATGTTAACTTGAGTTCACTGTTTTGGATCTAGTTTGTATCTATGAATTCACTCTATATATGTGAACTTGATCTCTAATAATCTTTGGCTTCTATCTTCTAAACTCTCATAAAATGCAATGCTAGCCAATAATGATTTCTATATCATTCTCAGGTTTTTTTGTGAAGTTCATGGTCTTTAAAAATACTTGGATAGACAACAAGCTTCAAATATTCAGATGAATTTTAGAATAATTGGTAGGTGAATAACATGCACTAAGATGAATGTGATTTGATACACCAAATGTGAATTCAATTGTGGCTTACATTTGCATCAAAGAGGACATTATACTTTGTAGATCTATCTTTTACCTTATTTCTTCCAAGTCCCTTTTGTTTATTTCAAATATTTTCTTTTGGTTTATATGCTTTCTTAGTTTATTTTCACATCACCCCCCTTTAAATTTCCTCAATTCACTTTTTTTTGCCTTATTCCCATGGTTTATCATCATTTTGGTTTGATTGTCTAGTTTACGTCTCCCTCCATTTTTTAAGAATAAAGTTTCCCTTTAAGACACAACTTATTAAAAAGACATTTTGATTTGCAAATATCATATATTATCTTCCATAAATGGAATTTCTTTACCTTCTTTAAGACATTCAAGAAAATGAGACTTGCAAGATACAAACAAATGGTTTCCCATTCCTTCTTGTCCAATTTTTCCAATCTTCAATATGTTGGAGCACCCAAGATCAACCAACAAGAACTAAAATCACTTCCACAAGCTAAATTGCACAAAATAAACCAATAACATATATTCAAAAGATAAGAAAAGCAAGAGAGAGGAGGTAGGAAGGTAGGTCACAATGACTGACTACCCCTCCAAAGGTGCAACACTTGTCTAGATCAAGTGACATGTATGCTTGAGCAAGTGGCAAGTATGCATGCAATAGGTGTCTTCAAAATATGATGAGACATGTCTCAACCATATGAGATGAGACAAACTCCTAAAAGTCCCTAAGTGGAGACTTAGGCATAGTGTGAATAGGACCTAGTCAATCTAGATATGTAAAAGCTATTTTCACACTAATTCCCCCCCTTAAATGCAACTTAAGGAGAAGCGATATGAAGATGATGGGTCCTAGCTACTAGGTCATGTTAGGTACCGATGTATGAATAAATTTCTCAAAAAAGTGGAGTAAAAGAGAAAACCTAATGGGAAATAAAACTCCTCTCTAAAAGAGAAATGATATGAGATAAAATTGTACAAGTGAATAAGAAGGAGGACTCAACATGACCCCCCATGGACTACTTCTCCCTAAGTGGAGACTTAAGCATAGTTTGAATAGGACCTAGTCAATCTAGATAGGTAGAAGCTATTTTCAAACTAACACATTATACATATCTATAGGTTTTACTTTCTGACAACTCTCCATTGATCCCTTTCTTCCATGAGATCTTCCATCTTTAACTTTCACAACTTATACCTAGAGCCATTAAACTTCTCAATATCTGAATGGGAAGTACAAGCCATGGCTCCAATCACACATAAATCTACAAACCCACTAAGTTTAGAGCTCCAAAAAAACCCACAACACTTCTAAGAAAGGTGTCTAGATATCTAATTAAAACTAAAGCTTTTATATAAAATGTTGAGAAATAAGGTAAACCACTATAGTGAAAGCATATCCAAATAGTGAACAAACCTGATATAGTAATTAATGTAATAGGGTAAGTCAATGGAAATCGGGGACAAAAAGGGGGACAAAGGCACGGCTTTTTTTAAAAAAATCAGCTAAATCTAAACTTGATGACTAATTCAAGATGTTTACACTCAAAATTTCAAGATATGATAAGAACAAGAATTGTAGTAGGTTCAATGTAGTTTCTAAACTACTAAATATTTTTTAAATGGTTAAGACTCAGAGGGTGAAATGTTGAGCGCACACAAAAGTGTTCCTATTTTTATCACTAAAATATAACATTTTGTCTAGTGTGCCTCCATTTTTTCACATTAGGTATTTCTAAAAATTGGTTGGTAGAAATATAGCCAAGAGTGAGTACTACAAGTTGTGTATTTTTTTATATTTTTAAATTAAATATCTTTTGTAATTTTTGAAGTGGATCCATCCTAAAAACTACATTATAGAGTGTGTGTATGTGTGTGTCACATTTACTTACACAAAACTAATTGAATGTAGTGTAGAATAATCCTATATAGCTTTTTCAAATTTTGATAATTGGTTTAAATGTTATAAATAAAAACCAATACATATGTATTGGAAGAATATGAAGACACTCTTCAATTTATTTTTTAAAATACCTTAACATATTCAAAATATTAATTAAATTATTTGGATAGAAAACTAAGAAGTAGCTCATCATTTGGTGGTGATTTTGTAAAATTTCATTGTAGAACACGTAAATATGATTAGGTTGAATATTGAATTCATTAATTTATATTGAAAACACAAATTTAGGAGCTAAAAGGGATGTCCAACCCTTAGGCTTCAAAATCTAAGCCTAAATGGGCAAGATCATCAAAATTTTGAATTTGAGTCATTAAAAATAGGAACATATTATTTATGCTTTGTAAAATAAATACAAACATAATGCAAGTACATTATCTTTGCATTAATTTTGCAAAACATAGCATGCATGCATTAAGGATTCCATCCAATCCTAGCCATAGTGTGTAAATGTTATTGTTCATATGCATTTTGCCTACAATCTCAAGTTTGGCCACTAAATTATCCCCCTTTTTCATGCACTTACCTAGCATATGATGAACTATTAAACCAAATAAGGACAAGCATATATTGAAACACATTAAAATTAGCAAAACTCATATGGAATACATAACACTAGAATTTATATGGATAAAACCTATTGGGAGAAAGATCCACCATCAAAGAGATCCTTGATATTGAGTTAATTAGATAAACAGTTTACATAATGCAATCCACCCAACTCCTCAATCAAATAGCATTTTTGTAGTATAGCATCATTTCACCTACTAGACATCATGAAGCCTCTATCTCATGCCTCCAATTTATAGATCAAATGGAATAGGAAAAGAACAAATAGTTTCCCAAAACTAAATGCCATACAAACATGGTCCAAGTCAAAAACCTACAACCCCATAATGCATTTACACAAGAACTCAAGATATATATCAATTACACTAGGCATATTTGACTCTATAAATCCCAATAGGAACCACTCCCAAGTCTATTGCTCCAACTTGAAGCCACTAACTAATGTGGATACCACCCATCATAAGACAATGCTTTACTCTCACAAATGTAACTCCCTACTATCTAGGAGAGAAAAGTCAATTTACATTCAACAAAGCAATAGTAACCCCCACTTTTGACCTAACAACTATAACCTCATTGTTAATGCCATTACAACAATATTCAAGATTCCCTATAATAATATTAATAATAATAATAATAGTAATAATAATAATAAAATATTATCCCTCAACACCTAATAGGCATCCAAGTACCCATTCCAAGAGTGTTGGAGACACATACAATATACATGGGATTGCAAGGTTAATAATACCTAATCCTATTATGGACTATAATAATCATGGTCTTCAAATATCTTTGAGACACATTAGAGAGTTTTCTCTACTACTAGGGAGGAGAAAATTTTAGTAAGATAATGGATATATGGGGATTTATGGATGTTAATTGGGTAGAAAATGTGGATAGCATTAGTTCTACCAGTTGGTATCTATGTACCCTATTCTCTAGTGTGATTAGTTGGATGATAAAAAGATAAGATATGAAACTTCTCTTTTGACTATAAAGGTATGGTACATGTTAGCTACCCTGGCCTATAAGGAAGTAGTTTTTCTCTAGAGATCATATTTTGAATATTGGGTTGACTCAAGATATAGTGTTGATTTAGTGTGATTTTTAGCATGTCACCAACTTGGTAAATAACTCTTCCTTCAATGAACAAATGAAGCACATTAATGTGTAATATCATTTTTTAGTGATATGTTG
The DNA here is from genome assembly GCA_027924645.1 of Cunninghamia lanceolata. Lineage (NCBI taxonomy): Eukaryota > Viridiplantae > Streptophyta > Pinopsida > Cupressales > Cupressaceae > Cunninghamia > Cunninghamia lanceolata. Next base: position 1,985,712 of record BSBN01001427.1, on the reverse strand, counting down.
GATACTAGTAAATCGTGGTCAAGAAAGTGGACACTTTTATAAATGTAGAAGATGCATTGATGAAGCCCATGAACACACAAAAAAGGAAAAGTTTGTGTTTAGGGAATTGGATGTAATAAATTTATTTAACTATTTTCATTAAAGTATTTCTTCTAAAAAATTCACCCCTACATGCATATGACTATCCATTAGATCCCTAGGCTTACTAGATTAGCTAGTCATATATAGAATAAATAATTAAAAGTAAGGGAATTTGATGTGATAGAAAACTAAATAAATTTTAAATCTAGTCCTCAACTCCATGGGCATATTAGAAAGAAAATGGGATAGTTTGGAAGATAGAATCCTGCAATGGAAAATAAGACATGAGAGAAAAAATAATTGAAATAAAATTAGTTTGTTGGGTCCATGAACTTATGAGAGAGAAATGACATCTTGGGGAGACTAATGACTCTAATAAAGGACCTAAATGTGAGGAACTTATTAAACATGACATAAATTATATATTTGAAGTTCAAAAAGTCTTGCAATGAGCTTAGTGGTGTCACTATATATACAATATCATAGCACATGAGTTTATAATGAGTATTTAATATTAGAAATAATAGATAATATATTGCTAGCTATAGATTTGATTCAAAAAGGATATTGTATGTACACCTTGTTTAAAAATATATCAATTAAATGGGAAAGGAGTCCCCTTATACATATCCACCAAGAGGGTCTTATACATTAAAATTAAAAATTAAAGTGGTTGTTGCCTCATCTCCATTCTCTATGGGGTTTCAATTTGCATGGTTTTGTAGAGAGCTCAATCTGTGGTGAGTGGAGGATATCTTTCTTGTAGAGATCACCTGAGGTTGAGGCTGATTTGAGGTCATTCCACATGCACGAAGGGTTTTTTTTCCAGAGTTCAACTAGTTGAGAGGTTGACCTGAAGTAAAGGCTTACAACCTATTTGGAAATGGTGTTGGAAGGAACCAGAGGTTGGTTTCCTCTGCGTTTGATGGCACTAGAGGCTTATCTATAGGTGATTGATGATTGGATAATCCCATGTTTAATGCGCGACATCCAAGTCAGAATCCCTTGTCTATAGTGGCATTTTACATAAGCATTTCAATGTCTAGTAAGGAAGCTTATAGAGGCTTGATTCCCCTGAGTAAATTGATTTACCTAAGTTTCTTGGCCATACCTAAGTTATTTGACCTCAAAGAGGCACATAATATTTTAGAAAGGAAAAGATCATTGAAAGACTCATTGGAAGAGCTTGTGGATTGTGGCAAGGGCTTGTAGCCTGAGTAAATCTTGGCTCATTTTGAGTAAAGAGGCTCGTGGCCTACACAAACCTGAGGTGACTTGCACAAAGGTGCCATAATTTGTAGAAAGAGCATCATAATCAACTACAAATTACCCTATATTTTCCACAGAGGGCCTGTATTTTCCATAGAGGAGAGGAGAGTGTAGTAATTTTAGGGTTTCTTGTGCTAGCATCAACATCTCCCACATTTTCTCTAATTTTAAATTTTTCAAATAAATTTTTTTAATTTTGTAATTTAACTGGGTGGTTGTTCATGCACATGCACTCAACTTATAAAGTGCCCTTTTATATATCATTCTTGGGGAGGATTATACACAAGAATTTTGTAACCAATGAACTCACATAAAGTTCCAAATTTGCTAAGGGGTAATCTATCTAACTCAATAATGGGGATAATAGATCATCCCTTTGTCATTACTTTTGAAGAAGAAAATTACAAGTCCTTGTGGAATTCCTAAAACACTGCTAATTGATTCATCTATTGCCACATTTGTATGGGATTATTCCTAAACCAAGTACATATTGGTAGAAATTTGTATGGGGAAATAGAAATGATCATGTCTTAGGATTAATTTGTTTAAGTGTTGGGGTCCACACATCATGGGCTCTATCACACATTGAGTGTCTTTTCACTCTCTGAACCACATTATGGGAAATGTATGGAGCTCCCAATGAACTTGTTGGCCATATGTGTTGTCATTGATGTCAACATAGCATACACTAATGCATACACTAATGTCAACACTATCACGAAAGTAAGATACTAAGGAAGATAAAGCTCATGATTGGAGCACATAAAAGCTACATTCCTAATCAAAGCATATTTGAGTTTGAAGCCTTATTAATATGGGAATTAGAAGTACTAAGAGAATTAGATGTTAAGAAAGGATGCATGATGGCTTGAAGCATGTTGTATTATCTTTCCTACCGATCCTTAGTTGTATGTCGTAATCTAATGAAGGCTTGGCCTCAGAAAGCAAGTGATAGTCTTTGTTTCAGAATGTTTGCTCTTTGAAGACTATCTAGAAGATTGCTCCACATTTTCATCGTTGTGCTATTGAGATTCTATGGTTTAGAACATAGCTTCATATAGTGTTATTTTATGTATGTTCCAAGTTTCATGATGTTTTGATCATTGGAAGGATGTTTTTCTGCTAACAGCTTAAAGACAAAATTGGTTTTGTGAAGGTATTCCTAGTAGGGTGATAGAATGTTCTGCATTCCTCTATAGTTGTATATTTAGCTATGCAGTTCTGAGATTGTGCCAATAAGGTAGTAAAGGTACTATTTCCAAAGTCTCAAATCATATTTCCCTCCACTATGAAAGTTATGTATGATAGAACACTAGAATGTACTATGGTAGAATGGTTCAGTATTAAAGACCCACTGGAATCCTCTACATTCCTCCATAAGTGATTGATTGACCTTGCAATTTTGTGAACATGTTCCTCAATGTGCATTGTATGCCTCTTTTCTATTTCAAGCTTCTTAGTAGTCCTCAACTTAGTTTTTTAATTTACAACATGGTGAGGTGTGTTTCAGATAACAGAGTGTTTTTTAGAGTAAATGTTTGAAGTTGTGTGGCATAATTATTTTATGTGCAGTGGGAAAGGAGTGTATGGGGGGGTTTTATGAGTCATGTGAACTCATCTAGAAAAGTTTCATGGAGATCTTTCTTGTCTCTAGTACAGCACAAGGTTTACAAGTTGACATGGTGATTATACTTCAAGTCTTCATGTGTTTTTCTTAAAGTTGTCCTTTTTTCCAAATGAGCAGAGTGTGTGGATGCAATTCCTTGGTGTTTGAAGAAGTAAAGGTTGTTTTGGACCTAGTTAACTAGTTGTCAGTGTCTGTATGGCTTGGATCTTTTGCTGGTGTAATGTGTTATTTCAATTAGGACCTATCTTCTACACATTTCATAGTGTGTGTTGTTTGGCCAACTTGTAAATGTATTGTTCATGCTGTATATGGCCAACAAGCAATGCAATCAATGTAATATCATGTATAAATAGTGAATAAAAGTGAGCGACATAAAGCATGATTGCAAGATAATGAAAAAGGTTGAGAAGTAGATAAAAGTAGAATAACTGCATTATTGATGTACGACTGTGGGAGAAAGAGCAGATGTTGTTGATGTTCTCCATGTTAGGAATCTATAGGTCAAATAAAACTAATTCCACATAACCCAATAGAAGAATAAGATGCAACAAATAACCATAATGCAAAGATCAGATCGACAAACACAAGATAAAACAAGATATACCCTGGGAAAACCCTCAAGAGGAAAAAACATAGCCTCCAAAAGCATCCACACTCATGTATTATTCAACAATAATATATTACAATACATGCCATGAGTCTCCATAAATACCTCTGAATCCATCAAGTACCTCCAATGCATTCTCCATGTGTTCAAGCATGAATCCACACATCACCTACCATGCTTCACAATATGCACTTACAGGAGAGAGATCAATATAATAACAACCTCTCACAAACCTCCAATCCACCTATGATGAAATAGACAACCCTTGCAAACCACTAACATGTGCTTTCTTTTATAGACCAAGCTCACACAAATACAACTTGTGGTATTGGATAAAACCATGTGCCCCAAAACCATGCATAACACAAAACCATTACCTTGTAAAACCATTGATCCCCACATTTGATTATTGGTACTAAGTTTTCTCAATTAATAAAATAATACAAATAAATAATTAATTACTCTATGTGTCCCACACACATAAAATAATTAACGCAATGTTACATACAACTTATACAAGTGGCCTCAAAATAAATATCTAATGTGGTTAAACACATCAATTAAGATGCACCACAAATAAATATTTTTTTTACATGAATAAAATAATACAATATTATGCAAGGTGTACAACACCTATTTCCCATCATTCTCTCACTTGTTGTATACATTGCATAAGGGTCAATCCATGAAATACATCATCATAGGAAAACATGAAATCCCATGAATCTCTAGCATGCTCTCATGCTCCATCAAGATACCTACAACAAAATAAATGTGACCACAATCTCAAGAAAGAACTCCTCTCATCCTCCAATGTGCCACCTATGGAAGAAAAGGAACATGCCAAGGTGAAGATGCACCAATCCAAAGAACACAAGTATCAAATCCAAGTGATAATAAAAGGCTCCAAGGTGTTGTCAAAAGGTAAAAACCCACATGATCGGAAATAGCACCCACAACATATGCTAATACATCTAACCATTCATACCTCATAGTTATCTATAACATCAATAAACTCATGCCAACAACATATCCAACCCATATACCGCAATTACAAGCTCCATGTATAAAGTCCTAGAAGATGATAGGCTCCTAGTTGGTGATGGTTTTGATGAAGCAAGTAGCCTAGGTGGAGGCCTAGATGATGCTGTAAGTGCTAAATCCAATCAGGATTTGGAGACGGGGTTGTTGTTTTTGGCAGTATTGGTTGTGGTACTAAACTTAGTTGTGGTGCCAGTGGTGTATATTGTTGGCAAGTTGATGGTGGTGACATTCGCGGTTTCTTTCAAATTGAGCATCAAGGGGGATAATTTAGATGATTGATCAGTGTTAGACCTAGGCTTGGGGGTTGCGTATGTGGTGATTAGGTGGAGGCATTGGTGTAGGGACTGGTAGAAATTATCATGTGAATCCTCCAATTGGTGGAGGATCTATACCTAGTGGAGGTCCTGGTGGTGCTTGGATGGAGACAGGAGTTAAGGCAACAGAGATAGTTTGGCAAAGTTGCTGAAAGGAGTTTCGTGCATGCACCATTCATAGTCTTAGCAGTGTGGTTGTATGGGGCCTAGTAGTGGTTGTTGGTGGTAGATTGGGAGTTGGTGCTAGTGTTGGCTGTGGTCTTGGTGTTGTTGTAGGGTGGGTCATAGTCTTGGTGGTGGGATCAGTGGAGTCTGAGTGGACTGGTTGGTGACTTGGGTGGGGCTAGTTGTAGTTGCAATTGCAGGATTGTAGGTGGAGTTGGTGAGCAGGGCAAATTCAAATCTTGGCTTTTATGACCTAACATATGCAAATTTTGAATGGAAATTTTTTTTCCTTCTTTGTCCTCACAATGGGTAGTTTTCTGGTGAATGAGCCGAACGTTTATGTTTGCCAACTTCGTCTGCAGTGCCTTTTATAGATCTATTTTGGGGGCACCTTAAATGATTTTGCACTGAAATCCTTTGGGGCCTTTTTGTCGATAGATTGACACATCAGGAGCATTTTTTGTTTCCACCTATTGTTTTTTATTTGCAAATTGTTTATCAACTCATGTTCTTTTCTTGTACATTCGTATGGACTTAAGGTTAATTAGCATTCACTTTGCTTGGCTATTGTGCCTATCTTCATCTAGTCTAAGCTTATTTCTATGCTTCCTTTTATTTTAATGCATTTCTTTGGGTGCTTTGCACCTTTTCTCAAAAAAACATTTATCTTCCTCTTATAGCTTAACATCATGAGAACCTAGTGTTAGTAAACAATTTTGTCGCTACTAAATTTACAAGACTCGCCCAATGGACAAGAACATGATTTACTAAAAAAATGGAGAAATTATTATGAGTTCAATGATTCTCCTTTGTGTTTGAGAGGGGTAGCTCCCTCATATGATGGGGGTTTTGGAGTTTTGGGTACTTTTAACCAAAAAGTAAAAAAAGGTAGGAGAAAGAAAGATGAGAGAAAAAGAAAGGAAATTTTCCTATGAGCATAAGAAACACAACACAAATTCCCAAATGGGAAAAAGAATAAACTAACTAAAAAAGCACAAAGTCTTCCCAATACATGTACACCAAGAGCAAGTACAAAAGATTATAGCATATGAAGCCACTGATTGAACATATAATCAATTAACACACAAAGAGAAAATATGAACATAAGAACACATTTCTCCATTAGAGGAATGATGAACATAAGAACAACATTCTCTATCAATATTTGAAAAACAAAACTAGGCTTAAAGTCTCCAGTGTATCTCCTATACATAGCTTTGTGGTTACACAGGGCAACAAAAACATAAAAAATTTGGAACCCCCTTTACAAAGGAGTGTCGATGAGTTTTTAAAGGCCCCCTTCACTCATCCATAACAATTTCTTGAAATGACTCATTATTTAATTTTTCCAATTTGTTTTCTAAAAGGATGACTTTTGGAATCTCCCATTGGCTCAAACCTGAAGTCATTCAATAATAAAAAACAAAGTGCGGCCTCCACTAAAGCATGATACCATATTGAGGCTAGAATAATTAAGGTCTTTGGTTGCCAATAATGTCCCCTCTAGGCTAAGTGTTGGCAGTGTCATCACCAAACTTTGTGCCTTTCTTATATAATGGTTAAGTTTAGAAACAAAACTGGTCATGAAAGATTTAGTAGTTTGTGTCAAGGGCTCTCTCGATACAATTCATAGAGATTAAACACTAATCATAACTTGATATGCCACAAGTGTAATTGATCCCAAGGAATTAACTAGATAGGTGATAAATGTGCAAAATGTCATCTTAGACATCATGGTTAAGAGTACAGGACTAGAATTACCATTTATCTGAGAGTTTGTTGTAGCCCATGTTGTTGTCACTTCTATACCATATATCTAGCATCAAATTATAATAATGTTTCCATAGGTGAATGATTGATTTAGGGTAGTTGGTCAACTAGAAACCATAGAAGGAAACCACCTTTAAAATCCATTTATCTGAGAGTTTGTTGTAGCCCATGTTTTTGTCACTTCTATACCATATATCTAGCATCAAATGATAATAATGTTGCCATAGGTGAATGATTGATTTAGGGTAGTTGGTCAAATAGAAACCATAGAAGGAAACCACCTTTAAAATCCTTCTATCTCTTCACGGCTAATAAAATGGAGTGTACTTCTAAAAGAAAACAATATCAATCTTCTTTTCGCACAAATTAGTACACAATACACAAGGTTGACTGTAGGTCAGGCACTAAAAAGAAATGTGTGGCTCTTCTATGTAGCTATAAGTTAAGATACTATATGACCTTCCTCCAAGCTGCACCGATCATAAGTAATATGGAAGCTCTATGGACCATATTATTGTTTGCTGCCATTCACCTCCTAATTGAAAGAAGTCTGATTGAATAAAATATAAAGAGTATGTTTTAATATCTTATTGTGTACATGTATTAACAATACAAGGTATCTTTATCAACTCACTGTCAAAACTAATGAAACAATATATTTTCTACCAATAGGAACTGCTCAACACTCTGGTATTTAACCATTTCTATCAAAAGCCTGATGCTCCAAAGTTGCTTCCACATTTCATATGCATGTTGCTAGATGATTTCTCACTATAATATCTAAAATGAAAAACTCACTAATTGTGTTTTCCCTATCATGGCATGGGTTGGGACTGCACTGAAAAATTGTATAGCTTTTATTAATTGTATTTCTTTGAAAGTTTCTAAATATTTTTGATTTTATGTATATCCAATAGTCATTGCACAATAGCATTTTTCTTTTTCTATTTGAAATTGCTTTGTCTTCTTAAGCCGTAACTTTTGTCCATGGTTCCACAATTTCCCTACATGGAAATTAGAATTCTTCCAAATATAATATCTGACAAATTTTTTTTGTGTTCTATTTTTAATTCAACTCTAGATGGTGGTGTGCCAATGAAGGTTAAGGGATTTGGCATTACACAATCCAATAGCACCTATTTGAAAGTTTCAAGCCATGGATTTTGTGTCATTTTTCTTCAAGAAGCTAATCTCTATTCCCTTATGTACATATCTCACAATACTCCCATCTCATGCATTTGAGCAACATAGTCAGTTTTCCATACATAGATTGAGTGTTTTTAGTCCATGCTTTTACATATTACATGCTTGTCTTCTTGCGAACTTTTAGTTTAGGTAGAGGAAGGTGTTATTCTGCTAGTTGCATTGGCTTGAAAGTTTCTAAAACCTTTTAAACAAATCCAATTTAACATATCCTGCAATCATTGCATTCTACGAGCTAGCATTTTGATTTTGCATTTTGTTTCAAAACTGACATATTAAAACACTTCATCAGGAAAGAGTATAGTTCCCGAACTATAATATTTGTCGATTGACGATATGTGGAGTTTATGAACTTGAAAAACTAGTGATAACAAACATTTTGAGAACCCCAACTGACTCACAGACATTCTCTACTCTTCCTCCAAATTCCTTAATCTAAGACTTGTAGCTTCATGCTTTCTAACTCTATGTCAAAACTGATACTAGTGACTAAGTTTGTTGGCAATAAAACATATCAACTATTGCATATTCCAATTGAGAAGCAATTCTAGCTTCCAAATAATTTTTATATTCATTGTTAAGGTTACAGCTTAAACATACATGAAACAAAGAAAATAGGAAATCAAGAGGTACAGAATGCCCTTCAATAGGAAGAATTTTGGTAACACATTCTAATAAGTCATTCAAGTTGACATTCTTCTTTTGTTCTTCAACTATACCACATGCAACTTGTTGTCTTTTCTCCCCAAGTATCCATTTGGTACCATATTGAACAATCACTCGACTGACTATCATCTCTTCCGTTCTCTATTCTTGCATTGAAACAACAATCCTCTCAAATAGTTTCATTGACATGGTTAGAAGATCCTTTAACCACCATTCACTATTTTTCATTTGTCTTGAACTCGCACTAGCATTGCTCTAAAACTGGCATTGTTCTGATTTTACATTTCTCTGATTAGGAGAAGGATCTTCAATATAGGCGATGTAGGCTAAAGACTCTATGCATCTACTCACAATATGAATTTACTCAACTAATGGAAGAAAATCTTCACATCTCTTAAGAACAACCAACTTTCAAGGACAACTTGAGTAATATACAGATCACTTCTCTCATAAAAGTTTCCTTTGCCATACTCTTTAGTCATTTCTTGAAACTTTGCTACACATCTCAGGGTAGCAACATTGAAGGGGTCCATAAGTATCATTGACCCAAAATAAAAGTTTGAAACAAGCTAAAATATTTCAAGTTATAATTTCAAAGTAATCTTCGATGCATTAGATAGATTTCATTTTAAATATCCACTTTTTGAAACAAGAGGATACTTATGGAGATTGAAGTTGCAATTCTCTACATGAACAATCACATTGGTAGGTAGCCTTGTTGCTTTGCACCTATTCACCATTTAGTGACATCCTTATTTGATGTCTGATGACAAATTTACCTATGTTGGAATTAAAAGTTACAATAGTCTAGATGCCTTACTACCTCAGTGACTGCAAAATGTTGAATTGGGTTCTCCAAAAGATATTCAACAGCTTCTGTAGATCTAAATATAATGAGGCCAAATGTTTTGTATGCATAATAAATACTCTAGACCTCTAATACAAATTGCAACCAAACTTGACAAGTGGTTATACTTCAAGGGTGATTGAGAATTTGTAGTCTAGACTGAAAGATAAATAATTAGATGCATTATGGCAAGAAAGGTTCAAAATTCCCATGTTCAAAATTTTTGGGCAACAACAGGCTCTGATTGGGGACTACTTTCCATGATGGAAAGTAGAGAACTCCAGAATCTCGAGTTTGACAAGTGCCTATCCATTGGGCCATAGAGTCATCAATAATCAATGAAACATGAAAAGGAACAACAAGAGACTTGAGCCAAACCAAAATCAAAATGAAACAAAAGCACACACTCAACAATTTATGGAAAGCAAACTAAAACTCCAATGTACCCCAACTGGGTAAAACACACCCCAACTACTTTAATAAATTATGCAAAGCTATTAACTGGTTGGGAAAAATAAGTGCCTCTACAAAAAAGAAAAATGTATATGTGAAGCACTTGCAAACTCATAAGGAACCTCATGACCAAAGACATAAATCTAGAATTTATGAAGCGAAAGGACTTCCTAAGAAATGTATAGCCAAACAACTATTTCACATCATATATCTCTTAAGCTTCCTCAACATGGTCATGTGTATGATTACTTTTACCTTCATGTATTGCAGCAAACAAATTGATATCCCATGCCTGAAAATGATTAGTTGAATCACCCAAAGACCAATCTTTATCTATATGCATATCATGTGAGATTGAATGTGGATCATTCTTTGGTGAGATAGGCTGAAAATCTGCATTGTAAATAACATCATTATTGACTTCGAAACTACTTTCAAATAAAATAGTTCCATCCCTCTCTATAGGAATTGACTCAACAATTCTATGATCCACCAAATTATCCTCTTCTATAACCTATTGAACCTATCCACAAGAGATTCAATGAATAATTACATAAAGACATTTTCTTCACTTACCCCTAATATTTTGCATGCTATGGTGAATGCCAGTACATGGTCTTCTGTATCTTGATAATTCTCTCCATGAAACTTTAGGAAATACTTTCTTGATCCTTCAGGTATAATTGAATATTGAAGCAAAGAAAGAGGTCCAAAGTGATTTCCCTACGGATGAGAAGAAACTAATGCTATAATGCAATTATGAAAAATCAATATTTACTTGAAGTCAACAAGAGTTCTTACTGAAATTAAATCTTCTGAGTAAATTTTTCTTTGTAGAGTCACCAACTTCTATCCTCGAGGAGGTACCTTTAAATTTTTGTGAAATAAGAGCACTAATACTTCACTCTCCCCAGTGGAGTTGTAAAAAACTATTAGTAAAAAGTTTTGTCGCTGCTAAATTTACAAAACTCACCCAATGGGTAGCAAAAAACTTTACTAACAAATGGAGAAATCATTGTGAATTCAACAATTCTCCTTTGCATTTGAGAGGGGCAGCTCCCTCATATGATGGGGATTTTTGGGTTCTGGGTACTTTTAACCAGAAAGTATGAAAAGGTAGGAGAAAGAAAGATGAGAGAAAAAGAAAGGAAATCTACCTGTGAGCACAAGAAACACAACACAAATTCCCAAATTAGAAAAAGAATAAACAAACTACAGAATCACAAAGTCTTCCCAATACCTGTACCTTAATATTTTGTAATCTTTTGTACTTGCTCTTGGTGTATAGGTATTGGGAAGGCTTTGTACTTTTGTAGTTAATTTATTATTTTTATCATTTGAGAATTTGTTTTGTGTTTCTTGTGCTCATAGGCATATTTCCTTTCTTTTTCTCTCATCTTTTATTCTCCTATTTTTCATACTTTCTGGTTAAACGTACCAAAAATTGAAAAACCCCCATCATTTGAGGGAGCTGCCCCTCTCAAACGCAAAAATGAATTGTTGAACTCACAACAATTTCTCCATTTGTTAGTAAAGTTTGTTGTTGCCCATTAGGTGAGCCTTGTAAATTTAGTAGTGACAAAACTGTTTACTAACACCTAGTTGACTCAAAATCAAATTAAAAGTATTGATATGCTTTTCAACTAAGTCTACCTCCATTTTTAATGAATAAAGTTTCCCTTTAAGACATAACTTATTAACAAGATGTTTTAATTTTTAAATGTCATAAATTATCTTTCATAAGTTGAATTTGTTTGTCTCCTTTAAGACATTCAAGAGAATGAGATCTGAAAAATGCAAACAAATGGTTTCCCATTCCTTCTTATCCATTTTTTTTAATCTTCGGTATGTTGGAGCAACCAAGATAAACCAACCAGAACAAGAATCATTTCCACAAACTAAATTACACAAAATAAGACAATAACATATATTCAAAAGCTAAGTAAAATTTTAAAATACACCTTGTGTTAGGCAAGAGAGAGGAGGTAGGAAGGTAGGTCACAATGACCATCTACCCGTCTAAAGGTGCAACAATTGTCTAGCTCAAGTGACACATGTTTGAGCAAGTGGAAAGTATGCATGTAATAGGTATCCTCAAAAGATGATGACACATATCTCAACCATATGAGATGAGACAAACTCCTAAAAGTCCCTAAGTGGAGACTTAGGCATAGTGTGAATAGGACCTAGTCAATCTAGATAGGTATAAGCTATTTTCACACTAATAGCCCTCTTAAGTGCAACTTAGGGAGAAGTAATACAAAGATGATGGGTCCCAACTATTAGGCCATGTTAGGAACCCATGTACAAATAAATTTCTCAAAAAGTACAGTAAAGCAGAAAACCTAATGGGAAATAAAACTCTCTAAAAGAGAAATGATATGTGATAAAATTGTACAAGTGAATAAGAAGAACAAGGATGACTCAACATGAACCCCCAAGGACTACTTCTAACACTAATATACAATATATGTTCCCTCCATAGGAGATAAAAAGTGAGAAGGTCTATGTGACCCCCCTAAAAATGTGAAGTAATGAACTCTATGTGAGGAAATGCTTCCTTCCAAAACTGATATGAGAAGAAAAACTATGTAGCCTCCCCTCAAAATGCCTCTAGTAGAATTGGTAGATGCTCGAAACTAGATGTTGAATATGATCCACGAACATTAAACCATATTTCTCCCCTTAGGAAGAAATAGAATTACAGAAGTGTGCAAGTGATCTTCCCATTCCATATAGGAATATGTAGGAAGAAGAATGAAAGTATCTAAATTATGAACATAATACAAAGATGTAGATGATGCCCATGATGTCTTTTAAGGATTCTCAAGTAGCACCAACCCAATGCTATCATTTGAGAAATGTTGATAAGATTAATTAGGTGCCATAAAGGATTCAAGAATAGGGACCATGGATGTATGGTGATAACTAGACCAATGACAATCTGATAGTATTGAATAATATGTTAAAATAGATGATGACTAAGTGAAATATGTAGACTCATGAATATCTATAGAATCTGTCACTATAGAAGTTGATGTAGGCAAAGAAAGTGCAATAATGTTTGAAGAAAACAACATGGTGATGCAACTTCATCGAAGCTATCCAAAATAGAAGAGAAATTTCGTTAATGTTGTCTTCCAAATATGCGATGCGAGACTCTACAAACAAAAATGATATGTCTGGTAGAAATACATCCCAAAGTAGTAGATCTAGAATAACGATAGCAATATAGTGCATAGAATCGGTGGAAGCCATACAGGAGTCAACTCTATATTCAGAGGTAGCATCACGTGATGGTGTAGATGAGATTTTAATGCAAGTCAACTGACTAGATTTTTCATCCCCAAATGATGGTTTCTCACAATTTGGCTGAGTGAGACTACATGATTTTTATACAAGTGCTTTAAAATGATCTACAGAAATATAGTAATCATGAAGAATTTATTTCATTTTATTGATTTGATGATGAATACATTCTTTTATTATGCATTTTCATCCCACAATATCCACATTTGATATTCCATTTTTTACAAGATTTATTCAGAATACTCAAATGGAAGGGATTGTGTGTGAGAGACATGATCAACAGAAATACTAGATTGCCCCCCCAAAATGATTGGTGTTGTAAAATAGGCCTCTCAGAAAAAATAGACAAGTAAAAAATTATAATTGTGCAAGTTTTGAAGCCAAATCATCCACTTATAACACACAAAGATTTTTATAAATTTTGAAAAAAGGTGTACCAAAACTAAATTTTACTTTGACTAATGAATTCATTGCAAAATTCCAATAACTTTCAAAAAAAATTTGCAAGTTTCCAATAATTAGGATGAAAGTTATGCTCTGTCAAAAATTACGTAGTACAATAGACTTTGGAGGCCTAGAAAAAATCATAACAACACAATTTGGAACTCATCTTGACACCATAGTGTTAATGATAGAACCAACTTCTCGTCAACTATAATTTTGCCAAAAAATTGCTTCTATGGGCAAACTTTATGGAAAAAGGAAAAAAGGCCTACTTTAGGCATTCTATGTAGGTCTGACGGTTACAATAAGTGCTTAGAAAAAATGGTAGTGGTTAAACAAAAATGCTAATGTTAACCTTATATGTTGACTTCACATGTTAACTTTATATGCTAGCGATTATATGCTAACTTTATATGTTAACATTACATGTTAACTTTATATGCTAATATAACATTAAATGTTAACAAAAAATCCGTTTCAAAGTCTTAAGACAATAATTGCAACCATGAATGTCAACCAAATTGAGTAGTCAATTCTGTGTTGAAATAAGGGTTCGCCTGGAGGCCAAGTTAGTCTAAAATCAGACCTACAAAATTGGAATGGGTTTGCTCAATGAAACCATGAAGACAATATGAGTGACATGGAACAATGTAGAGGTTTTGGGAACCACAACCAATGGAAAACATCAAACAACGACTGGATCCCTCAATAGAAACCATGATCTGAATGCAATGTCAGTAGTAAACCTCCACTCACAATATGAACAAACTGCAAGTGTGGAGCTCAGACTTAGGGCTCAAATTGAAAAAAGGAAAACAACCAAGAGGTGCTCTGTATATTCAAAACCTTGCAACAAACAAACAATATAGATCTTTAAATAGAACATAGGTCTTGAAGAATGGTCAAATATTGTAAATATTTTGAGGACCATGACCTTTGCAATATAGCCTATGACCTACGGATTTTTGTTTCTTCAAAAAATGATCAAATGAAAATTGTGGTATCCAAAATATGCCTAAGATCAGAGTCTTCTAAAAAATAGAGAACAAATGAAACCCTAGCACATTGATCTCAGTGGATGAAGCAACAATAAGCAACAAAATTGAGTTAAAAAAGACCGTACTTAGGTAGAGAAGCCAATAACTAGCTTGAATCAGATGATTGAAGCTTAAAACAAGCAAAAAACTTGATGAAACCCTCAATCATAAATGCCCAAATCTAAAAAAGCACCACTACAGAGGCTATTAGGCCAAAAATTGAATCAATCCTTCAAATAAATTCACCAAAATGAACCAGAGAATCATCAAACTTGCACAATGTCAATTTTTCTAAAGAAGTTGCATTTTTGCAAAAAAAAATCCATACAATTCTGTACGGACCGTATGGTACTACGGGCAAAAAAAATTGTAAAAATTGACAATGTCCAAAATTGATTTTTTGATAGTCAATCCTTACTAATTTGGACCTTCCAGAGTCAATAGCTATGTTCGTTTGGATCTACGAAGAACTATTAACTAGGTTAGGTGCAAGATTTTCTCATAAGGGAAGGGTTTTACTACCATGGCTTTGATACCATGTTGGAGCAACTAAGCTCAACGGATAAGAACCAAAATTACTTCCACAAGATAAATTACACAAAATAAGCCAATAACATATATATTCAAAATATAAATAAAAATGTACAATATGCCTTGTATAAATAGGCAAGAGAGAGGAGGTAGGAAGGTAGGTCAAAATGACTAACTACTCCTCAAAAGGTGCATGACTTGTCTAGCTCAAGTTACACATGTTTGATAAAGTGGCAAGTATGCATGCAATAGATGTCTTCAAAAGATGAGGACACATGTCTCAACCATATGAGATGAGACAAACTCCTAAGATTCCCTAAGTGGAGACTTAAGAATAGTGTGAATAGGACCTAGTCAATGTAGATGGGTAAAAGCTATTTTCACACTAACACATTATACATATCTATAGGTTTTACTTTCTAACAACTCTCCATTGATCCTTTTCTTCCATGAGATCTTCCATCTTCAAGTTTTACAACTTGTACCTAGAGTCAGTAAACATCTCAATATCTAAATGGGAAGTACAAGCCATGGCTCCAACCACACATAAATCTACAAACCCACTAAGTTTACAGCTCATAGTGTAGACAAAAAAATCTACAACACTTCTAAGAAAGGTGTTTATATATAATTAAAACCAAAGCTTTGATATAAAATGTTGAGAAATAAGATAAACTACTATAGTGAATGCATATCCAAATGTTGAACAAATTTGATATACTATTTAATGTAGTAGGGTAAGTTCATGGAAATGGAGGACAAAAAGGGGGTCAAAAGTGGCCATTTTATTTAAATCACCTAAACCTAAACTTGATGACTAATTCAAGATGTTTACACTCACAATTTGAAGATATGATAAGAACAAGAATTGTAGTAGTCTCAATGTAGTTTCTAAACTACTAAATATATTTTAAATGGTTAAGGTTGAGAGGGTGAAAAGTTGAGTGGGCACAAAAGTGTTCCTATTTTTATCACTACAATATAACATATTGTCTTGTGTGCCCCTTATTTTTTTCTGCATTAGGTATTTTTAAAAACTGGCTGGTAGAAATATAGCCAAGAGTGAATACTACAAGTTGTGTAATTTTGATATTTTTTAATTAAATTTATTTTGTGACTTTTGAAGTGGATGAATCCTAAAAACTACATCATTGAGTATCTTTGTGTGTCACATTTACTTGCACAAAACTAATTGAATGTGTATAGAATGTAGTGTAGAACAATCCTATATAATTTTTTCAAATTTTGATAAGGGGTTCCAATGTTATAAATAAAAACCAATACATATGTATTGGAAGAATATGAAGACACTCTTCATAATTATTTTTTTAAAATACCTTAATATATTCAAAATATTAAAAAAATTATATGGCTAGAAAGCTAAGAAGTAGCTCATCATTTTGGTGGTGATTTTGTAAAATTTCATTGTAAAACATGTAAATATGATGAGGTTGAAGATTGAATTCGTTATTTTATATTGAAAACACAAATTTAGGAGATAAAAGGGATGTCCAACCTTTAGACTTGAAATCCTAAGCCTAAATGGGCAAAGATCATAAAAAATTTCAATTCAGGTCACTAAAAACATGAACATGTTATTTATGCTTTGAAAAATAAATACAAACATAATACAAGTGCATTATCTTTGCATTAATTTTGCAAAACATAACACGCATGCATTATGGATTCCATCCAATCCTAGCCATAGTGCATACATTTTATGGCTCATATGCATTTTTCCTATAATCTCAAGTTTGGCCACTAAATTATCCCCCATTTTCATGCACTTACCCAGCATGTCACTAACTATTAAATCAAATGAGGACAAGAATATATCAATAAATTAAAATTAGCAAAACTCATATTAAACACATAACACTAGAATTTATATGTAGAAAACCTATTGGAAAAAAGCTCTACCACCAAAGAGGTCCTTGATCTTGAGTCAATTAGATAAATACTTTACATAACGCAATCCATCCAACTCCTCAGTCGAATAGAATTTTTGTAGCATAACATCATTTCACTTACAAGGCATGATGAAACCTCTATCTTATGCCTCCAATCTATAAATCAAAGAGAAGAGGAAAAGAACAAATAGTTTCCCAAAACTAAATGCCATAAAAATATGGTCCAAGTCAAAAACCGACAACCCCATAATGCATTTACACAAATACTCAAGATATATATCAATTACACTAGACATATTTGACTCCATAAATCCCAATAGAAACTACTCCCAAGTCCAATGCTCCAACATGAAGCCACTAACTGATGTGGACCCCACCCATCATAAGAAAATGCTTTACTCTCACAAATGTAACTCCCTACTACCTATGAGAGAAAAGTCAATTTACATTCAAGATAGCAATAATAACCCCCACTTTTGACCTACCAACTATAACCTCATTGTTAATGCCATTACAACAACATTCAAGATTCCTTAGAATAATAATAATAATAATAATAATAATAATAATAATATATTATCCCTCAACACCTAATGGGCATCCAAGTACCCATTCCAAGAGTGTTGGAGACACATATGATATACATGGGATTGCAAGGTTAATAGTACCTAATCCTATTATGGACTATAATGACCATGGTCTTCAAATATCTTTGAGACACATTAGAGTGTTTTCTCTACTACTAGGGAGGAGAAAATTTTAGTAATATAATGGATATATGATGATTTATGGATGTTAATTGGGTAGAACATGTGGATAGAATTAGTTCTACTAGTTGGTATCTATGTACCCTATTCACTAGTCTGATTAGTTGGATGAGAAAATATGGGATATGAATCTTCTCTTTGACTATAAAGGTATGGTGAATGGTAGCTACCCTCACCGATAAGGAAGTAGTTTTTCTCTAGAGATTATATTTTGAACATTGGGTTGACTCAAGATATAGTGTTGATTTAGAGTGATTGTTAGCATGTCACCACCTTGGTAAATAACTCTTTCAGATTAAATGTACAAATGAAGTACATTAATGTGCAATATCATTTTTTAATGATATGATTGATACTATTAGAATTGTGGTCATGAAGGTGTACACTTTTATAAATATAGAAGATGCATTGATGAAGCCCATGAACACACAAAAAAGGAAACATTTGTGATTAGGGAACTAGATGCAATAAAGTTATTTAACTATTTTCATTAAAGTATTCCTTCTCAAAGATTCACCCCTGCATGCATATGACTATCCATTAGATCCATAGGCTTATTGGATTGGCTAGTCATATATATAATAAATAATTAAAAGTAAGGGAATTCAATATGATAGAAAACTAAATAAATTTTAAATCTAGTCCAAAGCTCCATGGGCATATTAAAAAGAAAATGGCATAGTTTGGAAGATAAAATCCTACAATGGGAAATAAGACATGAGAGAAAAAAAAATGAAATAAAATTAGTTTGTTGGGTCCATGAACTTATGAGAGGGAAATGACATATTGGGGAGACTAATGACTCTGATAAAGGACCTAAATGTGAGGAACTTATGAAACATGAAATAAAATTATATATTTGAAGTTCAAAAAAGTCTTGCAATGAGATTATAGGTGTCGTGCTATATATACAATATCATAGCACGAGTTCATAATGGGTATTTAATATTAGAAATAATAGATAATATATTGCTAGCTATAGATTTGATTCAAAAAGGGTATTGTATGTACACCTTGTATAAAAATATATCAATTAAATGGGAAAGGAATCCCCGTAAGCATCCACCAAGAGGGTCTCATACATCAAATTAGTGTCTCACTTGGCAATTTTAAGTTAATTACCTTTACCTTTCTCTACCTTTTTAAAATAGAACTTGAATATTGCTATGAATTTATTCACAAGATTGAAATAGATAACACTAAAGATGAATTTTCAATGTTGATGGATGGATCTAAGATAGGTGAACAATTATAATTTTAGTTTCTTGTAATTTCCCACTACATCAATAGTAATTTCTTATGTTGATTCAAAATTCATCATCCCTTATTCACATGAACAAGTTCTCATTAATTTTTATGTTAGTGTAGGATATTATTAGAATATTCCTACACACATAGTATTGCAGAGATACTAAGTAGAGTTGCAGTACCATTTTGGTTTTCAAGGGTGCAATTTTTTAACTAAGTCCAGGGGAGCATAGTGTAGATATCTTCTTGTAAGGGGGAGTACATATAGTTTTAGGATTGATACATATAGTCAATAAAATGAGGAAGAATGGATTTTTGTGTGTGTTCTCAAGCATATGTGCATTGATAACTCAAGAATAGAAATATAAATTATTCTATAAATATTGAAATCCTAAGTCTAAAAGGATCAATACCCTAGTGTGTGTGGAGAGAGATTTAGGAGATGTAAAAATCTAAGATACAAAGGAAATAACACAATACAAAAGTAACAAAGAAAGAGGAAAAGAATGGAAAACCATCCCAAAAAGATAAAGCCTAATGGCATGTAGGAAGATTCACAAAACCAAGGGCCTATTGTAAAATGCTCTAGAAGACTGGAGGAAAAGATAGAAATTATAGGAGGAAGTAGATTGTTGGAAGCTTGCTAGTGTTGTCATTGATGTCAACCTTTAGTAGATGGTTCACTTAGTTTCCAAGTGCTTTTGAGAAAATTTGAATAAAAAGGTGTGTAGTGTGATAGACATATGTTCAATGTTATGCTTTGCATTTCTTTATAATTGAAGATATGCTTGTGTGGTTTTGGAAGTGATGATTAGAGGTGTTCAGAGGTGTTATATCCAGAGTTTCAAGTTTTGGATCATGTAGCAATAGAAGATGTGTTTAGAAGAATGTTTTGACTATGAAGAAGGTTGTCTGGGAGAAATGAGTTTACTGTGCATCTCTCCGTGTTAAGGTTCCTTGTCTTGTAGATCTGGGAAAGTGATTATATTGTCTATATCTACCTTCTCTTGAAGTTTATAGTGTTGAGGTGATTTGCAAGTCCAGTTCTTGTGTTGGTTTTTAGTAGCAGTGTATTGTAGAAGATTCTGATGATGCTAATTTTTTTGGAAAGGTGTGTGGATGTTGTGGAGTGTCTCTCTATGATCCACATGATGTTATTAAACTTAGAGAAGCATGGATGTGGTCATTAGCTTGGGTTTGGCCTACCTAACTTGATAATGCTATTTGCAGAGGTACCTCATGGATTGTTAATGTGATGAGACACATAAGGATAAAAATTTGATTCTTAGTTAACACTTGATGTGGTCCACCTTCACTTCATTCCACTATGGAAGTGTTTGGTGCTGACTTATTTGGTGTTGCACGTTTAAGGTGCACACATTTCATTAAGGTTGACCTAGTTGACTTTATTTTAGGTCATGATGGTATAAATAAAAGATGAAGTTTGAGTGGAGCATGTAGAGAAGATGATGTGAATGTAAATTAAGGGTGGTGAATTGAGTGCAAACTTAAATGCCTATGACTCCCAGATGTAGTGAGCAGAAGGTGTCTACATTTTAGTTTGCTTGAAGTTGCTAGGGGCAATGAGCCAAAGGTTGCGGATGGCATGAAGTTCCAGTGGTGAATTTCTCTTGTTGCTTTGAGATAGTGAATCTCTCTATAACAGTCCTCTTTTATTCTTCTCTCTTCTAGACAGTGAGTCCTTTCGGTAGTGAGGCTTTCTTCTGGGTAGTGAGCTTATTTGTTTTCAATGTCGCTATTCATATATATGTGAGCTAATCCTCACCGTGGTTTTTTCCTTCTTGGGTTTTCCACATAAATATGGTGTTCTTATGTTTTTGAATGTGTTTGCATTGATGCTTCATATGTTTACATTCTGCTAATGCATAATAAGAGGTTGATGTTTGGAATTGCTTTGAGGGTTTAAAGTTTTAATACATAACTGATTCACCCCCCTCTTAGTTGTTCTATGCATACTAACAATTGGTATCAAAGCCAATTTCCTTGAAGAGGCTTGACCACTTGAGGAATATATGGATGGCACTTAGGAAAGATATTGAGATTCCCTTGTTTTATGGATCAAATTATGCTTTCTAGAAGATCAAGATGGAAAGTATTCTTGTCTCTTTAGGGTGTGGCGTGTGGAAGTTAGTTGAGAAAAAATGCACTATACCTTCTAATGGTTCAAATGATGAAGAGGAGATTAAAGACTACGAGAACATTGGCAAGGCAAGGAGTGCTTTGCCGAATAGTTTTTCTGATTTAGAGTTGGTAAAGGTAATGAGCTAGAAAACTACTCATGAAATATGGAAGAAGCTGGAAAGTATCTATGAAGGACATGACAAGGTCTTGAAGCAAGAAAAGATGTAGAATTTGAAGATGAAATTTGGAACCCTAAAGATGTTAGAGGATGAAAATATTGCAAGCGACATGCAGAAAATGGATGAAGTTGTCAACTCCATCGATGGTCTTGGTGGAAAGATGGAAGCTAAGAACTCTTCCAAAATCTTATAGTGATAAAGTTTCTGCTATTGAGGAAGTTCAAAATTTGGATACTTATACTAGGGATCAATTGCTTGGTACTTTAACTACTTTTGAATTGAGAGAGTTTGGTCAAGATGATTCAAGGAAAGAGACTACTTTTAGGGTTAGCAAGACAGAAAAAAAAATGTTGAATCAGATCAAGATGACTTTGATGAAGTGGAGGAAAATTTGGTAAGTAGATTGAAAAAGGGCTCAGGAAAATACAAAGGTAAGTTACCCTTCAAATATTTCACTTGTGGAAAGATAGGTCATTATGGTTCAAAATGTCCAATCAAAATTTCAAATGACAAATACAAGGATAACAAAGGTAAATCAATCAAGAGAAGTTATTATGGTAAATAATATGATAGCATATCTGATGATGAGTCTGACTATCCAGATGATTAAAATAATGAATGCTTGTTCATGGCTTTGAATGTTGGAACCAATTCCACTGACTCTGAAAGATGTATGAAGGAAACTACTCCAAAAACATGGCACAATATCAAACGAGCTTTGGTAACTGCTTTTCATGGAAGAGAAGAGTAAAATCACTGGATAATTGATAGTGAATGTTCAAATCATATGATAGGTGATAAGAATAAGTTTGTCAAGCTTGAGAAATTTGATGGAGGTTTTGTTAAGTTTGGAGATGATGCATCTGCTAAGATTTGTGGAAAAGGTTCAACCAGTTTTAATGGCAAGCACAATACAGATGATTTTCCTATGTCAAAGGTCTCTGACATAATCTTTTAAGTGTAGGACAAATGTGTAGCAAAGGATATAAGGGAGCAATGGAGGAACAAACTCAACCAACACCAAGTATTTAAAAGGGGTCAGTGGCCCCTTCCTTCAAAATACTAATAACAACTACTTCAGTAAAAGGTTCCCTAGGAAGAACCAAACTAAATGGTCCCAAGTGAGGTGATTAGACTACTAGACACCCCTTCAAAACAAAATAGATTATCTTATCCTTTGATTAAGAAACCAAGTGTACATTGGGCACTAAATGTAGGATAGACAGTACAATAAGTGAAATATTTCAATATTGTTGATCAATTAAACAAATTTATATGATCAACATACCACTCTAGGGGGTCCGTTCTCTCTCACAATAAATGAAGTTACTCAAGGAGGCCTTAAAGAAGAAAAAGGCATCCACCAAACAAAAGCATCAAGCCATCAACATATTAGAAGATAGCCAAAAGCAACCCACAAACTTGTAGATTTTGATGAAATAAATGTTGGACTGTTATATCACATACCAAATTAAAAGGTAATCCAAACCTAGTGATCTATTGTAATGACCTCTTTTCCCCCTAATTTTAAAATCCACAAATTTGACAAATACAAGGGAAAGGGAGACCCTCGAGATCACATCAAAGAATTTTTCATGGCTTGTCAAGAAGTTTCCTATAATGATGTGTACCTATTAAAACTCTTTCCACAAAGTTTGACAGGTCAGGCCTTGGATTGGTTCACATATCTAACTCCAAGCACTATCAATACCTTCCTTGACCTAGCAGGAAAATTTGTTGCACATTTATCCTACAATGTCAAGCATGATCTTACAATGTTAGATCTTTGTAATGCTAAGCAACGTAATGGAGAAAGCTTTGCTGCTTATTTTGAATTTAAATATTATTAAGTCTAGTTGTATCCTCCAATTTTAAAATTTCGTGAGAAATATTATTAAGGAAAATATAGGCAGAGCATATGGGATCCACGTGCATGCAAAATGACTCCTCAATTATCTCTAGTGTTGGTGAGAAAATTTAGGAAGAACACGGGAGCATAAGATTCTAAGCTTTATGGGCAATTCCATGAGAAATTATAAAAGTTCATGTTTGATGGCGGAAAGTCATTTATAACCAGATGAAAAAGTTGCGGGTCACATCTCATCACTTTTACGTCTATCTACATAGGAATTGAAGTCTGTCTAAACCAACATACACATGGGTATGATTGAAAAGCATTTCTTTCGGAAGGAGGGAATAGTCTCTGCCCAATTTTCGAACATCTATTGAAATTTCTAACACTCAAGAAGATATGATATGGATATGTATGCGAAATGCGGGTCATGTGCAGAAGCATGAAACATAAGCTCGCCATGGAAACTAGACAAGAATAAAGATGCCACGTCCAATTAAGACGTCCTTGAAACTTTGTATATTATTTTTTTTCCGGGAGATTAGTTGAAATATTGTTGCTCGTGTTGCCTTTTTCTTGTCATTTCAGCAATACGTGCGCGTTGGCCTAGTTTCAGAATGTTTTATAACGGAACGTAATAATTTAGAGTCTGACCTCTTAAATTTTCATCGAAATGGTATTGATATTGTTATATGACCAGTCAAATATCTGGTATTGTTTTTAAGTCAAATGTCAACTGCTATAGTATAATCGTAGATGCCCCCATTCATGTCCATTACCACCGTAAGATTAGCAACGTAAGAACGTGCATATAACCATATTGTCAACCGGTGGGGCTCAAGGTTCCGCGTTTTCTACAGACTGAATTTCTATATAAGAGAGGCTAAAGCCATAACATGCCGTATAACCATTGCAAATCTTAAATCTTCCCTCATCAAAAATGGCCACCAATCAAGCCTTACAACCATTGCTTCTTTTAGTTGCTATCTTTCTTTTCCAGTCAGTGATGGCGAAGTCATTTGGAACTTCTGAAAATATGACCAACGTTGAAAATGCTGTTAAATATCATGTTGAGAAGCCGGAGCTCGTAGTTCAAATGGTCGAAAGGCAAGCATGTCGCCTTTGAATCTAAGACATTTTATAGCATTAAAAAAAGATGGTATGGAAATGAAATTTAATGTCTTACCGCATTTTGGAATATCATGTGAAAAGTAAGGCTTACTTCTAATGCGGGCTGATGCTAAATTCCAAGGTTTATTAAACGTGCTTCTACTTATACTTATGCTGTTACTCTATTCTCTCTTTACTGCGTTTTCTATGATATTATTCTTGTAAAGCTGTTATAGACCAAATTTGTATTCCATATATCATCATACCATTGTATAATTTATATATGTTGTTGTAGAGATTAATTGCGGAAAAGATATTGTAAGTTAGTCAGTTCAATTTATAAAACACCAAAGTTGTAGTATTGTTTTACTGCTAACATATGTCGTTGAGATTATTAAGAAATATCAAGAGCTACTGTGCAGGAGTCTGAATACTTCGAAAAGGCAGCTGGGCTCTCTGTCGTGTGGAACGGCGAACCCCATTGACGACTGTTGGCGTTGTGATCCCAACTGGGTTAATAACAGAATGAGGCTGGCTGACTGTGCCATCGGATTTGGCAAGAACGCTATTGGAGGTAAGCAGGGCAGATTTTATGTGGTTACAGATCCCAATGATGATGACCCGGTCAATCCTCGCCCCGGCACTCTGCGCCACACTGTTATTCAAACCGAGCCTCTCTGGATTATTTTCCAAAGAGATATGGTTACTCGGCTCAAGGAGGAGCTCATCATGAACAGTTATAAGACTATTGACGGTAGAGGAGCCAACGTTCATATAGCAAATGGAGCTTGCATTACAATACAGTATGTGAACAACATCATCATTCATGGAGTTCATATCCATGACTGTAAACCTGCGGGAAATACGAATGTTAGGAGCTCCCCCACCCATTATGGGTATAGAACCAGGAGTGATGGAGATGGGATTTCCATCTTCGGAGGAAGCACAATTTGGGTAGACCACTGTTCGTTGTCAAGCTGCGCAGATGGACTGATCGAAGCCATCATGGGCTTCACTGCTATCACCATTTCAAACAACTTTTTCACTCACCATGACAAGGTGCTCAACTGCTTATTTCCTCTCTCATAAATTCATTTTTCTTAAAAAAAACCTTCACAATTGTATTTTTATCACACAGGATCTTAGAGAAGGGTACTAAAAGCCCATTATCAGACAGAAACATAATATAATGTTAGTATCTATTAAGTTATCAATTAAAAAAGCTATTGCTCTAGTTAAATATTTAGTGGTTTTTTGTAGGTCATGCTCCTAGGACACAACGACGACTACACCCAAGACGTTAAAATGCAAGTAACAGTTGCATTCAACCACTTTGGAGAAGGGCTTGTTCAGCGTATGCCCAGGTATGAATAAAATCTTACAAGAATTCTGTAATCCTTATACCAAGACAACTATACAACTTGCTGAAGTTTATCTGTCTGTTCTCCATTGAAGCTTCAAAAATTAATGTTTTAATGCAGGTGCCGACATGGATACTTTCATGTGGTGAACAATGATTACACCCACTGGGAAATGTACGCAATCGGGGGAAGTGCAAACCCCACCATTAACAACCAAGGCAACAGATTCCTTGCCTCTGACAATCGATTCGATAAGGAGGTAAAAGGCCTATACAACTCATGTCTCTTATTTATCTCTTTGGTTTACAATGGATGTAGAATAGTTATGACGAGTATGAGTAATGTGCTGGTGACAAAGCATGAAGATGCAACAGAAGATACGTGGAAGAATTGGAATTGGCGATCAGAGGGAGATCTGATGTTAAACGGGGCATTCTTCACAGCATCAGGGGCTGGAGCATCCTCAAGCTATGCCAAAGCTTCGAGTATGGCGGCAAGGCCTTTCTCTATTGTGGGCTCTATTACTGCAACTGCAGGTGTTCTCACCTGCACAAAAGGTTCCTGCTGTTAGACCAAAACACATGTATGTGCTATTATGCGCAAACTGTTTAGATTCATTCCACTCTGTAACTTGGCAGGCGTGGACGCACTGAATGATGCATCTGTCTCTCTCCAGACAATATGATCATGTATCAATATAATTAGGGGTTGTTAGTTATTTTAGTTTTGTTTGTTGAGACTCTACAGTCTTCTTCTACTAAATGGAATATATCAATCTTCTTTTTCTTAGATTAGAAGCCTAGTGGAGGAGGGCCAATATGATGTTTATTATTTTGCTTGCCACTCAATAATAACTTAATCTTTATAGAAGTAATGCAGAAAAGCAATTTGTGGTGGAAAATTTTGAAACTATTGACGGGTAAGTGCACAAAGATGGGGGGCCAAAAAGTGGCCAAATTCTTAAAACTTTTTAAAAAGCCATAACGCGCTCACGTTATAGCGCGCTCGCGTTATGGCTTGGTGTTGCCGAGCCTTTGGCTCGGCAACACAAAACCATAATGTGCTCGCGCTATAACGCGAGCGCATTATAACGTGAGTATAACTCACTCGCATTATAACGCAAGCGCATTATTGTTTTCTTTGCATTTTTTTCTTTTTTGTAAAAGTTTGCCCAATGTTTAAGGGTCGAGGGTTTAATGGTTGAAGGATTAGGGTTTAAGGCATACTATCAAGGGTAGAAGGTTTAGGGTTGAAGGTTTAAGGGATGAGGGTTGAGGATTTAGGGATGAGGGTTAAGGGATTAGGGTTTAAGGTATAGTGTTGAGGGTAGAGGGTTTAGGGTTTAAGGTTTAAGAGTTGAGGGGTGAGGCTTTAGGGATAGGGTCTAGGGTTTAAGTTATAGTGTCGAGGGTTGAGGGTTTAGGGATAGGGTTTAGGATTTAAGTTTTAAGGGTTGAGGATTTAGGGATAGGGTTTAGGGTTTAAGGTTAAATGAGAGACCTAGATGGCTAAGGACAGATGGAGAGGTAGACAAGGAGTGACTGAGAAACTTAGAGAGGGGAGAGGTAGAGGTGAGTGGGAGATATAAGTGAGAGATAGAGAGGTGAGGGGAGAGAGAATAAAATGAGAGAGTGAAGTTGACAACTTGAGGGAAAGATGGGTAAGGAGGAGGGAGACAGGTGGAGAGGAATGTAAATATCTAGAGAGCCCTGAGAGATATACAAGTGAGAGACCTACAACCTAGGGAGAGAGGGGTGAGAGAGATATAGGAGAGATGGGAGTGAGGCAGATAGGGGAGGAGAGGGGTGGATAAGGGTTGAGGGTTTAAGGGTCAAGGGTTTAGGGTTTAAGGGTTGAGGGTTTAATGGTCTAAGGGTTGAGGGATTAGGGTTTAAGGTATAGTGTCGAGGGTTGAAGCCTAATCCCTCAACCCTCGATACTATACCTTAAACCCCAAGGTTGAGGGATTAGGGTTTTAAGGTATTGTGTCAAGGGTTGAGGGATTAGGGTTCAACACTCGACACTATACGTTAGACCCTAATCCCTCAACCCTTAGACCCTTAATACCTCAACCCTTAAACCCTCAACCCTTAAACCCTAAACCCTTGACCCTTAAACCCTAAAGCCTTAAACCCTTAACCCTTATCCACCCCTCTCCTCCCCTATCTGCCTCACCCCCATCTCTCCCTTATCTCTCTCACCCCTCTCTCCCTAGGTTGTAGGTCTCTCACTTGTATATCTCTCAGGGCTCTCTAGATATTTCCCTTCCTCTCCACCTCTCTCCCTCCTCCTTACCCATCTTTCCCTCAAGTTGTCAACTTCACTCTCATTTTATTCTATCTCTCGCCTCACCTCTCTATCTCTCACCTCTATCTCCCACTCACCTCTCTACCTCTCCCCTCTCTAGGTATCTCAGTCATTCCTTGTCTGCCTCTTCATCTATCCTTAGTCATCTAGGTGTCTCACTTAACCTAAACACTAAACCCTATCCCTAAGGCCTCAACCCTCAACCCTTAAACCTTAAATCCTAAACCTTATCCCTAAACCCTCTACCCTCAACACTATACCTTATACCCTAATCCCTTAACCCTCAACCCTAAAGCCTCAACCCTCAACCCTTAAACCTTCAACCATAAACCTTGTCTCCAAACCCTCTACACTCGACACTATGCCTTAAACCCTAATCCCTCGACTCCTAAACCCTTAATCCCTCAAACCTTAAACCCTTAAACCCTATATACGCTTTACACTTAACCTTGGACACTCAACCTTGAACACTATCCCTCAACCTTCAAACCTCTACCCTCTACCCTATACCCTAAACCCTAATCCCTCAACCCTCAATCCTCAACCCTAATCCCTCAACCCTCAACCCTAATTTTGATTTTCTTCCATTGATTAACATCATTGTTGTTTTCCCCATCAGAAACCAATTCATTCAACAACTTGCTGCCCATTGGTTGACTTGAACTACATATTCTGTTAGAAAAAAGGGCATCTTTTATTTGTATCAATGTTGGTATTCATAAGCTGAATAGCATTGATATTTTTCACACACCCTATTCTTTGAAATATCTTAACCTTAAAATATGACTTGGATATGTACTTGAACACAACAAAATCTCCAATCTCCAACCCATGATGATTCACCAAATTTTCCCAACCGTGCCTAAATTCTAGTTTATTTATTGTATACCCTCAACCCTAATCCCTCAACCCTAATCCCTCATCCCTAAACCCTAAATGCTATCCCTATTCCTAAACCCTCAACTCTCAACATTAAACCCTAATCCATCAACCCTAAACCCTAATCCCTCAACCCTAAACCCTATCCCTAAACCCTCAACTCTCAACACTATCCCTAAACCCTCAACCCTAAACCCTATCCCTAAACCCTCAACCCTAAACCCTATCCCTAAACCCTAAATCTATGTTTCTTGTTTTCCACCCTGCACTTAGGGGAGGTATATTGTTATGAAATAGGCAAATAATCTCCCATTGTTTACTGGCTCACGTTTTGTCCTGCTATAGATTGATCCATTAATATTTGTGCCTATCTCACCTTCGATAGCACCTTTACAATATCTCACCTCTAGTTCCATTAGCTCATGTTCTATATCTCACTTATCTCTCCCCCTCACCTCTCTACCTCTCCCCTCTCTATGTCTCTCAGTCACTCCTTGTCTACCTCAACCCTAAACCCTCGACCCTCAACCCTATCCCTAAACCCTCAACCCTCGAACCTCAACCCTCAACGTCAAAACCTAATCCCTCAACCCTTAACTTTGATCCCTCGACCCTCAACCCTATCCCTAAACCCTAAACCTTAAAGCCTCAACCCTCAACCCTCAATGTCAAATCCTAATCCCTTAACCCTTCACTCTAATCCCTCAATAGTAAACCCTATCCGTAAACCCTTAACACTATACCTTAAACCCTAATCCCTTAACCCTCAACCCTAATCCGTCATCCCTCAACTCTAATCCCTCATCCCTAAACCCTAAATGCTATCCCTATTCCTAGACCCTCAACAGGCTCGATACTATACCTTAAACCCTAATCCCTTATCCCTAAACCCTCCAACCCTATCCCTAATCCTTATACCCTTGACCCTCAACGCTATCCTGAAACCCTTAACCCTTGAACCTCAAGGTACTCAACCCTCAACGTCAAACCCTAATCCCTCAACCCTTAACTCTAATCCCTCAACCCTCAATCCTATCCCTAAACCCTAAACCCTAAAGCCTCAACCCTTAACTCTCAACGTCAAATCATAATCCCTCAACCCTTCCCTCTAATCCCTCAACCCTAAACCCTATCCCTAAACCCTCAACACTATACCTTAAACCCTAATCCCTCAACCCTCAACCCTAAACCCTAATCCCTCAACCCTCAACCCTAATCCATCATCCCTCAACTCTAATCCCTCATCCCTAAACCCTAAATGCTATCCCTATTCCTAAACCCTCAACAGGCTCGATACTATACCTTAAACCCTAATCCCTTATCCCTAATCTGTATACCCTTGACACTCTACTTTACCCTAATCTCTTGACCCTCAACCCTATCCTAAAACCCTTAACCCTCGAACCTTAATGTACTCAACCCTCAACATCAAACCCTAATCCCTCAACCCTTAACTCTGATCCCTCGACCCTTAACCCTTAAAACTTGAACCCTAAACCCTCAAACCTCAACCCTCAACCCTTAACTCTCAACATTAAACCCTAATTCATCAACCCTAAACCCTAATTCCTCAAACCTAAACCTTATCCCTAAACCATCAACCCTCAACACTATACCTTAAACCCTAATCCCTATCCCTTAACCCTTAAAACTTAAACCCTATCCATATACCCTCAACACTTGACACTATATCTTAAGCCTTAAACCCTCATCCCTAAAGCCTCAACCCTCAATCCTTAAACCTTCAACCCTATCCCTAATCCCTCTACCCTCGACACTCTAACCCTAACCTTGACATTAAACACTAATCCGTCAACCCTAAACCCTAATCTGTCAACCCTAAACCCTCAACCCTCAACACTATACCTTAAACCCTAATCCATCAACCCTAAAACCTACTCCATCAACCCTCAACCCTAAACACTATCAATAAACCCTCAACCCTTGACACTATACCTTAAACCCTAATCCCTCAACCCTCAACCCTAATCCCTCAACCCTCAACCCTAATCCCTCATCCCTAAACCCTAAACTCTATCCCTATTCCTAAACCCTCAACCCTCAACACTATACCTTAAACCCTAATCCCTTATCCCTAAACCCTAAACACTATCCCTCAACCCTTAACCCTTAAAAATTAAACCCTAAAACCTATCCAAAAACCCTCGATGCTCAACACTATATTTTAAACTCCAATCCCTTAACCCTCAGCCCTAAAGCCTCAACCCTCAATCATTAAACCTTCAACCCTAAACCCTATCCCTAATCCCTCTACCCTCAACACTCTACTTTAACCCTAATCCCTTGACCATCAACCCTATCCCTAAACCCTCAACCCTCAACCCTCAACTCTCAAAATTAAACCCTAATCCGTCAACCCTAAACCCTAATCCCTCAACCCTAAATCGTATCCCTAAACCCTCAACCCTCAACACTATACCTTAAACCATAATCCCTCAACCCTAAACCCTAATCCCTTAACCCTAAACTCTAATCCCTATCCCTAGACCCAACAAAACTGCTTTGCCTTATGTTAGGTTGTTAAACACATCATTTTTGACACTCTTCTCTTAAAGATATTTGAGTTGCAAGAATATATCAGAGAAATGGCTATGAACTTTTTTAATGTTAGTAATGTTATATGGCATGTTTTTCTGGCCCATCTGGGGTTCATTATGCCAATAGGTGTACACACTATGAGAAAAGCTTTGCGTATGGTACATCCACAGTGAGTAATTAACAGTTCAAATCAAAAGGATGATCATTATGAGAAAAGCTTTGCATTGGGGTACATCTATGTTTCTTGCTATCCACCCCGCACTTAGGGGAGGTATATTGTTATGAAACAGGGAAATAATCTCCCATTGTTTAGTGGCTCTATCCATAAGAAATACTAAACTATACCTTAAACCCTAATCCCTCAACCCTAAACCCTATCCCTAATCCCTCTACCCTCAGCACTCTACCTTAACCCTAATCCCTTGACCCTTAACCCTAAACGCTATCCCTAAAGCCTCAACCCTAAACCCTAATCCCTCAAGGTCCTAAACTCTAATCCCTTATCCCTAAACTCTAAATCCTATCCCTAAATGCTCAACCCTTAACCTTAAACCTTAATCACTCAATCCCTATCCACCCCTCTCCTCCCCTATCTGGCTCACTCCCATCTCTACCCTCCTCTACCCTCGACACTATACATACATACATATAGGCATACATAGATGCATACGTACATATAGGCATACATACATACATACATATAGGCATACATATATACATGATTAATAGCCTTAAACATAAAAAATTTTAAGTTGAACATTATTTAAAACATGAAAAACAGCACAAACTTTTGTGGAAAAGGAAAAATGCAAAGAAAAGAATAACGCGAGCGCGTTATAATGCGCTTGCGTTATGTATTGCTTTGGGAATCCCAAGCCTTGGGCTTGGGATTTGCTTTGGATTTCCAACCCAAAGGCTTGGAGTGCCTTTTGAATAGTAACAGACGTGTTTTTCCATATTCTTCAAGATTTTACATAATTTTGTTCATGCTAACCCTCAAATTTGCATGTGTTTCAAGGTCAAACAAATCAAACACCTGGGTAATGTTAGGCTTTCTCTCAGCTATCTGACAATGTAATTTTTTTCACATTTTAACAATGTTAAGCCTTTCATCTTTAATTTCTTTTGTTTGTGTGTCCGTTTTTGGGCAAAAACCACTGTTTGGTCTTTTTTTTATTGTAAATTAACTATTTATTGAAATTTCAAAAAAATTACATATTTAGAAACTAGACTCCATTCTACAAATATTAAAAAAAGAAAAAAATGATTTTCGATTAGTTTTCAAAATTTATAGGGGTAGCACGGCCAAAATTCTATTTTTTTAGGATGTGTCCACTTTGAAAATTAGTAAAAAATCAAATATTCATCAAAAAATTATCAGAAAAATCGGGCATAAACTACATGCTATTAGCTAATTTCTCACTAAAGAGATTTTAAAAATAACAAAAAAAAGTTGACCTTTTGAGGGAGGCACAAAACATCCTATGTTATGTTTTTTTGACAGAAACAACACCATTTTTTGTGGCTCCCTCTTTTGAACCCCTTAATCTATGTCATTTTTTTTAAAAAAATAGTAGTTTAGAAAGTAGACTCGGAGCACTACGAACATTGTTTTGGTTGCATCTCTAAATTTTGAGTGTAACTATTCTCAATTTCTCATCCAAGGCCAGTATTTCCTGATTTCAAAAAAAAAGTGGCCACTTAAGACCCCTTTTTGCCCCCCCATCTTCCTGCACTTACCCTGACACGCCGCTATAATTGCACATGAGCTCACCAAATGTATTTCAGTTCGCTTGTTTAATATTTTTATTTAATAGAAAGCAGAGATTACCGAACTGATGGAAAGTTGCATATGTCGTCCACTAATGTCATTGATGTTTGTTACATTACTGCTATCACAGACAATAACATTAAAACTAAATACCATCTAACATCTTTAAAAAAAAATTAAATGAGAGCCAAAGCTTTGAAAAGGAAAAATAAGGTAGTTAAATTAATTAAATATTAATTAATTAGGTTTTAATTAATTTAGATTAAATTGAGATGTTGGAGTTCAATGAGTCAAATTAAGTAATATAAATATTATGTATAATTATGTCATAAGTAGATATTATGAAGAGATAATTTTTTTAGCTTTTTGTCTAAAGGATGTGTGCCAATTGATGAAGACAGTGAGATCTATGCACCTTACAAATCTAGAGATGTCCTACATAGTCATTTATGTGGACCAAAATTAGAATATTCCCTTTTGCTCTATGTTGAGTTGTGGATCAAAATTAGAGATGTCCTAGATTTATGTGGATCAAAATCTACAAGTTTCTGGGCTACTTCTGGGTATCTTCTAATATGTTGATGGCTTGATGCTTTTGTTTACTAGATGCCTTTTTCTTCTTTAGGGCCTCCTTGAGTAACTTCATTTGTTGTGAGAGAGAATGGACCCCCTAGAGTGGTATGTTGATCATATATTGTTTAATTGATCAACAATATTGAAATATTTCACTTATTCTGCTGTCTATCCTATATTTAGTGCCCAATGTACACTTGGTTTCTTAATCAAAGGATAAGATAATTTATTTTGTTTTGAAGGGGTGTCTAGTAGTCTAACCACCTCACTTGGGACCATTTAGTTTGGTTCTTCCTAGGGAACCTTTTATTGAAGTAGTTGTTATTAGTATTTTGACGGAAGGGGCCATTGACCTCTTTTAAATACTTGGTGTTGGTTGAGTTTGTTCCTCCATTGTTCCCTCTTTAGTTCTTGTGAAGTGTTCAAATTTTAGTTGTAGCCTTCAAAAAGTATATGTTGGCTTAATGAGTGTATAAGCCTCACATTATTCCCAAGTTACTAAAGTCTATTCCTAGGCAAATTGGCCTAGCCCTGTTAACGTATTCTACATTGTGTCATCTAGATTTCTATCATTAGATTATATAGAAAGGGGAGTGACCTAGGGATAGTTATTATGGAGACATGTAGTAAAAGTATGGGGAGATGAACAATGATAATACCATAGAGGGGATTCGTCCACATTATTTCTCTGCACCACAACTAACTCCCTAATTAGATTAGGAAGGATTTATTGGAGACAAAGTTTTATAGGAATTAACTAGGTTTGGGGCTAGTTAAGAATCTTTTTAAGTTGGAGTGTCCCTTTGCTGGTAACTTTGGTTGTTTTAGGGGGTTTTTAACCCTAACTTCCTTCATAAATTTATGTTTCTATAATGGGGGATGCTAATTGTTTAGATGTGTAGGCATCCGATTCAAAATGTTGTTGTCTTTTAAGTGTCTTGACCCTATTAGACATAGTTTTAAGTAAAATATGAACCTTGTCAAGCTTACTGGGGGTTGGAAGTTCTACAAAATGATATCTTAGGGTTGTCTTATTTGTTGGGATCATGATTAGATCAATAACCTATTAGGTCATGGTTTGAGCATTAGTAGTAGGGTTGTAAAGAGGTTGTATATTTGGAAATAAAAGTGTGGAGGGCCTAGGGGATAACCTCCATATTTTCAAATTAAACATTTCTCAGATACAATAAATTTAGCATAGGCATCCAACAAGGCTTAAATGACTTAACCATCATAGTCTATTACTTTTAAGTAACAAATATAAGCCATACTTAATGGGTGTTGGACCTACAACAAAATTCTTTGGCAAGTATTCTAGAAACTATTATTGAAGTCATTGAGCATTTCTATTGTGGCCCCTTTTTATATTTGTGAGTTTCTTGAGAAGGGATGGAGCATCTCATATTTCCTTGGCTTTATTCATCAAATCCTTCCCTAATTGGCCATAATCACCAACTAAACGGGAGCCTAGAGATTGGTACCAATTTAGAGTCATGCCTTTGAATCATGGGGCTAAGAATCTCAAAGTAATGCTTTCTTTGTATTATTATGTATTGTGAAATGATTAACTATGCCATATAGGTATAAGGTCAAAAATTGCATACCCTACAATTTTGACACTACAAATTGTGCATATTTTATTGTCCATTACTATAGTATGTTTAATGGACCATTTTAGCCCTCTTTCCTAGCCTAGTTCCTAATCCAAATGACAAGCTTGGTGTGTTTATGTTCTTGTTTTATATTTTTAGTATTTTTGTTTGATGTGTCCATTTCACATTATTTTTCATCCATTTCTTCTTGGAAATTAGTGTGAGTGTGTAGACATCTACCCAATTGTGCTAGCATCCTAGAATTATATAGTCGTATGGGATCCATTTAGTTCTTGATATAGAGCCATTTTTTATTCCTTCTATTCATAAGTAACACTTTGTCCAAACTAGGACTGAAATTTGTATCACTATGCTTCTCATCACATCTACAATCCATGAGGTACATCTGCAAATAGTGCTAGCAAGCTAGGTTGGCCAGGTACGGGACTAATTCCTTTCCCTCACCCAGGAAAAGCTTCTAGTTCTGATGGTTAGCCACCTTAGCCTTCCTTTGCAGCTTAGTACCCTTAGTGGAAAGGCCAGTTGCCATGGCTATGACCTCTTTAGAGATTTCGAACCCAATTTTGCCAATGGTAACAATGCGATTTTGCCACGAAAGGGCACACTACACAAACAAGGTTTCATCGTAACCATTGAGGCATTCTAGAAAAGGACTTATGCCAGCTTCCTTACAATAATGCCAAACAACATCATTATCCTTAAATTCACAACAAGATATTGGCTCAATGCGAATCCTGTCGCCCCCCATTATCGCCTTACCCTCGAAAACACAAACAACACAGAGCCAAAGAGAGCTTTCCACAAAGTGTATTTACAAGATAATTCTAGATGCACTGAAAGGAATGATGAAATAATAAATGAAGCGATAAACCAATATGCACAAGTCGTCAATATCCCAAAACACCTTCACAATCTCCAATCGTTGCCAATTTTTCCCATGCTCGAATATGATATTTTTAAATTCACTATCATCATCACATATCCAACTCATCTTAACATGAGTGTTCAAAAATGCTAAAATGGAATTAGTAAAAAATGTACAATATGTCATAATAACCCCATACTCAAATATGTCATAATTCACTATTGGATAATGATGATTTGATTTGATTTGTGGATGGGGATTGACTTTTGTCTTAAGATAGGCTATGTTCTTAAGTAAAGAGTTTGAATTGGAAATTATTAAGGTGAAAAATACCTTAGCTAGATGGTTGATTTTGGATTGCTACTTAAGATAGGAAAGTTCTTAAGTAAGACAATGATAAAGGATGGTGGACTTGATTAAGGGCTTGATCTTAATTCATGAATTATGGGGCGAAAAAGGATGATATGGCTTGAAGGATAAAGTGAATGATAGGGATTTGAATATGGATTAAGGTGTGATTAGAATAGGGAGGGATTTGGTCGTGACTTGGATTTGGATTTTGATGGATAGTGGATCTGGTTTAAATGTGGATTTGGATCTCAATTTTGTAAACCTTTGGAAAAAGGATTTTTGTGTTTAGTTCTCTCTCAAAGGTGGACTTTGGACTTAGGATATTCAAGGTTTCGTAATGTTTGGATGTATTTGGATCAAGGAGGTATTCACAAGTTTATCACAAAGAAAACACACCAAGTACATGAACAAGACTATTATAGTGAGAGTGTCAATTTTGATGGCCCACAATTATGTTGTCTACCAAGTTTCAAATA
The DNA here is from genome assembly GCA_027924645.1 of Cunninghamia lanceolata. Classification (NCBI taxonomy): domain Eukaryota; kingdom Viridiplantae; phylum Streptophyta; class Pinopsida; order Cupressales; family Cupressaceae; genus Cunninghamia; species Cunninghamia lanceolata. The sequence continues at coordinate 1,948,382 of BSBN01001427.1, read as the reverse complement.
GCTAGGGAATGTAAGGTCATGTACCATCTATACACCCCTTACCATGGAGGCCAAGGCCTTGGCCACAATGAGCTCTATCTTTAAAAACTTAGAAGCATAGTGTGAGTAACTTCCCGAGCCTAACTGGTATTTGTTGCACCACAAAAAAAGGGTGGCCAAAAGTTCTTAATATAGGTCGTACATGTAACTCTGGGATGTCCTTGTTATACGCTCTAGGTAGGTGAGGCCAAAATCTATGAAGAAGGGCCTATCTACAAGTAGGTTGTCATGGTCGAATCTAGTTCCACATCGCTTTGACTCCTTATACAAAGGGGCATCAAGGCTATGCCAAACCCATGCGATGATGGCTCCTTTGAGGTGAGTCTTCTAATTCTCACCTGCTTTAATACTCCCTACTAAAACACATGTTTTGGGTCATCCCCTAAGCTGACGAAATCATTAGATAAGATTACTAAAGGGAAATAATTCCGACTGCTTTTCATTTCTAAGATCATCTTTCAATGCAAGGGAAGAGCATACATAACTTAGATCCCTGGGTTTAACACAACAAAAAGTAAACTATGAGGTATTTTTGATCTCCAAGATCACCTTGCGGTGTGAGGAGAGAGCATACGCACCAACTAACTTACACAAACACAACAAACAAGATTAATTGACCTTTAAGAAAATTAAATGTGCAACTAAGCTAGTGATAAATATAGTTGTAACATGCTTTCTCATATTACTCAGAATTCCACATACAATTTACTAAGAATGTAAAAGAACATTATAAAAATGAGTGAATTTTTTTTATACATCATTTGCATAATCACACAGAAATAAAGCATATCTATACTAAATATTTTCAACCTTGAAATTATAACATATTCAAAGATAAAATCATAGTTAAATCTTTTCACCTTACATTTATAAATAATTTGCACTTGGAAAAAGAATAATTTTACCTCATAAGTTTGACTTGTTACCAAATTGTGCTTGGCAGCCCAATTAGGCTGGGTTGTAAGAGTTGTTTTCTAATGCTTTTAGGAAGCAAGTGACTTCAAATGAAGTAGGAAGGAAGAGAATATCATATCAAAATAGTCAAGAGAGAGGCTTTAGCCTCTACAAATGTTTATCTAACATGTTTGTTCACTATGCAGATACAGGTACCTGAAGACCATATATCCGAAAAATAAATAAATAAATAAACATAAAAAATAATTTTTTTTGGCAGTCATAACTCCTCGCTACTTTATCAGAATTCAAAGTTTTTGGACTCATTAGAAAGACAAACCAATTATCTAGTTCAAGTTGTAGGTTGCCAGTGAATTACCCTGATTTCGCTCTGAACGCCTCTGAAAGTACAATTTACTAAGATGTAGAACATATTTTTTAAAAAAACTATATTTTTGATATTTTCCCAAAAATACCATTCTAGACTTGATCAGAAGTCTTTCAAGGTACACAAAAATAGGAGAGGACTCGAACTGAAGTGCAGGGTCATGCAGGGAGAGATATTTGAAGTTCTATTTTTGATATGACTATTTTTGGCAGTTTCTTGGCCAAGGACTTTGAGACTTGGAGTTCTGAGCTATTTTTGCTCATCTTGGAGGAGTTTTGGAGCCTAAATTTTAGGCTTTTCACTTGTGCTCGGCCAGTAACTTGGAGTTACTTTTTCAAACTCATTCATGCATATTTTTGAGTTCAGTTGAGCTGGAGTTGACTGCCCATTCACTTTTGGGGGACTGTTTTGTATTATATAAAAAAAGATTATGTTTTTTTTTTCCTTAGTTCTTGCTTTTTTGCCTTTGTATATTGCAGAGAAAGACATTGTCTTGTAACTTAGCCATTTTTACAGTTTTCAGCAGCAATAATAGTTCATTTTTTCAGCAGATTTATTATTGTTATGTTGAGATTTCTTTCAGTTTCTAATACAATCAAGGGTTTTTCTTTCCAAATTCAGGTGTCTTGTTCATTGTGCAAGTGATTTGATGAGAATTTACTATGATGTCCCCTTCTAGACTCATGGTTAGTCCATCATAGAGTTCTCATGGACTAGCAATTTGGTTAGGAAACTAGAGTTAGAGGTTGTGTTGGTGGAGGAAAGATGGTTTGAGTTCAAAGAATCTAGTTGGCACCTCTAGAGTTTTCTCAGACTGCTCGTGGTTAGTACTTACTATTTTTAGTAAGTTTAGGGTTAGTTTCAGTTCAGCATATTCAGGGTGGCATCAGATTCATCTCGTTGAGGGCTTTCCGACGAGCTATAGATCATTGCATTCTGACACCATCTTGGCAGTTATTTTAAAGTCTGAAGTTATTAATTCTATATTTTAATATGGACTTCATAATATAAAATGGAAAAGTGACTTTTGAGGAAATTGAAGACACAACTTTAAGTTGTGACCATGGGCACCCTTCCCTAGGGAAATAAAAGTGTTTTAAAAGTTAATTTTCATCTTTAATGCCAAACACCCATCTTGGAGGGGAAATAAAAAGAGGTTTTGGAGCTCATTTGCTTATGCTTGCTTTGTGATATTTTCTTCTTGTGAGATCTGCTAGGGTTGGCTATTGTGAAGGGTTTGAGGATTCGAACCAAAGGCTTGTGGAGACAAAAATCTCCATAGGTAATGGTATTCTATAGGTGTGGAAGACCACCCAACGGTGCCATTGACGGTGGATGCATTTAGTATTCACTCATGAACTTCAATGGAGTTGATATGTTGCAATTTTGAGGTTTCCAAGGCTGCGGCATTTTGGGTTATTGTTGTGAGCAGTTGATATACCAGATAATAGCAGATTCATGGGAGTTTGAGAGAGTTTGTAACTGCTACACATTTCCCTTGGTTGGTCGTACCTTTTAGCATAGGTTGTACCTTCTTGTGGATGCATATTGGTGTTGTTAAATGCTTCTTTCTTCTTCTTGGAAGGTCGATTGGTGATTGTGAGGACTGCAGATTATTTCCTAAGGGTTTGAGAAGGAGTTTATGTGTTGTTATTGCTATTTATACTCCTTAGTAGGTCGTACACATTGTGGAGGGACGTGGCTACCTTGTTGTTGATTCCCCCTCTCACTTGTAATCATTCAAATGTCTATTAGAGGCATCTATAGCCTTTTTATCTCCTATCAAACATTGTTTGTTCATTCTTTGTGGCTTCTGAAGTTAAGAAGCAATTTTCTAGCTATACCCATTATTGGTCCAATTCAGGCTGTTGTATCAAGTTGCAAAAATCTATATGGGTATGTCATAGTAATTAATATTTGGCTATGTTTCTATCTAGGTCTTTGTTAGTTTCTCTATATCCATTGTATATTTTCTGGGTTTTCTATATATGCGTTATATTGTATGCTTCAACAACACAACTATAGGAAAACTGGCAACACATCTGCAAGAAAACTGAAAACCCCTTCTGCATTCTTCTATCTAGTTTTGAAAGATCACATAAATTAATAAAATCACACATAAAAAGATCTTTTAAAATATACAAACAGGTATGGCACATTACAACCTGGAGGTGTGTGGAAGTGCTTTAGATGTTTAAGTCCTAGATGATGATAGGCTCCTAGTTGGTGATGGTTTTGATGAAGCAAGCAGCCTAGGTGGAGGCCCGGATGATGCTCTAAGTGCTAAATCCAATTAGGATTTGGAGATAGGGTTGGTGTTTATGGTAGTATTGGTTGTGGCACTAAACTTAGTTGCAATGCCAGTGGTGTATATTGTTGGCAAGTTGATGGTGGTGACATTGGTGCTTCTTTTAAATGGGGCACTACGGGAGATAATTCAGATGATCGATTAGTGTTGGACCTAGGCTTGGGGGTTGCATATGCAGTGATTAGGTGGAGGCATTGTTGTAGGGACTGGTGGCAATTATCATGTGAATCCTCTAATTGGTGGAGGATCTAAACCTAGTGGAGGTCCTGGTGGTGCTTGGATAGAGACATGAGTTGAGGCAACAGAGATAGTTTGGCAGAGTTGCTGAAAGGAGTCTGGTGGATGCATCGTTCATAGTCCTGGTAGTGTGGTTATATGGGGTCTGGTGGTGGTTGTTGGTGGTAGATTGGGAGTTGGTGCTAGTGTTGGTTGCGGTCTTGGTGGTGGGATCAATGGAGTCTGAGTGGACTGGTTGGTGACTTGGGTGCGGCTACTTGTGGTTGGGATTGTGAGATTGTAGGTGGAGTTGGTGAGAGAACCAAATTCAAATCTTAACTTTTATGACCTGACATGCCAATTTTGAATGGATTTTTTTTTCCTTCTTTGTCCTCACAATGGGTAGTTTTTTGGTGAATGAACTGAACGTTTATGTTTTCCAGCTTCGTTTGTAGTGCCTTTTATAGATCTATTTAGGGGACACCTTAAATGATTTTGTACTAAAAGCCTTCAAGGCCCTCATGTCGATAGATTGACACATCAGGAGCATTTTATGTTTGTAGCTATTGTTTTTTATTTGCATATTGTTTATCAACTCATGTTATTTTCTTGTACATTCATATGGACTTAAGGTTAATCGAAATTCACTTTGGTCGGCTATTGTGCCTATCTTCATCTAGTTTGGGCTTATTTTTGTACTTCCTTCCTTTTATTTTAATGCATTTCTTATGGGTGCTTTGCACCTTTTCTCAAAAAAACATTTATCTTCCTCTTATAGCTTAACATCATGAGAACCTAGTGTTAGTAAACAATTTTGTCACTACTAAATTTACAAGACTCATGCAGTGGGCAACAGCATGCTTTACTACAAAATGGAGAAATTAATATGAGTTCAACCATTCTCCTTTGTGTTTGAGAGGGGTAGCTCACTCATATGATGGGGGGTTTTGGATTTTGAGTACTTTTAACTAGAAAGAACAAAAATCTAGGAAAAATAAAGATGAGAGAAAAAGAAAGGAAATCTACCTGTGAGCACAAAAAATACAACAGAAATCACCAAATGGGAAAAAGAATAAACTAACTACAACAACAAAAAGTCTTCCCGATACCTATGTACCAAGAGAAAGTACAAAAGATTATAACATATGAAGGTACTGACTGAACATACAAATAATCAACATACAAAGAAAAAATATGAACATAAGAACACATTTCTCCATTACAGGAATGATGAACATAAGAACAACATTCTCTATTAATATTTGAAAAATAAAACTAGGCTCAAAGTCTCCAGTCTATCTCTTATACACAGCTCTCTGGTTACACAGGGAAACAAAAATATAAAAAATTTGGAACCCCCTTTACAAAGGACTATTGATGAGTTTTTAAGGGACTCCTTCACTCATCCGTAACTGTTTCCTGAAATGACTCCTCATTATTTAATTTTTCCAATTTGTTTTCTAAAAGGATGACTTTTGGAATCTCCCATTGGCTCAAAACTTAAGTCATTCAATAATAAAAACAAAGCGCAACCTCCACTAAAGCATGATACCATATTGAGACTGGAATACTTAAGGTCTCTGGTTGCCAATAATGTCCCCTATAGGCTAAGTTTTGGTAGTGTCATCACCAAACTATGTACCTTTTTTTATATAATGGTTAACTTCAGAAACAAAACTGGTCATGAAAGATTTAGTAGTTTGTGTCAGGGGCTCTCTCGATACAGTACATAGAGAATAAACACTAATCATAACTTGATATGCCACAAGTGTAATTGATCCCAAGGAAGTAACTAGATAGGTGATAAATGTGTAAAATGTCATCTTAGACATCATGGTTAAGAGTACATGACTAGAATTACCATATATATGAGAGTTTGTTGTAGCCCATGTTGTTGTCGCTTCCATACCATATATCTAGCATCAAATGATAATAATGTTGCCATAGACCTTGAATGGTTGATTTAGGGTAGTTGGTCAAATAGAAACCATAGAAGGAAACCACCTTTAAAATACTTATATCTATTCATGGCTAATAAAATGGAGTGTACTTCTGAAACCAAACAATATCAATCTTCTTTTCACACAAATCACTACACAATACACAAGGTTGACTATAGGTCAGCCACTAAAAAGAAATGTGTGGCTCTTCTGTGTAGTTTTAAGTTAAGATACTATATGGCCTTCCTCCAAATTGCACCGATCATAAGTAATATGGAAGCTTTATGGACCATATTATTATTTGCTGCCACTCACCTCCTAATTGAAAGAAGTCCGATCGAATAAAATGAAAAGAGGATATTTTAACATCTTATTGTGTGCATGTATTAACAATACAAGGTATCATTATCAACTCACTGTCAAAACTAATGAAACAATATATTTTCTACCAACAGGAACTGTTCAACACTCTGGTATTTAACCATTTCTATCAATAGTCTGGTGCTCTAAAGTTGCTTCCACATTTCATATGCATGTCGCCAGATGATTTCTCACTATAATATCTAAAATGAAAAACTCACTAATTGTGTTTTCCCTATCATGGCATGAGATGGGACTGCACTGAAAAATAGTATAGCTTTTGCTAATTGTATTTCTTTGAAAGTTTCTAAATCTTTTTTATTTTCTGTATATCCAACAGTCATTGCACAATAGCATTTTTATTTTTCTATTTCAAATTTCTTTGTTTTCTTAAGCCATGACTTTTGTCCATGGTTCCACAATTTCCATGCATGGAAATTAGAATGTTTCCAAATATAATATCTGACAATTTTTTTTTTGTGTTCTATTTTTAATTTGACACTAGATGGTGGTGTGCCGATAAAGGTTAAGGGATTTGGCATTACACAATCCAATAGCACCTATTTGAATGCTTCAAGCCATGGATTTTGTGTCATTTTGCTTCAAGAAGCTAATCTCTATTCCCTTATGTACATATCTCGCAATACTCCCATCTCATGCATTTGAGCAATAGAGTTAGTTTTTAATACATATACCTAGAGTTTTTAGTCCATGCTTTTACATTTTGCATGCATGTCTGCTTGTGAACTTTTAGTTTATGTAGAGGAAGGTGTTATTCTACCAGTTGCATTGGCTTGAAAGTTTCTAAAACCTTTTAAACAAATCCAATTTAATGTATCTTGCGATCATTGCATTCTACAAGCTGGCATTTTTTTGTATTTTGTTTCAAAATTGACATATTAAAACACTTCATCAGCAAAGAGTATAGTTCCCGAACTATAATATTTGTTGATTGACGATATGTGGAGTTTATGAACTTGAAAAACTAGTGATAACAAACATTTTGAGAACCCCAACTAACTCACAAACAGCCTCTACTCTTCCACAAAATTCCTTAATCTAAGACTTGTACCTTCATGCTTTCTAAGTTTGTGTCAAAACCAATACTAGTGACTGAGTTTGTTGGCAATAAAAACATATCAACTATTGCATATTCCAATTGAGAAGCAATTCTAGCCTCCAAATGCTCTTTATATTCAATGTTAAGGTTGTAGCTTAATCATACATGAAACAAAGAAAATAGGAAATCAAGAGGTACACAATGCCCTTCAATAGGAAGAATAGTAACACATTCTAATAATTCATTCAAGTTGACATTTTTCTTTCGTTCTTGAACTATACCACATGAAACTTGTTGTCTATTCTCCCCAAGTATCCATTTGGTGCCATATTGAATAATCACTCGACTGACTATCATCTCTTCCATTCCCTATTCCTGCATTGAAACAACAATCCTCTCAAATAGTTTTATTGACATGGTTAGAATATCCTTTAACCACCATTCACTATATGTCATTTGTCTTGAACTCTATGCATCTACTCATAATTTGAATTTACTCAGCTAATGGAAGCAAATCTTCACATCTCTTAAGAACAACCAACTTTGAAGGACAATTTGAGAAATATTTAGATCACTTCTCTCGTAAAGGTTTCCCTTGCCATACTCTTTAGTCATTTCTAGAAACTTTATTGCACATCTCAGGGTAGTAACATTGAAGGGGTTCATAAGTATCATTGACCGATAAGAGAAGTTTGCAACAAGCTAAAATATTTCAATTTGTAATTTCAAAGTGATCTTTGATGCATTGGATAGATTTCATTTCAAATGTCCACTTTTTGTAATAAGAGGATACTTATGGAGCTTGAAGTTGCAATTCTCTACATGAACAATGACATTGGTAGGTAGACCTGTCACTTTGCACCTACCCACCATTTAGTGATCTCCTTATTTGATGTTTGATGACAAATTTACCTATGTTGGAATCAAAAGTTAAAATAGTCTAGATGCCTTACTACCTCAGTGACTACAAAATGTTGAATTGGGTTCTCCAAAAGATATTCAATATCTTCTATAGATCCAAATACAGTGAGGCCAAATGTTTTGTATGCATTAGGAATACTCTAGACCTCTAATACAAATTGCAACCAAACCTGACAAGTGGTTATACTTCAAGGGTGATTGAGAATTTATAGTACATACTGAAAGATAAATAATTAGATGCATTATGGTAAGAAAGGTTCAAAATTCCCATGTTCAAAATTTTTGGGCAAGAACAGGCTCTAATTGGGGACTGTTTTCCATCATGGAAAGCAGAGAACTCTAGAATCTCGAGTTTGACAAGTGCTTATCCATTGGGCCATAGATTCATCAATAATCAATGAAACACGGAAGGGAACAATAAGAGACTTGACCCAAACCAAAATCAAAATGAAACAATAGCACACACTCAATAAGAAATGGAAAACAAACCAAAGCTCCAATGTAACCCAATTGGGTACAACACACCCTAACTACTTCAATAAATTATGCAAAGCTATTAACTAGTTGGGAAAAATAAGTGCCTCTACAAAAAAGAAAAATGTATCTGTGAAGCACTTGTAAACTCAGAAGAAACCTCATGACCATAGACATAAATCTAGAATTGATGAAGCAAAAGGACTCTAAGAAATGTATAGCCAAACAACCATTTCACATCATATACCTCTGAAGCTTCCTCAACATGGTCCTGCATATGATTACTTTTACCTTCATGTATTGTGGCAAACAAATTGATATCCCTTTCCTGAAAATGATTAGTTGAATCACCAAAAGACGAATCTTTAGCTATATACATCTCATGTGAGATTGAATGTGGTTAATTCTTTTCTGAAATAGGCCGAAAATCTGCACTATAAATAACATCATTATTGACTTTGAAACTACTTTCAAATAAAATAGTTTCATCCTTCTCTATAGGAATTAACTCAATAATTCTATGATCCACTAAATTATCCTCTTCTATAACCTATTGAAACTATCCACAAGAGATTCAATGAATAATCAGATAAAGACATTTTCTTCACTTACCCCTAATATCCTGCATGCCATGGTCAATGCACGGATATGGTCTTCTGTATCTTGATAATTCTCTCTGCTAAACTTTAGGAAATACTTTCTTGATCCTTCAGGTAGAGGTGAATATTTAAGCAAAGAAAGAAGTCCAAAATGATTTCCCCATGGATGAGAAGAAACCAATGCCATAATGCAAATATGAAAAATTAATATTTAATTGAATTCAATAGGAGTTCTTGCTAAAATTAAGTCTTCTGAGTAAAGTTTGCTTCATAGAGTCACCAAGTTCTATCCTTGAGGAGGTACCTTTAAATTTATGGGAAATAAGAGCACTAATACTTCACTCTCCCTAGTAGAGTCGTAAAAAATTGTCAGTAAATAGTTTTGTCGCTGCAAAATTTGCAAGACTCACCCAATGGGTAGCAACAAACTTTACTAACAAATGGAAAAATCATTGTGAGTTCAATGATTCTCCTCTATGTTTGAGAGGGGCAACTCCCTCATATGATGGGGATTTTTGGGTTTTGGGTACTTTTAACCATAAAGTATGAAAAGGTAGGGGAATGAAAGATGAGAGAAAAAGAAAGAAAATCTGCCTGTGCGCACAAGAAACACAACACAAATTCCCAAATTAGAAAAAGAATAAACTAACTACAGAAGCAGAAAGTATTCCCAATACCTATACCTTCATATTTTGTAATCTTTTGTACTTGCTCTTGGTGTACAGGTATTGGGAAGGCTTTGTGCTTCTGTAGTTAGTTTTTTTTTTTTCTCATTTGGTAATTTGTGTTGTGTTTCTTGTGCTCACAGGCATATTTCCTTTCTTTTTATCTCATCTTTTATTCTTCTATCTTTTCATACTTTCTGGTTAAAAGTACACAAATCCCAAAAACCCCCCATCGTTTGAGGGAGCTACCCCTCTCAAACATAAAAATGAATTGTTGAACTCACAATGATTTCTCCATTTGTTAGTAAAGTTCTTTACTGCCCATTGGGTGAGTCTTGTAAATTTAGCAGTGATAAAACTGTTTACTAACACCTAGTTGACTCAAAATCAAATTAAAAGTATTGATATGCTTTTCAACCAAGTCTCCCTCCATTTTTAATGAATAAAATTTCCCTTGAAGACATAACTTATTAATAAGACATTTTGATATGTAAATATCATATATTATCTTTCATAAGTTGAAGTTATTTGTCTCCTTTAAGACATTCAAGAGAATGAGATCTGCAAAATGCAAACAAATAGTTTCCCATTCCTTCTTGTCCATTTTTTCAATCTTCAGTATGTTGGAGCAGCCAAGATCAAGCAACAAAAACTAGAATCACTTCCTAAGAGAGAATGAAGCAAACATTGAAAGATATCAAAGTATCATATGATGAACCTATTCCTATCTTATGTGATAATACAAGTGCTATCAATATTTCAAAGAATCCAGTAATGCATTTAAGAACAAAACATATCTCAATCTGGTATCACTTCCTAAGAGAGAAGGTTGTATAGAATGAGGTGAAATTGGAGTATGTGCCTACGAAGGATCAAGTTGCAGATATCTTTACAAAGGCTCTTCCTAAGGATACTTTTGAGTATCTCTGGCATAAGTTAGGGGTTATTGCCCCTCCTTCTTTTAACTAGATGCATAAGTGTGTGCATCTATCTAGGAAGCATTTCAAGATACATTCCTTGTCCTAGACTAATTTTGTAAGCTACCTCTCAGGGGGATCTAGTTGATGCAATCAGATGGAGCATACCTTATACCTTATGCCTATGACTCTCAAATGCAGTGAGTAGAAGGTGTCTACATTTTAGTTTGCTTGAAGTTGCTAGACGTAGTGAGCTAAAGGTTACAGATGGCACGAAGTTGCTGTGGTGGATTTCTCCTATTACTTTGAGATAGTGAACCTATCTGTAATAGTCATCTTCTATTCTTCTCTCTTCTGGACAGTGAGTCCTTTTGGTAGTGACCCTATTTGTTTTCAGTGTTGCTATTCATATATATGTGAGCTAATCCTCACTGTGGTTTTTCCCTTCTTGGGTTTTCCATGTAAATATGGTGTTCTTATGTGTTTGAATGTGTTTGCATTGATGCTTCATATGTTTGCATTATGCTAATGCATAATAAGAGGTTGATGTTTGGAATTTCTTCAAGGGTTTAAAGTTTTAATACACAATTGATTCACCCCCCCTCTCAGTTGTCCTATGCATACTAGCACAGATTGCATGTGAACCAATCATGGAGGATGTGGGAGCCAAGAGATTTAAACTTGCATGCTAAGAGTGTTAAACATGGAAGAAGGAATTCAAAGTAATAACTATGCTGAGGCCTCTGCTCTCTTATGGGGAGCTAAATTGGCTATTTCTTTGGGCAGTCCTCATTTGCATATACAGGTGGACTCTAAACTTGTCCTTGATGATGTTACCAATGCTTCGTTCTGCAGGTGGAGGCTTAAGGATAACATTGTGGATATCCAAATCCTTATTCAGGGATTTCTAGGGTGGAATTCTCCAATATCTACAGAGAGGCGAATGGAGTTGTTGATGCTCTCACAGATTATGGTCATCAATTTATGAATTGGCGATGTTAGCGCCAATATAACAAAAGTCTTGTTAACATAAGGGAACTAATTCAAAAAGGGATGACTTGTCAAGGATGACTCATCACATTGAGAGTGCTAGCCTAGATGGATGGTTATTTTGTGCAAAGATGATGTGGATATTTGAGTATGGGGTTATTATGACATATGTTACTTTTTTTACTAATTCCATTTTAGCATTTTTGAACACTCATGTTAAGATGAGTTGGATATGTGATGATGATAGTGAATTTAAAAATATCATATTTGAGCATGGGAAAAATTGGCAATGATTGGAGATTGTGAAGGTGTTTCAGGATATTGACGACTTGCGCATGTTGGTTTATTGCTTCATTTATTATTTCATCATTCCTTTCAGTGCATCTAGAATTATCTTGCAAATACACTTTGTAGAAATCTATCTTTGGCTCTATGTTCTCTATGTTTTCGAGGGTGGTGCAGGAGCACCTTACTCATTAGATTCATTTAATTGGCAAATTTGTAAAATTGAACCTTCAAGTATAAGAGCATTGTAATAGGTCATGTAATGGTTAATTCCTATGTAAATGAGCCATCAATAGGTCTTTGGGGAGTTGAAAATGTAAAAATTACTAAATTTGTTACCAAAGCAATATTGTAAAAATGCAAGAAAAGAACAATAGTGGAATACCAAAGGTCATTCGCTTGGAGGAAGTTGCAAATCAATTGGAAACTGAAAAGTCTTGATGAGATGCCTTTAAAAAGGCCTTGTAACCTTTAGAAATTTGTGGGTGGTTGCTTAGGAGATTCTGATCAATAAAATAGCACTGTTTTTTATGTATTCCTTCAGAATTTTTGTTGTTTTCTGATATTGTACGGGCCTGTACGAGAAAGGATGCATGATAAACTAAGTGTAAGTGTTTGTCCCTTTAACCACCCTCCATTTGCAGTTGGTCTCATGCATTTTGGTTTTATTTTGTGAAAGATTTTGCAAATTTGGTAAAAACTGTCCAAACCCTCTGTTAGGGTAAACAGTGGCAAGAAAACCCTGTGTTTCTTTTAATTTGTCTATTGCATGTTGTTAACCTCCAGTGGAAAATGGTTGTGCTATTATGTGTTCTTATATTCTATAGGTCTCTGACCATATGACTAAGGTGGATGCGGGAAAAAGTAAAGTTTATGACTATTTTTCTGTGTGACAGTCAAGAGGTAAGGACTTAAGCTCTGATAAATTGTTTAGCATTTTGGGACTTTGGATGGTTTTATAAGCATGAGTATGTCCATTTAACACTATTCCAAGTGTTGGTTATGAAAGATAGAGCTTGGAGGTAGGAGAAGCAATAAGCCCTTGATGGTGACAATGCCTAATAGGCCTAATATGCACATTGACAGTACTTTGTTTAGAAAAACTTTCTAAAGCAACATGTGGTAATTTCTTGAGATGCTTTAAAACATGTTAAAGGGTATTCAAAACATGCATTACAGTCTTGAGAAGGATCCTCTGGTGGGAGTTATGCCTTGACAGTCCCTAAAATAGGGCTACTAGTTTTTAGGATAGTCAACAAAGGAATTGTTGCATACATGTTGGACAGTCTTTCGTAATTGTTGTTTTGAGTGAGTTAAGGGATATGAAGACATGGTGAAACCTTGTGTGGGTTAGAGATGTTGAAAAAAACAAAATGATGTTATGTTGTGGGCTTTGGTTTGTGGGTCTAAAACACTTTGTAATGAACTTTACCTTGATATGAAGTTGTTTGATCTTTTCCTCTACATCAGAGGGTAAGGTGATAATGGGGGGAGACAGGATTCACATTGAGCCAATATCTTGTTGTGAATTTAAGGATAATGATGTTGTTTGGCATTATTGTAAGGAAGGTGGCATAAGTCCTTTTCTAGAATGCCTCAATGGTTACGATGAAAACTTGTCTATGTAGTGTGCCCTTTCGTGACAGAATCATAGAGTTACCATTGATAGAATTGGGTTTGAAATCTCTAAAGAGGTCATAGCCATGGCAACTGGCCTTTCCACTAAGGTTACTAAGTTCCGAAGGAAGGCTAAGGTGGCCGACCATTAGAACTAGAAGCTTTTCTTGGGTGAGGAAGAGGAATTAGTCCCATACCTGGCCAACCTGGCTTGCTAGCACTATTTGCAGATGTACCTCATGGATTGTAGATGTGATGAGAAGCATAGTGATACAAATTTGAGTCCTAGTTTGGATAAAGTGTCAGTTATGAATAGAAGGAATAGAAAATGGATCTATATCAATAACTAAATGGATCCCATACGACTATATATTTCTAGGATGCTAGCACAATTGGGTAGATGTCTACACACTCACACTAATTTCCAAGAAGAAATGGATGAAAAATAATGTGAAATGGACACATCAAACAAAAATACTAAAAATATAAAACAAGAACATAAACACACCAAGCTTGTCATCTGGATTAGGAACTAGGCTAGGAAAGAGGGATAAAATGGTCCATTAAACATACTATAGTAATGGACAATAAAATATGCACAATTTGTAGTGTCCAAATTGTAGGGTATGCAATTTTTGACCTTACACCTATATGGCATAGTTAATCATTTCACAATACATAATATTACAAAGAAAGCATTACTTTGAGATTCTTAGCCCCATTATTCAAAGGCATGACTCTAAATAGGTACCAATCTCTAGGCTCCCTTTTAGTTGGCTATTATGGCCAATTAGGGAAGGATTTAATGAATAAATCCAAGGAGATATGAGATGCTACATCTCTTCTCAAGAAACTCACAAATCTAAAAAGGGGCCCCAATAGAAATGCTCAATGACTTCAATAATAGTTTCTAGAATACTTGCCAAAGAATTTTGTTGTAGGTCCAACACCCATTAGGTATGGCTTATATTTGTTACTTAAAAGTAATAGACTATGATGGTTAAGTCATTTAAGCCTTGTTGGATGCCTATGCTAAATTTATTGTATATGAGAAATGTTTAATTTGAAAATATGAAGGTTATCCCCTAGGCCCTCCACACTTTTATTTCCAAATATACAACCTCTTTACAACCCTACTACTAATGTTCAAACCATGACCTAATAGGTTATTGATCTAATCATGATCCCAACAAATAAGACAACCCTAAGATATCATTTTGTAGAACTTCCAACCCCCAGTAAGCTTGACAAGGTTCATATTTTACTTAAAACTATGTCCAATAGGGTCAAGACACTTAAAAGACAACAACATTTTGAATCGGATGCCTACACATCTAAACAATTAGCATCCCCCATTATAGAAACATAAATTTATCAAGGAAGTTAGGGTTAAAAACCCCCTAAAACAACCAAAGTTACCAGCAAAGGGACATTCCAACTTAAAAAGATTCTTAACTAGCCCCAAACCTAGTTAATTCCTATAAAACTTTGTCTCCACTAAATCCTTCCTAATCTAATTAGGGACTTAGTCATGGTGTAGAGAAATAATGTGGACAAATCCCCTCTATGGTATTATCATTGTTCATCTCCCCATACTTTTACTACATGTCTCCATAATGACTATCCCTAGGTCACTTCCCTTTCTATATAATCTAATGATAGAAATCTAGATGACATAATGTAGAATACGTTAATAGGGCTAGGCCAATTTGCCTAGGAATAGACTTTAGTAACATGGGAAGAATGTGACGCTTATACACTCATTAAGCCAACATATACTTTTGGAAGGCTACAACTAAAATTTGAACACTTCACAAGAACTAAAAAGGAGAAATGGAGGAACAAACTCAACCAACGCCAAGTATTTAAAAGGGGTCAGTGGCCCCTTTCGTCAAAATACTAATAACAAATACTTCAATAAAAGGTTCCCTATGAAGAACCAAACTAAATGGTCCCAAGTGAGGTGATTAGACTACTAGACACCCCTTCAAAACAAAATACATTATCTTATCCTTTGATTAAGAAACCAAGTGTACATTGGGCACTAAATGTAGGATAGACAGTAGAATAAGTTAAATATTTCAATATTGTTGATCAATTAAACAATATATGATCAACATACCACTCTAGGGGGTCCATTCTCTCTCACAAAAAATGAAGTTACTCAAGGAGGCCCTAAAGAAGAAAAAGGCATCCAGTAAACAAAAGCATCAAGCCATCAACATATTAGAAGATACCCAGAAGCAGCCCACAAACTTGTAGATTTTGATCCACATAAATCTAGGACATCTCTAATTTTGATCCACAACTCAACATAGAGCAAAAGGGAATATTCTAATTTTGGTCCACATAAATGACTATGTAGGACATCTCTAGATTCTAAGGTGCATAGATCTCATTGTCTTCATCAATTGGCACACATCCTTTAGACAAAAAGCTAAACAAATTATCTCTTCATAATATCTACTTATGACATAATTATACATAATATTTATATTACTTAATTTAACTCATTGAACTCCAACATCTCAATTTAATCTAAATTAATTTAATCTGAATTAATTAATATTTAATTAATTTAGCTACCTTATTTTTCCTTTTCAAAGCTTTGGGTCTCATTTAATTTTTTTTTTTTAAAGATGTTAGATGGTATTTAGTTTTAATGTTATTGTCCGTGATAGCAGTTATGTAACAAACATCAATGACATTAGTGGACGACATATGCAACTTTCCATCAGTTCGGTAATCTCTGTTTTCTATTAAATAAAAATATTAAACGAGCAATCAAATTCAATGAAAGTGAAATATATTTGGTGAGGTCGTGTGCAATTATAGCGGCGTGTCAATAGTTTCAAAATTTTCCACCACAAATTGCTTTTCTGCAATACTTCTATAAAGATTAAGTTATTATTGAGTTGCAAGCAAGATAATAAACATCATATTGGCCCTCCTCCACTAGGCTTCTAATCTAAGAAAAAGAAGATTGATATATTCCATTTAGTAGAGGAAGACTGTAGAGTCTCAACAAACAAAACTAAAATAACTAACAACCCCTAATTATATTGCTACACGACCATATTGTCTGGAGAGAGACAGATGCATCATTCAGTGCGTCCATGCCTGCCAAGTTACAGAGTGGAATGAATCTAAACAGTTTGTGCATAATAGCACATACATGTATTTTGTTCTAACAGCGGGAACCTTTTGTGCAGGTGAGAACACCTGCAGTTGCAGTAATAGAGCCCACAATAGAGGAAGGCCTTGCCGCCATACTCGAAGCTTTGGCATAGCTTGAGGATGCTCCAGCCCCTGATGCTGTGAAGAATGCCCCGTTTAACATCAGATCTCCCTCTGATCGCCAATTCCAATTCTTCCACGTATCTTCTGTTGCATCTTCATGCTTTGTCACCTGCACATTACTCATACTCGTCATAACTATTCTACATCCATTGTAAACCAAAGAGATAAATAAGAGACATGAGTTGTATAGGCCTTTTACCTCCTTTTTGAATCGATTGTCAGAGGCAAGGAATCTGTTGCCTTGGCTGTTAATGGTGGGGTTTGCACTTCCCCCGATTGCGTACATTTCCCAGTGGGTGTAATCATTGTTCACCACATGAAAGTATCCATGTCGGCACCTGCATTAAAACATTAATTTTTGAAGCTTCAACGGAGAACAGACAGATAAACTTCAGCAAGTTGTATAGTTGTCTTGGTATAAGGATTACAGAATTCTTGTAAGATTTTATTCATACCTGGGCATACGCTGAACAAGCCCTTCTCCAAAGTGGTTGAATGCAACTGTTACTTGCATTTTAACGTCTTGGGTATAGTCGTCGTTGTGTCCTAGGAGCATGACCTGCAAAAAGCCACTAAATATTTAACTAGAGCAATAGCTTTTTTAATTGATAACTTAATAGATACTAACATTATTTTATGTTTCTGTCTGATAATGGGCTTTTAGTACCCTTCTCTACGATCCTGTGTGATAAAAATACAATTGTGAAGGTTTTTTTAAGAAAAATGAATTTATGAGAGAGGAAATAAGCAGTTGAGCACCTTGTCATGGTGAGTGAAAAAGTTGTTTGAAATGCTGATAGCAGTGGAGCCCATAATGGCGTCGATCAGTCCATCTGCGCAGCTTCTCAACGAACAGTGGTCTACCCAAATTGCGCTTCCTCCGAAGATGGAAATCCCATCTCCATCACTCCTGGTTCTATACCCATAATGGGTGGGGGAGCTCCTAACATTCGTATTTCCCGCAGGTTTACAGCCATGGATATGAACTCCATGAATGATGATGTTGTTCACATACTGTATTGTAATGCAAGCTCCATTTGCTATATGAACGTTGGCTCCTCTACCGTCAATAGTCTTATAACTGTTCATGATAAGCTCCTCCTTGAGCTGAATAACCATATCTCTTTGGAAAATAATCCAGAGAGGCCCGGTTTGAATAACAGCGTGGCGCAGAGTGCCGGGGCGAGGATTGACCGGGTCGTCGTCATTGGGATCTGTCACCACATAAAATCTGCCCTGCTTACCTCCAATGGCGTTCTTGCCAAATCCGATGGCACAGTCAGCCAGCCTCTTTCTGTTATTAACCCAGTTGGGATCACAACGCCAACAGTCGTCAATGGGGTTCCCCGTTCCACACGACAGAGAGCTCAGCTGCCTTTTCGAAGTATTCAGACTCCTGCACAGTAGCTCTTGATATTTCTTAATAATCTCAACGACATATGTTAGCAGTAAAACAATACTACAACTTTGGTGTTTTATAAATTGAACTGACTAACTAACAATATCTTTTCCGCAATTAATCTCTACAACAACATATATAAATTATACAATTGTATGATGATATATGGAATACAAATTTGGTCTATAACAGCTTTACAAGAATAATATCATAGAAAACGCAGTAAAGAGAGAACAGAGTAACAGCATAAGAATAAGTAGAAGCACGTTTAATAAACCTTGCAATTTAGCATCAGCCCGTATTAGAAGTAAGCCTTACTTTTCACATGATATTCCAAAATGCGGTAAGACATTAAATTTCATTTCCATACCACCTTTTTTTAATGCTATAAAATGTCTTAGATTCAAAGGCGACATGCTTACCTTTCGACCATTTGAACTACGAGCTCCGGCTTCTCAACATGATATTTAACAGCATTTTCAACCTTGGTCATATTTTCAGAAGTTCCAAATGACTTCGCCATTACTGACTGGAAAAGAAAGATAGCAACTAAAAGAAGCAATGGCTGTAAGGCTTGATTGGTGGCCATTTTGGATGAGGGAAGATTTAAGATTTGCAATGGTTATACGGCATGTTATGGCTTTAGCCTCTCTTATATAGAAATTCAGTCTGTAGAAAAGGAGGAACCTTGAGCCCCACCGGTTGACAATATGGTTATATGCACGTTCTTACGTTGCTAATCTTACGGTGGTAATGGACATGAATGGGGGCATCTACGATTATACTATAGCAGTTGACATTTGACTTAAAAACAATACCAATAAATATTTTACTTGTCATATAACAATATCAATACCATTTCGAGGAAAATTTAAGAGGTCAGACTCTAAACTATTACGTTCCGTTATAAAACATTCTGAAACTAGGCCAACGCGCACGTATTGCTGAAATGACAAGAAAAAGGCAACATGAGCAACAATATTGCAACTAATCTCCTGGACAAAAATTAATATGCAAAGTTTCAAGGATGAGGTGGCATCTTTATTCTTGTCTAGTTTCCATGGCGAACTTATGTTTCATGGTTCTGCACATTGACCCGCATTTCGCAGACATATCCATATCATATCTTCTTGAGTGTTTGAAATTTCAATAGATGTTCGAAAATTGAGCAAACTATTTATTCCCTCCTTCCGAAAGAAATGCTTGTCAATCTTACCCATGTGTATGTTGGTTTGGACAGACTTCAATTTCTGAGTAGATAGACGTCTAAGTGATGAGATATGACCCGCAACTCTGTCATCTGGTTATAAATGACTTTGCACCATCAAACATGAACTTTTGTAATTTCTCATGGAATTGCCCATAAAGCTTAGAATCTTATGCTCCCATGTTCTTCCTAAATTTTCTCACCAATACTAGAGATAATTGAGGAGTCATTTTGCATTCACGTGGATCCCATATGAATTTGAGCAGACACAACGTAGCAACTTCAAGCTTAAATAGAGTTCCACACCGAGATCCCTTCATCGACATAAAATTTCCTCTTTCCATTCTACAACCATTCTTATCAAAAGTTACATGTACACTAGAATCATTCATCTTTGACATAGAAAGTAATTTTTTTTTGTAAGACTTAGAATATGCAATACATTCCAGTGAGAGTTTTCACTCTCCCATTACTAAAACATAATTTTTCCTTTCCTATACCAACAATCTAATGTGAATTTTTGTCACCAAGGAACACTTCACCACCATCATAAACTTTTGTAAGATGAGAACCAATCCTTGTGACCCTCAAAGTCATGTGCTATAAGGCACATAAATTAATGAGCCAAGAGTCGTCACTAGTTAAGTTAGTAGAAATAAATAATGCATCATTAGCATCATTAGAGGATTTCTCTATAGAGGAATCATCAAAGTTCTTTTTCTTGTTTCTACATGCCTTCTTCACATGGCCCCACTTGCCACAATTTTAACACATCACTGTGCTCTTCCCAGACGTTTTAGACCACCCTTTAGATTTGTACCTATCCTTAGATAATTTATCCTGTTCCCCTTTTAAATCATGTTTATGCTTAGGCCTTCCCTAAACATGTAATGCATCCTTTAAACCCTTATCCATGAATTTTCCCCTCATCTCTCTACTAAACAAAGTAGAAACAAGGACATCCATCTTTAGATCTATAATAGAACCAATGATTAGATTTTCCCAAGATTCTAGAAAAGAACATAGCAGTAAAATTCATTTATCTTGTCAATAGAGATGGCATTTTGTCATGGGTTTGGGTAATGATTGGTGTTGAGCTTGACACAAGAGGCGTTGGCTTGGTGGACGAAGACCCAGACCAATAGGTTTTGTAGTTTTGGCTTCAGAGGAGGTTTAAGGTTGGGTTCATGTTCACCGTTTGAAAGCCCAAAGAGTGGTTTTTACTCAACATGGCCATGTATGGTGGGTATGATGTAGGCTACAGTGCTTCAGAGAAGCTCGTGGCGATGGTTTTGGGGCAGGAGTGGTTTGGTCGCTGGTATTGCTAGAGGCGCAAGGGCGGCAATGAGCATGTCTTCAGTTAAGGTGGATGGTTGGTGGATGGAGGGAATCTGTTGGCGGAGGTCGATTGGGTGGCGGTTTAGAACAAGGTAAAGTCAATATCTACGGTGTTGAAGTAGTGTAGGCATTGGAGGAGGCGAAAATGGTGGGGGTTTTAGTTTTAGTTTTCGGATCTATTGCTGGTGCCTGAGGTAGACCCGGTGGAAGGTACAAGCTCTATGTTAGCCCTGGACCAATACATAGTGTTAGCAACATTTTAGGCGGTATTGTTGGCGGAGGATCTAGAGATGGTTTTTGGGGAGGCGCTATGCTATTGGATTGGAAGAGGTTTCCAGATTCGGTGGGAGTCATTGAACTCCTTTATGTTTTTCTCCATTACATCTTTGTTACGTTGACAATATGGTTATATGCACGTTCTTACGTTGCTAATCTTACGGTGGTAATGGACATGAATGGGGGCATCTACGATTATACTATAGCAGTTGACATTTGACTTAAAAACAATACCAGATATTTGACTTGTCATATAACAATATCAATACCATTTCGATGAAAATTTAAGAGGTCAGACTCTAAACTACTAGCACTTGCACCCATAAGAGGTTCAAGGGATACGCCGATAGGAAATTAAAGGTTAACATTTTAAGTTCAGTTTATAAATACTAAATACTAAGAATTAGTGTTTTAATATTACAAATTAATTATATAACGATAAATTTATACATGCTTTGATTATAAATTTGTATTTTGATAAGTAATGGCATCTATTTATTCACCTCTCGGACCAAGACTTGTGAGTCAAGTAAGGTGATCCATTTTTCCCACATCCTTGATAGTCCCAAAATATTTTCACAAGGCAATTCCATTGTAGAGGCTATTCATCCACGTTAACATGTTCTCAAGAGATTAACTGAAGATTTAATTTATAGAATTGTAGAGTTCTAGTCATTGTAAATAGTTGGGCTTGAACAATAGCTATGGTCTTATGTTATGGAGATGGCAACCAAAGAAATCCAAATGTACCATTTCACTTTACTTCCCATTGAGACTACAATTTGGATAGCTTAAGAGTCAACCTCTAATTTAAATCAAAAGTGGCTTAGAATCATATCTAGGTATGCTTAATAATATGTATACGTTTAAGAGATATAAATTAAATGTTTATGATTTCAATTATATTTAACTACAATGAATAGATTGACCATCCAACATTCTCTTGCCTAATGATATAGCAATGCTAACATCAGCGACCATGTCTAGATTCTTTATATGTTGAATGAAAGACATGCAATAGCTTAAACACTTAAATTCATCCCAAAACTCTATTTGGAACACTGGCCTATTTTTACCAATCTCCTCAAAAGCATGTTATTATCATCATCCCCACAATATTTTTGACATCCCAGCTATTTTCCTCCCCTTAAATATGACTAGAGAGTAAGAGTGTTCTACTCCTTGCCCTAAAATCTAGTTTCTTAAAAATAACTTGTGGTCTCTTCCAATAGCTAGATACTTAAAATAAACCCTCGCACGTTTTGCTTATTGATTGAAACCATATATAAGTTTTACAGCTCTTTGGCTACAAGGCCACCACCTAAACATTTGTTTGATGAAAATGAGTTGCACAAATGGAGTAAGCTTCTCCTTCCATTTAGGCTTTAGCATATTAACTAACCCACAAACAAAAAAAGAAAGATCATCCCTCCCTTTAAAAATACCCAATTACCACAATGCTTCCAGATTCCCCATTCAAACTCTTAAAAGATGGACTATTAACAATTGCTTTCACATAATATTATCAAAGACTCTCTACTTTTAAAGGGATTATTAATTTGACTAGGTTTATTATAGATTAGTATTACCTGAGTTTTTACTCTTCGAGTTGTAACACAAAAGTGTTAAAAATTATTTTTCAAAAATTTCAAACAAATTTAATTTAGAATAATTAGTATAAAAAAGATCATAGTTGGTCCACTCTCTTCCTAACTTTAATTAACTTATATTTTCCACTTTTATTAACCTAAATAATAATTTTATATGATGCAAGTTACTTACAGACTAATCCTTCAAGATGTTTTTTCGGAAATATTCTACTCTTATTTTCTTCAGAGGGTTTGAAATTAGCTAGCATGCCCCAAACAAGCTATTATTTGCAGTTTCAACAGAAAACTCCTAAAGGTCTTTTGAATTTCATTATCATAGGAGGTATCTCAAATGCGCATTTAAACTATTATAAATGCCCAACATATTTTGTTTCATCTTTAGGCATCGAAATCTCCATTTATATAGTTTTAGGTCATGGTAGTTTGATTGTGTAGCAAATTACCATTTCCCTTTTCCCTTCTATGCTGGAAAAATATAAGATTTTGTTTCAAGAAAGGCCAATATTCTTAGATGTAATAAATTTTTGTGGTAGTTAGTGGAAACTATCGGAAAAGCATCTAGAAACCATTATTCTCTTTTTGACACTAACACTTGGAAGAAGTAAAATGAGCTCAATTTTACTATCATGCTATTTCATTATTAAATTTCATTACAAGGTTTTTAAGCTTAAGAATTTGCAATAGAAACTGATAAGTTTTACTTGTCTGTTATCAGCTAAACACTTGTTATAGGATCATGTGTGAACATACACTATTTGCAAGTCTTTTATAATAGCTAATTTGTTATCAGTTAAACAATTGTGATAGGACTATGTTTGAACATACATTATTTGTGAGTTTTTTATAGGGAAAAATTAGCTACAATTTGAAATCAAGGTCTTACGAGATTTTATGTAAAAATTCCTTCAAGTGTGTAAAGATACATATATCATCCCATGTTTGCAATAAAACCAATATTACCATATTGATAAGAATTGTAAGCAAAGAAAGGTTCATAAAGTAGTCTATACCCTGAAAATTCCAATCAATAAGCTTTTCTCCTTCGTAACCTTCAGTTGAGACAAACTGATTTTGCAGGTTGATTTCCCTCCCCCATTTGACAATTGAATTCATCGCAACAATTTTTAGGTTATTATTAAATTCGCATTGTTTAGTGCTACTAAATGGATTCTCTAGTAAACACACATTGTTAAATGTTATTATGCAATATGCAAATGCCTAATATATTGTCTATTTATGTTCTATTTCTTTTGGATGCCATAAATCTAAACTTTGAGGCCACCGTATAAGCAAGTCTTCTAAATTAATGAATTGTAACTTTGAAAAAGTTATATTCTTTCCCCAAAATAAATAGAATACCCTTAAAAAAAAAAAAATTTATAGCTTCCAACTATATGATATAGCAGAGCATTTAAAAATGCAGTAATGGGTTTTGATTTTTCTGTGCTTAGTAAAATTGCAGCAAAGAGATTTAGTTTTTGTGCCAGACAAACAAAAAGACTGTTTTAAAGAAAAAATCCTCCACGACATTGGATCGATTCATCAAAAGACGATTCTATTGTTTTCTATTCGCACTCCCCTTCAGCTCACCTCGGATCTTGCAATTTGATATCTCATGCTGTCAACCATTTTCGCTTTCTTTTTCCTTTGAAAAAAAAAATTGAAATCGAGGATATCCGGCGAGAGACATTTTTACGATATTAGACTTTTTCTCATGCAATTTTTTCCCAGCATGAGATATTTCCGGCAGACGACGACAGGACGTTAGACAATTTTCGTCACCGGCGGGAAAAAAACACACCGTGAGACAATTTTCCGAGAACAAATGCTCGCATATAAAACCTATCGGCTAAAAATCTCCCAACATGAAGTTTTTTACGACATGAGACAATTCCAAGCACTATAATTCTCACATATAAAGCCTATCAGCTAATTACGTTTAGTTATAAAACATTTTGAAACTAGGCCAACATGCACGTATTGCTGAAATGACAAGAAAAATGAGCAACAATATTTCAACTAATCTCCTGGAAAAAAATTAATATACAAAGTTTCAAGGACATCTTGATTGGACGTGGCATCTTTATTCTTGTCTAGTTTCAATGGCGAGCTTATGTTTTATGCTTCTGCACATGACCCGCATTTTGCAGACATATCCATACCATATCTTCTTGAGTGTTAGAAATTTCAATATATGTTAGAAAATTGGGTAGACTATTCCCTCCTTCCTAAATAAATGCTTCTCAATCTTACCCATGTGTATTGTTGCAGAGTAATTTCTCCCACCTATGTTAATGACAAAAGACAAAAAGACAAAAAGGCAAAAAGGCAAAAAGACAAAAGAGGACAATAGAAAGTTTCTAAAGGAGTCTAGATAAGACAAAGGTTTCCAGAAAGAGGAGAGTTCTAGATGAGAGCTTCTAGAGGATAAGATTTCTAGATGAGGAATGGCAAAGCCTAGAAGGCATAGGCATGTACCAAAGCCCTCTATAAAAGAGGCATAATGTAATGTAAGCAAAGCAAGCGGGCAATGATCAAGTGATCAACAGAATGCAACAGCATTCGTGATATGTAATGTATTCATATTTTGAGTTAATGTAATGTGCAGCAACACAGAGTTGTGGATTATATTTTGTGTTTGATGTTTTATGTGTTTTGTGGATGTGTAATCCACCACCATCATAGTGGTATCAGAGCAAGGGTTGGTGTGAGTGAAGAACGCCTAGGGTTTGTAGGTAGATCGTGGAGAACTGGTGAAAAGATCATTTCAACCAAAGAGGAGCCAGGTTTATTCCGTTGGTTATGCTCATTGTGTTTGCTGCTTGATCCTGTGGGAGAGTAGCACCAGGTTATCAGGTTAATTGCAGTTGCCAAATTCAGAGATTAGAGTGTGGGATTATTGTGAAGCTGGAAGATATT
The DNA here is from genome assembly GCA_027924645.1 of Cunninghamia lanceolata. NCBI lineage: Eukaryota > Viridiplantae > Streptophyta > Pinopsida > Cupressales > Cupressaceae > Cunninghamia > Cunninghamia lanceolata. Next base: position 1,922,660 of record BSBN01001427.1, on the reverse strand, counting down.
TGATATGGTATTAAGCACGGAAGAAAGTATTAGGCCAACGTGCACGTATTGCTGAAATGACAAGAAAAAGGCAACATGAGCAACAATATTTCAACTAATCTCCCAGAAAAAAATTAATGTACAAAGTTTCAAGGACGTCTTGATTGGACGTGGCATCTTTATTCTTGTCTAGTTTCCATGGCGAGCTTATGTTTCATGCTTCTGCACATGACCCGCATTTCGCATACATATCCATATCATATCTTCTTGAGTGTTAGAAATTTCAATAGATGTTCGAAAATTGTGCAGACTATTCCCTCCTTCCGAAAGAAATGCTTCTCAATCTTACCCATGTGTATGTTGGTTTAGACAGACTTCAATTCCTAAGTAGATAGACGTAAAAGTGATGAGATATGACCCACAACTTTTTCATCTCGTTATAAATGACTTTCCGCCATCAAACATGAACTTTTATAATTTCTCATGGAATTGCCCATAAAGCTTAGAATCTTATGCTCCCGTGTTCTTCCTAAATTTTCTCACCAACACTAGAGATAATTGAGGAGTTATTTTGCATGCACGTGGATCCCATATGCTCTGCCTATATTTTCCTTAATAATATTTCTCACGAAATTTTAAAATTTGAGGATACAACTAGACTTAATAATATTTAAATTCAAAATAAGTAGCAAAGCTTTCTCCATTACGTTGCTTAGCATTACAAAGATCTAGCATTGTGAGATCATGCTTGACATTGTAGGATAAATGTGCAACAAATTTTCCTGCTAGGTCGGGGAAGGTATTGACAGTGCTTGGAGTTAGATGTGTGAACCAATCCAAGGCCTGACCTGTCAAACTTTGTGGAAAGAGTTTTAATACGTACACATCATTATAGGAAACTTCTTGACAAGCCATGAAAAATTCTTTGATGTGATCTCGAGGGTCTCCCTTTCCCTTGTATTTGTCAAATTTGTGGATTTTAAAATTAGGGGGAAAAGAGGTCATTACAATAGATCAGTCGAGGAGGTAGGGACAAAGGTCTTCAAATTTATAATGTTTGCATTGAGTCCCATCTTGTAACCCTTTAAGAGCATTTTCATTTCCTACCACTCGTCATAAAATGAGGTACCAAGAGGCAGAATAGATGGTAAAGATGAGATGTAGTTGGTAGCTCTAATTGGCAAAGGTTGTGTGATTGTAGGATGAATAGGATTTGATGTTGTGGGATTTTGTATATATTTTTGATATGTATTTTGTTGTGGAACGAATGATGGTATGGTGAGTTGATGTGGGATTACTTTTATGTGTTGATATATTAGGTTGGTATGATTGATGTGTTATTTGTGATGAGATGAATGGAGACATCATGGGTTGAGGTGAGGTATTTGGATAGATGGATGTGGGATTAGATTGAAATATTTATGGGTTAGGTTGTTATGATTTATGTGTTGGTTGTGGGGACATGACTGAATGATGTCATCTGGGTTGATATGAGATTGATTGTAATGGAATATAGGGTGGTAATGTGGACTGGATTGGATTTGTGTGTTGAGGGATGGAAAGAGGTGAAACTGAAGTTTGGTGTGAATTAGAAAATGTGGGAACATGTTGATGGGATGCCATAGAAGGGATTGTGATTTGTGGGGGAACTGATGAAGGTTCACTTGGTTGATGTTAATTAAAAGATGAAGTGGGATTATGATGAGGTGGAGGTGGTAGGATGCTACCATCTACTTATTGATCATTGTGGTGGGTGCTATGGTCATGAGTTGGGTGTTTATATGAATGATCTAAAATATTTTCAAAGGTGAGTGGTGGTGATGAATTAGGGTGGATGAGATCGTTGAGTTTTATCCTGTCAAAGTTAGGAGGGAGTTTAGTCCCTTCCTTGATAAGATATTCTAGGAAAACATATTTATTGTCACCTACAAATTGGTCCATCTTAGTGTGAGTCCCTTCATTTCTAAGAAATTCCATTAATCAAGGTGAGTGCTCAAGTTGATCAATGAGACTTACATGTTCACTGTCACGACTGTCACAACCAACTTTTATAATGTTTGAGTTCTAAATTTGATGAATAATTAATTTTTACTTTAAATGACTAACTATATGTATTTTAATTTTCAAATGTTCAAAATACACATAAAAACTATTAAAAATATATTGTCTCATTCAAAAACAAAATAATAAACAATTCCAAATAAATAAATGAGGAGGGGACACTTCTAGAAAGAGCAATAAATGAGGAACTTTCCCCTCCTCATTCTCAAGTCAAGGCTCAAATTTATGAAATGGGATATTTTCTCCTAAAAGTTTATGACTATTGGAAAAATTGGAAAGTCCTTTTCCACAAAATTAAATGACAAGTTGGAAAATGGGGCAATCTCATTTATGGAAGAGACTTGACTCAAGACTCGGAGTTCCTCCAAATGGGTCAAGTTTTCTATAAATTGGAGTGATTTGTGAGGAAGAGGCACTCATCTCTAGTTTGGGAGTGCTGGAGAAAACTGTAAGAGTTCTCCTCCCTTCATTTTGTTTTCTTTCTTTTGAAATTTTGGTTTTTGAATATTTGTTAATAAATTTTAGTTGAAACTCATTTTGATGGTATGTTTAGGATGTTTGCAATTTAAAAACTGTGTAAGTTTTTGTGAAATTTCTGGGTGAATGACCCCCTTTCCGTTATGCTATGACGATGTCCATACCCTGTTTCTAAGCTTCATGCCTACCAATTATATTTGCTTGAATGTTTCTAAAGCCTTTTCATCAAATCCATTTTGTGCATATCCTATAGTCCACGTGCTTTGTCTATACTCCCATGATTTTTATACTAGTCCACTAGAGCAATTCCAATTCTAATATCTGAAAAGAATTCCCATACCCTGTTCATAATTTCCATTGGGGCATAGGCAGGGAAGTCTTTGGTAAAGGTTTTAAATTTTGGTGATTCTGACAAAATCCCCCTTCTGTTCTGCTTTGATGGATGTCCATACCCTGTCTGAAAGCTCCCCATTTTGGAATACACAGGGAGGATATAGGCAAAGGTTCTTGAATTTGTCTTTACACCTGCCAGTCGCATTTGCTTGAAAAGTTTCTAGAGCCTTTTGAACAAATCCATTTTTGTGAATAACCTGTGATCATTATAGTCCATAAAATGACATTTCTTTGGGTATTCTATCGAACAGTTCATGTGCTTTGTGCATTCTTCTACATTTTTCACACACGTGCACCAGGACACTGCAACTACAACATGAAATGAAACTTATCTTTCCTTTATGCTTGATGTATGTCCATACCCTATTCGAGAGCTCCCATTTTGGCATAGATAGGACGCTGGTAAAGGTTGTGGAATTTGACTTTACACCTGCCAATAGGAAGTTGCTTGAAATTTTCTAAAGCCTTTTCAACAGATCCATTGGGTGCATATCCTACAATCATTCCAGTCTATGAGACCACTCTTCTTTCAAGAATTTTGTCAAACAGTTCACGTGCCTAGTCTATCCTTCCACATTTTGCATACATATGTCTACCAGGGCACTTACAACTACAATATCTCACAAAAATCCCCTTTTCGTTCTGTTTTGAAGGATATCACTTCATTATGGTTGGAAATCTGACATGATGCACATCATTATAGTGCAAGCCTATTTTATAGATTGATTCATTTAGCTTCACTAATAATCTCCACAAGAAGATTGTCCCTATTTTAAAATGATGGAAATGGAACTCACTCTCACAACAATATCTCTTGCAACAATCTTGGATATAAATCTTGTTGCGGTGGGGAAATCACCACATACTCGAAGGTCCTTAACAACTCTAATAGTTGTTCCATGGGGTATGTTTAACAAACCCAATGTAATTGCCACCATGGTGGCAGCGAATTAATTATTTTTCCTATTCTTCCACAGCATTAAGTAAATATCTTGAATCTATAAAATACCTTGCTACCTTCATCTTCCAAGCCAATTTCTCCAACTTTGCATAAATCTCTTTGTCTATAGATGTGATCTACCTTCTACCCAAAAGCACATGCCATTTTATGCCTTAGATCTAACTGCAGCTAGGGATCTTTTAATTCCTCCATCTTTCTCTAATCTCCTTGCATTGAATCTCACAACACCTGCCCACTTCTACATAGATGTTTGGGTGAAGGACCTAAGTTGGGTAGCTCTTGTAGGATCCAAATAAAGAGCAGCTTCACTGTAAATACTCATAAGCCTATATTCATATGTTATCTAAAGGCACCAAGAAAACACATCCTTACAACTACTATAGTGACTGATATCCCACAAAAATGACTTAGCAGCCAAACTCATAAGTCACACTTTTAGTTTTATTGTTGTGTGTTGCAGTTAGTGGCTGCATTATACTGAGTTACTAACCACCAGTGTACCAAAAAAAAAAGGCCCGGCAGCTAAACTAATATGTCATGCAATTAAAATGAGCATTGTAAGCTATGAATAGGTTGAGGCCCAGTGGTCAGTATATATATTGGAGTGGAGTAGGCATACCTTAGTAGTAGGTGTTTAAGGCACAATTAGATATGGGGATCAAACTAGGGTGTTACCATGACTTAGCTGTAATTGTGAACAACATTGCATTTAATTAAGGAATGATGATACAAGATGAAAAATACTTGGAACACTTGTTTATTTGTATGTGTAATGGTTATGGTTGCACTATAGATGGACATTGTGATCAACAAATGTACCTACTAGCATTCTGAGTTCCCTCCACAGTTCTCTTTTCCACATATAGATAGTTATCTAATCAGGACTGAGTATTGTGGAGAATATGTACATTTCAAATATGATTTGTCAAGACATCGATATTTAACTGATATTGTTCTATTTTCTTTCGTGTTTATAACTGTTTGTATCTTTTATAGAATAGCTTATTTGTTCTTGTGTGAATGTGATGTTTACTGTTCTTTTAAATTAGAGTTAAGTGGCTACAAACCTTTCAATGCCAACATCCATAGGGAGTCTTATCTCTTGAGCTCTCCTGCATATTAGAGTACAATAGTACCTCCCTAAATTTGTTTTGTACCTTGTGTGCCTATTTGATCCCTTTACACATGTTTATATTCTTACTAAGTATAACACTAATATTTCCAATGGTATTAGAGCACATGGCTCTGTATTATGGTATTATATGATATCACTGATGTGCCAATATCAACATCGGTGACTGTGTTTTATACTTGACAACTTTGAGCTTCATGCATTTTTGATGCACTCATGGAGTTTTTATGCAAGGCTACACAACAATTTCATACATAGTGGGATTTCTAATCTCTTTAATCTAATTGATCAATGTTGGAAGCATTGTGAAAATAATTATTAGTCATAGTGATAGTCATACCTTATGATTTCCTTTCCAAGTGGTTCAACCCTTACCAATTTTATGGGATTAAAATTGACATATTAATCATGGTCATTTTCTTTAAAAGATTAGCGAATTGTTTGGTAGGGAGAAAGTTATTGATCTCTATGTCTATTTAATATAGATAAATCCAAATGATCTTCTCTAATTAGTCCATTTTGCATAAATATTTCAGTTAGTGTGCTACTTCAACGACCCTTTAAATTAAGTTGTAAATCATACTTACAACCATGGAATCTATTTGTGTCCTCCATAGTATCTTAGATAATATCAGCTATGGGTTATGCTCTTAAGATAGTGTATTGTAGAACTCGATGTGATTTCTTGTGCATTATGATAGTTCTAGTTATGTACATAAATGCATATGACTAATCCAATGAGTGTCGGTTGTGGAGCATTAGAAACCTAGACAGAAACAACTACATACTCAACTATGGTAAGAGTACCATGCTAATAACTCATTAAGTGAATAACTTTATATGCACTAACTAAATAGTTTTACGAATAACCTATGTGAGCTCAGTGTCATCTTAAGAAAATAGTGGAAACTACCTTGTATATGTGAGTAGCTAAATAGGTGAACGAAGAATGCTTCTTTGATCACTATGAGGGCTTGTAACAATATAATGGAATTCGGTTACTTATTAGGTAATAATGCATGTTATGAGTAGAATTAAGATTATACATCTTTTAGTGTATTAATTTGGTAAATATAGATGATGATTTAAATAATGATTACCATGATGCTCATTTGGAAAATACTTCAAGCATACTAACAAAAAACGAGGCTTACTGACATGTGAGTATAGATTGGGGAGGACATGTGCAATGTCAGATAGGGCAACTAGGCCAATCTAGAAATGCTATCTATCATATGCTCTCACCTCACCCTCGCAGATCGTGGTGAAAGTACTAGGGGATCGGGAACGGACTTAGTCATGAAAATTACCTAATTTGGCTTGGGGAAGTAAATTAGATATCATGGGTAGACACCTTATAGGGATTCCTCCACACTAGGACTAACTGAGAAATACCCCTTAAGTGTTTGTGGTAGTGGACTAACTTCCGTCCTTGTTTCACTGAGTGGGTGGCAGCCGACGAAGAACTGTCTGGGGCAAGGAATAACCCTAGAAAGGGCTGGGTACCCACTCACAGTTACACCAAACATAGTACAAAATAGAACTACATGTTTGCATTCCCCGCGTTAGTCACATCCGAAAGAGGGGGCCTTGATCCCATGGATACAGGGTATATAGGCAATCTAGATGGTGAAGGATGCCCCCAGTACTCATGTCCCCTAGATCTAGGGTGTCCTACAATTAGCATTGTAATTTTAATTCTCTGAGTAGTTATTACAGAGTTGTGTTAACATGAGATTGTTTAACTAATTTTGTGTAGATGAGGATATAGTTGCTGGAAGAGAAGCAAGCTATCAGAAAAGAATGTAGGATGTAATGTATGACTTGAGGTACGCACTGATCCATTGTTCTTGTATGTTATCTTCAGAAATGAACTTTCTCTCTTCATTGGATTAACAATGGTGAACTTTTCAAGACTTTATGACTTTAGAAAACTAAACTCTTGATGTCTAACCAAATATAGCATTTATTGTACAATACTTAGAATTAATAGTGAAACTTCATGAAATTTGCATTTCCTGCATCAGTTGTCCATAAAAAATTTTATTCCTCGGTATTTTTGAATTTAGAGTTTTAGTATTATTTGGTTTAGGATGAGTTAGTTCCTTACATCCACTTTGGTTGTCAAGGCCGCCATGAGCTGAAGAGGGTCCAATTAGTGCATGAGGATCCATGTTCTTCTTGGTTTGAATCTAATTATGGGGGCATGAAATGATGAGGTGACTAGGGTGATGTGGACTTGAGAGTGATTTGATGACAATTGATATGGATTTAATTATGGATGATGATGATGATGATTGGGGAAGTGCCTTGAGAGTGACATTGGATTGAATTTGGATTAAAAAAACTTGATGGACCTTGATGGTGTTGCTAAGGTTGATTGATTGGAGAATTTTGGTTGGATTGGATGGTTTATGAATGGAGATTGGGTGTGATGGTTGGAGGTCCATTGAGAATGATTGGACTTGACTTGACTTGATTTGATTAACAAGGGTTTATGAAGGTTTGATGGATTTGGTTTTGGTTGATTTGGATTCAAGGCAATCAGGCTATAGATGATTTGGCTTGGTAGATGTGCTTAAGGATGATTAGAATTGGGACAAGGATTAAGATTCAAGACCCTATTGGATAATGATGATTTGATTTGAATTGTGGATGGGGATTGACTTTTGTCTTAAGATAGGCTATGTTCTTAAGTAAAGAGTTTGAATTGGAAATTATTAAGGTGAAAAATACCTTAGCTAGATGGTTGATTTTGCATTGCTACTTAAGATAGGAAAGTTCTTAAGTAAGACAATGATAAAGGATGGTGGACTTGATTAAGGGCTTGATCTTAATTCATGAAGTATGGGGTGAAAAAGGATGATATGGCTTGAAGGATAAAGTGAATGATAGGGATTTGAATATGGATTAAGGTGTGATTAGAATAGGGGGGGATTTGGTCGTGACTTGGATTTAGATTTTGATGGATAGTGGATCTAGTTTAAATGTGGATTTGGATCTCAATTTTGTAAACCTTTGGAAAAAGGACTTTTGTGTTTAGGTCTCTCTCAAAGTTGGACTGTGGACTTAGGATATTCAAGATTTTGTAATGTTTGGATGTATTTGGATCAAGGAGGTATTCACAAGTTTATCACAAAGAAAACACACCAAGTACATGAACATGACTATTATAGTGAGAGTGTCAATTTTCATGGCCCACAATTATGTTGTCTACCAAGTTTCAAATAGCTAGGGAATGCAAGGTCATGTACCATCTATACACCCCTTACCATGGAGACCAAGGCCTTGGCCACAAGGAGCTCTATCTTTACAAACTCAGAAGCATAGTGTGAGTAACTTCCTAAGCCTAATTGGTATTTGTTGCACCACAAAAAAAGGGTGGCCAAAAGTTCTTAATATAGGTCGTACATGTAACTCTGGGATGTCCTTGTTATACGCTCTAGGTAGTTGAGGCCAAAATCTATGAATAGGGGCCTATCTACAAGCAGGTTGTCATGGTCGAATCTAGTTCCACATCGCTTTGACTCCTTATACAAAGGGGCATCAAGGCTATGCCAAAACCATACGATGATGGCTCCTTTAAGGTGAGTCTTCTAATTCTCACCCGCTTTAATATTCCCTACTAAAACACATGTTTTGGGTCATCCCTAAGGTGTTGAAAACATTAGATAAGATCACTAAAGGGAAAGAATTCCAACTGCTTTTCATTTCCAAGATCATCTTTCAATGCAAGGGAAGAGCATACATAACTTGGATCCTTGGGTTTAACACAACAAAAAGTAAACTATGAGGTATTTTTGATCTCCAAGACCACCTTTCAGTGTGAGGAGAGAGCATACGTACCAACTGACTGACACAAACACAACAAACAAGATTAATTGACCTTTAAGAAAATTAAATGTGCAACTAAGCTAGTGATAAATAAAGTTGTAACATGTGCTTTCTCATATTACTCAGAATTACACATACAATTTAGTAAGAATGTAAAAGAACATTATAAAAATGAGTAAATTTTTTTTATACATCATTTGCATAATCACAAAGAAATAAAGCATATCTTTTCTGAATATATTCAACCTTGAAATTATAACATATTCAAAGATAAAATCATAGTTAAATCTTTTCACCTAACATTTATAAATAATTTGCACTTGGAAAAAGAATAATTTTACCTCATAAGTTTGACTTGTTACCAAATTGTGCTTGGCAGCCCAATTAGGTTGGGTTGTAAGAGTTGTTTTCTAATGCTTTCAGGAAGCGACTTCAAATGAAGCAAGAAGGAAGAGAATATCATATCAAAACAGTCAAGAGAGAGGCTTCAACCTTTACAAATGTTTATCTAACATGTTTGTTCACTATGCAGGTACAGGTACCTGAAGACCATATATCTGAAAAATAAATGAATAAATAAAAATAAAAAATATTTTTTTTGGCAGTCATAACTTCTCGCTACTTTATCAGAATTCAAAGTTTTTGGAAATGTTAGAAAGATAAACCAATTATCTAGTTTGAGTTGTAGGTTGCTAGTGAATTGCCCTAATTTTGATCTGAAGGCCTCTGAAAAAGCAATTTACTAAGATGTAGAACAGATTTTAAAAAAAACTATATTTTTGATATTTTCCCAAAAATACCATTGCAGACTTGATCAGAAGTCTTTCAAGGTACACAAAAATAGGAGAGGACTCGAACTGAAGTGCAGGTCATGTAGGGAGAGATATTTGGAGTTCTATTTTTGACATGACTATTTTTGGTAGTTTCTTGGCCAAAGACTTTGAGACTTGGAGTTCTGAGCTATTTTTGCTCATCTTGGAAGAGTTTTGGAGCCTAAATTTTAGGCTTTTCACTTGTGCTCGCCCAATAACTTGGAGTTACTTTTTCAAATTTATTCATGCATATTTTTGAGTTCAGTTGAGCTGGAGTTGACTGCCCATTCACTTTTTGGGGATAGGTGTGTATTATATAAAAAAAGATTATGCTTTTTTTCCTTAGTTCTTACTTTTTTGCCTTTACATATTATAGAGAAAGAGATTGTCTTGTAACTCAGCCATTTTTACAGTTTTCAGCAGCAATAATAGTTCTTTTTTTAGCAGATTTATTATTGTTATGTTGAGATTCTTTTTAGTTTCTAATACAATCAAGGGTTCTTCTTTCCAAATTTAGGTGTCTTGTTCATTGTGCAAGTGATTTGATGAGAATTTACTATAATGTCCCCTTCTAGACTCATGGTTAGTCCATCATAGAGTTCCCGGGGACTAGCAATTTGGTTAGGAAACTAGAGTTAGAGGTTGTGTCGGTGGAGGAAAGATGGTTCAAGTTCAAAGAATCTAGTTGGCACCTCCAGAGTTTTCTCAGACTACTCATGGTCAGTACTTACTATTTTTAATAAGTTTAGGGTCAGTTTTAGTTCTACATATTTAGGGTGGCATCAGATTCATCTTGTTGAGGGCTTTCCGACGAGCTATAGATCGTTGCATTCTGACACCATCTTGGCAGTTATTTTAAAGTCCGAAGTTATTAATGGTATATTTTAATATGGACTTCATAATATAAAATAGAAAAGTGACTTTTGAGGAAATTGAAGACATAACTTTAAGTTGTGAAATTGGGCACCCTTCCCTAAGGAAATAAAAGTTTTTTAAAAGTTAATTTTCATCTTTAATGCCAAACACCCATCTTGGAGGGGAAATAAAAAGAGGTTTTGGAGCTTATTTGCTTATGCTTGCTTTGTGATATTTTCTTGTTATGAGATCTGCTAGGGTTAGCTATTGTGAAGGGTTTGAGGATTCAAACCAGAGGCTTATGGAGACAAAAATCTCCATAGGTAATGACATTCTATAGGTGTGGAAGACCACCCAACGGTGTCATTGATGGTGGATGCATTCAGAATTCACTCATGAGCTTCAATAGAGTTGATATGTTGCAATTTTAAGGTTTCCAAGGCTATGACATTTTGGGTTATTGTTGTGAGCAGTTGATATACTAGATTATAGCAGATTCATGGGAGTTTGAGAGAGTTTGTAATTGCTGCACATTTCCCTTGGCTGGTTGTACCTTTCAGCATAGGTCATACCTTCCTGTGGATGCATATTGGTGCTGTTAAATGCTTCTTTCTTCTTCCCGAAGGGTCGATTGGTGATTGTGAGGACTGCAGATCATTTCCTAAGGGTTTAAGAAGGAGTTTTTGTGTTGTTGCTGCTATTTATACTCCTTAGTAGGTCGTACACCTTGTGGAGGGATGTGGTTACCTTGTTGTTGATTCCCCCTCTCACTTGCTATCATTCAAATGTCTATTGGAGGCATCTGTAGCCCTTTTATCTCTTGCAAAATATTGTTTGTTCATTCTTTGTGGCTTCTGAAGTTAAGAAGTGATTTTCTAGCTATACCCATTGCTGGTCCAGTTCAGGCTATTGTATCAAGTTGCAAAAATCTATATGGGTATGTCATAGTAATTAATATTTGACTATTTTGCTATCTAGGGCTTTGTTAGTTTCTCCATATCCATTATATATTTTCTAGGTTTTCTATATATGCTTTATAATGTATGCTTCAGCAACACATCTATTGGAAAAATGAAACCCCTTTTGCATTCTTCTGTCTAGTTCTGAAAGATCACATAAATTAATAAAATCACACATAAAAAGTTCTTTTAAAAAATACAAATAGGTACGGCACATTACAACCTGGAGGTGTGTGGAAGCGCTAGTTTGGAGGTATTGCTGAGTCAAGTGTTGAGGATGCTTTAGAGGTTTAAGTCCTAGATGATGATAGGCTCCTAGTTTGTGATTGTTTTGATGAAGCAAGTGGCCTAGGTGGAGGCCTGGATGATGCTCTAAGTACTAAATCCAATTAGGATTTGGAGACAGGGTTGGTGTTTATCACAGTATTGGTTGTGGCACTAAACTTAGTTGCAGTGCCAGTGGTGTATATTGTTGGCAAGTTGATGGTGGTGACATTGGTGCTTCTTTAAAATGGGGCACTAGGGGAAATAATTTAGATGATTGATCAGTGTTGGACCTAGTCTTGGGGGTTGCATATACGATGATTAGGTGGAGGCAATGGTGTAGGGACTGGTGGCAATTATCATGTGAATCCTCCAATTGGTGGAGGATCTAAACCTAGTGGACTGCCTGGTGGTGCTTCGATGGAGACATGAGTTGAGGCAATAGAGATAGTTTGGCGAAGTTACTGAAAGGAGTCTGGTGGATTCACCATTTATAGTCTTGGCAGTGTGGTTATATGGGGCCTAGTGGTGGTTGTTGGTGGTAGATTGGGAGTTGGTGTTAGTGTTGGATGCAGTCTTAGTGTTGTTCTAGGGTGGGTAGCAGTCTTGGTGGTGGGATTAGTGGAGTCTGAGTGGACTGGTTGGTGACTTGGGTGTGGCTAGTTGTGGTTGCGATTGCAAGATTGTAGGTGGAGTTAGTGAGGGGGCCAAATTCAAATCTTGGCTTTTATGACCTAACATATGCAAATTTTGAATGGAATTTTTTTTCCTTCTTTGTCCTCACAATGGGTACTTTTTTGGTGAATGAACTGAATGTTTATGTTTGCCAACTTCATCTATAGTGCCTTTGGGGGCACCTAAAATGATTTTGTATTGAAAGCCTTCAGGGCCCTCATGTTGGTAGATTGACACATCAGGAGCATTTTATGTTCATACCTATTGTTTTTTATTTGCATATTATTTATCAACTCATGTTATTTTCTTGTACATTTGTATAGACTTAAGGTTAATCCATATTCACTTCGGTCGGCTATTGTGCCTATCTTCATCTAGTCTGGGCTTATTTTTGTACTTCCTTCCTTTTATTTTAATTCATTTCTTATGTGTGATTTGCACCTTTTCTCAAAAAAACATTTATCTTCTTCTTATAGCTTAACATCATGAGAACCTAGTGTTAGTAAATATTTTTGTCCCTACTGTATTTACAAGACTCACCCAATGGGCAATAACATGCTTTATTGAAAAATGGAGAAATTAATATGAGTTCAACGATTATCCTTTGTGTTTGAGAGGGGTAGCTCGCTCATATGATGGGGGTTTTTGGATTTTGAGTACTTTTAACCAGAAAGAACAAAAAGGTAGGAGAAAGAAAGATGAGAGAAAAAGAAAGGAAATCTACCTATGAGCACAAAAAATACAACACAAATTCCCAAATGGGAAAAAGAATAAACTTACTACAACAGCAAAAAGTCTTCCCAATACCTGTACACCAAGAGCAAGTACAAAATATTATAGCACATGAAGGTATTGACTAAACATACAAACAATCAACACACAAAGAAAAAATATGAACATAAGAACACATTTCTCCATTAGAGGAACGATGAACATAAGAACAACATTCTCTATTAATATTTGAAAAACAAAATTGGGCTCAAAGTCTCTAGTCTATCTCCTATACACAGCTCTCTAGTTACATAGGGAAACATAAATATAAAAAATTTGGAACCCCCTTTACAAAGGACTATCGATGAGTTTTTAAAGGCATCCTTCACTCATCCGTAACTGTTTCTTGAAATGACTCCCCATTATTTAATTTTTCCAATTTGTTTTCTAAAAGGATGACTTTTGGAATCTCTGATTGGCTCAAAACATAAGTCATTCAATAATAAAAACAAAGTGCGGCCTCCACTAAAGCATCATACCATATGGAGGCTGGAATACTTAAGGTCTTCGGTTGCCAATTGTGTACCCTCTGTTGGCAAGAGACACTATATGGATTCATGGTTGTTGTCATTGATGGCAACAAAGGTCATCCCACATATCTGCAAGTCATGGTGTGTCTCTACCAGAAGTCAGAATGAAGATTGTTGTGGTCCGGTGAACAAGAACAGAGCATGTGGCAAGGTCTGACAGATTGGTCCGGATCTCTCAGAGGAAGTATCTTGGTGTAGTACGGATTTGGGGAAGTCAAGAGAACTACCTTGAGTGGTATATTGCAAGGATTTAGCCTCCAGTGATGGACAATGAAAAAGATATGAATAGTTGAGTACCAGATTCCTGAGTGATAGAGAGAACAGAGGAAGAACTGACTGATAGAACATCAGACTGTTTCCCAGATGTGTTACTGTTGATGGTAAAGGTTGTGAAGGCATGAATCATGTTTGGCTGACATGATTAATGATATCTACAAGTATATGCTTGATCCGCATTACTTGATGTGTAAGGATTCAGCCGACAGAACAGAGTTTGTGAGAAAATAGACTGTTCCGGATGCCGACTAGAAAGGTGATGAAATTACTTGTGCGGATATATATGCATGATGGATTTAGTTGTGAGATAAAAAGGTGTGATGATGATATATGTGCAAAAGTGCAGAGCAGAGCAGAAGTAGTAGAAAAGATCTAGTATGTGAAAGGAAAGCAGAATAAAGAGAAGAGGAAAGATGAAGTGCAACAGATCAGTGTACTGAGCCTAACTGGAACTAAACTCTAGCATATGTGGATACTTCTAATTAGTTCAAATATTGTATAACATTCTTTTGTAGACAGTGTGTCTCCTTGTAGGCAGTGTGCCTCTTTGTGAGCAGTGTGCTCAGGTAGTGAGCCCTAATTGGCAAGTGCCATTTTGTAATTCCTTATTCTTCTAATAGAGAATAATCTTTGGGTTAATCACCCCATGGTTTTCTCCCTTAACAGGGTTTCCACATCAAAAATACTGTGTCATGTGTTTCTCATTTCATGGTAATGTTTGTTTGTTTGATTCAATGCTGCATTGATTAATAAGAAAGTTCAAAAGAAGAAATAATTAGGATAACTAATTCACCCCCCTCTCAGTTATCAACAATTGGTATCAGAGCTAAGTTCCTCCTAATAGAGCTTAACAGCATGAGGAAGATCTGGGAGTTCAAATGGATGCATATGGTTTAAGGGAGCAACTCAAGACTGCCCTTGAGGATCTTGAACAGTCAAACTCTGAAGTCAATGAATTAAAGGAAAGACTCAAATAGGCTGCTGAATTCATGAGAGAACTAAAGGACAAATTAAGTCTCTCTATGAAAAAGAGAAAGGAGTTGCTCCCACAATTAGCAAGATAAAGTGAAGAAAGTAATACAAATGAAGAATTGACTGAGAAAACCAAGTTATGTGAAAAGTTATCAAAAGAAGTCATTATGGTAAGACATGAAATAGAATCAGGAGTTATAAAGTTTACTCAAGAGATTGAAGAGAAAAGAAAAGCTAAAGACAATCTAAGACAATCTCTTAAAGAGAAATTAGAAGATTGCCACCAGATGGACAGGATTATCAGACATCTTGAATCTGATCTTGAAGATGCCAAAGATAATGAAGAAAAACTTGAGGATCAAATTGTATCTCTCAAAAGAGATCTTCAAACAGCAAATGAATTTAAAGAGAAATTCAAGATAAGTTCTGCTCAACTTGAAGTCCTTCTTGGAAGTCAAAAGAGGGTAGATGACAAGTATGGTTTGGGATATGAGAAAGGAGAAAGCTCCAGATCCGGTCAAAAGAATTTTGGATCAGAAAATCCAAGGAATAGGCCTAGACCTCCAGTAAGACAGCCCAACGCTCAAAGATATCCATCCTTCAATGGATACTGCCACAGCTGCAATCACTTTGGTCACAAAGCTAATCAGTGCAGAAAGAGAATGAATCAGACTAATTCATCCTTCTCCGGATAGTGCTTTAACTGCAAAAGGTATGGACACAAGTCTCATGAATGCAGAAATATGCAAATAAACAAATCATTCAATGGTAGATGCTTTGCATGCAATAGAGTAGGTCATATGGCTAATCAATGCAGATCAAGAGATTATCAGTCAAATATTCAAGGAAATGTTATTTGCCAAATTTGTAATAGGTCCGGTCATAATGCAAAAGTCTGCAAAAGCAAGAATTAGGACAAAAGAGGTCCGGTGTATAATCAGAATCAAGACAAGGGTAAACAAAAGATGAATGCGGATGAAGTTAGGAATTAGATGAACAAGATTTGGGTGAAGAAAAGTTCAGAGAATGTAGAGGTTGGATCCGCACCAGACTCTGGTGCTGATATTCCTTCCAGAAATTAAAAGGTGAGCTCTGGCTCAGGGGGAGACACAAAGAAAATCCTGTTCCCCCAGCCAATCAAGTGGTGCCAGATTAGGCATGAGATGCAGAGTAAAGGGTTTGTAGATATGAGTCTTGAGATGATCCAGATAAGATTTCAGAGGTCCACATGAAGATGTGAAGAAGTTATGATCTATCATGCAAAACCTGTTCTGGGAGATGCTCCGGAATGACAGAGGATTACAAAAGGTCCGGAGAGATCCGGAAATGCATTGTCTTATTCTACGGATTGGACAGAGTATTTGGGATGTCCTTGTGATGTGACATCTTGATTTGTTCATGGTTGGAAGATCCGCATGATGTTCATAAATCAGGAGTGATCCGGTTCTTCAAGTCATTCGAATAAGGGAAACCAAAAGAATGTAGGTCGAGCATTTATTGCAAACAGATATTAGGGTTTGCAAAACAATATAAGGGATTTCTCATAAATCACTTGTTCATTCTACACTCAAGAAGAAGCGAAAAGTGGAGCTCTGCAACAAAATTCATCAAGCTCACCGAAGATCACTTGCAGAAGTTATTACATACAGAAATCAATCCAACCACTCCGTATAACCAAAGGTGCCTAAGGTATTTTTCGTTTTCAATATCTCATTGCAAATCTTTGGAAAATAGCTACTCCGAATATAGTTAAGATCTCTGATAGACCTCACCCCACATTCAAGAAACATCCATACAAATCTTTGGAGTTAGATCCCCTAGGAGCCTTCTCTAGTGTTCCGCATGGTGTATTGCATACGGAGGACATTAGGGTTTACATACATGCAAACTTTGAAGACTTTGATGAATCAAAATTGATGGATATCTATCACAAACAGTTGATAGATGACTCCTTTGAGAATAAACTTCAGTACAAAGCCATCCGGGATAAGCACTTTGCATAGTGCATTCATTTCCCCTATTTTGAAAAGGATGAATGGGTCCAGTATGTACTAAGTAGAGTGCATGACCATTTCCTATGGTTGAACAAGCCCTTCAAGATCACCAAAGATGCAATTAGGGCTGTAACCAGTCTGCACTCATCCGGTGGATTACCTGTTCTCAAGTCTGTCAAAAATCAAACAGTTAGTGATGCAACCGGATCTAAATTTGACAAGAGAGCTATGACAATTGAAGACATCACTGAACCGGATGTCAAATTTGCATCTATGATAATTGGTTACAAAATATATCACTCCAGTAGGGAAAATTCAGTACCTGGAACTACAATTTACACAGCTTATCAAATGCTAAAGGAAAATGCAGACTATGACTTGTGTGAGCTGCTTCTAAACTAACTTTTGGAAAATCTGCAGAAGATCAAGAAGGACAAGAAAAACTCCTTCAAGTATGGCAATTTGATCCTTTGTCTCTTCTTTTATTACATGAATGAACTTCCCGGATCCAGTGGATGGATATGGCAGAATGACAGACTAGTTGCCATCCAAATCAGAGATTATTTGCATGGACTTGGGGATGCTAAAGCAAGAAAAATAGCTCTATGGGGATATTTCAAGAACTTCCAGAGCATGATGCATGCAAGAGAAAGAATACCCCAGTCTCTTGTTGAAAAGTACAAAGACACAGTATGCTTTATGGTAGAAATAGATCAGTGCCTAATGGAGGCAGTAGAACCAAGAACTGTGTGGATCATGCCCATGGGGTATGAAGTGGATGAACAGATTATGGAGCCGCATGTTCAACACATGCTAAGTCAGCCTAAAGATCCAAAGGCAGAAAGGTTCGGAACATTTGAGGAATTGAGTATAAAAATTCATGTTGAACTCAGAGAACCAGAAATCAAGAGGAAGGTTAGAAAAGAAGTAGAACACATAGCACAAGGCCTTGGGATCTCCATGGAAGCACTTGATGCTCACCGGAAGAAGAAGGAAGGGGATGAGAAAGAGAAGAAGAGGGCAGAAAAGAAAAGTGAAGAAAGTGTTCCGGTTGAAACCTCCACCCAGACCAGATCATCAAAAAGATTTGCACCTCCCACAACCAAAAGCTCAAAACTGGAAGTCCAGGCATCTGGCAAAAGATCCAAGATGAAAGCCACAAGGGCTTATGAGAGTCAAAGAGATGAAGAGGAAATTGAATCAGATGAGGGAGTAAAGGAATTAAAGAAGCAGAAGAAGAAGGGATTCGGTAAACCCTCCACAGGCCAAGACAAGGAAGAAATGGCAGAAAAATTTGTTGAAAAGCCCACCCTGTCTCTAGATAGTGTAATCAAATCAGTCACTGTGGATGGGAACCTTCAACCAGTGGCCAAATTTTATGATGACTACAATGAGGCAGACCAAAAGATCCTGCAAGAAGCTACAATTAGGTACCTGAACATTTACAATAAAGCTTTTATTGAGATTATCTCTGAAATTCCTAAGAGTCTAGAGAAGGAATTAGAAATAAGAAAGAATAATGCCCAGGAAAAAGATCTTGAGATTCGGGAGCAGATAGCTATTCAGCTATATCCTCAAATTGATCCCAAGACAATGAAAATAATATTCAAAGACTGTAAAGATGAGTTCAGAAGTAAAGCAAGGATGAATAAACTCATGCTTGGTGAGACTGACAAGGTAGCCATGGATACAGAAGAGATCCTCCGGAAGGCCTTCAAAAGGTTTAATCTTCCTGTTGTAGAGGACTTAGGTGCAGAAACAGCTATGGACTTGGAATCCTCTGCTCTGGAAGAAGTGGCCCTTGAACAGACTAACATCTCTCCTCTGGCTTCCCCTACAGTCTCTGGATCTAAAGAAGAAGAGAAACTACAAGAGAAAGGAGCAGCGGTGAAAGAAAAAGAAGGTGACAGTGCAAAGATTGCAGAAGGACAGAAGACTTCACCTAAGAAAACCACAACTGTCAGTGGTGGGAATGTAGAGGAAGAGAAAATTCCAATGGACAGCTCCAAGACTGCAGAAGAGAAGAAACATCTGTCTCCGGCAAGAGACACTGCACAAATTGTCCAAAGATTTCTGAGCAAAGAAGCAATAGAGATTGATGAACCGGAGCTGCTACAAGGCCCATTCAACTTTGATTCCCTCTCTCTAGTGCAAACAATGAAGATAGCTCCATTTGCTAATGCTAAGGCAAATGAAAAACTCCTAAAGTCTCATATGGAAGACTGTGAGTTGATAGAGGCTTCTTTCAGAGTGCTTGAGAAGATTATGCCATCAATCCAGAAAGATCCCACAACCTCCTCTTCTGGTAATCTCAAAACCTTAGTCAGTAGTGTTAGTACACATTTTGAATCCCTAGAAAAATTAGCTGAAGAAAAGGTCCGGAAGGAGTTCTTAGATAAGAGATTCTCAGAGGTACTAGGATTAATCTCTAATGATAGGAGAAATGTGAGTATTGGAATAAAGAGCTTAGAAAATGCTCTTAAGGATGGCGGTGACATTTACAAATTTTGTATCTCCTGGTCAAAAGCAACAGTAGAAGTTGAGAAGAAAATAAAAGAGGAACAGGACAAACTACTGAGTTTGTCTCAAAGTTTTGATCCTCTCTCTTTCTCCATAGTAAATCAAGAATGTCAAACTATTGCAATCACAATTGCAATAAAGAACTTTGAAAAGGAAAGGAAGAATATAATTAACCGGATGGGAGAAATTAGAAGGATTATAATCCCTAAGTTAGAAACTATGCATGAGGCCATAAGTGATGCTCAGACTACCACCCAAACCAATGATCCGACAGATCTCAAGAGGGCAGAAGCTTTTGCATTTTTGGTGAGTAGTCACATTTCAATTTTGGATAGAATGAAGCAAAGTTGGGCTACAGAACTCGTCCAATTGAAGACATCCTTTGCAGACATTCTTCAGTTTATGTGAGTATGTAATATGCGGCTAAGTATAGTAAAATTTTTGAAAATTTTGGTGTACAGACCCTACCCTTTGTCATTGATGTCAAAGGGGGAGTGAGGAGCAGTGAAAAATGAGGAATCCAACTAAGGGGGAGTTCTAGAAATTGTATATAAAGATAGAGCATCAACCAAGGGGGAGCATAGTGTAAACACTTAGTCATTTTTCACTAAGTGTTGCCATCAATGCCAAAAGGGGAGATTGTTGGCAAGAGACACTATATGGATTCATGGTTGTTGTCATTGATGGAAACAAAGGTCATCCCACATATCCGTAAGTCATGGTATGTCTCTACCAGAAGTCAGAATGAAGATTGTTGTGGTCCGATGAACAAGAACAGAGCATGTGGCAAGGTCCGACAGATTGGTCTGGATCTCTCAGAGGAAGTATCTTGGTGTAGTGCGGATTTGGGGAAGTCAAGAGGACTACCTTGAGTGGTATATTCCAAGGATTTAGCCTCTGATGATGGAAAAGGAAAAAGATATGAATAGTTGAGTACCGGATTCCTGAGTGACAGAGAGAACAGAGGAAGAACTGATTGACAAAACATCAGACTATTTCCCAGATGTGTTACTGTTGATGGTAAAGGTTGTGAAGGCATGAATCATGTTTGGTTGACATGATTAATGATATCTATATGTATATGCTTGATCCGCATTACTTGATGTGCAAGGATTCAGCCGACAGAACAGAGTTTGTGAGAAAATAGACTGTTCCGGATGCCGACTAGAAAGGTGATGAAATTACTTGTGCAGATATATATATGCATGATGGATTTATTTGTGAGATAAAAAGGTGTGATGATGATATATGTGCAAAAGTGCAGAGCAGAGCAGAAGTAGTAGAAAAGATTCGGTATGTGAAAGGAAAGCAGAATAAAGAGAAGAGGAAAGATGAAATGCAGCAGATCAGTGTACTGAGCCTAACCGGAACTAAACTCCAGGATATGTGGATGCTTCCAATTAGTTCAAATATTGTATAACATTCTTTTGTAGACAGTGTGTCTCCTTGTAGGCAGTGTGCCTCTTTGTGAGCAGTGTGCTCGGGCAGTGAGCCCTAATTGGCAAGTGCCATTTTGTAATTCCTTATTCTTCTAATAGAGAATAATCTTTGGGTTAATCACCCCGTGGTTTTCTCCCTTAATAGGGTTTCCACATCAAAAATACTGTGTCATGTGTTTCTCATTTCATGGTAATGTTTGTTTGCTTGATTCAATGCTTTATTGACTAATAAGAAAGTTCAAAAGAAGAAATAATTAGGATAACTGATTCACCCCCCCCTCTCAGTTATCAACACCCTCTAGGCTAAGTTTTGGTAGTGTCATCACCAAGCTATGTGCCTTTTGTTATATAATGGTTAACTTCAGAAACAAAACTGGTCATGAAAGATTTAGTAGTTTTTGTCAGGGGCTCTCTCGATACAGTGCATAGAGAATAAACTCTAATCATAACTTGATATGCCACAAGTGTAATTGATCCCAGGGAAGTAACTAGATAGGTGATAAATGTGTAAAATGTCATCTTGGACATCATGGTTAAGAGTACAGGCTTAGAATTACCATATATATGAGAGTTTGTTGTAGCCCATGTTGTTTTCACTTACATACCATATATCTAGCATCAAATGATAATAATGTTGCCATAGGTGAATGGTCGATTTAGGGTAGTTGGTCAAATAGAAACCATAGAAGGAAATCACCTTTAAAATCCTTATATCTCTTCATGGCTAATAAAATGGAGTGTACTTCTGAAACCAAACAATATCAATCTTCTTTTCGCACAAATCACTACACAATACACAAGGTTGACTATAGGTCAGCCACTAAAAAGAAATGTGTGGATCTTCTATGTAGTTTTAAGTTAAGATACTATATGGCCTTCCTCCAAACTGCACCAATAATAAGTAATATGGAAGCTCTATGGACCATATTATTGTTTGTTGCCACTCACCTCCTAATTGAAAGAAGTCTGATTGAATAAAATACAAAGAGGATGTTTTAACATCTTATTGTGTATATGTATTAACAATACAAGATATCATTATCAACTCACTGTCAAAACTAATGAAATAATATATTTTCTACCAACAGGAACTACTCAACACTCTGGTAATTAACCATTTCTATCGAAACCCTGGTGCTCTAAAGTTGCTTCCACACTTCATATGCATGTCACTAGATGATTTCTCACTATAACATCTAAAATGAAAAAATCACCAATTATGTTTTCCCTATCATGGAACGAGATGGGACTGCACTAAAAAATAGTATAGCTTTTGCTAATTGTATTTCTTCAAAAGTTTCTAAATCTTTTTTATTTTCTGTATATCCAACAGTCATTGCACAATAGCATTTTTCTTTTTCTATTTGAAATTGCTTTGTCTTCTTAAGCCATGACTTTTGTCCATGGTTCCACAATTTCCATGCATAGAAATTAGAATGTTTCCAAATATAATATCTGACAATTTTTTTTTTGTGTTCTATTTTTAATTTGACACTAGATGGTGGTGTACCGACGAAGGTTAAGGGATTTGGCATTACACAATCCAATAGCACCTATTTGAATGTTTCAAGCCATGGATTTTGTTTTATTTTTCTTCAAGAAGCTAATCTCTATTCCCTTATGTACATATCTGGCAATACTCCCATCTCATGCATTTGAGCAATAGAGTCAGTTTTCCATACATATACCTAGAGTTTTTAGTCCATGCTTTTACATTTTGCATGTTTGTCTGCTTGCAAACTTTTAGTTTAGGTAGAGGAAGGTGTTATTCTACCAGTTACATTGGCTTGAAAGTTTCTAAAACCTTTTAAACAAATCCAATTTAACGTATCTTGCGATCATTGCATTCTATGAGCTAGCATTTTTTTGTATTTTGTTTCGAAATTGACATATTAAAACACTTCATTAGCAAAGAGTATAGTTCCTGAACTATAATATTTTTTGATTGACAATACATGGAGTTTATGAACTTGAAAAACCAATGCTAACAAACATTTTGAGAACCCCAACTGACTCACAGAAAACCTCTACTCTTCCACCAAATTCCTTAATCTAAGACTTGTAGCTTCATGCTTTCTAACTTTGTGTCAAAACCAATACTAGTGACTGAGTTTGTTGGCAATAAAAACATATCAACTATTGCATATTCCAATTGAGAAGCAATTCTAGCTTCGAAATGACCTTTATATTCAATGTTAAGGTTGTAGCTTAATCATACACGAAACAAAGAAAATAGGAAATCAAGAGGTACACAATGCCCTTCAATAGGAAGAAATCTGGTAACACATTCTAATAATTCATTCAAGTTGACATTTCTCTTTTGTTCTTGAACTATACCACATGAAACTTGTTGTCTATTCTCCCCAAGTATCCATTTGGTGCCATATTGAACAATCACTCGACTGACTATCATCTCTTCCATTCCCTATTCCTGCATTGAAACAACAATCCTCTCAAATAGTTTCATTGACATGGTTAGAAGATCCTTTAACCACCATTCACTATATGTCATTTGTCTTGAACTCTATGCATCTACTCACAATTTGAATTTACTCAGCTAATGGAAGCAAATCTTCACATCTCTTAAGAACAACCAACTTTGAAGGACAACTTGAGTAATATTTAGATCACTTCTCTTGTAAAGGTTTCCCTTTCCATACTCTTCAGTCATTTCTAGAAACTTTGTTGCACATCTAAGGGCAACAACATTGAAGGGGTCCATAAGTATCATTGACCGATAACAGAAGTTTGCAACAAGCTAAAATATTTCAAGTTGTAATTTCAAAGTGATCTTTGATGCATTGGATAGATTTCATTTCAAATGTCCACTTTTTGAAACAAGAGGATACTTATGGAGCTTGAAGTTGTAATTCTCTACATGAACAATGACATTGGTAGGTAGACTTGTTGCTTCGCACCTACCCACCATTTAGTGACCTCCTTATTTGATGTCTGATGACAAATTTACCTATGTTGGAATCAAAAGTTACAACAGTATGGATGCCTTATTGCCTCAGTGACTGCAAAATGTTGAATTGGGTTCTCCAAAAGATATTCAATAACTTCTGTAGATCCAAATATAGTGAGGCCCAATGTTTTGTATGCATCAGGAATACTCTAGACCTCTAATACAAATTGCAACCAAACTTGACAAGTGGTTATACTTCAAGGGTGATTGAGAATTTATAGTACATACTGAAAGATAAATAATTAGATGCATTATGCCAAGAAAGGATCAAAATTTCAATGTTCAAAATTTTTGGGCAACAACAAGCTCTAATTGGGAACTATTTTCCATGATGGAAAGCAAAGAACTCTAGAATCTTGAGTTTGACAATTGCCTATCCTTTGGGCCATAGAGTCATCAATAATCAATGAAACATGGAAGGGAACAACAAGAGACTTGACCCAAACCAAAATCAAAATGAAACAACAACACACACACACAATAAGAAATGGAAAGCAAACCAAAAACCCAATGTACCCCAATTGGGTACAACACGTCCCAACTACTTCAATAAATTATGCAAAGCTATTAACTAGTTGGGAAAAATAAGTGCCTCTACAAAAAAGAAAAATGTATATGTGAAGCACTTGCAAACTCAGAAGCAACCTCATGACCACAGACATAAATCTACAATTGATGAAGCAAAAGGACTCTAAGAAATGTATAGCCAAACAACCATTTCACATCATATACCTCTAAAGATTCCTCAACATGGTCCTGCATATGATTACTTTTACCTTCATGTATTGCGGAAAACAAATTGATATCCCATTCCTGAAAATGATTAGTTGAATCACCAAAAGACCAATCTTTAGCTATATACATCTCATGTGAGATTGAATGTGGATCATTCTTTTCTAAAATAGGCCAAAAATCTGCACTATAAATAACATCATTATTGACATCAAAACTACTTTCAAACAAAATAGTTTCATCATTCTCTGTAGGAATTGGCTCAACAATTCTATGATCCACCAAATTATCCTCTTCTATAACCTATTGAACCTATCCACAATAGATTCAATGAATAATTTGATAAATACATTTTCTTCACTTATCCCTAATATTCTACATGCCATGGTGAATGCCAGGATATGGTCTTCTGTATCTTGATAATTCTCTATGCTAAACTTTAGGAAATACTTTCTTGATCCTTCAGGTAGAGGCAAATATTGAAGCAAAGAAAGAAGTCCAAAATGATTTCCCCATGGATGAGAAGAAACCAATGCCATAATGCAAATATGAAAAATCAATATTTACTTGAAGTCAATAGGAGTTCTTGCTGAAATAAATTCTTCTAAGTAAAGTTTGCTTCATAGAGTCACCAACTTCTATCCTCAAGGAGGTACCTTTAAATTTCTGGGAAATAAGAGCACTAAAACTTCACTCTCCCTAGTAGAGTCGTAAAAAATTGTCAATAAATAGTTTTGTCGCTGCTAAATTTGCAAGACTCACCCAATGGGTAGCAACAAACTTTACTAACAAATGGAAAAATCATTGTGAGTTCAACGATTCTCCTCTATGTTTGAGAGGGGCAACTCCCTCATATGATGGGGATTTTTGGGTTTTGGGTACTTTTAACCAGAAAGTATGAAAAGGTAGGGGAATGAAAGATGAGAGAAAAAGAAAGAAAATCTGCCTGTGCGCACAAGAAACACAACACAAATTCCCAAATTAGAAAAAGAATAAACTAACTATAGAAGTACAAGGTATTCCCAATACCTATACCTTCATATTTTGTAATCTTTTGTACTTGCTCTTGGTGTACAGGTATTGGGAAGCCTTTGTGCTTCTGTAGTTAGTTTATTCTTTTTCACATTTGGGAATTTGTGTTGTGTTTCTTGTGCTCACGGGCATATTTCCATTCATTTTCTCTCATCTTTTATTCTTCTATCTTTTCATACTTTCTGGTTAAAAATGCCCAAAACCCAAAAACCCCCCATCATTTGAGGGAGTTACCCCTCTCAAATGTAAAAATGAATTGTTGAACTCACAACGATTCCTCCATTTGTTAGTAAAGTTTTTTGCTGCCCATTGGGTAAGTCTTGTAAATTTAGCAGTGAAAAAACTATTTACTAACACCTAGTTGACTCAAAATCAAATTAAAAGTATTGACATGCTTTTCAACCAAGTCTCCCTCCATTTTTAATGAATAAAGTTTCCCTTTAAGACATAACTTATTAACAAGACATTTTGATATGTAAATATCATATATTATCTTTCATAAGTTAAATTTATTTGTCTCCTTTAAGACATTCAAGAGAATGAGATCTGCAAAATGCAAACAAATGGTTTCCCATTCCTTTATGTCCATTTTTTTCAGTCTTCAGTATGTTGGAGCAGCCAAGATCAACCAACAAGAACTAGAATCACTTCCTAAGAGAGAATGAAGCAAACATTGAAAGATATCAAAGTATCATATGATGAACCTATTCCTATATTATGTGATAATACAAGTGCTATCAACATTTCAAAGAATCCAGTAATGCATTTAAGAACAAAACATATCTCAATCTAGTATCACTTCCTAAGAGAGAAGGTTGTATAGAATGAGGTGAAATTGGAGTATGTGCCTACGAAGGATCAAGTTGCAGATATCTTTACAAAGGCTCTTCCTAAGGATACTTTTGAGTATCTCTGGCATAAGTTGGGGGTTATTGCC
Source organism: Cunninghamia lanceolata (assembly GCA_027924645.1). Taxonomy (NCBI): domain Eukaryota; kingdom Viridiplantae; phylum Streptophyta; class Pinopsida; order Cupressales; family Cupressaceae; genus Cunninghamia; species Cunninghamia lanceolata. The sequence goes on along the minus strand of BSBN01001427.1, from coordinate 1,896,087 downwards.
CCTCCTTCTTTTAACTAGATGCATAAGTGTGTGCATCTATCTAGGAAGCATTTCAAGATACATTCCTTGTCCTAGACTAATGTTGTAAGCTACCTCTCAGGGGGAGTTGGTTGATGCAATCAGATGGAGCATACCTTATACCTCTAAGGGGGAGAGTACAGAAAAGCGAAAGTAGTAGAGAAAGAGCAAGTGCTTGTTGGTATTGCAAATATTTCCCTTTGCCATTGATTTCAAAGGGGGAGAGAGTTGAAGAAATTGAAAAACCATTGTGTAAGAAAGATTGTGTAGAAAAGTGTATGAAGAGTAAGAATTTATCCAGTTAGGGGAAGTATTACTGGTTGTAGAGCTCTGCTTAAAAATTATTTTTGTTGCTGATGGTTTTTCAAAGATACGGTGTTTCCATCAATGACAAAGGGGGATATTGTTGGAAGATTACTGGCATTGTCATTTATGTCAACCTCTAGTAGATGGGTCAGTTGGTTTCTAAGTACTTTTGAGAAGATTTGAATAAAAAGGTGTGCAATGTGATAGAGGCATGTTTAGTGTTATGCTCTACATTTCTTTATAATTGAAGATATGCTTATGTGGTTTGGAAGTGATGATTAGAGGTGTTCAGAGGTATTATATCCAAAGTTCTAGGTTATAGATCATGCGGCAGTGGAAGATGTGTTTAGCAAAATGTTTTGACTATGAAGAAGGTTGTCTAGGAGAAATGAGATTTCTCTGCATCTCTCTGCATTAAGGTTTCTTGTCTTGTGGATCTACGAAAGTGCTTATATTGTCTGTATCTACCTTCCCTTGATTATTCTAGTGTTGAGGTGATCTGCAAGTTTAGTTCTTGTGTTGGTGTTCAGTAGCAATGTATCTTGATGTGTAAAATAAAGATATTCTTTATTTCAAATGGTTGTGGTAGTATTGCAGAAGATTCTAATGATGCTGTATATTTTAGAAAGGTGTGTGGATGTTGTGGAGTGTCTCTCTATGATCAGCATGATGTTATTAAACTTGGAGAAGCATGGATGTGGTCGTTAGCTCAGGTTTGGCCAACCTAGCTTGCTAGCGCTATTTGTAGATGTACCTCATGGATTGTGGCTATGATGAGAAGCATAGTGATACAAATTTGACTCCTAATTAACTCTTGATGTGGTCCAACTAAACTTCTTTTCACCGTGGAAGTGTTTGGTGCTGAGCTATTTGGTGTTGCCCGTTTGAGGTGAGCACGTTTCATTAAGGCCAACCTAATTGAGATTATTTTAGGTCGTGATGGAATAAATAGAAGATGAAGTTTGAGTGGAGCATGTAGAGAAGATGATGTGAATGTGAATCAAGGGTGGTAAATTGAGTACAATATTAAATTCCTATGGCTCTCAGATGCAGTGAGCAGAAGGTGTCCACATTTTAGTTTGCTTGAAGTTGCTAGAGTTAGTGAGCCAAAGGTTATGGATGGAACGAAGTTGCTGTGGTGGATTTCTCTTGTTGCTTTGAGATAGTGAACCTATCTGTAATAGTCCTCTTCTATTCTTCTCTCTTCTGGACAATGAGTGCTTTTGGTAGTGAGCCCTTGGTAGTAAGCCTATTTGTTTTCGGTGTTGCTATTCATATATATGTGAGCTAATCCTCACCGTGGTTTTTCCCTTCTTGGGGTTTTCACGTACATATGGTGTTTGAATGTGTTTGCATTGATGCTTCATATGTTTACATTCTGCTAATGCATAATGAGAGGTTGATGTTTGGAATTTCTTTGAGGGTTTAAATTTTTAATACACAACTGATTCACCCCCCTCTCAGTTGTCCTGTGCATACTAACACAGATTGCATGTGAACCAGTCATGGAGGATGTGGGAGCCAAGAGATTTAAACTTGCATGCTAAGAGTATTAAACATGGAAGAAGGAATTCAAAGTAATAACTATGCTGAGGCCTTTGCTCTCTTATGGGGATTTAAATTGGCTATTTCTTTGGGCATTCCTCATTTGTATATACAGGTGGACTCTAAACTTGTCCTTGATGCTGTTACTAATGCTTCAGTCTGCGGGTGGAGGCTTTAGGATATCATTGTGGATATCCAAATCCTTATTCAGAGGATTTCTAGAGTGGAATTCTCTCATATCTATAGAGACGGGAATGGAGTTGCTAATGCTCTCACAGATTATGGTTAGCAATTTATGAATTGGCGATGTTTGCACCAATATAACAATATTCCCATTAACATAAGGGAACTAATTCAAAAAGAGATGACTTGTCAAGGATGACTCATCACATTAAGAGTGCTAGCCTAGCTGGATGGTTATCTTGTGCGAAGATGAGGTGGATGTTTAAGTATGGGGTTATTATGACATATTGTACTTTTTTGACTAATTCCATTTTAGCATTTTTGATCACTTGTGTTAAGATGAGTTGGATATGTGATGATGATAGTGAATTTAAAAATATCATATTCGAGCATGGGAAAAATTGGCAACAATTGGAGATTGTGAAGGTGTTTCTAGATATTGATGACTCGTCCATGTTGGTTTCTTGCTTCATCTATTATTTCATCATTCCTTTCAGTGCATCTAGAATTATCTTGCAAAGACACGTTGTGGAAAGCTATCTTTGGCTCTGTGTTCTCTATGTTTTCGAGGGTAAGGCGATAATGGGGGGAGACAGGATTCGTACTGAGCCAATATCTTGTTGTGAATTTAAGGACAATGCTGTTGTTTGGCATTATTGTAAGGAAGGTGGCATAAGTCCTTTTCTAGAATGCCTCAATGGTTACGATGAAAACTTGTCTATGTAGTGTGCCCTTTTGTGGTAGAATCATAGAGTTAATATTGGTAGAATTGAGTTTGGAATCTCTGAAGAGGTCATAGCCATGGCGACTGGCCTTTCCACTAAGGGTACTAAGCTGCAAAGGAAGGCTAAGCTGGCTGACCATCAGAACTAGAAGCTTTTCCTAGGCGAGGGAGAGGAATTAGTCTCGTACTTGGGAGGGTTTGAATGTACTAAGCTACTGAAGCTGTGGGATGAGTTGTGCTTTCTACTGATGAAATATTTCACACTGGAAGGTCATTTCACTAGGTTTTATAATTATCACCTCCCCCTGCTCAATCATTTTAGGCATAATGCTTTGATAAGTTTTCCTTTTTATTTGATGTCTTCCTTTGAACACTCTATTTTCTGGGTTAAATTTAAATTTGAAAAGAAACCCTCTAAATGCCCTATCCATCTGCATCAAGGGCTCATTCTTCATTTGTATAATTTTCACCTTGCCTTGGACCCACCTAAGCTAATCCAGCCATCCATTGTTGAGGTCCCTGCTAACAGTTCCCCCATTGCTGTCGATGTTTCTGAGGAACCCTGTACTACTCCTAATTCCCAAAAAATCAAAGGGGTTTCCTTGTTTGAGACCCTTGAGGAGACCATGGTGAAGGATATGCATACTCCAGTTTCTAAAGGAAGTGTGAAAAGTAAGAAAAGAAAATTCAGGGAGATGGCTTCTACTGGGGAGGTTATGGGGGACATAGTAGGGACCCATAAGAATCTGAATAGTGACTATGTGGGTCCTGTGAATAAGCACAAAACTAAAATGGAGGCTAAATGTAAGAATGAGGGTTTCTATTCTAGGGTGAGAAGGTCAGGGAGAATTACTGCTAAATTGGTTCTGCAAGCCAAATTAATTGATTGTTCTGAAAGTTCTTCAGAAGCTTCCACTCAGGGGGATGATCAGTTAAAATCTGGAGACATTGAAGTCCAAGAGATTTCTAAAGAGGATGTAGGTGAGGGAGAAGAGAAGTAGACAGAGGACTCGGGAGGTGATGGTGGTGGTCCTGTGGACAATGCTGGTAAAGGGGAGAGGATGATTGTGGAGGAGGTTGAAGAGGAGACTAAGGAGGAGGGAGATGCCCAGAGGAATGATATTGCTCTCCTTAGGGGACTGGTGGATGATCTGGAGCAGAAGGTTCGATCTATGGGAGTCTTTATAAGAAGCATGCTCTATCGCTCGGTTATGCTCAACCCGACTCTGCTGCAGGAATATGGCACTCGAGCTAATGGCAAGGATGAGGAGAAAATCAAGAAACTTGATGAAATCATGGAATTTCATGTTAAAGGTTGGGAGGATGTATCTCCTTAGTCTTGTTTCTCTTTATGTTTTATGCTGTCTATCTATTGCTACTTACTTTCTGTTGTTAATCGGTTGTATTTGCTTTTAATGCTGTAGTTGGTTTGGGTGGCTCTTTTTGTTCATGAGCCTTTGTTTTCACCTTTTGTACTGTTGTTGTAAGGGTTTGGCCCTTGGTTTTTTTTGACTTATTTAATAAAAAACATGGAAGAAGGAATCATAAAGATTATTTTTGGAGGCATACAAGTTTAGACAAATTGTTAATTATGAATAGAAGGAACAAAAAATGGCTCTATATCAAGAACCAAATGGATCCTATACGACTATATAATTGTAGGATGCTAGCACAATTGGGTAGATGTCTACACACTCAGACTAATTTCCAAGAAGAAATGGATGAAAAATAATGTGAAATGGACACATCAAACAAAAACACTAAAAATATAAAACAAGAACATAAACACACCAAGCTTGTCATCTGGATTAGGAACTAGGCTAGGAAAGAGGGCTAAAATGGTCCATTAAACATACTATAGTAATGGACAATAAAATATGCACAATTTGTAGTGTCAAAATTGTAGGGTATGCAATTTTTGACCTTACACCTATATGGCACAGTTAATCATTTCACAATACATAATATTACAAAGAGAGCATTACTTTGAGATTCTTAGCCCCATGATTCAAAGGCATGACTCTAAATTGGTACCAATCTCTAGGCTCCCTTTTAGTTGGTGATTATGGCCAATCAGGGAAGGATTTGATGAATAAATCCAAGGAAATATGAGATGCTACATCCCTTCTCAAGAAACTCACAAATATAAAAAGAGGCCCCAATAGAAATGCTTTGTAGTGTCAAAATTGTAGGGTATGCAATTTTTGACCTTACACCTATATGGCACAGTTAATCATTTCACAATACATAATATTACAAAGAGAGCATTACTTTGAGATTCTTAGCCCCATGATTCAAAGGCATGACTCTAAATTGGTACCAATCTCTAGGCTCCCTTTTAGTTGGTGATTATGGCCAATCAGGGAAGGATTTGATGAATAAATCCAAGGAAATATGAGATGCTACATCCCTTCTCAAGAAACTCACAAATATAAAAAGAGGCCCCAATAGAAATGCTCAATGACTTCAATAATAGTTTCTAGAATACTTGCCAAAGAATTTTGTTGTAGGTCCAACACCCATTAGGTATGGCTTATATTTGTTACTTAAAAGTAATAGACTATGATGGTTAAGTCATTTAAACCTTGATGGATGCCTATGATAAATTTATTGTATCTGAGAAATGTTTAATTTGAAAATATGGAGGTTATCCCCTATGCCCTCCACACTTTTATTTCCAAATATAAAACCTCTTTACAACCCTACTACTAATGCTCAAACTATGACCTAATAGGTTATTGATCTAATCATGATCCCAACAAATAAGACAACCCTAAGATATCATTTTGTAGAACCTCCAACCCCCAATAAGCTTGACAAGGTTCATATTTTACGTAAAACTATGTCCAATAGGGTCAAGACACTTAAAAGACAACAACATTTTGAACTGGATGCCTACACATCTAAACAATTAGCATCCCCCATTATAGAAACATAAATTTATCAAGGAAGTTAGGGTTAAAAACCCTCTAAAACAACCAAAGTTACCAGCAAAGGGACATTCCAACTTAAAAAGTTTCTTAACTAGCCCAAAACCTAGTTAATTCCTATTAAACTTTGTCTCCAATAAATCCTTCCTAATCTAATTAGGGAGTTAGTCGTGGTGTAGAGAAATAATGTGGACAAATCCCCTCTATGGTATTATCATTGTTCATCTCCCCATACTTTTACTACATGTCTCCATAATAACTATCCCTAGGTCACTTCCCTTTCTATATAATCTAATGATAGAAATCTAGATGACACAATGTAGAATACCTTAATAGGGCTAGGCCAATTTGCCTAGGAATAGACTTTAGTAACTTGGGAAGAATGTGAGGCTTATACACTCATTAAGCCAGCATATACTTTTAGAAGGCTACAACTTAAATTTGAACACTTCACAAGAATGAAAGAGGGAGCAATGGAGGAACAAACTCAACCAACACCATGTATTTAAAAGGGGTCAGTGGCCCCTTCCGTCAAAATACTAATAACAACTACTTCATTAAAAGGTTCCCTTGGAAGAACCAAACTAAATGGTCCCAAGTGACATGATTAGACTACTAGACACCCCTTCAAAACAAAATAGATTATCTCATCCTTTGATTAAGAAACCAAGTGTACATTGGGCACTAAATCTAGGACAGACAGTAGAATAAGTGAAATATTTCAATATTGTTGATCAATTAAACAATATATGATCAACATACCACTCTAGGGGGTCCATTCTCTCTCACAAAAAATGGAATTACTCAAGGAGGCCCTAAAGAAGAAAAAGGCATCCAGCAAACAAAAGTATCAAGACATCAACATATTAGAAGATACCCAGAAGCAGCCCACAAACTTGTAGATTTTGATCCACATAAATCTAGGACATCTCTAATTTTGATCCACAACTCAACATAGAGCAAAAGGGAATATTCTAATTTTGGTCCACATAAATGACTATATAGGACATCTCTTGATTCTAAGGTGCGTAGATCTCACTGTCTTCATCAATTGGCACACATCCTTTAGACAAAAAGCTAAACAAATTATCTCTTCATAATATCTACTTATGACATAATTATACATAATATTTATATTACTTAATTTGACTCATTGAACTCCAACATCTCAATTTAATCTAAATGAATTTAATCTGAATTAATTAATATTTAATTAATTTAGCTACCTTATTTGTCCTTTTCAAAGCTTTGAGTCTCATTTAATTTTTTTTTTAAAAGATGTTAGATGGTATTTAGTTTTAATGTTATTGTCTGTGATAGCAGTTATGTAACAAACATCAATGACATTAGTGGACAACACATGCAACTTTCCATTAGTTTGGTAATCTCTGTTTTCTATTAAATAAAAATATTAAACAAGCAATCAAATTCAATGAAAGTGAAATATATTTGGTGAGGTCATGTGCAATTATAGCGGCGTGTCAATAGTTTCAAAATTTTCCACCATAAATTGCTTTTCTACAATACTTCTATAAAGATTAAGTTATTATTGTGTGGCAAGCAAGATAATAAACATCATATTGGCCCTCCTCCACTAGGCTTCTAATCTAAGAAAAAGAAGATTGATATAGTCCATTTAGTAGAGGAAGACTGTAGAGTCTCAACAAACAAAACTAAAATAACTAACAACCCCTAATTATATTGATACACGATCATATTGTCTAGAGAGAGACAGATGCATCATTCAGTGCGTCCATGCCTGCCAAGTTACAGAGTGGAATGAATCTAAACAGTTTGTGCATAATAGCACATACATGTATTTTGGTCTAACAGCGGGAACCTTTTGTGTAGGTGAGAACACCTACAGTTGCAGTAATAGAGCCCACAATAGAGGAAGGCCTTGCTGCCATACTCGAAGCTTTAGCATAGGTTGAGGATGCTCCAGCCCCTGATGCTGTGAAGAATGCCCCGTTTAACATCAGATCTCCCTCTGATCGCCAATTCCAATTCTTCCACGTATCTTCTATTGCATCTTCATGCTTTGTCACCTGCATGTTACTCATACTCATCATAACTATTCTACATCCATTGTAAACCAAAGAGATAAATAAGAGACATGAGTTGTATAGGCCTTTTACCTCCTTTTTGAATCGATTGTTAGAGGCAAGGAATCTATTGCCTTGGCTGTTAATGGTGGGGTTTGCACTTCACCCAATTGTGTACATTTCCCAGTGGGTGTAATCATTGTTCACCACATGAAAGTATCCATGTTGGCACCTGCATTAAAACATTAATTTTTGAAGCTTCAATGGAGAACAGACAGATAAACTTTAGCAAGTTGTACAGTTGTCTTGGTATAAGGATTACAGAATTCTTGTAAGATTTTATTCATACCTGGGCATACGCTGAACGAGCCCTTCTCTAAAGTGGTTGAATGCAATTGTTACTTGCATTTTAACGTCTTGGGTATAGTCATCGTTGTGTCCTAGGAGCATGACCTGCAAAAAACCACTAAATATTTAACTAGAGCAATAGCTTTTTTAATTGATAACTTAATAGATACTAACATTATTTTGTGTTTCTGTCTGATAATGGGCTTTTAGTACCCTTCTCTAAGATCCTGTGTGATAAAAATACAATTGTGAAGGTTTTTTTAAGAAAAATAAATTTATGAGAGAGGAAATAAGCAGTTGAGCACCTTGTCATGGTGAGTGAAAAAGTTGTTTGAAATGGTGATAGTAGTGGAGCCCATGATGGCGTCGATCAGTCCACCTGCGTAGCTTGACAACGAACAGTGGTCTACCCAAATTGCGCTTCCTCCGAAGATGGAAATCCCATCTCCATCACTCCTGGTTCTATACCCATAATGGGTGGGGGAGCTCCTAACATTCGTATTTCCCGCAGGTTTATAGTCATGGATATGAACTCCATGAATGATGATGTTGTTCACATACTGTATTGTAATGCAAGCTCCATTTGCTATATGAACGTTGGCTCCTCTACCGTTAATAGTCTTATAATTGTTCATGAAAAGCTCCTCCTTGAGCTGAATAACCATATCTCTTTGGAAAATAATCCAGAGAGGCTCCATTTGAATAATAGCGTGGTGCAGAGTGCCGGGGCGAGGATTGACCAGGTCATTGTCATTGGGATCTGTAACCACATAAAATCTGCCCTGCTTACCTCCAATGGCGTTCTTGCCAAATCCGATGGCACAGTCAGCCAGCCTCTTTCTGTTATTAACCTAGTTGGGATCACAACGCCAACAGTCATCAATGGGGTTCCCCATTCCACACAACAGAGAGCTCAGCTACCTTTTCAAAGTATTCAGACTCCTGCATAGTAGCTCTTGATATTTCTTAATAATCTCAATGACATATGTTAGCAGTAAAACAATACTACAACTTTGGTGTTTTATAAATTGAACTGATGGAATTGGCATACACAAACATATGCCCTGATACCACTTGATGGTAGCATTTACAGATTCAAAATAGGAACCCATTTACAGAAACCACAAACACAGCAATATGTTGAAAATGACAGGAACTTCATAATCTAGAATGATAGTATGTAACATGATCGACAACACAAAAAGATACATGTGACAGGAGAAATATAATGGACCGATTCTTTATAATTCAGGAAAGATATTACACGTTACACAACATTCTATTCAAGTCTCCAAATCATGATGAATAACTAACTATGGCTGGATATGATCATCCTCCACATACAAAGATACCTAAGACTATACTAAAACCCCCATCCATCTCTCTTTCTCATCGACCTTTCACCAAATTTTGATTGCCATCAAACTCCTCAATCTTCCCACACTTCCATATCTCTATCTGTCTCTTGTATTTGACAGACGGCTTTATATAATAGTCAGCCACCAATTTTCTATGGCTCGATAGGCTATATGCCCTAACCTTCCTCTCTATCCGCTCCCACCGTCCTCTCTCTTACCACTCCATACCCATTCTTATATATCTATCGCCATGCTCAAGCTACACCATTTATGATAATCCATTATAAATTCTGCAAAAAAGAAAAATAAAAACCGTCGCATCATTAACTCTATCGAACCTCCTCCTTGGCATATATATGATGATTGTTTTCAAAAATTCTGCTAAATAAAAAAAACATTGCTCCTCCATGTAACGTCGCACCCAAAGCATTATGAAATCTCCCATAATGATACGGCCACTACGAACAGGTAAATGTAGTCACCACAACATGACTACCATCATTTGCATGCATTGAAGATGAATTATTGCTGTTTCTATCTTTAGCCGACCTAGAAGGAAAAATCAAATCTTTTTATATTTGCATTGCCAGCTGTTGCACAATTTTAGGCTTTTCAAATCTTTTCTCACTGAAGACAATTTGCCAGCCATAACCCTCAGATTAAAATAGAAATTTAATAACTCAGCAATAGCTAAATCAAGTTACTATCATAAGAGAGATAGGAGTTGGACCAAAACAAAACCCAAAAACTGAAAAATGCAATCCAAAATTGGACAATACGGGATGCCACTGCATTAGACTCCTCAGGCAGAAAAATTCATGAGTTCCTGCTCATGAGGTCTACAATTCCTCTTTTCTTTTTCCTCGCTTTCCAATTCATTAATTCTGCGCTTCCACGCTTGTATTGTTGCCTTTGAAATTTTGTTATCTGCATTTGTCGGCTTCTTTCCCTCTGTGCATGCTTCCACCTTTGATTCTCCTTATCAACTCCAAATCTCCACCATACTGACTCATCATCTCAAATGAAAATAAAACCTTATCTTTGCTCTGTGCAAATGAATTATCTCTGGAATCTTTACGACTACAATGTGATCAAGTAACAATAAGTCTTTTGCCTCTTCTACATAATCTGGTTCTTTCATTGAACCTTCTACACTTTCTTTCTCTACTGTAATCACTTTTTCACCTTCCAAATTTGCCTTCGAACTATTCTGCACATCCAGTTGCTCATCCTCTTTTGCAGACATGGTGTTCTTTTCATCTTCATTATATTTATCATCTTTAGCGACATGAACTATAGCATTGAACTCAGAATTACCTTGAACATCAACAGGATAACACTTCTGAAAATCTACAAACTGTCCGCAGTCCTTATCAACATCCTTAGCTTTCTTGCTGTCAACTTCTTCTACCCTTGATGTTATTTTTCTATCACAAAAGTTAATACAAACCACTCCTCTTTGTTGCACATCAACAATTGATTTCTTTTGCCAAGATGGGATTATATACCCATGATCTACTAATTTACCCTTTTCCTTTTGAACTTGCACATCTACATTTCCATTACCACTTACACAATCAAAATGAACTTTTACCTTGTCATTGGTCTGCTGCCCCAATTTGTAAATATTCTTGGTTGCATGTCTTGCCAACTCCCTTTCTTCACAGGCTTTCTTCTTTTCTTGATCAGTCCTCTTTCCACCTTCAGGTACAAACTGTCTTTTATCATCTATTGTTGCAATCTGGCTTATTTTGCTCTTATCTCCAACTCCATTGATGGGCTCTCTTCTTGCCCTTTCTTTCTTTGCCTCCAAAGGCTTGTCCTTAGTCTTTTTCACACCTGTATTCACAACTTCAAACAAATCATTAGAAAATAAATCAGGAGACCATGATGTCTCCTCAGGTGCCATTGAAACTTTCTTCTTCTCTCCTTGTCTGCTTTGTGCAGTGACAACCTTGTCAGGAAAATAAATCTTTTCCAAGATCTCCATTCTTCTCGAAATCTCTTCCAATCCCTCTAAGTACCTTCTTCTTTCTACTTCATCCCAATATCTATTCCAATATGGGATTATCACAGGTTTTCTTACACAAAAACCCATTTCTCTTATTCAATCTCCAAGTGCAAACTGCCTCTCCTTCGGCAATCTGTTCACACACAACAAAACACTACTACACCTCAACTAAGGCTTCTCTCTTTCCTCTCTGCCCAGTCTTTTGGTGCTTCTCCTTTCTTGTTACTGTATTAATCAGCAATTCTCATGTCCATATTTCCCACCATGCTAGTGATCTTCTGCCTCTGCAGCATTCATTAGACCATAACACTCATACACAACACCCATCAAAATTAGGAACACACATAGTGCTCACTGCCTAGATATTTTGGGACTCTAGGTTTCTTCTACAACCCATTAACTATCCAAACACACATAACACTCTAGGTTTCTTAAAAACATCAAACTATCAAAACCCACATCAAACTCTTATTGCCCAGATCTTTTAGGGCTCTGATACCACTTGATGGAACTGGCATACACAAACATATGCCCTGATACCACTTGATGGTAGCATTTACAGATTCAGAACAGGAACCCGTTTACAGAAACCACAAACACAGCAATATGTTGAAAATGACAGGAACTTCATAATCCAGAATGATAGTATGTAACATGATCGACAACACAGAAAGATACATGTGACAGGAGAAATATAATGGACCAATTCTTTATAATTCAGGAAAGATATTAAACATTACACAACATTCTATTCAAGTCTCCAAATCATGATGAATAACTAACTATGGTTGGATATGATCAGCCTCCACAAACAAAGATACCTAAGTCTATACTAATACCCCCATCCATATCTCTTTCTCATCGACCTTTCACCAAATTTCGATTACCATCGAACTCCTCAATCTTCCCACACTTCCATATCTCTATTTGTCTCTTGTATTTGACAGACGGCTTTATATGATAGTCAGCCACTAATTTTCTATGGCTCGATAGGCTATATGCCCTAACCTTCCTCTCTATCCGCTCCCACCATCCTCTCTCTTACCACTCCATGCCCATTCTTATATATCTATTGCCATGCTCAAGCTACACCATTTATGATAATCCGTTATAAATTCCACAGAAAAGAAAAATAAAAACCGTTGCACCATTAACTCTATCGAACCTCCTCCTTGCCATATATATGATGATTGGTTTCAAAAATTATGCTGAATAAAAAAAACATTGCTCCTCCATGTAACGTCGCACCAAAAGCATTATGAAATCTGCCATAATGATACCGCCACTACCAACAGGTAAATGTAGTCGCCACAACATGACTACCATCATTTGCATGGATTGAAGATGAATTATTGCTGTTTCTATCTTTAGCCGACCTGGAAGGAAATATCAAATCTTTTATATTTGCATTGCCAGCTATTGCACGATTTTAGGCTTTTCAAATCTTTTCTAACTGAAGACAATTTGCCAGCCATAACCCTCAGATTAAAATAGAAATTTAATAACTCAGCAATAGCTAAATCAAGTTACTGTCATAAGGGAGACAGGAGTTGGACCACAACAAAACCCAAAAACTGAAAAATGCAATCCAAAATTGGACGATACGGGATGCCACTGCATCATGAACTGGCTAACTTACAATATATTTTCCGCAATTAATCTCTACAACAACATATATAAATTATACAACGGTATGATGATATATGGAATACAAATTTGGTCTATAATAGCTTTACAAGAATAATATCATAGAGAAGGTAGTAAAGAGACAATAGAGTAACAACATAAGAATAAGTAGAAGAAGCACGTTTAATAAACCTTGCAATTTAGCATCATCCCGTATTAGAAGTAAGCCTTACTTTTGACATGATATTCCAAAATGCGGTAAGACATTAAATTTCATTTGCATACCACCTTTTCTTAATGCTATAAAATGTCTTAGATTCAAAGGCGACATGCTTACCTTTCGACCATTTGAACTACGAGCTTCAGCTTCTCAACATGATATTTAACAGCATTTTCAACCTTGGTCATATTTTCAGAAGTTCGAAATGACTTCGCCATTACTGACTGGAAAAGAAAGATAGCAACTAAAAGAAGCAATGGCTGTAAGGCTTGATTGGTGGTCATTTTGGATGAGGGAAGATTTAAGATTTGCAATGGTTATACGGCATGTTATGGCTTTAGCCTCTCTTATATAGAAATTCATTCTGTAGAAAACGAGGAACCTTGAGCCCCACCGGTTGACAATATGGTTATATGCACGCTCTTACGTTGCTAATCTTACGGTGGTAATGGGGGCATCTACGATTATACTATAGCAGTTGACATTTGACTTAAAAACAATACCAGATATTTGACTTGTCATATAACAATATCAATACCATTTCAATGAAAATTTAAGAGGTCAGACTCTAAACTATTACATTCCGTTATAAAACACTCTGGAACTAGGCCAATGCGCACGTATTGCTGAAATGACAAGAAAAAGGCAACATGAGCAACAATATTTCAACTAATCTCCTGGAAAAAAATTAATATACAAAGTTTCAAGGACGTCTTGATTGGACGTGGCATCTTTATTCTTGTCTAGTTTCCATGGCGAGCTTATGTTTCATGCTTCTGCACATGACCCGCATTTCGCATACATATCCATATCATATCTTCTTGAGTGTTAGAAATTTCAATAGATGTTCGAAATTGGGCAGACTATTCCCTCCTTCCGAAAGAAATGCTTCTCAATCTTACCCATGTGTATGTTGGTTTAGACAGACTTCAATTCCTGAGTAGATAGACGTAAAAGTGATGAGATATGAACCGCAACTTTGTCATCTGGTTATAAATGACTTTCCGCCATCAAACATGAACTTTTATAATTTTTCTCATGGAATTGCCCATAAAGCTTAGAATCTTATACTCCCGTGTTCTTCCTAAATTTTCTCGCCAACACTAGAGATAATTGAGGAGTCATTTTGCATGCACGTGGATCCCATATGCTCTGCCTATATTTTCCTTAATAATATTTCTCCCGAAATTTTAAAATTTGAGGATACAACTAGACTTAATAATATTTAAATTCAAAATAAGCAGCAAAGCTTTCTCCATTACGTTGCTTAGCATTACAAAGATCTAACATTTTAAGATCATCCTTGACATTGTAGGATAAATGTGCAACAAATTTTCCTGCTAGGTCGGGGAAGGTATTGACAGTGCTTGGAGTTAGATGTGTGAACCAATCCAAGGCCTAACCTGTCAAACTTTGTGGAAAGAGTTTTAATAGGCGCACATCATTATAGGAAACCTCTTGACAAGCCATGAAAAATTCTTTGATGTGATCTCGAGGGTCTCCCTTTCCCTTGTATGTGTCAAATTTGTGGATTTTAAAATTAGGGGGAAAAGAGGTCATTACAATAGATCAGTCAAGGAGGTAGGGACAAAGGTCTTCAAATTTATAATGTTTGCATTGAGTCCCATCTTGTAACCCTTTTAGAGCATTTTCATTTCCTACCACTCGTGATAGAAGGAGGTACCAAGAGGCAGAATAGATGGTAAAGATGAGATGTAGTTGGTAGCTCTAATTGGCAAAGGTTGTGTGATTCTAGAATGAATAGGATTTGATGTTGTGGGATTTTGTATAGATTGTTGATATGTATTTTGTTGTGGAACGAATGATGGTATGGTGAGTTGATGTGGGATTACTTTTATGTGTTGATATATTAGGTTGGTATGATTGATGTGTTATTTGTGATGAGATGAATGGAGACATCATGGGTTGAGGTGACATATTTCGATAGATGGATGTGGGATTAGATCGAAATATTTACGGGTTAGGTTGGTATGATTTATGTGTTGGTTGTGAGGACATGACGGAATGATGTCATCTGGGTTGATATGAGATCGAATGTAATGGAATATAGGGTGGTAATGTGGATTGGATTGGATTTGTGTGTTGAGGGATGGAAAGAGGTGAAAGTGAAGTTTGGTGTGAATTGGAAAATGTGGGAACATGTTGATGGGATGCCATAGAAGGGATTGTGATTTGTGGGGGAACTGATGAAGGCTGACTTGGTTGATGTTAATTAAAAGATGAAGTGGGATTATGATGAGGTGGAGGTGGTAGGATGCTACCATCTACTTATTTATCATTGTGGTGGGTGATATGGTCATGAGTTGGGTGTTTATATGAATGATCTAAAATATTTTCAAAGGTGAGTGGTGGTGATGAATTAGGGTGGATGAGATCATTGAGTTTTATCCTATCAAAGTTAGGAGGGAGTTTAGTCCCTTTTTTGATAAGATATTCTAGGAAAACATATTTATTATCACCTACAAATTGGTCCATCTTAGTGTGAGTCCGTTCATTTCTAAGAAATTCCATTAATCAAGCTGAGTGCTCAAGTTGATCAATGAGACTTACATGCTCACTTTGGTTGTCAAGGCCACCGTGAGCTAAAGAGGGTCCAATTAGTGCATGAGGATCCATGTTCTTCTTGGTTTGAAATCTAGTTATGGGGGCATGAAATGATGAGGTGACTAGGGCGATGTGGACTTGAGAGTGATTTGATGACTTGAGAGTGTTCTTCTTTTATCTCTTGACAATTTGGTTAGGGAAGTAGAGTTAGAGGTTGTGTTAGTGGAGAAAAGATGGTTCGAGTTCAAAGAATCTAGTTGGCACCTTCGGAGTTGGCTCAGACTGCTCGTGGTCAGTACTTAATATTTTTAGTAAGTTTGGGGTCAGTGTCGGTTCAGCATTTTCAGGGTGGCATCGATTTGTCTCATTGAGGGTTTTTCGATGATCTATAGATCGTTGCATTCTGACACCATCTTGGCAGTTATTTTAAAGTCTGAAGTTAGTAATGGTATATTTTAATATGGACTTTTTAATATAAAATGGAAAAGTGACTTTTGAGGAAATTAAAGACTAACTTTAAGTTGTGACCATGGGCGCCCTTCCCTAGGGAAATAAAAGTGTTTTAAAAGTTTATTTTTGTCTTTAATGCCAAATGCCCATCTTGGAGGGGAAATAAAAAGAGGTTTTGGAGCTCCTTTGCTTATGCCTGCTTTGTGATATTTTCTTCTTGTGAGCTCTACTAGGGTTGGCTATTGTGAAGGGATTGAGGATTCGAACCAGAGGCTTGTGGAGATGAAAACCTCCATAGGTAACAACATTCTACAGGTGTGGAAGACCACCCAACAGTGCCATTGACGATGGATGCATTCAGTATTCACT
This sequence comes from Cunninghamia lanceolata, assembly GCA_027924645.1. Taxonomy (NCBI): domain Eukaryota; kingdom Viridiplantae; phylum Streptophyta; class Pinopsida; order Cupressales; family Cupressaceae; genus Cunninghamia; species Cunninghamia lanceolata. Next base: position 1,879,389 of record BSBN01001427.1, on the reverse strand, counting down.
CATGAGCTTCAATGGAGTTGATATGTTACGATTTTAAGGTTTCCGAGGCTGTGGCATTTTGGGTTATTGTTGTGAGCAGTTGATATACCAGATTATAGCAGATTCGTGGAAGTTTGAGAGAGTTTGTGACTGTTGTACATTTCTCTTGGCTGGCCATACCTTTCAGTATAGGCCATACCTTCCTATGGATACATATTGGTGTTGTTAAATGATTCTTTCTTCTTCCTAGATGGTCGATTAGTGCTTATGAGGACTGCAGATCATTTCCTAAGGGTTTGAGAAGGAGTTTAGGTGTTGTTGCTGCTGTTTATACTCCTTAGTGGGTCGTACACCTTATGGAGGGACGTGGTTACCTTATTGTTGATTCGCCCTCTCAATTGTAATCATTCAAATGTCTATTGGAGGCATCTAGAGCCCTTTTATCTCTTGTCAAACATTATTTTCTCATTCTTTCTGCCTTCTGAAGTTAAGAAGTGATTTTCTAGCTATAACCATTACTGGTCCAGTTCAAGCTATTGTATCAAGTTGCAAAAATCTATATGGGTATGTCATAGTAATTAATATTTGGCTATTTTGCTATCTGGGTCTTTGTTAGTTTCTCCATATCCATTGTATATTTTCTAGGTTTTCTATATATGCTTTATATTATATGCTTCGGCAACAAATCTGCAGTAAAACTGAAAGCCCCTTCTGCATTCTTCTGTCTAGTTCTGAAAGATCACATAAATTAATAAAATTACACATAAAAACAACTTTTAAAAAATACAAACAGGTACGACACATTACAACCTAGAGGTGTGTGGAAGTGTTGGTTTGGAAGTAGCGTTGAGTCGAGTGTTGAGGATGCTTTAGAGGTTTATGTCCTAGAAGATGATAGGCTCCTAGTTGGTGATGGATTTCATGAAGCAAGCAGCCTAGGTGGAGGCCTGGATGATTCTCTAAGTGCTAAATCCAATTAGGATTTGGAGACAGGGTTGGTGTTTACGGCAGTATTGGTTGTGACACTAAACTTAGTTGCAGTGCCAGTGGTGTATATTGTTGGCAAGTTGATGGTGGTGACATTGGTGTTTCTTTCAAATGGGGCACTAGGGGAGATAATTTAGATGATTGATCAATTGTGGGCCTAGGCTTGGGGGTTGCATATGCGGTGCTTAGGTGGAGGCATTGGTGTAGGGACTAGTGACAATTATCATGTGAATCCTCCAATTGGTGGAGGATTTGAACCTAGTGGAGGTCCTGGTGGTGCTTGGATGGAGACATGAGTTGAGGCAACAGAGATAGTTTGGCAGAGTTTTTGAAAGGAGTCTAGTGGATGCACCATTCATACTCTTGGCAGTGTGGTTATATGGGGCTTGGTGGTGCTTATTGGTGGTAGATTGAGAGTTGGTGCTAGTGTTGGCTATGGTCTTGGTGTTGTTGTAGGGTGGGCCGCAGTCTTGGTGGTGGGATCAGTGGAGTCTGAGTGGACTGGTTGGTGACATGGGTGGGGCTAGTTGTGGTTGCAATTCTAGGTGGAGTTGGTGAGCGGGCCAAATTCAAATCTTGGCTTTTATGACCTGACATATGCAAATTTTGAATGGAATTTTTTTTCCTTTTTTGTCCTCACAATGGGTAGTTTTTTGGTGAATGAGCTGAACATTTATGTTTGACAGTTTCATCTGTAGTGCCTTTTATAGATCTATTTAGTGGGCACCTTAAATGATTTTGTACTGAAAGCCTTTAGGGCCCTCCTGTTGGTAGATTGACACATCAGGAGCATTTTATGTTTGCACCTATTGTTTTTTATTTGCATATTGTTTATCAACTCATGTTATTTTCTTGTATATTTGTATAGACTTAAAGTTAATTGGCATTCACTTTGGTCTGCTATTGTGCCTATCTTCGTTTAGTCTAGGCTTATTTTTGTACTTCCTTCCTTTTATTTTAATGCATTTCTAATGGGTACTTTGCACCTTTTCTCAAAAAAACATTTATCTTCCTCTTATAGCTTAACATCATGAGAACCTAGTGTTAGTAAACAATTTTGTCACTACTAAATTTACAAGACTTACCCAGTGGATAACACCACGCTTTACTAAAAAATGGAGAAATTAATATGAGTTCAACGATTCTGCTTTGTGTTTGAGAGGGGTGGCTTGCTCATATGATGGGGGTTTTTCGATTTTGAGTACTTTTAACTAGAAAGTATAAAAAGGTAGGAGAAAGAAAGATGAGAGAAAAAGAAAGGAAATCTGCCTGTGAGCATAAGAAACACAACACAAATTCCCAAATGGGAAAAAGAATAAACTAACTACAATAGAAAAAAGTCTTCTCAATACCTGTATACCAAGAGCAAGTACAAAATATTATAGCATATGAAGGTACTGACTAAACATACAAACAATGAACACACAAAGAAAAAATATGAACATAAGAACACATTTCTCCATTAGAGGAACAATAAACATAAGAATGACATTCTCTATTAATATTTGAAAAACAAAAGTGGGCTCAAAGTCTCCAGTCTATCTCTTATACATAGCTCTCTGGTTACACAGGGCAACAAAAACATAAAAAATTTGGAACCCCCTTTACAAAGGACTATCGATGAGTTTTTAAAGGCCTCCTTCACTCATCCATAACTGTTTCTTAAAATGACTCCTCATTATTAAATTTTTCCAATTTGTTTTCTAAAAGGATGACTTTTGCAATCTCCCATTATCTCAAAACTAAAGTCATTCAATAATAAAAACAAAGTGCGGCCTCCACTCAAGCATGATACCATATTAACGCTGGAATACTTAAGGTCTTCGATTGCCAATAATGTCCCCTCTAGGCTGTGTTGGTAGTGTCATCACCAAACTTTGTGCCTTTCTTATATAATGGTTAACTTCAAAAACAAAACTCGTCATGAAAGATTTAGTAGTTTGTGTCAAGGGCTCTCCCAATATAGTGCATAGAGAATAAACACTAATCATAACTTGATATGCCACAAGTGTAATTGATCCCAAGAAAGTATCTAGATAGGTGATAAATGTGTAAAATGTCATCTTGGACATCGTGGTTAAGAATACAGGACTAGAATTACCATATATATGAGAGTTTATTGTAGCCCATGTTGTTTTTGCTTCCATACCATATATCTAGCATCAAATGATAATAATGGTGCCATAGGTGAATGGGTTATTTAGGGTAGTTGGTCAAATAGAAACCATAGAAGGAAACCACCTTTAAAATCCTTCTATCTCTTTGTGGCTAATAAAATGGAGTGTACTTCTGAAACCAAACAATATCAATCTTCTTTTCACAGAAATCAGTACACAATACACAAGCTTGACTATAGGTTAGGCACTAAAAAGAAATGTGTGGCTCTTCTATGTAGTTTTAAGTTAAGATACTATATGGCCTTCCTCCAAACTACACTGTTCATGTGTAATATGGAAGCTCTATGGACCATATTATTGTTTGCTGCCACTCACCTCCTAATTGAAAGAAGTTTGATTGAATAAAATGCAAAGAGGATGTTTTAACATCTTAATATGTGCATGTATTAACAATACAAGGTATCACTATCAACTCACTGTCAAAACTAATGAAACAATATATTTTCTACAAATAGGAACTGCTCAACACTCTGGTATTTAACCATTTCTATCAAAAACTTGGTGCTCTAAAGTTGCTTCCACATTTCATATGCATTTCGCCAGATGATTTCTCACTATAAAATCTAAAATGAAAAACTCACTAATTGTGTTTACCCTATCGAATAAAAGAAATTTGAGGATGGCATTCGTGTGCTCTGCAAGCCAACCTAGGGCGACCGTGCCCTAGCTCGTTCTCTGTGTGTTGCTCGCTTCTGCATTGTGGGGGGTTTTTTGAAGCTTTCGGGGTGGTGGTGGTGGGTTTTTTTCTTTTCTGGAGGCCTTCTTGCTTGCGTTTGGGTGGCTTGTGGGTGGAAGGGTTTTGATCCTTCCCTTGGGGTTTTGTCTTTTTCCAATTCTTACAAACGTGTCCTGGGGGTTTGCATGCCTGTTGGGGTTCTTGTTTTTTGCTATGCAGGGTGGGGAAACATCTGGGGCTAGCCCCAAATTTGATTTCCGATCAGCAGTTGGTTCAAAGCCTTCGGCGCATGGAGTGAATATTTTTGATAATACACTATTTTCTTCAGAGATGGAGATGAATGATCTAGGATCAGTTAGTGGTTCCCGAATAACGAAGATTAATGGGTGTTTGGAAAGATGCAAAGAGCGACCAAAGTTGATTATCCCGATGGAAATGCTTGCAGATGATATTGAATACTATTCAAGACACTCTTTTTATTGCAAGTTCATGGGTTTGAGAGTCTCGCTGCAATTTTTGGAATCCTGGGCTCAGCAGACCTGGATGCCAGAGGGGGAGATGGAGATTAGGCTCCTTGTGAATAACTTTTTTATGGTCTCTTTTGATTGCATGGCAGATTGGAATAAGGTCTTCGAGGGCGGCCCCTATTTTTATAACCAGGTGGGTTTATTTATCAAGCCATGGCATGCTAGCTTCAACCTGACTGAGGCACTACCAAGTCAGATCCCAGTTTGGGTTCGGTTGTCGTGGTTTCCAGTTGAGTGTTGGCAGGATGACGTGTTGCATTTGGTGGCTTCAATGCTCGGTAAACCTGTTGGGTCTTCACAATAGACGCAGTATAAAAAGGTAATGACTTTTGCTTGTATCTGTGTAGAAATTGATTTAAGCAAGCCACTGCCAGATTCTATTGAAGTGAGTGCTGGATCATATACTTGGGCGCAATAGCTAGATTATGAAACCCTACCTTTTCAGTGTCGTCTTTGTCATGAATATGGTCACTTACAGTGTAGATGCTCTAGGGCTAAGCCTGTGGTGCCCCAACCTTCCCAGCCTTCTCGTAATCCACCTAGGGCTGATAATGGTAAGGAGCCTATTCCAGGTGATGGTACTGGAGATGATGGCTATGTCCCTATCAAGGCTCATAATAGGAATCGGGGCCAGAAGCGAACCTTGAGGGAGAGGCAGGTTGATGAAACTTTTAATAGGTTTGAGGTGCTGGATGATCTCAGCCAGGTGGAAGTGAATTCGGGGTTGCTGAACTTGGATCAGGGAACTTTAGGTACAGGACAGGATGGGCCACCATTGGAGGCCATGCAGGTTGTGCAAGAGATTGGGGTTGGGCAGATGGATACGGATCAACAATTGAGTGTCCAGACTGAACAAGAATCTTCTATTGGAGCATCGAAGAGTGGTGGAGGTGTTTCCCCATTGCCCCTGAAAGGAGGCAAGACTGTGGGGAAGAGCTCTTTGGCCTCCCCTCTTTTGGGTATTCAGCAAATTGAACTGAAGAAAGGGATTGGTGACAGGACTTCCAAGCTGGGAAGGAAGAAGGATATGGAGAAGATTAAATTAACTGGGGAAACTTTGGTGGAGTCAGGGTTAGTCAAGACTCTGGATTCACATTTTTCATGCCCCCAGAAATGATTGTTCTCTCATGGAATGTAAGGGGCTTGAATAGTGGCCCTCGACAAAAAGCTGTTCGTGATTTGGTTAGGAATCATTCTCCAGATGTTCTTTTTCTTCAGGAGACTAAATTATCTGTAGATAATATGTTGGCCATGGCTCCTAAGTTGTGGAAATATGGTGAATGCTAGTGTATGGGGGCTCTTGGTGCTTCTGGAGGGGTGGCCTGTTTTTGGAACCCTCGGAAGATTTTCCCTCTCTGGTGGATGTCCTCTAGATCCTCTATATCCCTTGTCACCTCTTGGTATGAGACTGGTGAGTGTATTCTCCTCTCTAATGTGTATGCTCCTGTTGAGTTTCTGAGTAAACAACTTCTATGGTCCCATCTTCATTTTGTTCGTAGCTTAGCTCCTTACCATCCATGGGTTATGGCTAGCGATTTTAATGCTATTGTGGAGTTGTCTGAGAAAAGAGGTGGTATTCCTAGGTTGGAGCCTTCTGCTCTATTATTCAGAGATAGCATTTCTGAATTAAATCTTATTGATGTTCTGCCAAATAATGGTCGCTTCACTTGGAATAATAGGAGAATTGGTGAGAGTGGTGTTGCTGAGAGGCTTGATCGATTCTTGGTTTCATGTTATTGGGTTGGAGACTTATGGTCCACTCGATCTGAAATTCTTGGTTGGAAAGGCTCTGATCATTGGCCTATTAAGCTTAGCATTATCTATGCTCAGGGGCCTCATTCTCCCTCATTCAAGTTCCAGATTATGTGGTTATGGGATCCTACTCTTCATGAACTTGTGGCTGAGTGGTGGCGGATTGGTAGACCAACTTTTGGTACAGCAATGTACACATTCTCCAAGCTTCTTCAGTTTGTCAAATATTAGCTTAAAAGGTGGAATCGGCGATGTTTTGGTAATATCTTTCATGCTAAGGTTGCTGCCCAAGAGGAGTTGAATAATATTACACGGTTGATTTGTGAGAATGGGGCCTCTGAGGATCTTCTAAGGGAGGAGGCTAAGACTTTGAAAGTGGTTGAGGAATTTGAATTGCGGGAAGAAATCTATTGGAAGCAAAAGGCCCAGGTTGAATGGTTACAGGAAGGTGATAAAAACACCACCTTCTTCGTCAATTCTGTGAAGGACAGGAGGCATGGTAATTCCATTCCTTTTTTGGTGAATGATAGGGGTGAACGTCTTGCCTCATTTTAGGAAATCTCTGCTAAGGCATCTTAGTATTTTGCTACTTTATTTAGGGAGGATTCTCGTGGGGGCTCTGTTGAGGAAGCACATGTTCTTTCTTGTATTCCTCAGTTGGTCTCCAGGGAGGCGAATGAGTATCTAATGAAAGATATCTCTCTTGATGAGCTAGAGGGGATTGTGTTTCAGATGAAGATGGGTAAAGCTCCTTGTCCCGATGGTTTCCTGATTGAATTTTTTCAGGAATTCTGGGATATCATAAAGTTGGATCTTCTGGCGGTTGTCCTTGAGTCCCAGAGGAATAAGCAAATGCTTCGTGCTCTGAATTCCACCTTCCTTGCTCTCATACCCAAGTGTGAAGGGGCTGATAGGTTATCTCAATTCCGGCCTATCTCTCTTTCCAATGTGGCTTACAAAATCATTTCTAAGTTATTGGCTGAGAGATTGAAGAAGTGGCTTAAAGTGCTGATTTCAGAGGAATAGAGTGGATTTGTGGCGGGTCGACAGATTCTTGATGGGGTTGTCATTGCTACAGAGACCATCCACTCCATGGACAACTCCCATGAGAAGGCTATGTTCATTAAGCTGGATATGGCTAAGGCTTATGACAGGGTTAGATGGTCTTTTTTGTAGAAGATCCTTATTTCTTTTGGTTTTGGTGAGGAGTGGATCCAATGGGTCATGAGCTGTGTCACGTCTATTTCGTTCTCAGTTTTGATAAATGGAGATCATTTTGAACTTTTTGGTGCCTCAAGGGGCTTGCGTCAAGGGGATCCTCTTTCTCCGTATCTTTTTCTACTTCTTGTGGAAGGCCTTGGACATTTGTTGAAAAGAAGGGTGGAGCTTGGCACCATTCAGGGTTGGCGATGGGGTGGAGACTTGCCTCCACAATCTCATTTACAGTTTGTTGATGATACTGCCTTGATGGGGATGGCTACTATTAGGGAAGCTACTAACTTGAGGCAGGTGTTGGACATATATCTTGTTGCTTCAGGACAATTGATTAATGAGGAGAAGTCATCCATATTCTTCTTCAATACACTGACCCCCATTCAGAGAAGAATTGCTAATATCTTGAGGTTTCAGATAGGGGTTCTCCCTTTGACATATCTGGGTTTCCCAATTTCTGTTTGCCATCTTCCCAAGGGTTCTTGGCAGAATATTATTGATAAGCTCCATGCAAAAGTTAATCATTGGACCCACAGATGGTTGTCTTTTGCGGGGCAGGTTCAGCTTCTCAAGTCGGTGGTGCAGGCTCTTCCTACCTACCGATGTATGCTTCAGGTGGCTCCAATGGGTTTTCTGAGGGAGTTGGATTCTCTTGCGAGGCAGTTCTTATGGGTAGGAAGTTTGTCATCCTCCAAGTGGAGCCTGGTCAGGTGGGATGTTGTGTGTAGCCCAAAGCAATTTGGTGGTCTTGGTCTTCGACAGTCTGCGTTATCTGGAGTGGCTGTGGCTGCTAAGCTTTTTTGGAGATGGTGTGTGGAACCGGATCAGCCATGAGCCAGGATATTATCTGATAAGTATTTCCAGGGGATTCCACGGCAGGATATTATGGCCAATCAGGGAAGGATTTGATGAATAAATCCAAGGAAATATGAGATGCTACATCCCTTCTCAAGAAACTCATAAATATAAAAAGGGGACCCAATAGAAATGCTCAATGACTTCAATAATAGTTTCTAGAATACTTGCCAAAGAATTTTGTTGTAGGTCCAACACCCATTAGGTATGGCTTATATTTGTTACTTAAAAGTAATAGACTATGATGGTTAAGTCATTTAAACCTTGTTGGATGCCTATGATAAATTTATTGTATCTGAGAAATGTTTAATTTGAAAATATGCAGGTTATCCCCTATGCCCTCCACACTTTTATTTCCAAATATACAACCTCTTTACAACCCTACTACTAATGCTCAAACTATGACCTAATAGGTTATTGATCTAATCATGATCCCAACAAATAAGACAACCCTAAGATATCATTTTGTAGAACATCCAACCCCCAATAAGCTTGATAAGGTTCATATTTTACGTAAAACTATGTCCAATAGGGTCAAGACACTAAAAAGACAACAACATTTTGAACCAGATACCTACACATCTAAACAATTAGCATCCCCCATTATAGAAACATAAATTTATCAAGGAAGTTAGGGTTAAAAACCCTTTAAAACAACCAAAGTTACCAGCAAAGGGACATTCCAACTTAAAAAGTTTCTTAACTAGCCCAAAACCTAGTTAATTCCTATTAAACTTTGTCTCCAATAAATCCTTCCTAATCTAATTAGGGAGTTAGTCGTGGTGTAGAGAAATAATGTGGACAAATCCCCTCTATGGTATTATCATTGTTCATCTCCCCATACTTTTACTACATGTCTCCATAATAACTATCCCTAGGTCACTTCCCTTTCTATATAATCTAATGATAGAAATCTAGATGACACAATGTAGAATACCTTAATAGGGCTAGGCCAATTTGCCTAGGAATAGACTTTAGTAACTTGGGAAGAATGTGAAGCTTATGCACTCATTAAGCCAGCATATACTTTTAGAAGGCTACAACTTAAATTTGAACACTTCACAAGAACTAAAGAGGGAGCAATGGAGGAACAAACTCAACCAACACCATGTATTTAAAAGGGGTCAGTGGCCCCTTCCGTCAAAATACTAATAACAACTACTTCAATAAAAGGTTCCCTTGGAAGAACCGAACTAAATGGTCCCAAGTGAGGTGATTAGACTTCTAGACACCCCTTCAAAACAAAATAGATTATCTCATCCTTTGATTAAGAAACCAAGTGTACATTGGGCACTAAATCTAGGATAGACAGTAGAATAAGTGAAATATTTCAATATTGTTGATCAATTAAACAATATATGATCAACATACCACTCTAGGGGGTCCATTCTCTCTCACAAAAAATGGAATTACTCAAGGAGGCCCTAAAGAAGAAAAAGGCATCCAGCAAACAAAAGCATCAAGACATCAACATATTAGAAGATACCAGAAGCAGCCCACAAACTTGTAGCTTTTGATCCACATAAATCTAGGACATCTCTAATTTTGATCCACAACTCAACATAGAGCAAAAGGGAATATTCTAATTTTGGTCCACATAAATGACTATGTAGGACATCTCTAGATTCTAAGGTGCATAGATCTCACTGTCTTCATCAATTGGCACACATCCTTTAGACAAAAAGCTAAACAAATTATCTCTTCATAATATCTACTTATTACATAATTATACATAATATTTATATTACTTAATTTGACTCATTGAACTCCAACATCTCAATTTAATCTAAATGAATTTAATCTGAATTAATTAATATTTAATTAATTTAGCTACCTTATTTTTCCTTTTCAAAGCTTCGAGTCTCATTTAATTTTTTTTTTAAAAGATGTTAGATGGTATTTAGTTTTAATGTTATTGTCCGTGATAGTAGTTATGTAACAAACATCAATGACATTAGTGGACGACACATGCAACTTTCCATCAGTTTGGTAATCTCTATTTTCTATTAAATAAAAATATTAAACGAGCAATCAAATTCAATGAAAGTGAAATATATTTGGTGAGATCGTGTGCAATTATAGCGGTGTGTCAATAGTTTCAAAATTTTCCACCACAAATTGCTTTTCTACAATACTTCTATAAAGATTAAGTTATTATTGAGTGGCAAGCAAGATAATAAACATCATATTGGCCATCCTCCACTAGGCTTCTAATCTAAGAAAAAGAAGATTGATATAGTCCATTTAGTAGAGGAAGACTGTAGAGTCTCAACAAACAAAACTAAAATAACTAACAACCCCTAATTATATTGATACACGATCATATTGTCTGGAGAGAGACAGATGCATCATTCAGTGCATCCATGCCTGCCAAGTTACAGAGTGGAATGAATCTAAACAGTTTGTGCATAATAGCACATACATGTATTTTGGTCTAACAGCGGGAACCTTTTGTGTAGGTGAGAACACCTGCAGTTGCAGTAATAGAGCCCACAATAGAGGAAGGCCTTGCTGCCATACTCGAAGCTTTAGCATAGCTTGAGGATGCTCCAGCCCCTGATGCTGTGAAGAATGCCCCGTTTAACATCAGATCTCCCTCTGATCGCCAATTCCAATTCTTCCACGTATCTTCTGTTGCATCTTCATGCTTTGTCACCTGCACGTTACTCATACTCATCATAACTATTCTACATCCATTGTAAACCAAAGAGATAAATAAGAGACATGAGTTGTATAGGCCTTTTACCTCCTTTTTGAATCGATTGTCAGAGGCAAGGAATCTATTGCCTTGGCTGTTAATGGTGGGGTTTGCACTTCCCCCGATTGCATACATTTCCCAGTGGGTGTAATCATTGTTCACCACATGAAAGTATCCATGTTGGCACCTGCATTAAAACATTAATTTTTGAAGCTTCAATGGAGAACAGACAGATAAACTTTAGCAAGTTGTACAGTTGTCTTGGTATAAGGATTACAGAATTATTGTAAGATTTTATTCATACCTAGGCATACGCTAAATGAGCCCTTCTCTAAAGTGGTTGAATGCAATTGTTACTTGCATTTTAACATCTTTGGTATAGTCATCGTTGTGTCCTAGGAGCATGACCTGCAAAAAACCACAAAATCTTTAACTAGAGCAATAGCTTTTTTAATTGATAACTTAATAGATACTAACATTATTTTATGTTTCTGTCTGATAATGGGCTTTTAGTACCCTTCTCTAAGATCCTGTGTGATAAAAATACAATTGTGAAGGTTTTTTTAAGAAAAATAAATTTATGAGAGAGGAAATAAGCAGTTGAGCACCTTGTCATGGTGAGTGAAAAAGTTGTTTGAAATGGTGATAGTAGTGGAGCCCACGATGGCGTCGATCAGTCCACCTGCGCAGCTTGACAATGAACAGTGGTCTACCCAAATTGCACTTCCTCCGAAGATGGAAATCCCATCTCCATCACTCCTGGTTCTATACCCATAATGGGTGGGGGAGCTCCTAACATTCGTATTTCCCACAGGTTTATAGTCATGGATATGAACTCCATGAATGATGATGTTGTTCACATACTGTATTGTAATGCAAGCTCCATTTGCTATATGAACGTTGGCTCCTCTACCGTCAATAGTCTTATAATTGTTCATGAAAAGCTCCTCCTTGAGCTAAATAACCATATCTCTTTGGAAAATAATCCAGAGAGGCTCCGTTTGAATAATAGCGTGGTGCAGAGTGCCGGGGTGAGGATTGACCGAGTCATCATCATTGGGATCTGTAACCACATAAAATCTGTCCTTCTTACCTCCAATGGCGTTCTTGCCAAATTTGATGGCACAGTCAGCCAGCCTCTTTCTGTTATTAACCTAGTTGGGATCACAACGCCAACAGTCGTCAATGGGGTTCCCCGTTCCACACAATAGAGAGCTCAGCTGCCTTTTCAAAGTATTCAGACTCCTGCATAGTAGCTCTTGATATTTCTTAATAATCTCAATGACATATGTTAGCAGTAAAACAATACTACAACTTTGGTGTTTTATAAATTGAACTGATGGAACTGGCAGTCACAAACATATGCCCTGATACCACTTGATGGTAGCATTTACAGATTCAAAATAGGAACCCATTTACAGAAACCACAAACACAGTAATATGTTGAAAATGACAGGAACTTCATAATCCAGAATGATAGTATGTAACATGATCGACAACACAAAAAGATACATGTGATAGGAGAAATATAATGGACCAATTCTTTATAATTCAGGAAAGATATTACACATTACACAACATTCTATTCAAGTCTCCAAATCATGATGAATAACTAACTATGGCTGGATATGATCATCCTCCACATACAAATATACCTAAGACTATACTAAAACCCCCATCCATCTCTCTTTCTCATCGACCTTTCACCAAATTTTGATTGCCATCGAAGTCCTCAATCTTCCCACACTTCCATATCTCTATCTGTCTCTTGTATTTGATAGACGGCTTTATATGATAGTCAGCCACTAATTTTCTATGGCTTGATAGGCTATATGCCCTAACCTTCCTCTCTATCCGCTCCCACCGTCCTCTCTCTTACCACTCCATACCCATTCTTATATATCTATCGCCATGCTCAAGCTACACCATTTATGATAATCCGTTATAAATTCTACAGAAAAGAAAAATAAAAACCGTCGCACCATTAACTCTATCGAACCTCCTCCTTGCCATATATATGATGATTGGTTTCAAAAATTATGCTGAATAAAAAAAACATTGCTTCTCCATGTAACGTCACACCAAAAGCATTATGAAATCTGCCATAATGATACCGCCACTACCAACAGGTAAATGTAGTCGCCACAACATGACTACCATCATTTGCATGGATTGAAGATGAATTATTGCTGTTTCTATCTTTAGCCGACCTGGAAGGAAAAATCAAATCTTTTTATATTTGCATTGCCAGCTGTTGCACAATTTTAGGCTTTTCAAATCTTTTCTAACTGAAGACAATTTGCCAGCCATAACCCTCAGATTAAAATAGAAATTTAATAACTTAGCAATAGCTAAATCAAGTTACTGTCATAAGGGAGACAGGAGTTGGACCACAACAAAACCCAAAAACTAAAAAATGCAATCCAAAATTGGACGATACGGGATGCCACTGCATTAGACTCCTCAGGCAAAAAAATTCATGAGTTCCTGCTCATGAGGTCCACAATTCCTCTTTTCTTTTTCCTCGCTTTCCAATTCATTAATTATGCACTTCCACACTTGTATTGTTGCCTTTGAAATTTTGTTATCAGCATTTGTCAGCTTCTTTCCCTCTATGCATGCTTCCACCTTTGATTCTCCTTATCAACTCCAAATCTCCACCATACTGACTCATCATCTCAAATGAAAATAAAACCTTATCTTTGCTCTGTGCAAATGAAATTATCTCTGGAATCTTTACGACTGCAATGTGATCAAGTAACAATAAGTCTTTTGCCTCTTCTACATAATCTGGTTCTTTCATTGAACCTTCTACACTTTCTTTCTCTACTATAATCACCTTTTCACCTTCCAAATTTGCCTTTGAACTATTCTGCACATCCAGTTGCTCATCCTCTTTTGCAGACATGGTGTTCTTTTCATCTTCATTATATTTATCATCTTTAGCGACATGAACTATAGCATTGAACTCAGAATTACCTTGAACATCAACAGGATCACACTTCTGAAAATCTACAAACTATCCGTAGTCCTTATCAACATCCTTAGCTTTCTTGCTGTCAACTTCTTCTACCCTTGATGTTATTTTTCTATCACAAAAGTTAATACAAACCACTCCTCTTTGTTGCACATCAACAATTGATTTCTTTTGCCAAGATGGGATTATATACCCATGATCTACTAATTTACCCTTTTCCTTTTGAACTTGCACATCTATATTTCCATTACCACTTACACAATCAAAATGAACTTTTACCTTGTCATTGGTATGCTGCCCCAATTTGCAAATATTCTTGGTTGCATGTCTTGCCAACTCCCTTTCTTCACAGGCTTTCTTCTTTTCTTGATCAGCCCTCTTTCCACCTTCAGGTACAAACTATCTTTTATCATCTATTGTTACAATCTAGCTTATTTTGCTCTTATCTCCAACTCCATTGACGGGCTCTCTTCTTGCCCTTTCTTTCTTTGCCTCCGAAGGCTTGTCCTTAGTCTTTTTCACACCTATATTCACAACTTCAAACAAATCATTAGAAAATAAATCAAGAGACCATGATGTCTCCTCAGGTGCCATTGAAACTTTCTTCTTCTCTCCTTGTCTACTTTTTGCAGTCACAACCTTGTCAGGAAAATAAATCTTTTCCAAGATCTCCATTCTTCTCGAAATCTCTTCCAATCCCTCTCGGTACCTTCTTCTTTCTACTTCATCCCAATATCTATTCCAATATGGGATTATCACAGGTTTTCTTACACAAAAACCCATTTCTCTTATTCAATCTCCAAGTGCAAACTGCCTCTCCTTCGGCGATCTATTCACACACAACAAAACACCTCTACACCTCAACTAAGGCTTCTCTCTTTCCTCTCTACCCAGTCTTTTGGTGCTTCTCCTTTCTTGTTACTGATTCTGCAGCATTCATTAGACCATAACACTCATACACAACACCCATCAAAATTAGGAACACACATAGTGCTCACTGCCCAAATATTTTGGGACTCTAGGTTTCTTCTACAACCCATTAACTATCCAAACACACATAACACTCTAGGTTTCTCAAAAACATCAAACTATCAAAACCCACATCAAACTCTTATTGCCCAGATCTTTTAGGGCTCTAATATCACTTGATGGAACTGGCATACACAAACATATGCCCTGATACCACTTGATGGTAGCATTTACAGATTCAGAATAGGAACCGGTTTACAGAAACCACAAACACAACAATATGTTGAAAATGACAGGAACTTCATAATCCAGAATGATAGTATGTAACATGATCGACAACACAAAAAGATACATGTGACAGGAGAAATATAATGGACCGATTCTTTATAATTCAGGAAAGATATTAAACGTTACACAACATTCTATTCAAGTCTCCAAATCATGATGAATAACTAACTATGGTTGGATATGATCAGCCTCCACATACAAAGATACCTAAGACTATACTAATACCCCCATCCATATCTCTTTCTCATCGACCTTTCACCAAATTTCGATTGCCATCCAACTCCTCAATCTTCCCACACTTCCATATCTCTATCTGTCTCTTGTATTTGACAGACGGCTTTATATGATAGTCAGCCACTAATTTTCTATGGCTCGATAGGCTATATCCCCTAACCCTCCTCTCTATCCGCTCCCACCGTCCTCTCTCTTACCACTCCATACCCATTCTTATATATCTATCGCCATGCTCAAGCTACACCATTTATGATAATCCGTTATAAATTCTGCAGAAAAGGAAAATAAAAACCGTCACACCATTAACTCTATCGAACCTCCTCCTTGCCATATATATGATGATTGGTTTCAAGAATTATGCTGAATAAAAAAAACATTGCTCCTCCATGTAACGTCGCACCAAAAGCATTATGAAATCTGCCATAATGATACCGCCACTACCAACAGGTAAATGTAGTCGCCACAACATGACTACCATCATTTGCATGGATTGAAGATGAATTATTGCTGTTTCTATCTTTAGCCGACCTGGAAGGAAATATCAAATCTTTTATATTTGCATTGCCAGCTGTTGCACGATTTTAGGCTTTTCAAATCTTTTCTAACTGAAGACAATTTGCCAGCCATAACCCTCAGATTAAAATAGAAATTTAATAACTCAGCAATAGCTAAATCAAGTTACTGTCATAAGGGAGACAGGAGTTGGACCACAACAAAACCCAAAAACTAAAAAATGCAATCCAAAATTGGACGATACGGGATGCCACTGCATCATGAACTGACTAACTTACAATATATTTTCCGCAATTAATCTCTACAACAACATATATAAATTATACAATGGTATGATGATATATGGAATACAAATTTGGTCTATAATAGCTTTACAAGAATAATATCATAGAGAAGGTAGTAAAGAGACAATAGAGTAACAACATAAGATTAAGTAGAAGAAGCACGTTTAATAAACCTTGCAATTTAGCATCAGCCCGTATTAGAAGTAAGCCTTACTTTTGACATGATATTCCAAAATGCGGTAAGACATTAAATTTCATTTGCATACCACCTTTTCTTAATGCTATAAAATGTCTTAGATTCAAAGGCGACATGCTTACCTTTCGACCATTTGAACTACGAGCTTCGGCTTCTCAACATGATATTTAACAGCATTTTCAACCTTGGTCATATTTTCAGAAGTTCGAAATGACTTCGCCATTACTGACTGGAAAAGAAAGATAGCAACTAAAAGAAGCAATGGCTGTAAGGCTTGATTGGTGGTCATTTTGGATGAGGGAAGATTTAAGATTTGCAATGGTTATACGGCATGTTATGGCTTTAGCCTCTCTTATATAGAAATTCAGTCTGTAGAAAACGAGGAACCTTGAGCCCCACCGGTTGACAATATGGTTATATGCACGTTCTTACGTTGCTAATCTTACGGTGGTAATGGACATGAATGGGGGCATCTACGATTATACTATAGCAGTTGACATTTGACTTAAAAACAATACCAGATATTTGACTTGTGATATAACAATATCAATACCATTTCAATGAAAATTTAAGAGGTCAGACTCTAAAGTATTACGTTCCGTTATAAAACACTCTGGAACTAGGCCAACGCGCACGTATTGCTGAAATGACAAGAAAAAGGCAACATGAGCAACAATATTTCAACTACTCTCCTGGAAAAAAATTAATATACAAAGTTTCAAGGACGTCTTGATTGGACGTGGCATCTTTATTTTTGTCTAGTTTCCATGGCGAGCTTATGTTTCATGCTTCTGCACATGACCCGCATTTCGCATACATATCCATATCATATCTTCTTGAGTGTTAGAAATTTCAATAGATGTTCGAAATTGGGCAGACTATTCCCTCCTTCCGAAAGAAATGCTTCTCAATCTTACCCATGTGTATGTTGGTTTAGACAGACTTCAATTCCTGAGTAGATAGACGTAAAAGTGATGAGATATGAACCGCAACTTTGTCATCTGGTTATAAATGACTTTCCGCCATCAAACATGAACTTTTATAATTTTTCTCATGGAATTGCCCATAAAGCTTAGAATCTTATGCTCCCGTGTTCTTCCTAAATTTTCTCGCCAACACTAGAGATAATTGAGGAGTCATTTTGCATGCACGTGGATCCCATATGCTCTGCCTATATTTTCCTTAATAATATTTCTCGCGAAATTTTAAAATTTGAGGATACAACTAGACTTAATAATATTTAAATTCAAAATAAGCAGCAAAGCTTTCTCCATTACATTGCTTAGCATTACAAAATCTAACATTTTAAGATCATGCTTGACATTGTAGGATAAATGTGCAACAAATTTTCCTGCTAGGTCGGGGAAGGTATTGACAGTGCTTGGAGTTAGATGTGTGAACCAATCCAAGGCCTGACCTGTCAAACTTTGTGGAAAGAGTTTTAATAGGTGCACATCATTATAGGAAACCTCTTGACAAGCCATGAAAAATTCTTTGATGTGATCTCGAGGGTCTCCCTTTCCCTTGTATGTGTCAAATTTGTGGATTTTAAAATTAGGGGGAAAAGAGGTCATTACAATAGATCAGTCGAGGAGGTAGGGACAAAGGTCTTCAAATTTATAATGTTTGCATTGAGTCCCATCTTGTAACCCTTTTAGAGCATTTTCATTTCCTACCACTCGTGATAGAAGGAGGTACCAAGAGGTAGAATAGATGGTAAAGATGAGATGTAGTTGGTAGCTCTAATTGGCAAAGGTTGTGTGATTCTAGAATGAATAGGATTTGATGTTGTGGGATTTTGTATAGATTGTTGATATGTATTTTGTTGTGGAACGAATGATGGTATGGTGAGTTGATGTGGGATTACTTTTATGTGTTGATATATTAGGTTGGTATGATTGATGTGTTATTTGTGATGAGATGAATGGAGACATCATGGGTTGAGGTGACGTATTTCGATACATGGATGTGGGATTAGATCGAAATATTTACGGGTTAGGTTGGTATGATTTATGTGTTGGTTGTGAGGACATGACGGAATGATGTCATCTGTGTTGATATGAGATCGAATGTAATGGAATATAGGGTGGTAATGTGGATTGGATTGGAGTTGTGTGTTGAGGGATGGAAAGAGGTGAAAGTGAAGTTTGGTGTGAATTGGAAAATGTGGGAACATGTTGATGGGATGCCATAGAAGGGATTGTGATTTGTGGGGGAACTGATGAAGGCTGACTTGGTTGATGTTAATTAAAAAGATGAAGTGGGATTATGATGAGGTGGAGGTGGTAGGATGCTACCATCTACTTATTTATCATTGTGGTGGGTGATATGGTCATGAGTTGGGTGTTTATATGAATGATCTAAAATATTTTCAAAGGTGAGTGGTGGTGATGAATTAGGGTGGATGAGATCATTGAGTTTTATCCTGTCAAAGTTAGGACGGAGTTTAGTCCCTTTTTTGATAAGATATTCTAGGAAAACATATTTATTATCACCTACAAATTGGTCCATCTTAGTGTGAGTCCCTTCATTTCTAAGAAATTCCATTAATCAAGCTGAGTGCTCAAGTTGATCAATGAGACTTACATGCTCACTTTGGTTGTCAAGGCCACCGTGAGCTGAAGAGGGTCCAATTAGTGCATGAGGATCCATGTTCTTCTTGGTTTGAAATCTAGTTATGGGGGCATGAAATGATGAGGTGACTAGGGCGATGTGGACTTGAGAGTGATTTGATGACAATTGATATGGATTTGATTATGGATGATGACTTGAGAGTGTTCTTCTTTTATCTCTTGATAATTTGGTTAGGGAAGTAGAGTTAGAGGTTGTGTTAGTAGAGAAAAGATGGTTCGAGTTCAAAGAATCTAGTTGGCACCTTCGGTGTTGGCTCAGACTGCTCGTGGTTAGTACTTAATATTTTTAGTAAGTTTGGGGTCAGTGTCGGTTCGACATTTTCAGGGTGGCATCGATTTGTCTCGTTGAGGGTTTTCCGATGAGCTATAGATCGTTGCATTTTGACACCATCTTGGCAGTTATTTTAAAGTCTGAAGTTAGTAATGGTATATTTTACTAAGGGCTTTTTAATATAAAATGGAAAAGTGACTTTTGAGGAAATTAAAGACTAACTTTAAGTTGTGACCATGGGCGCCCTTCCCTAGGGAAATAAAAGTGTTTTAAAAGTTAATTTTTGTCTTTAATGCCAAACACCCATCTTGGAGGGGAAATAAAAAGAGGTTTTGGAGCTCATTTGCTTATGCTTGCTTTGTGATATTTTCTTCTTGTGAGCTCTACTAGGGTTGGCTATTATGAAGGGTTTGAGGATTCGAACCAGAGGTTTGTGGAGATGAAAACCTCCATAGGTAACAACATTCTACAGGTGTGGAAGACCACCCAACAGTGCCATTGACGATGGATGCATTCAGTATTCACTCATGAGCTTCAATGGAGTTGATATGTTACGATTTTAAGGTTTCTGAGGCTGCGGCATTTTGGGTTATTGTTGTGAGCAGTTGATATACCAGATTATAGCAGATTCATGGAAGTTTGAGAGAGTTTGTGACTGTTGCACATTTCTCTTGGCTGGCCATACCTTTCAGCACAGGCCGTACCTTCCTATGGATACATATTGGTGTTGTTAAATGATTCTTTCTTCTTCCTGGATGGTCGATTAGTGATTATGAGGACTATAGATCATTTCCTAAGGGTTTGAGAAGGAGTTTATGTGTTGTTGCTGCTGTTTATACTCCTTAGTGGGTCGTACACCTTATGGAGGGACGTGGTTACCTTATTGTTGATTCCCCCTCTCACTTGTAATCATTCAAATGTCTATTGGAGGCATCTAGAGCCCTTTTATCTCTTGTCAAACATTGTTTTCTCACTCTTTGTGCCTTCTGAAGTTAAGAAGTGATTTTCTAGCTATACCCATTACTGGTCTAGTTCAAGCTATTGCATCAAGTTGCAAAAATCTATATGGGTATGCAATAGTAATTAATATTTGGCTATTTTGCTATCTGGGTCTTTGTTAGTTTCTCCATATATGTTGTATATTTTCTAGGTTTTCTATATATGCTTTATATTATATGCTTCAGCAACACATCTACAATAAAATTGAAAACCCCTTCTGCATTCTTCTGTCTAGTTCTGAAAGATCACATAAATTAATAAAATTACACATAAAAACAACTTTTAAAAAATACAAACAGGTACGGCACATTACAACCTAGAGGTGTGTGGAAGTGTTGGTTTGGAAGTAGCGTTGAGTTGAGTGTTGAGGATGCTTTAGAGGTTTATGTCCTAGAAGATGATAGGCTCCTAGTTGGTGATGGATTTCATGAAGCAAACGGCCTAGGTGGAGGCCTAGATGATTCTCTAAGTGCTAAATCCAATTAGGATTTGGAGACAGGGTTGGTGTGTACGGCAATATTGGTTGTGACACTAAACTTAGTTGCAGTGCCAGTGGTGTATATTGTTGGCAAGTTGATGGTGGTGACATTGGTGTTTCTTTCAAATCGGGCACTAAGGGAGATAATTTAGATTATTGATCAATTGTGGACCTAGGCTTGGGGGTTGCATATGCAGTGCTTAGGTGGAGGCACTGGTGTAGGGACTAGTGACAATTATCATGTGAATCCTCCAATTGGTGGAGGATTTGAACCTAGTGGAGGTCCTGGTGGTGCTTGGATGGAGACATGAGTTGAGGCAACAGAGATAGTTTGGCAGAGTTGCTGAAAGGAATCTAGTGGATGCACCGTTCATAGTCTTGGCAGTGTGGTTACATGGGGCTTGGTGGTGCTTATTGGTGGTAGATTGAGAGTTGGTGCTAGTGTTGGATATGGTCTTGGTGTTGTTGTAGGGTGGTTCGCAGTCTTGGTGGTGGGATCAGTGGAGTCTGAGTGGACTGGTTGGTGACATGGGTGGGGCTAGTTGTGGTTGCGATTCTAGGTGGAGTTGGTGAGCGGGCCAAATTCAAATCTTGGCTTTTATGACCTAACATATGCAAATTTTGAATGGAATTTTTTTCCTTCTTTGTCCTCACAATGGATAGTTTTTTGGTGAATGAGCTGAACGTTTATGTCTGACAGTTTCATCTGTAGTGCCTTTTATAGATCTATTTAGGGGGCACCTTAAATGATTTTGTACTGAAAGCCTTTAGGGCCCTCCTGTCGGTAGATTGACACATCAGGAGCATTTTATGTTTGCACCTATTGTTTTTTATTCACATATTGTTTATCAACTCATGTTATTTTCTTGTATATTCGTATGGACTTAAGGTTAATTGGCATTCACTTTGGTCGGCCATTGTGCCTATCTTTGTCTAGTCTAGGCTTATTTTTGTACTTCCTTCCTTTTATTTTAATGCATTTCTAATGGGTACTTTGCACCTTTTCTCAAAAAAACATTTATCTTCCTCTTATAGCTTAACATCATGAGAACCTAGTGTTAGTAAACAATTTTGTCACTACTAAATTTACAAGACTTACCCAGTGGATAACACCACGCTTTACTAAAAAATGGAGAAATTAATATGAGTTCAACGATTCTGCTTTGTGTTTGAGAGGGGTGGCTCGCTCATATGATGGGGGTTTTTGGATTTTGAGTACTTTTAACCAAAAAGTATAAAAAGGTAGGAGAAAGAAAGATGAGAGAAAAAGAAAGGAAATCTGCCTGTGAGCACAAGAAACACAACACAAATTCCCAAATGGGAAAAAGAATAAACTAACTACAACAGAAAAAAGTCTTTCCAATACCTGTATACCAAGAGCAAGTACAAAATATTATAGCATATGAAGGTACTGACTAAACATACAAACAATGAACACACAAAGAAAAAATATGAACATAAGAACACATTTCTCCATTAGAGGAACAATAAACATAAGAATGACATTCTCTATTAATATTTGAAAAATAAAAGTGGGCTCAAAGTCTCCAGTCTATCTCCTATACATAGCTCTCTGGTTACACAGGGCAACAAAAACATAAAAAATTTGGAACCCCCTTTACAAAGGACTATCGATGAGTTTTTTAAGGCCTCCTTCACTCACCCATAACTGTTTCTTAAAATGACTCCTCATTATTAAATTTTTTCAATTTGTTTTCTAAAAGGATGACTTTTGCAATCTCCCATTATCTCAATACTAAAGTCATTCAATAATAAAAACAAAGCGCGGCCTCCACTCAAGCATGATACCATATTGAGGCTGGAATACTTAAGGTCTCCGGTTGCCAATAATGTCCCCTCTAGGCTGTGTTGGTAGTGTCATCACCAAACTTTGTGCCTTTCTTATATAATGGTTAACTTCAAAAACAAAACTGGTCATGAAAGATTTAGTAGTTTGTGTCAAGGGCTCTCCCGATATAGTGCATAGAGAATAAACACTAATCATAACTTGATATGCCACAAGTGTAATTGATCCCAAGAAAGTATCTAGATAGGTGATAAATGTGTAAAATGTCATCTTGGACATTGTGGTTAAGAATACAGGACTAGAATTACCATATATATGAGAGTTTATTGTAGCCCATGTTGTTTTCACTTCCATACCATATATCTAGCATCAAATGATAATAATGTTGCCATAGGTGAATGGGTTATTTAGGGTAGTTGGTCAAATAGAAACCATAGAAGGAAACCACCTTTAAAATCCTTCTATCTCTTTGCGGCTAATAAAATGGAGTGTACTTCAGAAACCAAACAATATCAATCTTCTTTTCACAGAGATCAGTACACAATACACAAGGTTGACTATAGGTTAGGCACTAAAAAGAAATGTGTGGCTCTTCTATGTAGTTTTAAGTTAAGGTACTATATGGCCTTCCTCCAAACTACACTGCTCATGAGTAATATGGAAGCTCTATGGACCATATTATTGTTTGCTGCCACTCACCTCCTAATTGAAAGAAGTTTGATCAAATAAAATGCAAAGAGGATGTTTTAACATCTTAATATGTGCATGTATTAACAATACAAGGTATCATTATCAACTCACTGTCAAAACTAATGAAACAATATATTTTCTACAAATAGGAGCTGCTCAACACTCTGGTATTTAACCATTTCTATCAAAAGCTTGGTGCTCTAAAGTTGCTTCCAGATTTCATATGCATTTCACCAGATGATTTCTCACTATAAAATCTAAAATGAAAAACTCACTAATTGTGTTTACCCTATCATGGCACAAGCTGGGACTACACTGAAAATAGTATAGCTTTTGCTAATTGTATTTCTTTGAAAGTTTCTAAATCTTTTTGATTTTCTGTATATCCAACAGTCATTGCACAATAGCATTTTTCTTTTTCTATTTGAAATTGCTTTCTCTTCTTAAGCCATGACTTTTGTCCATGGTTGACAATTTCCATGCATGGAAATTAGAATGTTTTCGAATATAATATCTGACAATTTTTTTTTTGCGTTCTATTTTTAATTTAACACTAGATGGTGGTGTGCTGACGAAGGTTAAGGGATTTGGCACCACACAATCCAATAGCACCTGTCTGAATGTTTCATGCCATGAATATTTTGTCATTTTGCTTCAAGAAGCTAATCTTTATTCCCTTATGTACATATCTCGCAATACTCCCATCTCATGCATTTGAGCAACAAAGTTAATTTTCCATACATATACCTAGAGTTTTTAGTCCTTGCTTTTACATTTTGCATGTATGTCTGCTTGTGGGCTTTTAGTTTAGGTAGAGGATGGTGTTATTCTACCAGTTGCATTGGCTTGAAAGTTTCTAAAACCTTTTAAACAAATCCAATTTAACGTATCTTGTGATCATTGCATTCTAGGAGCTGGCATTTTCTTGTATTTTGTTTCAAAACTAACATATTAAAAAACTTCATCAACAAAGAGTATAGTTCCCAAACTATAATATTTGTCGATTGACGATATGTGGAGTTTATGAACTTGAAAAACCAGTGATAACAAACATTTTGAGAACCCCAACTGACTCATAGACAGCCTCTGCTCTTCCACCAAACTCCTTAATCTAAGACTTGTAGCTTCATGCTTTCTAACTCTGTGTCAAAACCAATACTAGTGACTGAGTTTGTTGGCAATAAAAACATATCAACTATTGCATATTCCAATTGAGAAGAAATTCTAGCTTCTAAATGATCTTTATATTCAGTGTTAAGGTTGTAGCTTAATCATACACGAAACAAAGAAAATAGGAAATCAAGAGGTACAGAATGCTCTTCAATAGGAAGAAGTCTGGTAACACATTCTAATAATTTATTCAAGTTGACATTTCTCTTTTGTTCTTGAACTATACCACATGAAACTTGTTGTCTTTTCTCCCCAAGTATCCATTTGGTGCCATATTAAGAAATCATTCGACTGACTGCCATCTCTTTCGTTCCCTATTCCTGCATTGAAACAACAATCCTCTCAAATAGTTTCATTGACATGGTTAGAAGATCCTTTAACCACGATTCATTATTTTTCATTTGTCTTGAACTCTATGCATGTACTCAGGATTTGAATTTACTTGACTAATGGAAGCAAATCTTCACATCTCTTAAGAACAACCAACTTTGAAGGACAACTTGAGTAATATATAGATCACTTCTCTAATAAAGGTTTCCCTTGCCATACTCTTCAGTCATTTCTAGAAACTTTGTTGCACATCTCAGAGCAGCAACATTGAAGGGGTCCATAAGTATCATTGATAGATAACAGAAGTTTGCAACAAGCTAAAATATTTCAAGTTGTAATTTCAAAGTGATCTTTGATGCATTGGATAGATTTCATTTTAAATATCCACTTTTTCAAACAAGAGGATACTTATGGAGCTTGAAGTTACAATAGTCTGGATGCCTTACTGCCTCAGTGACTACAAAATGTTGAATTGGGTTCTCCAAAGAATACTCAATAGCTATTGTAGATCCAAATATAATGAGGCCAAATGTTTTGTATGCATCAGGAATACTCTAGACCTCTAATACAAATTTCAACCAAACTTGATAAGTGGTTATACTTCAAGGGTGATTGAGAATTTATAGTCCAGACTAAAAGATAAATAATTAGATGCATTATGGCAAGAAAGGTTCAAAATTCCCATGTTCAAAGTTTTTGGGCAACAACAGGCTCTAATTGGGGACTGTTTTCCATGATGGAAAGAAGAGAACTCCATAATCTCAAGTTTGACAAGTGCCTATCCATTGGACCATAGAGTCATCAATAATCAATGAAACATGAAAGGGAACAACAAGAGACTTGACCCAAACCAAAATCAAAATGAAACAACAACACACACTTAATAAGAAATGGAAAGCAAACCAAAACTCCAATGTACCCCAAATGCATACAACACACCCCAACTACTTCAATAAATTATGCAAAGCTATTAACTAGTTGGGAAAAATAAGTGCCTCTACAAAAAAGAAAAATGTATCTGTGAAGCACTTGCAAAGTCAGAAGCAACCTCATGACCGCAAACATAAATCTAGAATTTATGAAGCAAAAGGACTCTAAGAAATGTATAGCCAAACAACCATTTCACATCATATACCTCTGAAGCTTCCTCAACATGGTCCTGCGTATGATTACTTTTACTTTCATGTATTGCAGTAAACAAATTGATATCCCATGCCTAAAAATGATTAGTTGAATCACCAAAAGACCAATCTTTAGCTATATAAATCTCATGTGAGATTGAATGTGGATCATTCTTTTCTAAAATAGGCCAAAAATTTGAACTATAAATAACATCATTATTGACTTCGAAACTACTTTCAAATAAAATAGTTTCATCCTTCTCTATAGGAATTGACTCAACAGTTCTATGATCCACCAAATCATCCTCTTCTATAACCTATTGAACCTATCCACACGAGATTCAATGAATAATCAAATAAAGACATTTTCTTCACTTACCCCTAATATTCCGCATTCCAGGATATGGTCTTCTGTATCTTGATAATTCTCTCTGCTAAACTTTAGGAAATACTTTCTTGATCCTTCAGGTAGAGGTGAATATTGAAAAAAGAAAGAAGTCCAAAATGATTTCCCAACGGATGAGAAGAAACCAATGCCATAATGCAAATATGAAAAATCAATATTTACTTGAAGTCAACAAGAGTTCTTGCTGAAATTAATTCTTCTGAGTAAAGTTTGCTTCATAGAGTCACCAACTTCTATCCTAGAGGAGGTACCTTTAAATTTTTGGGAAATAAGAGCACTAATAGTTCACTCTCCCCAGTAGAGTCGTAAAAAACTATTCATAAATAGTTTTGTCACTACTAAATTTGCAAGACTCACCCAATGAGTAACAACAAACTTTACTAACAAATGGAAAAATCATTGTGAGTTCAACGATTCTCCTCTGTGTTTGAGAGGGGCAACTCCCTCATATGATGGGGATTTTTGGGTTTTTGGTACTTTTAACCAGAAAGTATGAAAAGGTAGGAGAATGAAATATGAGAGAAAAAGAAAGGAAATCTGCCTGTGCACACAAGAAACACAACACAAATTCCCAAATTAGAAAAAGAATAAACTAACTGCAGAAGCACAAAGTATTCCCAATACCTATACCTTCATATTTTGTAATCTTTTGTACTTCCTCTTGGTGTACAGGTATTGGGAAGGCTTTGTGCTTCTGTAGTTAGTTTATTCTTTTTCTCATTTGGGAATTTTTGTTGTGTTTCTTATGCTCACAGGCATATTTCCTTTCTTTTTCTCTCACCTTTTATTCTTCTATCTTTTCATACTTTCTAGTTAAAAGTACCCAAAAACCCCCCATCATTTGAGGGAGCTGCCCCTCTCAAACATAAAAATGAATTGTTGAACTCACAACGATTTCTCCATTTGTTAGTAAAGTTTTTTGCTGCCAATTAGGTAACTCTTGTAAATTTTGTAGTGACAAAACTATTTACTAACACCTAGTTGACTCAAAATCAAATTAACAGTATTGATATACTTTTCGACCAAGTCTTCCTCCATTTTTAATGAATAAAGTTTCCCTTTAAGACATAACTTATTAACAAGACATTTTGATATGTAAATATCATATATTATCTTTCATAAGTTAAATTTATTTGTCTCCTTTAAGACATTCAAGAGAATGAGATCTGCAAAACGTAAACAAATGGTTTCCCATTCCTTCTTGTCCATTTTTTTCAATCTTCAGTGTGTTGGAGCAGCCAAGATCAACCAACAAGAACTAGAATCACTTGCTAAGAGAGAATGAAGTAGACATTGAAGGATATCAAAGTATCATATGATGAACCTATTCCTATCTTATGTGATAATACAAGTGCTATCAACATTTCAAAGAATCTAGTAATGCATTCAAGAACAAAACATATCTCAATCCGGTATCACTTCCTAAGAGAGAAGGTTGTATAGAATGAGGTGAAATTGGAGTACATGCCTATGAAGGATCAAGTTGCAGATATATTTACAAAGGCACTTCCTAAGGATACTTTTGAGTATCTCTGGCATAAGTTAGGGGTTATTTCCCCTCCTTCTTTTAACTAGATGCATAAGTGTGTGCATCTGTCCAGGAAGCATTTCAAGATACATTCCTTGTCCTAGACTAATGTTGTAAGCTACCTCTCAAGTGGAGCTGGTTGATGCAATCAGATGGAGCATAGCTTATACCTCTAAGGGGGAGAGTACAGAAAAGTGAGAGTAGTAGAGAAAGAGCAAGTGCTTGTTGGTATTGCAGATATTTCCCTTTGCCATTAATGTCAAAGGGGGAGAGAGTTGAAGAAATTGAAAAACCATTGTGTAGGAAAGATTGTGTAGAAAAGTGTATGAAGAGTAAGAATTGCTCCAGTCAGGGGGAGTATTACTGGTTGTAGAGCTTTGCTTAAAAATTATTTTCTTGTTGATGGTTTTTCAAAGATACGGTGTTTCCATCAATGACAAAGGGGGATATTGTTGGAAGATTACTAGTGTTGTCATTTATGTCAACCTCTAGCAGATGGGTTACTTGGTTTCTAAATACTTTTGAGAAGATTTGAATAAAAAGGTGTGCAACGTGATAGAGGCATGTTTAGAGTTATGCTTTACATTTCTTTATAATTGAAGATATGCTTATGTGGTTTGGAAGTAATGATTAGAGGTGCTCAGAGGTATTATATCCAAAGTTTTAGGTTCTAGATCATGTGACAGTGGAAGATGTGTTTAGCAAAATGCTTTGACTATGAAGAAGGTTGTCTGGGAGAAATGAGATTGCTTCGCATATCTCTACGTTAAGGTTTATTGTCTTGTGGATCTGCGAAAGTGCTTATATTGTCTGTATCTACCTTCCCTTGATTATTCTAGTGTTGAGCTGATTTGCAAGTTCGGTTCTTGTGTTGGTGTTTAGTAGTAGTGTATCCTGATGTGCAAAATGAAGATATTCTTTATTTCAAATGGTTGTGGTAGTATTGCAAAAGATTATAATGATGCTCGATATTTTAGAAAGGTGTGTGGATGTTGTGGAGTGTCTCTCTATAATTAGTATGATGTTATTAAACTTGGAGAATCATGGATGTGGTCGTTAGCTCAGGTTTGGCCAACCTAGCTTGCTAGCGCTATTTATGGATGTGCCTCATGGATTGTGGATGTGATTTGAAGCATAGTGATACAAATTTGAGTCCTAGTTAACCCTTGATGTGGTCCAACTAAACTTCTTTTCACCATGGAAGTGTTTGGTGCTAACCTATTTGGTGTTGCACGTTTGAGGTGAACACGTTTCATTAAGGTCGACCTAATTGAGATTGTTTTAGGTCTTGATGGTATAAATAGAAGATGAATTTTGAGTGGAGCATGTAGAGAAGATGATGTGAATGTGAATCAAGGGTGGTGAATTGAGTGCAAGCGTAAATGCCTATGACTCTCAGATGCAGTGATCAGAAGGTGTCTACATTTTAGTTTTCTTGAAGTTGCTAGAGGCAGTGAGCCAAAGGTTATAGATGGCACAAAGTTACTGTGGTGGATTTATCCTATTTCTTTGAGATAGTGAACCTATCTGTAATAGTCCTCTTCTATTCTTCTCTCTTCTGGATAGTGAGTCCTTTTGGTATTGAGCCCTTGCTAGTGAGCCTATTTGTTTTCAGTGATGCTATTGACATATATGTGAGCTAAACCTCACCGTGGTTTTTCCCTTCTTGGGTTTTCCACATAAATATGGTGTTCTTATGTGTTTGAATGTGTTTGCATTGATCATTCATATGTTTACATTCTGCTAACGCATAATAAGAGGTTGATGTTTGAAATTTCTTTGAGGGTTTAAAGTTTTAATACACAACTGATTCACCCCCCTTCTCAGATGTCATGTGCATACTAACACAGATTGCATGTGAACCAATCATGGAGGATGTGGGAGCCAAGAGGTTTAAACTTGCATGCTAAGAGTGTTAAATATGGAAGAAGGAATTCAAAGTAATAACTATGCTAAGGCCTCTCCTCTATTATGTGGAGTTAAATTGGCTATTTATTTGGGCATTCCTCATTTGCATATACAGGGGGACTCTAAACTTGTCCTTAATGCTATTACCAATGCCTCGGTCTGCGGGTGGAGGCTTAAGTATATCATTGTTGATATCCAAATCCTTATTAAGAGGATTTCTAGAGTGGAATTCTCCCATATCTATAGAGAGGGGAACAGATTTGCTGATGCTCTCACATATTATGATCAGCAATTTATGAATTGGTGATGTTGGCACAAATATAACAATATTCCTGTTAACATAAGGTAACTAATTCAAAAAGAGATGACATGTCAAGGATGACTCATCAGATTGAAAGTGCCAGCCTGGCTGGATGGTTATTTTGTGCGAATATGATGTGGATGTTTAAGTACAGGGTTATTATGACATTGTACTTTTCTGACTAATTCCATTTTAGCATTTTTTATCACTCGTGTTAAGATGAGTTGGATACGTGATGATGATAGTGAATTTAAAAATATCATATTTGAGAATGGGAAAAATTGGCAACGATTGGAGATTGTGAAGGTGTTTCAAGATATTGACGACTCACGCATGTTGGTTTATTGCTTCATTTATTATTTCATCATTCCTTTTAGTGCACCTAGAATTATCTTGCAAAGACACTTTGTGGAAAGCTATCTTCAGCTCTGTGTTCTCTCTATTTTCAAGGGTAAGGCGATAATGGGGGGAGATAGGATTTGCACTGAGCCAATATCTTGTTGTGAATTTAAGGACACTGCTATTGTTTGGCATTATTGTAAGGAAGGAGAAGCTTGCTCTATCGCTCGGCTACACTCAACCTAACTTTGCTACAAGAACATGGAAAACAAGCTAATGGTGAGGATGAGGACAAATTTAACAAACTTGATGAAATCATGGAATTTTTGGTTAAAGGTTGGAGGATGTATATCCTTAGTCTTTTTTCTCTTTGTGTTTTATGTTGTCTATCTATTGCTACTTACTTTTTGTTGTTAATTGGTTGTATTTGCTTTTAATACTATAGTTGATTTGGGTGTCTCTTTTTGTTCGTGAGCCTTTACTGTCTCTTTTTATACTATTGTTGTAAGGGTTCGGCCCTTGGTTTTGGCTGACTTATATAATAAAAAACATGGAAGAAGGAATCATAAAGATGATTTTTGGAGCAATACAAGTTTGGACAAAGTGTCAGTTATGAATAGAAGGAATAAAAAATAGCTCTATATCAAGAACCAAATGGATCCCATACAACTATATAATTGTAGGATGCTAGCACAATTGGGTAGATGTCTACACACTCACACTAATTTACAAGAAGAAATGGATGAAAAATAATGTGAAATGGACACATCAAACAAAAATACTAAAAATATAAAACAAGAACATAAACACATCAAGCTTGTCATCTGGATTAGGAACTAGGCTAGGAAAGAGGGCTAAAATGGTCCATTAAACATACTATAGTAATGGACACTAAAATATGTACAATTTGTAGTGTCAAAATTGTAGGGTATGCAATTTTTGACCTTACACCTATATGGCATAGTTAATCATTTCACAATACATAATATTACAAAGAAAGCATTACTTTGAGATTCGTAGCCCCATGATTCAAAGGCATGACTCTAAATTGGTACCAATCTCTAGGCTCCCTTTTAGTTGGCAATTATGGCCAATTAGGGAAGGATTTGATCACTCGTGTTAAGATGAGTTGGATATGTTATGATGATAGTGAATTTAAAAATATCATATTCGTGTATGGGAAAAATTGGCAATGATTGGAGATTGTGAAGGTGTTTCAGGATATTGACGACTCGTGCATGTTGGTTTATTGCTTCATTTATTATTTCATCATTCTTTTCAGTGCACCTAGAATTATCTTGCAAAGACACTTTGTGGAAAGCTATCTTGGGTTTTGTGTTCTCTGTGTTTTTGAGGGTAAGGCGATAATGGGGAGAGACAGGATTCGTACTGAGCCAATATCTTGTTGTGAATTTAAGGACAATGCTGTTGTTTGGCATTATTGTAAGGAAGGAGAAGCATTCTCTATCACTCAGCTATGCTCAACCTAACTCTGCTACAGAAACATGGGACTCAAGCTAATGATGAGGATGAGGAGAAATTTAAGAAACTTGATGAAATCGTGGAATTTCTGGTTAAAGGCTGGGAGGATGTATATCCTTAGTCTTGTTTCTCTTTATGTTTTATGTTGTCTATGTACTGCTACTTACTTTCTGTTGTTAATCAGTTGTATTTTCTTTTAATGTTGTAGTTGGTTTGGGTGGCTCTTTTTGTTAGTGAGCCTTTGCTATCTCTATTTCTACTATTGTTGTAAGGGTTTGGCCCCTAGTTTTTGCCTGACTTATATAATAAAAAAATGGAAGAAGGAATCATAAAGATGATTTTTGGAGGCATACAAGTTTGGACAAAGTGTCAGTTATGAATAGAAGGAATAAAAAATGGCTCTATATCAAGAACCAAATGGATCCCATACAACTATATAATTGTAGGATGCTAGCACAATTGGGTAGATGTTTGCATGCTCACACTAATTTCCAAGAAGAAATGGATGAAAAATAATGTGAAATGGACACATCAAACAAAAATACTAAAAATATAAAACAAGAACATAAAAACATCAAGCTTGTCATCTGGATTAGGAACTAGGCTAGGAAAGAGGGCTAAAATGGTCCATTAAACATAGAATAGTAATGGACACTAAAATATTTACAATTTGTAGTGTCAAAATTGTAGGGTATGCAATTTTTAACCTTACACCTATATGGCATAGTTAATCATTTCACAATACATAATATTACAAAGAAAGAATTACCTTGAGATTCTTAGCCCCATGATTCAAAGGCATGACTCTAAATTGGTACCAATCTCTAGGCTCCATTTTAGTTGGAGATTATGGCCAATTAGGGAAGGATTTGATTAATAAATCCAAGGAAAAATGAGATGCTACATCCCTTCTCAAGAAACTCACAAATATAAAAAAGGGCCCCAATAGAAATGCTCAATGACTTCAATAATAGTTTCTAGAATACTTGCCAAAGAATTTTGTTGTAGGTCCAACACCCATTAGGTATGGCTTATATTTGTTACTTAAAAGTAATAGACTATGATGGTTAAGTCATTTGAGCCTTGTTGGATGCCTATGATTAATTTATTGTATCAGAGAAATGTTTAATTTGAAAATATGGAGGTTATCCCCTAGGCCCTCCACACTTTTATTTCCAAATATACAACCTCTTTACAACCCTACTACTAATGCTCAAACTATGACCTAATAGGTTATTGATCAAATCATGACCCCAACAAATAAGACAACCATAAGATATCATTCTGTAGAACCTCCAACCCCCAGTATGCTTGACAAGGTTCATATTTTACTTAAAACTATGTCCAATAGGATCAAGACACTTAAAAGACAACAACATTTTGAACCGGATGCCTACACATCTAAACAATTAGCATCCCCCATTATAGAAACATAAATTTATCAAGTTAGGGTTAAAAACCCCCTAAAACAACCAAAGTTACCAGCAAAGGGACATTCCAATTTAAAAAGTTTCTTAACTAGCCCCAAACCTAGTTAATTCCTATAAAACTTTGTCTCCAATAAATCCTTCCTAATCTAATTAGGGAGTTAGTCGTGGTGCAGAGAAATAATGTGGACGAATCCCCTCTATGGTATTATCATTGTTCATCTCCCCATACTTTTACTACATGTCTCCATAATAACTATCCCTAGGTCAATTCCCTTTCTATATAATCTAAGGATAGAATTCTAGATGATAGAATGTAGAATACATTAATAGGGCTAGGCCAATTTGCCTAGGAATAGACTTTAGTAACTTGGGAAGAATGTGAGGCTTATACACTCATGAAGCCAACATATACTTTTGGACGGCTACAACTTAAATTTGAACACTTCACAAGAACTCAAGAGGAAGCAATGGAGGAACAAACTCAACCAACACCAAGTATTTAAAAGGGGTCAGTGGCCCCTTCCTTCAAAATACTAATAACAACTACTTCAATAAAAGGTTCCCTAGGAAGAACCAAACTAAATTGTCCCAAGTTAGGTGATTAGACTAGTAGACACTCCTTCAAAACAAAATAGATTATCTTATCCTTTGATTAAGAAACCAAGTGTACATTGGGCTCTAAATGTAGGTTAGACAGTACAATAAGTGAAATATTTCAATATTGTTGATCAATTACACAATATATGATCAACATACCACTATAGGAGGTCCATTCTCTCTCACAACAAATGAAGTTACTCAAGGAGGCCCTAAAGAAGAAAAAGGCATCCAGCGAACAAAAGCATCAAGCCATCAACATATTAGAAGATACCCATAAGCAGCCCACAAACTTGTAGATTTTGATCCACATAAATCTAGGACATCTCTAATTTTTATCCACAACTCAACATAGAGCGAAAGGGAATATTCTAATTTTGGTCCACATAAATGACTATGTAGGACATCTCTAGATTCTAAGGTGCATAGATCTCACTATCTTCATTAATTGGCACACACCCTTTAGACAAAAAGCTAAACAAATTATCTCTTCATAATATCTACTTATGACATAATTATACATAATATTTATATTACTTAATTTGACTCATTGAACTCCAACATCTCAATTTAATCTAAATTAATTAAAACCGAATTAGTTAATATTTAATTAATTTAATCTGAATTAATTAATATTTAATTAATTTAACTACCTTATTTTTCCTTTTCAAAGCTTCGGGTCTCATTTAATTTTTTTTTTAAAGATGTTAGATGGTATTTAGTTTTAATGTTATTGTCCGTTATAGCAGTTATTTAACAAACATCAATGACATTAGTAGACGACATATACAACTTTCCATCAGTTCGGTAATCTCTGTTTTCTATTAAATAAAAATATTAAACGAGCAATCAAATTCAATGAAAGTGAAATATAGTTGGTGACGTCGTGTGCAATTATAGCGATGTGTCAATAGTTTCAAAATTTTCCACCACAAATTGCTTTTCTGCAATACTTCTATAAAGATTAAGTTATTATTGAGTGGCAAGCAAGATAATAAACATCATATTGGCCCTCCTCCACTAGGCTTCTAATCTAAGAAAAAGAAGACTGATATATTCCATTTAGTAGAAGAAGACTGTAGAGTCTCAACAAACAAAACTAAAATAACTAACAACCCCTAATTATATTGATACACGATCATATTGTCTGGAGCGAGACAGATGCATCATTCAGTGCGTCCATGCCTACCAAGTTATAGAGTGGAATGAATCTAAAGAGTTTGTGCATAATAGCACATACATGTATTTTGGTCTAACAACGGGAACCTTTTGTGCAGGTGAGAACACCTGAAGTTGCAGTAATAGAGCCCACAATAGAGGAAGGCCTTGCCGCTATACTCAAAGCTTTGGCATAGCTTGAGGATGCTCCAGCCCCTGATGCTGTGAAGAATGCCCTGTTTAACATCAGATCTCCCTCTGATCGCCAATTCCAATTCTTCCACGTATCTTCTGTTGCATCTTCATGCTTTGTCACCTACACATTACTCATACTCGTCATAACTATTCTACATCCATTGTAAACCAAAGAGATAAATAAGAGACATGAGTTGTATAGGCCTTTTACCTCCTTTTTGAATCGATTGTCAGGGGCAAGGAATCTGTTGCCTTGGCTATTAATGGTGGGGTTTGCACTTCCCCCGATTGCGTACATTTCCTAGTGGGTGTAATCATTGTTCACCACATGAAAGTATCCATGTCAGCACCTGCATTAAAACATTAATTTTTTAAGCTTCAATGGAGAACAGATAGATAAACTTCAGCAAGTTGTATAGTTGTCTTGGTATAAGGATTACAGAATTCTTGTAAGATTTTAATCATACCTGGGCATACGCTGAACAAGCCCTTCTCCAAAGTGGTTGAATGCAACTGTTACTTGCATTTTATCATCTTGGGTATAGTCGTCGTTGTGTCCTAGGAGCATGACCTGCAAAAAACCACTAAATATTTAACTAGAGCAATAGCTTTTTTAATTGATAACTTAATAGATACTAACATTATTTTATGTTTCTATCTGATAATGGGCTTTTAGTACCCTTCTCTAAGATCCTATGTGATAAAAATACAATTGTGAAGGTTTTTTTAAGAAAAATGAATTTATGAGAGAGGAAATAAGCAGTTGAGCACCTTGTCATGGTAAGTGAAAAAGTTGTTTGAAATGGTGATAGCAGTGGAGCCCATGATGGCGTCGATCTGTCCATCTACACAGCTTGACAACGAACAGTGGTCTACCCAAATTGCGCTTCCTCCGAAGATGGAAATCCCATCTCCATCACTCCTGGTTCTATACCCATAATGGGTGGGGGAGCTCCTAACATTCGTATTTCCCGCAGGTTTACAGTCATGGATATGAACTCCATGAATGATGATGTTGTTCACATACTGTATTGTAATGCAAGCTCCATTTGGTATATGAACGTTGGCTCCTCTACCGTCAATAGTCTTATAACTGTTCATGATAAACTCCTCCTTGAGTTGAATAACCATATCTCTTTGGAAAATAATCCAGAGAGGGTCGGTTTGAATAACAGCGTGGCGTAGAGTGCCAGGGCGAGGATTGACCGGGTCATCATCATTGGGATCTGTAACCACATAAAATCTGCCCTGCTTACCTCCAATGGAGTTCTTGCCAAATCCGATGGCACAGTCAGCCAGCCTCTTTCTGTCATTAACCCAGTTGGGATCACAACGCCAACAGTCGTCAATGGGGTTCCCCGTTCCACACGACAGAGAGCTCAGCTGCCTTTTCGAAGTATTCAGACTCCTGCACAGTAGCTCTTGATATTTCTTAATAATCTCAACGACATATGTTAGTAGTAAAACAATACTACAACTTTGGTGTTTTATAAATTGAACTGACTAACTAACAATATCTTTTCCGCAATTAATCTCTACAACAACATATATAAATTATACAACGGTATGATGATATATGGAATACAAATTTGGTCTATAACAGCTTTACAAGAATAATATCATAGAAAACGCAGTAAAGAGAGAACAGAGTAACAGCATAAGAATAAGTAGAAGCACGTTTAATAAACCTTGCAATTTAGCATCAGCCCGTATTAGAAGTAAGCCTTACTTTTCACATGATATTCCAAAATGAGGTAAGACATTAAATTTCATTTCCATACCACCTTTTTTTAATGCTATAAAATGTCTTAGATTCAAAGGCGACATGCTTACCTTTCGACCATTTGAACTACGAGCTCCGGCTTCTCAACATGATATTTAACAGCATTTTCAACCTTGGTCATATTTTCAGAAGTTCCAAATGACTTCGCCATTACTGACTGGAAAAGAAAGATAGCAACTAAAAGAAGCAATGGCTGTAAGGCTTGATTGGTGGCCATTTTGGATGAGGGAAGATTTAAGATTTGCAATGGTTATACGGCATGTTATGGCTTTAGCCTCTCTTATATAGAAATTCAGTCTGTAGAAAACGAGGAACCTTGAGCCCCACCGGTTGACAATATGGTTATATGCACGTTCTTACGTTGCTAATCTTACGGTGGTAATGGACATGAATGGGGGCATCTACGATTATACTATAGCAGTTGACATTTGACTTGTCATATAACAATATCAATACCATTTCGATGAAAATTTAAGAGGTCAGACTCTAAACTATTACGTTCTGTTATTAAACATTCTGGAACTAGGCCAACCCGCACGTATTGCTGAAATGACAAGAAAAACGCAACATGAGCAACAATATTTCAACTAATCTCCCAGAAAAATGTTAATATACAAAGTTTCAAGGACGTCTTGATTGGACGTCGCATCTTTATTCTTGTCTAGTTTCCATGGCGAGCTTATGTTTCATGCTTCTGCACATGACCCGCATTTCGCATACATATCCATATCATATCTTCTTGAGTGTTATAAATTTCAATAGATGTTCGAAAATTGGGCAGACTATTCCCTCCTTCCGAAAGAAATTCTTCTCAATCTTACCCATGTGTATGTTGGTTTAGACAGACTTCAATTCCTGAGTAGATACGTAAAAGTTACTAGATATGACCGACAACTTTGTCATCTGGTTATAAATGACTTTCCGCCATCAAACATGAACTTTTATAATTTCTCATGGAACTTTTAAAATTTGGGGGAAAAGAGGTCATTACAATAGATCAGTCGAGGAGGTAGGGATAAAGGTCTTCAAATTTCTAATGTTTGCATTGTGTCCCATCTTGGAACCCTTTAAGAGCATTTTCATTTCCTACCACTCGTGATAAAAGGAGGTACCAAGAGGCAGAATAGATGGTAAAGATAAGATGTAGTTGGTAGCTCTAATTGGCAAAGGTTGTGTGATTGTAGGATGAATAGGATTTGATGTTGTGAGATTTTGTATAGATTGTTGATATGTTTTTTTTATTGTGGAATGAATGATGGTATGGTGAGTTGATGTGGGATTACTTTTATGTTTTGATATATTAGGTTGGTATGATTGATGTGTTATTTGTGATGAGATGAATGGAGACATCATGGGTTGAGGTGATGTATTTCGATAGATGGATGTGGGATTAGATTGAAATATTTATTGCTTAGGTTGGTATGATTTATGTGTTGGTTGTGAGGACATGACTGAATGATGTCATCTGGGTTGATATGAGATTGATTGTAATGGAATATAAGGTGGTAATGTGGATTGTGTTAGACTTAGGGCACACAACTGAGAGGGGGGGTGAATCAGTTGTGCAAAACTTTCTCCAATTTAAACACTTAAGTCTTCTTAGTGATTCACTGTATATTAATTATAAACCATAATGCTTTCAAATCAAGAGCAGAAACATAACAACACATAAGACACCAAGATTTTGACGTGGAAAACCCGGTTAAGGGAAAAACCACGGGGTGATTAACCCAAGATTGTATTCTTTGTTAGAAGAATAGAAAGAACAAAATGGCACATGCTAATTAGGGCTCACTGCCCAAGCACACTGCTCACAAGAGGCTCACTGCCTACAAGAGACACACTGTCTACAAAGAAATAAGTATCACATACATGAACTGGAGAATAGCATCTTCACCATGCTTGAATCAGTTCCATTAAGCTCAATACTTCTACTCTGCCTTTCGCTCTCCTCTTCGCTACCACACCCACATCACCACACAAAAAGGCGAGTTTAAATTGACTTCGCAATCCCTTATTTATACAAGGCATCAACTTAGGAATAATCATCTAAGTTGGCAAACATTCATAAGATCATCCGACAGATGCATAACTCATCTGGTCGGCTTGTCTCAAGAAGAACACCATCATATAGAAGTTACTTTTCAATTGCGAGCTCCAACTTCAATGCAGACCACCAACACGAATTGGACACAATCCAAAGACCTCCACAAGCTTGCCTGAATCACCAGGAACATCCACACTTCTACTTACTGAAATCCTTCTCTCCTTCATCCGGAACCTCAACAACACAGTCTGTCATTACTGTCACAAAGGAATAGATGCTTGCGGACCTTCAAACCACAAACCAATAGAGTTGATACACCACAAAGACATCCTCAGCACTCCCTTAAATCCGCAGAACAACAAGCTTCATTACCGGATCTCACCGGACCTTTCTTGTTACACTCTGTCACCTCTGAATACCTACCAGAACCAATTTTACTTGAGCGGCCACAACTTCTTCATATCTTCATGCGGACCTCTGATCATCCTCTGATCATCATCCTATCTACAAACACATATCTACAAACCCTTTAATCCGCATCCTCTGATCATCATCCTATCTTGGACTTTTGCCTTACAGTCATCACTGTTCCTGATTGAGACTAATTTTCTCAATATCCTCAGCTCACGGTTCATCCAAACCTTATCATTAATGCAACAGGAGTATGTTGACATCAATGACAACACCGGTTAGGCCCATACTTGAAACAATCTCCCCCTTTGTCATTGATGACAACATATGATGTGAAAAACCAACAAAACAAGAACTTCTCCTTACTATCACAACTCCCCCTATCAACAGCAACCATTCACATGTCTTCTCACCCTTTACTGCTCCCCCTTTGATCAAAAACCACTTATTTTTCACATATCTTCTCTCCTCCTTTGACACCAATGGCAAAGAGCACATACTTGCAATTTCACCACTTCAGAATCATACCTGCTGCTCCCCCTGAGTAGCAGCTCCCTAACATCAATCCAGATCACAAGATATGATTGTGATACCCACCAAACTGATGCACATCAGTGCACCTTAGTTCATCACTGGAGGGGCAATAACCCCTAACTTCTCCCTGAGATACTCAAAAGAGTCCTTACGTAGAGGTTTAGTAAAGATATCTGTAATCTGATCCTTGGATGACACAAACTATAATTTGACTTCATTCTTGTTCACTTGCTCTCTTAGAAAGTGAAACTTGATAGATATATGCTTAGTCTTTGAATGCAACACTGGATTCTTAGATATACTTATAGCACTTGAAATATCACAGAAGATTGTGATAGGTTCCTCATACTCCACTTTGATATCTCTTAGCATCTGCTTCATCCACAAAACTTGAGTGCAACTACCTACTGCTGCAATATATTCTGCTTCAGTTGTAGACAGAGATATTGCCTCTTGTTTCTTGCTTAGCCAAGAAACCAATCTTTTCCCCAAAAAGAATGCTCCACCACTGGTACTCTTCTGGTCATCCACATCTCCTGCCCAATCAGCATCTATATATGCATGAAGAGAGAAATCATGATCTCTAGGATACCACAGACCATACTCAACCATCCCTTTTAGATATCTAAAAATCCCCTTGATTGCCATGACATGGGATTCTCTAGGATCAGCTTGGAATCTAGCAACAAGACCAACAGATTGCATAATATCTGGTCTAGTTTGAGTGAGATACAACAATCCTCCAATCATTGATCTATACTTTGTCTGGTCTACCTTAGGAGAGTCATCATCTTTCCTCAACTTACATCCAATTGCCATGGGAGTATTCATTGGCTTTGAATCTTCCATCCCAAATTTATTCAACAATTATTTCACATATTTGGTCTGAGAAATGAAGATTCCTTTCTTTGTTTGAGTAATTTGCAGACCCAAGAAGAAATTTATTTCACCAAGCATAGACATCTCAAACTCACTTTTCATTTGATTTGCAAAAGTTTTACACATACTATCTCTTCCTCTAAAGATGATATCATCAACAAATACTTCAACAATCAAGATGTTTTCATGATCAATTTTGAAATATAAGTTACTGTCAGTAGTACCTTTGTTGAAACCAATCTTCAAAAGATGCTTATCTAATCTTTCATACCAGGGTCTTGGGGTTTGCTTTAATCCATACAGTGCCTTCTTCAACTTGCAGACCATATCACCATGATCTGACAATTCAAATCCATCTGGTTGCTCTATATACACTTCTTTCAAGTCACCGTTTAAAAAGGCAAACTTGACATCCATCTAATATACCTTGAAATCCTTCAAGGTAGCAAAGGCAAGAAATAATCTGACTGCTTCAATTCTTGCCACCAAAGCAAAAGTTTCTTCAAAATCAATTCAATCTATTTGAGAGTAGCCCTTGTAGACCAATCTAGCTTTATTTCTGATTACTTCACCAACTTCATTTAGTTTGTTCCGGAAGACCCATTTGGTTCCAATCACATTCTTGTTTCTAGGTCTGGGAACAAGATCCCAAGTCTAATTTTTCTTTATTTACACCAACTCTTCCTCCATTGCTTTAGTCAAGTTTTCATCATTGCAAGCTTCATTCACTGTTTTAGGTTTAATATTTAAAATCAAACAATACTCTTTTGAATCTTGAGCAATTCTCCTTCTTGTTAGTACTCCTTTGATTTTATCACCTATGATCTGATCTTTAGAGTGGTTCAGTCTTACATCCCTGGGAACTTTAGGAATTTCTTGCACTTCTTATTCTTGATCAGGGTCATTGAGACTCATTTCTTCTTCCTGGTTTACCAGATTAGCTTGAGTCTGACTGACAGAAGAGGCTTAGGCTACTTGAGTCTGAACACCATTCTGATCATCTTCATCATATTCATAAAACCTTGAGGGTTTCTCAATTCCCTCATCAACCTTCACATTTGTACTTTCTATCATCTTTCTCGGTCTTTTGTTATAACACCGGTATGCTTTGCTTTGAGTAGAGTAACCCAAGAATATTCCTTCATCACTTCTAGCATCAAACTTTCCTAGATATCTCTTTTAATGTAACATTTGCTACCAAAAACTCTAAAATACCTTACAGTAGGAGTGATGCCAAACCAAAGTTCATAAGGAGTCTTACCAGTATTGCTTCTGATTTGAACACGATTGAGAGTATAGACTGCAGTGCTAACAGCTTCTCTCCAATAGATATGAGGAACATTAGCTTCCATCATCATGGTCCTAGAAGCTTCCTGTATGGTCCGGATCTTTCTTTCCACTACTCCATTCTGTTGTGGAGTCCTAGGAGAAGACAACTGTCTCTTTATTCCATGTTTCTCACAGAACTCTATGAACTCACTGGATGTGAATTCTCCACCTCTATCAGACCTCAGACATTTCAACTTCAATCTGGTTTCATTCTCTACCATAGCCTTGAATATTTTGAATTTCTCAAAAGCTTCTAATTTCTCTTTCAGAAAAGTTACCCACATCATCTGGGAATAGTCATCAATTAGTAACATGAAGTATCTATCACCTTGCATACTCCTGATTCTTAACGGGCCACAAAGGTCAGTATGAACTAAGTCCAATAATCCAGTAGAAGACAGTTCCTTACTCTTGAATGTGATTCTGCTCAGTTTACCCAACTGACATTATTTGCATAAGCTATTAGTAGGTTTCACTAATTTTGGAAGATCTCTTATAGCCTGAGTATTGCTTATCTTGATGATATTATCAAAGTTCACATGACACATTCTCCTATGCCATAACCAACACTGATCAACTTGAACAAATAAGCAACTCTTACCAGTGCCAACCAAGTGGAAGATATTACCTTTAGTTTGGGTACCGGATGCAATCTCTGTTCCGGAGCTTTCAAAGATCTTGCATTTTCCATTCTTGAATAGAAGATCATAGCCTTTGTCCACCAACTATCCAACACTGAGAAGATTGTGCTTCAAGCCTTCAACATATAGAACATTACCAGTTTTGTTCCTTCCATCAAAAGAAATAGTTCCTCTTCCTCTGATTCTACCAGTAGAATTATCTCCAAACTTCACCACTCCTTCATACCTTTCCAAATCTATGAACTTATTTTTGTCACCTATCATATGGTGAGAGCAACCACCGTCAATGACCCAATCATCCTTTTCTTCAACTTGGGCAACCAGGGCTCTTTCTACAACTTTATGATTGACAGATACAGAGGATATTGGTTCTTCTTCCTTGATGGCAATAAACACCCATTCATTTATTGATTTGTTTCCAGTCTCTAATTCATCATCTGTTACTCCTTCATTATCATCTTCTTCATGAACATAGTAACAATTCTTTTGGAACCTTGATCTGTTAGGATTTGGCCTGGAAAATCTTTCCGGACATCTTGAGGCAAAATGACCAATCTTATTATAGTTAAAACACTTAAAAGGCAATTGTCCTTCATACTTACCGGATCCTCTTGGTAGTCTCTTTGCAATGAGGGCTTCAAGTTGAGCAATTTCTACTTCTTCTTCTAGGTCTTTTCTTTCTTTTTCATACCATGACAGTTTCCTTGATGAGTTCTCTCCTGGATCAAACCTTTGTTTACCTTTTACAGAGGCACTGGATTTGAATACAGATTCAGTCTTGGGGGGATTATCTCCAAACTCGGTCATTTCAAATGCAGCCAATTTGCTAGCCAATTGGTCTCTTGTGACAGTTGTATGGGCTTTGAATTCATCAATGGCAGCAACCTTGATTTTGTAAGAGGCAGGAAGGGATCTGAGAATTTTTCCAACAATCTCATTTTCATCCAAGACTCCACCAGCATTTCTAATTCCACTAAAAAGCTCATTTACTCTTGGCATAAAAGCAGTAATATTTTCATCATCTCTCATCTTCAGTTTTTCAAATTTCCCTTTCAGACTCTGTAACCTTGTACATTTAACGTACTGGTCTCCTTCATGCAAAAGTTCCAATTTTTTCCAAATATCAAAAGCAGTTGGAAGATCAATAACATTTAAAAGCTCTGAATCAGATAATGCGCTTAGAAGAGCTTCTCTAGTCCATAGATTGTTTTCAGCATCTGTGATTTCATTTGGAGCTTTTGGACCACCCTGTGGACATACATATTGTATTGTAACCATGGTCCAATATGTCATTCCCATCCATTGCAAGTGACACTTCATGCGCCCTTTCCATAGAGTAAAATTTGTTTCATCAAACTTCAGACTATCCTTCTTGTAGGACGACATCCTGGATCTCCTCAAGTGGTTAAGCTCTTTTTGAGGAACTTAGCTCTGATACCAATTGTTAGACTTAGGGTACAC
This sequence comes from Cunninghamia lanceolata, assembly GCA_027924645.1. NCBI lineage: Eukaryota > Viridiplantae > Streptophyta > Pinopsida > Cupressales > Cupressaceae > Cunninghamia > Cunninghamia lanceolata. Next base: position 1,835,137 of record BSBN01001427.1, on the reverse strand, counting down.
AACTGAGAGGGGGGGTGTATCAGTTGTGCAAAACTTTCTCCAATTTAAACACTTAAGTCTTCTTAGTGATTAGCTGTATATTAATCATAAACCATAATGCATTCAAATCAAGGGCAAAAACATAACAACAAAAAAGACACCAAGATTTTGACGTGGAAAATTTAGTTAAGGGAAAAACCACAGGGTGATTAACCCAAGATTGTATTCTTTGTTAGAAGAATAGAAAGAACAAAATGGTACATGCCAATTAGGGCTCACTGCCCGAGCACACTGCTCACAAGAGGCTCACTACCTACAAGAGACACACTGTCTACAAAGAAATAAGTATCACATACATGAACTAGAGAATAGCATCTTCACCATGCTTGAATCAGTTCTATTAAGCTCAATACTTCTGCTCTGCCTTTCGCTCTCCTCTTCGCTACCACACCCACATCACCACACAAAAAGGTGAGTTCAAACTGACTTCACAATCCCTTATTTATACAAGGCATCAACTTAGGAATGATCATCTAAGTTTGCAAACATTCATAAGATCATCCGACAGATGCATAACTCATCTGGTCAGCTTGTCTCAAGAAGAACACTATCATACAGAAGTTACTCTTCAATTGCGAGATCCAACTTCAATGTGGACCACCAACACAAACTGGACATGATCCAAAGACCTCCACAAGCTTGCCTGAATCACTAAAATCCTTCAATCATTCATCCAGAACCTCACGAACATAGTCTGTCATCACTGTCACAAAGGAATAGATGCTTGCGGACCTTCATACCACGAACCAATAGAGTTGATACACCACAAAGACTTCCTTAGCACTCCCTTAAATCCCTAGAATAGGAAACATCATTTCTAGATCTCACCGGACCTTTCTTGTTACACTCTGTCACCTTTGAATACCTACCGAAACTGGTTTTACTTGAGCAGCCACAACTTCTTCATATTTTCATGCAGACCTCTTAAATCTCTACTAGATCACTTACAAACACATATCTACAAACCCTTTAATCTGCATCCTTTGATCATCATCCTATCTTGGACTTTTGCCTTATAGTCATCCTTGTTCTTCACTGTTCCTAATTGAGACTAATTTTCTCAATATCCTCAGCTCATGGTTCATCCAAACCTTATAATTAATGCAACAGGAGTATGTTGACATCAATAACAACATCGCTTAGGCCCATACTTGCAACAAATTGGATTGGAGTTGTGCATTGAGGGATGGAAAGAGGTGAAAGTGAAGTTTGGTGTCAATTAGAAAATGTGGGAACATGTTGATGGGATGCCATAGAAGGGATTGTGATTTGTGGGGGAACTGATGAAGGCTGACTTGGTTGATGTTAATTAAAAGATGAAGTGGAATTATGATGAGGTGGAGGTGGTAGGATGCTACCATCTACTTATTGATCATTGTGGTGGGTGATATGGTCATGAGTTGGGTGTTTATATGAATGATCTAAAATATTTTCAAAGGTGAGTGGTGGTGATGAATTAGGGTGGATGAGATTGTTGAGTTTTATCCTGTCAAAGTTAGGAGGGAATTTAATCCCTTTTTTGATAAGATATTCTAGGAAAACATATTTATTATCACCTACAAATTGGTCCATCTTAGTGTGGGTCCCTTCATTTCTAAGAAATTCCATTAATCAAGGTGAGAGCTCAAGTTGATCAATGAGACTTACATATTCACTTTGGTTGTCAAGGCCACCATGAGCTGAAGAGGGTCCAATTAGTGCATGAGGATCCATGTTCTTCTTGGTTTGAAATCTAGTTATGGGGACATGAAATAATGAGGTGACTAGGGTGATGTGGACTTGAGAGCGATTTGATGACAATTGATATGGATTTGATTATGGATGATGATGATGATGATGATGATGATGATGATGATTGGGGAAGTGCCTTAAGAGTGACATTGGATTGAATTTGGATAAAAAAAACTTGATGGACCTTGATGATGTTGCTAAAGTTGATTGATTGGAGATTTTTGGTTGGATTGGATGGTTTATGAATGGAGATTGGGTGTGATGGTTGGAGGTCCATTGAGAATGATTGGACTTGACTTGACTTGATTTGATTAACAAAGGTTTATGAAGGTTTGATGGATTTGGTTTTGGTTGATTTGGATTCAAGGCAATCAGGCTATAGATGATTTGGCTTAGTAGATGTGGTTAAGGATGATTAGAATTGGGACAAAGATTAAGATTCAAGACCCTATTGGATAATGATGATTTTATTTGATTTGTGGATGGGGATTGACTTTTGTACTTAAGACAGGCTATGTTCTTAAGTAAAGAGTTTGAATTGGCAATTATTAAGGTGAAAAATACCTTAGATGGATGGTTGATTTTGGATTGCTACTTAAGATAGGAAAGTTCTTAAGTAAGACAATGATAAAGGATGGTGGACTTGATTAAGGGCTTGATCTTAATTCATGAATTATGGGGTGAAAACGGATGATATGGCTTGAAGGATAAAGTGAATGATAGGGATTTGAATATGGATTAAGGTGTGATTAGAATAGGGAGGGATTTGGCCGTGACTTGGATTTGGATTTTGATGGATAGTGGATCTAGTTTAAATGTGGATTTGGATCTCAATTTTGTAAACCTTTGGAAAAGGGACTTTTGTGTTTAGGTCTCTCTCAAAGTTGGACTTTGGACTTAGGATATTCAACGTTTTGTAATGTTTGGATGTATTTTGATCAAGGAGGTATTCACAAGTTTATCACAAAGAAAACACACCAAGTACATGAACAAGAATATTATAGTGGGAGTGTCAATTTTAATGGCCCACAAATATGTTGTCTACCAAGTTTTAAATAGCTAGGGAATGCAAGGTCATGTTCCATCTATACACCCCTTACCATGGAGGCCAAGGCCTTAGCCACAATGAGCTCTATCTTTACAAACTCAGAAGCATAGTGTGAGTAACTTCCTGAGCCTAACTGGTATTTGTTGTACCAAAAAAAAAGGGTGGCCAAAATTTCTTAATATAGGTCATACATGTAAATATAGGATGTCCTTGTTATACGCTCTAGGTAGGTGAGACCAAAATCTATGAACATGGGCTTATCTACAAGCAGGTTGTCATGGTCGAATCTAGTTCCACATCGCTTTGACTCCTTATACAAAGGGGCATCAAGGCTATGCCAAAACCGTGCGATGATGGCTCCTTTGAGGCGAGTCTTCTAATTCTCACCCCCTTTAATATTCCCTACTAAAACACATGTTTTGGGTCATCCCCTAAGGTGATAAAATCATTAGATAAGATCACTAAAGGGAAAGAATTCCAAGTGCTCTTCATTTCCAAGATCATCTTTCAATGCAAGGGAAGAGCATACATAACTTGGATCCTTGGGTTTAACACAACAAAAAGTAAACTATGAGGTATTTTTGATCTCTAAGATCATCTTGCAGTGTGAGGAGAGAGCATATGCACCAACTAACTTACACAAACACAACAAACAAGATTAAATGACCTTTAAGAAAATTAAATGTGCAACTAAGCTAGTGATAAATATAGTTGTAACATGCTCTCTCATATTACTTAGAATTACACATACAATTTACTAAGAATGTAAAAGAACATGATAAAAATGAGTGATTTTTTATACATCATTTGCATAATCACAAAGAAATAAAGCATATCTTTTCTAAATATTTTCAACCTTGAAATTATAACATATTCAAAGATAGAATCATAGTTAAATCTTTTCACCTTACATTTATAAATAATTTGCACTTGGAAAAAGAATAATTTTACCTCATAAGTTTGACTTGTTACCAAATTGTGCTTGGCAGCCCCATTAGGCTGGGTTGTAAGAGTTGTTTTATAATGCTTTCAGGAAGCGACTTCAAATGAAGCAGGAAGGAAGAGAATATCAGATCAAAATAGTCAAGAGAGAGGCTTTAGCCTCTACAAATGTTTATCTAACATCTTTGTTCATTGTGCAGATACAGGTACCTGAAGACCATATATCCAAAAAAAATAAAAATAAATAAATAAAAATAAAAATAAAAAATAAATTTGGCAGGGTCATAACTCCTCGCTACTTTATCAGAATTCAATGTTTTTGGACTCATTAGAAAGATAAACCAATTATCTAGTTCGAGTTGTAGGTTGCCAGTGAATTGCCTTGATTTCACTTTGAAGGCCTCTTAAAATGCAATTTACTAAGATGTAGAAAATATTTTAAAAAATTATTATTTTGATATTTTCCCAAAAATACCATTCCGGACTTGATCAGAAGTCTTTCACGGTACACAAAAATAGGAGAGGACTTGAACTGAAGTGTAGGGTCTTGTAGGGAGAGATATTTGTAGTTCAATTTTTGACACGACTATTTTTGGCAGTTTCTTGGCCAAGGACTTTGAGACTTGGAGTTTCGAGCTATTTTTGCTTATCTTGGAGGAGTTTTGGAGCCTAAATTTTAGGCTTTTCACTTGTGCTCACCCAACAACTTGGAGTTACATTTTCAAACTCATTCATGCATATTTTCAAGTTCAATTGAGTTGGAGTTGACTGTCCATTCACTTTTGGGGACAATTTTGTATTATATAAAAAAAAGCTTATGCTTTTTTTTCCTTAGTTCTTACTTTTTTGCCTTTGCATATTGCAGAGAAAGAGATTGTCCTGTAACTTAGCCATTTTTATAGTTTTTAGCAGCAATAGTAGTTTATTTTTTCAGCATATTTATTATTGTTATGTAGAGATTCCTTTCAGTTTCTAATACAATCAAGGGTTCTTCTTTCCAATTTCAGGTGTCTTGTTCATTGTGCGAGTGATTTGATGAGAATTTACTGTAATGTCCCCTTCTAGACTCATGGTTAGTCCATCATAGAGTTCTCATGGACTAGCAATTTGATTAGGGAACTAGAGTTAGAGGTTGTGTCGGTGGAGGGAAGATGGTTCGAGTTCAAAGAATATAGTTGGCACCTCCGGAGTTGGCTCAGGATACTCGTGGTCAGTACTTACTATTTTCAGTAAGTTCAGGGTCAGTGTCCATTCAGAATTTTAGGGTGGCATCAGATTCATCTCATTGAGGGCTTTCCGACGAGCTATAGATCGTTACATTCTGACACCATCTTGGTAGTTATTTTAAAGTCTGAAGTTATTAATGGTATATTTTAATATGGACTTTATAATATAAAATGGAAAAGTGACTTTTGAGGAAATTGAAGACATAACTTTAAGTTGTGACCATGGGCACCCTTCCCTAGGGAAATAAAAGTGTTTTAAAAGTTAATTTTCGTCTTTAATGCCAAACACCCATCTTGGAGGGGAGATAAAAAAAGGTTTTCAAGCTCATTTGCTTATGCTTGCTTTGTGATATTTTCTTCTTGTGAGATCTACTAGGGTTGGCTATTGTGAAGGGTTTGAGGATTCAAACTAGAGGCTTGTCGAGATGAAAACCTCCATAGGTAATATAGCATTCTACAGGTGTGGAAGACCACCCAATGGTGCCATTGACGGTGCATGCATTCAGTATTTACTCATGAGCTTCAATGGAGTTGATATGTTGCAATTTTGAGGTTTCTGAGGATGCGACATTTTGGGTTATTGTTGTGAGCAGTTGATATACCAGATTATAGTAGATTCATGGGAGTTTGAGAGAGTTTGTGACTGCTGTATATTTCCCTTGGCTGGCCGTACCTTTCAGCATAGGTCATACCTTCCTGTGGATTAATATTGGTGTTGTTAAATGCTTCTTTCTTCTTCCTGGAGGGTCGATTGGTGATTGCGAGGACTGCAGATCATTTCCTAAGGGCTTGAGAAGGAGTTTCTATGTTGTTACTACTGTTTATACTCCTTAGTAGGTCGTACACCTTGTGGAGGGATGTGGCTACCTTGTTGCTGATTCCCCCTCTCACTTGTAATCATTCAAATGTCTATTGAAGGCATATAGAGCCCTTTTATATCCTATCAAACTTTTTTTGCTCATTCTTTATGGATTCCAAAGTTAAGAAGTGATTTTCTAGCTATACCCATTGCTCGTCCAGTTCAGGCTATTGTATGAAGTTGCAAAAATCTATATGGGTATGTCATAGTAATTAATATTTGGCTAATTTGTTATCTGGGTCTTTGTTAGTTTCTCTATATCCATTGTATATTTTATGGGTTTTCTATATATGCTTTATATTGTATGCTTCGACAAGACATCTACAGGAAAACTGAAAACCCCTTCTACATTCTTCTGTCTAGTTTTGAAAGATCACATAAATTAATAAAATCACACATAAAAAGATCTTTTAAAAAATACAAACAGGTATGGTACATTACAACCTAGAGGTGTGTGGAAGTGCTAGTTTGGAAGTAGCGCTGAGTCAAGTGTTGAAGATACTTTAGAGGTTTAAGTCTTAGAAGATGATAGGCTCCTAGTTGGTGATGGTTTTGATGAAGTAAGTGGCCTAGGTGGAGGCCTAGATGATGCTCTAAGTGCTAAATCCAATTAGGGTTTGGAGACAGGGTTGGTGTCTACGATAGTATTATTTGTGGCACTAAACTTAGTTGCAGTGCCAATGGTGTATATTGTTGGCAAGTTGATGGTGGTGACATTGGTGTTTCTTTCAAATGGGGCACTAGGGGAGATAATTTAGATGATTGATCAGTGTTGGACCTAGACTTGGGGGTTGCATATGTGGTGATTAGGTGGAGGCATTGGTGTAGGGACTGGTGGCAATTATCATGTGAATTCTCCAATTGGTGGAGGATCTGAACCTAGTGGAGGTCTTGGTGGTGCTTGGATGGATACGTTAGTTGAGGCAATATAGATAGTTTGGTGGAGTTGCTGAAAGGAGTCTGGTGGATGCACCATTCATAGTCTTGGCAGTGTGGTTATATGGGGCTTGGTGGTGGTTGTTGGTGGTAGATTGGGAGTTGGTGTTAGTGTTGGCTATGGTCTTGGTGTTGTTGTAAGGTGGATCACAGTCTTGGTGGTGGGATCAGTGGAATCTGAGTAGACTAGTTGGTGACTCGGGTGGGGCTAGTTGTGGTTGAGATTGCAGGATTCTAGTTGGAGTTGGTGAGTGGGCCAAATTCAAATCTTGGCTTTTATGACCTGACATATGCAAATTTTGAATGGAATTTGTTTTCCTTATTTGTCCTCACAATGGGTAGTTTTTTGGTGAATGAGCTAAATGTTTATGTTTGCCAGCTTCATCTGTAGTGTCTTTTATAGATCTATTTAGGGGGCACCTTAAATGATTTTGTACTGAAAGCCTTTAGGGCTCTCATGTCGGTAGATTGACACATCAAGAGCATTTTATGTTTGCACCTATTGCTTTTTATTTGCATATTGTTTATCAACTCATGTTATTTTCTTGTACATTCGTATGGACTTAAGGTTAATTTCGGCATTCACTTTGGTTGGCTATTGTGCCTATCTTCATCTAGTCTAGGCTAATTTTTGTACTTCCTTTTATTTTAATGCATTTCTTATGGGTGCTTTGCACCTTTTATCAAAAAAGCATTTATCTTCCTCTCATAGCTTAACATCATGAGAACCTAGTGTTAGTAAACAATTTTGTCACTACTAAATTTACAAGACTCACCCAATGGGAAACAACACACTTTACTGAAAAATGGAGAAATTAATATGAGTTCAACGATTCTCCTTTGTGTTTGAGAGGGGTAGCTTGCTCATATGATGGGGGTTTTTGGATTTTGAGTATTTTTAACCGAAAAGTACAAAAAGCTAGGAGAAAGAAAGATGAGAAAAAAAGAAAGGAAATCTTCCTGTGAGCACAAGAAACACAACACAAATTCCTAAATGGGAAAAAGAATAAACTAACTATAACAACAAAAAGTCTTCCCAATACTTGTATACCAAGAGCAAGTACAAAAGATTATAGCATATGAAGGTACTGACTGAACATACAAACAATCAACACAAAGAAAAAATATGAACATAATAACACATTTCTCCATTAGAGGAACGATGAACATAAGAACAGCATTCTCTATTAATATTTGAAAGACAAAACTAGGCTCAAAGTCTCCAGTCTATCTCCTATACACAGCTCTCTAGTTACACAGGGCAACAAAAACATACAAAATTTGGAACTGTTGGAAATAAGGAAGATAACTTAAGGGGGGGTGAATCAGTTATCTCAAATATCTTAACTTTCTTTTCTCCTTTAATAATTAGTGCAGCATCAAAACAATAAAGCATACATAATCATGAGAGCAGAAATAAAATCAATACACATAACACAAAGATTTTTACGTGGAAAACCTTGTTAAGGGAAAAACCATGGGGTGACTAACCCAAGATTGTATTCTCTGTTAAAAGAATAAGAAGTACAAAATGGCACTTGCTAATTAGGGCTCAATGCCTGAGCACACTGCTCACAAGAGGTACACTGCCTAAAAGAGACTCACTGTCTACAAAGTTTATGGAAGGTAACCAAGTGTTTGAATTGATGTGAGTCATCCACAAATGCTAAAGTTTAGTTCCAGTTAGGCGCAATATACTAATTTAATGCACTTCCTTCTTCCTCTGCTTTAGTGCTGCTGCTCTGTCACATACTGGACTTGTATTGTTATTTCCACACTTATCTCTACCTTTCTTCACACATTATTTCATCACATCTACACACACACTTCAACATACTAGAATTCATCTGATATTTATATCCACATCAAGGATTTCAATAACTTTCTAGTCGGCAACTGGAATACTCAAGATATTTACAAAATACTGATCTGTTAGCTGAATCCATGCTTAATATGTGATGTGTATTAAAAAGATAGACATAGAAGTCATCAATCATGTCGGCCAACCATGTATGATCTTGCAAATAGCTTGATCAACATCAATTACTCATCCAGATTGAAGTCTGATACTTTGTCGGTCAATTCTTCCTCAGTCTGCTCTGCCTTTTTGGAACCCAAAACTCAGATGCTCATATCTTTTCCATGTTTCATCATCGGAGGCTCAATCTCTAGAATATAGTAGTCATGATACTCCTCTTGACTTGTCCAAGTCTGGAACTTGCTGAGTTACACCATCTGAGAGATATGGACCTATTTGTCAGACCTTGTTACATGCTCTGTTCTTGTTCACCAGACCAAAACACTCTTCAATCTGACTTCCGGTATAGGCATACTATGTGCTGCGGATGTGTGGGATAGACTTTGTGGCCATCAATGACAACACTCATGAAGCCACATAGTGTCTCTTGCCAACAATCTCCCCCTTTGGCATTGATGGAAACACTTAGTGAAAAATGACTAAGTGTCACAGCAAACTCCCCCTTGATTGATGCTCTATCTTGTGCACTATTTTACCGGAGCTCCCCTTTAGCTGGATTCCACATTTTTTACTACTCCTCACTCCCCCTTTGACATCAATGGCAAAAAATGGAATTCGCACACTAAAATTGCAAAAATTGACCTATACATAGCCGCATAAGTATGTATATACATGTTATACTTAGATATACTTGAGTATATATGCAAAAGTGGCCTTCAACTGTACATACTTTGTGGCCCAGCTCTGCTTCATCCTGTCTAAAATGGAGATGTGACCACTCAACAAAATACATTTGCTTCTTCTCTTCTTAATTATGTCGAATCACTGGTCTGGGCTATGGTCTGAGCATCTGTTAAGGCCTCATGCATTGCCTCTAACTTAGGGATGATTATCCCTCTGAGTTCACTCATCCTACTTATTATATTCTTCTTCTCTTTGTCCAGCCTCTTTATTTCATTTATAATGGCAATAGCCTGGTATTCTTGATTCATTATGGATGTAGTGAGGGGATCAAAATTCTGAGATAAACTTGTTAATTTACCTTCTTGTTCTTTCACCTTCTTTTCAATATCCTCTGTCAATTTAGACCAAGATAGACAAAATTTGTACATGTCCCCACCATCTTTAAGAGCATTTTCTAGGCTCTTTATCCCAATATCTAGGGTCCTCATATCATTAGTAATGAGTCCATGTACTTCAGTGAACCTCTTTCCCAAAAACTCTTTTTAGACCTTTTCTTCTGTCGATTTGTCTAAGGAATCAAAATGAGTGCTAACAGAGTTACCAGAGATTTCAAATTGCCAGATGGAGAGGCCAAAGGATGGCATGATCTTCTCCAGTATACCGGATGCAATCTCTAACAGCTCACAGTCTTCCATGTGAGATTTCAAAAGCTTTTCTTTTGCTTTAGCCTGGGCAAAAGATGCTATTTCCATTATCTGGACCGGAGAGAGGGAATCAAAATTTAGTGGTCCTTGGAATAGTTCCAGATCATCTATCTCCATCAGCTCTTTGTTCAAGAAATTCTTTACTGCCTTTGCAGTGTCTCTTGCCAGAGACTGAGTCTTCTTTTCTTTTGGAACCTCAAAACTGTCATCAGAAATCTTCTCTGTTTGTTCTTCTTCTCTTTCCTTTACCTCCTCTTCTTGACTCAATTTCGCCTCCTTTCTTCCTTCTTCTTCAGTTCCTGGATCTAGAGTGTCTATAGTGGGATCCAAAGGAGAGATGTTAACTGCTTTATGGACTTCCTCTTTTGGAACAGAGGAATCCAAGTCCTTAGACTTCTCCTCATCTACCTCTTTTGACCCTTCTACATTTTTGTCAGTAGATTCTTCATTTGATGCATTTAATCCTTCAACATCCATGGTAGAAGGTTCTTCATCTATTTCCTCTATAATAGGAAGATTGAATCTTTTGAAGGCATTCCAAAGGATGTCTTCTATTTCTCTTGCTACCTAATCAGTTTCTCCAAGAATAAGTTTGTTCATTCTTGCTTTGCTCCAGAATTCATCCTTGCAATCCTTAAAGATCATGTTCATCTGTACTTTGGAGTAATAGAAAGATAGAGCTATATTGCCATCTGTTCTCAGATCTCTAAGTCTTTTGCCTTTGCATTTTCTTTTCTAAGTTCAAGTACCTTTTCTAGACTTTTGGGAATTAATGAAATGATTTCAGTGAATGCTTTATTATAAATATTCAAGTACTTGACTGTAGCTTCTTCTAAAATTCTTTTGTCAGTATTGTTAGGGGTAAATTGGACCAATCAATGAATATGCAATAATATCAATATCAAATACCCAAAACTTCAATGAAATAGTGAACTAAGGAAATCCAATAACAATGAGTCAAATAACAAAGTAAACCTTTCTTAGATCGAAACATCCATTGTTTGCCTATCAAAAATCATCCTTGTGTGTATGAGAAAGGGCCCTCAGTGAGTGTAATTATTTTCTTTGTCAAGAATGTCGATTGATAATGGTGGTGGTAATGTCGTAATGAAGAGGAGCTTCAAGACAAAGGTAATGGTGCATAGTGCATAGTAAAAAGTGTGATCACAAGCAATAAAGGAATTGGTGCCAAAGGCATGTTGTAATTCCTGCAGAGTAACAATACTTAAAGCTTGGATGAATAGAATGGAAGAATGAGGTTTTTATAGACTTAGGAAAGAAGAGATCAATGGTATAGAAGACTTGAGACGATCAATGATTGAGAATAGTTGAGGAACCTGCAACGAATAAGAAGAAGACATGTGTCTTGCTTTCTTTTGCATGAGAGGAATTATCAAGAATAGAAGAATGAGTTAAAGCAATTAAAAGAATATAATAATCAGTTAAGTGATTTAAAACAAGAAGAATAGATTTGCATGAGAATAAGAAGATATTTTTCTTTATTAAATATTAGGAATATTTAATTGTATGTGCAAAAAACTTGAATTATATTTAGAGATAACTCAATTTAGAAGAAAAGATAACTTAAATAAATATTTGATTAATTTAAATTTAGAGAAGATATTATTGGAAGAAAATAATTAAATAATTGGAATTATTTAATTTGGAAGATAAGAAAGCAAATTAAATAAATAAATTTATTTAATTGTGTGCATGATTTGGAAGAACAAATAAAATATTTGATTTATTTTATTTTTAGAGATTGAGAGGATTTAAATAAATTTGATTTGATTTATTCAAATTTGGAAGAATGAATTTGATTTAATTAAATAATTAAGAATTATTTAATTGTTTGGAAGAATTTAATTAAATAAAGGAATTTACTTAATTTTGAGTTTAGAAGAGATAATTAAATATTTTGATATTTAATTAACTTAGAGGAACGCGAATCGTGTCATTTTTAGGTGTATACATTTTGCCCCTCTTTGATGCAATGCAGTTTGCTGCGTTGCTTCAAAGAAATCAATTGTCTGATAATGATACATGCCCTAGTTTGCCCTTGGCACAGGTTATGATGATAGGATGCCCCCTCGAGAGATTGGATGAGAAGAAGGCAGAAGGCATGAGATGGACAATCTCTCGAAGACAAAGGGAAAACTTGGTTAGGTTTGAAGAAAAACTGAATGATACATGATGCAAGATAGAATGATAACACACACAAGAAAGTAAGAAAGTATGCACAAATGATACAAGAACAAACAAGGTATTGCCCTTGTCAAGTGGTAAACCAATGATATACTGATAACGATATACACCAGTGTTGTCATGGCGGGGAATGATGGATCCCTAGAGCAACACGAAGGATAGTGTCTAGTTTCAGGAAATGAAACATGTTGTGTAATATGCGTGTGTTGGTTTGATTTCGACAATGTTACATCCTGTATAAGACAATTGATTGATTAACTGATCGAGTTGGTTTACAACTAGTCAAGGATCAAGACCACTGATTGTGATTGGATCATTTGACAAGATTGACTTTGACTTGATTGGTATGGATTAAGGATGGACTTGCACTTAGATCACTGCTCGGGTTGACTGAACTGAGAAGAATGGACCACAATGATAGAATACTGATTGATAGAAGAATTCACAAGCTTTTATTTGTATTGATACTCTACATTGTTGGATCGTTATTGCATGGGGTACGGTATGGATGCTTTGTGGATGCAAGTGGATGTGAATGGTTTTTTTGAGATCTTGATAGTGCAATTATTTTGAAGTGCTTATTTCATCATTAGGCTTTTTTTTTGGTACTTTTTCTAAATGTTGTAAGTTAATGCAAGCATCTAGGTATAATTGAACCGAGATGACCTGAGTATTGCTTACATGGATTTTGCTTTAGCAAGTTAATACAAGCATCGAGTTATAATTGAACTAAGATGACCTGAGTATTTCTTGCATATTGACAAACAAGGATTGCCCCCATTCATGTTAGAGATTTGATGTCCTTGATGATCTTTCACTGATAATGTCCTTAGACAAGGCTTCGCATTACTAAAGTTTAATCCACAAACAACAAACAAAGAAAATAATCATGGCCCCATCATAGCATCTCTAGCTTTTGGCATCCTTGAAAAGCATAGAAAGGCATGATAGAAAAAATCAAGACTCCTTGTTTTAACCATGTTTCCAATCCACAAAACATTTTTGCATTTAGATGTGCTTGTTTCTTGCCATAATTTGAGTAAAATCATTTAGAAGGCCTTGGGTTTTTGCTTTGTCTTGGATAGGTTAAAATGCCTTGTGTCAAAATTTCTATTTGAAGAGTTGGTTCTACTTTCTTGGTGAGAGAATTCCACAATCCTTACTAGCGAGATGGACCCTAAGGGACTGACCTAATGCCTTGGGGGCTCATTATGAAATGGCCTTGCCTACGTGACGACGCAGAGGCAACGTAGTTCAGGGTAAACCTTAACGGACCTAAGACCTAGGCTATAGAAAGCAGAGGTAGACTCAGATAGATAGAAGGACTAGACATGAGACAGATGGGATAATGGAGCCTCGGGGGTGCATTAGAATAATGGCCTTGCCTACGTGATGACGCAGAGGTGACGTAGTTCATGGACTTGGACCATGGATGGACTGGAAGATATATGACAAGATATGGGATGGATAAGGAAGCCTCGAGGGTGCATTAGAATAATGGCGTTGCCTACATGATGACACAGAGGAAACATAGTTCATGGACTTGGACCATGGACACTGACGAGAGACACTATGCTACGCTAACATGATGGGTATGATATAGGATAAAACCTTGGTTGACAAAGCCAACAAAGAGATAGAGTATCAAGCCATGATAGGTTACTGTAAGGATTTTATTTATGGGATAGATATGGGTAGAATGGGACATGAGGAAGAATGGACACAAGGTGATTGGTTTCCCAAAGATGGAGAAGGCGGTTTATCACAAGTAACCCCTGTTTACTAGGTTTTCACCACTTGCTTTTATTTGCACGAAAAAGATAGAAAGTATACATGACGCCTGTTTGCCAGGTTTTCATCATGATACCTATCTAAGGTGCATGTTTGCCAGGTTTTCACCAAAGGATGATTTTTTTGTATTTTTGTATTTTTTTTATTTTTTTGTATTTTTATGCCCCCCTTACATTGCGGTTCTCCTAGGTATAGAACCAGTGAAGATGCATGTTGTTGATTGGGTCATCGAACAGCTCACTCTCTGATGTTGCCAACTGATATGCTCCCAATCCATAAGCAGCTACAATTACATAAGGCCCAAGCCAGTTGGGTTTGAACATGCCCTTCTTTTCCCTATCCTGTTGATTGCGGGGATTTTCTTTAAGGACTAGATCTCCAACTTTGAAGATTCTTGGGCAAACCCTGTGGTTATAGCTTCTTGACATCATTTGTTGATATGCTTTGAGATGGTCAAAGGATTTATGTCTCCTTTCCTCTAGCAACTCTAGCTCTTACAATCTGGAGACTCTGTATTCTTCATCTGATATGAGACCTTTCAACGACACCTTGAGAGATGGCAATTTGACCTCAATGGGGAGGATAGCTTCTGAGCCATAGACAAGGGCGTAAGGTGTAGTACCTATGGGAGTATGTATACTAGTTACGTAGGCCCACAGAGTGGGATTGAGTTGGATGTACCAATCATGGCCAGCATCATTGACTTTCTTCTTGAGGAGTTTCAAGATGGTCTTGTTGCATGCTTGAGCTTGACCATTGCCTTGGGGGTAGTAGGGTGAGGAAAAACAGTGTTGGATTTTGAATCGGTCACAGAGTTCTTGGACATCTTGATTTGTGAAGGGTCTTCCATTATCCGTGATAATGGATGAAGGAATTCCGTATCTACAAATGTGGTAATTCAGGATGAATGAGGAGATTTACTTACCTGTGATGGTGGTGAGGGGAACGGCTTCAATCCACTTTGTAAAGTACTTAGTGGCAGTTATGATGAATTTGTGGCCATTGGATGAGGGTGGATGGATCTTTCCCACAAGGTCAAGTCCCCACTAGAAAAAGGGCCAAGGTGTCATTAAAGGTCTCAACTCTTGAGTTGGTGCATGTATCAGGTTCCCATGTATTTGGCACTGCTTGCACTTCTTGACAAACTGATATGAATCTGTTTCCATGTTCGGCAAAGTCAACTTAAGTTGGTCTGAACTTCTTTGCAAAGAAAGATCTTTCCTTGAAGTTCTAAAGATAGCCTATTACATGTACTAACATGATATATCCAAGGTTTGATCCACTTGTATATTCAGCATGAAAAGTTACAAACGATAGCACATTGACCATCACCTAGACAAAGCAGTGCAGTAATGGGGAGACAATGAAATGCTCCTCATTCCTTCGGAAGATATTTGTTTGTCATGCGATTCTAAGGAATGACTAAGATTTGTATGATATATGCTATGACAAAGTCTCAATTCCTCTAGTGGTCCACAAAGACAATGCTCAAGTGATAGTGACATCACAATGTACTCCAGAGCTTGAATACACAAGTTAAGTTCTACAAAAATTGAAACATATATAATTCTATTACCAAATGTTGTATGAAGTTAGTATATAGTCCACGATACATTAGGTATGATCCACATGTAGATAATTCTCATTTTTCGGTACTACAAGGTAAAAGTACAAAGTTGTGTCACACTTTTATAAAGGAAACAACCAAAACTGATCTAACTTTTAAACTTGAATAACTAGAAACTGGAATATATGTTTTGAATTTTGAAATGATGTAAACTAATAAAATGTTTATTTTTTAGTATATTTTATGTTTGTATTTTTTTGACAAAATTAAAAAATTATTTGAATATAGTTGTAAGTATAACTATCCTCTGAAACTCTAAGTACCTAAGTTATTCTTGAATTCCTCCGTAAACTTCAGACAAAGGTGTATAGATCTAGTAAGTAGCATATATTGATATCTATGATCATTCTCAAAAGGTTTCATGCCCTGCATTACACTGCAACATCATATCTTGGGTTGTGAAGCATAACATAAGGTTTGAAAGACCCTGTTCTCTATAGATCTAGATATATTTCTTGTCTTGTGGTTACATATTTTCATATGATACTTCTTCTACAAGGAGTATGGAGTATGTTTTTGAGTTCATGTGTGATCAAATCCTTGGTCCACATTGAGTTTTTGGCTTCTCCCCGATAGTTGAAAGATGAATAGTCAACAATGCTAAGCAGTATGCGCTGACTGGTCAAGTACCTATTACATGTAGAGGCTCCTGAGTAGTTTCTACAAGTCCAAATGGTATGAAAAGGTGTGTCTTGATGTTTTTCATAATTCTCTGAGATCCACAACAAGCTTGCATGTGTTGTGGCCGACCAGTGACTAGCTACATGTTACATTCAATATTGTTCTGGATACCAACCGAATCAATGTTTTAAGATCTTGTGGAGGATATATATAGAAGATATAATTCATTTTTAATGTA
The DNA here is from genome assembly GCA_027924645.1 of Cunninghamia lanceolata. NCBI lineage: Eukaryota > Viridiplantae > Streptophyta > Pinopsida > Cupressales > Cupressaceae > Cunninghamia > Cunninghamia lanceolata. The sequence goes on along the minus strand of BSBN01001427.1, from coordinate 1,818,508 downwards.
ATTAATGTGAATGTGAATATAGCAAAGTAGATGAAGATATAAAATGTGCAAAATTAGTTTGAAGACATGTATTGAGCAAGAATAGCAGACTGCACCATTAGCATACAACAGATGTGTTCTCCATAGTAGTCCTCATATCTATATTGTCATTGTAATAGTAGTGAGTTGAGCATTTAGGGAGTAGTAGCTCCCTTGGTATGTAACCCTATATCAAAGCTATAAATTAGGGAGTAGTAGATTCCTTGTGTTGAAGCCCTAAAACAATTTTGTAATACCTTTTTGCAGTGAGCATGTTATATATTGTGAGCTAATTCTCACCATGGTTTTTCCCTATTTTAGGGGTTTCCATGTAAAAACACTGGTGTTATGTGTTGACTCTTGATTTGTATGTTTTTCTTCATGTTTTCAAAGTTATTGATTTTTTTTAGTAAATGTTTAGTTAAAGTTTTCAAGTGTACTGATTCAACCCCCTCTCAGCATCCCATTATGTTCAACAGTTGTCACATTAATGGAGGCATCTCAATTTCTCTTTGCCAATGCCAAGTTATGTATAATTGTTCCTTTATTGGTATGCTACTTTCTTTCATACATCTTTCCATGCCAACTAAATGAGGTTTGTCTCCACCTTGATCAAATGGCATTTAATTTCTTAGCTTAAAAAGTGAGTACAACTACCCATATCTTTAGAAATGCCTTGCTCCATACGCCTGAGTTTTCCATTAATGTTGTTGTGGTTTATTGACTAAGGAACTAGATATGTTTCTTTGCCCTTATAACTAGATTTTCTCATTCCACATTAAATAGCCATGTTTCATTTTAAATGAATTAACCTACACCACAAGCTATGCAATTCATCACATCAAGCCACCTAAACATGGACCAAGTAAATTAGACTTAAATTTTAAAATATAATGGAGATTAAATAATCAATTAATAAAATCTAAATGTTTAATTATGATTTTTCAATATTCATGACTTTAGACATTGATTCTAGTATAGAGAATATGTCGTTATAGGATTTACATGATATTAATTCAAACTCTACCAATCTAAAGCATTTGAACCTTTCATTGGTTAGTCTCATCCTTGAATTTACATGAGTTGTGAGACATATCAAGCCTTAAAAATGTATGGATGATATTGAGGAATTGACATAGCAACACCAGAAGACACATGGCATTACAGAGATGAATGGAGATGACCTATAAAAACTTCAATTCAAAAACATGTCTCAAATTGGTTATTATTGTGACTTACAAATCAACACCATAACAGACAAGGGGATATGTGCATCAAATTGCAAATCCAAGGGAGTTTCATACAATGTACACCACTAGAAAACATATAGAAGGATGATTGTGTAGAATGCAAATCTCGAAGTAGGATAAACTATATGATAGAGCATATATTGTAGAGAGTTGAAGTGGCCAAAACACAAACCCAAAAACCAAAAGAAAATACACAACGAACAAATAAAATGAATAAAAAAAAATGCATAAATCCTTGTTTCCATGATTTCAAGAGAAATTAGGGGGATGTTGTGATAGTGGCAATAGATGGTGACTGTACTGGAGAATGCTCCTGAGCATTCTAGGATAAGTGAATTCACTTAAGAACCTAGAAATTAGCAATTAACATAATCAACCGCTTCTAAAACATCTTCATGAATCAAATGAGTTCCAATGGTATAAGAGAGTAATGGGCATAACTTCAAGCCAATATGTGCGGGTGTGTTCATTACTTTTTTTAGATTAAAAAAAACTAAGCATTCTAGCCATATATAGGACTAGTTCACCCATAAGCACACATAGGTCTACTAAGCATCAACAAGAATACCAGTAGACATGTTGCCACATGTTAAGACATTTCCCCAATACTAACCATGCATCCATAGCCCTAGTAGGGTTATCTCTAGTCTCATCAAGGTGTATCTCTGCTACCAGATAGGTGTCTATAGCCCTCATAGAGATACTCGAGTCACCTAGAAGAATTGAGTTTTTGATCTTTCTTTTCTTTACTCAATTTGTTTTCTTTTGTTTAACTTCTTTTAACTTTTCATTCATCTTTTTTTTCGTTTTCTCAATGTGAAAGCAATGAAGCTCGCATACTGGGTTCAAGACTACCATTAACACATTAGAGGGGAACATCAAGTAAGACTTTCATCCAATGGTTCAACTATGATGAATAGTTTAGTCAATTCTAGAAAATACTTAGGTTTTTTTAGTGGTATGCTATTAGTCATTTACAAGACTCTCTCAAACCCATTAGACTGATTTTCATCATAAGAGATTCCTTAGATTAGTTGGTTTATATTAATTACTATTTTCTAATTCCTTAAGAAGAATATTTTTAACCTAAAATGCTTGAAAGCATTGCTACCAAAGGGTAGCCATTTAGCAATAGCCCCAGTTAAACATGAAATTATAAGAAATCATGGATAGATATACAAGGCACCAACAAGTAGATGAGACCAATTAAACTCATGGTGCAAACAAAAATTAAAATAAAACTAAGGACCAACACGCAAACAAAAAAACAAACTATATACATGGTATAATAAATATGTACACATTTCCCAGCATGCATCATTTAGGCATTGAAATAGTGTTTGAGGAATTGCTCATTAACTGGTAATGGGAGATCCTCACCTATTAGAGTTCCAAGCCTAAGTTTATTGTCCCTTATAATCTCAGATATTTGATAAGGACTAGTCCAAATATGGGTGAACTTCCCATGAAATCATTTTCATTCATTTGCTTTGTCTCAAAGAAGGACTAAATCATAAATTTGGGAACATTTAATTCAAGATCATTTATCAAACATTTTAAAGCTAAGTCCCTTTGTTCCTCTAATTGCGTCAAGTTCAATAATCTTACTTCAATCTTATCATTGTTCTCTATATAATCTCTCATAAATTGCAAGGTAGGGATCCTTATATTCATGGGGAAGATAGGATGCTGGCCATAAGCCAAATGGAAGGGCGAAGTACCTAAAGATTTTTTGATAGGATGCAATTAGCCCATAAAGCATATTTGAGTTGTTTACGCTAGTCTTGAGGATTCTTATTTAACAATTTCTAGATTATTGTACTTGTAGGTTCTTGTTTGTCAATTCTACCTCCCTATCCCTCTATGGATAGTAGTTTAATGAAAATTTTTAAATTATTCCATGATCGTATGCCCATTCAGAAAAGTTTGATGAAATAAATGTTGGACCATTATCACATACCAAATTAAAGGTAATCCAAACCTATTGATAATTTTCTCCTCAAGATATTTAATAACCATCTCAGTTGTGCATTGTTTGAGAGATTTGGCCTCAGTTGGACAATAGTGTGTCCCACTTATGGGACATCCTAATTTTTGTCTAAAATCACATATTTTTTAGAAAAATTAATTATTTAAGCATTGAGGGGTTCCATATAAATGGGTTTAATTGAGGGGGGGTTAGATAAAACCCCCTTAGATCAAACCCCCTTAGAAATAAACCCTCTAGTCTTAAATCAAACCCTCGATGGAGTCACCTCGACACCTATCAAAGTGCTGACAACAAACCAATTTTACCTCACCTTTTGGGGTAATAAATGAAGTCAATTAGAAATTTTATTTTGTAAGTATGTATCCCTTAGTATAATATTTCCAAAAAGTATGATATTTTATAGTATTATTATATAGATTTTCTATTTTTTAGTGAACATAGTTTTTTGACTGAACATCAAGGTGTCTATTCCATACATGTGATTTTTTTTTTAAAATAGAGAAAAAAATCTAAAATATATATGCACAATAGGCATTGATGTCCTTGTTTCAATAAAAAAAGAAATAAAATATTATTAGTGTAGGATATTATTAGAATATTCCTATGCATGTAGTTCACATGGATTACTCCTATTTGTAGTTAATATTGCTTAGGTGTTCTTTTTCACATGGAGTTCACATGCCACTAGTTTTATTTAGTGAAGATGCATGCCACTATTCTAGGTGTAAGGACCCAACTCCTTATAAACAAAATAATACTAACTCTGAATTCAAAAATATCAAGGAAATAAAATTTTTGATCTAACAGATGCACGAAATATGAAATTTTTCTACTAATTCCAAGAATTACTGAATACTTGATATAGAGATGCGACGAACTTGAATTTAGTGTTCTAAATCATCAAGTTCTAAAAGATCACTAATTTTAAATCTAGTGAAGAGAGAGAGAGTACATTACAAGAGAAGGTACATTACGTAAAATAACCTATAAGAACAATGGATCACACATACCTTAAGTTCTTCGTTACATCCTGCATTCATTTCTGACAACTTGCTTTCTCCTAGTGACTTGTATCCTTATCATCTGAACAAAACTAACTAGATAATTTCATGTTAATGACTCAGAAATCACTACACAGAAAATTATGACCATGATGTTAATTATAAAAGAGTATCCTATATCTGAGGGACCTAAGTATTGGGGAATCCTTTTCCATCTAGACTACCTATATACCCTGTATCCACAGGATCAAGGCCCTCTCTGGATGTGACTGACACGGGGAATGCAAATATGTAGTTCTGTGTTGTACTATGTTTGATGCAACTATGAATGGGTACGTAGCCTTTTCTAGGGCCCAGTTTCTCCAAACAGTTCTTCATTGATTGCCACCCACTCAAGGGATATAGTGATGGAATTCCTAAGAAACTGCTTTTGCAAACACACCTCCAAGAAGTATTTGATGTTTAAGTCTTTAATATGTGAATGGTTTACCTAGTATGCATTTTCTTGTCCAACAAAGTTTTTCATTGATAGTTTAAAAAGGTTTTCTATCAACTATTTCGATGGACTCATCCTTTATTTTTAGTTAATCTTTTAATGAGGTATCCAAGGAGATTTTCCTTTCCTATGGATTTAACTTCGACATGCCCCTTATTACTCCCTGACGATTTAGAGGGACAGTGCCTAGATGTCATTGTTGCAGCTATGTTAGGCACGAGGTACTTGGTTCAAAATGACAGCATTACCTGTAAACGTGACATAGAGGTACTGTAAAAATTGAATACTGCAATTTGTTTTATGTTTAGACATTTGTTTAAAGTTTACCTAGCTAATAGAAAAGATAACTTGCATAATTACTAAATAAGAAATTGACAAAGGAAAGATACTTCACTGAATCCTGATGTAATTTAAGTATGTCATGATATTCCATCAGTAATATACGTAGAGATTCAATCTTGGGGAAACAAGAAAATCTTGATAAATTAATTTGTCATACACCAATAAACTTTATTTCAAAGGTAAAGAATCAAAACAATTTCTTACATGATCATTACCAACTTACTTTTAATTAAAACCAATAAGGACTTATTACAAGTTGTAAGATGAGGTAAATATCACGTCAAGAGGTTCACTTAAAACTTCCTAATCTCCATTGTTAATAAACTTGCACAAGTAAATAAGTGTGTTATATCAATATTATTTTAACATCATAGTTGTAAGTATAGTTTTATGATTGAACTACTTAAGATGACTATACCACTTGAATGATCAATCCTAAATATGTTTATGCTCTTATGACTTCATAATTGACTTAAATCCATAAGTAGAAACATACTTAGAGAACCTTTTCTATCTTGAAAGATATTTAAAATTGTACTAATAGAATTTAAGATATAAAAATGAAGAATGTTCAGTAACATAAAGAGGTAGAAGTTTGTGTGTAAAAGGAAACTAAACTATAACAATATTTAAGAAATTATAAATTGTCTCAAGCTTTTACAAAATCACACTGAATCTTGTCAAGGCTCTTGAAATCAAGGATAGAATTGAATCTTAAGAAATAGATTCTTTATAACCATGATCCTTAGGCCATTTTAATGTCCTTCAACGAATACTAACTAATCCATTAAATTCTTATCTATTCCTGCAATTCTTACAATATTTTATTAATTTTGAAGTAAATTGACACTTCAAGGTTTTCTCCAACAAGGATTTCATACACCAAATTCAATGTATTTTCTTTTCACACTTTGTCTTATAGATAGGCACTAATTATTTGACTTTAAATGTGAAGAGGCTTTGAGTTTATACACTCTCTAACCTCCCTGCCAACCATTTCCTTTCCTGCAATAAACTCTCTAATCTTATCTCATTTTTTTTTAACATTGTAAACATCACCTCATTCTCCATATTATATTTTTTTACTACTACAATTATTACTTTACATAAACAATCCATTTGTATACTTATCCCTCCAAACATTCTTACCTACATTTTTCTTTACACAATTCATCTTTTATTTATATACATAATTACTCATCTTTTGCTACTATATATTTATCTTTTATTCCATTCTCTCTCTTTAACTACATCTTTATATTACACCTCTCAATCTAATTTTTAATACCATACATCTTACTACCTCTTAATTCATCTATACAATATTATCTTAATGAAATATTTATCATTTATGTATTACATTCCTATTTCACTCATAATCCACATTACATTATTCATATATATCTCATACCTATTAATAGCACATTTAACCTCGCATTATTAAATTACACTCATCACTACTTATTATCCCAATATATTCACCATTTATACCACATACATTAATATTCATAGTATTTACTATCTTTTACACAACATTCCCCTTATTATATTATAATTAATACACCCACCTTTCTATTCTCATAGTTTATATTTCATTTCACCCTATAATTCATCCTTTCTTTTTATACTAATTCACTTACAACTACCTTTTATCCCTCTCTTTCCTTACATTTTAATCCACATTTTAATTTTGCACTCATACTTTCCTCTGATACTACTCACTTATTACCTTATATAATGTTGTATATACTTTCCTTATCACTTTTACACATTTAATAACTTTATATACATTACAACTTTATCCTCATTACACTGCTCTACACAATTTTATTCTTATATCCATTATTATTATTAATTAATTCATTTTGCTATCTATTTCTCTATTTCTTTCCTCACATGTTGTAATTGCAAAAGCCCTAGTGCACACATATGTAAAAGTGTGGAAAGATAGACATTGATTATTTGACAGGAAGTCTCATAGAGACACCAATTTATGGAATGCAAGATTTTAGGATATGCACAAAATGGATTTGTAGAAAGGCTTTAGAAACTTTCTAGTAGATGAGATTGGCAGGGGTAATTCTAAAATTTGCAACCTTTACCAACATCCTTCCTACCTATGCCAAGATGGATACTTAGGAAACAAACTAGGCGCACCCATCAAAGTAAACAGATAGTTGAAAATACTCTAGTAGACACTTATGCAAAATGTAGAATAATTACACAAGGCACATAAACCATTTGACACACTACATCAGAGAGACATTGACCCATGGAATGTAGTGCTTATAGGATTTATACAGAATGGATTCATTGAAAAGGCTTTATAAACTTTCAAGCAAAAGAAATTGGTAGGTGTAAAGCCAAATTTCACAACCTTCGCCAGTGTTCTGCTCGGGGTATGGCTATCCATCAAAGCATAAGGGCAAAGGGGATTTTTGTCATATATTATGATTGGAAGTACTCTAGTAGACAAATATGTAAAATGAGAAAACATAGAAAAGTCACACCAACTGTTTGACAAATTGCCACAAATAAATGTCATTTTGTGGAATGAAATGGTTGCAGAATTTCACAAAAATGGATTTGTTGAAAGGGCATTTAAAAAAACTTTCAAGAAATAGAAATTGGGAGATGTAAAGCCAAAAGCTATAACCTTTGCAAACGTCCTCCCTACATATGCATGTATTAAAGTTGGAACAGGGTAAGGACATCCATAAAAGCATAAGGGATAACAAAATTTTGTCTAATGTTGTGGCTGTGAATACCCTAGTAGACATGTATGCTAAACATGGAAGCATGGACAAGCACCTGAGCTATTTGACAAAATGCCTCAAGGAGCCATCACTCATGGAATGTAATGATTGTAGGAATAAAATGGACTTGTTGAACAGGCTTTAGAAACATTCCAACAGATGTGACTAGTGGGTGTAAAGATAGATTCCAGAACCTTGCCAACGTCTTCTTGGCCTATGCCAAAATGGGAGCTGTGATGTAGGTACAGACAACCATTATAGCATAAGACATGATTTTGTCAAATATTAGAGTTGGAAAAACTTTGATAGACACGTATGTAGAATGTGCAAGTCCAGACAGGGCACGTGAGCTATTTGACAAAATCCCTCAAAGAAATGTTGTCTTGTGGACTGCAGTGATTGCAGAACATGCACAAAATGGATTTGAGGAAAAGGCATCGAAAACTTTCAAACAAATGAAATTACCAGGTGTAGAGCCCAGTTCTACAGCCTTTGGTAGCATACTTCCTGTCTTGTGCTAAGATGGCACTCAACAACAGGGTATGGACATACATCAAAACACAAAGGGAAAACAAATTTCATCAGATGTTGTAATTGCAAGTCCCTGGAAGACAAGCATGCAAAATGTGGAAGCATAGACTAGGCACATGAACTATTTGATAAAATGCCTCAAAGCAATGTCATTTTATGGAAGGCAATGGTTGCAGGCTTTCACAAAATGGGTCACAGAAGTTTGTTAGCTATTATCAATCAATCTTGAGGTCTCAAGATGGAGTATTGTACAAGAACAAGACTTTTTATGAATGAACTATTTTAAATAATCTGGACTTATTGCTAGACCAGATTTGAAAAATCTGCATCAAATAAATTATAATTCTCAGATGTAGACAGTTGTTATAATCAAACTTTGGAGCAACAACTAATGGCAACCCACAACTAGAAATTGGGATGACCATGAGAATATTAGAAATCATAGTGGTATGTTATCCTTGAGTAATCCAAAGGAGTAGGTTTCCACATAAATAATGAAATTGAATTACAACTACAATCCAAGGCCACAATCACTGCTCTAGCATAGGAAATAGTCAACTACAAATATTAAACTTGCTTCTCATTATATGCAAGATTATTTTTTTCCTAATGCACTCACTGATTCAAAGATGCTCCCTTGCATAAAGATGATTAAAATTACACTGACAAATAGTAGGATGTATAGAATTTTTAAAGTGCAACAATGTTATTATTTGTGAAATCACACTCATCAGAAAAACTATAAGAAGGTAACTACGGTACTCTGGTTAGAACATACCTTGAACAGAATGGAATTTTCTCATCCTTTGCTAGCATCCTCCTTGTAGTTTATTTCAGTACTCCCACCCAGAGCTAAGTGTGTCCTCCCTTTCATAGCTTCATCCTATTTATCTAAAATTAACCCCTTGTCTAGAACCTCATTTTCCAAACACATGTTGGAAAATTTGAAATACTTAGGATTCGAGTCTAAGCACATGGTGGAAGATTGGGTCATTGGGTCAAGTCTAACTAATAAATACCTCTTTTTCAATTTTCCAATCTGTCATTAATTCTTGTGGAAAAGAATTCTCCCATGTGAGCCTTCATAAATGTTGTTTCTAGAATGTACTCTCTTAAATTTATTTATTTATTCATTTAAAATTTTAAATTATTTCAAATAAAATTTCATTTGATTTCAAATTAAGTATTATATTTAGAGATAGAGGACTATTAGGTCATGACATACTTCCCCCCTAAAATTTGCATCGTCCCAATTCAAAACATCATTGAAGTTATAGTACATAAATATAAATTAAAATTCTACCAGGCTCCAAAATAATAAGGTATCCATGTATTATCATGACAATGTGAGTTTAGGAAACTACTTTGACTTTTCAAACCTGATTGAGCATATCTTTGCAACTTGTCCTTGAGTCGGGAGTGTTGATTATTCTAGTATACTCGTTCATTCAAATTTTGTTGTGTCTAAAATAAATACTTTCAAAGGTTGTTAGACATATCATGTTATGATGTTAGTCACGGTGTTGTTTAGCTATGCTTCTAAGATTGTCATATTGGTATGCAACAATTCATCACGAAGTACTTGCAAATTAAAGTAATAAATGATCATAAGTTACCAAAGATGCCATTTTTAAATCATTACTTCATCATGTAAGTACCTTCCTCATAATTATCTTTAGGAGCCTTTTAAATGCAACAATAAGTGAATAAGTGTCTAAAAATTAAGGAATAAATTCAGCTTGCAAGAGTGTCATCATTAAGCACCTTATTATCATAACTAGGTAATATAACTTTTCCATAATTTATATCGTAGAATGGAGCCATCAAATCAAACATGTGTCATTATCATTAGCTCCACATGTGAACTAATTAAAGTAAAACATCCCTACACGCATGGATTAGTCATGAGAGTGGTACACACATTTCAATGTCAAGAGACCAAATTATTATCATGTCAATGTGAGGATCAAAATATTATTATTTTCTAGCATCTCTTTAGGAGATTCATTTCCATATAAAAATGCTCTTACCTTAGTCCATTCACAATAAAACTATGTACACTTGCTCCTTACTTTAGTTCCCAACCATTTCCTTTAATAGAGAATAAAATATTCATAGATATAATCGATCCTATCCAAAGTCAACCTATCCAAAAGGTCATTAAATAATTTTCTTCCTTCATACTGCATTATCTTTCTAATTCACCTTCAAGTTAGTTTCTCTCCTACATAAGAGGGTTATATTTTATTGTTCTCCTTTTTCTTCAACCATACTTGATCATAATGAAAATCGTATCAAACTCAAAGTCCAACTGTCTAATCTTATTATTCATATCCTTAATTTTCTCTCATTTTAAAACCTCCTTTGTTGTTATTACAATGTCATGACCTTGATCATACATACTTGTAATTCACTTTAAAATTCCATCATCAGAGATAACAAAACCTCGGAATCAACTTTCTAAGTGTAGTAAAAATTTAGGTTCATAGATTCTCCCTTGGTAATCCATCATTATCAAAATTCCCAATTACGTTTGAAGTTTACTCCAACATGTGTTAGAATACAATAGAAATGATACACCACCATATTTTAGAAGAATTTATATTATCTTAGTCAATCTGAGTACTCAGGGATAGCCAATCTAGACTAAAGTGTCCAAAATGGGACATACTGAAATAAAGCCAACTGAGCTATTCTATCCTTTGGGCAAATTGGTTCATATAGAACTGAGTCTAATGGACCCTATCACTCCTTAATAAATGTGGTTCAATCACACTGTTATCTTCACTTTCACTTTCTAAAGGAGCTTCTAGGACATCACTCTTCTGTAAACTATTCTCCCTTTTCAATTCTTTCAAACCTCCTTCTAGATCTATGTTCCTCTATTCCACCTTCGAACTCTTCAAGTCTCTTTTCAATATTGTCAAACAATGTCAATTTTGCTTCCAGTTCTTCATTTCTCCTTTTTGCATTTTTTAGTTCTTCTTCAAGGGCATCATATTTGTCTTCTCCTAGTTCCTCTATCTTTTCCAACAACTCTGCATTACGCCTTTTTATTTCACATAGTTCTCCTTCCAAAATAATGGCCAAATAGGCCTATACTGGTCAAATAGATCAAAACTTTATCTAATAGGTAAACACAACAGCCATATGGGCTAAATAGGACAGGAGTCATTATGCTCTGGCCAGAAAATTTTGACTCCTTCAGGATCAATACAGATCCATGAGTCACTTTCTGGAGACCATAGTCTACCCAAGTACTGTGCTGAGGATGTCAACCATGGAATACAATATCGACTTGTACACCCCTCAGTTTCGGCAAAGCTGGGTACAAGTAATCCACCCTAGGAATTCTTTTGAGTACTAGTGACATCCATTATTCCAATATCTTATAAACATTACTCTTTAAATGAATTCGTGCTCAAGAACACACATCAACACTCAAGTGAAAGGTAACAATTCTAGTGGTCATGCATGCTTATTTATAGAGACTGCCACATCAACAACTCTTCCAAACTTTCCACCCATCTCTCTCTTCACAATCTATTACATCAATTAGCGCTACCATAGGGTTTGTTATCCAAAAGTAGTGCTAACATCCCAAAATTGATAGCTGGCTTCCAAACTAGGAGTCCATGAATGACATCAATTTCCCAAAAGTCCATAGTTGCCTCTAATAATCATCGAGTTAGTCATAAAATCATATAGTCTCACCTCCAAAAGTAACCAATATCATTGATGTCTTAGTTCCAAGTAACCGAGAAAGAAATATGTTTTTAGGGCCCTCTCAAGGACCCCTCCTCACGTTTCCTAATACCTTTCTTACGTTTGTTTAAGGTGTTATCCTCCAAGAGGAAAGTATACAAGAAACACACTTATAGATCTAGGGGAATGGATGGATTATGATTGTCCCATACCAGTCCCATTCGCAACCCACATCCTCACAATAGAATTCCCTAGGCCACCTACTCCCCAATACAATCTGTCAGGGCCCTACCTATATATGGCAATTTACAGAAATCACATTACTTCACACATGCCAATAGGTGCAACAATAAAATGCCTCAAAATTAGGAAAGACGAAGTAAAACAAGTCCATAAGTTAAATCCTCAATCAAAATACATCAAAATAAAACAAGCCAAAAAGAAGTGATGATCAAAGATAGAAATCATTGTAATATACCAAATTTAACAAAGAACAAGTCCTTGAGGCAAAAGGACCATCTCAAAATTAAAATAATTAATTAATCCAAGAAACAAAACACTGCCAGCTTAACACTTAAGTAAAACCAAGAATAAAAAATTCAGCAATCTCACAAAATTTGCACATTACAACCACTATGTAGCATTACAAAAAGATCACCTAAGGGGCAGTAGGGGAACTGGGTGGACTTCTATCACTAAAATAGATAAATCGTATGGTGGTCTTAAACCACCTGATAAATCACCATGTCACAGTAAGCATTCCCGTGGAATGACCTTATCATCTTTTTATATCAAAAATCCACAAAAATAGTCACATGCCCCCACACAACCTAGGGCATACCATTATGAAAAGATCCATTAAGAGAATTCACAAGTCTCATAGTTGTCATGTACCCACTACTATTGTCTCACAACATGTACTATCACTGACATCAAACTATCCACCTCACCCTCTAGGGAGGGTTTATCTACGGCCTTACCATTTCCCTTTCTTTGCATGTTTCTCTCCATGTTTATCAATAACTGGATGATCATAAGATCGTAAGAGTGGGAATATCATTAATGACATATTCTTACCATGTTTTAGGTTAGCAGACATTCAGGGCTAATGTCCAAACCAAAATCTCTGATACCACATATAAGGACCCGACTACTTGTAAAAAAATAATACTAAATCTAAATTCAAAAATACTGAGGAAATAAAATTTTTGATCTAACAAATGCAAGAAATGTGAAATTTTTTTATTAATTCTAAGAAGTGCTTAATGCATGATATAGAGATGCAACAAACTTGAATTTAGTGTTCTAAATCATCAAGTTCTAAAAGATCACTAATTTTAAATCTAGTGAAGGGAGAGAGAGAGAGAGAGAGAGTACATTACATAAGATAACCTATAAGAACAATGGATCACACATACCTTAAGTTCTTCATTACATCCTGCATTCACTTCTAACAACTTGCTTTCTCCGAGTAGTGACTTGTATCCCTATCATCTACACAAAACTAACCAGACAATCTCATGTTAATATGACTCAGAAATCACTACATAGAAAGTTATGATCACGATGTTAATTATAAAAGAGTATCATATATCTAAGGGACCTGAGTATTGGGGGCATCCTTCACTGTCCAAACTGCCTACATACCCTATATCCATGGGATCAAGGCCCTCTTCGGATGCAACTAACACGGGGAATGCAAATATGTAGTTTTGTCTTGCACTATGTTTGATGCAACTATGAATGGGTACGCAGCCCTTTCTAGGGCCCAGTTTCCCCAGACAGTTCTTCACCGACTGCCACCCACTCAAGTGATACAGTGACAGAATTCCTAAGGAAATACTTTTGCAAACACACCTCCCAGGAGTGTTTGATATTTAAGTCTTTCATATGTGAATGGTTTATCTAGTATGCATTTTCTTGTCCAACATGATTTTCCATTGATACTTTGAAAAGGTTTTCTATCAACTATTTCAATGGACTTGTTCTTTCTTTTTAGTTAATCTTTTAATGAGGTATCTGAGGAGATTTTCCCTTCGTATGGATTTAACTTCGACATGTCCCTTATTACTCAACAATTTAGAGGGACGGTGACCAGCCATCATTGTTGGAGCTATGTTAGGCACAAGGTACTTGGTTCAACATGATGGCATTACCCATAAATGTGATACAAAGGTACCATAAAAACTGAACACTGCAATTTGTTTTACATTTGGACATTTTTTTAAATTTTACCTAGATAATAGAAAAGATAACTTGCATAATTACTAAATAAGAAATTGACAAAGGAATGATACTTCACTGAATCCTGATGTAAGTTTTAAGTATGTCATGATATTCCATCAGTAATGTATGTAGAGATTCAATCTTCTGGAAACAAGGAAATCTTGATAACTTAATTTGTCATACACCAATAAACTTTATTTCAAAGGTAAAGAATCGAAACAATTTCTTACATGATCATTACCAACTTACTTTTAATTAAAACCAGTAAGGACTTATTACAAGTTGTATGATGAGGCAAATATCACGTCAAGAGGTTCACATAAATCTTCCTAATCTCCATTGTTAATAAAATTGCACAAGTAAATAAGTATGTTATATCAATAATATTTTAACATCATCGTTGTAAGTATAGTTTTATCATTGAACTACTTAAGATGACTATACTACTTGAATGATCAATCCTGAATATATTTATGCTCTTATGAATTCATAATTGACTTAAATCCATAAGGAGAAACATACCTAGAGATCCTTTTCTATCTTGGAAGAAATTTAAAATTGTACTAATAAAATTCAATATATAAAAATCAAGAATGTTTAGTAACATACAGAGGTAGAAGTTTGCATGTCAAATAAAACTGAACTATAACAATATTTAAGAAATTATAAATTGTCTCAAGATTTTTACAAAATCACACTAAATCTTGTCAAGGCTCTTGAAATTAAGGATAAAATTGAATCTTAAGAAATAGATTCTTTATAACCAAAATCCTTAGACCATTTTAATTTCCTTCAATGAATACTAACTAATCCATTAAATTCTCAATTATTCCTACAATTCTTACAATATTTTATTAATTTTGAACTAAATCGACCCTTCAAGGTTTTCTCCAATAAGGATTTCATACACCAAATTCAATGTATTTTCTTTTCACACTTTATCTTATAGACAGGCACTAATTATTTGACTTTAAATGTGAAGAGGCTTTGAGTTTATACACTCTCTAACCTCCCTGCCAACCATTTCCTTTCCTGCAATAAACTCTCTAATCTTATCTCATTTTTTTTTAACATTGTAAACATCACCTCATTCTCCATATTATATTTTTTTACTACTACAATTATTTCTTTACATAAACAATCCATTTGTATATTTATCCCTCCAAACATTCTTAAATACATTTTTCTTTACACAATTCATCTTTTATTTATATACATAATTACTCATCTTTTGCTACTATATATTTATCTTTTATTCCATTCTCTTTCTTTAACTACATCTTTTTATTACACCTCTCAATCTAATTTTTAATACCATACATCTTACTACCTCTTAATTCATCTATACAATATTATCTTAATGAAATATTTATCATTTATGTATTACATTACTATTTCACTCATAATCCACATTACATTATGTAAGGACCCAACTCCTTATTAACAAAATACTACTAACTCTGAATTTAAAAAAATACTGAGTAATTAAAATATTTAATCTAATAGATGTAGGAACTGCAGATTTATGAAATTTAACTATTAATTCTAAGAAGTGTCCAATAAATGTTATAGACGATAGACAATTGGAATTTAGTTTTCTAAAATTATCAAATCTTGAAGAGTTCACCATTCTTAATTTAGTGAAGAAGGAAAGTACATTTCACAAAATAACATATAAGAACAACTGATCAATACATACCCTAAGTCCTTCATTACATCCGCATTTAATTCTGATAATTTTCTTTTCTCCAGTGACCTGTAATCCTTGTCATCTGCACAAAACTAAGTATACAATCTCTTGTTAGCATGACTCAAATATCACTACACAACAACTATAAAAGAATACCCTACATCCAGGGGACCTGAGTATTGGGGGCATCCTTCGCCATCCAGACTGCCAACATACCTTGTGTCCATGGGATCAAGCCCCCTCCTTCGGATGTGACTAATGCAGGGAATATGAATATGTAGTTCTATTTTGCACTATGTTTGGTGTAACTATGAGCAGGTACCCAACACTTTCTAGGGTTATTCCCTGCCCCAGATAGTTCTTCATCGGCTGCCACCCACTCGATGAAACAGGGACAGAAGTTAGTCCACTACCACAAACACCTAAAGGGGTGTTTGTCAGTTAGTCCTAGTGTGGAGGACTCCCTATCAGGTGTCTACCTGAGACATCAAGTTTACCTAAGGCAAGTCTATCTCCAAATACATGTACTATTTTACATCAAGGGTTTCCTAATAGATTTATTCATGATATCCCTAACTTATTTGGAAAATTTATTGCAAGATCATACTGTAATTCTATACCCTAATGTTACATTTAAAATCTAAGCACATAGTGAATACTCTTATGATTATGAGCTTCGACCTCAAGGGTTAAGAAATATATCAATTTTTGAAGAGAAGAAAATTGACTATCTTTAAATTTCAATGATTATAACATAGCTATGTATATAATTCCATTTAGTCAACCTAGGGAGATAAAGGTCTCCAAGGTTACTATTATCACCTAACTAGACTCTAGGTTATAGACATATATTTCCTCAAAGAGAAAACATATGTTGTATTAGTTTTAACACAATGATCTATTAATATAAAAAGTACATATAAAACTTTATTAAGTTACACCAAGGGTGCTAATTCTCATTGCAAACACAATTCCCTAAATCTGGTGATACAATGGACAAAAGGCCTCACTACCTCCTCTTAATGTAGTTGGGATCAGATTATAGTTTTACCACATATTTATAAATCTACATACTCAAGCAATGGAAATCAATGTCTCAAGCAATATGGAGCAACATTTATCGAAGCAACAATTATTGTCCTTGTCACATAATAATATCATGATGATTTAATAGGAAGGAAAATACATCCCGAAACACAAAGCCCATCCACATAATATTGATGACAACATCTTCCAATTCTTATATAACCTTCTAGATTGTCTCGATAGAGAATGTCACCCTATCACTTTGATGACATAAAATCCACATAGGTATTTACCTAAGAATTTCATAATATAAAATCTCTACTTATCCATTAAAAAGTCTTGGTTTCAAGGCTACTTACACATTCTATGTCAGAAGCCGACATTGATTCTAAATAAGATCTAATACGAAGGAAGAGAAAGTAAAGTAAAATTATTCAACAACTTAAGTTACAAAGCCAACCAATTACAACTTATGTATAAAAGGGTTTTCAATAACTTATACAATTCTCTCGATACTAAAATAATAGTTTAACTATAAATTCACAATATCTATGAGCCATTTATTTGATCTAAAAACATAATTGGGAAAATATGGTAATATTATTGTGGCAATGGATATAGGAATATGGAAATGTTTATAATACAACATACCTTTGTGTACCTAATTGACATTAATACTATATCTTCATTTTCTTCCCAATATAGGTTGTTTACTACTTTAACTACTGTGGAGGCTTGGCAATACACAAATTTATAGCTGATGCTTAGATAATGTGTTCATGCTAGCTTGAATGTATCACATTACAGTTATATCATAGTGATATTTTGTCTGATGCAATATATCATAGATGGATGACTAATGAATTTGGCTAGGATTTACATTTAGAGAGGCAAGAATCCATTATTGATGCACAGGTGACAGGTTTGTTCAAAATTACATGGGAAAACTTTCGAAGGCCATAACTTTGGCCTACAAGTTTCGATTTTCCTCTTTTTACACAAATTGGAAATATATTGAAGAGATCTAACATTTGGCAGAAGTTGTGTCAAGTTTTGATAAAAATTTCAAGTTCCAAAAACACCAAACATTGATCAATTGACTATAACCTAAATTATGGCATGTGAAGAATCAACTGAGTGTGCTTCTGGTCATACACCCCATATGACTTGATTTAACTGACCAGTTAGAGACCAATTTGGCCTTAATGGCATTATAATTCATCTAATCTCAATCAATGGAAAATATATTAAACCGAACCTCTAACAAATAGATAAGTCTTAAAGACTGATTTAGCCTAAATGGTATTAAAGTCTTCCAATGAGAGTTCAAATGTCATCTCATCTCAATCAATGCCAAAATTTCATAAAAAAAAATATCACAAGTAGATAAGTCCTGCATGCTAGTGTGACCCAAATTGCCTTATCAACTCGTCTCAACTAACAGAAAAATCATTACAAAATTTTAGATCAAAATACATAAAGTTGTATACACAATTTTGGCCAAAATGCATTGAAATCCATCTCATCTCAATCACTATGACAGAAACATTACAAAAAAAATAGACGTAGATCAATTTGGCCTTGGTGCCATTCAAAATTCATCCTATCACAATCAAAATTTATTGTATCTCAATCAATTTATTTATTTGTAAAATCGTGTATCAAATCAAAACAAAAGGAACAATTTGTCCTGGGCAACCTTCAAGTTCATCTCATCTTACTATAATGTCATATTTTTATTAAGTGAGCCTAAAAAAAATCATGAAAGCATATGCATATTACCAATAGATGCCCTACAGATTATTTGGGCCTAAATGGCATTGAAATCATCTTTGTCCACCAATAAAATAGTAAATCAAAACAAACATATGATCACTTTGGCAAAATGGTATGGGAAATCCCTTATCTCAATGAATAGAATGAATCATCAAAACAATTGAAATCCTTACAGATAGGTTGGCCTAACTGGGATGAAAAGTTTATCTCATCTCAACCATTTGAAAATATATAATATAATTGTCGATCAAAAGGAGACAGTAGACTCACCAAGAAGTCTAACAATTTGGCCTAACTAGCATTAAAAAATGATCTCATCTCATCCTAACATAATCACTATAAAATCATGAAAATGACATTGAAATTACAAATTGACAAATACACATAATAAGCTCTACACGCTGATTTCACCTAAATGACATTAAAAGAAAGCTCATTCTTATCTTACTGGAATCTGAAATGATAATTGGGTAGACACTACAAAATCATAATTAAAAGGGTATTGATTTTTCCTATTGATAGATATCCCCAATAGGCTCTGCATACCAACTTGGCCTAATGCCATTGAACTCCACCTCATCTCACTAAAATCTCAAATGCTTATTAAGTGGGCATAACAAGATCATGAAATGGGTATCGACATTACCAGTTGTTTCAAGGCGGTCCTGATGGCCTGGTAGTACGTATATGCAAGATGAGGAAGCATTGAGAAGGCACGGCGATTGTTTGACAGAATGCCTCAAAGAAATGTGGTCTCATGGATTACAACGATTGCAAGGTATGCACAAAAATAGAGTTGTTGATAGGGTGTCAAAATTTTCAAGCAAACACAATTGTCAGCTGTAAACCCAAATCCTACAGCCTTTGCCAGCATACTCCCAGCCTGTGTCAAAATGGAGGCTTCCGAAATAGGGTAGGGGTGTCCATAAGAGCATAATGGAAGAGGAATTTTTTTGTCAGATGTTATATTTGCAAATGCCCTGGTAGACATGCATGCAAATGTCAGATCATAGACAAGGCACATGGGTTATTTCACATAGTGTCTAAAAGAAATATGGTCTCATATAATGCCATGATTGTAGGATATGTTCAAAATGTATCCATTGTAAAGCCCTTAGAAAGTTAAAAGCAAATGCAACTGGTGGGTGTTAAACCCAACTCCCCAACCCTTGCTAGCATCCTCCCTACGTAGCCCAAATGGGAGAGTTGAAAACTAGGTATGGACATCCTTCAAAGCATAAAGGAGGGGGATTTCTGTTAGATATTATAGTTGGAAATGCTCTGGTAGACATGTAGGCAAGACGTAGGAGCATAGACACTACACATGATCTATTTGACAGAATGTCTCAAAGAGACGTCAACTCATTGAAAGCAATGATTTCAAGATATGCCTGAAATGGATTATTGAAAAGGATTTAGAAGATATCAGTAGCTACAAGTTGGCAAGTGTAACGTCAAATCGCACAACTTTGTTACCTTGTTCTTGACCCCTTTCTTGTGCTTGAGTGTGAAGGTGAAAGCTTGTAAAGTCTCCACCCACTTCATATGCCTATGGTTCAGCTTCTCTTGACTATTTATGAAACTAAGGGCTTGATTATCTATGAATACTATAAATTCCTTTGGCATCAAGTAATGCCTCCACTTTTCGAGTGACTGTACTAGAGCATACATCTCCAAATCATATGATGAGTATCTCTTCTTAGCATCATTTAGTTTCTCACTAAAAAATGCAATAAGCCTACCTTCTTGACTGAGTACTACTCCAATTGCCATGTCACTTGCATCACATTCTACTTGGAAAATCTTGTTGAAGTTAGGAAGTGCAAGGACTGGCTGCTCTGCCACCTTCTTCTTCAATGTTTCAAATGAATCATCTGCCTCCTTTGTCCATGTCCTCCTTTTATGGTGTCAAGCATGGGTGCACAAACATGACTAAATCCCTTTATAAACTTCCTATAGAAGCTTGCTAACCCATGGAAACTTCTGACATCATTCATGGTCCTAGGAGTTGGCCAAGACAATATGGCACTTACCTTCTCTTGATCCATTTTCAGTTTACCATGTGAGATGACAAAACCCAAATATATGATCTCCTCCTGCATGAACAAACACTTCTCTAAATTGATCATTATCTGCTCTTCATGTAACCTTTTGAGGACCAGGTCTATATGTTTGAGGTGCTCCTCCCTTGTATTATTGAAAATTAGGATGTCATCTAGATATACTATGACAAATTTGCCTATGAATTCCCTTAAGACCTCATTCATCAACCTCATAAAGGTACTAGGGGCATTGGATAAACCAAAAGGCATGACCTTCCACTCATATAACCCCTCATTGGTCTTCAATGCAGTTTTCCATTCATCTCCTGGCCTAATCCTAATCTGATGATAGCCACTCTTTAGATCTATTTTTGTGAAATATTTAGCACCCCCTAAGCAATCAAGCAAATCTTCTATATCCTAGGGATTGGGAACCTATACCTAATTGTTATCTTGTTGATAGCCCTTGAATCTATACAAAGTCTACAAGTGCCTTCCTTCTTTGGTGCTAGGACAACCGACACTGCACATGGGCTTAAACTCTTGCTAATTAGGCATGTCTCCAACAACTCCTCAATCTACCTTGCTACCTCTGCATTCTATTCTGGGGTAAGCTTGTATCCTGCCTTGTTTAGAAGTGTAGATCCTGGGATCAGATCTATGCAATGGCTGATGTCCCTTATAGGTGGTCGGGACTTGGTATTCCATTAGAGATGATGTCTTTGTACTTGTCCAATAGCTCTTGGACAGCTGAATCTATAAACCTTTGTTTCTTCTCTCCCTTGACCTCCTGTTATTGTTCCTTGTTCACCTTTAGGCATGGAATTAGAGCATATGCAACTGCACCTTCTTCTACTATTTCTTTCATGAATTGTTTGCCTTCTACCATCATCACCTTAACTTCCTTCCCCTTTGATTCCACTTCATTCTCCATCAATGGTAGCAATTCTATCACCTTACTATCCTTGGTGATCAAATATGTGTTCCTAACTCCATCATGGTGTGCTTTTAAGTCATATTGCCATGGTCTCCCAAATAGGAGATGGCAAGCATCCATCTTGGCAATGTCAAACAATAATTTGTCTTTATATGTTCCAATTTGAAACTCCACCCAAGCCTGCTCTTCTACAACTGTTTGCTGACCTTGGGTGAGCCATGAGACCTTGTATGGGCAAGGGTGTGGCAGTCTTCTAAGCTTAAGCTTTTCTACCATTTCAATGGACACAAAATTTTTAGTGGATCCGGAGTCAATCAGAACTTTACATACCTTTCCTCCTGCTTTGCAAGTAGTTCTGAAGAGAGACTTCCTTTGCGGGGGTTCTTTGTTAGGTACATTCATGGTGGTCATTGCTCTCCTAATCATCAAAGTTTCTCCTCTCTCAGGATACCCATAACTGTTAGGAGCATTCATACTTTGATAAGTGTTTGAGCTTGTTACACTTTGACAATCAGATTCTTGGATTAGATTTCTCCTCCTTTCTCATATTGAACTTGTTGGCTTTTCTGGACATCTGTTGGCTATGTAGCCTTCTTGATTACAATTATAACATCTAAGAGGTCTGCTGCCCTGAGATCTCCCTCTAAAAGGTGGTTTTCTGCCACTAAAGTTTCCTCTTTGGTTGTAACTTCCCCCTTCAGTTTGACTGTTGTCTCCTTTGCTGCTCTCTTGATTAGATTCATCCTAGTGTCCAAATCCATTTCTTCTGCCTTTGAAAGGACTTCTTCCCCCTCTTTGTTGTCTCCCTCTTCCTCTACTGTTCTACTCTTGTCTCCTCTTTAATTTCTTTGCCACTTTGAGTGCTAATTGGTAGCACTTTTGGACTGTATCTGGGTTATGCAGATTTAAATCTTCTTGGATGGCAAACCTCAATCCATTGAGGTACCTTGCCACCTTCTCTTCCTCACCCTCCTTTACCTTTGCCTTTACATATAGTTTCATGAACTCTTTGGTGTATGAACTGACGTCTAACTCCATCTGCTTCAAGTTTTGTTTCCTCTTAAGTAGTTGGATGTTGTAATCCAACGGAACATAGGCTTCCTTCACTAAAGCCACCATCTTCTTCCAAGTAGCAACTCTGCTCTTTCCCTCTTTCACTCTGTCATCTTGAATGAAAGTCCACCAAGTTAGTGCAGCCCCTTTCATTTTGGATTGGGCCATCTTCACCCTTTGGTGGTCTGGTATCTCCTTGGTCTCAAAGAAATTATTCAAGGAGTCTATCCACTCCATCACTAAATCAGGATCCATTTTACCTACAAACATGGATAGGTCTAGTTTCATATCCATAGTCTTTCTCTCCATGGATTTGAGGGCATTGATTAAGGGTCTCTAGTCTGTAAGAACCTCCATCTCTTCCTACCTAGGGATCTTCTCTTCATCCTAGTCATCACCAGAATCTTCTTCTCCCTTTTCTACTTTGTCCCTCAACTTCTCTAACTCATTTCTCAAGGCCTGATTCTGAGCCCTAACTACTTTGCTCTCTTCCAATTGCTTCTTCACTAGAACAGCCAACTCAGTATTGGTCATCTTCGTTGGGTACTCTTGTGACCCCTCTTCATCTGACATCTTGTCTTCTTCTTCTACCCAAAGGATACAACTTGGCTCTGATACCACTTGATGCAGAGGTCTATGGAAACTTTCAAATAATTTGAAATATCTTCCTTAAGGTCCAAATAAGACCAAAATATATAGATTATTCTCTATCAGCAAGCCACATCCTATCAGAAAATTTGAACCCCATTATACCGATATACTGATATGCGTTTGCAATTGTACATGCAAGTCATTCCTTACTATCGCTGGTTTTCATTACCGTTTCTGCTGGTCTTTCTTTGTATTTAATGCATTGTATCTTCTCAATGTACAATTTGCACATACATCATATTACTGACCTATTATGCCGGTTCTCCCTACCGCTTCTACCGGTCACTTCTTGTATCATTCGATACTTGTATAATCTTAATGCATCTTCAAACATACAACTCTGACATGCGATTGATGGATATACACAGAATGCATTCACATACAACTGTGGTATACACATACATTCTTCCCATCATACAACTGATGTATACTCACTAATTGTATAACCTGATCTACTTTAGCAGCATACACACAGAATGTCACTTGCCTACAACTGCGATATACACACAGATTGTCTTCAACATACAATTACAGGATATACATGAACTGTACTCTGATACAATTGTGATATATACAAGAAACGTATCTTCAGTGAAATAAAGCCAAAATCTTACATTGAAGGATGTCCTCTATAACCAACCTTGTAGTCTCTATTCTATTGAGCCCTAGCACATAGCGATTCTAGGTTCTCTACTGCGACAACCCTCCCAGAGATCAGATCCTCTGTTCCTTTATGCCATAAACATAAACAAAAAGAAAACAAAACAAAAAACTATATACAGGGTCCATTCCACTGATTTCAAAGAAATCCACCAGTGGAATGGTCTCAGTCTTGTATTTTTCTGATAATAGAAAACTAGATTATGTATCGAACAATTTGATACAGAGAATTTACACAAAATAATTCGATATGCAAAGAATCTACATAGAACACAGAACTTGGAATTGCAAACTGACAAAATTATATTTCTTTCCTCCAACTTCGTCTTGCCTTTCTCCTCTTCCAAAAATGTGTTTATAGTCTCTTCCCCTCTAGTTCCAACTGGAATACCAGAGGTTGAAGTCGTTATAACTTCCATATTTTGGATTTTTCTTAACCAAGATTACAAGCCAAAACACTAACTAACCACACGACACATGTCTAGCACAAAACATGATTTAAATACATCAACAAAACACTTAACAACATGACACACTCAATTTGTTCATCGACATGCCCCAATTGTCCAAAATGTCCAAATTGGCTTATCAAGATGCCAAATTTGTGACATTGGTTCACATGATGGGGTCTTTATTACAAACATGAAATCACAACACAAGCCTTACATGACAACATGAACAAACATAACAACATATCAAAACCTTAGTCTTCTCCCTCATATATATATTTGGCTTGTTGAAGTGTTGCTCCTGCACGAGGCACCCATCAAAGTAAATGGATAGTTGAAAATACTCTGGATAGTTGAGAAAACATAGACAAGTCATGCCAACTGTTTGACAAATTGCCACAAATAAATCTCATTTTGTGGAATGAATTGGTTGTAGGATTTCACAAAATGGATTTGTCAAAAGGGCGTTAAAAAAAACTTTCAAGCAATTGAAATTAGCAGATGTAAAGCCAAAACCTATAACCTTTGCAAACGTCCTCCCTACTTGTGCATGAATTGAAGTTGGAACAAGGTAAGGACACCCATAAAAGCATAAGGGATAATGAAATTATGTCTAATGTTGTGGCTGCAACTACCCTGGTAGACATCTATGCTAAACGTGGAAGCATGGACAAGCACGTGAGATATTTGACAAAACACCTCAAAGAGCCATCACTCATGGAATGCAATGATTGCAAGAATATAATGGACTTGTTGAACATGCTTTAGAAACATTCCAACAGATGCAACTGGTGGGTGTAAAGATAGATTGCAGAACCTTGCCAACGTCTTCCCAGCCTCTGCCAAAATGGGAGCTTTGATGCAAGGTATGGACAACCGTTACATCATAAGACATAATTTTGTCAGATATTAGAGTTGGAAAAACTCTGATAGACATGTATGCAGAATGTAGAAGTCCAGACAAGGCATGTGAGTTGTTTGACAAAATCCCTCAAAGAAACGTCTTGTGGACTGGAGTGATTGCAGAACGTGCACAGAATGGATTTGAGGAAAAGGCATTGAAAAAATTTCAAACAAATGAAATTACCAGGTGTAGAGCCAAGTTCTACAGCTTTTGGCAACATACTTCATGTCTTGTGCCAAAATGGTGCTTAAGAATAGGGTACGGACATACATCAAAACACAAAGGGAAAACAAATTTCATTAGATATTGTAATTGCAAGTGCCTAGCAGACAAGCATGCAAAATGTGGAAGCATAGACTAGGCACATGAACTATTTGAAAAAATGCCTGAAAGTAATGTCATCTTATGGAACGCAATGGTCGCAGGCTTTCACAAAATAGGCCACAGAAGTTTGTTAGCTATTATCAATCAATCTTGAGGTCTCAAGATGGAGTATTGTGCAAGAACAATATTTTTTATAAATGAACTATTTCAAATAATCTAGACTTATTACTAGACCAGATTTATAAAATTTGCATAAAATAAATTATAATTCTCAGATGAAGATAGTTGTTATAATCAAACTCTAAAGGAACAACTAATGGCAACCCACAACTAGAAATTGGGATGACCACAAGAATATTAGAAATCACAATGGTATGTTATCCTTGAGTAATCCAAAGGAGTAGGCTTCAACATCGATAATGAAATTGAATTACAACTACAATCCAAGCCCATAATCACTGCTCTAGCATAGGAAATAGTCAGCTGCAAATATTAAACTTGCTTCTCATTATATGCAAGATTAATTTTTTTCATAATGCAATCACTGATTCAAAGTCATTCCCTTGCATAAAGATGATTAAAATTACACTGACAAACAACAGGCTGTATAGTTTTTTTAAAGTGCAACAATCTTAGTATTTGTGAAATCACACTCATCAGAAGACATATAAGAAGGCAACTATGGTACTCTGGTTAGAACATACCTTGAACAGAATGGAATTTTCTTAGCCTTTTCTAGCATCCTCCCTATAGTTTACTTCAGCTCTCCCACCCATAGCTAAGTGTGTCCTCCCTTTCATAGCTTCATCCTATTTATAGAAAATTAACCCCTTGTCTAGAACCTCATTTTCCAAACACATGTTGAAAAATTTGAAAGACTTAGGAGTCAAGTCTAAGCACATGGTGGAAGATTGGGTCATTGGATCAAGTCTAACTAATAAATGCCTCTTTTTCAATTTTCCAATCTATCATTAATTCTTGTGGAAAAGAGTTCTCCCATGTGAGCCTTCATAAATATTGTTTCTAGAATGTACTCTCTTAAATTTATTTATTTATTCATTAAAAATTTTAAATCATTTCAAATAAAATTTCATTTTATTTCAAATTAAATATTATATTTAGAGATAGAGGACTATTAGGTTGTGACACTAGGAAGCAATTGCTTTTCCTCTTCCCCATTTATGTACCTCTTATTGTGAGTTAATTCATTGAGGCTTAATCTAGCTATTGCTTTCAATCTTGTCTGTATTACACACTCTTGTATTTTGATATCTTATAGGAGAATTCAATAGCATTTCTTTGGTGGATCAACCAGTGCTGACATTCTAAAAGTAGATCTCAATTCTCACATATTAAGGTAGATCTTCCATTAGTTCTTAACATAAAAGAAATAGTATAAGAATATTTTTAGTGTATTTCATTTCAATAATCTCCAATCTATAGACATTCATTTTCATTCAATGATATATGTACAAGAAGTGGAAGTGAAATGCTCCATGGAACATATATCAGAAGCATAAATAAATAGGGGTATACAAATGTTATGCGAAATAAACGCCTATGATCTATGGTAAAAGAAGGGGGTATTCTAATAGGAATGTTGTATTCTGAGGGTTAAAATTTAACATTGAGAGGTAGAAATGAAAATTAGGGGTATTATTCAAGATTCCATGAAAGCAACCATTATGAGATAAGCATACGAAGTGAATCTTTCAAGGTGATAAAGAAAAAGAAAACTTAAAACTATTGTAAAATGAAATATGTAATACTAAAAAATTACTTTTATTCAACTTGAACTTAAATATATTTTCCTTTAAACTAGACAATCGAACCAAAATGATGATAAACCATGGGAACAAATCAAAAAAAGTGAATTGAGGAAATTCAAAGGGAGGTGACGTGAAAACAAACTAAGCAAGCACACAAACCAAAAGAAAATATCTGAAATAAACAAAGGGACTTGGAAGAAACAAGGTAAAAGATAGATCTACAAAGTATAATGTCCTCTTTGATGTAAACAAAAGACACAATTGAATTCACATTTATTGTATCAAATCACACTCATCTTAGTGCATGTGAATTGAACCTACCAATTATTGTAAAATTCATCAAAATATTTGAACCTTGTTGTCTATCCAAGTATTTTTAAATACCACCGACTTCACAGAAAAAACCTGAGAATGATATAGAAATCATTATTGGCTAGCATTGCATTTTATGAGAGTTTAGAAGATAGAATCCAAAGATTATTAGAGATCAAGTTCACATATATAGAGTGAATTCATAGATACGAACTAGATCCTAAACAATGAACTCAACTCAACATAGAGCAAAAGGGAATATTCTAATTTTGATCCACATAAATGACTATCTAGGACATCTCTAGATTCTAAGGTGCATAGATTTCACTATCTGCATCAATTGGCACACATTCTTTAATTAGAAAGCTAAACAAAATTTATCTTCATAATATCTATTCATGGCATAATTATACGTGCTATTTATACTACTTAATCTAACTCATTGAACTCCAACAACTCAATTTAATCGAAATTAATTTAAACCTAATTATTTCATTAAATTAATTAATATTTAATTAATTGACCTACACTAAAATAAAAACTTATTTTTCCTTTTCAACGCTTTGGGTCTCATTGAATTTATTTCTTAAATATGTCAGATAGTATTTAGTTTTAATGTTATTGTCCATGATAGCAGTTATGTCACAAATAGCAATGACATTACTGGACGCATAACCCACTTTCCATTAGTTCGGTAACGTCTGTTTTCTATTGAATAAAAATATTAAACAAGCAATAAAACTCAAAAGGTCAAATATATTTATTGAAAGTCAATAGTTTCAAAATTTTCCACCACAAATTGCTTTTCTGCAATACTTCTATAAAGATTAAGTTATTGTTGAGTGGCAAGCAAGATAATAAACATCATATTGGCCCTCCTCCACTAGGCTTCTAATCTAAGAAAAAGAAGACTGATATATTCCATTTAGTAGAAGAAGACTGTAGAGTCTCAACAAACAAAACTAAAATAACTAACAACCCCTAATTATATTGATACACGATCATATTGTCTGGAGAGAGACAGATGCATCATTCAGTGCATCCATGCCTGCCAAGTTACAGAGTGGAATGAATCTAAAGAGTTTGTGCATAATAGCACATACATGTATTTTGGTCTAACAGCGGGAACCTTTTGTGCAGGTGAGAACACCTGCAGTTGCAGTAATAGAGCCCACAATAGAGGAAGGCCTTGCCGCCATACTCCAAGCTTTGGCATAGCTTGAGGATGCTCCAGCCCCTGATGCTGTGAAGAATGCCCCGTTTAACATCAGATCTCCCTCTGATCGCCAATTCCAATTCTTCCACGTATCTTCTGTTGCATCTTCATGCTTTGTCACCTGCACATTACTCATACTCGTCATAACTATTCTACATCCATTGTAAACCAAAGAGATAAATGAGAGACATGAGTTGTATAGGCTTTTTACCTCCTTTTTGAATCGATTGTCAGGGGCAAGGAATCTATTGCCTTGGCTGTTAATGGTAGGGTTTGCACTTCCCCCGATTGCGTACATTTCCCAGTGGGTGTAATCATTGTTCACCACATGAAAGTATCCATGTCGGCACCTGCATTAAAACATTAATTTTTTAAGCTTCAATGGAGAACAGACAGATAAACTTCAGCAAGTTGTATAGTTGTCTTGGTATAAGGATTACAGAATTCTTGTAAGATTTTATTCATACCTGGGCATACGCTGAACAAGCCCTTCTCCAAAGTGGTTGAATGCAACTGTTACTTGCATTTTAACGTCTTGGGTATAGTCGTCGTTGTGTCCTAGGAGCATGACCTGCAAAAAACCACTAAATATTTAACTAGAGCAATAGCTTTTTTAATTGATAACTTAATAGATACTAACATTATTTTATGTTTCTGTCCGATAATGGGCTTTTAGTACCCTTCTCTAAGATCCTGTGTGATAAAAATACAATTGTGATGGTTTTTTTAAGAAAAATAAATCTATGAGAGAGGAAATAAG
This sequence comes from Cunninghamia lanceolata, assembly GCA_027924645.1. Taxonomy (NCBI): domain Eukaryota; kingdom Viridiplantae; phylum Streptophyta; class Pinopsida; order Cupressales; family Cupressaceae; genus Cunninghamia; species Cunninghamia lanceolata. The sequence goes on along the minus strand of BSBN01001427.1, from coordinate 1,788,624 downwards.
CAGTTGAGCACCTTGTCATGGTGAGTGAAAAAGTTGTTTGAAATGGTGATAGCAGTGGAGCCCATAATGGCGTCGATCAGTCCATCTGCGCAGCTTGACAACGAACAGTGGTCTACCCAAATTGCGCTTCCTCCGAAGATGGAAATCCCATCTCCATCACTCCTGGTTCTATACCCATAATGGGTGGGGGAGCTCCTAACATTTGTATTTCCCGCAGGTTTACAGTCATGGATATGAACTCCATGAATGATGATGTTGTTCACATACTGTATTGTAATGCAAGCTCCATTTGCTATATGAACGTTGGCTCCTCTACCGTCAATAGTCTTATAACTGTTCATGATAAGCTCCTCCTTGAGTTGAATAACCATATCTCTTTGGAAAATAATCCAGAGAGGCTCCGTTTGAATAACAGCGTGGCGCAGAGTGCCGGGGCGAGGATTGACCGGGTCATTATCATTGGGATCTGTAACCACATAAAATCTGCCCTGCTTACCTCCAATGGCGTTCTTGCCAAATCCGATGGCACAGTCAGCCAGCCTCTTTCTGTTATTAACCCAGTTGGGATCACAACGCCAACAGTCGTCAATGGGGTTCCCCGTTCCACACGACAGAGAGCTCATCTACGATTATACTATAGCAGTTGACATTTGACTTAAAAACAATACCAGATATTTGACTTGTCATATAACAATATCAATACCATTTCGATGAAAATTTAAGAGGTCAGACTCTAAACTATTTTATAAAACATTCTGGAACTAGGCCAACGCGCACGTATTGCTGAAATGACAAGAAAAAGGCAACATGAGCAACAATATTTCAACTAATCTCCCGGAAAAAAATTAATATACAAAGTTTCAAGGACGTCTTGATTGGACGTGGCATCTTTATTCTTGTCTAGTTTCCATGGCGAGCTTATGTTTCCATGGCGAGCTTCTGCACATGACCCGCATTTCGCATACATATCCATATCATATCTTCTTGAGTGTTAGAAATTTCAATAGACGTTCGAAAATTGGGCAGACTATTCCCTCCTTCCGAAAGAAATGCTTCTCAATCTTACCCATGTGTATGTTGGTTTAGACAGACTTCAATTCCTGAGTAGATAGACGTAAAAGTGATGAGATATGACCCGCAACTTTGTCATCTGGTTATAAATGACTTTCCGCCATCAAACATGAACTTTTATAATTTCTCATGGAATTGCCCATAAAGCTTAGAATCTTATGCTCCCGTGTTCTTCCTAAATTTTCTCGCCAACACTAGAGATAATTGAGGAGTCATTTTGCATGCACGTGGATCCCATATGCTCTACCTATATTTTCCTTAATAATATTTCTCGCGAAATTTTAAAATTTGAGGATACAACTAGACTTAATAATATTTAAATTCAAAATAAGCAGCAAAGCTTTCTCCATTACGTTGCTTAGTATTACAAAGATCTAACATTGTAAGATCATGCTTGACATTGTAGGATAAATGTGCAACAAATTTTCCTGCTAGGTCGGGGAAGGTATTGACAGTGCTTGGAGTTAAATGTGTGAACCAATCCAAGGCCTAACCTGTCAAACTTTGTGGAAAGAGTTTTAATAGGTACACATCATTATAGGAAACTTCTTGACAAGCCATGAAAAATTCTTTGATGTGATCTCGAGGGTCTCCCTTTCCCTTGTATTTGTCAAATATGTGGATTTTAAAATTAGGGGGAAAAGAGGTCATTACAATAGATCAGTCGAGGAGGTAGGGACAAAGGCCTTCAAATTTATAACGTTTGCATTGAGTCCCATCTTGTAACCCTTTAAGAGCATTTTCATTTCCTATCACTCATGATAGAAGGAGGTACCAAGATGCAGAATAGATGGTAAAGATGAGATGTAGTTGGTAGCTCTAATTGGCAAAGGTTGTGTGATTCTAGGATGAATAGGATTTGATGTTGTGGGATTTTGTATAGATTGTTGATATGTATTTTGTTGTGGAACGAATGATGGTATGGTGAGTTGATGTGGGATTACTTTTATGTGTTGATATATTAGGTTGGTACGATTGATGTGTTATTTATGATGAGATGAATGGAGACATCATGGGTTGAGGTGAGGTATTTCGATAGATGCATGTGGGATTAGATTGAAATATTTACGGGTTAGGTTGGTATGATTTCTGTGTTGGTTGTGAGGACATGACTGAATGATGTCATCTGGGTTGATATGAGATTGAATGTAATGGAATATAGGGTGGTAATGTGGATTGGATTGGAGTTGTGTGTTGAGGGATGGAAAGATGTGAAAGTAAAGTTTGGTGTAAATTGGAAAATGTGGGAACATGTTGATGGGATGCCATAGAAGGGATTGTGATTTTTGGGGGAACTGATGAAGTGGGATTTTGATGAGATGGAGGTGGTAGGATGCTACCATCTACTTATTGATCATTGTGGTGGGTGATATGGTCACGAGTTGAGTGTTTATATGAATGATCTAAAATATTTTCAAAGGTGAGTGGTGGTGATGAATTAGGGTGGATGAGATCGTTGAGTTTTATCCTGTCAAAGTTAGGAGGGAGTTTAGTCCCTTTTTTGATAACATATTCTAGGAAAACATATTTATTATCACCTACAAATTGGTCCATCTTAGTGTGAGTCCCTTCATTTCTAAGAAATTCCATTAATCAAGGTGAGTGCTCAAGTTGATGAATGAGACTTACATGCTCACTTGGGTTGTCAAGGCCACCATGAGCTGAAGAGGGTCCAATTAGTGCATGAGGATCCATGTTCTTCTTGGTTTGAAATCTAGTTATGGGGGCATGAAATGATGAGGTGACTAGGGTGATGTGGACTTGAGAGTGTTTTGATGACAATTAATATGGATTTGATTATGGATGATGATGATGATTGGGGAAGTGCCTTGAGAGTGACATTGGAATGAATTTGGATAAAAAAAAATTGATGGACCTTGATGATGTTGCTAAGGTTGATTGATTGGAGACTTTTGGTTGGATTTGATGGTTTATGAATGGAGATTGGGTGTGATGGTTGGAGGTCCATTGAGAATGATTGGACTTGACTTGACTTGATTTGATTAACAAAGGTTTATGAAGGTTTGATGGATTTAGATTTGGTTGATTTGGATTCAAGGCAATCAGGCTATAGATGATTTGGCTTGGTAGATGTGCTTAAGAATGATTAGAATTGGGACAAGGATTAAGATTCTAGACCATATTGGATAATGATGATTTGATTTGATTTGTGGATGGGGATTGACTTTTGTACTTAAGATAGGCTATGTTCTTAAGTAAAGAGTTTGAATTGGCAATTATTAAGGTGAAAAATACCTTAGATGGATGGTTGATTTTGGATTGCTATTTAAGATAGGAAAGTTCTTAAGTAAGACAATGATAAAGGATGGTGGGCTTGATTAAGGGCTTGATCTTAATTCATGAATTATGGGGTGAAAAAGGATGATATGGCTTGAAGGATAAATTGAATGATAGGGATTTGAATATGGATTAAGTTGTGATTAGAATAGCAAGGGATTTGGTCATGACTTGGATTTGGATTTTGATAGATAGTGGATTTGGTTTAAATGTGGATTTGGATCTCAATTTTTTAAACCTTTGGAAAAAGGACTTTTGTGTTTAGATCTCTCTCAAAGTTGGACTTTGGACTTAGGATATTCAAGGTTTTGTAATGTTTAGATGTATTTGGATCAAGGAGATATTCACAAGTTTATCACAAAGAAAACACACCAAGTACATGAACAAGACTATTACCAAATAGCTAGGGAATGCAAGGTCATGTACCATCTATACACCCCTTACCATGGAGGCCAAGGCCTTGGCCATAATGAGCTCTATCTTTACAAACTTAGAAGCATAGTGTGAGTAACTTCCTGAGCCTAACTGGTATTTGTTGTACCACAAAAAAAGGGTGGCCAAAAGTTCTTAATATAGGTCGTACATGTAACTATGGGATGTCCTTGTTATATGCTCTAGGTAGGTGAGGCCAAAATCTATGAACATGGTTGAATCTAGTTCCACATCGCTTTGACTCCTTATACAAAGGGGCATCAAGGCTATGCCAAAACCGTACGATGATGGCTCCTTTGAGGCGAGTCTTCTAATTCTCACCCCCTTTAATATTCCCTACTGAAACACATGTTTTGGGTCATCCCCTAAGGTGATGAAATCATTAGATAAGATCATGAAAGGGAAAGAATTCCAAGTGCTTTTCATTTCCAAGATCATCTTTCAATGCAAGGGAAGAACATACATAACTTGGATCCTTGGGTTTAACACAACAAAAAGTAAACTATGAGGTATTTTTGATCTCCAAGATCACGTTGTGGTGTGAGGAGAGAGCATATGCAGCAACTGACTTACACAAACACAACAAACAAGATTAATTGACTTTTAAGAAAATTAAATGTGCAACTAAGCTAGTGATAAATATAGTTGTAACATGCTTTCTCATATTACTCAGAATTACACATACAATTTACTAAGAATGTAAAAGAACATGATAAAAATGAGTGAATTTTTTTATACATCATTTGCATAATCACAAAGAAATAAAGCATATCTTTTCTAAATATTTTCAACCTTGAAATTATAACATATTCAAAGATAGAATCATAGTTAAATCTTTCACATTACATTTATAAATAATTTGCACTTGGAAAAATAATAATTTTACCTCATAAGTTTGACTTGTTACCAAATTTTATTGGCAGCAAAATTAGGCTGGGTTGTAAGAGTTGTTTTCTAATGCTTTCAGGAAGCAAGTGACTTCAAATGAGGCAGGAAGGAAGAGAAAGTATCCGATCAAAATAGTCAAGAGAGAGGCTTCAGCCTCTACAAATGTTTATCTAACATGTTTGTTCACTGTGCAGATACAGGTACCTGAAGACAATATATCCGAAAATAAATAAATAAATAAAAATTAAAAATTAAAAAAAAAATTGGCAGGGTCATAACTCCTCTCTAATTTATCAGAATTCAAAGCTTTTGGACTCATTAGAAAGATAAACCAATTATCTAGTTTGTGTTGTAGGTTGCCAGTGAGTTGCCTTGATTTCGTTCTGAAGGCCTTTGAAAATGCAATTTACTAAGATTTAGAAAGTATTTAAAAAAATTTATATTTTTGAAATTTTCCCAAAAATACCATTCCGGACTTGATCAAAAGTCTTTCAAGGTACACAAAAATTGGAGAGGACTCAAACTGAAGGGCAGGGTCATGCAGAGAGAGATATTTGGAGTTCTATTTTTGACATGACTATTTTTGGCAGTTTCTTGGTCAAGGACTTTGAGACTTGGAGTTCCGAGCTATTTTTGCTCATCTTGGAGGAGTTTTGGGGCCTAAATTTTAGGCTTTTCACTTGTGCTCACCCAGCAACTTGGAGTTACTTTTTCAAACTCATTCATGCATATTTTCAAGTTCAATTGAGTTGGAGTTGACTACCCATTCACTTTTTGGGGACAGTTTTGTATTATATAAAAAAAGCTTATGCTTTTTTTTCCTTAGTTCTTGCTTTTTTGGCTTTGCATATTGCAGAGAAAGGGATTGTCTTGTAACTCAGCCATTTTTACATTTTTTAGTAGCAGATTTTTTATTGTTATGCAAAGATTCCTTTCAGTTTTTAATACAATCAGGGGTTCTTTCCAAATTTAGGTGTCTTGTTCATTATGTGAGTGATTTGATGAGAATTTACTATAATGTCCCCTTCTAGACTCATGGTTAGTCCATCATAGAGTTCCCATGGACTAGCAATTTGGTTAGGGAACTAGGTTAGAGGTTGTGTCAGTGGAGGAAAGATGGTTCAAGGGCAAAGAATCTAGTTGGCACCTCTGGAGTTGGCTTAGACTGCTTGTGGTCAGTACTTAATATTTTTAGTAAGTTCAAGGTAAGTGTCAGTTCAGCATTTTCAGGGTGGCATCGATTTGTCTCGTTGAGGGTTTTCTGACGAGCTATAGATCATTGCATTTTGACACAATCTTGGTAGTTATTTTAAAGTCTGAAGTTATTAATGGTATATTTTAATATGGACTTTTTAATATAAAATGGAAAAGTGACTTTTAAGGAAATTGAAGACATAACTTTAAGTTGTGACCATGGGTGCCCTTCCCTAGGGAAATAAAAGTGTTTTAAAAGTTAATTTTTGTCTTTAATTCCAAACGCCCATCTTGGAGGGGAAATAAAAAGAGGTTTTGGACCTCATTTGCTTATGCTTGATTTGTGATATTTTCTTCTTGTGAGCTCTACTAGGGTTGGCTATTGTGAAGGGTTTGAGGATTCGAACCAGAGGCTTGTGGAGATGAAAACATCCATAGGTAACGGCATTCTATAAGTGTGGAAGACCACCCAATGGTGCCATTGACAATGGATGCATTCAGTATTCACTCATGAGCTTCAATGGAGTTGATATGTTACGATTTTGAGGTTTCCGAGGCTACGGCATTTTGGGTTATTATTGTGAGCAGTTTATAAACCAGATTATAGTAGATTCATGGGAGTTTGAGAGAGTTTATGACTGATGCACATTTCCCTTGGCTGACTGTACCTTTTAGCATAGGTCGTACCTTCCTATGGATACATATTGGTGTTGTTAAATGCTTCTTTCTTCTTCCTGGAGGGTCGATTAGTGATTGTGAGGACTGCAGATCATTTCCTAAGGGTTTAAGAAGGTGTTTATGTGTTGTTGCTATTGTTTATTGGAGGCATCTAGAGCCCTTTTATCTCTTGTCAAACATTGTTTGCTCATTCTTTGTGGCTTCTGAAGTTAAGAAGTAATTTTCTAGCTATACCCATTGTTGGTCCAGTTCAGGTTGTTGTATCAAGTTGCAAAAATCTATATGGGTATGTCATAGTAATTAATATTTGACTATTTTGCTATCTGGGTCTTTGTTAGTTTATCCATATCCATTGTATATTTTCTAGGTTTTCTATATATGCTTTATATTATCTGCTTCAGCAACACATCTATAGAAAAATTGAAAATATCTTCTGCATTGTTCTATCTAGTTCTAAAAGATCACATAAATTAATAAAATCACACATAAAAAGATCTTTTAAAAAATGCAAACAGGTATGGCACATTACAACCTAGAGGTGTGTGGAAGTGCTAGTTTGGAAGTAGTGCTGAGTCAAGTGTTGAGGATGCTTTAGAGGTTTAAGTCTTGGAAGATGATAGGCTCCTAGTTGGTGATGGATTTCATGAAGCAAGTGGCCTAGGTGGAGGCCTGGATGATGCTCTAAGTGTTATATCCAATTAGGATTTGGAGACAGGGTTGGTGTTTACAGCAGTATTGGTTGTGGCACTAAACTTAGTTCCAGTGCCAATGGTGTATATTGTTGGGAAGTTGATGGTGGTGACATTGGTGTTTCTTTCAAATGGGGCACTAGGGGAGATAATTCAAATGATTGATCAGTGTTGGACCTAGGCTTGGGGGTTGCATATGTGGTGATTAGGTGGAAGCATTGGTGTAGGGACTGGTGGCAATTATCATGTGAATCCTCCAATTGGTGGAGGATCTGAACCTAGTGGAGGTCCTGGTGGTGCTTGGATGGAGACATGAGTTGAGGCAACAGAGATAGTTTGACGGAGTTGCTGAAATGGGTCTGGTGGATGCACCATTCATAGTCTTGACAGTGTGGTTATATGTGGCCTGGTGGTGGTTGTTGGTGGTAGATTGAGAGTTGGTTCTAGTGTTGGCTATGGTCTTTGTGTTGTTGTAGGATGGGTCGTAGTCTTGGTGGTGGGATCAGTGGAGTCTGAGTGGACTGGTTGGTGACTTGGGTGGGGTTAGTTGTGGTTGTGATTGTGGGATTCTAGGTGGAGTTGGTGAGAGGGCCAAATTCAAATCTTGGCTTTTATGACCTAAATAGGATTTTTTTTCCTTCTTTGTCCTCACAATGGGTAGTTTTTTGGTGAATGAGATAAACATTTATGTTTGCTAGCTTCGTCTGTAGTGCCTTTTATAGATCTATTTAGGGGGCACCTTAAATGATTTTGTACTAAAAGCCTTTAAGGCCCTCATATCAGTAGATTGACACATCAGAAGCATTTTATGTTTGCACCTATTGTTTTTTATTTACATATTGTTTATCAACTCATGTTATTTTCTTGTATATTCGTATGGACTTAAGGTTAATCGACATTCACTTTGGTCAGCTATTGTACCTATCTACATCTAGTCTCAGCTTATTTTTGTACTTCCTTCCTTTTATTTTAATGCATTTCTTATGGGTGATTTGCACCTTTTCTCAAAAAAACATTTATCTTCCTCTTATAGCTTACATTATGAGAACCTAGTGTTAGTAAACAATTTTGTCGCTACTAAATTTACAAGACTCACCCAGTGGGCAACACCATGCTTTACTGAAAAATGGACAAATTAATATGAGTTCAACGATCTACTTTGTGTTTGAGAGGGGTAGCTCGCTCATATGATGGGGGTTTTTGGATTTTGAGTAATTTTAACTAGAAAGTACAAAAAGTTAGGAGAAAGAAATATGAGAGAAAAAGAAAGGATATATGCCTGTGAGCACAAGAAACACAACACAAATTCCCAAATGGGAAAAGGAATAGACTAGCTACAACAGCAAAAAGTCCTCCCAATACATGTATACCAAGAGCAAGTACAAAAGATTATAGCATATGAAGGTACTGACTGAACATACAAACAATCAACACATAAAGAAAAAATATGAACATAAGAACACATTTCTCCATTAGAGGAACGATAAACATAAGAACAACATTGTCTATTAATGTTTGAAAAACAAAACTGGGCTAAAAGTCTCCAGTCTATCTCCTATACATAGCTCTCTAGTTACACAGGGCAACAAAAACATAAAAAATTTGGAACCCCCTTTGCAAAGGACTATTGATGAGTTTTTAAAGGCCTCCTTCACTCATCCATAACTGTTTCTTGAAATGACTCCTCATTATTTAATTTTTCCAATTTGTTTTCTAAAAGGATGACTTTTGGAATCTCCCATTAGCTCAAAACTGAAGTCATTCAATAATAAAAACAAAGCGTAAACTCCACTAAAGCATGATACCATATTGAGGCTAGAATACTTAAGGTCTCCAGTTGCCAATAATGTCCCCTCTAGGCTAAGTGTCGGTAGTGTCATCACCAAACTCTATACCTTTCTTATATAATGGTTAACTTCAGAAACAAAATTGGTCATAAAAGATTTAGTAGTTTGTGTCAAGTGCTCTCCCAATATAGTGCATAAAGAATAAACACTAATTATAACTTGATATGCCGCAAGTGTAATTGATCTCAAGAAAGTAACTAGATAGGTGATAAATGTGTAAAATGTCATCTTGGACATCATGGTTAAGAATACAGGACTAGAATTACCATATATATGAGAGTTTGTTGTAGCCCATGCTATTGTCGCTTCCATACCATATATCTAGCATCAAATGATAATAATTATGCCATAGGTGAATGGTTGATTTAGGGTAGTTGGTCAAATAGAAACCATAGAAGGAAACCACCTTTAAAATCCTTCTATCTCTTTGTGGCTAATAAAATAGAGTGTACTTCTGAAACCAAACAATATCAATCTTCTTTTCGCACAAATCAGTACACAATACACAAGGTTGACTATAGGTTAGGCACTAAAAAGAAATGTGTGGCTCTTCTATTTAGTTTTAAGTTAAGATACTATATGGCCTTCCTCCAAATTGCACTGATCATAAGTAATATGGAAGCTCTATGGACCATATTATTGTTTGCTACCACTCACCTCCTAATTGAAAGAAGTCTGATTGAATAAAATGCAAAGAGGATGTTTTAACATCTTATTGTGTGCATGTATTAACAATACAAGGTATCATTAACAACTCACTGTCAAAACTAATGAAACAATATATTTTCTACCAATAGGAACTGCTCAACACTCTGGTATTTAACCATTTCTATCAAAAGCCTAGTGCTCTAAAGTTCCTTCCACATTTCATATGCATGTCGCCAAATGATTTATTACTATAATATCTAAAATGAAAAACTCACTAATTGTGTTTTTGCTAACATGGCATGAGCTAGGACTGCACTGAAAAATAGTATAGCTTTTGCTAATTGTATTTCTTCAAAAGTTTCTAAATCTTTTCGATTTTATGTATATCCAATAGTCATTGCACAATAGCATTTTTATTTTTCTATTTGAAATTGCTTTCTCTTCTTAAGCCATGAATTTTGTCCATGGTTCCACAATTTCCATGCATGGAAATTAGAATGTTTCCAAATATAATATCTGACAAATTTTTTTTTGCGTTCTATTTTTAATTTAACACTAGATGGTGGTGTTCTGACGAAGGTTAAGGGATTTGGCACTACACAATCCAATAGCACCTATTAGAATGTTTCATGCCATGAATTTTGTGTTATTTTTCTTCAAGAAGCTAATCTTTATTCCTTTATGTACATATCTTGCAATACTCCCATCTCATGCATTTGAGCAACAGACTCAGTTTTCCATACATATACCTAGAGGTTTTAGTCCATGCTTTTACATTTTGCATGTCTATCTGCTTGAGGACTTTTAGTTTAGGTAGAGGAAGGTGTTATTCTACCAGTTGCATTGGCTTGAAAGTTTCTAAAACCTTTTAAACAAATCCAATTTAACGTATCTTGCGATCATTGCATTCTAAGAGCTGGCATTTTTTTGTATTTTGTTTTGAAACTAACATATTAAAACACTTCATCAGCAAAGAGTATAGTTTCAAAACTATAATATTTGTTGATTGACGATATGTGGAGTTTATGAACTTGAAAAACTAGTGATAACAAACATTTTGAGAACCCCAACTAACTCACAGACAGCGTCTACTCTTCCACCAAGTTCCTTAATCTAAGACTTGGAGCTTCATGCTTTCTAACTCTGTGTCAAAACTAATACTAGTGACTGAGTTTGTTGGCAATAAAAACATATCAACTATTGCATATTTCAATTGAGAAGCAATTCTAGCTTCTAAATGATCTTTACATTCAATGTTAAGGTTGTAGCTTAATCATACACAAAACAAAGAAAATAGGAAATCAAGAGGTACAAAATGCCCTTCAATAGGAAGAAGTCTGGTAACACATTCTAATAATTCATTCAAGTTGACATTTCTCTTTTGTTCTTGAACTATACCACATGAAACTTGTTGTCTTTTCTCCCCAAGTATCTATTTGGTGCCATATTGAACAATCACTCGACTGACTATCATCTCTTCCGTTCCTTATTCTTGCATTGAAACAACAATCCTCTCAAATAGTTTCATTGACATGGTTAGAAGATCCTTTAACCACCATTCACTATTTGTCATTTGTCTTGAACTCTATGCATCTACTCACAATTTGAATTTACTCAGCTAATGGAAGCAAATCTTCACATCTCTTAAGAACAACCAACTTTGAAGGACAACTTGAGTAATATATAGATCACTTCTCTCATAAAGGTTTCCCTTGCCATACTCTTTAATCATTTCTAGAAACTTTGTTGCGCATCTCAAAGTAGCAACATTGAAGGGGTCCATATATCACTAACCAATAATAGAAGTTTGCAACAAGATAAAATATTTCAAGTTGTAATTTCAAAGTGATCTTTGACGCATTGGATAGATTTCATTTCAAATATCCACTTTTTGAAACAAGAGGATACGTATGGAGCTTGAAGTTGCAATTCTCTACATGAACAATGACATTGGTAGGCAAACCTGTTGCTTTACACCTATCCACCATTTAGTGACCTCCTTATTTGATGTCTGATGACAAATTTACCTATGTTGGAATCAAAAGTTACAATAGTCTGGATGCCTTATTGCCTCAGTGACTACAAAATCTTGAATTGGGTTCTCTAAAGAATATTCAATAGCTTTTGTATATCCAAATATAATGAACCCAAATGTTTTGTATGCATTAGGAATACTCTAGACCTCTAATACAAATTGCAACCAAACTGGACAAGTAATTATTCTTCAAGGGTGATTGAGAATTTATAGTCCAGACTGAATGATAAATAATTAGATGCATTATGGCAAGAAAGGTTCAAAATTCCCATGTTTAAAATTTTTGGGCAACAACAGGCTGTAATTGGGGATTGTTTTCCATGATGGAAAGAAGAGAACTCCAGAATCTTGAGTTTGACAAGTGCCTATCCATTGGGCCATAGAGTCATCAATAATCAATGAAACACGAAAGGGAACAACAAGAGACTTGACCCAAACCAAAATCAAAATGAAACAACAACACACACTCAATAAGAAATGGAAAGCAAACCAAAACTCCAATGTACCCCAAATGTGTACAATACACCCCAACTACTCCAATAAATTATGCAAAGCTATTAACTAGTTGGGAAAAATAAGTGCCTCTTCAAAAAAGAAAAATGTATCTGTGAAGCACTTGCAAACTAAGAAGCAACCTCATGACCGCAGACATAAATCTAGAATTTATGAAGCAAAAGGACTCTAAGAAATGTATAGCCAAACAACCATTTGACATCATATACCTCTGAAGCATCCTCAACATGGTCTTGCATATGATTACTTTTACCTTCATGTATTGCAGTAAACAAATTGATATCCCATGCCTGAAAATGATTAGTTGAATCACCAAAATACCAATCTTTAGCTATATAAATCTCATGTGAGATTGAATGTGGATCATTCTTTTCTGAAATAGGCCAGAAATCTGCACTATAAATAACATCATTATTGACTTCGAAACTACTTTCAAATAAAATAGTTTCATCCTTCTCTATAGGAAATGACTCAACAGTTCTATGATCCACCAAATTATCCTCTTCTACAACCTATTGAACCTATCCACAAGAGATTCAATGGATAATCAAATAAAGACATTTTCTTCACTTACCCCTAATATTCTGCATGCCATGGTGAATGCCAGGATATGGTCTTCTGTATCTTGATAATTCTCTCTGCTAAACATTAAGAAATACTTTCTTGATCCTTCAGGTAGAGGTGAATATTGAAGCAAAGAAAGAAGTCCAAAATGATTTCCCAACAGCTTAGAAGAAACCAATGCCATAATGCAAATATGAAAAATCAATATTTACTTGAAGTCAACAGGAGTTCTTGCTGAAATTAATTCTTCTGAGTAAAGTTTGCTTCATAGAATCACCAAATTCTGTCTTGGAGGAGGTACCTTTAAATTTCTGGGAAATAAGAGCACTAATAGTTCACTCTCCCCAGTAGAGTCGTAATAAACTATTGGTAAATAGTTTTGTCACTACTAAATTTGCAAGACTCACCCAATGGGTAGCAACAAACTTTACAAATAAATGGAAAAATCATTGTGAGTTCAATGATTCTCCTCTATGTTTGAGAGGGGTAACTCCCTCATATGATGGCGATTTTTGGGTTTTTGGTACTTTTAACCAAAAAACATGAAAGGTAGGAGAATGAAAGATGAGAGAAAAAGAAAGGAAATCTTCCTTTGCGCACAAGAAACACAACACAAATTCCCAAATTAGAAAAAGAATAAACTAACTACAGAAGCACAAAGTATTCCCAATACCTATACCTTCATATTTTGTAATCTTTTGTACTTGCTCTTGGTGTACAGGTATTGGGAAGGCTTTGTGCTTCTGTAGTTAGTTTATTCTTTTTCTCATTTGGGAATTTGTGTTGTGTTTCTTGTGCTCACAGGCATATTTCCTTTTTCTCTCATATTTTATTCTCCTATATTTTCATACTTTTTGGTTAAAAGTACCCAAAACCCAAAAACCCCCCATTATTTGAGGGAGCTGCCCCTCTCAAATGTAAAAATGAATTGTTGAACTCACAATGATTTCTCCATTTGTTAGTAAATCTTTTTGCTGCCCATTGGCTAAGTCTTGTAAATTTAGCAGTGACAAAACTGTTTACTAACACCTAGTTGACTCAAAATCAAATTAAAAGTACTGATATGCTTTTCAACCAAGTCTCCCTCCATTTTTAATGAATAATGTTTCCCTTTACGACATAACTTATTAAGAAGACATTTTGATATGTAAATATCATATATTATCTTTCACAAGTTGAATTTATTTGTCTCCTTTAAGACATTCAAGAGAATACGATTTGCAAAATGCAAACAAATGGTTTCTCATTCCTTCTTGTCCATTTTGTTCAATCTTCAGTATGTTAGAGTAGCCAAGATCAACCATCAAGAACTAGAATCACTTCCTAAGAGAGAATGAAGCAGACATTGAAGGATATCAAAGTATCATATGATGAACCTATTCCTATCTTATGTGATAATGCAAGTGCTATCAACATTTCAAAGAATCTAGTAATGCATTCAAGAACAAAACATATCTCAATCCAGTATCACTTCCTAAGAGAGAAGGTTGTATAGAATGAGGTGAAATTAGAGTACGTGCCTATGAAGGATCAAGTTGTAGATATCTTTACAAAGGCTCTTCCTAAGGATACTTTTGAGTATCTCCAGCATAAGTTAGGGGTTATTTCCCCTCCTTCTTTTAACTTGATGCATACATGTGTGCATCTATCTTGGAAGCATTTCAAGATACATTCCTTGTCCTAGACTAATTTTTTAATCTACCTCTTAGGGGGAGTTGGTTGATGTAATCAAATGGAGCATACCTTATACCTCTAAGGGGGAGAGTACAAAAAAGTGAAAGTAGTAGAGAAAGAGGAAGTGCTTGTTGGTATTGCAAATATTTCCCTTTGCCATTAATGACAAAGGGGGAGAGAGTTGAAGAAATTGAAAAACCATTGTGTAGGAAAGATTGTGTAGAAAAGTGTATGAAGAGTAAGAATTGCTCCAGTTAGTGGGAGTATTACTGGTTGTAGAGCTCTACTTAAAAATTATTATTTTTGTTGATGGTTTTTCAAAGATACGGTTTTTTCATCAATGATAATGGGGGATATTGTTGGAAGATTACTAGTGTTGTCATTTATGTCAACCTCCAGCAGATGGGTCACTTGGTTTCTAAATACTTTTGAGAAGATTTGAATAAAAAGGTGTACAACATGATAGAGGCATGTTTAGTGTTATGCTCTGCATTTCTTTATAATTGAAGATATGCTTATGTGTTTTGGAAGTAATGATTAGAGGTATTCAGAGGTATTATATCCAAAGTTCTAGGTTCTAGATCATGCGACAATGGAAGATGTGTTTAGCAGAATGTTTTGACTATGAAGAAGGTTGTCTGGGTAAAATGAGATTACTCCACATCTCTCTACATTAAGGTTTCTTGTCTTGTGGATCTGTGAAAGTGCTTATATTGTCTATATCTACCTTCCCTTGATTATTCTAGTGTTGATCTGATCTACATGTTTAGTTCATGTGTTGGTGTTCAATAGCAATGGATCCTGATGTGTAAAATGAAGATATTCTTTATTTCAAATGGTTGTGGTAGTATTGTAGAAGATTATAATGATGTTGGATATTTTAGAAAGGTGTGTGGATGTTGTGGAGTGTCTCTCTATAATTAGTATGATGTTATTAAACTTGGAGAAGCGTGGATGTGGTCATTAGCTCAAGTTTGGCCAACCTGGCTTACTAGCGCTATTTATAGATGTACCTCATGGATTGTGGATGTGATGAGAAGCATAGTGATACAAATTTGAGTCCTATTTAACCCTTGATGCAGTCCAACTAAACTTCTTTTCACCTTGGAAGTGTTTGGTGCTAACCTATTTGGTGTTGCATGTTTGAGGTGAACACATTTTATTAAGGCCGACCTAATTGAGATTGTTTTAGGTCGTGATAGTATAAATAGAAGATGAAGTTTGAGTGGAGCATCTAGAGAAAATGATGTGAATGTGAATCAAGGGTGGTGAATTGAGTGCAAGATTAAATTCCTATGACTCTCAGATGCAGTGAGAAGAAGGTGTCTACATTTTAGTTTTCTTGAAGTTGCTAGAGGCAGTGAGCCAAAGGTTACAGATGGCACGAAGTTGCTGTGGTGGATTTCTCCTATTGCTTTGAGATAGGGAACCTATCTGTAATAGTCCTGTTCTATTCTTCTCTCTACTGGACAGTGAGTCCTTTTGGTAGTGAGCCCTTGCTAGTGAGCCTATTTGTTTTCAGTGTTGCTATTCATATATATGTGAGCTAATCCTCACCGTAGTTTTTCCCTTCCTAGGTTTTCCACGTAAATATGGTGTTCTTATGTGTTTGAATGTGTTTGCAATGATGCTTCATATGTTTACATTCTACTAATGCATAATAAGAGGTTGGTGTTTGAAATTTCTTTGAGGGTTTAAAGTTTTAATACACAACTAATTCACCCCCCTTCTTAGTTGTCCTATTCATACTAACACAGATTGCATGTGAACCAATCATGGAGAATGTGGGAGCCAAGAGATTTAAGCTTGCATGCTAAGAGTGTAAAACATGGAAGAAGGAATTCAAAGTAATAACTATGTTGAGGCCTCTGCTCTCTTATGGGGAGTTAAATTGGCTATTTCTTTGGGCTTTCCTCATTTGCATATATAGGGGGACTCTAAACTTGTCCTTGATTCTATTAACAATGCCTCGGTCTGCAGGTGGAGGCTTAAGGATATCATTGTGGATATCTGAATCCTTATTCAGAGGATTTCTAGAGTGGAATTCTCCCATATCTACAGAGAGGGGAATGGAGTTGCTGATGCTCTCACATATTATGATCAACAATTTATGAATTGGCAATGTTGGCACCAATATAACAATATTCCTGTTAACATAAGGGAACTAATTCAAAAACAAATGACTTGTCAAGGATGACTCATCACATTGAGAGTGCCAGCCTGGCTGGACGGTTATTTTGTGCGAAGATGATGTGGATGTTTAAGTATAGGGTTATTATGAGATTGTACTTTTCTGACTAATTCCATTTTAGCATTTTTGATCACTCATGTTAAGATGAGTTGGATATGTGATGATGATAGTGAATTTAAAAATATCATATTTGAGTATGGGAAAAATTGGCAACAATTGGAGATTGTGAACGTGTTTCAGGATATTAAGGACTCATGCATGTTGGTTTATTGCTTCATTTATTATTTCATCATTCCTTTCAGTGCACCTAGAATTATTGTGCAAAGACACTTTATGGAAAGCTATCTTTAGCTCTATGTTCTCTGTGTTTTCGAGTGTAAGGCAATAATGATGGGAGACAAGATTCGCACTAAGCCAATATCTTGTTGTGAATTTAAGGACATTGCTATTGTTTGGCATTATTCTAAGGAATGAGAAGCATGCTCTATCACTCGGCTATGCTCAACCTAACTCTGCTACAAGAACATCAGATTGAGCTAATGGTGAGGATGAGGAGAAATTTAAGAAACTTGATGAAATCATGGAATTTCTAGTTAAAGGCTGGGAGGATGTATATACTTAGTCTTTTTTCTCTTTATGTTTTATCCTATCTATCTACTGCTACTTACTTTTTGTTGTTTATTGGCTATATTTTCTTTTAATGTTGTAATTGGTTTGGGTGGCTCTTTTTGTTTGAGAGCCTTTGCTGTCTCTTTTTGTACTATTGTTGTAAGGGTTCGGCCCCTAGTTTTTGCCCGACTTATATAATAAAAAACATGGAAGAGGGAATTATAAAGATGATTTTTGGAGGCATACAAGTTTGGACAAAGTGTTAGTTATGAATAGAAGGAATAAAAAATGGCTCTATATCAAGAACCAAATGGATCCCATACAACTATATAATTGTAGGATGCTAGCACAATTGGGTAGATGTCTACACACTCACACTAATTTCCAAGAAGAAATGGCTGAAAAATAATGTGAAATGGACACATCAAACAAAAATACTAAAAATATAAAACAAGAACATAAACACATCAAGCTTGTCATCTAGATTAGGAACTAGGCTAGGAAAGAGAGATAAAATGGTTCATTAAACATACTATAGTAATGGACACTAAAATATGCACAATTTGTAGGGTCAAAATTGTAGGGTATGCAATTTTTGACCTTACACCTATATGGCATAGTTAATCATTTCACAATACATAATATTACAAAGAAAGCATTACTTTGAGATTCTTTGCCCCATGATTCAAAGGCATGACTCTAAATTGGTACCAATCTCTAGGCTCCCTTTTAGTTGGTGATTATGGCCAATTAGGGAAGGATCTGATGAATAAATCTAAGGAAAAATGAGATGCTACATCCCTTCTCAAGAAACTCACAAATATAAAAAGGGGCCCCAATAGAAATGCTCAATGACTTCAATAATAGTTTCTAGAATACTTGCCAAAGAATTTTGTTGTAGGTCCAACACCCATTAGGTATGGCTTATATTTGTTACTTAAAAGTAATAGACTATGATGGTTAAGTCATTTGAGCCTTGTTGGATGCCTATGATAAATTTATTGTATCTGAGAAATGTTTAATTTGAAAATATTGAGGTTATCCTCTAGGCCCTCCACACTTTTATTTCCAAATATACAACCTCTTTACAACCCTACTACTAATGCTCAAACCATGACCTAATAGGTTATTGATCTAATGATGATCCCAACAAATAAGACAACCCTAAGATATCATTTTGTAGAACTTCCAACCCCTAGTAAGCTTCACAAGGTTCATATTTTACTTAAAACTATGTCCAATAGGGTCAAGACACTTAAAAGACAACAACATTTTGAACCGGATGCCTACACATCTAAACAATTAGCATCCCCCATTATAGAAACATAAATTTATCAAGGAAGTTAGGGTTAAAAACCCCCTAAAACAACCAAAGTTACTAGCAAAGGGACATTCCAACTTAAAAAGTTTCTTAACTAGCCCCAAACCTAGTTAATTCCTATTAAACTTTGTCTCCAATAAATCCTTCCTAATCTAATTAGGGAGTTAGTCATGGTGTAGAGAAATAATGTGGATGAATCCCCTCTATGGTATTATCATTGTTCATCTCCCCATACTTTTACTACATGTCTCCATAATAACTATCCCTAGGTCACTTCCCTTTCTATATAATCTAATGATAGAAATCCAGATGACACAATGTAGAATACGTTAATAGGGCTAGGCCAATTTGCCTAGGAATAGACTTTAGTAACTTGGGAAGAATGTGAGGCTTATACACTCGTTAAGCCAACATATACTTTTGAGGCTACAACTTAAATTTGAACACTTCACAAGAACTAAAGAGGGAGCAATGGAGGAACAAACTCAACCAACACCAAGTATTTAAAAGGGGTCAGTGGCCCCTTCCTTCAAATTACTAATAACAACTACTTCAATAAAAGATTCCCTAAGTTAAATTAATTAAATATTAATTAATTCAGATTAAATTAATTAAATATTAATTAATTCAGATTAAATTAATTAAATATTAACTAATTAGGTTTTAATTAATTTAGATTAAATTGAGATGTTGCAGTTCAATGAGTCAAATTAAGTAATATAAATATTATGTATAATTATGTCATAAGTAGATATTACGAAGAGATAATTTGTTTAGCTTTTTGTCTAAAGGATGTGTGCCAATTGATGAAGACAGTGAGATCTATGCACCTTAGAATCTAGAGATGTCCTACATAGTCATTTATGTGGACCAAAATTAGAATATTCCCTTTTGCTCTATGTTGAGTTGTGGATCAAAATTAGAGATGTCCTAGATTTATGTGGATCAAAATCTACAAGTTTGTGGGCTGCTTTTGGGTATCTTCTAATATGTTGATGGCTTGATGCTTTTGTTTGCTGGATGTCTTTTTCTTCTTTAGGGCCTCCTTGAGTAACTTCATTTTTTGTGAGAGAGAATGGACCCCCTAGAGTGGTATGTTGATCAAATATTGTTTAATTGATCAACAATATTGAAATATTTCACTTATTGTACTATCTATCCTACATTTAGTGCCCAAAGTACAGTTGGTTTCTTAATCAAAGGATAAGATAATCTATTTTGTTTTGAAGGGGTGTCTAGTAGTCTAATCACCTCACTTGGGACCATTTAGTTGGCGATTATGGCCAATTAGGGAAGGATTTGATGAATAAATCCAAGGAAAAATGAGATGCTACATCCCTTCTCAAGAAACTCACAAATATAAAAAGGGGCCCCAATAGAAATGCTCAATGACTTCAATAATAGTTTCTAGAATACTTGCCAAAGAATTTTGTTGTAGGTCCAACACCCATTAGGTATGGCTTATATTTGTTACTTAAAAGTAATAGACTATGATGGTTAAGTCATTTGAGCCTTGTTGGATGCCTATGATAAATTTATTGTATCTGAGAAATGTTTAATTTGAAAATATGGAGGTTATCCCCTAGGCCCTCCACACTTTTATTTCCAAATATACAACCTCTTTACAACCCTACTACTAATGCTCCAACCATGACCTAATAGGTTATTGATCTAATCATGATCCCAACAAATAAGATAACCCTAAGGTATCATTGTAGAACCTCCAACCCCCAGTAAGCTTCACAAGGTTCATATTTTACTTAAAACTATGTCCAATAGGGTCAAGACACTTAAAAGACAACAACATTTTGAACCGGATGCCTACACATCTAAACAATTAGCATCCCCCATTATAGAAACATAAATTTATCAAGGAAGTTAGGGTTAAAAAACCCCTAAAACAACCAAAGTTACCAACAAAGGGACATTCCAACTTAAAAAGTTTCTTAACTAGCCCCAAACCTAGTTAACAGCGTGGCGCAGAGTGCCGGGGCGAGGATTGACCGGGTCGTCGTCATTGGGATCTGTAACCACATAAAATCTGCCCTGCTTACCTCCAATGGCGTTCTTGCCAAATCCAATGGCACAGTCAGCCAGCCTCTTTCTGTTATTAACCCAGTTGGGATCACAACGCCAACAGTCGTCAATGGGGTTCCCCGTTCCACACGACAGAGAGCTCAGCTGCCTTTTCGAAGTATTCAGACTCCTGCACAGTAGCTCTTGATATTTCTTAATAATCTCAACGACATATGTTAGCAGTAAAACAATACTACAACTTTGGTGTTTTATAAATTGAACTGACTAACTTACAATATCTTTTCCAAAATTAATCTCTACAACAACGTATATAAATTATACAATGGTATGATGATATATGGAATACAAATTTGGTCTATAACAGCTTTACAAGAATAATATCATAGAAAAAGCAGTAAAGAGAGAACAGAGTAACAGCATAAGAATAAGTAGAAGCACGTTTAATAAACCTTGCAATTTAGCATCAGCCCGTATTAGAAGTAAGCCTTACTTTTCACATGATATTCCAAAATGCGGTAAGACATTAAATTTCATTTCCATACCACCTTTTTTTAATGCTATAAAATGTCTTATATTCAAAGGCGACATGCTTACCTTTCGACCATTTGAACTACGAGCTCCGGCTTCTCAACATGATATTTAACAGCATTTTCAACCTTGGTCATATTTTCAGAAGTTCCAAATGACTTCGCCATTACTGACTGAAAAAGAAAGATAGCAACTAAAAGAAGCAATGGCTATAAGGCTTGATTGGTGGCCATTTTGGATGAGGGAAGATTTAAGATTTGCAATGGTTATACGGCATGTTATGGCTTTAGCCTCTCTTATATAGAAATTCAGTCTGTAGAAAACGAGGAACCTTGAGCCCCACCGGTTGACAATATGGTTATATGCACGTTCTTACGTTGCTAATCTTACGGTGGTAATGGGGGCATCTACGATTATACTATAGCAGTTGACATTTGACTTAAAAACAATACCAGATATTTGACTTGTCATATAACATTATCAATACCATTTCGATGAAAATTTAAGAGATCAGACTCTAAACTATTACGTTCCGTTATAAAACATTCTGGAACTAGGCCAACGCGTACGTATTGCTGAAATGACAAGAAAAAGGCAACATGAGAAACAATATTTCAACTAATCTCCCGGAAAAAAATTAATATACAAAGTTTCGAGGACGTCTTGATTGGACGTGGCATCTTTATTCTTGTCTAGTTTCCATGGCGAGCTTATGTTTCATGGTTCTGCACAATAACCCGCATTTCGCAGACATATCCATATCATATCTTCTTGAGTGTTAGAAATTTCAATAGATGTTCGAAAATTGGGCAAACTATTTATTCCCTCCTTCCGAAAGAAACGCTTCTCAATCTTACCCATGTGTATGTTGGTTTGGACAGACTTCAATTCCTGAGTAGATAGACGCCAAAGTGATGAGATATGACCCGCAACCTTGTCATCTGGTTATAAATGACTTTCCCCCATCAAACATGAACTTTTATAATTTCTCATGGAATTGCCCATAAAGCTTAGAATCTTATGCTCCCATGTTCTTCCTAAATTTTCTCACCAACACTAGAGATAATTGAGCAGTCATTTTGCATGCACGTGGATCCCTTATGCTCTGCCTATATTTTCCATAATAATATTTCTCACGAAATTTTAAATTTTGAGATACAACTAGACTTAATAATATTTAAATTCAAAATAAGAAGCAAAGCTTTCTCCATTACGTTGCTTAGCATTACAAAGATCTAACATTGTAAGATCATGCTTGACATTGTAGGATAAATGTGCAACAAATTGTCCTGCTAGGTCGGGGAAGGTATTGACAGTGCTTGGAGTTAGATGTGTGAACCAATCCAAGGCCTGAATTGTCAAACTTTGTGGAAAGGGTTTTAATAGGTACACATCATTATAGGAAACTTCTTGACAAGCCATGAAAAATTCCTTGATGTGATCTCGAAGGTCTCCCTTTCCCTTGTATTTATCAAATTTGTGGATTTTAAAATTAGGGGGAAAAGAGGTCATTACAATAGATTAGTAGAGCAGGTAGGGACAAAGGTCTTCAAATTTATGATGTTTGCATTGAGTCCCATCTTGTAACCCTCTAAGAGTATTTTCATTTCCTACCACTCGTGATAAAAGGAGGTACCAAGAGGTAGAGTAGATGGTAAAGATGAGATGTAGTTGGTAGCTCTAATTGGCAAAGGTTGTGTGATTGGAGGATGAATAGGATTTGATGTTGTGGGATTTTGTATAGATTATTGATATGTATTTTGTTGTGGAATGAATGATGGTATGGTGAGTTGATATGGAATCGTGCGATGAGTTGATGTGGGATTACTTTTATGTGTTGATATATTAGGTTGGTATGATTGATGTGTTGTTTATGATGAGATGAATGGAGACATCATGGGTTGAGGTGAGGTATTTGGATAGATGGATGTGAGATTAGATTGAAATATTTATGGGTTAGGTTGGTATGATTTATGTCCTAGTTGTGAGGACATGACTGAATGATGCCATTTGGGTTGATATGAGATTGATTGTAATGGAATGTAGGGTGGTAATGTGGATTGGATTGGAGTTGTGCATTGAGGGATGGAAAGAGGTTAAAGTGAAGTTTGGTGTGAATTGGAAAATGTGGAACATGTTGATGGGATGCCATAGAAGGGATTGTGATTTGTGGGGGAATTGATGAAGGTTGACTTGGTTGATGTTAATCAAAAGATGAAGTGGGATTATGATGAGGTGGAGGTGGTAGGATGCTACCTTCTACTTATTGATCATTGTGGTGGGTGATATGGTCATGAGTTGGGTGTTTATATGAAAGATCTAAAATATTTTCAAAGGTGAGTGGTGGTTATGAATTGGGGTGGATGAGATCGTTGAGTTTTTTCCTATCAAAGTTAGGAGGGAGTTTAGTCCCTTCCTTGATAAGATATTCCAGGAAAACATATTTATTATCACCTACAAATTGGTCCATCCTAGTGTGAGTCCCTTCATTTCTAAGAAATTCCATTAATCATGGTGAGTGCTCAAGTTGATTAATAAGACTTACATGTTCACTTTGGTTGTCAAGGCCACCATGAGCTAAAGAGGGTCCAATTAGTGCATGAGGATCAATGTTCTTGTTGGTTTGAAATCTAGTTATGGCGGCATGAAATGATGAGGTGACTAGGGTGATGTGGACTTGAGAGTGATTTGATGACAACTGATATGGATTTGATTATGGATGATGATGATGATGATTGGGGAAGTGCCTTGAGAGTGACTTTGGATTGAATTTGGATAAAAAATAATTTGATGGACCTTGATGATGTTGCTAAGGTTGATTGATTGGAGATTTTTGGTTGGATTGGATGGTTTATGAATGGAGATTAGGTGTGATGGTTGGAGGTCCATTGAGAATGATTGGACTTGACTTGACTTGATTTGATTAACAAAGGTTTATGAAGGTTTGATGGATTTGGTTTTGGTTGATTTTGATTCAAGGCAATTAGGCTATAGATGATTTGGCTTGGTAGATGTGGTTAAGGATGATTAGAATTGGGACAAGGATTAAGATTCGAGACCCTATTGGATAATGATGATTTGATTTGATTTGTGGATGGGGATTGACTTTTGTACTTAAGATAGGCTATGTTCTTAAGTAAAGAGTTTGAATTGGCAATTATTAAGGTGAAAAATACCTTAGATGGATGGTTGATTTTGGATTGCTACTTAAGATAGGAAAGTTCTTAAGTAAGACAATGATAAAGGATGGTGGACTTGATTAAGGGTTGTATTTTAATTCATGAATTATGGGGTGAAAAAGGATGATATGGCTTGAAGGATAAAGTGGATGATAGGGATTTGAATATGGATTAAGGTGTGATTAGAATAGGGAGGGTTTTGGTTGTGACTTGGATTTGGTTTAAATGTGGATTTGGATCTCGATTTTGTAAACCTTTGGAAAAAGGACTTTTGTGTTTAGGTCTCTCTCAAAGTTGGACTTTGGACTTAGGATATTCAAGGTTTTGTAATGTTTGGATGTATTTGGATCAAGGTGTTATCCACAAGTTTATTACAAAGAAAACACACCAAGTACATGAACAAGACTATTATAGTGTGAGTGTCAATTTTCATGGCCCACAAATATGTTGTCTACCAAGATTCAAATAGCTAGGGAATGCAAGGTCATGTACCATCTATACACCCCTTACCATTGAGGTCAAGGCCTTGGCCACAATGAGCTCTATCTTTACAAACTCAGAAGCATAGTGTGAGTAACTTCCTAAGCCTAACTAGTATTTGTTGCACCACAAAAAAAAGGGTGGCCAAAAGTTCTTAATATAGGTCGTACATGTAACTATGGGATGTCCTTGTTATATGCTCTAGGTAGGTGAGGCCAAAATCTTTGAACATGGGCCTATCTACAAGCAGGTTGTCATGGTTGACTCCAGTTCCACATCGCTTTGACTCCTTATACAAAGGGGCATCAAGGCTATGCCAAAACTGTGCGATGATGGCTCCTTTGAGGTGAGTCTTCTAATTCTCACCCCCTTTAATATTCCCTATTGAAACACATGTTTTGGGTCATCCCCTAAGGTGATGAAATCATTAAATAGGATCACTAAAGGGAAAGAATTCCAAGTGCTTTTCATTTCCAAGATCATCTTTCAATGCATGGGAAGAGCATACATAACTTGGATCCTTGGGTTTAAAACAACAAAAAGTAAACTATGATGTATTTTTGATCTCCAAGAGCACCTTGCGGTGTGAGGAGAGAGCATATGCACCAACTGACTTACACAAACACAACAAACAAGATTAATTGACCTTTAAGAAAATTAAATGTGCAACTAAGCTAGTGATAAATATAGTTGTAACATGCTTTCTCATATTACTCAGAATTACACATACAATTTACTAAGAATGTAAATGAACATGATAAACATGAGTGAATTTTTTTTATACATCATTTGCATAATCACAAAGAAATATAGCATATCGTTTCTGAATATTTTCAACCTTGAAATTATAACATATTCAAAGATAGAATCATAGTTAAATCTTTTCACCTTACATTTATAAATAATTTGCACTTGGAAAAAGAATAATTTTACCTCATAAGTTTGACTTGTTACCAAATTGTGCTTGGCATCCCAATTAGGCTAGGTTGTAAGAGTTGTTTTCTAATACTTTCAGGAAGCAAGTGACTTCAAATGAAGTAGAAAGGAAGAGAATATCATACCAAAATAGTCAAGAGAGAGGCTTCAGCCTCTACAAATGTTTATCTAACATGTTTGTTCACTATGTAGATACAGGTACCTGAAGACCATATATCCAAAAAAAAAGTAAAAATTAAAAAAAAAATCTTTTCGCAGGGTCATAACTCCTCACTACTTTATTAGAATTCAAAGTTTTTGACTCGTTAGAAAGATAAACCAATTATCTAGTTTGAGTTGTAGGTTGCCAGTGAATTGCCCTGATTTCGCTCTAAAGGCCTCTGAAAATGCAATTTACTAAGATGTAGAAAATATTAAAAAAAAAATTATATTTTCGATATTTTCCCAAAATTACCATTCCAGACTTGATCAGAAGTCTTTCAAGGTACAGAAAAATAGGAGAGGACTCGAACTGATGTGCAGGGTCATGCAGGGAGATATATTTGGAGTTCTATTTTTGACATGACTATTTTTGGTAGTTTCTTGGTCAAGGACTTTGAGACTTAAAATTCTGAGCTATTTTTGCTCATCTTGGAGGAGTTTTGGAGCCTAAATTTTAGGCTTTGCACTTGTGCTCACACAGCAACTTGGAGTTACTTTTTCAAACTCATTCATGCATATTTTTGAGTTTAGTTGAGCTGGAGTTGACTACCCATTCACTTTTTGGGGACAGTTTTGTAATATATAAAAAAAGCTTATGCTTTTTTTTCCTTAGTTCTTGCTTTTCTGTCTTTGCATATTGTAGAGAAAGAGATTGTCTTGTAACTCAGCCATTTTTACAGTTTTCAATAGCAATAGTAGTTCATTTTTTAGTAGACTTATTATTGTTATGCAGAGATTCCTTTTAGATTCTAATACAATCAGGG
The DNA here is from genome assembly GCA_027924645.1 of Cunninghamia lanceolata. NCBI lineage: Eukaryota > Viridiplantae > Streptophyta > Pinopsida > Cupressales > Cupressaceae > Cunninghamia > Cunninghamia lanceolata. The sequence continues at coordinate 1,761,847 of BSBN01001427.1, read as the reverse complement.
GTTCTTCTTTTTGAATGTAGGTGTCTTGTTCATTGTGTGAGTGAGCTGATGAGAATTTACTATGTTTTACTTTAAAACCTCTAAATTCTTTATCTCATTTATTAGATGCAACTATACAAAATTTCAGCTTATTATAGTTCATAGTTTGTGCAAGAATTGTTCATGTCTTTCTATGAAATACTTATGTAATCAGATTGATCAGTTTGGATTGTAAGAGCAGGTTTATTGGAAGGTGTTTGTGAGTTGTATTGCATTTCTAAGTTCAAATATTGGTACATCACCCCCTTTAGATAGATTTTCTATTCAACTTTTAGTTTATGAAAGTTTTCTTCTATCTTTTTCCTCCATCAATTTACAGATCTAAAGGGCATTTAAAGGGGGCTAACTCTTCCAGAGGTTCATTCTCGAAATAAACAAACCCATAGTTTGAGAATATTCCCATGTTGCATGGGATTGCCAATCTTGTAAAGGGTTAGCATTCAGGGCAGAATCCTTTGCGACAATAGTTTTTGGCATGCTCGGTGGAACACTGAAACTCATTTCAGTCAGGAATTCAAAGCTTTTAACTGCTGTCCTGGTATATGCAGCAGTATTTTTAGCCTTTTGAGGTGAGAAAGTATACCTGGAAACTCTAATCTCTAATTTTGAAGTAGATTTAGTGAATTGAGCACATGAGAAGAGTGCGGACAAGAGGAAGTTCTTCTTCTTTTGATTATTTATAGCTTTCATCTCCAAGGAGAAGAGGTAGAACAACAACAGGGGCACCCAATTCAACACTAAGGACCAGATCTACTCCTCCAAGGACTAAATAGTTTAATCAAGGTAATTTGGTGATAGATCTTTAAATTTAGACTCTACAGACACCTCAGCCTCCACCAATGGCTAGATAGTATCCATTTGTTACATTCAATACTGGCAGCCCACTATTGCTTGCAACACATGATGACATTCTTGTAGTAGCCTTAAGAGGATTTCCTTTCTTTCTAGGTGAGGATCAGACCACCCCAATTGAGCATATAAAAGATGTGGCCATGTTGTGTGCAGTACATCACATAATGCAAGAAAATGTCGCAGTGAGGTTTCTAGCTGCATCTCTGAAAGGAAAGGCTCTTCAATGGTTTAGGGGTTTAACAATGGGTTTTATTACATCGTGGGTCTTGTTGGGAGATGCTTTGAACAAATAATTTGAAGACAAGTTAGATAATTTGTCTCTGATGGAGCAACTAAGCACAATAAAAAGAGCTCCCCAAGAGCATATGGTTGATTTTATATTTAGATTTCAAAGGACATGAGACAGAATCTGGCAGTGGTAAGGCCTACAGTTGAACATATTTTTTTGTATTTTCTTAGAGCATTAAATAGTGACATTGTTGTTATGATCCAATCAATGAATGGAACTTCATTACCAACTGCTTATGAAGTTGCAATTAGAGCTGAAAACAACCTGATTCAGACTGGAAAAATAGCTCCAAGGCTATCAATGCCTATCTTTCCTAAAATACAACCATCAATTCCTTTACCAATCCCACCTTTACTTGTTGTACCTACTATACCAGCCTTGAGTTATCCAGCTATAGCACAAAATAATAATGTTTTAGCCCCATTCGAAGAATTGCAAGAAATAAAAGGGCTATTACAGAATTTTAGCAATGAGTTGGTGAATATAAAGAAGTAGCAAAGTCAAAATTCTAGACCTTACCAACCACCATATCAAGTAAATAGGCCTTCAAACCAATCTAACCCCCCACCTCAAAGGAGGAATTACAAGCCAAGGCCTTTTTAGCCATATAATCCCAATACTATAAGTTCATCAAGAGAGATGGTTCCCATGCAAAGTAATTTGGTTCAAAACCACGAGTGGTGCTTTCCATGTAACCAGCCTCACAGTCAATCATCTTGTCCAAATGGAGTGCTAAATTAGGCACTTATGGTGAATAATCATGCTGTTGATCAGCAAGGTATTAGATAGATGAATAATGAGGATGGTCAAAATGAGGTGGCTTGGATGAACTGGCATGGAGATAAGTATTGTGGTGTCAATTAGCCTCAAAGACAAGGGCAGAATTAGTCTTATAATTTTGTAGCGGTAAATACAAGATCTAAGAAAAGAGTTTTAGATTTGGGACAACAGCCTAATCTAGTGCAAAATTAGGCATCTTCAAATCAGTAGCCAAGTATTGGACATCTTCTTTCACAGCAAGTTCATATTTTGCTAGGACAACAAGTTGTACCAGGTAAAGACTAGCAAAAAGTTCAAACACAGCCACAAGTTCAAGGAGAGGTTGCTATTCTAAAAGTATAGTAAAAGGTAAATCCACCTTCTTTAAATATTTTAGATCACATGAAGAAATCTAACATCGATGTTTCAATATAGGATTCTTTAGCACTTCCCGGCCAAAGAGATTTATTACAAAATGCATTAACAAATTTCACTATGTCAAATGAGCCAAATAAAGATCAGCCAAAGGTGAATATTATAACTAATCCACCAAAAGAGAAGTAAGTGAATAAGTTACAGCCAAACCGTGAGCTCAAGCCACCTCCTTTTTATGTCACTTTGATTATAGGAAATCATATTGTTCACAACTGTATGATCGATTCTGGGGCTAGTAGTTCAGTGATGCCAAAGAAGATTGTTGACTAGTTGGGTCTAAGATATGGACCAGTCTCAAAAGGAATTGTTCGATTAGATGGAACATCCATCAACATAGTGGAATTGATCAGAAATTTAAATCTTAAATTACATGCTTGTCTAAATTTTACAATTCCACAAGAAGTGTATATAATAGATATTCCTTCTCATTTTGCATTATGTCTTTCTAGTGATTTTACAACCAAGTTAGGAGGATATTTGTCCTCTGATTGGTCACATTTATTCTTTAGAACAAGGTATAGTACAAAAGTCACAATAAAATCTAAGTTGTTGGCAAAAGATCACATTGAGCCTTATACTCCTAGTGTTGTTAATGTTAATTTGACCTATCATGAGGAGGAATAGCCTATTGTTCATGAGAGAAACACCCCAATTAAGAGCATAGAACACATGTTTCTAGATGAATGGGCATCAGAAAATCATGAAGATGTCTCTTACAAGCAAATGGAAAAAGTTGGTTTAGGTATCTACATGATCCATGAATAGAATCAACCTATTCCTAACCTTGTGAAAGGCGAAAATCAACAACAACAACAAAAAGAGCAGCTAGAAAATGAGTAGTGGCAACTATATTTTGATGGATCAAGGAGTAAAGTTGGTGCTGGAGGAGGTGTTATGCTAGTTTCTCCAAGTGGTGAAAGGTATTTTTCATCTTTTCATTTTGCTTTCAGCTGTTCTAATAACGTTGCTGAGTATGAGGCCCTTGTTCATGGCTTAGAATGGGCTAGAAAGTGAAATGTTAAGTGTCTTCAAGTGTTTGGAGATAGTGAATTAGTGGTCAATCAAGTAAGGAATATTTATACCACTAAAAATGACTTGTTAAAACTGTATAAACATAGAGTATGGGACATGATTGAAGAATTTGATGCATTTAATTTGCTATTCATACCAAGAGCTCAAAATAAACAAACTGATAAACTTGCTGCTATGGCAGCTGAGTTTGATATTCCAACTGAGATAAAAATAAATGTTGTTGTTCAACATTATGTGAAAGTTGTTGTTAGGCCTGCTATCCCAGATAATAAAATGTATTGGCATGTATTTGACAGTGATGAGAAGTTGTTTTACTTTGTCAAGAGTTTGCTAATGTGTTTGCTTGGGAGTACCATGATTTGAAGGGTTTTGACCCTGAGTTAACTTAGTATACTATAGAGCTGGAACCCAAGGCAAAACCTGTAAGGCAAAAACAAAGACCTTTGAATCCAAAGCCAGAGCATCTTATGAAAGCTGAATTAGGCAAGCTCATTGAAAGTAATATCATTTTTCCAATCAAGCATACTTAATGGGTGTCTAATCTTGTCCTTGTGAGAAAGAAAAATGGAGAAATTAGACTTTGTGTTGATTTCAAGGACCTTAACAGAGCTTCTCTTAAGGATCATTACTCGCTGCCATCTATGGAACAAATTTTGCAAGTTGTATCTAGATCTGATAGATTCTCTTTGTTAGATGGTTTTTTAGGTTATAACTAGATCTTGGTGAAGGAAGAGGATTAGTTCAAAACTACATTTACAACAAAGTGGGGAACCATGGCATATATAAAGATGTCTTTTAGACTATCAAATGTAGGAGCTACTTTTCAAAGAGTTATGGAAATGGCTTTCCATGGTTTGATGAATAAGTTTGTAATGGTTTATCTAGATGACATTACTATTTTTTCTAAGAATGTTGATGATCATATTGCTCATTTGAGATAGATATTTGAGAGATGTAGAGAATATGGGGTTTCATTTAACCCAAAAAAGTGCATTTTTTCTATCCATGAAGGTAAGTTGCATGGGCACATCATTTCTAAGAATGGTATTTCAATAGATCCTAAAAGGATTTCTGCTATTCTAGCATTATCTTTACCAGCTCACAAGAAAGGCTTGCAAAGCTTTCTAGGTAGAATAAATTTTGTAAGGAGATTTATTCCTAATATTGCAACTCTTTTGAAGCCATTAACTTATATACTCAGGAAGAATATCAGTTTCAGCTGGACTAAAGAGGGAAAGAGGAGTTTTAAGGAGATAAAAGAGGCCATTGTAGCAGCTCCTACACTCATAAACCCAAATTTTGATAAGGATTTTATCCTTTATACATTCGGGAGTGTTGATACTATTTCAGTCATGTTGTGTCAGCAAAATGAAGGACTAGAGAAACCTATTGCATTTTCTAGCCAAGTTCTTCAAGACTATGAAGTAAAATACTCATTTGTTGAGAAACATGTACTAGCTATCGTCAGAAGTTAAAAAAAATCAGGCATATGCTTTCTAACAACATAATCTAGTTGTTGGTTTCTCACCCTACAATCAAAGATTTCTTGCTAAGTAAGGATATTAAAGACAAGAGGGCAGGTTGGATAACCAAAGTAACATAATACGATATTAATATCAAGGTGACTAAGTTGGTTAGAGGCAAAGGCTTATGTGAACAACTTGTTGTAGATGCATATAGCAATAAAGAAGATGATGAACAAGTTGTCCTAGTGCTCAGCAATGAAGAACAAACTATTGTTCCAACTTCTTTTGCAAACTAGATTTAGCAAATGGTGCACTATCTTAACATTGGTGACCATCCTGGAGGCTTGGACAAATAAAAAAGAAGGTATTTTAGACTTCAAGCCATTCCCTATGCTGTTATTGATAGAATTTTATATAGGAAGAACTATCATGGAGTTTTACTAAGATGTGTTGAACCAGATCAGATTGAAAGAATTTTAAAAGAGTTTCATAATGGACCTTCTAGAGGTCATTTTGTAGCTAGAACAACAGCTCTTAAGATTATGAGAGCTAGTTATTATTGGCCTGATTTGTTTAAATATGCTCATGCTTGGGTTTAAAAATGCAACAAATGTTCTTTATTTGTAGGAAAGCAAAGGCTTCCAGCTTTGTCTTTACATCTAATTCAGGTAGAACAACCTTTTAACAAGTGGGGTCTTGATTTTATTGGGCCTATTAACCCACCTTCTAGTGCAAGTCACAAGTGGATTTTGACTACAACTGATAATTTTACTAAGTGGCCTGAAGCTGTAGCATTGAAGGAGGCCAATGAAACTTCTATTCTCAACTTCTATCAAGAACTAGTTGCAAGGTTTGGTACTTTAGATTCCATTATTTCTGATAATGCATTAATGTTTATTGGCTTGAGAATATCTAATTGGTCTGTTAAAAATAACATTTATCTGAATACTTCATCCAATTATTACCCTCAAGGTAATGGATAGGCGGAGTCAACTAATAAGAATTTGATTAGAATTATCAGAAAGACAATAGAGGATAATCAAAGGACTTGGCATGACAAGTTGAAGCTAGCCTTGTGGGCTGATAGGATTACTCCTAAGAGAGCTATAGGTAACTCTCTTTTTGTTCTTACTTATGGTAAAGAGGCTAGGGTTCCTATTTCAGTCGAGTTGCCTACACTAAGTCTGATTAAAGAACTGGAGATGTTAGAGGAAGAGCCTATGAAAATTAGACTTGCACAGCTGATGGAACTAGAGGAGACAAGGAAAGAAGCATTGAGAAATCTAGAGATTCATCAGGCCCAAATGAAAAGGACCTTTAATAAAAAAAAAGTAGTTCCAAGAGTGTTCAAGGAGGGTGATCTTGTTTTCAAGTGGGAATGAACTTAAAATTAAACTTGGTAAGCATACCAAGTTTGATGCCATGTGGGATGGCCCTTATGTGATTACTGAATGCAAGTAAAATAATGCTTTTCATCTTTCAAAGCTGAATGGAGAGGTGTTACCTAATCTTGTGAATGGGATTCACCTGAAGCAATGTTTATGAAGATCAAAAGTTTGTAGATGTATCATAGTAGAGTAGAATTTTTTTTAGTTTAATAAGTGCTCATGACACATATTTTTCAGTTTTGTTTTGTGTTTTCCAAGAAGTGATGTTGCACAGTTAGTTGGCCCTATTCAGAGCCATGGTAGTTTGCTTTCAGTTTTATTTTATGTTGTTGCTCTGTTTCTGGCAGTTGAGTTACAGATGGTTTTCAGAGTGTTTCAAAACAAGAAAGGACTCATATGCCCAATGGATATAGATGGCTACTGATCCTATTTGTTTAGCAGGCAAACACCCCTAAGAGGTCACCAAAAATGTTACCAAATTGTGTTTGGCAGCCCAACTAGGCTGGGCTATAAGAGTTGTTTTCTAATACTTTCAGGAAGCAAGTGACTTCAAACGAAGTAAGAAGGAAAAGAATATCAGATCAAAATAGTCAAGAGAGAGGCTTCAGCCTCTACATTTTATCTAACATGTTTGTTTACTGTGCAGATATAGGTACCTGAAGACCATATATCTGAAAAATAAAAAAATAAATAAAATCTTCTGGCAGGATCATAACTCCTCGCTACTTTATCAGAATTCAAAGTTTTTGGACTTGTTAATAAGATAAACTAATTATCTAGTTTGAGTTGCATGTTGCTAGTGGATTGCTCTGATTTCGTTCTAACGGCCTTCAAAAATGCAATTTACTAATATGTATAAAATATATATAAAAAAATTATATTTTTGATATTTTCTGAAAAATACCATTCTGGACTTGATCAGAAGTCTTTCAAAGTACACAAAAATAGGAGAGGAGTCAAACTGAAGTGTAGGGTCATGCATGGTGAGATATTTGGAGTTCTATTTTGACATGATTATTTTTGGTAGTTTCTTGGTCAAGGACTTTGAGACTTGGAGTTCCAAGCTATTTGTACTCATCTTGGAGGAGTATTGGGGCCTAAATTTTAGGCTTTTCACTTAGGCTTTCCCATCAACTTGGAGTTACTTTTTCAAACTCATTCATGCATATTTTTGAGTTTAGTTGAGCTGGAGTTGACTACACATTCACTTTTTGGGGACAGTTTTGTATTATATAAAAAAAAGCTTATGTTTTTTTTTTCTTAGTTCTTTCTTTTTTGCCTTTGCATATTGTAGAGAAAAAGATTGTCTTGTAACAGCTATTTTTATAGTTTTCAACAGCAGTAGTAGTTCATTTTTTCAATAGATTCATTATTGTTATGCAGAGATTTATTTCAGTTTCTAATACAATCAGGGGTTCTTCTTTCTAAATTCAGGTGTCTTGTTCATTATGTGAGTAATTTGATGATAATTTACTGTGTGTTACTTTAAAACCTTTGAATTCTGTGTCTCATTTATTAGATGCAAGTATACAAAATTTTAGCTTATTACAGGTTATAGTTTGTGCAAGAATTGTTCATGTCTTTCTATGAAATACTTATGTAATCAGATTGATCAGTTTGGATTGTAAGAGAAGGTTTATTGGAAGGTGTTTGTGATTTGTATTACGTTTCTAAGTTCAAATATTAGTGCATTGCCTCCTTTAGATAGATTTTCTATTCAACTTTCAGTTTATGCAAGTTTTCATCTATCTTTTTCCTCCAATTTATAGATCTAAAGGGCATTTAAAGGGAGCTGGCTCTTCTAGAGGTTTATTCTCAAAATGGATAAACCCACAGTTTGAGAATGTTCCCATGTTGCACAAGATTTCCAAGCTTGTAAAGGCTTAGCGTTCAGGGTGCAATCCTTCATGACAACATGACTATCATAAGTTATAACATGAAGTACATTGCATCTAAAATCTTATATCTATATTCACAACTCTTGGCAAATCTTCTGCTATATAGGGAGAGATTAATCTGAGTGTTTTACATCCAACGGTAGACCAGCGGTCTCCCACACACATTCCTTCCTAGAAGTGGCCCTACCCTTCACGAAGAGTATAGACACAAGGAACCAACAGGTTGCCATTTGATTCCTAGTGTTGTGTCCTATGTAACTTAATCAACCATACAACTCTAGACAATCTTCTAGCTAAGTATGATTATTCTAACTAGTCATGCCCTCTACACATTGTGAATCGACTAATGCATGCAAATACAAATGCATCACATTGGCCAAAGTTTCTATATAAATAGAAGTTTGCATTAAACATAGTCATGTGTTCACACACCTCTAACTTGACTTGGAAACTATCTCATCCTATAGTTTGACTTTATTCACTTAATAACTCTAGACATAAAATTCTTTGTACTATATTCAAAACCTAGTCAATCTGACTTATAACTAATCTTTAATCTAGGATATACATGCAATATTTAGGTTTAGGTAATTATAACCTTTCAAAGAGTCCCTCTTTGCATACTTTCAATTACTAGGATTTATGACCTCATGTCATTCTACTCACTAACACTAATATTAAACATTCCTATGTTGTATAACAAATTTTGACCCTATCAAGAAATCAAGAAATCTTTAAATTCAATAAAGTGCTTCTTAGACTCTTTCTGTCTTACTCAATGGTTATCATGACCATTCACTATCAACCATAATATATAAAAATAATGTCATATCCAATTTAAGAGTTTCTAAGCCCTTTTAGTTTTGATTCTAGGGTTTAACTTTTCTAACCCAATACTTGGAAATATAAATACCCTTTTTTCCCAAGATATTAACATATAAATAATATAACATTAAAATAAATATTTCTAGTCTTCCCTAGACCACTTGGTATTGTTTGAATTCACATTCACAAAACATGAATAAACATAGTATATGAGGTATATCCTAGTTCATAAGTATCTTAATAAATATTATCATTTTCATAAGTAATATATTGACTAACTTCAATCTTTCAACCCTAATAGGTTTGACTCATAAAGATAATAAAATGATTTTAACCTTGTGTCTTCTTAAGTCTACCGACTTCCAATTTAAGATAGGTTATGAACTCTTATATAACATCCTTTGTATATATGCCACATAAACCTTTATCGACAATCTTAAGTACTTCCCACAGCCAAGTACTTCCCCTGGGGATAAAGGAAAAGTGAAGGTTTGTATGGGGACCCCTAAAATTTCTAAGGGGGGCCCCCGTGTTGGGGAAGCTGGGACTCCTGCCATTGCTAAGAATAAGAAACAAAAGCTTACCACTCTGGTGACTGAAAAGAAGACTGCCAAAAGAGAAAGGGTGGAGGTGGAGGAAATGGAGCCCACCCAGAAGAAAAAAATCTAAGGAGAGTAAAGGTGTTTCTCCTGTGGATGTTCCTATGAAGATAGTTGACTTTGACCCTAGGCTGGATCCTATGGGTAGCAGTGAAGGCAGTGAGGCTATCAATCCGAGGATTCGTTGGTCCAAACGAATCATTGGCAAGCCGCTGGTGAACCCATAGGTAGTGGAAGTCTTAGAAGATTATGAGTTTGTGGAGGAGACTACAGAGGAAGGTGGGGATGAAACACCCATAGAATCTATTCATGAGGTTGAGGGCACTAATCATTTTATTTCATCTCTATGAACGACTCAAGGTCTGAAGGTCTAGGTGACACCATGAGGGCTGCTATTGGTAAAGACTCTAGGAGCGATGTTGTTCCTTGTGTGACAAATATGCTAAGGACATCTAGCATATCCAAAGGAAGATGGAAACCATGCTAAAGAACTGGAAGGCTATGGCAGAGTTTGCGGCCAAAGCCCTGCATAGGGCTACTTCCATCTTTGTTGCGGTCAAAGATCTAGATGAAAAGGTCAAGTAGGTGGGAATTGATAGTTTGGGAGATTAGAAGGAGATGGTCAAGTTCCTTGCTAAGTTTGGGCTAACTGATAGCCCATAGTTTCTTGTATCTACTATTTTTTGTCATCCTTGTTTTTGTGGTTTTTGATTAGTTGTTATTGTTGGTCTGATGTTCAAGAGCTATTAATTTGTTGTTTCTAGCTTGTTAATGGCCTAATGCCTAGGGGGCTATTTTGTTAAAGGGATCTGGACCCTCTTTTCTAGCCGAACTAATCAAAAACAATCTTAAGTACAACAAACATGTGAGGTTGAGTTACAATTCTCCCAACATGCCCCAACTTGGAATAAATCATATCAGGGTTACCCAAGTCTTCTGTGCACTTACCACTAAAATAAGTTCTATTTATGAGAACTATAACTACCCATCTCCTAGTATGCATATACCATTAAGCTAGTTTAATAGTCTCATTCATGAAACATAGGAGAAATCAAATATATCTCCTAATATACTCTTTCTCAAGATGGTTTAACATAAGAATAATTGGTAATCAAAAGGACATCTCGGTTTCCACTTTCTTGGTTCACCTATTTCCTTGGTTTTATATTATAACATGATAAGAGGAACTATATTTCACACAAGGAATTATATACCCATGTTGTAACTTTGTCACCTAATTATTGTAATGATAATATCTCACCAAAATCTCTATTTGGAAAAATAGTGAATATATACTTCCAAATGCAAGGATACATCTATGGATTTATCATAATCTTCAACATATATATTTACTTAAGACTTAATAAAACATTCTCCTTGATAATTTGAGTCTACAATATAATTATCGACCTTCTTGGTTTTCTCAAGTCAACTAGCTTTTGCTAGAAACTATAATAGTAACTTATATGATTCCAAATATGTCGTTATATTATAGATATCTTTGAATAAGTGATTAACCTATCACAGATTCTCATCTACATTCCAATCTTTGAAAACAAAGAAATCATATGATCCAGTTTCTAATTTCATGGATATAAATATATAAAGTGTTTGGTTGAGTTGGTTAAAGGATGGCTATCCCATCATACCATGGCCTTACCTTCACCTTATCTCAACCTTATAATAGAGACATAAGTATAAACATGGATTTGGCCCTAAACAAAGAAATACAAACCATTGACTTGATTGAATCATTTATATTAACTTGGTGTAACTCTCACCAATTAACTTGACCTTTCTGCCTGCAAGGTTTCTATACAACAAACACACTCTTACTTAGATCTTATTTGTGTTTTGACCTGCATAGTTTAACTATGCTACCGATACATATAGTGTTCCTGACCATCGTCCTTGAGATCACTTATGATTATTGGCCACATAGAACAAACACTAAAATATTCTATACTTATTGGTACCATACAAGAGATATTATATTCTTACTAACTTAAACACACATAAATATATTTAATTCCTTGACCATGTAAATGTAAGGATAGCTCAATAAACTAGTCCTAGATATACTCAAAAAATTCTAACCATATCTATCTTTATCTTAACACAAAAAATCTCTAAATATAATGGCCTTAGTTATACACAAACACTCTAATCATGATGGTTAAAATATACATAGTAACTTGTTAAGCATGTTGGTTTAATTCAGTCATAGTATTATATTCTAAGCCCATTGGCCTATATCATAAGGAGTATCGGCCTAAAAACATAGAGGTTTATATATAGGTCTGATGGCCTTATAAAACACAAAGGTTTAAAAATATATTTGTCGGCCTTGTAAAACACAAAGGATGGCCATAATTATTAGCCTAATAATTTATACAAAGATGTCATCCTTAAATAAAACACAGTTTGACCTCACAAAACTTAGTTCGGCCTCATAAAACATTGATATATATAACTTCTATCAGCCATGGAAGCATATAGAGATTGTCTATTTATTTCAACCAAATTAACACTAATATTAAGTTTTGTCAGCTATAAATAAACTTTACTTCTATCTACCATGGATACTCACCTACGGAACTGAATACAAAAATGCTATTCCTAAACCAAAAGATATCAAAGATAGAATAAACCTGATTATATATGGAGCAAGTGGTTCTCTACATTCTTGCTCTACATGCATCCTACTTTCCTTCTCCCTATGGATTCTTTCTGTACCCGTTCAGTTATATGCATCTCTGATAATGGTTTGTTATCATTCGAAGGTCCCATTCCTCCATGGATCCATAGTGCCTCACTATATAAGCTTAGGGTAGAGTTTTATTGTATCTCTCTCTGTGCATCACCTGGGGATGTATTGTGGGAATCCCCTCAAAATCTTATGAACAAGCCTGATGATTATCCCACACATATATTCAATGGAAAACATTTAGTGGAAAACAGACCAAAGGAAGCCAGGGTACTATGGAACTTGTAACTAAATCCCACGAGGATGTGGATGGGCTCACATTTTGTATTGAAAGTCTATCCACTGCAACCATCTCAACCTTACTTTTCTACTCCCCCTATATCCACACTAAACTCTCAATGAAATAACCTTCTTAAAGGCTTAACACCTCCACAAGGCTATGGAATTATAGGAAGAATCATTGCTTGATAACATGCTTTGCTAGCATGCAAATAAAAGAGGTTTTATGGTCATTAAAGACCGCTATTCAAAACAGTTCAATAACTCCTTTATACTCTCCCAATCTTCATGAAGTGGAGGAAAATAAGTACTCATAAGATCACGTAATAGTTTAGCATTTAATATGCAACTAGACCATGTATTTTTTTAAAACTCGTGTCTATTAAGTATAAGTTATACATCATGATAATATAAAATATATATAAACATATATCAGCATAATGTTTGTATATACAATGTTTACTAACATCACTAATAATTATTTGACAAGATGTGCGAATGGGGTTGAGGTATTCTCCCCCTCCCAATCTTGCATAAACATCAAAATAAATAGATAGGTTATCAACCAAAAAACTTATTGGAAAGCACCAATAATGAAATAGTTTAACCCTTAATAATATTTTTATTTCTTGAGTTAAATATATTCATATCAAACAAGGACTAATGATTGTCGACCATTTTTGTGTCGATGGTCAAACTTTCATGACATAATCTTGATAAAAACTACAATAACAAATCCTATAAACGAATCAACAACTGTCGAATCAAAATCAACTTAGACCAAATGAGTCAAGTACCACTTACCTAACTCAAAGAACCAAATTGTACAAGAACAAGACTATGATGGCAACAAACTATTATTTTCCATACGTCTATTCACTTCTTTCTAATGATGCTCTCCCTCTCTTTCTCAAAGGGTAGAAACCTGTTTCCTAAATACAACTTGCAATCACCAAATTGGGATTAGTCTATCATTAGTCAATTCATAAACCTTATGAAATCATAACATCTAGACAACATATAATCACATGTCAATTCTAATGATATAAACATAAACTCAAGAAATCATTGATTTTTCCTAACATTTTCACTAAACATCAAATCATTAAGTCATGCATAATCAACTACTAAGTATGTGTAAGTAAAAAATAAACTATAGTCAAAATTTGGGATGTAACATATCTGCCCCCATAAGATTCATCATCCTCAATGATCCAATGTATCCAAAACAATAAGATAAAAATTTTGTTCAATTTTGAAAAGCATAAACAAATGATGAAATTTCATATAAAAATCACGGTAAAATTCCCATGTGGTATTACTCTCTACATACTAGTCCCACTAGACCTTGCACTAAGTAGCCTCTTTATTATGCAATTGGAGCTTACGAACTTCAAGAACTTTGAGAGGCTCAATCATGACCACTCCTGGGTCCTATACCAGTAAAGAACTCTAAGAATATAATTATCATTTGTTATATACTTTTCAAATATGAAACATAAAGAGCATTATGCCTCTTGGAAAGAGCTGGTAGTAGAACAATTATGTAGTCAACTAAATTGATAACTTTGAGAACTTTGAAGGGTCCTACATATCGAGGAGCTAGTTTGGAAAGACTTTCCAAAATTTATGGAACTTTTCTAAGGCTTGACCCCCAAAAGAACTTTTTCTCCAACTAAGACTTGTGTTGATGTATGCTTGACATATGTGTAACTCTTTTGTCCATCATTTTCTTTTGTCAATCTATTTTTGATCAGCTTAATCTGTTCTTGCATTTCTGACAACATTTTTGGACCAATGCTAATCTTATCTTCTAGCTTATCCCAACTTATAGGATTTCAACATCTTCTGTCCAATGCTTCAAATGGAGTCATCTTGATAGTAGAATTGTACAAGTTGTTATAAGCAATCTCCATAAGCGGTAGGTACTCTTCCCACTTGTATTGTTGATCCATGCAATACATTCGCAAGAAATATTCTAAAACTTGAGTTATCCTCTCTGTTTGACTATCTGCCTCTAAGTGATAAGCGGAGTTTATATTGAGTTGAGTTCCTGGTGCTAAAATAAAGTTTTCCAAAATCTTGACGCCATGTGTGCATTTCTATCTGAGATAATCTTCTTAGAAATTCCATGGAATTTAAGCACTTCCTTGCATAAAATTATGAGCTGAGTTTATATTGAGTTGAGTTATCCTCAAAGCTTGAGTTATCCTCTCTGTCTGACCATCTGCCTTTAAGTGATATGCTGAGTTTATATTGAGTTGAGTTCCTGGTGCTAAAATAAAGTTTGCCAAAATCTTGACTCCATGTACGCATTTCTATCTGAGATAATCTTCTCAGAAATTCCATGGAATTTAAGCACTTCCTTGCATAAAATTATGAGCTAAAATTGGTACTCCATCCATTAGATTCCCAGGTATAAAGTGAGTTGCCTTAGTGAGTTTGTCCACCACCACTAAAGTTGCATCATTCTTAATTCGAGACATTGGAAGACCTTGCATAAAGTCCATGCTAATGATCTACCACTTCCACTCTAGAATATTGTACGGATATAGAAGTCCTACTAGATGATGATGCTTACCTTAACTCTCTAGCACTCTAGAAACTTGCTACCAATTTGCAGTATCATTATTTATTCCTTTCTAGAAATAAAGAAGTTTCACATCGGCTAGGAGTTTAGTTACTCCAGAATAACTTATATATGGTGCATAATGAACTTCCTTCCACACAAGGTTTCTTAATTCTATTTAATCTGGAATATAAATCCTTCCTCTATATCTTAGAAACCCATCGGGTTCAAAATAAAACCCATCATACCTTGAATCTTGACTATTTACTATGAAAGCATGCTTAACTTGCTCATAAAACTCATCTCCTACAAAATTTTGCAATAATAAATCTTTGAAGTTCAAGTGGATATAGACAATTAATGAGATATGTCTCCATCGACTTAGAGAATCTGCTACTCAGTTCTCTTTTCCCTCGATATAACTTATCTGAAAGTCATGGTCAGATATCACTTCCAACCATCTTCTTTATCGAACATTCAGATGAGGTTGGAATTATATATACTCAAAACCATGATGATTTGACTTCAAATCAAAAGGCTTTCCTAGCAAGTAGTGTCACCATAGTTGCAAAGCATGCACAAATGTTGTTGAATCTAAATCATGAGAAGCATAATTCTGCTCATATACTCTCAACTTTTTGGATTGATAAGCTACCACTTGCCCATTCTACATAAATATATAACCTAAACCTTCTCCTGAGGCATCAATGATAACAACAATTTGACTTTCCATTTAGGAAATTTCAATATTGGTATAGTTGTCAACTTCTCTCTTAACTAAATAAATGCATCCTAACATTTCTATGACCAGTCAAATCGCTTACCTTTTCTCTGAAGTGAAGTAATTGGGCCTCCAATCTTAGAAAAGTTCAAAATAAACTTCCTATAATATCTAGCTAACCCTATGAAACTATGCACTTCATGCTCATTCTTAGGGCACATGCCACTCAAGTATAGATACTGCAAGTGCTCTTCCTCATTCTTAGAAAACACTGATGTGCCATACATATGATAAAAAAATATCATCAATACTTAATAAAAGATATTTATTCTTTGTCATTGCTTTGTTAAGCATACGATAGTCTATACACAGATGCAAGGTTCCATCCTTCTTTTGACAAAGATCATTGGGGCTAATCAATCCTTTAGCCAATGGCTCTTGTGTTAGAATAAAATGGATCACTGAGAGGGGGGTGAATCAGTGATCTAATAAAACTACTTTATTCATCATCCCAATAGTAGAAAAAGCAATTAACACCAACATGCCAAAAACATAGAGAGCAATAAAATAAAAAAGATGAAACCATAACACAAGATTTAAAGTCGAAAACCCTAAATAGGAAAGAAACCACTATCCAATCTCACCAAAATCTTTATTAGGTCTCACTGACCAAAATCTCACTAATTACTATGCAATTTGTGATGCCTTTTGTGCAATATGCACATTCTCTTGCTCTTGTTTTCTTCTCCAAACTTTCATAATACCTTTCTTCTTCTTGCTCAAAGTATTTTCCTACTATTGCTTGGGTAATGTATTTGTTCTTTTGTTAAATCTAGGTTGTTTCATCAAATGACTTCTACAAAATTGTGCACTATGCCCAAAATTATTACATTTATAACAAATGACTAAGGAGCAATAGTTTATTGAAAATCCAACATCATAATTTATAGCTTGTATACTACAGTCTCCTGCAATATGACCAAGATGGTTGCATTTATAATATAAGACATTACTTCTTTTATTTGACAGCACACAAGAATTCTTATTCCAATTAACTTTTCTTGCATGCATCCAACATTCTATTGCTCTATGACCAAATTCATGACAAGAATAGAAATAACCATGAAAATAAGAAGTGAACCTAGTTTGTTTTACTAATGATATTATCTTCAGTCCTTGCTTGGGGTTATAAACTCTTTTGTATCTTCTTCATTCTGATCTACATGCCTTTTAGAAGCAGTGCTTGATTCTCCTTGTTCATTTATTACCTCTTTTGATGAGTTTGCTTACTTCTTTTGTGCCTTATTTGAATCCTCTTTATAGCCAAGTCCTATTTTATTGAAAGGTGATCTCTACTTGTCTAACATCTCATCTAAACATTCAATGCTTTTTTTCAAATTGAAGGTTCTTGTGCAACTTGGAGGATGTCTCTTCAATTTTCTTTCTCAAGGACACAATCTCTAATTCATACCTCTCACAATCTATCTCCTTGACCTTTAACTGATTTGTTATTTCTCATTTTGTCTTAAATTCTTCACCTTGTATTTTTAAGTCCACAATCAGTTTTCTTACCTCTTTAAGGTTTGAAAATGCTTTAGACTTGATATTCATTTCTTCTTGAAGTTGTAACCTTAATTTTTTGTTCTCCTTTCTGAGTTTCTTAATTTCATTTAGGGCAGAAATAAGTTCACCTTCAATATCAATTTCAAACTCATCTTCATCATATTCTTGTTCATAATCACTCACAATGTGGTCTTCATCTATCATAACATAACTTTTTCTTGCTTCTTTATCACCTTCAAGGTTAGACTTAACCTCTTCTTGACATGAGTTTCCCTTTCTTTATCAACATGCTCAATTACAAGACTATCCCCTCTTTCAGATATATCACATGATTTGTTTGAGGTTGGTTGATCAACATTTTTCTTAGCACTAACCTTTTTCTTTTGTCATGTTCTTTTTGCCATAGTATTCCACCACCAAGATCAACCCAAGTCTATTAGACTTCTGCTAGTAACATACAGTTCCGATACCAATTATTGGAATACAATGGATCACTGAGAGGGGGATGAATCAGTGATTTAATAGAACTAGTTTATTCATTAGTCCAATAGTAGCAAAATCAATTAACACCAACATGCCAAAAACATAGAGAGCAATAGAATCACAAAGATGAAACCATAACACAAGATTTAAAGTGGAAAACCCTAAACAAGAAAAAACCACTATCTAATCTCACCAAAATCTTTATTAGGTCTCACTGACTAGAATCTCACTGATTACATTTATGCCTCACTAGCAAAGATCTCACTGATCACATCAACTCTACTCAAACTAGGAGCACCAACTCCAAACATAATACAAGAAGATTTATAGAGTACTATGCTGTTTACATTGAAATCCTAGGTTATAGATGAGTTCTATAACTCTTTTACTCAATTATGTCTACTGTCTTGGATCTGCATGAATATCTCAAAAACTCCTTTCTTTTAGATAAAAAGACTCTTCAAACAACCCATCATACATCCAATACAAAAGTATATTTCTTTGGCATCATAGGACAATACAAAATCTCTTGAATACAAAAGGAACTCATACCTAGATCAAGAATCCCTTCTTTACATAATACATCATTTTCCTGTCATATAATCTCTCTAGCATACACTCAACCACTTTACACAAACATATGTTATTGTATCATCATATCAATACACTCAAGGACTGTATAAAACCAACATAAAATAAACATTAAAAGCAAGAGTTTATAAAGTCTTTACCATACTCTACAAATATGCAACCATCACACTCTGCCATCAAATACATCTACCATTGTCTATCATTATACTTTGCCAAAGTACTCTTCATTTACTGCCTTGTTAGGTTCACCTTCACTCTATGAATGCATATCAACATCTATGTTCACACAAGATACATCATTGCTCTTTCTTCTAGGTTATCTCAAATATACCCTCTACAGATCATGACTCTCTACTATCTTTTTTCTATTCTCTTTGATATGCTCATTAAACCTTTTTTTGTCAAACTCAGGCTATTAGACTTTTTGTGATAGATTGTTCATCATAAAAAATATCCCTAAAGACCTCACTTTTTACCAATATTTTAATCTCATTAGAGGACCGAAAACATATCACCCTTCTCTTGAATTAAAACCACAATCCATTGTTCAAAAGTAGTTACAAAAAAAACCTAACTGCAACTACCAAAGAGGAAAGATATGTCAGTTTACCCGTCAATGACTAGACGGGAGAGGTAGTCATTATGAGTTTAAATATAAGCCATCGATTGAAGGATTTCTACCACCAACAAGTCAAATAGTTACCATTGATTTCATATTCACACAAAAAGACATAATGATGTATCGGGACTCCCGGTAGCTTCTAGGCAGCGGGGCCAATTTCTTGAAAAGAGTGAAGGCTCGAAGTCATAACTTAAAGCACCTTTAACTTGTGCTTAATGGTCAACATCAAAATATAACAAAAGGTGAGGCCGTCCAACATATGGCAATTAGGACTAGATTTAGAATGATGAAACCCTTAATTAAACCCTTGAACAAACCTTAATATCATTAAAAATATGATCACTTGAGATCTTGTGAAGCTCACATGAAATATGGCATATCTAAAAGAAAACTATATGATGTAGTGTATGTAACCAGTATATATATATACACATGAAATGATTGTGTATGTGTGTGTGTGTGTGTATATATATATATATTTGATATCTTATAAGGACTTAGATTAGGGTAATGAAGAAGAATCCTTAGTGAAGATTAAACCCTTATTCAAATCCTTAAATTCTTGATGTACCATCCTCTACTCAATTCACCAGATCAAACCCTTTGTCATCTTCATCATAAGTACACTTGATTATGTCAGAAACAAGTACACATCACATGATATGTTCTTCTATTAGGTGTCCTTGACATGTTAGCCATAATCAACAACTGAAGCATTCTCTAGATACAAGGATAATCTTGTCAACACATTACTAACACACACTAGACCAAATACACTGTCAGTGCTAAGTTATGACATATCCATGACTCTACCTCCTAATGGTAACCTTTGACATCAATGACAAACATGCCAAAAAATATACATTGTCCTTCTACATTGAACACCTAAGATCTTTGATGACTCACTGTCCTGTTCAAGGTATATATCAACCCTGATGTAATACCTCATTGTAATATAGATTGCAATGTAATGCCTCAAGAACTCAAACAACTCTTGTCTTCACTTGATCATTGACCAATAAACTGAGTGATCACTGATATGTGTCTTCATCACTGATATGTGCCTTCATCACTAACATACCCTAATATGTGTTTTCATCACTGATATGTGCCTTCATCACTGACATACCAAATCACTGAACAAATGCTCTCCTAATGACAACAAAGGACAAAAAATGCTCCTATTGATGACACCATGATAACAAAATATTTTTTTGACATCCTAGTGCCAACAAACTCATGCTCTTTTGACATCAATGACAAACCTAATTCCAAAAAACTCCCCTTTTGTCATTGATGGAAAAATCTATCCACTCTCTCTCTCTCTCCCCCTTTGACATCAAGGACAATGGATTATACTATATGTATGAGATAAGTTGCTATCCAATGAAACTCCCCCTGTCTGTATGCAATAATTACACCTATTTTGGCACTCTACCTTGTCCTATTAGACTAATATCAGTATGATTGTCTAAAGTAGCACTGAAACATATCATCCTAATGAAAATTAGTAAGAAACAATCTAACTCCTTCTTGATCACTATCAACACTTTGCAATCTCCCCCTTTCTAATGTTATCATCTTGATATACTAAGGCACTAAAAACATATGAAAAACAACTTCTCCTAATGATAATCCTTCTGATGAAATCATAATACTAATGACCTCATAAAGCCACTAAATAAGGATCTAGCTACACTAGAAAAGATCATGATATCACTATTACAACTCATCATAACCATTGTTACAACTCTCACAACAACTGCTACAACTTATCATAACCAAGCAAATAAAAAACATTGTTGAATCACTATCACCAAGCAAATCAAAATAACTATCAAATGTCAAATATAGTGATACAAAGGTGTCTGATACAGAGTTATCTGAGACAGAATTAAGTGTCTGATATAGAGTTGTCTGAAATAAAGTTAAGTGTCAGATACAGAGTAAAGTAATGATACAAATTACTATCACACTGTCCCAAATCTTGACATAGTCCTAACATTGTCATCCTAAAACCTCTTTCAAATATGTTTTGCTGTATGTCAACCCATTTCCAAAAATCCAACTTGAATAGAAGGAAGTTACATGCAAAGATTAAGGAGCCTATATTAATACTCATCAATTGTATTTTCTTAGAATTTTTTATGGCCTTTTTATCACTCATGTTGAACAAATCCCCAAAAAATGTCATAGCATTAGACCACATTTCTTTGAGGCATTTTGTCAAGAACATCATGTGCCTTGTCTATTCTTCTACATTTTGCATACATGTCTACCAGGGTACTTGTAGCTACAACAATTTGACAACTCTTTTCCTTTTTACTTTTAATGCTGACAAAGATTGTAGAGTCTAATTTTACAAAGACCTTTTCAACAAAACTATTTTGTCTATATCCTGCAATCATTAACAACACTGCAATGACTAAAACATCTGTCAAATTCCTACAAGTAGAGAACATACTTAGTAGGGTATCTCTATCCCTTGTTCATTGATCTACAGACTCTTAAACTGCCATGTCACTTCCTTCATAAAATGTCAACTATGAAATTCCACTTGAATGCAAATAATGGAGAAAGAAGTCTGACAATAGTAGGTATAGTAGAGGAATGTTTTCTTGATAGACCCTTAGAAAACCTTAACAAATTTACAATGGGCTTTTGATCTCATCTATTTCTTTAGTCATTGAAATACATCTCAATCTTTCCTTACTACTGATGTCTTTTGAAGTAAAAAGTATTGATATACAAATAAATGTTTGATCTTACATCCAACATGGTTCTGATGCAGAAGTAAATACTACTATCACCAAAGTAAGTAAACATACAAACCAATTCAAACCATATCAAATGATTACTTACTCCCCCTAAACTTATGCTACATCTTATGCAATTTGTGATGCATTTTGTGCAATATGCACATTCTCTTGCTCTTGTTTTCTTCTCCAAAATTTCATAATACTTTTCTTCTTCTTTCTCAAAGTATCTGCCTACTATTGCTTAGGCAATGTATTTGTTCTTTTGTTAAATCTAGGCAGTTTCAGTGGTTTCATCAAATGACTTCTACAAAATTGTGCTCTATGCCAAAAATTATTACATTTATAACAAATGACCAAGGAGCTATAGTTTCTTGAAAATCCAACACCATAATTTATAGCTTGTATACTACAGTCTCTTGCAATATGACCAAGATGGTTGCATTTATAGTATAGGACATTAATTCTTCTATTTGACAGCACATAATAATTCTTATTCCAATTAACTTTTCTTGCATGCATCCAACATTCTATTGTTCTATGACCAAATTCATGATAGGAATAGCAATAAACATGAAAATAAGAAGTGAACCTAGTTTGTTTTACTAATGATCTTTTCTTTAGTCCTTGCTTGGGGTTATAAACTCTTTTGTATCCTTCTTCATTCTGATCTACATGCCTTTTGGAAGTAGTATTTGATTCTCCTTGTTCATATACTGCCTCTTTTGATGAGTTTATTGACTTCTTTTGTGCCTTATTTGAATCCTCTTTATAGCCAAGTCTTGTTTTATTGAAAGGTGATCTCTGCTTGTCTAACATCTCATCTAAACATTCAGTGTTTTTTTTCAAATTGAAGGTTCTTGTGCAACTTGGAGGATGTCTTGATGCAGAGGGCACAAGGGAAGCAACAACCCAAGATAAGTTTATTCTCCTTAGCCCACTCAACCACTCACCTAGCCTTCAACCAACCAATCAAAGGCACATTCAAGGGTCTATTATGGATTTGTTGCCTAGACTTCTATTCAGCCTTCAAGGCTTCTCCCACACCTTGAGGTAGGTCTGCAAACACCTTCTATGCAATTGGTTTGATCTCCAACTTCCCAAAACTCTTCAACCTATACCTTGACTAGTAAGGCTACTAGCCCTCCAAACTAGGTTTTCTCAACAAAACTTGACAAAATCCCAATGACTAGGCAAGAAAATGATGGTTTTAGATACCCTTTATGGGACCCTACCAAACTCCCAAGTCTCCTATTCCAACTCCACTCTAGCAATCCAGAACACTCATTAGGTCTCTAGGCCTAATTGATCAAGTTAGGGCTAGGTTACAAAGTCAGTGCTCAAAATTGGGTGCATAGGTCAGGGGCAAGAATTTAGAATGCTTCTACCATGTCCCTACAACACAAAACCATCATTTATTTGCTCACCCTATCAGGATTCTATCATCTACAACCTCAAATAGCATGAATTTGGTCAAATACAATGAAATACTTGACCTAAGGCATCACCTTAAAAATTGAAAACAACATCTCCCAGCAAAATGCTTCTAGAATCCTAGAATACACATTCCTAGCCTACATTTCACTAGTTTTTGTAAATTTTCACCAGTGGGAATGCATTCTAGCGCTGAATTTCTATGCCAAACCCTAGAAAATAGGGTTTCTAGACTAGTTGTGAAAGAAAAATCAATAACTTTTGATCCCGACCACTTCAAGACCTCAAACTAGTTTCATTGGAACCCTGACTCCAAGCACTTTCAAAAAAATTACATTTACACACGTGACAAGTCTGTATAGTCTGTACGCAGCGAGAAAAGTAGGAAAATTTGTTGTTTTCTGTAGTTTCAATGCCCCAAAACTCCGTACTAGATGTCCTCTGCCATACAGGAGTGAATTACCATGTTTTTACAACCATTCTAGTTAGTATCTAACTTCCAAAGGTAGATTCAACTACCCAAACCAAGTTTCAACTGGCCAATGTGTCATTGGCAACATTGGACACTATGGAGTTTTTGCATTTCCACAATGATGGTGATTTGTTTTTCTAGTATAATGGAATCAAACCACCATCATACTCCTTAGACCATGCTAAAACACTAAGACAACTCAAACAATCTCAAAAAGCCAATATTAGACCTTCTAGGCCTAAGTGGCACAACTAGGTCCAAGTGGACTAAGAAGGATATGAGGTTTATAAAGTTACCCCAGACCTCTTGACCACACAAGAATAGACCTTCCAACATGGCTATGAAAAGCCTTATTACAAAACACATCAAACAAAAACTCAACTTATCAAAGATGCTATCAAAATGCTTGTAGGGATCAAACTGCTCCTAGGTGCCCTACACCATACACCCACTGTCAAATAGAACTCAAGTCTCTTGAGTTGGAATGGTGTCAAATGTGAAACCTGCCTTCTCAATGTCTACTCTACTTATCCAAGTGGCATCCTCCTAAGGTTTGTGTAGCCACTTCACCAAATAGTCATGATAGGTGTGCCTTCTAGTTTGTTTTGCAATCCTCTTGTCCAAAATGCACTCAATCTAATCAGGAGATGAAGGAATGAGTTCCTGGAGTGTCTGATCAGTTTCTTTATAAGGATAAAGGTCTGAAACATTAAAAATTGGAGACAAAGCAATGCCATCTGGAAGTCTGATTTTTTAGGCATTTTCTCCACATTTCTTGAGCACTTCACAAGGCCCAATCTTCTTCATGACTAGCTTGGTATGTTTACCTGTAGGGAGCCTCTCCTTCTTCAGATGGACCATTACCAAATCACCTTCCTTGAACTACAAATCCCTTCTTTTCCTATCAGTAAACTGTTTGTACTTCTGAGAAGTGGACAACAATTTTTGTTGTACTTGTTCATGGACATCCTTCATGACTTAAACGAAGTCTTCAGCCAAGCCACTATTGTTTTCCAGTCCTTTAACCTCCCTTAATTCCAAAATACCCCTTGGGTGAGTGCCATAAACAATTTGGAAAGGAGATAGGCCGGTGCTTCTATTGACAGTGTCATTGTATGAGAACTCTGCCTGAGCCAAAATTGAATTCCAACTAGCACCCTGCTCCTTTGTGAAGCATCTTAGGAGGTTGCCAAGAGACATATTAATCACCTCTGTTTGTCCATCAGACTGAGGGTGATAGGTAGATGATAAGGACAAATTTGTACCTAGTCTCTTCCAAAGTGTCCTCCAGAATTGTCCTATGAACTTGGGGTCTCTATCAGAGATTATGGACAAAGGTAAACCATGCAACCTAACTATTTCTTTGAAGAATAGACCTACTATGTGTGAGGCATCATGTGTGGTTTTACAAGGGATGAAGTGAGCCATTTTTGAGAACCTATCAACAACCACAAAGATGTTATCATGTCCATTCTTGGTCCTGGGCAAACCAAGTACAAAGTCCATGCTTATGGAATCCCAAGGCTTTGAAGGAATAGGTAGAGGAGTGTATAAACCTGCATTAGATGTATGCCCCTTTGCTCTTTGGCAAATTTGACAAGTTTCACCAAACTTCCTTACATCGGTTGGCAACTTGGGCCAAAAATAGTACCTCCTAACCAATTCTAGGGTCTTATCACTACCAAAGTGACCTGACATGCTGCCACAATGCTTTTCCCTAATTATATTCTCTCTAACAGATCCTCTTGGGATACACAACATGCTACCCTTGAAAAGATATCCATCTTACAACAAAAAATTAGAAAAATCAGTATTATACCTTCCTGTCATGGCCTTGCAAGATAGGTATGGTTCTTTGAAGTCTTCATCTACTGCATACTGATCTTTGATGGCATGAATACCTGTACTTCCAACTGTATGGTCTGCACAACAAGATTCCTCCTACTTAAGGCATCGGCTACCTTATTGGCCACTCCTTTCTTATGTTTTATGGAGAAGGTGTATGCTTGGATGTACTCCATCCACTTGACATGTCTATTATTTAACTTTTGCTGCCTATTCAAGAAGGTCAATGCATGATTATTAGTAAAAACTATAAATTCCTTTGGCAATAAGTAGTGTCTCCATTTCCTTAATGACTGAACCATGGCATATAATTCTAGCTCATAGGTGGAGTAGTTCTATTTTGCCTCATTTAACTTCTCACTAAAGAATGCTACAGGCCTCCCATCTTGTCTTAGGACTCCCCCAACAACCCTCTTACTTGCATCACATTCTACCAGAAAGACCTTGTCAAAATCAAGAAGAACAAGGACCGGTTGTTCTGATATTTTTTTCTTTAACAGTTCAAAGGCTTGGTTGGCCTCATTTGTCCATACAAACACACATTTCTTGCCCCCTTTTATGGTGTCAACAAGTGGAGCACAAATGCCACTAAACCCTCTAATGAACTTTCTATAAAAGCTACACAAACCATGGAAACTCCTTACCTCAGAGGCTGTTGTAGGTGTGGGCCAATTAAGAATGGCTTCAACCTTACTTGGATCCATTTTTAGGCTGCCCTTGGAGATGACAAACCCCAAAAATATCAACTCTTCTTGTAGGAAGACACATTTGTCAAGATTGATTGTATTTGGATATGCCTTATGTAGTCTTCCTTGCTGTCACTAAAAACTAATATATCATCCAAATACACAACAATAAATTTGTTAAGGAAAGGTTTTAGCACTTCATTCATCAATCTCATGAAGGTACTTGGTGCATTTGACAAGCCAAAAGGCATGACAACCCATTTAAATAGTCCTTCATTGGTTTTGAAGGCAGTTTTCCACTCATCCCCTTCCCTTATCCTAATTTGGTGATAACCACTTTTTAGATCTATCTTGGTAAAATACTTAGCCCTACCCAAGCAATCCATTAAATCTTCTATTCTAGGCATTGGAAATCTATACCTGATAGTGATTTTATTAATGGCCCTGGAGTCAGTGCATAGCCTCCATGTACCTTCCTTCTTGGGTGCAAGTACTGTAGGTACTGCACATGGACTAATACTCCTCCTAATAAGTCCTCTATCCAAAAAATATTGGATTTGCCTATCCTCTATCCAACAAATCTTGGATTTGCCTTGCCACTTCTGCATTTTGCTCTAGAGTCAACTTGTAGGCTACTTGGTTTGGTAGGGTGGATCCAGGGATGAGATCAATGCAATGACTAATCTCCCTCTTTGGTGGAAGGGCATCCTTGCCTTCATCGGCTATCACATCCTGAAACCTCTCCAATAGTTTAACCACTTCCTTTGGTTCAATCCTCCTTGGGTCCAATAGTTCTTCCACTTTGACCTTCTTGGGATTCACATCCTTGGGTTTGATGACTACTGCAAAACATGGCACTTTCTCTTCCTTGAGGTTAGCCAAAAACTCTTTTTCACCTACCAACATAACTGAACTAGAAATGACTTTCTCTTTGCAATCATCAATCAAAGGAGTCATTGTAAACTTTTCACCATTCTTGGACAAATGAATTACATTGTTCTTACCATCATGTTGGGCATTTGTGTCATGTTGCCAAGGCCTTCCAAGAAGAAGGTGGCATGCATCCATATCCACTATCTCACAAAGAACCTTATCATGATATTCACCTATCTTGAATTCAACCCAACATTGCTCTTTCACCACAATTTGTTGTTCCTTGGTTAGCCAAAAGACTCTATAGGGGTTAGGATGAGGCATTCTTTCCAATCCTAACTTAGTCACCATTTCATTAGAAGCCAAATTTTTAGAGGAACCTGAATCTACTATTACCTTGCAAGCTTTTCCTTTCACCTTGCAAGTGGTTCTGAACAAGTTGTTTCTTTGGGGCTACTCCTTGGTGGCTGGCATGATGAGTGACCTATTAAACATGATGCATTCTCCACTCTCAGGTGCTATAGACTTGGAAGAGGCTATTTGGTATGATGTGGTGCTTTGACAGTCTTCTTGAAGGAGTTGCACCCTTCTATCTTTCTGATTTGCAGCAGTGTTTCCCATCTTCTCCGGGCATCTAAAGGACTGATGTCCAATCTAATTGCAAGAGAAACACCTTCCAGTAAACACATTGGGACCTCTACCCCCACTTCTTCCTCTGCCATTACCTCTCCCTCTAAACTGACCCTTATCAGCACTGTTTTTATCAGCCTACCCTTGGCTGCTTTCTTGTGATCCGCCACCTTGGAGTCTAGAGAAATTATCTCTGTTTTGAAATCTGCCCCTGCCCCTAAAGTTTTGATTTCCTCTACCTCTGCTACTACTGTTAAAATCCCCTTTTCTTCTCTGCTTATCCTTAATCCTTAATGCCATTTGAAAGCACTTATGGACTATCTCCGGGTTAAAGAGAGTTAGTTCATCTTGAATGGAGAACTTGAGGCCATTAAGATACCTTGCAAGCTTCTATTTTTCATTCTCAGGCATCTTGGCTTTCAATGTCATCTTGTGAAACTCCTCTGTGTAGGTGCTCACATCCATGTCCTTCTGTCTCAAGTTGTGCAACTTCTTGTTCAAGTTGACCTCATAATCCTCAAGGACAAATTGCTTCTTGATTTGAAGTACCATCTTCCTCCATGTAGAGATAGGATTCCTATCATCTTCTATCCTCTCATTTTGAATAAAATTCCACCAACTCAAGGCTGGCCCTTTCATTCTTGATTTGGCAATCTTCACTTTTTGATTTTCTGCCACTTCTTCACATTCAAAATAGTTCTCCATTGCCTTAATCCAATCAAGGCACTCCTCTAGATTCATCTTACCAGGAAACATAGGTAAGTCTGCCTTTGTGTCCTTCCTACTCAACTTTCCAAGTGCATCTAGGAATTGTCTCTCTGACATGCCTCCTTGTGGCTCTTCCATAGGCACTTCTTCTTCCTCATCTTGATCCTCTTCATCTGAATCTAAGATGACCTCTGGCTTCTTCTTCTTGTCTTTGTCTTTCTTCAACTTTTCTATCTCAGCCTCCATCCTTCTGTTCCTGGTTGCTTGCTCTCTCACTATCTTTGCCAATTCAGCATTTGTCACCTTTGAAGGAATTTCCTCCTCTTCTTCTCTATCTCCCATCTCTTTGATCTCTCTGATACCACTTGATGCAGAGGGCACAAGGGAAGAAACAACACAAGACAAGTTTGTTCTCCTTAGCCCACTCACCCACTCACTTAGCCTTCAACCAACCAATCAAAGGCACATTCAAGGGTATATTATGGATTTGTTGCCTAGACTTTTATTCAACCTTCAAGGCTTCTCCCACACCTTGAGGTAGGTCTACAAACACCTTCTATGCAGTTGGTTTGATCTCCAACTTCCCAAAACTCTTCAACCTATATCTTGACTACTAAGGCTACTAGCCCTCCAAAATAGGTTTTCTCAACAAAACTTGACAAAATCCCAATGACCAAGCAAGAAAATGATGGTTTTAGATACCCTTTATAGGACCCTATCAAACTCCCAAGTCTCATGTTCCAACTCCACTCCAACAATCTAGAACACTCATTAGGTCTCTAGGCCTAATTGATCAGGTTAGGGCTAGGTTACAAAGTAAGTGCTCAAAATTGGGTGCATAGGTCAAGGGAAGGAATTTGGAATGCTTCTACCATGTCCCTACAACACAAAACCATCATTTATTTGCTCACCCTATCAGGATTCTATCATCTACAACCTCAAATAGCATGAATTTGGTCAAATACAATGAAATACTTGACCTAGGGCATCACCTTAAAAATTGAAAACAACATCTCCCAGTAAAATGCTTCTAGAATCCTAGAATACACATCCCTAGCCTGCATTTCACCAGTTTTTGTGAATTTTCACCAGTGGGAATGCATTCTAGGGCCAGATTTCTATGCCAAACCCTAGAAAACAGGGTTTCTAGACCAGTTGTGAAAGAAAAATCAATAAATTTTGATCCTGACCACTTCAAGACCTCAAACCAATTTCATTGGAACCCGAACTCCAAGAACTTTCAGAAAAATGACATTTGCACATGTGACAAGTCCATACAGTCCGTACACAGTGAGAAAAGTAGGAAAATTTTCTATTTTCTGTAGTTTCAATGCCCTAAAACTCCGTACCAGATGTCCTCTACCGTACAGGAGTGAATTACCATGTTTTTACAACCATTCTAGTTGGTATCTAACTTCCAAAGGCAGATTCAACCACCCAAACCAAGTTTCAACCAGCCAATGTGTCATTGGCAACATTGGACACTATGGAGTTTTTGCATTTCCATAATGATGGTGATTTGTTTTTCTAGTTTAATGGAATCAAACCACCATCATACTCCTTAGACCGTGTTAAAACACTAAGACAACTCAAACAATCTCAAAAAGCCAATATTAGACCTTCTAGGCCAAAGTGGCACAACTAGGTCCAAGTGGACTAAGAAGGATATGAGGTTTATAAAGTTACCCCAGACCTCTTGACCACACAAGAATAGACCTTCCAACATGGCTATGAAAAGCCTTATTACAAAACACATCAAACAAAAATTCAACTTATCAAAGATGCTATCAAAATGCTTGTAGGGATCAAACTGCTCCTAGGTGCCCTGCACCATGTCTCTTCAAGTTTCTTTCTCAAGGACGCAATCTCTAACTCATACCTCTCACAATCTATCTCCTTGACCTTTAACTCATTTGTTATTTCTCTTTCTTTTGTCTTAACTTCTCAACATTGTATTTTTAAGTCCACAATCAATTTTCTTGCCTCTTCAAGATTTGAAAATGCTTTAGACTTGATATTCATTTCTTCTTGAAGTTCTAACCTTAATTTCTAGTTCTCTTTTCTGAGTTTCTTGATTTCATTTAGGGCAAAAATAGGTTCACCTTCAAAATAAATTTCAAACTCATCTTCATCATATTCTTGTTCATATTCACTCACAATGTGGTCTTCATCTATCATAACATAACTTTTTCTTTCTTCTTTATCACCTTCAAGGTTAGATTAACCTCTTCTTCACATGAGAGTCCCTTTTCTTTGTCAACATGCTCAATTAGAAGACTATCCCCTCTTTGAAATATATCACATGATTTGTTTGAGATTGGTTGATCAAATTTTTACTTAGTACTAACCTTTTTCTTTTGTTGTTTCCTTTTTGCCATAGTATTCCACCACCAAGATCAACCCAAGTCTATTAGACTTCTATTAGGAACCTGCAGCTCTGATACCAATTGGTAGAATACAGTGGATCACTGAGAGGGGGTGAATCAATGATCTAATAAAACTAGTTTATTCATTAGCCCAATAGTAGCAAAATCAATTAACACCAAAATGCCAAAAACATAGAGAGCAATAGAATCACAAAGATGAAACCATAAAACAAGATTTAAAGTGGAAAACCCTAAATAGGAAAAAACCACTATCTAATCTCACCAAAATCTTTATTAGGTCTCACTGACCAGAATCTCACTGATTACATTTATACCTCACTGGCAAAGATCTCACTGATCATAGGATCTCACTAATCACATCAACTCTACTCAAACCAAGAGCACCAACTCCAAGCATAATACAAGAAGATATATAGAGTACTACTCTGTTTACATTGAAATCCTACATTATAGATGAGTTCTATAACTCTTTTACTCAATCATGTCTACTCTCTTGGATCTACATGAATATTTAAAAAACTCCTTTCTTTTACATAAAAAGACTGCTCAAACAACCCATCATACATCTAATGTAAAAGTAAATTGCTTTGGCATCATACGACAATACAAAATCTCCTAAATACAAAAGGCACTCATACCTAGATCAAGAATCCCTTCTTTACATGATACATATTTTCTTGTCATATAATCCCTCTAGCATACACTCAGCCACTTTACACAAACATATGTTCTTGTATCATCATATCAATGCACTCAAGGACTGTATAAAACCAACACAAAACAAACATTAAAAACATGAGTTTATAAAGTCTTTACCATACTCTACAAAAAATGCAACCATCAGACTCTACCATCAAATACCTCTGCCAATGTCTATCATTATACTATGTGAAACTACTCTTCATTTACTGCCTTGTCAGGTTCACCTTCAATCTATGAAAGCATATCAACATCTTTGTTCACACAAGATACATCACTACTCTTTCTTCTAGGTTATATCAAATATACCCTCTACAAATCATGACTCTTTGCTATCTTTTCTCTATTCTCTTTGATATGCTTATTAAACCCTTTTTTGTCAAACTCAAGCTATTAGACATTTTGTTATAGATTGTTCATCATAAAAAATATCCCTGAAAACCTCACTTTTTACTAGTTTTTTAATCTCATTAGAAGACCCAAAACATATCATCCTTCTCTTGAATGAAAACCACAATCCATCGTTCAAAAGTAGTTACAAAAAAAACCTAACTACAACTACCAAAGAGGAAAGATAGCTTAGTTTACCTATCAAGAGTAGATGGGAGAGGTAGCCTTTATGAGTTTAAATATAAGCCATCGATTGAAGGATTTCTGCCATCAACAAGTCAAACGGTTACCATTGATTTCATATTCATGCTAAAAGACCTAATGATGTATTGGGACTCCCGGTAGCTCCTAGGTAGCGGGGCCGATTTCCTGATGAGAGTGAAGGCTCGATGTCATAACTTAAATCACCTTTAACTTGTGCTTACTGGTCAACATTGAAATATAAACAAAAGGTGAGCCCGTCCAACATAACAACAATGAGTAGACATTGAAAAAGAGGGAAGATATGTCCATTTACCCATTAATGAGTAGATAGGAGAGGTAGCCATTATGAGTTTAAATATAAGCCATCGATTGAAGGATTTATAGCATCAACAAGTCAAACGGTGACCATTGATTTCATATTCATGCCAAAAGACTTAATGATGTATTGGGACTCTTGGTAGCTCCTAGGTAGTGGGGCCAGTTTCCTGATGAGATTGAAGGCTCAAAGTCATAACCTAAAGCACCTTTAACCTACGCTTATTGGTCAACATCAAAATATAACAAAAGGTGAGCCTGTCCAATGTAACAGCAATTAGGACTATATTTAGAATGATGAAGCCCTTAATTAAACCCTTAAACAAACCTTAATATCCTTATGAATATCATCACTTGAGATCTTGTGAAGCTCACTTGAAATATGGCATATCTAAAAGAAGAATATATGATATAGTGTATGTAACCAGATCATATATGTATACACCTAAAATTGGCTCAGGTTGAATTAAGTAAATATTTTAATATTTATCTTAATTCCTATTTTCTTCTATCAATTAAATAAATATTATAAATTTATTTAATTGGCTCATTATCCCATAATTAAATAAAGTCATTTTATTAAATTCCCTAAATTCTTCTAAAGGTCTAAAGTCCAAAATCCACCTCACAAAATCCACCTCATCTCTTCCACCTCACCATGTTGCACATATAATTAAATATTCTTAATATTTAATTAGCTAATATCCTCCATTTTCCAAAATAAATCTTTAAATCATTTTTCCTCCACCAAAATTGAATATTTAATTCAATGTTCCCCACTAGCCTTCACAAATGGAATATTTAATTCAATGTTCCCCACTAGCCTTCACAAATGGAATATTTAATTCAATGTTCCCCACTAGCCTTCACCAATGGAATATTTAATTCAATGTTCCCCACTAAGCCTTCACCAATTGAATATTTAATTCAATTGTTCCCCATTATTCTCCACCATGAATTCTTAATTCAATTGTCATAATCCATTATCCTCCACCATTAATTCTTAATTCAATTGACATAACCCATTATCCTCCACTCTGAATTTTTAATTCATCAATCATGAATTAAAGATTCACAAATAATGAGAGCCATTGATCTCATCCTTTGATCCTCACCCTCCATTCTATTTTCAAAAATTCTATAAATAGAACCCTCTTCTAAGCCATTAGGGGGAACTTCATTTGCACAATCACTATACCCAAAATTCTCTCATCTTCTCTTCTCAAGCCCATTCTCCAAGTATCCTCTATTATTGAGTGTTGAAGCTCACATTCAACACAAACAGGTATTCTAAGCCATTCTTCCTTTGTCATCTTCAAACAAGTAAGCAAGCAAACAAAAGCTTTCTGAGGGCTTCTCAAATCAAGATCAAAGCAAGATAGGCAATAATGGAAAACGACAGGTAAAAGGGTTTGTGAGTATGTTCTTACTCATCTTGGTTTGATTCCTCTTTGCCTTCAAATTCTATTGATGTTTGGGTTTTTAGGTTTTTCATGTATTTGACTAACTCTCATTCTCCCCCTCACATTTTGGCACCCACCGTGGGGCCCTTGCCCCTTTACTAATCCAAAAATCTAGTGTGTACAGTTGCAGGTCCGTGCAGGAGAAGAACAAGTTTCTGGTAGCAGTTTTGTGCATTCACACTCCACAGTTGTGCATTTGTCCTCTGCAGCTGTGCATTTGACAAAACTACGCATTTGTTCTCCACAGTTGCGCATTTGTCCTCCGCAGCTGCGCATTTGATGAAACTGTGCATTTGTTCTCCACAGTTGTGCATTTACACCCTGCAACTGCGCATATGACCATTCTGCACATTTAACCTCCACAGTTGTGCATTCACCATCCACAATTGAACATTTGCCAGTGTTGCACATTCACACTCTGCAGTTGCGCATCCAATCCTGACTGCAGAAACTAAACCTAATTTGTGCATATACTCTGTATTGTTGCGCATCCGTCAGATTTGCATATTTATGCTGTATGGTTGCGCATTCATCCTCTATCTTTGTGCATATACTAGTCTTGCCCATTTACCTCATTATCTTGTGCATTTGATTCATGTTCTTGCACTTCTATACACAGACGCATACACTCCCTGTTTCTGCACATTCAGGCTGCAGTGTTGCGCATCTATTTCCTATTTTTGTGTTGTATGATTTCTGATCTTTGCATGTTGAGCTAACATCAGTTTTGCAGGAGTAGTGGCTGGATTATCTCATCTAGATATTTTGCTTAGTTCATCTAGCCTAACTAGGGGTGAAGTAATCCAATGCATTTCATGACAAAACTACACATAGTCCCTAACTAGGAAGGAAGTAATTGGACCAAATTGCTATCTTGCATTGTGGATATATTTTCTAGTTTAATCACTGCTATCTTCTACAAATGAGAAATGAACATTGCTATGATTAATCACTTTCAAAGTTAGCAAAAGGTAAATGAACAATGCTATGATTAATCACTTTCAAAGTTAACAAAAAGGAAATGAACATTCCTATGATTAATCACTTTTCAAGTTAACTATCGTGTGAGTACACAAATTAGCTTAGCCCATTTAGTTTTTGTATTTTAACTAGGTTGGATTTACCATTGTTCGTTGTGCTTGTGAATGACAATAGGCTTATACTCTCCCCTTAACTGGGTGATCAAAGTGCTAGACTTGTCATTCTTTTTGTCAAACCTTTAGGGGGGGCCTGCCCTTGGATGCATGCTTGTCCAAGTGGGAATGACCCTGAGTGGTAACAGGCTAAAGCCAAGCCCTACCAAGCCACTTAAAATAAATTGTGCTTGGGGTGAAAACCTCAAGCAACGAGTGCTGTTGTGTTACACCAACGACCAACCTCCCCCAAAACCCTCATAGGTGCAACCCTTTGAGGCTGGGAGACTCCATAACGGAGAGTAGTGCTGCCACATGTGTAACCACTTGAACGGTTGCCCTAACTAAGAACCAAGTGTATAGCAAACCAAAAACCCCTATTTGTTGATGCAAAGGGTGGAGCCCTTGAAGCGGCCTCGATTAAAGTGACTCTAAGTAGAGGTAGCAGGGACGATCCTAAGGAAACCTGGATCTGGTATGCATGAGAAGTGAGTGCCGTGGAGGGGAGCCGGTGCTACCAAATCCTGAAGCTACATGCTTTGAGTGGCACAGCTAGAGGATTCAACAAATATTGCCCCATCCAGCCTAGGTTGTACTCGTCTTTTGAGTCAAAATAGTCCAAAAACACAAAAAAATATATAAAAAGATAAAAATCATGAAAAACTTTTATGTGTTTGCTGTGCTTTTTCCATAATTGAATATCAACCTCAGCAGAAACACCAAAATTTTTCAAAACCAAAAACACTGAGAAAATCCTGAAAACGATCCAAAAAATCCAAAATTCTGGGAAAATATAAAAAAAAAAGCCAGATTTGCACATATATACTAACTTTTTGTGCATTTGAACTAACTTTTTATGCATTTGTCAGTATTGTGCATCTGTACTCTGTTGTTGCGCATACAAAAACTAGTGTTGCACATTCATATTGACTTATTGCGCATTTACCTCCTGTAATTGTGCATTTAAAATAGAGAGCAAAAAAAATCACATCTTCCAAAAAGCCAAAATTGTTAATACTTTTCAAAACTAGTTCAAACCTGTTCTAGTTTTAAATCTAGTTAAAGACCTTGCAAAATCAACCATTTCTCCCTTTTTTTGCACCATCGCTGTTTGTTTATCCAAAATTTCACCACTTTCTCCCAAGTTTCCAACAAGGGTATAGTCAAATTATTCTGGATCAAAAATCAAATCTTAAACAAGACCTAGTGAACCTCCAAGTATCAAGGATTACTTATCCTTCTCTATCAGAACTCCACTAGTGGATTGACGAAGGCTAGTCGACATCAAGTAACGGATTCCTAACATCCTAGCTTTTGACTATCGCTTTCATATATCCACTTTGTTTGACACCACCTAGATCTAAGAGGAACCTTGCTAAAACCTTGTTCCATCCTAGCACCTTGTTCACAATCTTCCAATCTCACCTCATCCCATCTCTTTACCACCTTGCATGGTCTTGACAAGATCACAA
The DNA here is from genome assembly GCA_027924645.1 of Cunninghamia lanceolata. Taxonomy (NCBI): domain Eukaryota; kingdom Viridiplantae; phylum Streptophyta; class Pinopsida; order Cupressales; family Cupressaceae; genus Cunninghamia; species Cunninghamia lanceolata. The sequence continues at coordinate 1,725,263 of BSBN01001427.1, read as the reverse complement.
AAACAAAAACAGTTAGAAATGGCTAAGAAAAGTATTTTTGATGGTCATGATAGCGATGAAGAACCTTCCATGGAAGAGATCCTCAAAATGCAACATGACACAAAATTTAACCATCTACTAGATGGAGTACTTGCATAAGACCCTACAAAAATTTTCTTACACCTAGCAAGCTTAGGAGTAAAACTTCCCAAAGATTATGATGTAGAGGCTCTAAGGGAAACTGATGAAGAAGGAAACCCCGAAGGGAGTAGACAGGGTGAGGTACCCACGAATAAGAGCAAAGCAACAATTAACTCTTTAGATGCTCTTAGTCTGATGAACCAGAAAGTCGAAACTCTCCAACAATGAATTTTAGACATGGAAAGGGGAACCTCGACAAAATAGTACACCCTAGAGGATATTGCATCGTATCCTTTCGATAGGGCATTAGTCATGATACCTTTTCTCGTGAGATTTGAAGTTCCTAAGTTTGACAAATATCAAGGAAATAGTGATCCAAGAGATCATGTCAGAGAATTCAATGCCGCTTGCCTAGAAGTCGCACATAATGACACATATCTTATGCGACTTTTTCCTAGAAGCTTGGGAGGATAGGCCATGGAGTGGTTCTCTAGGTTGCCGCCCGATATCAAAACCTTCAATGAGCTCATCGATAAATTTGTCACCCATTTTTCCTACAATATTGAGCACAATACCTCAATATTGGACCTCTGTAATACCAAACAGAAAGCGGGAGAATCTTTCGCTGCCTTCTTACAAAGATGGAGACAACTAGCAAGCAAGTGCCCTCACCAAATGCCAGAAAGACAAATGTTAGAGATGTTTGTTCACAACCTACAAATGGACCTTAGCTACCAAGTTCAAATCCAATGTCCTACTTCGTTTAGCAAGGTCATTGAGGTGGGCCTCATCATAGAGAAAGCCCTACTCGCAAAAGGTCAGATCAAACACTACAAAGACACTCCAAACACCTATGCCAATAATGATAAACCTAGGTTTTGGACCAAAAATAAAAATGTTGTGAATGACGGGGTAGTAGATGCCAAACATACGGCACCTAAACAACCAATTTTTAACCTATCAACACCCCAAAACAACCCCACGCAAGATAAACCAACAAATAATCAATCTAGATTCACCAACTTCTGACCTAAAAGAACATTCACACCTTTGGATGAATCACTAGAGATAGCTCTACAGAAAGTGATCAACAAAAATCTCATAACACTTCCCTCAACACGGGAGTACGAGCCAAAGGTCAAACCCTGCTGGTGGAATGAAAATGATTTTTGCGAATACCGTCGAAATAGGGGGTACAAGAAAAATGATTGTATTACCCTCAAGCATACAATCCAAGACCTAATAGAGCAGAACAAGGTATTTGTTAAAGGTCATACCTCCAATAATGACCATCAGGCATTCAAGGATCCTCTTCCCAATTACGAACAAGCAAGACCTTCTAATAGAAAAAATAATGGCTCTAACAACGTGAACTACGCAAACGTCGGTTACGACTACGTTGTTAACCATATCCGAGAAAGTGGCTCACATATCAATGTGATCACTATAAACAAAGGCCCAGAATGTAACGTTACTACCCATAGTAACAGAGTTACCCTTAGGGGAGCCTCTGCTCCTCTAACCCATCAATACAATATCATGGATCAACTCCACAAAACACTGACACATATCCCCATATTGGAATTGTTGCGTCTATCTCCTTCCCATAAGACCATACTCGATAAAGCTTTAGCAGAAGCCTTAGTTCCCACGAATCTAGCGGAAGAAAAATTTGAAACCATGGTAGGTCACATCACCTCACCACCTTCCTTATCATTCACTGAGAAGGATGATATGTCTATCACACAACCCCATAATGCCTCCCTCCATATCGAAGCCTTCGTCCACAAACATAAAATCAAGAGAGTCCTAATAGATGGAGGGGCTGGTCTGAATATTTGCACGTTAAAGCTAATCCTTACATTGGAGTTTTCAGAGAAGGCTATAGATCCGAAAAAGAGAATCACTATCAAAGCCTATGATGAGGAAGAAAGAATGACCAAGGGAACTATGATTCTACCAATCAGAGTGGGCCCCCTGGTAAAAGATGTAGCTTGTCGAGTCCTAGACAGGGATCTAGCATACAACATTCTTCTCGGGAGACCGTGGATACACACTTTAAAAGTTGTACCGTCTACCTACCACCAGTGTATTAAGTTCCCACACGAAGGGAAAGAGATCACCATCCAAGGTGACCCTAACCCCTTTCAATACTGCAACTCTATTCAGCCAAAGCCAGAGGTCATGATCCCAACCAACCGGGCTTCTGCTGTCTCTTCATCTTATGTAGACCCAGCTACACTGGCTTCCTCATCAAAAGCGTCTCAACTGGGACTCCAGATCAAAGATAATGGCCTGGGTGAGTACATGGCCTCTCAATCCCTCTGTCTAGCACAATTACCTCTATCCCCTAGATCGCATGGGAGATCCATACTAAGAACACCAAACGCAGAAAAGATTACCAAAGGACCGTTTATAAAATGGGGAAGCCTAGAGGATGAAAGTGAGGAAAAAGATATCCTGCAATGGTTATACAAGGATGAAGCTAGCCCCTCAACCTTTCAGGACCACCCCGTCATACCAATAGCACAATATGGTCAAGGTTTTCACATACTAAAGAGTATGGGGTATGAAGGAAGGGGTCCACTGGATTCAAGCAACGATGGCATCACTAAACCCATCCAACCTCATACCTTGGCAACCCGAGACACTACAGGGCTAGGGTACACAAGAACATCAAAAGACACCAAGGCCAACATCAGCAGAGCCCAACAAATGGAGACAGCTACTAGCAATCTGATTGAACACATTCAGAGAAAGCAGATGTGGAGTGATATGGATTCTAATGAGTATGAGTGGGATAGCCTCTCTGAGCTATCTTGTGATGAAAAAGATATTGATGTGGTCCACGAGTATAACCTGACCTCCGCAAATGAGGGACAAAGCCCAAGGGTGGGGTTGCTAGAGTCCGTATCACACAATAACCATAGTGAGAATCGCGAGGAAGGAATGAGTCCACTCTTGATGGATCTGCTAACGGAGACTACCATAGCAGACCTCATACATACCAGCAATAATTCCATCCTAACCATTAATGCCAGTGAACCTTTAATCTATCCTGAACTTATCGACTGGGACCTAGAAGGTACCACCCCTAAACTAGACACCTTTGAAAATGATGAGGCCATCATTGATTATCTGGAACTAAGAAATCACATACCTGCAGGAGACCACAGAGCTGGCTATGCTATAGAACTCAACACGTAGTCCTATTATGGGGAGAGTGCCAAGCCTTTCAGTCACAAAAATGTCAAAATAAAAGAAGGGTCCAATGGTGAAAACCACTCCGCGGCAGCATTAGACCACCAAAATAGTAAAAACAAAGATGCATCTGATGGTGAAAACCTCTCTAAGGCACCGAAAGATGGAAGGCTTGACTCTCTCCCCAATCTTACACATCAGGAGAGATTGTCGATACTAATAGAACAAGCAAAACCTACCAATGTCAAGACCGAGGATGAGCCTAGGATGATCTACATGGCAAAGGCCCTCACAGAACCTGAAAAATTAGCATTTACAGATTTCTTCAAGAGAAGGCAAATCAACTTCGTGTGGACATACATTGAAATGCCAAGGATTGATCCAAATCTCAACATGCATCACTTATCTTTAGCTCCAGGAGCTAAGCCTGTTAAACAAAAGCTTAGAAAGATGCATCTGCATGTGGCACTCATGGTCAAAGAAGAACTGAAGAAACTGTTAGATGTCAGGTTTATCAAACCCATAGATTATCTGAAATGGGTTTCAAATATCGTACCAGTGGCTAAACTAGATGGCAGGGTCAGAATATGTACTGACTTCAGGGACCTAAACAAAGCTTGTCTGAAGGATGACTTCCCCTTGCACAACATTGACATGATTGTAGATCTCATGGAAAGTCATAACATGTTGTCACTTATGGACAGTTTTTCAGGCTATAACCAAATAAAGATTGCACCTGAAGACCAACACAAGACATCTTTTATATGTCCTTGGGGCACCTACTATTGGTGCGTCATGCCATTTGGTCTAAAGAATGCGAGGGCAACATATTAAAGAGCCATGACCACCATATTCCATGATATGATGCACACCATAATGGAAGATTATGTGGATGATATTCTAGCAAAATCGCTCACAAGAGAGGGACACTTGGCAGTATTGGATAAAATATTCACAAGACTAGAACAGTTCAACGTGCGTCTCAATCCAAAGAAGTGTGTATTTGGGGTTACCACAGGTAAGCTGCTAGGGTACATTGTTTCGGCAAATGGGATTAAGGTCGATCTAGCTAAGGTGAAAGCCATCATGGAAATGCCACCTCCCAAGAATCTCACACAATTAAGGTCCTTGCAAGGAAAGATACAATCCATCAAAAGGTTTATTTCTCAGTTGGTAGACAAGTGCCACCCATTTTCCCATCTGCTACATAAGAATGTCACTTTCAAATGGAGCGAGCCATGTGAGCAAGCGTTTCAGCTATTAAAAGAATATCTGACAAACCCACCTATGTTAATGCCTCCAATTCAAGGTAAAACCCTATTACTATACATCTTGGCTACGCCAACAGCCCTAGGAACTCTCTTGGCCCAACACAACAATGAAGGGAAAGAACAGGCCATATATTATATCAGTCGGACGCTTGTGGGGTATGAGCTACAATATACACCCATTAAAAGAGCATGTCTCACTATGGTCTTTGCCTCCCAAAAATGGAGACATTCCCTGCTGTCACACTCTATCAGATTAATAGTGAAAATCGGTCCACTAAAATACTTGCTCAACAAAGCTGCTCTAACGGGTAGATTATCTAAATGGGTCATGCTTCTAAGTGAGTTTGACATTGAGTATGTGGACAGAAAAGCAATCAAAGGGAAAGCACTTGTAGAGCAGTTGGCAGATGCCCCCCTAATGGATAATAGCCCTCTAAGCTGCAAGTTTCTAGATGAATCTATATTCCACATCAATACAGCAACCTAGAAACTGTACTTTGACGACTCATACACTCAGCATGGGTCGGGGGCAGGTATCTTGTTGATCACACCTAATGGCGACACCATCCCAAAGTCATACAGGCTACTCTTTCCTTGTACTAACAACGTGGCGGAGTATGAAGCACTAGTCATCGGTATTAAGCTAGCCACAGAATGGAGTATCAAAAGCTACAGGTATATGGGGATTCACAACTAGTCATAAATCAAGTGAACGACGACTACCAGACAAAGGATGAGAAATTGATTCCTTACAAACGGATGGTAGATCACTTCAAAGGATAATTTGACCAGATCTCTTTTTAGCAGATACCATGGATAGAAAACAAAGCTGCAGACGCAATGGTGACTATTGCATCTCTCCTAGATATCCCACATAACCAATCGCGTTACGAGTTCTTGGTAGAGCCAGTATCTTGTCCTGCGTATGATACCCCCGAATCCCAAATCATTTGCCACATTATTGGAGTAGATTCCCCCCTATATGGCAAAATATTCACCTATCTCAAAGAGAACATCCTCCCACCAAATCTCTCCAATAACTAGAAACGAACCTTTATCCGGCAAGCATCCCGTTATACTATTATTGCTAATACCCTATATTGAAGAGGTCTTGATGGTACTCTCCTTAGATGTCTCGATAGTGAGGAATCTCAAACCACCCTGAGCGAGATATACGAGGGTATATGTGGAACCCATTCTAGTGGCTCTACCCTAGCTAAGAAACTCATGCGCATAGGGTACTACTAGCCGACCATGGAACAAGACTCTTATCAGTTCGTCAAAAAGTACAAGAAATGCCAAATCCACGAGAACTTAATACATGCACCAGCGTAGGAGCTGCATCCTTTGACAACTCCTTGGCCATTCTGTCAATGGGGACTCGACTTAGTGGGCAAGATTCGTCCCCCTTCATCCAGCGGACACAAGTTCATAATCACTGCCACTAAGTACTTCACGAAGTGGATTGAAGCTATGCCCTTAGCCAACATCACCGGCAAACAAATTGCCTCATTCATCCTAAACTATATCATTTGTGGCTATTGTATCCCTTTGTCCATTATCACAGATAATGGATGACCCTTCAAAAATCAAGATGTCAGGGAACTATGTGACAAATTCCACATCTAACACCGCTTTTCCACCCCGTAGTACCCCCAAGGCAACGGTTAGGTGGAGGCATCAAATAAAACCATACTAAAAATCCTGAAAAAGACTGTCAATGATGTCAGCCATGATTGGCATGTCCAACTAAATCCCGTGTTGTGGGCCTACTGCACAAGCATCCGTACACCCACAGGTGCAACACCATACTCCCTAGTCTATGGAGCCGAAGCCATCTTTCCCATCAAAGTCGAGATCCCATCTTTGCGAGTGTCATTAAGAGGCCTCATCCCCGACGAAGAATACAGAGTAACTAGACTGCAAGAGTTAGAACTGCTAGAAGAAAGAAGCAACATGCCTTTAACCACCTGAAAGCATATCAACAAAGAATGTCCAAAAGCTATAATCACAAGGTAAAGCCCCAAGTCTTCCAAGTTTGTGATCTCGTCCTCCGAGAGAACCCCAGAAATCAGCTAGATAAAGAAAAGAAAGGAAAGTTTGAACCCAACTGGTTAGGGCCTTATGTCGTCATTACAGCCTATGGATCGGGGGCATATCAATTGGCCACATCTGAAGGTGAACTCTTCGAGGATCTTGTCAATAGCATACATCTATGCAAGTTCTATACCTGAAAACCCCGATGTAAGGGAGTCTTGAAAAAATCAAAAAAATTGAAAAAGTGATCAAAAACAGAACAAAAATATCAAAAAAATAGAAAAAAGGATCGGTACCATGATGAAAACCTGGCAAACAGGTGTCATGTATACTCTTGGCTACATGTGCAAATAAAAGTAAGTGGTGAAAACCTAGTAAACAGGCGCTATCTGTGACAAACCACTCCCTCCATCTATGATGACTTCATTTGACTCTTGTCCCCATCACACCGAACTAGTCCATCCATGGTCCAATCCCTGAACTACGTCGCCTCTGAGCTATCACATAGGCAAGGCCATTATTAATGCGCCCCCAAGGCTCCGATGTCCCATCAGTCCCATATCTGGTCTTTCTATCTATCTAAGTCCATACCACTTCTACAGATCCACCATCACCTAGGTATTAGGTCTATCAGGGTTCACCCCGAACTACATTGCCTTTGCGTCGTCACGTAGGCAAGGCCATTTAGCAATGAGCCCCTGAGGCACTAGGTTAGTCCCTTAGGGTCCGTCTCTCCATATCTATTGTCATCCCACCCATAATAAGTTGGTCCTTGTCTAAACTGGGGGCAACTCCTTGATCTAATTACAGATTTGGGTTCTTGAATGCCATCGTTCTGAAAGGAGATACCAATACAGGATTGCGATACTTTCACTAGACACCTAGAACAAAGTTCTTGACACATAACATCAACCTGTCCAAAACCAAAGCAAAGCACCATATTGAAACAATCAAAATAATTCTATCTCAATTATGGCAAAAAGACACATCTAATGCAAGAATGTTTTGTCAATAGGTTAACTTACAATGTCTTGAATTTTTGTCAATTATGTCTTCCTATGCTACTCAAGGATGCCGATAGCTAGAGATGCTATGATGGGGACATAATTTTTCTTTGTCTACTACTTGTGGATTAAACTTTAGTAATGTGACGACTTATGTCTAACAATGTGATCGACAAAAGATCATCGAGGACTCCGAGGTCTAAACATGAAAAGGGGCAATCCTTGTCTGTTAATATGCAAGAAGTATTCAGGTCATCTAGATTCAAGTTTGACTAGATGCTTGTATCAACTTGCTATATCAAAATCCAGGTAAGAGATACTCAGGTCATCTAGGTCTACACTATACCTAGATACTTGTATTCTCTTACCACATTTCAAAAAATGAAAAAATACCAAAAAGTGCTCGATGATGAAAAACAAAAGACTTGCAAAGATGACAAATCCGTATCCGCATCCATCTCATATCCAGCAACTCCATATCATCCCCACAGTAATGCAAACCCTACAGTATATCAAAACAAAAGTCAGTATTTCTCCATGTCTTCTTCTATTTTCACTCATCTATATCATCTCTGTGTCGATTGAGTACATCTAGACATATCAAACACATAGCATATAAGTTGTATATCACATCACATGAGATAGTCATTCACATGATTACATCATTTGCATACATAATGAGGCCATGAGATCAATTTCCATACATTTTAGATCATTCATATACATTGTGCATCCATACATCATATCAAGAGAAAATCAAAAACATAGGTCACATACATATCGAACTGTATAACCATATCCATAACACATTAGCATTTGCATAACTCAAAAGAGAATTCTAAAACATCCATCTAGTATGCATAACATCTACAAACACATCATAAAAAATAGCATGCATCTATCGCATATAAACATCAACACATCACACATATAGCCTATGCATATAGATCAAAGAAACAACAACATCATCACATAAACACATGTCCAAATGTACAATATATCAAAGATCTCTATCCACTCTCAGAGCCATGTCATAAATGTATACAAAATATAACAAAGGGTGATACATGTCTCAGAAAATAATAAGTACATATGTTGGTTATCTCAGCCATCTATCAAAAATGTGCTACAAAGTGATCAAAAACTGGTACAAGTATCTGGGTCTGTCTAACCCTACTGTCATGGAACACTGCTCCCAGCACTAGCCTCTCCTTGATCCACCACTGATGGTGGTGGGCCCCTCACTGAGCCCACAAACCAAGACCCACCTGCTCTCTGCACTGCCTCTGACTGGCTCTAAAAGATTGAGGCTCTCTGACTCGCTGGCACGGCACCATGATATAATCCCTGGTAATACTGAGTCTGTGCCTAAGCTCTAGTCAGATCACTCTGCAACTACGCTACCTGAGCCTAAGACTGCTGCACCTATGCCACCAAGAAGCTGGAGGTCCCATCGGTACCCATAGCCATCAAGGCTGCATCCCGCTCTGCTCTCATAGCCCGCATACTAGCTAAGGCTCCATCTCTCTCCCTGCTCAACTTGGATATCCGAGTCGCATCCGCATCTCACCGTGACTCTACGGCTCTCAGATGAGCCCTCAGCTACCTAATCTGGGTCTGTAACAAAACCAGAACCTGCTGCTGCACATCAGGTTGTGGAGCCTACCTGGCCTGTGCCACCTGCTGTGCTGGCACATGTACCTGCTCAACCTATGTCACCTACTGTGTTGGCACCTGTACCTACGCGGCCTATACCACCTACTGTGCTGGCACCTGCGGAGGTGGTAGCATCTACCTCTGGGCTATCACTGGCTGCACTAGCACCTGAACTTGTGCCTGTCCCACTGCCTACTGCCCGCCGATCCCCTCTCTAACTCTCTGCCTCTATCTCTGTCTCCCCTCCTCTCTCTGATCTCTCCTCCTCCACTGTCCAACCCTCCCCCCGCCACCTCCACCTCCACCTCCTCTGTCTGAATCATCCTCATCTATATGAGGTGCTACCTCTCCAGGACCTAAGTAGCGAGGAAACAGATGTGCTGCAAACCACTCCTCATAGTCTGGCATCATGCCAGCATCTACTATGTCTCTCCGCATTGGCCAGGTTGCATACAAAATCTGTCAGAAATCAGCCAATGCCTCCTCATAAGAGGCCACAGGACCCCACCTATAATGCTTGGCATATGTACTGGCAAAGCGTGCCTCACCCTGCAGTCTACCCTGCACACGGCCAAACTGTCTCTGCACTCAGCTGACAATCTATCACTCCAATATGAACCGAGTCTGACCAATCAGCCATCTCGTCTAGAAACAATAGGGGAGCTCATTTGCCTCGTCCTCCCATACCTCGCAGTCAAGGTACGACCTCCAGACAACTGCATCCATGCCATCAAAGGCATGCCTCCAGCACTCAAGCCTCCCCAGCCTGTGTTGGGAAATCACACCTACATACCCGTAACTATAGGGCTCACCCCTCTACCTCTGAAATACACAGATCAGACGTGTGATGGCAATGTGCTCCCACAACCAAAATTGTAAGAGCAACGTGCCTGTCACTAAGCCAGAGCCTCGGTGGTATACTGCCTGATGCAGGTCTCTGTATAAGTGTGCAAGCACGCACACACCCCACGCATACCACGTCCCATCAGTGATCATACTCTCTAGCACCCGTCCCCAGCCAATGGAAAAGCCGTATGCTCTCCTATCAGGGCATACTATGCCTCTGATTAGTCCAGCCACTATGCCTAGGAAGTAGTCATAGTAGTCATACATGTCCTACCATGAGATCTCCTCCCCTACCAACTTAGGATCATCAGAAACCTGCGTACACTCCTCTAGCCCAGCACCACACTATGACTCATACTCAACCAACTCTCCCTGAATAGGGAGGTGCAGAATCTGATACACATCCTCCAGAGTGATGGCCATCTCCCTTGTCAGAAAATGGAAGGTCCCATCCTCACTGTGGAATCGCTCCACGGCTGCCATCACCATCACCTGGTTCATGCGAACCTCAGGCATGAAGAGCACATGATACAACCCCATAGCACCTAGAGGCTCTCGATCCATCCTGGTCAGCATATACCGTTGCAACAACGATAATGGGAACAACTCTCGCAACGTCAACACATCCCGAATATCCTCCTGCAACCAAGAAACGTATACTGTCAGCAAAAATCCAAATCCATATCAAAAATCTACTCCAAGCAATCAAGCTATCCTATCATTGGCTCAACATATCAAATTAATCAAATAGCATATCATCTCTCAATTAGATTCTCAGCAATCTTAGAGATCGCTAATCAATTGACGCATCGAGCAGGATGCCAATTGGGTTAATTTCATTAGGTCAACTGATTTGCCTAAAGTGCAAATGCACAAATCCAGGTGGCAAATGCACAATTTCATAACAAAAGCACAATTTCACCATGAATGCGCAACTTCCTGACACGTATGCGCCATTCTGGCACATGCGCAACCTATTAGAGCAAATGTACAATTTCAATACATATGCACCATGCCATAACTCAAATGCGCAATACTAATCATATGCGCAAAATCACAGTACATATGCGCAACTTCGGAATGGATACGCAACTTCACTAAGCAAATGCGCAATTCGAACAAATGCGCACATTCAAGGAACAAAAGTGCAAAATACACAAATGCACCATTTCGCAGCGTAAATGCACAGTTTCACAACAAATGCGTAATTTAGGAGCGTATATGCACAAAACTAGGGTTTTTACGCATTTGTCCTAGTTGGTTTTCGTAGCCATTAATATGCACAAAAATTGACTTTCGACAAGTTTTGAAGAACTACATACCGGGGGTCCTGCCTCTGCTGGCCGATCGAACCGTCGAATCCGCTCAAACCGATGCTGCTTGCATGGAATATCCATCTCTCTGGCTGCCATGCTCTCCTAAGCTCTCTAGAGGACAAATCAACTATGGCCAAGTGTACAAATGAATAGTTTGTGTGGACCCAACTCCTATATATAGCAAGGGACCCATATCTGACTATAGGACTCTCTGACTACTTCCCATGGTTGTTTCTCCGAACCATAACCCATTTTTCTCCATCCTAACCCACTTCCTCACCTTCCTCTTCGTGAGATTGTCCGTCTTACGCCTTGCTGTCTTCCTCCCATCCAATCTCCCGAGGGGGCGTCCTGTCGTTAAACTTGTACCAGGGGCAAACTGGGGCATGTATCACTATCAAAAATTCTTATTCTTTGAAACAACGTGATAAAACACATTGCTTCAAAGAGGGGCAAAATGTATACACCTAAAATTGGCTCAGGTCGAATTAAGTAAACATTTTAATATTTATCTTAATTCCTATTTTCTTCTGTCAATTAAATAAATATTATAAATTTATTAATTGGCTCATTATCCCATAATTAAATAAAGTCATTTTATTTAATTAAATTCCCTAAATTCTTTTAAAGGTCTAAAGTCCAAAATCCACCTCATCAATCCACCTCATCTCTTCCACCTCACCATGTTGCACATATAATTAAATATTCTTAATATTTAATTAGCTAATATCCTCCATTTTCCAAAATAAATCTTTAAATCATTTTTCCTCCACCAAAATTGAATATTTAATTCAATGTTCCCCACTAGCCTTCACAAATGGAATATTTAATTCAATGTTCCCCACTAGCCTTCACAAATGGAATATTTAATTCAATGTTTCCCACTAGCCTTCACCAATGGAATATTTAATTCAATGTTCCCCACTAAGCCTTCACCAATTGAATATTTAATTCAATTGTTCCCCATTATTCTCCAACATGAATTCTTAATTCAATTGTCATAATCCATTATCCTCCACCATTAATTCTTAATTCAATTGTCATAACCCATTATCCTCCACTCTGAATTTTTAATTCATCAATCATGAATTAAAGATTCACAAATAATGAGAGCCATTGATCTCATCCTTTGATCCTCACCCTCCATTCTATTTTCAGAAATTCTATAAATAGAACCCTCTTCTAAGCCATTAGGGGGGAACTTCATTTGCACAATCACTATACCCAAAATTCTCTCATCTTCTTTTCTCAAGCCCATTCTCCAAGTATCCTCCATTATTGAGTGTTGAAGCTCACATTCAACACAAACAGGTATTCTAAGCCATTCTTCCTTTGTCATCTTCAAACAAGCAAGCAAGCAAACAAAAGCATTCTGAAGGCTTCTCAAATCAAGATCAAAGAAAGATAGGCAACAATGGAAAACGATAGGTAAAAGGGTTTGTGAGTATGTTCTTACTCATCTTGGTTTGATTCCTCTTTGCCTTCAAATTCTATTGATGTTTGGGTTTTTAGGTTTTTCATGTATTTGACTAACTCTCATTGAAATGAACCAAACAACTGAGAGGGGGGTGAATTAGTTGTCTCAAAACGTAAATAATTCTGCACCTTAAAACATTAAACACTTGTCCATTGTTTGTTATGATTAAGTCATGAAAGCATAAACATAGAAACATAAACATAATTGCAGGATCATACATAAGTGACACCATATTTTTATGTGGAAAACCATGTTAAGGGAAAAACCATAGTGGATGTTAGTCCACAAGATATATAAGTTATAACAATATCAAAAATCAGAGGCTCGTTGTCAAGGGGTGGCTCACTACCATGGGTTGGCTCACTAAGTTAATAGCATCTACTCCATGCCTGAATTCAGTTCCATTAAAGCGCATTACTCTTCCTCTGCTCTTCTCCACCTTCTACACTTCTTCACTTAACTTTGCATCTTCACCTGAACTTCTTTTCCATGACAAAATTACAAGTATTTATGCACTACATCAGCCTTGGAATGATCATCAGGGTCGGCATTACAATCATCAACCATTGGAACAACCTCCAAGTTCAGTATTACAAACACTTACAAAATAGGTCTTTGACCTAATACAAAATTATGCTAAGGAGATGTAGTAAATATGTATGCATATCACACCATGCCTTAGTTGAGACTCAAACACAATCTTCCGCACCACGACACACTTTTACAATCTTCAATAGATCTCTGCAATCACTAGATTAACCAAGTCGGCTAAGACTAGTTGTACACTACGTTATCTGGGAATAAACTTAAAACATGATCTCAATTCCTTAACACAGACCAATGTAAATGTAGGAACACAATCAGGAGGCATCCACAAGCATGTTGCAATCACCAGGAGCAACCACACAAAATCTAACCACTTTATCCATGAGATTCTTCACACTGGAGCAAATGAACTTCACTGTCTTCAACTATCATAAAGAAAACATATCTTGCAGACCACCAAATCATGAACCATTGTAGTTGTAGGCACTTATCATCATACTAGACTTCCCTCTAGAACCATAGAGAAAAATACTTCAATATGGAGGAATGCAGAGCAAAATACTTTCTCCCTGTCACTAGTGAATGATCAGAAAAAGTAGGTTTTACTCTGGTGAATATAACTCACTCAATTCTTCATACCGGAGGCTCACACTTAGGATTTAGCATCTTCAAACATACATCTAAATAATTACCAATCTGCAGACCAAGATCTTCAATCTACGAGAAATGTGGAGCAATCTTTAGACTATTTTTCAGTATGCAACTCATTGTCTTCACTGTGATTCACTATTTACTTTCTGATTCTTCTAGAGAGGCTAATTTTCTCAATATCCTCAACATATAAAGCCTCTAAATAAATAACAAAATAGGATACAGTTGACAACAAAGATATGTTGACATCAATGACAACACCGATTAGGCACATACTTGCAACAATAAGGACTTAGATTAGGGCTATGAAGAAGAATCCTTAGTGAAGATTAAATCCTTGATTCAAATCCTTAAACTATTGATGTACCATCCTCTACTCAATTCACCAGATCAAACCATTTGTCATCTTCATCATAAGTACACTAATTATGTCAAAAACAAGTACACATCACATGATATGTTCTTCTATTAGGTGTCCTTGATGTGTTAGCCCTAATCAACAACTAAAGCATTCTATAGATACAAGGATAATCTTGTCAACACATTGCTAACTCACACTAGACCAAATACACTGTTAGTGTTAGGTTATGACATGTCCATGACTCTACCTCCTGATGGTGACCTTTGACATCAATGACAAACATGTCAACAAATATACATTGTCCTTCTCCATTGAACGCCTAAGATCTCTAATGACTCACTATCTTGTTCAAGACATATATCAAACCTAATGTAATGCCTCATTGCAATATAGATTGTAATGTAATTTCTCAATAACTCAAACAACCTCTTGTCTTCACTTGATCATTGACCAATCAATTGAGTGATCACTGATATGTGTCTTCATCATTGATATGTGCCTTCATCACTGACATACTAAATCACTGAACAAATGCTCTCCTGATGACAACATGACAACAAAGGACAACAAATGCTTCTCCTGATGACAACATGATAATAAAGGACAACAAATGCTTCTCTCGATGACAACATGCTAATAAAATGCTTTTTTGACATCCTAGTGCCAACAAACTCATGCTCTTTTGACATCAATGACAAACCTAATTCCAACATCTTGAAGCTAGGGTTTCAATTCCATTAACTCCATAGTAGTCATACGGTATGGCACCTTTGAAATCAGCTTAGATCCAGGTATTATATCAATTAAAATCTCTTTTAAGAGGTAATCTTAGAAGTTCATCTAGGAAAACATCCCAAAATCTCTAAGGAAAGGATATTTCTACAAAGATGCACCTTATTTACTAGGATATTCTTCTATTTGATCCATTTTTAACTACAAAAGTTGACAACCTTTTTGCTTATTCCTCTTTAGTTGCATTGCCAAGATCGGTCTAACCTTGATTTTTCTCTGAGTGCCTTGCAAAAAGACTTTGTTTCCTACATTGTCTAGACACTCAACTATTTTTTGAAAATAATTGACATTGATTCTATGGTTCAATAGCCAATTTATTCCTAAGGTAACATCATAGGAACCTAGGAGGGTTACAAACAAATTCACCTCAGTTTGAAAACTAGGAAAGTCAATCTTAGATTCAAATAGACACTTCTCTACCTGAGATTTCATCTTGTTATCATGTTTAACTGACCAAGGTTTAGCTAGTTTGTTGCGTTATTTATTTTCTAATTGTATATGCTTAAGACCGTTAGCCAAAGTCTTAGAATCCTCTAGTCATACACCCTCAACATAATTAATATGCTCTTGGAGTTTTACCTCCTTATTTGGTTCTTTCTTAACCACTATCTAGGGTAAGTGGTGGGAATTAAACTTCCTGGGAGTTTTCTTGGTTCTTCTTTATGCCATTCTGGCATAAAATTAATTTCAAACATTAGCTATCTACTTAATCTTTACATGTTTTCTCATAATGAGCTCATAGGTCCATGTGTTGAACCTGGTTGGCCATGATACCATATGTAACATGCCTTCTCATATTACTCAAAATTACACATATAATTTACTAAGAAAGTAAAATAACATGATAAACATGAGTGATTTTTTATAACATCATTTGCATAATCACAAAGAAATAAATTATCATATCTTTTCTGAATATTTTCAACCTTGAAATTATAACATATACAAAGATAGAATCATAGTGAAATCTTTTCACCTTACATTTACAAATAATTTGCACTTGGTAAAAGAATAATTTTACATCATAAGTTTGACTATCATGAGTCATAACATGAAGTACACTACATTTGGAATCTGATATCTATATTCACAAGTCTTGGTGAGACTTCTGCTATAGTGGGAGACCATCATCTAAGTGCTTTACCTCCAACCACAAACCGGCGGTCCCCCACACACCTTCCTTCCTCTAAGTGGCCCTACCCTTCATGAAGAGTATAGACATAAGGAACCGACAGGTTTCCATCTAATTCCTAGTGTTGTGTCCTATGTAACTCAATCAACCATACAACTCTAGATAATCTTCTAGCTAAGTATGATCATTCTGACTAGTCATGCCCTCTAGACACTATGAACCAACTAATGCATGCAGAGACAAATGCATCACTTTGGCCAAAGTTTCTATATAAATAGACATTTGAAATAAATGTAGTCATGTGTTCACATGCCTCTAACTCAACTTGGAAACTATCTCATCCTACAGTTTGACTTTCTTCACTTAGTAACTCTAGACATAAAGTTCTCTATACTATATTCAGAAGCTAGTCAACATGACTTAGAACTAATGTTTAATCTAGGATATACATGCAATATTTAGGTTTAGGTAATTCTAACCTCTTAGAGAATCCATCTTTGCATACTTGCAATTACTAGGGCCTATGACCTCCTATCAATCTACCCACTGACGCTAATATTAAACACTCCTGTGTTGTATAATAAATTTTTACCCTGTCAAAAAATCAAAAATTAGAAAACCTTTAATTTCAACAAAGTTCATCTTAGACTCTTTCTGTATTGCTCTATGATTATCTTGAGCATTCACTATCAACCATAATATATAAAAATATGTCATATCTGACTTAAGAGTTCTAAGTTTTCTAAGCCCTTCTGGTTTTGATTCTAGGATTTAATGTTTCTAACCCAATACTTGGAAATATCAATACCATTGTTTTCCAAAGATAATAACATATAAATAATATAACATGAAAACAATACTTCTAGTCTTTGCTAGACCACTTGGCATTGTTTGAATTCACATTCACAAAATATTAATAAACATAGTATATGAGGTATATCCTCATTCATAAATATCTTAATGAATACTACCATTTCCATAACTAGACTATTGACTAAGTTTAATATTTCAACCCTAATAGGTTTGAGTTTTAAAGATAATAAAATACTTTTGACTTTTGGTCTTCTTAATTCTATTGACTTCCAATTTAAGATAGGTTATGAACTCTTATATAACATCCTTTGTATATATATGCCACATAAACCTTTATCAACAATATTAAGTACAAAAAACATGTGAGGTTTAGTTTCGATTCTCCCAACATGCCCCAACTTGGAATAAATCATATCAGGGATACCCAACATTGGGTCAACTTTGTCTCCTATTCACTTAGCACTAAAATAAGTTCTATTTATGAGAACTCTAACAACCCATCTCCTAGTATGCCTATACCCTTAAGTTGGTTTAATAGTTTCAATCTTGAAACATAGGAGAAGTCAAGTATATATCCTAATATACTATTTCTCGAGATGGTTTAACTTGTAATAATTGGTAATCAAAAGGATATCTTGGTTTCCACTTTCTTGGTTCACCTATTTCCTTGGTTTTATATTATAATATGATAAGAGGAACTATATTTCACACAAGGAATTCTATACCCACGTTGCAACTTTGTCACCTAATTATTGTAATGATAATATCTCACAAAAATCTCTATTCAAAAAAATAGTGAATATATACTTCCAAAAGAAAGGATACATCTATGGATTTATCATAATCTTCAACATAGATATTCACTTAAGACTTAATAAATCTTTCTCCTTGATAATTTGAGTCTACAATATAATTATCGACCTTCTTGGTTTTCTCAAGTCAATGACTTTCTCTAGAAACTATAACAATAACTTATATGATTCCAAAGATGTAATTATCTTATAGATATCTCTAAATAAGTGATTAACCTATCACAAAATATTCTGATTGCAAATAATAGAACTATACATATAAGTCTTCAATATATATATGTATCTGTGAACTTTCTCATCTTGATTCCAATCTTTGAAAATAGAGAACTCATATGATCCAATTTCTAATTTCATGTGGATATAAATATATTAAGTATTTGGTTGATTTGGTTAAAGGATGGCCATCCCATCATGCGATGGCCTTACCTTGGTCTTATCTCAGTCTTATAATAGGGACCTAAGTATAAACATGGATTTGGCCCTAAACAGAGATCTACAAACCATCGACCTGATTTAATCATTTATCTTCACTTTGTGTAACTCTCACCAATTAACTTGACCTTTCATCCTGCAAGGTTTCTATACAACAAACATATGCTCTTACTTAGATCTTATTTATCTTTTGACTTACATAGTTTAACTATGTGTTAATCATAATGTTAGTCACAATAACATAGATAAAGAATTCACAAAACAAACCTTTATCCTCTTGAAAAGTATGATCAATTCAGCATGAATTGATAACTCCAAGTCTCTGTTACTCAGGTCTTCACCTTTTGATAATCTCTCAGTTAGTTTGATGTGAATTGTTGTTTTCCATTAGGGGCCTTATGTATAGTTTTGAAGTGATTTGCATCTGGATATGTTTTGTTTCTCCTACTTTCTGTAAATTCTCAACAAACGAGGTTAAATCCTAATGTATTTAACTAGATCATGCAGATATTTATGTAAGTTTGATCAAGTTTTCTACATATCACTCTTGTTAAATTGATTCATGATGATTTTAATTAGTTCTTCTAAAACTATCTTCAATTCACTTATCCTAAACTAATCTCTACTTAAGTTGACTTTTGCACTATAAATTTGTTCAAATAATATGTCGGTAAGCATGTATTTCCATGATTCCTATCATTATTCATGTTCATTTGCATGATATTTGTTATTTTATATGCACTTTGTCTAAATATGCTTAAGATCTTCATGTATTTATGGAAATCTACATATTATATGATGATATGCTTTTTATTTTTTGTGTATTTGCAATTATGATGATGATTCAATGAAATTAAAGAAATTTGAACTAAAGCTTTCTAAATTTACTAAAATGAATGAATCTTCAGTCATTGATCCACATATATCCTTGATACTATCATGAATAGAAGGAAATCAAACCATATTTTCACCAAGTCATTCCACAACTAGATATGATTGATGATAACTTCAAAGGAAAGGAATGAAGACAACATGCACATACTGAGATGCACACCAAGGGATGCAGCAAATCAAAGTAACATGTCCAGAATTCATCCATAGATTACTCAAAGTTTACGATTAGTTTTAATTAGAGGTCTTCATCTTCATTAAGTATGCAAAAGGAATATATATTTACAATTGACTTTGAGAATCGGTTATGACATTCCACAATCCAATCTCAATTAAGCTTCTAAATGAATACAACTGATATTCCATGTCCTTTTATAGGACAAGGATGAGAATCAATTACAAAAGACCTTACGATCAAGATTTGTCTATTACAATCAACAGTCCATATTGCATTGACAAGGTCAAAATACCAAAACACGTGGTACAAGTTACCAGTTGGCAACTATCTGATCGATTACAATTGGTAACCTAGAATATTCTAGAAAGACCATTGACTTAGTCAACTAGACTACAAGTGACAAAATGACAAAAATGTCTTGAATGACATCATGTTGCAACATCCTCTTCATTTAGATGCACCTTCTTCATGTACTAACTTCCCTATTTCTATATTTTTATAATTATCATATGCTTGCATGAAAGTATCTACTTGGAATTTACTAATTGTCTGGACTCTCAACCTAGCATACTTCAATGCTTTTATTTGTTCCTTCAAAGGTTCTAGCATAGATGTCCTGCTATCTACTTCTTTGTCATATGTCCTTACTTTCACACTCAACACAGACATCTCATCCATAACATCTTCAGTAAATAGCTCTGTGGGATCTTTTGCCACTTCCTTAAATTTATCTTTGAATATTTGGATGACCTCATATGTTTCTGGGAATGCTTCCTCTGTTACCACATCTTCTAGAAATTCTTCCAATCTCTTCATTTCTTTAGCTAATAAGTCATGGATCTTGATTTGAGTATCTCTTACTTTACTCATGCTAGCCTTCAATACTTTTAATTCATACTTCATCTCAGTCACCCAGGTATCCATGAGTGGTAAAGTTACACTGGTGACAATTTTATTTTTCAACAATTCTCCATCTAGCATCTCATTGGCTCTTTTTAGCCTTACCATTGCATAGTTGCATTTCTATATTCTCTAAGTGAATTCACTCTTTAAAGAATCAATATCATTTTTCAGATTGGATAATGTGTCCCAATTGGACTTGAAAGTCCTTATTACTTTTCCCCAGACGTCATGAATCTTAAGAGCCATTTGTCCATAGTATTAGATTGGTGTTTTTACACATCTAGGTTAGCTATTTCTTCTTCACTTATTAATGTCAATGCAGTGGGCTTTTCTATTGCCTATAGTGTAGAGACCAAGCTATCTGGCTTCACTAATCCCTATATAAACTACTGCAACTGAGCATTGTGCTCTTTAATCTCCTTCTTTTTTGGCTTTAAGCTTTCTTATTTTGGCCAAGTTACTGCCTCTATAATCTCAATGTGTTCCTGTATTTCCTGTTCTATGGTGACATGACCTAGGTTATATTGTGTCACCTAAAACTCTTCTGGCCTGATCTCTCTTTTGGCCTTATTGACTATAGGTACAACAACTTGAGTTGTCCTCTTTCCTATCTTTGGATCTCTTTTGATGGTGGAGATTGTCCTAGCTTTCCGTTTAGCTTTAGAGGAATCAAGAGTAAACAGGGACTTAAAATCAAAAGGTACTTGATGGTCTTTTGTTCGGCCTACTTCTAATGAAATAAAGGAAAATGCATCAAATTGTGATCCTCCCTGATCTGGTTGCTCAATCTAAACATCTTCTTTCTTCCAATCACCACCAAGTTCTTGCATGTTCTCTTGTTGTCTTGTTCTAGCATCCAAAACTTCTTCCTCATACAATTGTTTTTCTTGCCTTTTGTCTGGGAGAGGCTTATTATCTTGTGCCTTATCATCATGTTCCTCTAGAACCCTATCATCTTCAGGCTCTTGGCCTTTATCTGTTTGATCACCATGATGATTAAGATTCACTCTCTTGTCCAGGCTTATCCATGAGGATATCCTTCTGTGCTATTTGTTTTGGTGCCCTTTTACCTTCAAGTATATATGAGTGAGCTTCATCTAAATGAGATTCTTTATTTCCATCATTCAATACCACCTGGATATTTTCTTGCAGTGTTTGGCTATCTTTAATAGCCTCCTTTTCGATATTTCCCTTCTCAGGCACATAGTGTTGGAGTACAGTACCACTGAGAGGGGGGGGTGAATCAGTGGTATACAAATATCAAAAAGACTCTGAGATAATCTTTCAAAGATCTGAAACAACGAAAACTTCTACTAAATAGAGATGAGGCATCATATAACTATTAACATCAAGAAAACAATAACTGACACATCAATATCAAGAATGCAACAAACACTATTGAAACAATCTATGTTAGACACACAAACAATTGATATCATAACTTAGGGATTAATTTGAAAATTTTGATTGACCATAATCAAGATGGGCAGAGAATATCATTACAAACAATGATGTATGATGAATATGTGTTAATGCAAACCAAATAAACATATGATATGCAAATAAGGAATCAAGCATGTCAATGATAATAACAACCCATAACACAAATATTGTCCTAAGTGGAAAACCCTCTTGGGGACTAAAAACCACTTGAAATGCCTCACTGGCTTGATAGAAATAATCACAATTATAGAGCCTCACTGGCTTAGAAGTCTCACTGACTTCTCAATATGCCTCACTGGTCTTTTCAACAATGTCTCACTAACAATATTGCCTCATTGGCATACAAAATCCCAAATACAAAAAATTATATACACAGAGTAAAACCTTTGTTTCTCTATATCACTTCTTATCATCCTCTCTTCTCACTTCTCTTCATTTGGATGCATAAGGATTTATATGAATGAAACAATACAAAATATGTCTATTAATATTCTTCCTTGAAAACCATTTGTCTTCTCTGTCTCATTGACCCATCAATTTCATCATTTTTCTCAATATATCAGAATATATAAAAACAAATATATAAACCCTTCAACTTCCATTCAGATTTTTTACATTTTTCAAAATACAAAGAAGTTTAACCAACTTTTCAACTGTCATCATGAAAGTGTGTATAAATACATCATGAAGCCTTTATATTCTACATTTTTGAAAGGCCATTTAGTTACAAACTGTCCATATACAGTGATAGGTGAAAACATCAAAAGATTTTCTTCAAACTACCCAATAACAGGTAAAGGTAAAACAAAACTATTATCGCAGATATTGCCATTTTACCCATTATCAAAAAGAAAAATCTTTATCCACATTGTCAATGTAAACTACAGCCCTGAAAACCCAGACAAGGGTTTCAACATATTAGGCAACATTAATCAAAGAAAACAAATGCTTGTCTTTCCTTAACAAATACATAACAAATATACCCTTTTAGTTAAGAAAAAAATATACCCAGAATGGTGACAATGCATCCTTAACAACTGATAAATGAACAATAGCAAATTGGAGTTTACTTGACCACAGTCCAAGTTGACAGAAGCCAAATAACCACCACAATCCCGAGCTAACATGGAAACTAACAAGCTGTGCCCTTAGTAGAGTCGGCTAGTGTTTTACAACTATTTTGTGTATGCTATCAAAACACTTTCCAAATGAACAAAATGAAATCCTAATCAAACATTGACAACTTCAATGATGAACTTTGCCTTGAATATGCCAAGAGATACTCATAATGAGTATTAAACCCAAAGTTAATAACCTTTATCAACATCATTGTGTCCCCTTGAAATATATTTGTCATCAAATCAAAAGGAACATTATAATGACCTTGCAAATCACATGCAAGTGTTTATGTTGTGACCATTATGAAAAAAGATTTAAGACTTATGAAACTCATGATCTCTAAGAATGCAATGTAACATTATTACCTTCTAAGCTTGTGTTTCATAAACTTAATTTAAACTGCCAACTCCATGCCTTCTTGAACATAGGACTTAACCCTTTTAAAAAGCCTTTGAAATGTATGAAGATATCAAATACAAATGTAGGCATATGACTTCAAGACTCTATATTATAAACTTGTAAAATGTGACCACTATCCTCAATGAATGTAATGAAGGCTTAAAACCTTATAAACGTATTATCACCAAAAATCAACTATGAAACATTACCAATTCCAAGAAAGTAATGTTGCAACGTATGTCACTGAACCAAGCATGAAAAGATATCACTATTACCAAGATGTCAATGTCATTGTGCATAAGTACATATGTCTAAGATACCTATTCAATGATCAAATGTATATTGTGTCAACCATGACATTTATCCCATCTAATGATGCTAAACAAATAAACAAATGTCATTATGTATACCATGCGTGCCATACCTATGATCATGTCAATCACCAACAACCATATACATGTGATACCAAAATACCAAATTAATGGTCCTTTCAAATATAATGTGCTTAGGGATAATGTCATCAAATCCACATTTGCTTTGATGAAACATCAATTGATACCCAAGAATCAAAAGTGAAACTGTGTAATACCAAACTAACTGAGCTTATACCAACTAGAATAAAACTATCAGGAGAACATAATATGCAGTTGTGTCAACAATATACCACATGATGTCATATGCCATTTGTCATAGAAGATAAACCATTAGATAAAGCATTAGAGCCATATGCCACAAGAGATCATGAGCACATCAAGAATCAAGTGCATATTCAAATGTATATCAACTGTCATGTGTCATGATACATACACCAACTATCAGGATATCATACCAAGTTGTGTATTTGTCATCAAGGAAAACAACTGGAAGGCAACAAACTCCCCCTTTGTCCATAATGGCAAAACATAACTCTCTCTCCCCCTTTTTGGCATCAAAGACAAAGGGAGAAAGAAAGTATGCTAATGCCTCTAGGAGATAGTATAAATCAAAGATAAACATATGCCTGAAATGATAAGCAAAATCATAGAAATATGAAGCATGCCAAAATTGTCCCATAAAGCAAAAACATCCAGAATGGCCTGAAATACAACTGTACTATCAGTATCATTAATGAGCATGTATCAAAACAAGGACAACAACTGAAGATGATAGAGATAGGAGAACTGTTAGCTAAGAGAACACCACAAATCATTACTATGAAAGTAAGCAAGAATTTACTGTCATCAAAATCCTAGAAGTACTGTATAGCACTGCACTATCAGGTGAGATACCAAGAAACAAAAAACAACCATTTTACATCTAAATTTGAGGATCTTGTTTGCTATCAAAAGAAAATGATAGCAGCTTATATACTATCACTGCCAACTATCTGAAATTAGCAAACAAATAAACTCACTGAGAAATCATTGTCCTTTGTAAAAAAATGAGATATTATTGTCAAATGAACTCTATCATTATCATTTGAAATGCACTGACTTTATTTAGATATAGCAGTCAGAGAATGTATTCTGATTACTTTCATTGCAATGCTGTTGGCAAGAGACACTGTGTAGCTTCATGAGTATTGTCATTGATGGCAACAAAGTCCATCTCACACATCTCTAAGACATGGTATGTCTATACCTGAAGTTAGATTGAATATTATTTTGGTCCGGTGAGCAAGAAAAGAGCATGTAGTAAGGTCTGACAATCAGGTCCAGATCTCTCAGAAGAAGTATCTCAGCAAAGTGTGGACTTGGGGAAGTCAAGAGGAGTACCAGGACTGATACATTCTAGAGATTGATCCTCTAGTGATGAAAGAGTGAAAAGATATGAGCACCTAAGTGTTGGGTTCTTGTTTGGCAGGGTAGACTGAGGAAGAACTGACTGGCAGAGCATCAGACCTTAATCCGGATGAGAAATTGATGGTGATCAAGTTTCTTAAGGGATCATTCATGGTTGGCTGACAGGATTGATGACTCCTATAACTATCTTTTTGATATGCATCACTTAGTAAGCATGGATTCAGCTGACAAACTAGAGTTTGGAAATATCTTGAGTTTTCTGGATGCTGACTAAAAAGATGTTGAAATCCTTGATGTAGATATATATACCAGATTGATTTTAGTATGAAGGTGTGTGTGTTGTTTTGTGCAAAGAAAAGCAGAGAGTAGTGTGGAAGTAGCAATACAAGTCCAGTATGTGACAGGATAGCAACACCAAAGAAGAGGAAGAATGAAGTGTAGTAGATCAGTGTATTGAGCCTAACCGGAACTGAACCTTAGCATATATGGATGCTTCTCATCAGTTCAAACACCTGGTTACATTCTATATACCTTGTAGATAATGAGTCTCTTGTAGGCAGTGAGCCCTAATTGGGAAGTGCCATTTTGTACTTCTATTCTTTTAATAGAGAATACAATCTTTGGTTAGTCACCCCATGGTTTTTCTCTTAACAAGGTTTTCCATGTAAAAATCCTTGTGTATGTGTGTTGATTTTATTTCTTCTCTCATGTTCATTTATACTTATATGTTTTGATACTGCACTATTGTTAAAGAAGATAAGAAAGTTAAGAAGTTTAAGATAACTGATTCACCCCCCCTCTCAGTTATCTGCCTTGTTTCCAACAATTGGTATCAGAGCTAAGTTCCTCTAGACAGAGCCTAACATCTTGAGGAAGATCTGGGGATCTCAATGGATATGTATGGTATGAGGGAACAACTTTAGTCTACCCTAGATGATCTTGAGCAATCTCACTCTGAAGTCAATAACCTGAGGGAAAGACTCAAACAAGCTGATGATTTCATAAATGAACTCAAAGAAAAACTAAGTATCTCAGTGAAGAAAAGAAAGGAACTACTTCAACAATTAGCAAGTCAAAGTGAAGCCAATGATACAAATGAAGATCTGAATGAGAAAAACAAGTTATGTGAGAAGCTATCAAAAGAGGTCATTATGGTAAGACATGAAATGGAATCAAGAGTTATGAAATTCACCCAAGAAATTGAAGAGAAAAAAAATTGAAGATAATCTAAAACAATCTCTCAAGGAGAAGTCAGAAGATTGCCACAAAATGGACAGAATAATCAGGCATCTAGAATCTGATCTTGAAGAAGATAGAGACAATGAAGAACAACTTGAGAATCAGATAGATACTCTTAAAAGGGATCTTCAAACTGCAAATGAATACAAAGAGAAATTCAAGATAAGCTCTGCTCAACTTGAAGTTCTTCTTGAAAGCCAAAAGAGGGTAGATGACAAGCATGGCTTGGGCTATGAGAAAGGTGAAAGCTCTAGATCTAGTCAGAAGATCTCTAGATCAGAATATCCAAGAAAAAGGCCTAGAAGACCTCTGGTAAGGCAACTAAATGCTCAAAGATACACATTCTTCAATGGATACTGCTACAATTGCAATAATTTCAATCATTAAGCAAATCAGTGTAGAAGAAGAATGAATCAGGCTAATTCATCCTTCTCCAGATAGTGTTTCAACTGCAAAAGGTATGGTCACAAATCTCATGAATGTAGAAATATGCAAAGAAACAAATCATTCAATGGTAGATGATTTGCATGCAATAGAATGGTACATATGGTTAATCAATCCAGAGCAAGAGGGTATCAGTCAAATATGTAAAGAAATGTTGTTTGCTACAATTGCAATAGATCTGGTCATATTGCCAAATTCTACAGAAGTAAGAATCAGGACAAAAAGGGTCCATTGGATAATAATCAAAGTCAAGACAAAGGAAAAGGAAAAGTTAATGCAAATGAAATTCAAAGGGAAATGAACAAGATTTGGGTGAAGAAAAGCACAGAAATTGTTGAGGATGGATCCGCACTAGAATCTGGTGTTGATGTTCCTTCCAGAAACTAAATAGATGAGCTCTAGCTCAGAGGGAGTCAAAAAGGAAAACAAATTCCCCCAGCCAGTTAATTGGTGCCTGAAATTGGCACATGGAAAGTTGCAGATTAAAGGGTTCTCAGAGAAATATCTAAATAAACCTTGGTAAAGATATGGAAGATCTGCAAGAATTTTTGAAGAGGTTAAGCATCCAAGATTGATTCATCTTGACAGTCATCCGGTAAAAGCAGGATTCACATAGTTAGATCTGATATGATTTAAAATTCAAATATCTTGATCTGCAGATAAATGGAATGATTGAAAAAGGGAGATAGATTGTAATTTATCACCAAGAACTATTCTAAGTGCATCTCAATGATCCAGAAAGATCTTTCTCAGAAGAAGGAGAACAAGGAAACTGGAATGACTTAAGTTGTGCATTTATTGCAATGTGGAATTAGGGTTTATGTAGAAATATAAGATTTCTCTTGTTCATCATTTGCACATTTGCATTTGAGAAGAAGAGAAAAGGAGCTCTGCAACAAATTGCCTCAAACCTCTCAAAGATCAACTGCAGAAGTCGATTCATCCAACAATCTTATCCATCTCATATCGTGAACCCTAGAGGTGTAAAAAGGTATTTCTGCTCTTGAATATCTCTCTGATTCTTTTGAAAGATGGCTACTCCAAATGTTGTCAAAATTACTGATAGACCACATCCTAAGTTTAAGAAACACCCTTACAAATCTCTAGAAGTTGATCCTTTAGGTGCCTTCTCTAGCATTTCACATGGGGTTTTGCATGTAGAAGATGTTAGGGCATACATTCATGCAAATATTGAAGAGTTTGGGGAATCCAAGATGATGGATATCTATCACAAGAAGTTAATAGATGAATCATTTGAACTCAAACCTCAATACAAGGCCATCTGGGACAAGCATTTTGGACATTGCATCCATTTCCCCTATTTTATAGAAGATGAATGGGTCTGGTATGTTCTGAGCAGTGTGCATGACAACTTCATGTGGTTGATGAGACCATTTAAGATCACAAAAGATACCATTAGGGCGGTAACTAGATTGCACTCATCTGGTGGGTTACCTTCTCTCAAATCGGTCACAAACCAAACTATGAGTGACGCTACCAGATCAAAATTTGACAAGAGAGCAATGATAATAGAAGATATCACTAATCTGGATATCAAGTTTTCCTCTATGATAATTGGCCATAAGATATATCACTCCAGCAGAGAGAATTTTGTATCTAAAATTGTAATTTATACTGCTTATCAGACACTAAGGGAGAATGCAGATTATGATCTTTGTGAGTTCTTCTGAGCCAACTGTTGGAAAACCTACAAAAGATCAAGAAGGACAAGAAGAACCCATTCAAGTATGGTGGGCTAATACTATGTTTATTCTTTTACTTTATGAATGACCTACCCAGATCCAGTGGTTGGGTATGGTAAAATGACAGACCGGTTACCAGACAAATTAGAGATTACATGCATGGGCTTGGTGATGCCAAGGTTCAAAATACAACACTCTGGGGATACTTCAAGAACTTTCAAAGTATGATGTAGGATAGAGAAAGAATTCCCCAATCATTGGTTGAGAAATACAAGGATACAGTGTGCTTTATGGTAGACACTAATCAATGCCTAATGCAGGTAGTGGAGCTAAGGATAGTCTGGATTATGCCAATGGGGTATGAGGTTGATGAGAAAATCCTAGAGCTGCACATCCAACACCTGTTGAGTCAACCCAAGGACCCTGAGGTAGAAAGGTTTGGAACCTTTCAAGAGTTGAGTGTGAAAATTCATGTCAAGCTAAGATAATGGGAGATGAAAAGAAAAGGAAGAAGAGAAGTAGAGGAAGTTGCCAAAAGATTTGGCATTTCTAAAGAAGCAGTCGATACAAATAGAGAGAAACTAGAAAGAGCAAAGAAAGAGAAAAAAGAAGTAGAAAAGGAAAGTGATCTAGTGCAAGCCCCCTCCCAGACCAGATCCTCCAAAAGCTCTACACCTGCCACCTCTAAGAGCCAAAAAGCCTCAAAACTGGAAGCCAAGACATTCGGAAAGGGTGAGAAGAGAACAAAGAAAAAGGCCACAAGGTCATATACAAGTCAAAAAGATGATGAAGAGACAGAAATAGATGAGGAGGTTAAGAAAATGAATAAGAAAAAGAAAACTTCTATGGAATCCTCTGCGAGAGAAAACAAGGAAGAAGAAGCAAAACAATTTGTTGAAAGGTCCACTCCTTCTGGTGATAATGTTGTCAAGGTAGTCACAGTGGATGGAAATCTACAACCATTGATAGATTTCTATGATGAGTATAGTGACACAGATAAAAGGATCTTGGAAGAAGCTACAGTTAAGTACTTAAACTTATACTATAAAGCATTCATTGAAATCATCTCTCTAATCCCCAAGAGTTTAGAGAAAGTACTTAAACTCAAAAAAGACAATGGCAGAGAAAAGGATTTGGAGATCTAAGAGCAAATTACTATCCAACTCTATCCTTACATTACCCCTCAACAAATGCACATGATCTTCAAGGACTGCAAGGATGAGTTCTGGAGCAAAGCAAGAATGAACCAGGTTATGCTTGGAGAGACTGACCAAGTGACAAAAGAAATAGAAGATGTCCTCTGGAATACATTTAAAAGATTCAATCTTCCTGTTATAGAGGACATAGGTGATGAACCTTCTGCCATGGAGGACAAAGGACTAAGTACATCAAAAGAAGAATCTACCGTGAAAAATGTAGAAGAGCCAAAGGACATAGGTGAGGAGAGGACTCACGACTTGGATTCCTCTTCTCCAGAAGAGGAAGTCCCTAAAGAAGTAAACATCTCTCTTTCGGATCCCCCTACTGACTCTGGAACTGAAGGAGAAGAAAGAAAAGATGAGAAAATTAGTCAAGAAGAAGTCAAGGGAAGAGAAAAAGATCAAACAGAGAAAACCCTAGATGACAATTCTGAGGTGACAGAAGGAAAGAAAACTCTGTCTCTGGAAAGAGACACTACAGAAGTACTTAAAGACTTCCTGACAAAAGAAATGATGGAATTAGATGAACCAGAGCTATTCTAAGGAGCACTCAATTTTGACTCCCTCTCTCTGGTCCAGACAATGAAGGTAGCATCTTTTGCTCAAGCCAAAGCAAAAGAAAAGCTTCTAAAGTCACACATGGAAGACTGTGAGCTGATAGAAATTGCATCTGGTATGTTGGAGAAAATCATGCCATCCTTCTAGAAGAATCTTTCAGCCTCCTCATCCGGTAATCTAAAATCTCTTGTTAATTTTGTTAACACACATTTTGATTCTTTTGAGAAAGCAGTAGAAGAGAAAGTCTGAAAAGAGTTTTTGGGTAAGAGATTCTCTAAGATACAAGGACTTATAACAAATGATAGTAGAAATTTAGATATTGGGATTAAGAGCTTAGAAAATGCTCTTAAAGATGGCGGAGATCTATAGAAATTTTGTCTATCTTGGTCCACCGTGACAATAGATATTACCAAGAAGGTGGAAGAACAAGAGAGAAAACTATCAAGTTTATCTCAAAATTTTGATCCTCTCACTTCTTCCATAATGAATCAAGAATGTCAGACTATTGAAGCTATAAATGAAATAAAGAAGCTTGAGAAAGAGAAGAAAAATAGAATAAGCAGGCTAAGTGAACTAAGAGGAATAATCATCCCTAAGTTAGAGGCGATGCAAGAGGCCCTAACTGATGCCCAAACCACAGCCCGGACAAGTGATCCGGTAGACTTAAAGAGGGTAGAAGCTCTTGCATTTTTGCCAAGTGGTCACATTTCAATTTTGGATGGGATGAAGAAGAGTTGGGCGATAGAAGTGGTACAGTTGAAGACCACCTTTATAGATATACTTCAGTATATGTAAGGATAACATGTATATATACTTATGCAGCTAAGTATAGGTTGACTTTTTTTAATTTTTGGTGTGCGGATTCTACCCTTTGCCATTGATGTCAAAGGGGGAGTGAGGAGCAGTGAAAAATGTTGAATCTATCTAAGGGGGAGCTCTAGAAAAGTGTACATTAGAACAGAGCATCATTCAAGGGGGAGTGTAGTGTGGAACATAGTCATTTTTCACTAAGTGTTGCCATCAATGCCAAAGGGGGGGATTGTTGGCAAGAGACACTATGTGGATTCATGAGTGTTGTCATTGAAGGCAACAAAGTCCATCCCACACATTCGTAGGACATGGTATGTCTATATCAAAAGTCAGATTTAAGAGTATTTTGGTCCGGTGAGCAAGAACAAAGCATGTAGCAAGGTCTGACAATCAAGTCTGGATCTCTCAGAGGAAGTATCTCAGCAAAGTACAGAATTGGGGAAGTCAAGAGGAGTACCATGATTGATACATTCCAGATATTGAGCCTCTGGTGATGAAAGAGTGAAAAGATATGAGCACCTAAGTGTTGGGTTCCTGTTTGGCAGGGTAGACTAAGGAAGAACTGATTGGCAAAGCATCAGACCTTAATCCAGATGAGAAATTGAGGGTGATCAAGTTTTTTAAGGGATCATTCATGGTTGACTGACATGAGTGATGACTCCTATAACTATCTTTTTGATATGCATCACCTAGTAAGCATGGATTCAGCTGCAAGACCAGAGTTTGGAAATATCTTGAGTTTTTCAGATGTCAACTAAAAATATGTTGAAATCCTTGATGCGGATATATATACCAGATTGATTTTTGTATGAAGGTGTGTGTGTTGTGTTGTGCAAAGAAAAGAAGAGAGTAGTGTGGAAGCAGCAATACAGGTCCGGTATGTGACAGGACAATAGCACCAAAGAAGAGGAAGAATGAAGTGTAGTAGATCAGTGTATTGAGCCTAACTGGAACTGAACCTTAGCATATGTGGATGCTTCTCATCAGTTCAAACACCTGGTTACATTCTATATACCTTGTAGATAGTGAGTCTCTTATAGGCAGTGAGCCTCTTGTGAGTAGTGAGCCCGAATTGGCAAGTTGCATTTTGTACTTCTATTCTTTTAACAGAGAATACAATCTTGGGTTAGTCACCCCATGGTTTTTCCCTTAACAGGGTTTTCCATGTAAAAATCCTTGTGTTATGTGTGTTGATTTTATTTCTGCTCTCATGTTCATTTATGCTTATATGTTTTGATACTGCACTATTGTTAAAGAAGATAAGAAAGTTAAGAAGTTTTAGATAACTAATTCACCCCCCCTCTCAATTATCTGCCTTGTTTCCAACAAATGCCACTATTAATAAGACAACAATTAGAAAGTGCATAAAGCATTGAAGTTTGACACATAGTCTAATATGAAGATAGTTGAAGACCCTTATAATTGATGCAAAGAATGCATATAATCATGATGTAATACCATAACTCTTAAAGATACCTTGTTAAATCTTGAAAGCACTGGTCAAACCATGTTCAAAGCACACTAACCTTTTTTCCATAGATAAAACTTGTCATGTATCATTGACTGAGCACAACATGGCAGTATGACAACATGTGTAAACCATTGTTAAGACCTATTGTGCCAACTGTAAGTAACATCACTGAATCAAATGATAACTGTTACAATCAGAAGATATAATACCTATCACATTATGATCAGGAGATATGATGCCAACTGCACCTTGAACTCCTCTACAAAAACATCATACATCTTTTTGCAATACTGAAAAATACCTTAACATGATGCAACCTACATAATCACCTTGTAAGCATAAACATTGATCACAATATAACTTCACCAGCCTACATCTTCACTTCCAAAGAATAGTATGACAAACATGACTGAGAGAAAAAGATATGAAAGACCAAAAAATATTGAACCACTATCAAAATCAAAGTAGTATAGGCACACAAGAATCTCATTATACATAGACTATCATCTTAAGAACTTCAGATCACCTAAACACTATCTGGAAGTTATAACACTATCTCTAAATAAATCTTCCTTACTTTGTTATCACCTTGCAACATTTAATCTTCTAATAGTGCGTAATTGATACAATAGCATATCAAAACCAAACCAAGAAGTCTTGATGTATGAAAAACATAATCAATCATGTTACATCTGATAAACATATCACTTTATCAAGGATTAATACTTGCCTGATGACTTCCCCAAAATAGTTTGAGAGCTATCTTTGAACATGGCCAATGAAAGTGCAATTTAAGCTAAAAGGGCAGAGTAACCACCTTATTTTAAGAATCCTGTATTGTTGATTGTTTAGGAGGTTTGAGAGGTACATTGTAGACAAACTCCCCCTTAATTCATGCTATCCTTTATGCAACTGATGATGTGACTTGTGCAAAATGCACAAGTTTAGGATTTATCTTCTCTTGACCTTGTTTCTGCCTCCAAACTTTTATAGGTTCTTTCTTCCTCCAAACTTTTTCAGCCTCTTCCTTTTCCAACTTTTCAAACCAAGTGATTCTTTTCTGCAACTATGTGCTTTGTGACCAAAACTATTGCATCTATAACACAAAACATTATAGTTTTGAACAAGAGGAGAATAGTTTCTTCTAGGTAATCTAAGAATGGCATACCTTGCATGCTTCCAACAGTTTCTTGCAAGGTAGCCAACTTTATTACAATTATAATAAGCAGTAGTGTAGTTATGATTTGACCAGTCATAAAAAAATTCTCTTTATTCCACCCAAATTCATTTATTTTACAATCTCTGGACCTATGACCAAAAGCATTACATGCATAGCAATAACCATGGAACTGAGAATAATTGTACCTAATTTAATGATATTGCTTGGTAGATGAATGTCTTGAGTGTATGTTTGTACTCCTCCTTTCATTATCAGCAACTTTATCTTCTACTTTCTTCATGGCTTCATTTTCAAGGGCAGTGAAATTCAGGTCTATCTTTTTCCTAGGAGCATCTCTTGTCTTGAAACATTCTCCTTTCTCATAACCCAATCCAATAGTATCCCTATAATACCTTTGCTTTCTCAACTTGTCATTCAGACAGTCAGAACTCTTTTCAAATTGAGTATTCTTTTGCAATTTTGAAGATGCTTCTTCCAAATCCTTTCTTAAAGAGACTATTTCTTTTTCTAACTTCAGACATTGTATTCTTTTTACCTCAAGGTCAAATTTTGTATTATCTATTATTCTTTTGGCTTCCTCAATTTCACTCTTTAGACTCATAATCAATTTATTAGATTCATCAACATGACTCTTTAGTTCTGCAATCTGATTTCTTGCATTTTCAAACTCTAAAGAAACTTTTCCAAAATTTGAGCATACCTTGTCCTTGGATTCTTTCTCTTGTTGAAATTGGTCTTTTAACCTCTTGTTTTCTTTACTAAGTTGCTTGATTGTATCTAGGGCACACAAAAGTTCTCCTTCAACATCAACTTCATAATCATCTTCATAAAACTCCTATCCATCTTCATCCTCAAAGAAATCTATTTCTTCATCATTAGTCTCAATAGAAAAAACATCTTTTCTTTCATCAAATTCTTGTTCTCCTTCATGTGAATGACTTTCATCATTGTCACTCTTTTTAGATAACAAGTTTTCCTTTCCTTCAAGTGAATCACCTTGATAGATTCTTATCAATTCCTTCCATACATCCTGAGTAGTTTCACAATGCATAACTTTACAAGAAACTTCATTATAGATAAACCAGATAGAATAGCCTTCTCTTTTGTATAAGCCTCTTTGCTATTTGTAGAATTAGGTAATTCAACACATCCATACACCATACCCTAAAGAGGATAGATAAACTTGCATTCTAATACACCAAACAAAGAAGTCTGAACCATCAAAGAAAGGAACTCCTAACTCACCTTTTGAGACATTTCTATCAACTAATTTTATATCAACATCTGAATTTGGTATAGATGGTAGTTTTTTATTAGAAGGAGACTTGACATTTCTCTTTTCTCTGTTTCTTTTGTACTTACCCATGGTACTCCACTCTCAAGACCTACCCAAGCTGATTAGACTTCAATAGGGAACTTGCACTTTGATACCACTTGTTGGAGTACAATACCACTAAGGGGGAGGTGAATCAGTGGTATAAAAATTTCAAAAAGACTTTGAGATAATCTTTCAAAGCTTTGAAACAAAGACAACTTCTACTAAACAAAGATGAGGCATCATATAACTATTAACATCATGACAACAATAACTAGTACATCAATATCAAGAATGCATCAAACACTACTGAAATAATCTATGTTAGACACACAAATAATTGATATCATAACTTAGGGATTAATTTGAAAAGTTTGATTGACCATAATCAAGATGGGCAGAGAATATCATTGCAAACAATGATGTATGATGAATATGTGTTAATGCAGACCAAATAAACATATGATATGCAAATAAGGAATCAAGCACATCAGTGATAATAACAACCCATAACACAAATATTGTCCTGAATGGAAAACCCTCTTGGGGACTAAAAACCACTCGAAATGCCTCACTGGCTTGATAGAAATAATCACAATTATAGAGCCTCATTGGCTTAGAAGTCTCACTGACTTCTCATTATGCCTCACTGGTCTTTTCAACAATGTCTCACTAATAATATTACCTCACTGGTATACAAAATCCCAAATACAAAAAAATATATACATAGAGTAAAACCTTTGTTTCTCTACATATCACTTCTTATCATCCTCTCTTCTCACTTCTCTTCATTTGGATGCATAAGAATTTATATGAATGAAACAATACAAAATGTGTCTGTTAATATTCTGCCTTGAAAACCTTTTGTCTTCTCTGTCTCACTGACACATCAATTTCACCCTTTTTCTCAATATATCAAAATATATAAAAACAAATATATAAACCCTTCAACTTCCATTCATATTTTTTACATTTTTAAAAATATAAAGAAGTGTAACCAACTTTTCAACTGTCATCACGAAAGTATGTATAAATACATCATGAAGCCTTTATATTCTACATTTTTGAAAGGCCATTTAGTTACAAACTATCCATATACGGTGAAAGGTGAAAAGATCAAAAGATTTTCTTCAAACTACCCAATAACATGTAAAGGTAAAACAAAACTATTATCATAGATATTGCCATTTTACCCATTGTCAAAAAGAAAAACCTTTATCCACATTGTGAATGTAAACTACAGCCCCGAAAACCCAGATAAGGGTTTCAACATATTAGGCAATGTTAATCAAAGAAAATAGATGCTTGCCTTTCCTTAACAATAGCATAACAAATATACCCTTTCAGTTAAGAAACAAATATACCCAAAATGGTGACAATGCATCCTTAACAACTAATAAATGAATAATAGCAAACTAGAGTTTATCCAACCATAGTCCAAGTTGACAAAAGCCACATAACTACCACAGTCCTGAGCTAACATAGAAACTGACAAGATGTGCCCTTAGCAGAGTCGGCTAGGGTTTTATAACTATTTTGTTTATGCTATCGAAACACTTTCCAAATGAACAAAATGAAATACTAATCAAACATTGACAACTTCAATGATGAACTTTGAATTGAATATGCCAAGAGATACTCATAATGAGTATTAAACCCAGGGTCAATAACCCTTATCAACATCATTGTGTCCCCTTGAAATATCTTTGCCATCAAATCAAAAAGAACATTATAATGACCTTGCAAATCACATGCAAGTGTTTATGCCGTGACTATTATGAAAAATGATTTAAGACTTATGAAACTCATGATCTCTAAGAATGAAATGTAACCTTATTACCTGTGAACCTGTGTTTCATAAACTTAATTTAAACTACCAACTCTATGCCTTCTTGAACATAGGACTTAACCCTTTTCAAAAGCCTTTGAAATGTATGAAGATATCAAATACAAATGTAGGCATATGACTTCAAGACTCTACATTATAAACTTGTAAAATTTGACCACTATCCTCAATGAATGTAATGAAGCCCTAAACCCTTATAAATGTATTATCACCAAAAATCAACTATGAAACATTACCAATGCCAAAAAAGTAATGTTGTAATGTATGTCATTGAACCAAGCACAAAAAGATATCACTGTTACCAAGATGTCAATGTCACTGTGCATAAGTACATATGTCTAAGATACTTATTCAATGATCAAATGTATATTGTGCCAACCATGACAATTAGCCCATCTAATGATGCTAAACAAATAAATAAATGTCATTATGTATACCATGTGTGCCATACTTGTGATCATGTTAATCACCAACAAACATATACCTGTGATACCAAAATACCAAATTGATGGTCCTTTCAAATGTAATGAACTTAGGGATAATGTCATCAAATCCACATTTGCTTTGATGAAACATCAATTGATACCCATGTATCAAAAGTGAATCTGTGCAATACCAAACTGACTGAGCTTATACCAACAATATACCACATGATATCATATGCCATTTGTCACAGAAGATAAACCATCAGAGCTATAGAGATAAACCATTAGAGCCATATGCCACAAGAGATCATGAGCACATCAAGAATCAAGTAAATATTCAAATGTATATCAACTGTCATGTGTCATGATACCATACACCAACAATCAAGATATCATGCCAAGTTGTGTATATTTCATCAAGGACAACAATTGGAGGGCAACACATAGGTCAAGTCAACCACTATTGGACTAGTTGCATTCTCAATTAAAGAATTGAGAGGCCCCATATGCACTTCCACTTATTCCCATTTCAAGGGACTCTTCTATTTCTTTCTCTTCATCATGTATCCCCATTGTTGTATCACCTTTGTCTGTAGCCTCTATATGTTGCAACATAGTCTCAATAGGATGACTAGTAATATCTTTTACCACCTTGTCTTCAGTCAGATCAATTGTTTGACTTGGTGGGAGGGCCTTTGTGGCTTCTTCTTCTTGAGCTTGGCTCTTGGCTTCCTATTCCATCTCAGTCTTTACTTTAATTATAGTTTCCATAGACACATCATGTTGTAGTTCTTTAACAATACTTACAGATGGATCACATAATCCTAATGCTACTTCTGGTGGTGAAATGGCCCCTCTCCTATGAGGACTTTAATTTCTACTCTACTTGGGCACCTTGACCCCCTATAGCACCCCCTATAGCACATCACCTTTTCTCTTCCTTTTAATTGTCCCAATGGGAAATTGATCTTCTTCTTCATCTTCATCATCATCTCCCTCCCCTACAGAGATCCTGACTAGACTTGGCTCTTGATCTTTCTGGAGCTCTTGTTGTGTTGTTGGTGCTTGGTGTGCAGGCACATGAATTGCCTTAAGCACCAGTCTTGTAGGAGGTACCAATGGTTGGTACACTAGGGATACTCCTTCAGAATTAATCCCTTCTATTGCCTCAGATGAACTAGGTTCAAGTAACTTTGTACCTAGGATTTATCTTTTTCTGCACAAGGAAATTATTATATCCCTATTCTTCTCTTTCCTTTCTTTTCCCCTTTTTATCACTTGTGATTGTCACACATTTTCTCCTAAGCTCATTGACCCTTTGGGAAACCTAATTCTTTGTTATGGCCATAACTTTAGCAATGAGGGCATCAATTGAAGTTTCCTCCTTCTATGTTAGATATGGGGTAGAAATGGTATCATTGTATATCTTTTGTTCCTCATACTCTGGATCCATGAGGTTATCATCATCTTTTCTAATTTGTGGGGGCACTTTAGGGTTTCCTATAGTTCTCATTTGATCCAGTGTTAATCTCTGGTATTCTCTTCTTCATACTTCATGTTCATCATCATAGTTTTCCTAGTAGTCTTCAAGATGGACACTGTGCTTATACTTCTTGTTAAATCTTTAATCAATCCTATGGTAAGGATCATAGTCTCTAGATAGAGGAAACAATTTTAAGTTCAAATCTTTCAACTCTTGCTCTGCCTTTCTTGCATTCTCTAAGGCTCCTACCAAGAACCAGTTTACATCAATAGGAAATTTCTTGTAAGGATTCCCTTCTTTTACCTTGGCCATTTCAAATGTAGGTAGTTGTTGCCTCATCATTTCCATTAGTACTAGATCACCTTGTCTATACGATACCTTGGTAGCATATACGGTTTCCTATTGAAACCTTCCATCCAGATGTATGAATAGGTTTTGGCCTGGATGACGCAAGGGCCATATCCACTAATGGCTTTTGTGGCACCAACTAAAAGTCATTTGGTCCTATCCCCTTCCATGAGTTAGACTAGGTGCATCAGGAAGGAATCATTAACCATTTTGTAATGTTGAACTAAAAGTCTTCTCTCCAATTGGGGATAGTTCTCCCAGGGATTTTTCTCATTGGGTAACATTCCAATCTTTCCTACAGTCTAAAGACCATCAAATGTGCTTTTTGTTGCACAAGAATACACCAAGTAGGATGTCATCCTAAAGATCATCCCCTTACCTTCTTTCCACTTAACCATCTGGTCATGAATTGTATCATTGATAATTTTGGCCCATTAGAACTTTGCTTGATCTTCTTCATATTCAATGACAATCCTCATTAACCTAAACATACAGGGTTCAAAGGTTCCACAATTTACCAATCCGTTCATTCAGCTAAGAATAAACATTATATATTGTACTTCCTCATTAAAGTCAAATTTGTACAAGTGTTGTGTGATTTTGGTAGCAGCCCTAGCCATGTTATCTAGGCT
Organism: Cunninghamia lanceolata; assembly: GCA_027924645.1. Classification (NCBI taxonomy): domain Eukaryota; kingdom Viridiplantae; phylum Streptophyta; class Pinopsida; order Cupressales; family Cupressaceae; genus Cunninghamia; species Cunninghamia lanceolata. Next base: position 1,685,429 of record BSBN01001427.1, on the reverse strand, counting down.
TCTCCATCCCTGATATATGACTTTTCTACAATTCTTATTGTTGGCCTCAAACTCTTTGGCCATTGCATCCAGTTCTGACACATACATATGTTGAGAAATAAGCAAATGGAACACCTCAGTCATACCATCCATTGATAAATTTGCATAGAGCCTCTCCTATGTCTCAATTTTCCTTGTGTTAATATTGTTGATAACTGAGAGGGGGGTGAATCAGTTATCTTAATTAACTTAACTTTTTGTTCTTCTTTTATAACTAGTGCAGCATCAAAACAAATAAGCATCCATAATCATGAAAGCAGAAACAAAGTCAATTCACATAACACAATGATTTTGGCATGGAAAACCCTATTAAGGGAAAAACCACAGGGTGACTAACCTAAGAATGTATTCTCTGTTAGAAGAATAGAAATACAAAAATGGCACTTGCCAATTAGGGCTCACTACCCAAAAACACTACTCACAATAGGCTTACTACCTACAAGAGACTCACTGTCTACAAGGTACAAAGAAAGTAACAAGATACTTGAACTAATGAGAAGCATCCACATATGCTGAGGTTTAGTTCTGGTTAGGCTCAATACACTGATCTATTGCACTTCATTCTTCCTCTTCTTTGGTACTGTTGTCCTGTCACATACTAGACTTGTATTACTGCTTCTACACTACTCTCTAGTTTTTTTCACACATTACAACACACCACACACACCTTCTCATCGAAATCCATCTGGTATATATATCCGCACAAAGGATTTCAACATCTTTCTAGTCAGCATCTGGAATACTCAATATTTTCCCAAACTCTGGTTTGTCGGCTGAATCCTCGCTTACCAAGTGATGTGTATCAAAGAGATGCATATAGAAGTCATCAATCATGTTGGCCAATCATGAATTATACCTCAAGAAGCTTGATCACCATCAATATCTCATCCAGATTAAGGTCTGATGCTTTGCTGGTTAGATCTTCCTTAGTTTACTCTGCCAGACAGGAACCCAATACTCAGGTGCTTATATCTTTTCACTCTTTCATCCCTGGAGGCTCAATCTTTGGAATATGTTAGTCATGGTACTCCTCTTAACTTACCCAAGTCCATACTTTACTGAGATACTTCCTTTGAGATATCCGGACCTAACTATCAGACCTTGTTGCATGCTTTTTTCTTGCTTACTGAACCACAACATTCTTCAATTTGACTTGGACCGGTAGAGACACACCATGTCCTGAGGATGTGTGGGATGGACTTTGTTGCCATCAATGACAACACTCACGAAGCCACATAGTGTCTCTTGCCAACAATCTCCCCCTTTGGCATTGATGACAACACTTAGTGAAAAATGACTAAGTGTCACACTGTACTCCCCCTTGGCTGATGCTTTGTTCTAATGTGCACTTTTTTCGGAGCTCCTGCTTAGCTAGATCCCACATTTTTCACTGCTCCTCACTCCCCCTTTGACATCAATGACAAAGGGTAGAATTTGCACACCAAAATTTTCAAAAATTAATCTATACATATCCGCATAAGTATATATACAAGTTGTACTTACATATACTTAAGCATTTATGCAAAAGTATTCTTCAACTATACAACTTTTGTTGCCCAACTCTGCTTCATCCTATCCAAAATTGAGATGTGACCACTCAACAGGAATGTAAAAGGTTCTGCCTTCTTGAGATCTATCGGATCACTGGTCTGGGCTGTGGCCTAAGCATTAGTTAGGGCTTCATGCATGGCCTCTAACTTAGGGATAATGATCCCTCTAAGTTCACTTAACCTATTTATTATATTTTTCTTCTCATTCTCAAGCTTCTTTATTTCATTTATGACTGTAATAGTCTGACACTCTTGATTTATTATGGAAGAGAAGAGAGGATCAAAACTTTGAGACAAACTTAACAATTTATCCTCTTGCTCTTTTACTTTCTTCTCAATATCCTTGGTCACTTTAGGCCAGGATAAAAAAATTTATATATATCTCCGCCATATTTAAGAGCATTTTCTAAGCTCTTTATCCCAATATCCATAACTCTCCTATCATTTGTTATTAGACCCTGCACCTCAAAGAATCTCTTTCCCAAAAATTCTTTCCAGACTCTATCTTCAGCTGACTTCTCCAAAGAATCAAAATGTGTCCTAAATGAATTGACAAGAGATTTTAAGTTACTGGATGAGGAGGCTAACAGATCCTTCTGGAAGGATGGCATGATTTTCTCCAATGCACTGGATGTAATCTCAATTAGGTCACAGTCTTCCATGTGAAACTTCAAAAGTTTTTCTTTTGCCTTTGCATGGGCAAAGGATGCTATCTTCATAGTCTGAACCGGGGAGAGGGAATCAAAATTGAATGGTCCTTGAAGTAGTTCTGATTCATCAATTTCCATCATCTCTTTGTTTAAGAAATCTTTGACAGTTTCTACAGTGTCTCTTGCTGGAGAGAGTCTTCTTCCCTTCTACAGTCTTAGAACTGTCTCCTGGGGTCTTCTCAGTTTGGTCTTTTCCTTTTCCTTTACTTCTTCTTCTTGACTAGTTTTCTCCTCTATTCTTTCTTCTCCTTTAGATGCGGAGTCTGCAGGGGAAATTAGAGGAGAGATGTTTGCTTCTTCATGGACTTCCTCTTCCAGAGTAGAGGAATCTAAGTTCTTAGCTTTTTCTTCACTTGTCTCCTTTGCCTCTTCTTCCACTGTCTCAGTAGATTCTCCTTTGTCATCCATGACAAAGGGTTCATCACCTAAGTCCTCTAAAATAGAAAGATTGAATCTTTTAAAAGCATTCCAGAGGATATCTTCTGTTTCTTTTGCCACTTTGTCAGTTTCTCCAAGCATAAGCTGATTCATTCTAGCTTTGCTCTGGAACTCATCCTTGCAATCTCTGAAGATCATATGCATTTGTTTCAGAGTGATTGAAGGATAGAGCTGAATAGCTATTTGTTCCTGGATTTCAAGATCCTTTGCCTTAGCGTTGTTCTTTCTTATTTCTAGTTCCTTCTCTAGGATTTTGGGAATTAGAGATATGATTTCAATAAATGCCTTGTTATAGATATTCAGATACCTGACTGTAGCTTCTTGCAAGATCTTCTAGTCAACTTCATTAGATTCATCATAGAACTCAGTCATTGGTTTTAGGTTCCCATCCACAGTGACTAATTTGACGATATCATCAATGCAAAGAGTAGGTTTTTTAACAAATTCTTCTATCTTTTCTTGCTTGTCTTGACCAGTAGAGGATTCACCGGATGTTTTCTTCTTCTTCTTCATTTTCTTTACTTCCTCATCTTTCTCTCTCTTGATCATCCTTGAGACTTGTATAGGATCTTGTTGCCTTTTTCTTTGTTCTTTTCTCTACCTTTCTGGATGTCTGGGCTTCTAGTTTTGATGCTTTTTAGCTCTTGGAGGTGGCAAGTGCAAACCTTTTGGAGGATCTGGTCTGGGAGGGGGCTTGCACCAGAGCACTTTCTTTTTCTATTTCTTGTCTCTCTTTCTCTGCCCTTTCCATCTTCTCTTTGTTTGCATCGAGTGCATCTTTTGAAATGCCATACCTTTTGGCAACATTCTCTACTTCTTTTCTCACTTTTCTTTTCATCTCTGGTTGTCTAAGCTCCACATGAATCTTTACATTCAACTCTTCAAAGGTTCCAAACCTTTTTGCCTAAGGGTCCTTGGGCTGACTTAGCATGTGTTGAACATGTAGCTCAACAATTTTCTCATCTACTTCATACCCCATTGGCATGATCCAGACTGTCCTTGGCTCCACTGCCTCCATTAGGCATTGATCAGTGTCTACCATAAAGCACACTATATCCTTGTATTTCTCAACCAATGATTGGGGGATTCCTTCTCTGGCCTGCATCAAGCTTTGGAAATTTTTGAAGTAACCCCACAGTGTTGTGTTTTGTGCCATGGCATCACCAAGCGCATGCAAATAATCCCTAATTTGTATGGCAACAGGTCTGTCATTTTGCCATATCCAGCCACTAGATTCAGGTAGCTCATTCATGTAATAGAAGAAAAGATAGAGTATCAAGCCACCATATTTGAAGGAATTCTTCTTATGCTTCTTTATCTTTTGCAGATTCTCCAAAAGTTGGTTCAGAAGGAGCTCACAAAGATCATAGTCAGCATCCTTTCTTAACATTTCATAAGCAGTGTAAATTGTTGTTCCGGATATAGAATTCTCTCTACTGGAGTGATATATCTTGTAGCCAATTATCATGGCGGCAAACTTAATATCTGGATCTGTGACATCTTCAATTGTCATTGCTCTTTTATCAAATTTAGATCTAGTAGCCTCACTCACAATTTGGTTTTTGATTGATTTGAGAGTAGGTAACCCACTGAATGAGTGCAATCTGGTCACCGCCTTAATGGCATCCCTTGTGATCTTAAATGGCCACATTAACCATATAAAGTTGTCATGCACTCGACTTAGAATATACCGGACCCATTCATCTTCTACAAAATAGGGGAAATGAATGCACTGTGCAAAATGCTTATCCCAGATGGCTTTGTACTGAGGTTTGAGTTCAAATGATTCATCTATTATCTGCTTATGATATATATCCATCAGCTTGGATTCCCCAAATTCCTCAATATTCGCATGAATGTATGCCCTAACATCTTCAACATGCAAAACCCCATGCGAAATGCTAGAGAATGCGCCTAGAGGATCTACTTCTAGAGATTTATAAGGGTGTTTCTTGAATTTAAGGCACGGCCTATTAGTGATTTTGACAACATTCAATGTAGCCATTTTTCAACAGATTTAGAGAGAGATTTACAAGATCAAAAAGTACCTTTTTACACCTCTAGGGTTCATGAAAAGAGCTGAAAAGATCGTCGGTTGACTTGAATTCTATGATTGATCCTTGAAAGAGATGAAGCAAACTTGTTTGTAGAGCTCTTCTTATCTTTTTCACTAATGCAAATGTGCAAATGACAAGAAAATGAACCCTTTTATCTCTGAGCAAACCCTAATTTCATTTTGTAATAAATTGGTGCAGGAGCTCCCTAGTTTAGTCATTCTGGCTATTTCCTAGTTGGTTTTTCATGTTATTTTGTTTTCTTCTAAGGCTTTAAAAGCCATTTTGATATTTTGTAATAAAGACTTAGTCATTTAGATTGACTAGTCCATGAGTATGTTAGTAAGACCTATTTTATAGGAGTGTTTCTTTTAGAAACTTGATTGTTTTATGTAAAATAGCCACTTCCATCGGTTCACTGCCTTTCATGGGCATTTGTACAGACTTTTGGGAAGTGGAAACATTGGGGAAAACTTCCTATAAACTTTAATTTATATAAACATGCTAGATATGAATGGAGAGGAGGAGTTTTTAAGGAAAAAAACTGTGTTTTTCTATTTTTTGTTGAAAATAGCCTTCTTGTACGGCCTGCTACAGATAGAAAGAGATCCATGGTCTGGAAAATGTTGTTGTAGGTTGGATAACCTTTCATTTGCATTTGTTTAGAGCTTTTGAAATGTTTCTATTGCTTTGTTTGAACCCATTGTGTGCAGACTGGTTTTTAACCCTCCATAACTAGGGTTTTGGACAAAATGCCTTATTCTTCCTCTATCCTTTGAAGGTGGTCACCCATTTCTTGGTGGGATGGAGGAAGATAGAGTAGTTTACATGTATTTGATGTTTTTTTGGTTTTTCTCCTTCCTCCATGGTGTGTGGTATGCTTCTATCTAGTCAGAAATAGTGACTAGTTAGTTTTGTAAAGGCAAAAGATAGGAAGAATGCAAGAACAGTTAAAGACTGATCAAGTGGTGGGTGATCTTTGTGTTTTGGAAGAAGGTAGACCTGTATAAGAGCCCTACTGAACTAGGAAAAGGGTCCTTGATCCATTTCTTTTCCCTAATCTCAAGCTAGACTGTCTTTTAGAAGAAAAACAACAGCTTACTGTTAGAAATAACAGTTTGTTGTTCGTGCACATGGTGGTACAGTACGATCTAAAAGTTCAATGAATGGTAAACATTTTAATATAGGCATTTGGATTGTGCATCAAGTGGTGAAGGTCATTTGGGGTTTAGAGGAGTCAGTATTGGTTTATCCACTCCTTTTTGTTACAAGGTTTGATCCTCTTTAAATACTGTTTCTCTATGATAATCATAAAATAGTCATTGTCTCTATCAGAGTAAGTACAGGAGTATGTACTGTATCAGTGATCTCCTATCCTTGGTAGGTATATGTTGGGTTTGGTGTAAAGGTCCTTGGTGATAGAGGAGTTAATGCAATTTAGTTGTTCATAACAACTACAAGGAATAAGCTTTCTTGGCACTGTAAAAAAAATTAGTCATATAGAGATTTGCTGTCCACTATTTTGTTAGGAGTGGAATGATAGTTTCTTGGTCAGTGACCTTGTTCCATGCATGTCATAGGTAAGTGTATGTTAATTGATGTTGTTGTCCATGTTGGTAGAGGTATTGGTAGTAGGTGTTGAGCTCTTGAAGGTGGGTTGTGCTTTTAAGTTGGGTTGAGCTGTGACTCCCCAAAGTGAGTGGTGAGTAGCCTGAGTGGATGACATCAGAGGGTGATCCTAGGCTAAGTTGATTCTCAGAGTAGCCTTGTGTAGGCTTGTAAACACAAACACCTTTGTAAACCTCTTGGAGGAAGTTGAGTGACTTAAGTTCATTGAGTGAACTTCAACAACTTTACCTTTACCTCTGCATCATATTGGTATCAGAGCCAATAATCTAATTGGAAGCAAGTGTATGTTAGAAGAGGAAATTGAAACAGAGACTAGTACAATGCCTCCCAAGACAATGAGTCAAGATGCCATCAAGAAGTTGGTGGAAGAGATGGTTGAAGCAAGATTGCAAGAAGCAAAATTGCAAGAATAGAAGAAGTCTAAGGGAAAGACTAAAGAAGAGGGAAGTTCTTCAGACACAAATGAAGAAATAGAGGCAGAAGAGGATCCTCTGGAGCAGGATATGTCTGCAGATCAGAAAGCCTTCTTGAATGCACTTAAGGGTGCTCATGGAGATAGTGGTGATCCCAAGATGGATGTGCCTACCTTTCATGGTAAGTTAGATGGAGATGTTCTCACCGACTGGATAGAAGCTATGTGCAACTTCTTTGATTACAAGGAGTTCAATGACAACAAAAAGGTCAAGTTTGCCAAGACAAGGCTAAGAGGTTCTGCACTTGTATGGTGGAACTATATGCAGAGTGAGAGGGAGAAGATTGGGAAGAGTCCCATCACTAAATGGAGTAGAATGGTGGCTATGCTCAGAAGCAAGTTCATGACACCTGACTATGAGATTCAAATCATAAGGAGATTTCAAAATCTAAGACAAAAAGACATGGATGTGGCTGCCTACATAGAAGAATTTCATAGACTCAGTATGAGGGCCAATCATAATGAAGATGAAAAAGGGATGGTGGCTAGGTACCTGAATGGACTGAAATACAATCTGCAAGATGAGATAAGTTTGGTGTTACCAAAGACAGTGGATGAATGTTTCTTATTGGCCTCCAGAGTAGAGGAAAAGCTGAGAAGGAAGGGTGAACAAAGTGCCAGAGGTAGAGGTGGCAGAAACCAAAGAGGAAGAGGCAATTTTGGCCGTGGATAGTTCAACAAAACTAAAAATAACAGCCAGTAAGAAACATCACTTGAGACAGAGCATAGAGGAGGTTTTAGAGGTGGTAGAAGGCCTAATGGCAGAGGTAGAAATGGTGGAGGAGGTAGAGGACTAGGAGTCTTCACTGGAAGATGTTATGGCTGCAACCAAGTTGGTCATACAATGAACAAATGTCCAGGGAAAGCTAGCAACTCTCATGACAGTGGGAAGAGAAATCAGTTAGTGAAAGATGATGATTGTGAAAGTGTGAATTCACCAATGGGAAGTGCTGCCCCTGTTTTAGATGGAGAGAGTATGATGATAAAAAGGTCTATGTTGAAGATGCCATTGAAGCAAGAGCCCCCTCAGAGAAAGAATCTTTTCAGAACCCAAGGCCTAGCCTATGGGAAACTTTGCAAAATCATAGTAGATTCAGGGTCTACTAAGAATTTGGTATCCACTGAGATGATTGAGAAGTGCAAGTTGAAGAGGCTACCTCATATCAGTCCTCACAAGATCTCTTGGTTGAACAAGAACCAAAGTTTCATGGTGGAGGAACAAACTTGGGTTGAATTTACAATTGGTGACTACAAGGACAAAGTGCTATGTGAAATCATCCCTATGGATGCATGTCACCTGCTTCTTGGCCACCCATGGTAGTATGATGTTAAAGCTCAGCATGATGGTGAGAAGAACACTTATGTCATCACCAAGAATGGAAGACCATTCAAGATGGATCCTATGTTGGAGCAGCCCAGGGGGAAGGAAAATAACAGCAATGTCATGTTGGTGAATGGCAATGAGTTCCTAAACATCTTGAAGGAGAATGACAACTAGGGGTATGCCTTGGTCATGAAGCCTAAGAGTGGATCAGATCAGCAAGATCAAAAATAGAAGGAGATTCCATTGGAAGTACAGCAACTTCTGGATAAGTATCAGGACCTTGTGGTAGAGGAAGTTCCTAACTCCTTACCACCCATGTGTGAGGACCACCCTTTTTAATTCTGTTGTTATGACTATTTACATTACTGTTATTGTTACTTTTTATGTTTGTGGGATAGTAGTTCCCGGAATTGTCAAACTATTAAACCTTATTATGACTTCGGAAAAACTAATTGGGTGATGTTTGGATAAGTTTACATTTCAGAAAAATTAATTAGGTGATGATGGAAAATTGTAATATGATTTCATTTATGTTAATTAGTACTATGTCATGATAATGCATGTTTTTAAGTTGCTTCGGCTATGATGATTTTATGTGGTTACTGATCTTGTAATTTAGTGTGCAGGAATTACTAATCGAACCACAGATTTCGGAGATCATTCCGCACCTCGTTATTTGTTATTCCCTGTTAAGCCGATCTGGTTCCACGAGGAACCAAGATCTATTTGTGTTTGATGTGATGATGTAATGTGGTCTTTTGTATGGTCGAGAGGGTTAGGTTACCCTCATGTAACATTATTTTATAATTTGTGTTGTAAAAAGATTGAATTTGAATTTCCTTATTTTATTTAAATTTATGAGGCCTTTTCATGTGCTTTCCCTTGACCATGGGTGTCCTGGATGGGTTAAAGTTGACCCTGGGTTATACCCCATGGGTCTAGGGGCCCATTAGGCATGGGTAACCCTTGAGTAACCTCCATCTAGTCATCTTAACTTCCCCCTGAAGTTAAGTGGCAAAAATTGGAGGTATGGAGGGGACATGATGGGTTGTACCAACACCCAACCCATCCCCTCTACAATCCCCAAGGTAAGAGATGACTACAAGCCCATCCATTATTGAAGGATTGACTTGAAGTCACCCCCTCCATTAGTGAGATTCCCCCATGTGCTGTGGGGACACCCATGTGAAGGAGGGAAGAAGGGGCATGGGTCACTTGTCTTTTCCTCCTTTAACTCCTTTTATTTCTCCCATGCGAAAGAGAAATGACATGAGGAAAGGGATAAGGAGTACTCTAGGGATGGGTGAGTGACATAAGCCACCAGGACAGAATAGTGGTTTTGGGGGAGAGTGAGGAGGTGACAAGTGTCACCTCCCCATTCCTCAAAACTGAAAAGAAATTGGGTTATTTTTTTCCAATTTTGGAAGGGAGTGAGTTAGTTGAAATTTGGGGAAACTTTCATTCTGCTTTACCAAAAAAAAATAGAAAAGTTAGCTTGCAGAAGAGAGAAGGGAGAGGGAGTTGGTGGCTAAGGTTGGAAGAGAACTCTGTGGGCTCTGCAACAGTTTCATTCCAGGAGGGCTTGTAAGGTTGGTTTGGTTTTTACCTTTATTTCGTATAGCTGAATGTGTATGTAAAGTGTGTGAATTTGTGTTTAGATTTATTTTCTGTGGGGTTTGTTGTCAGGTTGTTTTGACAGAGCTTCTTCCACTTGGGAGAAATGCTCATCAAGTTTGGGGTAGGGGAGGAGAGATCCTCCTCGGGTGCATACCTGTTTCCATCTTTTGGGATGTTGAAAGCCTTGAGGGTATGTATCTGTGACTGTATCTTTGTCTTGAGAGTCAAATACAGATTTTCTTAAAAATTTGTGATCAAAGTTGGTTTGAGACCAAGAGAAATTGTATTGGTTAACTTATCTATAAGGGTGACACTCTAGAGTCGAGTGTGTCCACTCTCCTGCCCCTTATGAAACTCATGGTAGTTGAGTTTCCGTGTTGTGTAAATTACCCACGGGTGTTTGTGTGCTTTGGGATTGTTGTTGTTACTGTTGTGAAGTGCTTGAGTTACCCAGGTGTGAGTATGGTCTCCCTAGCTCGGGGGTGACCCTCTTGTGGGTCTACGGAAGGGAGGAGAGCTAGATGAGTGGTGTTTTCTTCTTTGTTTGTCTTTGATACGCAGGTTTTCTCTTGGAGCTTCTGGTTGGCTTGGGAGGAGTTATATTTATGAAGAAACAGTTATTCTTCTTTGTCATGAGAATTAGGCTAGGTTCATTTCATAAGAGTTGAAGAGAGAGCACCTCTCTTGATATTGTTGTAATTTATTGTTACCCTGGGAGTGAAGGAAATCACCTCTCTGATCTTGTTATTGATGGAGTTTTACTTGGTTGTCACAAGCTATCAGTTGTATATTGTTTGGGAGAAGGAAGTTCATATCTGGGAAGTTAGTTGTATGAATCCATGGCTTAGAATGATCTCTTGCTATATGTAGTGGGAGAGTTAACTTTTCTGTAATATGAATGTGGTAAACAAATACCTTAAATTTTCAAGTTTGTTGCTTTGTAAACCTTTTTAAATAGCAATTTTATTGTGTTTAATGTGTTAGTGAAAGGAAGATATCTTTACTTATTTGCTAACAAATCTGAGCTGGTTTGTAATTTTAAGAATAGATTGGATTAATTAGTTGAAAGGTCAGTTTTATAAGTTCATTGTTATAATGGAAAAGACAGTTTTTTTTAAATGTGTAAGTTGATTCTTCTAAAAGAGTGTTTTCAGATAATTTGTAAAGATTAGAGGAAATCTATTATGTATATACTTCTATTTGTCAATTTGAGAAAATTATGTGATTTATGAAAATGGGATATATATATATATATTAGTTGTTATTTTTTTTATTTTTTTTTACCGAATATGAGAAACTGAGTAAATTGCTTAACTTGAGAAAAAAATTAAGTGGTATTAGGAAAGAAATATATATTTAATAATTGTTAGTTAAATTATCATATAACAGAAACTGAATATATTGTTGTAACTGAGAAAATGAAGTAATATTATGAAACTGAAGTATATATATCTATATCCATATATATATATATAAAATAAATGTTATATATCTTTCATTAAATATTAATGATGCATGAAGTTGAAATTTGAAATAGAAATTCGAAATAGAATGAGGTCGCTGTGTGTTAAAACATAGCCAAGACAAATCCATGGTGGGCGGTGGGGAGTAAATCACCACCGCAGGGTTTGCTTTTTGTTTGTATTGAGGTGTGGGGAGGGGCGGAGCCCCACCCACACCCCACATCGTGGGATGTGGGTGGGGCTCCGCCCCCCCCCACATCCCCCTTCCCTTATGACCACCGCGGGGCACAGCTCTGCAGTGCCGCTATTCGCACCTCCCCCGCGGCCTACACAGGCCCCTCCCCTACGCAGCCTGCACCCCCTCCACCGCGGGCTCCCTCCGCCCTAACATCACCTCCCACCTCACTCCCCTGCCGGTGGCTCCGTCCCTCTGCGCGGCCGTCCTCTGTCTCCCCTGCCGCTGCGGCCACCGCCGCCCCATCTCCTCCGCTGGCTGTGTAGTTAAAACAGAAAAAAAATGTTAGGGCTTTTGGCCCTAACATATAAGTTGGTCTTTTTTTTAAAAATGAAATACATTATAGTTGCCATATATATAGACATATATATAGCTACTATATATGTCTATTTATATAGCAATATATAATGAAATAATGCATATATATATATATATATAAAGTAAGGGATTCCGTGGAGTTTGTTAAACATATTTAAAAGAACAATTTCGTCAACTACATATACATTAAAATATATATATAGGAGTAGTTCTATGAGCCATTTTATTGGGCCCTCGTTTAAAATCTTGACAAAAAGTGACACAGTAATATACAAAAAAAAATAAAACAAAAAAAAATATATTTGCACAGTTAGGTTATATTAAGTGTTGAACAAAACAACCAAAGAATTTATGCTTCCATGATCAGGGTTTTATAAAGTGGAGAGCCTCCTACTTATATTAACAACGGTAAATGATTTACAATAAGAGTAGTAATAATACTGATTAGTAATAATAACAACAGTAATTATAGATAAGAGAAAATAAAATTATACTTTAACGAGAGCATAAAGGAATATACTATGTTACTCCGGAAAGAATTTCTCGGAAGTTTCACTATCAACGTGGTTCAATAACCGGAAAAATGAAGAGGAAAATTACACGTCACCTTGCTTAAAAGGTCACTGGAAATAAACTTAAGAAGCCATCACAGACATTCCATGTGAGGCCATTTTAATCTCAACTGTAGTAAACGTCCATATAAGTAAACCTGTAAGAGAGTCAGAAGAAGAAAAAGTAACATTGGAAAAACACAGAGGAGAAAATGCGCGACAATTCCCACATGGGATAAGAGAACTAAGTCAATGGACCCTCCAGCTAAAATTTGTTTAGGAACAAGTTTAATTAATACATACAAGAGAAGAAACCTAGATCGGAGAAGACTAGGAGACCGAGTCCAGCGAAGTAGTAAACCAGCCTATGTGACCTGGATCATCCAGAAGTTAGGTTTAATATGAACAATAGAAACAGTGATAACCCTGATTGATGCCCAATATGTAGAAAGGAAAATGAAAGAGAGAGAGACTGAAATATAAACAAACTAAATTATCACAGAAATAGTTAAGGTGAGCGTAATAAAAATACAATCAAAATTAAGACCCAGAAAAAAGGGAAGAGAGAGCAAACGAATCACCTTGTTGAGAATGCTAAGTCAAAGGAGGAGTATGTTTCAGGAAGCAAGAGAGGAGACAGACAACCGTGCCTTGTTGAAAAATGATTAAATAGGGAGATCACGAGTAGGTTTAGTCAGAACAAGGGGTCGTGGGAAGTTGTTAATCTATCAGTGAACCACGTGCGTAAAATGGTGTTGAGTAATTCCCACTTACGCCGTAAGGTGTTATGCTGTCGAAATTTTGCCGAGATTTAGATTTAGGAACCCTGATATTTTAAACCTTGCAGTGACAATAACGGCGTCGTAGAGACCCCCTTGTTGGTCTACTTGCATCTGGTTGCACGCAATTATACTTGTACCCCGCCGACAACTGTAGTGTTTTCACCTTGAGAGAACACCGCCGAGCATGCTTACGCATGCGAGGGGGCTTTTAGGGCAGTGTGAGAAAAGTTTTTCATATCTCATGTCATAACCACATGACAGATGTGGCTATGACACGTGTGATGTGTGTTGTGACCACAAGGACAATGTGGGCATGACATTTGGTATCAGAGCCATGTTTAAACACTGGGCGTATTTGGGCACGTTGTTATTCCGCAACTTTGGCTAATTAGTTTCTACCTTGTTTTGTAGGATGCCTCCCCGTGTTCGATGAGCGCGGTCATGTCACACAGCGTCTGTCGAGGTGCACACCGATTCCTCAGCTGAGGGACTGGCACCCGTAGTTACAGTAGCACCTGCACCACCTGAACCACAAGCACCACTAGTACCATAGGCGACACCAGTATTGGATATAGGTCCACAGATCTTACAGACACTACAGGCTATGTTAGACAGGTTACCGCCAGTGATTCCTGAGCCACGTGTAGAGCCTCGTGTTGATCCGCGAGAGGAGCCACGTGCCGAGTCACGTATTGAGCCACGTGAGGAGCCCCGCGTTGATCCACTAGAGGTGCCACGTGTGGAGCCTTTCGTTGAGATTCCTGACACAACAGTAGAGGAGGTAGGGTCAGCTTTCTGTGCACGGAGTAGGAGTCCTCCGAGACTTTTGAGACTAGATGAGATCCAGAGGGTAGAACAGGTTCAGCATGGATTATATGAGGATGGTGTGGAAGGGCCACTTGTGAGACTTAGAGACAGAGGGGACCCCATCAGAGATCTACTTAGGCTCAACCCACCCACTTTCGCAGGTGCTACAGAGGGAGCTGCGGCCGAGGCTTGGCTGATTAGCTTAGATAGGTGTTTCGCATTGTGACCATATGGAAGCAACACAAAAGCACGAGTGGCAGTCCATCTTCTTAGGGATGCAGCAGCTACCTGGTGGCGTACAGAGGAGTGCAAGCACCGACTATCCGTGGATACACTCACATGGGACATCTTCATTGAGCACTTCAATGCGCGATATTTGTCCGAACATTACAGACAGCGCAGGATCGATGAGTTCCATGATTTACAGCAGAGGGGACTCACTGTTACTCAGTATGAGAGCCGATTCATTGAGCTTTCTCGTTACGTGGAATACCTCCATGACGAGAAAATCTTAATACACAAATTCATCCGAAGGCTGAATCACGGGATAGAAGGACCAGTTCGTATGGCAAATCCCCAGACCATGAGCGAGGCTGTTGAAAAGGCCCTTATATCAGAGGAAATTCAGGGACGAGGGCAGAATTCACGCCCATAGTACCAGGAACGTAATCCCCAACAACAGCAAAACTTTCGAAGGCCTCAAAACACAACATAGAGAGGAGGATATAATCCTTCGTCATTACCTCCTAGGCCTCCACAACAGCAGCAACATCAGCAAAAATCCAAATTTCAACAGAGGGGTCAGGGAGGACAGAATCGTGGATGGTAGCAGCAGGGTCCACGTAGAGATCAGAGATAGCAGGGTTCATCGGCAGGACCCGCGAGGTCCCAGCAGTCTTACAGAGGCTCACAGGGATCCACTGGATGGACTGGGCAACAACAATCGGGTAGAACACAGTCAGGGCAGTTACAGGTTCGAGGACCATGTTATGTGTGTGGTGGGGCAGGGCATCTGGCTAGAGAGTGCCCACAGGGATTTACTGCAGGGGGACAGCCCCGATCAGGAGGATCTGAGCAGACCGTAGGTGACGTGGGCAGAACCCACCACATGTTTGCAGCGGTTGATAACTGCCAGGCTGATTTCCAGGCTTCTGTCATCGAGCCAGCAGGTACGATTGGAGACTTTTCCATTTCGATCCTTTTTGACTCAAGAGCTACTGACTCTTTTTTGTCTACATCATTAGTGGAGCGTTGCAGGCTGGTGGCTTCTAGGCAAGACATTAGGTGGGAAGTTGAGTTGGCCTCAGGGGCCAGGATGTCAGTAGATTCCTTGGTTATAGACTGTGAGATCACATTGGGATCATTCACCACAACATGTGACCTTAGGATTATGCCATTAGGATCCTACGGTGTAGTTCTGGGTATGGATTGGCTTGCGGCACATAGAGCCAAGCTTGACTGTCGCCAGAGGACGATTAGCTGTTTAGACGATCATGGTTCGTCGGTTGAGATAGTGGGCATTCAAAAGCCCATGGCTGTTCGTATGATATCCGCTTAGTAGCTTAAGCACTGTATGCGGAAGGGATGTCAGATGTTTGCCATCACGGTCAGTGATAGAGCAGAGGATGAACCTGAGGCTACTTTAGATGATCACCCTGTCCTTAGAGAATTTGCCAATGTATTTCCGCCAGAATTACCAGGTATGCCTCCACGCAGAGAAGTGGACTTCCACATCGACTTAGTGCCAGGTGCAGAACCGATATCCCATGCACCCTATAGGATGACTACACATGAACTCACTGAACTTAAGCTGCAGTTAGAGGAATTACTTGAGAAGGGACACATCTGACCTAGCGTTTCACCATGGGGCACACCGGTTATCTTCGTAAAGAAGAAGGATGGGTCTCTTCGATTATGCATGGACTACAGGCAGTTAAACAAGGTGACGGTGAAGAACCGTTATCCTCTGCCTAGGATTGACGACCTTTTTTATCAGATGCAGGGAGCCAGAGTGTTCTCAAAAATTGATCTAAAATCTAGATATCACCAATTGCGCATCACGGAGGCAGATATTCATAAAACTACTTTTCGAACCAGATATGGCCATTACGAATTCATAGTGGTACCCTTCGGGTTGACAAACGCTCCTGCAGTATTCATGAGTCTCATGAATGGGGTGTTCCGTACGTACCTAGATCGGTTCGTGATAATATTCCTAGATGACATTTTGATTTATTCACGGACTGAGGATGAGCATGTGGAGCACTTGCATCAAGTTTTGCAGCAATTACGAGAGCAGCAGCTTTATGGCAACTTGGCGAAGTGTGCCTTCTTCAGGACAGAGGTGCAGTATTTGGGACACATTTTATCAGGCGATGGCATCTCCGTAGATCCATCTAAAATTAGAGCAATTCAGGAGTGGCCGGCACCCACCAACGTGACAGAGGTCCGAAGCTTTATGGGGTTAGCCAGATATTATCGTCGGTTTGTCGAGGGCTTCTCCAGGATAGCACATCCCATTACTTCCCTTTAGTGAAAAGGGAAGGGTTTCAATTGGACCAAGTAGTGTGAAAAGGCCTTTGGAGTCCTCAAGGAGCATCTTACCAGTGCTCCTATTTTAGCGGTTCCAGATCCTACAGAGGATTTTGTAGTTTGCACAGATGCATCATTAGAAGGTTTGGGAGCCGTGCTTATGCAGGGTGGTAGAGTGATCGCATACAAATCGCAGAAACTAAAGACACATGAGTTAAACTACCCTACTCACGACTTAGAGCTCGCAGCAGTTGTTCATGCTTTAGTCTGCTGGAGACACTTCCTCCTAGGTCGACGCTTTGAACTCCATTCGGATCATCATAGTTTGCAGTATATTTTTACACAGCCAAATTTGAACGCCCATCAACGGCGTTGGATGGAATTCCTATGCGAATATGACTTCGATGTCCACTACATCAAAGGGAAGGAGAACGTGGTCGCTGATGCTTTAAGTCGAAGGCGCCACGAGATCCAGACTCTGACCTTGAAGGTGGACTTGAAGGATCGCATCTTACAGCATCTACCGGAGGACGAATGGTTTCTTGAGGTGTAGCAAGCAATATTAGATCAGAAGGCCCTTGAGGGCAAATTTACAGGATATACCCTTGAGTCTGATGGTATGCTTCGACATCGGCAACGCATCTATGTACCCCATGCGGGTAACCTTCATACAGTGATCCTATCAGAGGTGCATAGAGCACCCTATGCAGCACACCCAGGAGTGAAGAAGATGCATGCTGACTTACGACAGCTTTATCATTGGGCTGGGATGAGGTGTGACATTGCCGAATTTGTTGCTTGTTGCCTGGAATGTCAGAGGGTCAAGGCCGAACATCAGCATCCAGCGGGACTGTTGTACCCTCACGAGATACCTGAATGGAAATGGGACACCATTTCGATGGATTTTATCGTTGGTCTACCTATGTCCTCATGTCGCCATGATGCTATTATGGTGACAGTTGACAAGTTGACCAAAGTGGCGCATTTTTCACCAATATGCACAACATGCAATGCACCATCAGTGGCAAAGGTGTTTCTGGATCAGATTGTTAGACTTCATGGGGTACCTTGCCGCATTATATCTGACAGAGACTCCGTATTTACTTCATCATTCTGGAGAGCTTTACATCAGGCGTTGGGCACACAGCTCAACTTCAGTTCAGCATATCATCCGGAAACCAACGGACAAACAGAGAGAGTTAACCAGGTGTTAGAAGACATGCTTCGCATGTATGTGATGGACCACCAGTCTAGATGGGAGGAGTACCTATATCTAGTTGAGTTCACCTACAATAATGAGCATCATAGCTCGTTGGGTATGCCTCCTTTCCAGGCGTTATATGGCAGACCATGCAGAACACCTTTGAGTTGGGATCGGATAGAGGACAGAACGGTCATCGGTCCAGAGATAGTTCAGAATATGGAACAGCAGGTCAAACAGATTAGACAGAGACTTTAGGAAGCTCAGGACCGGCAGAAGAAGTATGCCGATGCTAAGAGGACAGACCGAAGCTTCTCTGTGGGGGAAAGGGTATTTTTGAGAGTGCGACCGCACAAGAGTCCAATCCGTTACGGAAAAGGCTCTAAGCTCGCACCTCGATTTGTAGGACCTTTCGAAATCTTGGAGCAGATAGGACCAGTAGCCTATTGTCTAGCCTTGCCACCTAGCCTGTCACGTATCCACGATGTATTTCATGTATCAGTTTTACATCAATATATTTCTGACTCATCTCACGTGTTGGATTGGAGTGCTCTTCAGGTAGAGGCAGACGGACAGCTGGCGCTGGAGCCAATTTGCATATTGGCTCGTCGGACGCTGGCCCTTCGAGGTTGAGAGCTGGACCAGGTTAGAGTCTAGTTGGACCTATATGACGAAGTCACTGCGACATGGGAAGATGCAGAGAGACTGAAGACCCTTTATCCTCACCTTTTTGACGACTTCCAGGAGGAAGTACCGTCTTAGGGGGAGAGGATGTGAGGACCGCCCTTTTTACTTCTGTTGTTATGACTATTTACATTACTGTTATTGTTACTTTTTATGTTTGTGGGATAGCAATTCCCGGAATTGTCAAACTATTAAACTTTATTATGATTTCGGAAAAACTAATTGGGTGATGTTTGGATAAGTTTACATTTTAGAAAAATTAATTAGGTGATGATGGAAAATTGTAATATGATTTCATTTATGTTAATTAGTACTATGTCATGATAATGCATGTTTTTAAGTTGCTTCGGCTATGATGATTTTATGTGGTTACTGATCTTGTAATTTAGTGTGTAGGAATTACTAATCGAACCACAGATTTCGGAGATCATTCCGCACCTCATTATTTGTTATTCCCTGTTAAGCCGATCTGGTTCCACGAGGAACCAAGATCTCTTTGTGTTTGATGTGATGATGTAATGTGGTCTTTTGTATGGTCGGGAGGGTTAGGTTACCCTCATGTAACATTATTTTATAATTTGTGTTGTAAAAAAATTGAATTTGAATTTCCTTATTTTATTTAAATTTATGAGGCCTTTTCATGTGCTTTCCCTTGACCATGGGTGTCCTGGATGGGTTAAAGTTGACCCTGGGTTATACCCCATGGGTCCAGGGGCCCATTTGGCATGGGTAACCCTTGAGTAAACTCCATCTAGTCATCTTAACTTCCCCCTGAAGTTAAGTGGCGAAAAATGGAGGTATGGAGGGGACATGATGGGTTGTACCAACACCCAACCCATCCCCTCTACAATCCCCAAGGTAAGAGATGACTACAAGCCCATCCATTATTGAAGGATTGACTTGAAGTCACCCCCTCCATTAGTGAGATTCCCCCATGTGCTGTGGGGACACCCATGTGAAGGAGGGAAGAAGGGGCATGGGTCACCTGTCTTTTCCTCCTTTAACTCCTTTTATTTCTCCCATGCGAAAGAGAAATGACATGAGGAAAGGGATAAGGAGTACTCTAGGGATGGGTGAGTGACATAAGCCACCAGGACAGAATAGTGGTTTTGGGGGAGAGTGAGGAGGTGACAAGTGTCACCTCCCCATTCCTTAAAACTGAAAAGAAATTAGGTTATTTGTTTCCAATTTTGGAAGGGAGGGAGTTAGTTGAAATTTGGGGAAACTTTCATTCTGCTTTACCAAAAAAAAATAGAAAAGTTAGCTTGCAGAAGAGAGAAGGGAGAGGGAGTTGGTGGCTAAGGTTGGAAGAGAACTCTGTGGGCCCTGCAACAGTTTCATTCCAGGAGGGCTTGTAAGGTTGGTTTGGTTTTTACCTTTATTTCGTATAGCTGAATGTGTATGTAAAGTGTGTGAATTTGTGTTTAGATTTATTTTCTGTGGGGTTTGTTGTCAGGTTGTTTTGACAAAGCTTCTCCCACTTGGGAGAAATGCTCATCAAGTTTGGGGTAGGGGAGGAGAGATCCTCCTCGGGTGCATACCTGTTTCCATCTTTTGGGATGTTGAAAGCCTTGAGGGCATGTATCTGTGACTGTATCTTTGTCTTGAGAGTCAAATACAGATTTTCTTAAAAATTTGTGATCAAACTTGGTTTGAGACCAAGAGAAATTGTATTGGTTAACTTATCTGTAAGGGTGACACTGTGGAGTCAAGTGTGTCCACTCTCTTGCCCCTTATGAAACTCACGGTAGTTGAGTTTCCGTGTTGTGTAAATTACCCACGGGTGTTTGTGTGCTTTGGGATTGTTGTTGTTACTGCTGTGAAGTGCTTGAGTTACCCAGGTGTGAGTATGGTCTCCCTAGCTCAGGGGTGACCCTCTTGCGGGTCTATGGAAGGGAGGAGAGCTAGATGAGTGGTGTTTTCTTCTTTGTTTGTCTTTGATACGCAGGTTTTCTCTTGGAGCTTCTGGTTGGCTTGGGAGGAGTTATATTTATGAAGAAATAGTTATTCTTCTTTGTCATGAGAATTAGGCTAGGTTCATTTCATAAGAGTTGAAGAGAGAGCACCTCTCTTGATATTGTTGTAATTTATTGTTACCCTGGGAGTGAAGAAAATCACCTCCCTGATCTTGTTATTGATGGAGTTTTACTTGGTTGTCACAAGCTATCAGTTGTATATTGTTTGGGAGAAGGAAGTTCATATCTGGGAAGTTAGTTGTATGAATCCATGGCTTAGAATGATCTCTTGCTATATGTAGTGGGAGAGTTAACTTTTATGTAATATGAATGTGGTAAACAAATACCTTAAATTTTCAAGTTTGTTGCTTTGTAAACCTTTTTAAATAGCAATTTTATTGTGTTTAATGTGTTAGTGAAAGGAAGAGATCTTTACTTATTTGCTAACAAATCTGAGCTGGTTTGTAATTTTAAGAATAGATTGGATTAATTAGTTGAAAGGTCAGTTTTATAAGTTCATTGTTATAATGGAAAAGACAGTTTTTTTTAAATGTGTAAGTTGATTCTTCATAAAGAGTGTTTTCAGATAATTTGTAAAGATTAGAGGAAATCTATTATGTATATACTTCTGTTTGTCAATTTGAGAAAATTATGTGATTTATAAAAATGGGATATATATATATATATTAGTTGTTATTTTTTTTATTTTTTTTTATCGAATATGAGAAACTGAGTAAATTGCTTAACTTGAGAAAAAAATTAAGTGGTATTAGGAAAGAAATATATATATATATATATTTAATAATTGTTAGTTAAATTATCATATAACAGAAACTAAATATATTGTTGTAATTGAGAAAATGAAGTAATATTATGAAACTGAAGTATATATATATATATATCCATATATATATATAAAATAAATGTTATATATCTTTCATTAAATATTAATGATGCATGAAGTTGAAATTCAAAATAGAAATTCGAAATAGAATGAGGTCGCTGTGTGTTAAAACACAGCCGAGACAAATCCATGGTGGGCGGTGGGGAGTAAATCCCCACCGCAGGGTTTGCTTTTTGTTTGTATTGAGGTGTGGGGAGGGGCGGAGCCCCACCCACACCCCACATCGTGGGATGTGGGTGGGGCTCCGCCCCCCCCCACATCCCCCTTCCCTTATGACCACCGCGAGGCACAGCTCTGCAGTGCCGCTGTTCGCACCTCCCCCGCGGCCTACACAGGCCCCTCCCCTACGCGGCCTGCACCCCCTCCACCGCGGGCTCCCTCCGCCCTAACATCACCTCCCACCTCACTCCCCTGCTGGTGGCTCCATCCCTCTGCGCGGCCATCCTCTGTCTCCCTTGCCGCTGCGGCCACCGCCGCCCCATCTCCTTCGCTGGCTGTGTAGTTAAAACAAAAAAAAAAATGTTAGGGCTTTTGGCCCTAACATATAAGTTGGTCTTTTTTTAAAAAATGAAATACATTATAGTTGCCATATATATAGACATATATATAGCTACTATATATGTCTATTTATATAGCAATATATAATGAAATAATGCACATATATATATATATATGTGCATTATTTCATTATATATTGCTATATAAATAGACATATATAGTAGCTATATATATGTCTATATATATGGCAACTATAATGTATTTCATTTTTAAAAAAAAGACCAACTTAAATGTTAGGGCTTTTGGCCCTAACATATAAGTTGGTCTTTTTTTAAAAAATGAAATACATTATAGTTGCCATATATATAGACATATATATAGCTACTATATATGTCTATTTATATAGCAATATATAATGAAATAATGCATATATATATATATATATATATATATATATATATATATATATATATATATATAAAGTAAGGGATTCCGTGGAGTTTGTTAAACATATTTAAAAGAACAATTTCGTCAACTACATATACATTAAAATATATATATATATAGGAGTAGTTCTATGAGCCATTTTATTGGGCCCTCGTTTAAAATCTTGACAAAATGTGACACAGTAATATACAAAAAAAAATAAAACAAAAAAATATATATTTGCACAGTTAGGTTATATTAAGTGTTGAACAAAACAACCAAAGAATTTATGCTTTCGTGATCAGGGTTTTATAAAGTGGAGAGCCTCCTACTTATATTAACAACGGTAAATGATTTACAATAAGAGTAGTAATAATACTGATTAGTAATAATAACAACAGTAATTATAGATAAGAGAAAATAAAATTATACTTTAATGAGAGCATAAAGGAATATACTGTGTTACTTCGAAAAGAGTTTCTTGGAAGTTTCACTATCAACGCGGTTCAATAACCGGGAAAATGAAGAGGAAAATTACACGTCACCTTGCTTAAAAGGTCACTGGAAATAAACTTAAGAAGCCATCACAGACATTCCATGTGAGGCCATTTTAATCTCAACTGTAGTAAACGTCCATATAAGTAAACCTGTAAGAGAGTCAGAAGAAGAAAAAGTAACATTGGAAAAACACAGAGGAGAAAATGCGTGACAATTCCCACATGGGATAAGAGAACTAAGTCGATGGACCCTCCAGCTAAAATTTGTTTAGGAACAAGTTTAATTAATACATACAAGAGAAGAAACCTAGATCGGAGAAGACTAGGAGACCGAGTCCAGCGAAGTAGTAAACCAGCCTATGTGACCTGGATCATCCAGAAGTTAGGTTTAATATGAACAATAGAAACAGTGATAACCCTAATTGATGCCCAATATGTAGAAAGGAAAACGAAAGAGAGAGAGACCGAAATATAAACAAACTAAATTATCACAGAAATAGTTAAGGTGAGCGCAATAAAAATACAATCAAAATTAAGACCCAGAAAAAAGGGAAGAGAGAGCAAACGAATCGCCTTGTTGAGAATGCTAAGTCAAAGGAGGAGTATGTTTCAGGAAGCAAGAGAGGAGACAGACAACCGTGCCTTGTTGAAAAATGATTAAATAGGGAGATCACGAGTAGGTTTAGTCAGAACAAGGGGTCGTGGGAAGTTGTTAATCTATCAGTGAACCACGTGCGTAAAATGGTGTTGAGTAATTCCCACTTACGCCGTAAGGCGTTATGCTGTCAGAATTTTGCCGAGATTTAGATTTAGGAACCCTGATATTTTAAACCTTGCAGTGACGATAACGGCGTCGTAGAGACCCCCTTGTTGGTCTACTTGCGTCTGGTTGCACGCAATTGTACTTGTACCCCGCCGACAACTGTAGTGTTTTCACCTTGAGAGAACACCGCCAAGCATGCTTACGCATGCGAGGGGGCTTTTAGGGCAGTGTGAGAAAAGTTTTTCATATCTCGTGTCATAACCACATGACAGATGTGGCTATGACACGTGTGATGTGTGTTGTGACCACAAGGACAATGTGGGCATGACACCATGAGGGATATTAGTCATCAAATTGATTTAATAAATGTAGAGGTGGCAAGGCAAATTTAAGATCTCCTGGAGAAAAGGCTGATTAGGAAGAGTCTAAGTCCTTGTGCAGTTCCAAGTGTACTTGCTCCTAAGAAGGATGGAAAGTGGAGGCTATGCACAGATTCCAGGGCCATAAACAAGATCACCATAGGGTACAGATTCCCAATGCCAAGGATTGAACATCTCTTGGATTACCTAGGAGGATCATGCTATTACTCAAAGATTGATTTGAAATCTAGATATCATCAAATCTGGATCAGACAGGGAGATGAATGGAAGATTGCTTTCAAGACCAATGAAGGTCTTTATGAATGGCTTGTTATGCCATTTGGTCTTAGTAATGTGCCAAGTACATTTATGCACCTGTTGAATGGGGTATTAGTTGAATTCATTGGTAAATTTGTTATTGTTTATCTTGATGACATACTAATCTTTAGCAGGACAAGGGAAGACCATGTGAAGCATGTTGGTCAGGTGTTGGAGAAGCTGCATGAGCACAAGTTGATGATCAACTTAGACAAATGTGAGTTCATGAAAACTAAACTTGTATACCTGGGATTTGTCATTTCTAATGGTTGTTTGAAGATGGATCCCTCTAAGGTTGAGGCTATTCTCAGTTGGCCTACCCCAAACACAGTGGGAGATGTGAGAAGTTTCCATGGATTGGCAACTTTCTATAGGAAGTTTATCAGAGGTTTCAGTCACATTAGTGCTCCCATCCTCAACACCATCAAGGGTGGAGTCAAATGTAGATTCCAGTGGACAAAGGAAGCTGATGATAGTTTTGAGTTGTTGAAAACAAAGGTGGCTAAGTTACCTACCTTAGTACTCCCTGATTTTGATAAGGTGTTTGTTGTTGAGTGTGATGCAAGTTAGCAAGCTATTGGTGTTGTTCTTAGCCAAGAAGGACATCCAATGGCATTCTTTTCAGAAAAGTTGAATGAAGCCAAGCAAAGGTATTCTACCTATGACTTAGAACTCTATGCAATGGTGCAAGCTCTTAAGAAATGGAGACATTATTTGCTGCCCAAAGAATTTATTGTGTTTACTAACAATCATGCTTTAAGCTTTCTTAACAGTCAAGAAAAATTGAACCATATGTTGCAAGTATGAGGTTATCCAGTGTTGTCATTGATGTCAACATACTCATATTGCATTGACAAGAAGGATTTGATGAGCCGTGTGCTGAGGACATTGAGAAAATTAGTCTCAGTCAGGAACAGTGAAGAACAGTGATGAGAAGAAGGTAAATGTACTGTATAGGATGAGAACCGGAGAATGCGGATTAAAGGGTTAGTAGATATGAGTCTTGAGATGCTACAGTTAAGATTTCAGAGGTCTGCATGAAGATCTGAAGGAGTTGTGGCTACCGGTATAGAACCGGGTCCGGCAAGTATCCGGAGGTGACAGAGGATCACAAAAAGGTCCGGTGAGGTCCGGAATTGTATTATCCTAATCTGCGGATTGGAAGGAGTGTTTGGGATGTCCTTGTGATGTATCATCCTGATTTGTGTATGATTTGGAGGTCCGGAAGTACCTCTTGCATTATGACAGTGGCGACAGACTGTGTTCTTAAAGTTTCGGATGAGGAAGACAAGAGATCCCAGTAAGCAGAGGAAGTGCGGATGTATCCGGACATTCAGACAGGCTTGTGAAGGTTCTTGGATCATGTTTAGGTTGTGTTGTTGGTCCGCATTGATGGTAGAGCCCGGAATTGAAGTTATTCTTCCGGATGAAGTTCTTGCTCTGTGTAGCCGACCGGATGAGTTGTTCATCCTGCGAATGTTCTTGTGATGGCCGACCGGATGTGTTATTCATCTTGCGGATACTCCTATGGTTGTTTTCCGACTTAGATGCTTGTTCCTAAGTCGATGTCTTGTATAAATAATGATTTGTGAGTTCATTTCAGTGTGTGGTGTGAGGATGAGTATGATATAGTGAAGAAAGGTGCGAAAGGCAGAGCAGAGATTGTTGGGCTTAATTGGAACTGATCCGGACATGGTAGAGATGTCATTCTCCAGTTCAAGACTGTGATTTTCATCACTTTGTAGACAGTGTGTCTCCTTGTAGGCAGTGGGCCTCTTTGTGAGCAGTGTGCTCGGGCAGTGAGCCCTTATTGGCATGTGCCATTCATTTTTCTTTATTCTTCTAACAGAGAATAATTCTTGGGTTAATCACCCCGTGGTTTTTCCCTTAACCGGGTTTTCCACGTCAAAATCTTGGTGTTCAATGTGTTGATGCTTATCTGCTCTTGTGTTTATGTATTATGCTTCCATGGATGATTATTTGATGTGCTGCTAACTAACAACAGTGAGTTAAGTGTTTGAATGACAAGAAGTTTTATACAACTGATTCACCCCCCCCTCTCAGTTGTATGCCCTAGATCCAACACCATAGACATGTTAAATGGATGGAACAGCTACAAGTTTATACCTTCACAATTAAGCACAAAAGAGGTGTCTCTAATAAGGTGGCTAATGCATTGAGTAGGAGGTTGCTTCTTATTCATCAAATTCAGTTAGAAAGCATGGGTATTGACTGTTTAAAGGAGCTGTATAAAGAAGATTCTAATTTCAAAGAGGCTTATGATGTTTGTGTGAACTTGGCTAACACATTCCATGGAGAGTATGCAGATTTTGTTTTGCAAGAAGGCCTCTTGTTTAAGGGCAATTTGTTGTGTGTCCCTAAGTGCTCCATGCGGGACAACATCATCAAGGAGAAGCATAATGGTTCTTTAGGAGGACATTTTGGCTTAGACAAGACACTAGAACAAGTCACAAGGTTCTATTTTTGGTCAAAAGTGCAATCAGATGTGAGAAAATATGTAGCTAGTTGTGCAATCTGTCAAAGAGCCAAAGGTGTGTCTTCAAATGCAGGTCTATACCAGCCCCTTCCCATTCCCAACAGACCTTGGGAAAGTATCAACATGGATTTTGTGCTTGGGTTACCCAGGACAGTTAGATGGGTGGATAGTGTGTTTGTTATTGTTGATAGGTTCAGCAAGATGGCTCATTTTGTGCCATGTAAATGCACAAATGATGCATCTCATGTTGCAAGTCTATTTTTTAGAGAGGTAGTAAGGATACATGGTTTACCATTGTCCATTGTAACTAACAGAGATTCTAAGTTTGTAGGTCACTTCTGGAGGACCTTGTGGAAGAAGCTGGGCACATAGTTGTCCTTTTCATCAGCCTATCATCCACAAATTGATGGTCAAACTGAGGTGGTTAATATATCACTTGGAAACCTTCTAAGGTGCCTTACAAAGTAGTATGGTTTGGCATGGGACTTGGTTATCAGTCAGGCTGAATATGCCTACAATGATTTAAGGAATAGGAGCACTGGTAAAAGTCTTTTTGAGATAGTTTATGGCTTTCATCCAAGAGGGCCACTTGAGATGAAGGATCTCCAAGGTTGGGATAGAAGGAGTGTACTTGGTGAAGAGTTTGCTGCCTCCATGAAAATAGTCCATGATCAAGTCACGTTGCAATTAGAAAAATCAGTCACAAAGTACAAAGAAAAGGCAGATTTGAAGAAAAGAGAAGTACAGTTCAAAGTTGGTGACTTAGTTATGGCATATCTAAGGAAAGAAAGGTTGCCAAAGGGTCAGCCAACTAAACTCCTGATGAAGAAGATTGGACCATGCAAAATAGTGCACAAATTCGGTCCAAATGCATATGAGATTGAGCTACCAGTTAGCCTTGGTATCTCTCCAATTTTTAATGTTTGTGATCTTTTTCCTTTCAGACCTCCATTGCCTGATGAAAGTGGATCAGATTTGGTGGCCGAAGATGTTGATTGGATCAAGGATTTGCCTCCAAGCAAACCTTTATAGTTGGAGTGCATTCTGGATTCCAAAGTTATCAAGAAGACTCGGAGAGGTGTCTATAAGGACTACTTGGTGAAATGGAAGGATCTCCTTGACTCAGAGGCCACCTGGATGACTGAAGCTGATATCTTGAAGAATGGCATAACACTTCAACAGTTGGCAACTCAAGGGACTTGAGTTCTTCCTACAGGAGGAGTATGGTGCAGGAGCTCCCTAGTTTAGTCATTTTGTTGGCTATTTCCTAGTTGGTTTTTCATGTTATTTTGTTTTCTTCTAAGGCTTTAAAAGCCATTTTGATATTTTGTAATAAAGACTTAGTAATTTAGATTGACTAGTCCATGAGGATGTTAGTAAGACCTATTTTATAGGAGTGTTTCTTTTAGAAACTTGATTGTTTTATGTAAAATAGACACTTCCATCGGTTCACTACCTTTCATGGGTAGTTGTACAGACTGTTGGGAAGTGGAAACATTGGGGAAAACTTCCTATAAACTTTAGTTTGTATAAACATGCTAGATATGAATGGAGAGGAGGAGTTTTTAAGGAAAAAAATTGTGTTTTTCTATTTTTTGTTGAAAACAGCCTTCTTGTACGGCCTGGTACGGACAACAAGAGATCCATGGTCTAGAAAATGTTGTTGTAGGTTGGATAACCTTTCATTTGCATTTGTTTAGAGCTTTTGAAATGTTTCTATTGCTTTGTTTGAACCCATTGTGTGCAGACTGGATTTTAACCCTCCATAGCTAGGGTTTTGGACAAAATGCCTTATTCTTCCTCTATCCTCTGAAGGTGGTCGCCCATTTCTTGGTGGGATGGAGGAAGATAGAGTAGTTTACATGTATTTGATGTTTTTTTGGTTGTTCTCCTTTCTCCATGGTGTGTGGTATGCTTCTATCTAGTCAGAAACAGTGACTAGTTAGTTTTGTAAAGGCAAAAGATAGGAAGAATGCAAGAACAGTCAAAGACTAATCAAGTGGTGGGTGATCTCTGTGTTTTGGAAGAAGGTAGACCTACACAAGAGCCCTACTGAACCAGGAAAAGGGTCCTTGATCCATTTCTTTTCCCTAATCTCAAGCTAGACTGTCTTTTAGAAGAAAAACAATAGCTTACTGTCAAAAATAACAGTTTGTTGTTCCTGCACGTGGTGGTATAGTACGGTCTGAAAGTTCAAGGAATGGTAAACATTTTAATATAGGCATTTGGATTGTGCATCAAGTGGTGAAAGTCATTTGGGTTTTAGAGGAGTTAGTATTGGTTTATCCACTCCTTTTTGTTACAAGGTTTGATCCTCTTTAAATATTGTTTCTCTATGACAGTCATAAAACAGTCATTGTCTCTGTCAGAGTAAGTACAGGAGTATGTATTGTGTCAGTGATCTCCTATCCTTGGTAGGTATATGTTGGGTTTGGTGTAAAGGTCCTTGGTGATAGAGGAGTTAATACAATTTAGTTGTTCATAACAACTACAAGGAATAAGCTTTCTTGGCACTGTAAAAAAAAATAGTCATATAGAGATTTGCTGTCCACTGTTTTGTTAGGAGTGGAATGATAGTTTCTTGGTTAGTGACCTTGTTCCATGCATGTCATAGGTAAGTGTATGTTAATTGATGTTGTTGTCCATGTTGGTAGAGGTATTGGTAGTAGGTGTTGAGCTCTTGAAGGTGGGTTGTGCTTTTAAGTTGGGTTGAGCTGTGACTCCCTAAAGTGAGTGGTGAGTAGCCTGAGTGGATGACATCAGAGGGTGATCCTACGCTAAGTTGATTCTCAGAGTAGCCTTGTGTAGGCTTGTAAACACAAACACCTTTGTAAACCTCTTGGAGGAAGTTGAGTGACTTAAGTTCATTGAGTGAACTTCAACAACTTTACCTTTAGCTCTGCATCATATTGGTATCAAAGCCAATAATCTGATTGGAAGCAAGTGTATTGTTGTGTGGTTACACAACACGCCCCATTTTGACTTGGCAAAACAGGGACCCAGCTTTTGTTTTGGCTTGTGTTGTCTGTTTCTGGCGGTTTTGGTAAAAATTAGGTCAGGTGCATCATCATCATGAAGGTCAGGATGAGGTAGGTCATCATCATGAGGTTAGTTTTTCAAAGTTCGTATTTTGTTTCTATGACTTCATGGTTAGAAAGAGCTTGAAATTTCATGCAGGTTTGCCTTTTACATCACTTGAAAATTCGTCCATATGAGGGAGTTGTGAGCAGTCAAAGTTTTGGTCAAACCTGATAATTGCTGTATGAACATCATCATCATGATATTTGAAAAGCCCCCCGATAATATCCTGAGGTCGAAACATCCGGACGTCAAGTTTAAGTCGTAGTAATCTTTTCCCGTCAGGCGGTCTTTTATATCGCCAAAGGTCATCATCATGATCTTACTTTATCACCTGATAAAAATCATGCAGTCCCGAAGCATCCGGACGTCAATCTTAAGTGCAGGTGGTTTTACCCGTCGAGTAACCTTGGAAACATCAGCATCATGATATTCTCACATTGCGAGCATCATCATGATATTTAGCATCACCCGATTTTATAATATCATGCTGATATTATAATATCACCTTACTTAGAGAAATCTGCCATCTACATAATTTGCACGCGCACGACCAAGTCTTGGTGATCAACATCATCATGATATTTCGAGACCCGACATTTCCTAATATCCTCCTGACCTCCTTTTGCGTGATCATGATGATCACCTTATCTTTCGAAGCGGAGGGTGATTTTCATTTCCTTAGTCTTGTGGACATCATCATCATGATCTTGTTCGTCTCTCCCAACAGTTCGTAATATCATCCTGCCGACAAGTATAACCTTTTGCAAATATGATGATGACGATGACGTTATCATCACCTTCTCCTTCGGCAGGATATTTTCCAGGGTATGATCCTGTTCGCCAATATGATGATGACGATGACATCATCTTCGAAGATTAACACAAGCCCCGGATATCCTGATGACGTCATCAGGACTTTCAGCAGGATCATATTTTAGGTCGCCCAGTGCGAATATGATGATGATGATCATCATCATCTTGATCCTCTGAGGATCGCCTTAGCCGAAAAAGGGGTCATGTTGCTTTCTTGACCTGATCATCTTCCTTAGAGAGAACCCGATGTTCCATTTACCTCCTGATCTTAACGAAACATGACGATGACGTCATCCCTTTGCATTTTATCCAAGCCTGAGGATGACGATGATGTCATCATGATTTTCCTCAGCGGCAGGATCATTTTCCAAGTCCTCCTATTTGTCTTCATGATGATGATGATGACGATGTCTTTCTTTCCCGAGTATGCAAAAACAAAACATCCTGATGTGCTTTTCATCAGAGCATTAGGAAAGGAGGATCATCATATTTTGCGATATCCTGCGGCCACTTTGAAGATATGTAGTTGGTCATCATCATGATTTTTTGGCGTCGGTATAACTGTTGCCGTCGGCCTGAGAAAAAATTGTCACCCTGATCATATGTAGTCACGCCGACGCAAATATGATGATGATGCAAGGCCGATTTCTAGGGATGGTTGAAGGGCGATTATTTCCTTGTATAATTTGAGATCATCATCATCATATTTTGAACCCGATATACAAGAAAATGGGCAAAAACATGAAGCGATAGAAATTTGAAAGCCTGACTACCTGATTTTGGTCAACGAGGGTTGACCTGGTTGTTTTTAGGCTGTTTATGCATTTAGTGCATATTTTTCACAGGTAGGGCTTGATTGCCTGTGGCTGCACATGGGGAGGTATGTTTAATAAACGTTTCACTTCTTGCTGTTTATCCACATGATGATGATGAACTTAATGTTTGTTTGTTTATTTGCAGGAGATCATGATGTTGCTGCTGAAGCTGAGCGTTGAGATCATGATGATGCTGCTGAAGCTGATAATTACAAAGTTGCGCATAGAGTCAACATGGACCAGACATGAAGAGGATATTGTCAAATATGCTGTTTGCCAGCTGGAGACCGAATCAAGTCGAAGATGCTGGAATATTCTGTGCCAGCTGTACATTTGCTAACTGACGAAGCATGTGCTTTTCATCTGGGCCGTTGTTTGTTATGAGAGGATCTTGATCCTTGGATCATTGTAACCGTTTTCTGGCAGTTGCTCTATATAACATCCAGAGCTTGTCATTTAAAAGGGGGGATATACATTAGAATACACAGACGCATCTGGCGCAAAGAGTCAATTACTGTAGAATAAGTTAGGAGATCGGATTACTGAGACTAATGAGGATAGAATTGTTGAAATGTCAAGGTTCTTTCTTCAGATCACTGTAAATGTACCTGTTCTTGAGCATACTGAATGAATATGAAGTTCCAGATTACAATCTTATTGTAAATTTTACGTAATCTTCTGTTGATTTCTGGATATGTACTGGTGAATGCTGTGTTCAACTGGAAGCGCTTTCATTTCATTACATATTGTTGTCAACTTTCCTTTGAAGCTTTGCACTAGATCATGCGGATTTGTGGAATGTCCTGGTGAAGTATGATTTCTAGTTTTCCTTCTTTTCATTGCAAGTATGGGAGCTTGTATGTGAATCAGTGATCTAAGTCCAGTAATTTTAGGAATCTCACTCTCTAACCCTTTTCCTTTTTTTCAATTTCATTAATTCATCACCATAACTGCAAATCATGATAAATAACAAGCAGAAACAGTGAAATATGCTGAAATCTAGTAGGTAATTGAAGATCCTTAGCATATTTGGTTAAATGCATGTAGTATTGAAAATATCATGCAAAGAATCATAAATAATGGTAGAAATCATGCAAATATCAGCCTGTATGCACATTATTTGACTAAATTTACAGTGCAGAGGTAGAATTGTTGGAGACTTATGCGGAGCGAACATCCAGAGCAGGATATTTGAAGATGATGATGATGAACAGTGCAGAAACACGTAAGGCCCCTGAATGGAAAACAGCAACACACATCAACCACTGAGTAACGTCAGTAGATTAAGACCTAATCAACGGAGACTTGGGATCATGAATTCTTTGAATTCATCGTATCTTTCAAGATGAGTAAAGGTTGTTGTGTAACTTTTATTCTATGTTTGTGAATGACTAACATCATGACCAACATAAATTGGCGCTAGAAGGAGGGCCTTGAGTCCAGAAGGTTACATTCATCATCAGTACTTTCAGGTTTGATGACGCTCAGAGTAAGGTAACTTCAGATCATTTGTGAATTTCATCAAATTGCATAAATATTTGCTGCGACAAGTTTGTATTTGCACATTCTGTGTAAAGATTTCCAAATTTCACATAAATATTGCAAGCTTTACAGTAGATTTCTTTAAATTCACTAAATATTGGCCAAAGATGCATAAATTTGTTCAAGCTTTGAGAATTTGAGCCTTAGACACGCGAGATCTGGTGCTACTGGTCGAAATATCCCAATATCCTGTCATATTTGCAGTATCTTTGCAAATATCGCGTAAATATTCAGTCTGATTTGCAAGTTAACCGCAAATATCACCTCGTCCGGTGGAATCCAGCCAATATTTGCAAAGTTTCAGCTAATTGGCCTCCAAATCGAGAAATCCTGGCTCACAGGATAAATACCAGGTCTAGACATAGTGAAATTTTCGAAGAATTGCCTGTTAGAGGTTTTAGACCTAAGACTGTAGATGTTCACCATACTCCAGAGTCTAGTAAGTCCAGAGCTTCACCAGGACCTCCTCCTGTAACTCCTGTTGATTTGCAAATACCTTCAAGTATACCAGTGACACCTCCTGTTCAACCTCAGGGTATACCTTTAGTCCAACCTCAGCCAACTGCACCACCAGTTCAGCCCCCTCAGGTTGCAATGTCGTTCTTTGCAGCAGAATCACCATTGACCTTTACTACATATCATGAGTTACCAAAGTATCCGGACAAGCTTTGTCCAAAATACCATCCTTACCAGGATGCGGATGATCATATCAGGACGTTTAAAGAAGCTTGCTGCAGAGCCAAAATAGAACATCAGGATGTGGTGTGCAGATTATTCCCTTTTTCCTTAGGGGAAGAGGCCTATAATTGGTTCATCAGTCTTGGTCAATCTTCTGTAGGTTCGTGGGCTGTCTTAGAGAAGGCTTTTCTTGACAGATTCAAGGTCCCTATTGATCCATCCATGAATTACCACCTGTTTGCCACAATTAAGAGATTTGAGCATGAACCTATTGCAAATTTCAATGCTAGGTTCCAGAAAATGTTGTCCAAGCTAGTTACCCCATATGTGGTGGCTGATGATGCTGCTAGAAGTATTTATTATTCAACCCTGGATCCATTAACCGCCATGTTCATTAGGAGAACACATCCTGCGATCACCACATTGACAGGAGCTTTTCAAGAAGCTATCAAGGTAAATCAACAGCTGATACCTGCTCCTACTCCAAATATAGCATTCCCTGCTTTGCCCGGCATGCAGTCACAATATCCAGCACAGTAGCCTGCAGCTTATCCTTCGCAATATCCTGCACAATATCCAAATGGAGCAGTGATGCCCCCAGCAATCATGCCTGTACCTTTGCAAGTACCTCCATTGAGTATCATGCCTCCTCCTAATGGAAATGGCCAATTGCCACAATATCCTGCACATACTCAGACACCTCAGGGTACAGATCTATCTCATAATAACCATGGATCTTCCTTTTTCCAGCCTCAGACTGAAAATGTAGTGGCCAAAGCTCAAGAGGAGAAAGAGGAAATCAAAGAAATTGCTGCTCAGTTGAGAAAGCTCACCACAGAAGTAACACACTTGAGAAATCAAGGGTTTTATTCACAGTCAGGTCAGAATAGGAGTTATTCCAATGACAGACCAAATTACCCTGACAGAGGATACAACAATAACTTCAACAGTAATGCTGCAAATAACAATAATCCTCCTAGGCAGCCTAGAGTGTGGAACTCCAGGCCAAATAATGGTTCATTACCATCACCCCTAGACAATCAGCCTCCTGGTGAAGCCAAACAAATTACTAGAGTCAATCTTGCTGAAGCAGCCCTTACCAATTGGTGCAGGATTCACAACACCAATGCACATGCAGAGTTAGATTGTCCACAATTTAGGATTGCTGCCAGCATCTTTCAGACTGAAGTGTCTAATACTTCTGGAAATCCACCTCAGGCAGAAGGAAATGAAATAGTTCCTTGTGGATATGACTCAACTTTTGTGCTGGAAACCTACACTAATCAACCTCATCAGGATTATAATCAGACCTGTGAAGAATCTGCCTTAACCTTTGAAGCAAATTATGTCT
Source organism: Cunninghamia lanceolata (assembly GCA_027924645.1). Lineage (NCBI taxonomy): Eukaryota > Viridiplantae > Streptophyta > Pinopsida > Cupressales > Cupressaceae > Cunninghamia > Cunninghamia lanceolata. The sequence continues at coordinate 1,650,526 of BSBN01001427.1, read as the reverse complement.
TCCCTTTTGAGGATGAAAATGAACCTACAAGAGAGCATGAGGAAGTACATGCATACCAGCAGCAATACCCTGATAAGCACAATTATAACCTGAGGAGTAATGCCAACAGACCTGCCGGTCCATTGACATCATCTCTACCTCCAAACAACTTCAACGCACCTCCTGATCCTAAGGCTAGCAATAACCCTGGGTTCCCTAAGGTGAATGCTCAGTACTTGTCTCCTCAAAACACAGTAACAAAAGTTGCAAATGCACCTCATGAATCCGACAGGTTAGTCAGCTATTTGGCTGATGAAATGAAGAAAATCAAGATCAGCCTGTCCCTATCTGAGTTACTGAAAACTCCTGCCATCAAAAGGGCATTCATGAAGTCGCTGGATGATCCTGCTTCTAAAGAGGATAATCACCTTTCGAGTCAATCCAATAACAGAGACCATACTGCTAAAGATAGCACTGTCAAGCCCAAAGTGTCAGCCACAGTCCAAGCTGCTGAAACCTCTCACATGACCTTGTACAGAGATAAAACTGAATCACCACCGTTTCTCCTCACCATAAGAATGTTCAGAAAGAATTTGCACAATTGTTTAGTTGATTCAGGAGCCTCAACTAATGTTATGCCTTTGTCAATATGCAACGCATTAGGACTGCATCCTGCTAAATCATTAAAGAAGGTCACTCAACTGGACAAGACAGAAGTAAGTGTCGTAGGAGAACTCACTCATATTCACATGCAGCTAGCGTCTGATCCTAGGATCCAGTATTACATTGACATTCAGGTAGTTGACATACCTGATACATATGGGATGTTGCTTAGCCGGGACTGGTCTAAAACACTTAACGGATACATGTCCACAGACTTCAGTCACATGTGGTTGCCATGGAAAGGTATACCTAATCAAATCAGGATTGATGCTGAGCCTAGGATGAAACATATGATCACCGAATATAACAGAACAAATGAGATCATGTATGTAAACGTAGAACCTGGAGTTTATCACATTAGGCCGCAAACTGTCCAAATAGAAGAGGTCCTGATGCTTGATGTTCATCATCATCATGATGATGATTATCATGAGGATATGCCAGTCGTAGAACTTAATAATGATCCTGATAATGAGAATGAAATAGATCGCTTCAGGGATTTTCAGGTGCATTTATCTACTCAGATAAAACGTTGTCAATTATTAAATATACCTGCTAATGATATCTTGATTGACGGATGGTGCAGATTGCATGGAGAAGCACACTCGGAAAAGACTTGCGAACCATGCTTAGACATGATCATGCTGGAGCAGACGTATAGTGAAGCATCATCATCATATTCCGAGGTGAGTGCTACATCTGATGATGATGATGATACTAATTTTTATTTGTCTTCTGCAGGAACAGAAGAGTCGACGGATCCTGATGAGGATCATATCCGAAAAATAGAAGAGATCCTGGTGTCCAATCAGACAAATGATGCGAGAAAGGAAAAGATCACTCCTGGTAGTGATTGCTTCATGGAACCGGATTACGAGTTGTCTGATGAGGATAAAGGCAGTGACCTGACGAAGTTCGAAGAATTTCTGGTCAAGGAAATAAAAAAAATGACACAACAGTGTAGATCTCCCCAGGAGGTTTTAATCAAAAGTTGGTGTAGGCTGCATGAGGCGCCTCACTCAGAAACCACTTGCTCACTGTGCTTACATATTTTGAAGAAGCATGCAGTTGTATGTGCTGAACATCATCCTCCTGCTAGGATGGAAGAGAAAACAGAAAAGCCATCAGGCTCATCAGATAAAGGAAAGGAGCAACAAGCAGATGCAGCACCAGAAGTTATTAATTGTCCAGACACTGAAGTAGATCATTCTGAAGATTTTGAATTATATTTGTCTAGAAATATACAGCGTAGTCAAATATTAGGTTTGCCCATTGATGATGTCTTGATTGAAAGCTGGTGCAGATTACATGATGAAGAGCATTCAGAAAAAGATTGTTACCCTTGCTTGGTCATGTTGAAAAAGATTCTAGAAAATACAATAGCTGAGGCAGTTTCAGAAGGTAATGAAGATGAAACATCTTTCCTGGATTCATTTTATATTGAGATTGATAGGAGTTCTTTACTTCCTAATACAAGTAAGGATCAGTCAGTATGCAGGTATGAATCTTGTGAAAATTTTAGAGAAGAAGTTACTCATCAGGATAATAGTTTTGATTCTGACCCTAATACTTTTGATAAAGAAGATGAAACATCTTTCCTGGAGTCATTCTATGGTAAAGAGAAGTGTAAACAGATAGTAGAGCAATTTAAATGCACTCCTGATGATGAGGTTCCTATGATGGTAACCCAGAGAGTCATAGAGAAGAAAATAAATGCTAATTTATTACCTGACTTCTTTGAATTAAATGATCAAATGCAAGAATGTTGCAGGTTAATGGAACCAGATCCTCTAATAGATAGAAAATGTGAATTATTTAATGAACAATTCCTGAAAGATGAGGATGTAGAAGACTTTGGAGTTGTTATGCATAATCAGATGTCACTCCAGAAATATTTTGAAAATGAAACAGGGGAGTGTCCTCACCAAGTGAAAGTTGTTTCTCCTTTACAGTCAAATGATTTAGAAATAATAAATTTCTGTATATCAGATTGTGATAATAAAGATACTTATCTAGATGCTGATGTGCAGGAAATTGAAGAAAATATTGAGAAGTTTCCTGAACTGGAGGATAAATTGAACATCCAGAATGAAGGGATAAGGCTGGATAAAGATGAAGAATCAATACATCAAGAGTCATACATCCTTCAATTTGAGGAGGGACCAGGCACTGAGCCAAGCAGTGAAAATATAATGACAAATGAAAGACCAACTGCCAATGAAGAAGCATGTCCAGCAAAGCCAGAAATACACCAGGTTGTATTTCTCCTTTCCACAGTAAATAATGTTGAATATTATTTTAATTATGGAAATTCAGAAGATAAGACATGCATATGGATTAATCATGAACATGATGAGCGTCCTCAGTTGCTGATCATCAAGAGTTGTTCTGTTGAATACAGTGAATTCAGAATACCAGAATATTCTTCAGAATATAAAGATAAATTTGCTAGGTTGAGAACCATAACTAATACCCTGATGCTCCTGCACAATCAAAAGAAGTATGCAAATACAGGTGTCCTTAGGTCTTTTTCTGGATTTTGTTTGCCTAGTAGTTGTTTGTACAGTTTGCTTGTTGTTGTTGTTGTTTGTTGGTTGGGACCTTGTTCTGGTAAGTCAGGATGATGCACTTCATCACCTAAGAAAATAACTAAATTGTTAGGATTCAAGTGATGAGATCAGATTTAGATATAGATTGTAATTCATTCTGATAAATACTCATGATCAGGTTTATGATGTCTTTTCATCAGGGTACTTTTTCTTGTCCAAAGTGAATCAAACACAATGAAACACCTAACAGCCTTGGGCTTGTTGAAGATATGAGTATAGGTGTTAAGTGAAAAATCTAAAGGGACTCCCTTGCTACCAATACAATCTCCAACCTAAAGCTGCAAGTGACTACACCTTGTACAAATGAGCAGACATGATGATATCAAATTTAAATTTTTAAAGGAAAATCAGAAACAAAATAAAATTAGGCCATCTAAGTAACTCTACCGAGGCTATGGACGCCTGCTGGCAGTGGGGCTCTACTTAGGGAGATTGTATAGATAACCTTGCCGGGGTTATAGACACCTGCTGGCAGCAAGGCTCTATCCAGGTTGGCTATGAGGGATGATCTCCAACTATGTAGTTTAACACCAGTTACTTATGTTTTCAACTTGCTTTCAAGATGAGGATAATTAATCATCTGCACACACCTGATCCTTTGTTAGCTTTATCACCATAATGAAATTTTATCATTCAAAGATCATGATGATTTTGCTTAGACAGGATTAGAATACTATAGATGAATGTGATTACATCACTTGAATTATTTGAATTTTGTTGTTTTCTTTGGTGGCAAGTTGTTGTGTGGTTACACAACACGCCCCATTTTGACTTGGCAAAACAGGGACCCAGCTTTTGTTTTGGCTTGTGTTGTCTGTTTCTGGCGGTTTTGGTAAAAATTAGGTCAGGTGCATCATCATCATGAAGGTCAGGATGAGGTAGGTCATCATCATGAGGTTAGTTTTTCAAAGTTCGTATTTTGTTTCTATGACATCATGGTTAGAAAGAGCTTGAAATTTCATGCAGGTTTGCCTTTTACATCACTTGAAAATTCGTCCATATGAGGGAGTTGTGAGCAGTCAAAGTTTTGGTCAAACCTGATAATTGCTGTATGAACATCATCATCATGATATTTGAAAAGCCCCCCGATAATATCCTGAGGTCGAAACATCCGGACGTCAAGTTTAAGTCGTAGTAATCTTTTCCCGTCAGGCGGTCTTTTATATCGCCAAAGGTCATCATCATGATCTTACTTTATCACCTGATAAAAATCATGCAGTCCCGAAGCATCCGGACGTCAATCTTAAGTGCAGGTGGTTTTACCCATCGAGTAACCTTGGAAACATCAGCATCATGATATTCTCACATTGCGAGCATCATCATGATATTTAGCATCACCCGATTTTATAATATCATGCTGATATTATAATATCACCTTACTTAGAGAAATCTGCCATCTGCATAATTTGCGCGCGCACGACCAAGTCTTGGTGATCAACATCATCATGATATTTCGAGACCCGACATTTCCTAATATCCTCCTGACCTCCTTTTGCGTGATCATGATGATCACCTTATCTTTCGAAGCGGAGGGTGATTTTCATTTCCTTAGTCTTGTGGACATCATCATCATGATCTTGTTCGTCTCTCCCAACAGTTCGTAATATCATCCTGCCGACAAGTATAACCTTTTGCAAATATGATGATGACGATGACGTTATCATCACCTTCTCCTTCGGCAGGATATTTTCCAGGGTATGATCCTGTTCGCCAATATGATGATGACGATGACGTCATCTTCGAAGATTAACACAAGCCCCGGATATCCTGATGACGTCATCAGGACTTTCAGCAGGATCATATTTTAGGTCGCCCAGTGCGAATATGATGATGATGATCATCATCATCTTGATCCTCCGAGGATCGCCTTAGCCAAAAAAGGGGTCATGCTGCTTTCTTGACCTGATCATCTTCCTTAGAGAGAACCCGATGTTCCATTTACCTCCTGATCTTAACGAAACATGACGATGACGTCATCCCTTTGCATTTTATCCAAGCCTGAGGATGACGATGACGTCATCATGATTTTCCTCAGCGGCAGGATCATTTTCCAAGTCCTCCTGTTTGTCTTCATCATGATGATGATGACGATGTCTTTCTTTCCCGAGTATGCAAAAACAAAACATCCTGATGTGCTTTTCATCAGAGCATTAGGAAAGGAGGATCATCATATTTTGCGATATCCTGCGGCCACTTTGAAGATATGTAGTTGGTCATCATCATGATTTTTTGGCGTCGGTATAACTGTTGCCGTCGGCCTGAGAAAAAATTGTCACCCTGATCATATGTAGTCACGCCGACGCAAATATGATGATGATGCAAGGCCGATTTCTAGGGATGGTTGAAGGGCGATTATTTCCTTGTATAATTTGAGATCATCATCATCATATTTTGAACCCGATATACAAGAAAATGGGCAAAAACATGAAGCGATAGAAATTTGAAAGCCCGACTGCCTGATTTTGGTCAACGAGGGTTGACCTGGTTGTTTTTAGGCTGTTTATGCATTTAGTGCATATTTTTCACAGGTAGGGCTTGATTGCCTGTGGCTGCACATGGGGAGGTATGTTTAATAAACGTTTCACTTCCTGCTATTTATCCACATGATGATGATGAACTTAATGTTTGTTTGTTTATTTGCAGGAGATCATGATGATGCTGCTAAAGCTGAGCGTTGAGATCATGATGATGCTGCTGAAGCTGAGCGTTGAGATCATGATGATGCTGCTGAAGCTGATAATTACAAAGTTGCGCATAGAGTCAACATGGACCAGACATGAAGAGGATATTGTCAAATATGCTGTTTGCCAGCTGGAGACCGAATCAAGTCGAAGATGCTGGAATATTCTGTGCCAGCTGTACATTTGCTAACTGACAAAGCATGTGCTTTTCATCTGGGCCGTTGTTTGTTATGAGAGGATCCTGATCCTTGGATCATTGTAACCGTTTTCTGGCAGTTGCTCTATATAACATCCAGAGCTTGTCATTTAAAAGGGGGGATATACATTAGAATACACAGACGCATCTGGCGCAAAGAGTCAATTACTGTAGAATAAGTTAGGAGATCGGATTACTGAGACTAATGAGGATAGAATTGTTGAAATGTCAAGGTTCTTTCTTCAGATCACTGTAAATGTACCTGTTCTTGAGCATACTGAATGAATATGAAGTTCCAGATTACAATCTTATTGTAAATTTTACGTAATCTTCTGTTGATTTCTGGATATGTACTGGTGAATGCTGTGTTCAACTGGAAGTGCTTTCATTTATTTACATATTGTTGTCAACTTTCCTTTGAAGCTTTGCACTAGATCATGCGGATTTGTGGAATGTCCTGGTGAAGTATGATTTCTAGTTTTCCTTCTTTTCATTGCAAGTATGGGAGCTTGTATGTGAATCAGTGATCTAAGTCCAGTAATTTTAGGAATCTCACTCTCTAACCCTTTTCCTTTTTTTCAATTTCATTAATTCATCACCATAACTGCAAATCATGATAAATAACAAGCAGAAACAGTGAAATATGCTGAAATCTAGTAGGTAATTGAAGATCCTTAGCATATTTGGTTAAATGCATGTAGTATTGAAAATATCATGCAAAGAATCATAAATAATGGTAGAAATCATGCAAATATCAGCCTGTATGCACATTATTTGACTAAATTTACAGTGCAGAGGTAGAATTGTTGGAGACTTATGCGGAGCGAACATCCAGAGCAGGATATTTGAAGATGATGATGATGAACAGTGCAGAAACACGTAAGGCCCCTGAATGGAAAACAACAACACACATCAACCACTGAGTAACGTCAGTAGATTAAGACCTAATCAACGGAGACTTGGGATCATGAATTCTTTGAATTCATCATATCTTTCAAGATGAGTAAAGGTTGTTGTGTAACTTTTATTCTATGTTTGTGAATGACTAACATCATGACCAACATGTATGTCAGAAGAGGAAATTGAAATAGAGACTAGTACAATGCCTCCCAAGACAATGAGTCAAGATGCCATCTCCCTTTGAATTTCTTTCACATTCACTTTTCCTTTTTCTTTGTCTTGATTTTGATTATGATGGACTGGACCCCTTTTATCCTGATTCTTACTTCTGCAGAATTTGGCAATATGACTGGATCTATTGCAATTGTAGAAAACAACATTTCTTTGCAAATTTGATTGATATCCTCTTGATCTACACTGATTAGCCATATGTACCATTCTATTGCATGCAAAGCATTTACCATTGAATGAATTGTTCATTTGCATATTTCTACACTCATGAGATTTGTGACCATACCTTTTGCAATTGAAACACTATCCAGAGAAGGATGAATTAGGCCAATTCATTCTTCTTCTACACTGGTTAGCTTTGTGACCAAAGTTATTGCAATTGTGGCGGTATCCATTGAAGGATGGATATGTTTGAGCATTTGGTTGCCTTACCGAAGGTCTTCTAGGCCCATTCCTTGGATTTCCTGATCCAGAGTTTTTCTAACTGGATCTGGAGCTTTCACCTTTCTCATACCCCAAGCCTTGCTTGTCATCTACCCTCTTTTGGCTTTGAAGAATAACTTCAAGTTGAGTAGAGATTATCTTGAATTTCTCTTTGTATTCATTTGTTGTTTGAAGATCCCTTTTAAGAGTGTCAATCTGATTCTCAAGTTGTTCTTCATTATCTCTTGCTTCTTCAAGATCAGATTCCAGATGCCTGATTATTCTATCCATTTAATGGAAGTCTTCTGACTTCTCCTTGAGAGTTTGTCTTGGATCATCTTCAGTTTTTCTTTTCTCTTCAATTTCTTGGGTGAATTTTATAACTCCTGATTCCATTTCATGTCTTACCATAATGACTTCTTTTGATAGCTTCTCACATAAGTTGTTCTTCTCTTTCAGATTTTCATTAGTATTATTGGCTTCACTTTGACTTGCTAATTGTTGAAGAAGTTCCTTTCTCTTTTTCATAGAGATACTCAGTTTCTCTTTTAGTTCATTTATGAAATCATCAGCCTGTTTGAGTCTTTCCTTCAATTTATTGACTTCGGAGTGAGATTGTTCAAGATCATCTAGAGCAGACTGAAGTTGTTCCCTCATACCATACATATCCATTGAGATTCCCAAATCTTCCTCAAGTTGTTAAGCTCTGTTTGGAGGAACTTGGCTCTGATACCAATTGTTGATAACTGAGAGGGGGGGTGAATTAGTTATCTTAATTAACTTAAGTTTCTATTCTTCTTTTATAACTAGTGTAGCATCAAAACAAATAAGAATCCATAATCATGAAAGAAGAAACAAAGCCAATTCACATAACACAATGATTTTGACATGGAAAACCCTGTTAAGTGAAAAACCATGGGGTGACTAACCCAAGAATGTATTCTCTATTAGAAGAATAGAAATACAAAAATGGCACTTGCCAATTAGGGCTCACTGCCTAAACACACTGCTCACAAGAGGCTCACTGCCTACAAGAGACTCATTGTCTACAAGGTACAAAGAAAGTAACAAGATACTTGAACTGATGAGAAGCATCCACATATGCTGATGTTCAGTTCCGGTTAGGCTCAATTCACTGATCTACTGCACTTCATTCTTCCTCTTCTTTGGTACTGTTGTCCTGTCACATACTAGATCTGTATTGTTGCTTGTACACTACTCTCTGCTTTTGTTCACACTTTACAACACACCACACACACCTTCTCATCAAAATCCATTTGGTATATATATCTGCACAAAGGATTTCAACATCTTTCTAGTCGACATCTGGAATACTCAATATTTTCCCAAACTCTGGTCTATCGACTGAATCTTTACTTACCAAGTGATGCGTATCAAAGAGATGCATATAGAAGTCATCAGTCATGTTGTCCAATCATGAATGATACCTCAAGAAGCTTGATCACCATCAATATCTCATCTGGATTAAGGTCTCATGCTCTGCTGGTCAGGTCTTCCTCAGTTTACTCTGCCAGACAAGAACCCAATACTCATGTACTTATATCTTTTCACTCTTTCATCACCGGAGGCTCAATCTCTAGAATATGTTAGTCATGGTACTCCTCTTGACTTCCCCAAGTCTGTACTTTACTAAGATACTTCCTCTGAGAGATCCGGACCTGACTGTCAGACCTTGCTGCATGCTCTGTTCTTGCTTATTAGACCACAACATTCTTCAATTTGATTTCTGGTAGAGACACACCATGTCCTGCGGATGTGTGGGATGGACTTTGTTTCCATCAATGACAACACTCATGAATCCACATAGTGTCTCTTTCCAACAAATATTATAATGCAATGTAGACTCGACCAAAAGGTCGAAAGCCTCAGTAGAATAGGGAACACCAGCAACATGAAACAAACCTAATGCCACTATATTATTCAATATGGGATCATCTTCCCTGACATCAATTCAAGCTCTAAATGCTTCAATATCCATGTTCCCATAATGAGTATCCTCAGAGAATCCCAACTTGTTATATATGTTACACATTCTAGGAAACATAACTGGTTTGATCTCTCCATCTCACTCGTCCATGCGTGGATGTGACATTTTGTCCTACAATTTGAATATACCAATCTCAAATAACAACACATATTTGTTTATCTATGGTTAGCACACTACTAATTTTCACACTCTAAAATGGTAATATGTCTAAATATTGTGAATTAAACCTATGCCATGCATAAGGTATAATCACTATTATTGCATACAAATTACCATTTCTTTAACTAATTATGATACGGTCTTATGAACATAACTAGAGGGATAGGGTTTTTATACATACCTGTATATGCTTCCTTAACTTGTTATGAATGTGGTGGTGTTTGAATAGAAGCTCTAGATGAGTAATTCTTCTACAATTTTGTTCTCTTAGCTTAGCTCTGGCTCGCAATATAGCTCTTAATAGTAAAATTAGGGCTCTCAAAATGCAATTGTGTTGATTAAGTTGAAAGAAGTCCCTTTTACCTTAAACAATTCATAACTTTAGGGCTTATTAATGGTCTCAATGTGATTTGACATGTTAAATGGGCAAGATTGCATAGGATTGTCATAGGTGTCCATTGGCATGCATTCAAATTTAAATGCCAATGGCCAATCACACCGCATTAAATGCAAAAAAGCGTGGGTAAGTGAAAATGGATATCCAGCTGAGGAATATCTAGATGAATATCTAGGTATGAATATTTGAATGACATTAGCATGAGTAAGATCTTTCATCATAGTATAATAAGGTGACATCATATGGATGGGATACTAGGATAAGATCCAGGATATAAAAAAATGTGAAGTATCCCTATGGCTTAATGTCTAGGTGACATAAGCATAGATCCATCTTATATGTTCTGTCGATATAGGATGACATCATCAGGATGAGGATTTTTTAAAAGATCTGAATACTCAGTTAAGATCTAGATGATATGTAATGTCTTGATGATGTAAGCAAGTTTATCATTCTTCATTAAGCTGAGATGACATGACATCATCTAGATCAGGATCTGAAAATAAAATCAAGATATTACAACAATAACATCCATGTGCTTTGATATCTAGGTGATGTCATCATGTTTGGGATTCTGTGTAAAACCAAGACAACGTGACATCATTAGGACAAGGATATTCACAGAGGTTACGATACTAAGTTAAAATCCAGGCACAGACTAATATCTTGCATATGATGTTTAGCTTGATAAGTTTCTTAAATTTGACGTCTGGATACTACTGGGTGTTGGGATATTAACTTAAGATCGCGATGTTAACTAATATCCTGACATTTGACATTTAGCTAACCAATCCTTTTAAACTTGACATCTGGACACTAATATGTACCAGGATATTAAGTTAATATCTAGATGGCATGAACTACGAATATCTGGACAACCCTTTGACTTAACTTTGACTGACCATAGACCTCTTGTTTAAACAAATTTCCAAGTGTTTCAAAAGGCAAACTTGCTTAAATTTTTGTACTCTTTCACTTGGCAGGATATATAATGTGAAATTTTAAATTTTAAAATTTAACCTCTTATCCTATGGTCTGGATATGCACAGGATGAAATCCTAGCATGCATTTAATATTGACCTTTTTTTACCATACCACCCAAAGCAACAGACAAACAAGCCAAGCAAAAAGTTGGGTCCCTATTTTGTTGTAGAAAAATGGGGTGTGTTGTGTAACCACACAACTTGCCACCAAAGAAAAATAACAAAATTCAAACAATTCAAGAGATGAGAACAAATTAGTACAGAATGTTCTAATTCTTATTAAGTATAAACACCTTAATCTTCCTGAATGATATCATGTTCATCAATATAACAATGTTGAGAAGGAGTCAAGTGTGTACATGTGGTTCATATCCTTCATCTTAAAGATAGGTTGAAAACACTACTAACTGGCGTTAAGCTACATAGTTTGGTTTAGCTCTCTTAGCCAACCTAGATAGAGCCTTGCTACTAGCAAGCATCCATAGCCCCAACAAGGTTATTGTTGCAAATCTCCCAAGTAGAGCCCCACTAGCAGTCAGGCGTCTATAGCCCTAGTAGAGTTACTTGGATAGGCTAATTATATTCAATATATTCTCTTTTTTTGTATTAGTATTCATAAGATATGATCATGTAAGCACACTTTGCAAGGTGTGGGCACTTGCTATTTAGGTTGAGAATTGCAATGATAGCAAGAGCAAACCTTTATATTTTTCACTTAACACAACACTGGCATGTTCAACAAACCCAAGGTTGTTAGGTGTATTCTATGAAGATCTCCTTGAACAAGGAAAGTTATCACTAATGAATAGGATATCACAGACTTAATCAGAGGCACTTAACTAACATGAGTTACAACCTATGTAAGAATTTGTATTCATTTATTAAATTCTGAGAATTTCAGTAATTCTCTAAGAGTGATAAGGTGCACTATTTTGCCCAACCAAAACAAGGTCTCAACACCAAGCAAAGAGAAACACACACAACAAATTACACAGACAGCTCTACAAAGTGTACATATGATACATTGTCCTGATATGACCTACCTAGGCTTGAAAATAGTGTTTGAGGAATTGTCCATTGACTGACAATGGAACATCGTCACCTGTTAAAGTTTTAAGCTTGTAGGTGCTATCACCTAAGATTTCAAATATCTAGAAAGGTCCAATCCAGAGTTTGTCAAATTTTATGTGATCCCCTTTCCTCTCATGGGCTTTATCCCAAGATAGAACTAAGTCTAAAATTCTAAAGGCTTTCACTTTAGCTCTCTTATCAAACCAACAATTGATAGTAGCTTGATGTTTTATGAATTGGTCATGTTGATAACTAAGAGGGGGGTGAATAAGTTATCTTAATTATTTGACTTTCTTTTCTTCTTTAACAATTAGAGCAATATCAAATCATATCAACATGCACAACAATGAAAGTAGGAATAAACTCAACACCCATGACATGATATTTTTGATGTGGAAAACCCTGTTAAGGGAAAAAACCATGGGGTGATTAACCCAAGATTGTATTCTCTGTTAAAAGAATAAGGTAGTACAAAATGGAACTTGCCAATTAGGGCTCACTACCCGAGCACACTGCTCATAAGAGGCTCACTACCTACAATAGATTGTAGAAGTAAACTAGATACTTGAACTGATGAGAAGCATCGACATGTGCTTAGGTTCAATTCTGGTTAAGCTCAATACACTGATCTACTGCACTTCATTCTTCCTCTGCGTTAGTGCTACTGTTCTATCACATATCAGACCTTTATTGTAGCTTCCACACTACTCTTTGCCTTTCTTCACACAACACAACATACACCACACACCTTCACATCCAAATCCATCTGGTATATATATCCACACCAATGATTTCAACACCTTTCTAGTCGGCATCCGGAATAGTCAATATTTTCCCAAACTCTGATCTGTCGGTTGAATACTTGCTTATCAAGTGATGTGTATCAAAGAGATGTTTATAGAAGTCATCAATAATGTCAGCCAATCATGAATGATACCTCAAGAAACTTGATCACCATCAATATCTCATTCGGATTAAGGTCTGATGCTCTGCCGATCAGGTCTTCCTTAGTCTACTCTACCAAATAGGAACCCAACACTCAGGAGCTTATATATTTTCACTCTTTCATCACCAGATGCTCAATCTCTAGAATATATCAATCATGATACTCTTCTTGACTTCCCCAAGTCCATACTTTACTGGGATACTTCTTCTGAGAGATCCGTACCTAATTGTCAGACCTTGCTGCATACTCTATTCTTAGTCACCAAACCAAAATACTCTTCACTCTGACTTCCAGTATAAACACACCATGTCCTGCGGATGTGTGAGATGGAATTTGTTGCCATCAATGACAACCCTCATGAAGCCACACAGTGTCTCTTGCCAATAGGTCAATCACTCTATCTCACTTCTCTTCTAAATGCATAAGTTGCAGTAACCTAACCTTTTGCTTATTGTCTATACCCAGATATTCTTGTGTGAACTATAGGGTAGGGATTTTCAAGTTGACAGGGAAGATGGGATCCACCTCATAAACTAACTGATAGGGGGAATTTCCTAGTGCAGTCTTCATTCTAGTTCTATCTACCTACATGGCATATTTAAGTAAGATGTTCCACTCCCTAGGATTCTTTTCAATCAATTTCTTTATGATGTTTAGTAAATTTTTATTTGTTGATTCTACTAAGCCATTACCTTGGGGATAATAATTTGAAGAAAACTTTAAAATCACCCCATGATCAAAAGCCCAACTAGATAATTTTAAAGATGCAAAAGTTGGTCTATTATCACACACAAGAGCATAAGGAACACCATACCTAGTAATATTGTTGCTTTCTAGGAATTTGATCACATCATTTGCAATACAAATCTTGTTTCTGATGGCTTCAATCTACCTAGTGTAGTAATCTGTAATTGTTAATACATATCTGTGGCCTGAGGAGGAAGGTGGGTTAATCGGACCAATGAAATCCATCCCCCACTAAGCGAATGGGCACATCTCCATGACATATTGCAGTGGTTGAGTAGCATATCTTTCTTTGTTCAAAGCTATCTGACATGTATGACAGAATTTGATGTGATTGGTAGTATCTGTATGTAGGAAATTTTACATCATTTGCAAATTCAAACAATGAAACCTACAACCTTTCAAGAAATCTAATCTAAGTAATCAAAAATACATGCAAATTAAATACAAACCACCTAGATGATGTGATTCTTTGTTTTATTTTGTTGATTGCTTCATGATCTATCGCTATGACAATTGAATGAGATTGATGAGAAGATAGATAGGTAGAGGTTGATGGATAAGAGATTGAGAAGAAAATTCAACAGAGTGATAGTACATACAAGATTCATCCATGCCAAATGGCTTGGAAATGGGTGCATTTATAGATTTTTTGAGAAAATGGAAGGATAAACCTTCCAATTTGCAAGTGATAGTGAAATGGAAAGTTGTTTTGTGCAACTTGGAAAAGGAAATAGAAAGTGGGTGAGTTCACTCAAGAGATAAATAGAAGGTGAGAGAAATGAGTGGAGTGATGAGTGGAGAGAAAATTGGAAGGTGTGCCAAGTTAACTCAAGAGGATTTGGGAGATGAAAATGGTAAGTGGAAGAGATGAGTTGAGTCATCTCAAAAGATAGATATGGAAGGTAGGTAAATAATTTAAATAATTTAATATTATTCAAATTATGAGGAATATAAGGATAAAATGACAAATAAAAATAAAATAAAAGATGTATTTTATTTTATTTAAGAGGAAAGGGATTACATATATAAATTAAAATTTATTTATTTAATAATGGTAAAAGAGATGGGATTAAATTAAATAAATGTTATATTTATTTAATTTAATAGAGGAAAATGGTAGATTAGGTAACAATATGGATATCTAGGGCAAAGATGCTAGAAGATGCCTAAGTGATGCAACATTGTGACAAGTGGACATTTTTTGGTGTCTACATTTTGCCGCTCTTTGAGATGATGTTCGAGATGATGAGATTTATGCCGAGCAACATCATTTCAAAGAAGTTAGGATATGGATAGAGGAAAAGGATAGGCTTATGGAAAGATAGGATGAGGATGGGATGATAGGATGATGATGCGCCCTTGAGAGGATAGGCAAGTTAGAAGAACGTGGGTAGGCTCTTGAAATGAAATAGATTGGAAGAGGAAGAAAGATGACGATGGGATGCTTGATTTATATACAAAGAGCTACTCGAATTTGCATGTTCATGTTGTGGGGGCCACTAATAGTATTGTGAATGTGTTTGATGAAGAGATGAAATGGTAGGATGTGTAGGTGAAAGATCTTGGGATATGGGTAGTTGTGGATAATGGTAGATGTTGGAAGTAGGGTATGATGATGTGGCATTGTTGTGGGAAGATGTGAGATAAGGTGATGTGACATTGTTATGGGAAGCTATAGGATAAGGTGATGTGGAAGTGATTTGAAATGCAGATGGATTAGGTTGATAAGGAATAAGATAAGGTGATGTGGAATTGTATGATATGAAGACGGATTAGATTGGTGTAAAATAGAAGGAGATGCCACATAGGAATGAGGTGGAATTGTTTGGTGTTGAATGGCTAAGGGATAATGATATACTTGTTGGGTTTGACATGTGTCTAAGAGATATTGGGCCTGTGCTATAAGATGTTACATGTGAGGTGATTGGCCTTCTTGAAGTTGAAGTTGTTGAATTATGTGATGGACCCTCTGAATCATTTGTTGGCTTAGGGGTTTTGGTGCTTGGTGAAGGATGTGATCGATCTCTTGTGCTATGTCCTCTAAGATTGGCATGGTGTAGGATGATGTGGGTTGGACTTATGCGACAAAGTTGAGACTCTTGGATTGATTAGTTTTCTTGATTGATTGATTAGATTGGCTTGGTTGATTAACTGGATTGGTTTGATCAGTTGGTTGATTGGATAAGATTATCTCCCAAGAGATAGACTCATGAACTCAAGGGTAGACAAGGTTGGTTGATAATGCTAATATGATCAAATGCTAGATAAGGACCAAAGCCAAAGGACAAGGTTGGTTGATTCGATCGATGTTGGATAGCTGATGTAGAGTCTCAAAAAGGATGTAGGGGTCAAGAAGTCCAATGATATTATATGGTCAAACTAGATGGGATGGTGCAGAATGGTGTGGATAGATGACTTAGGTTGATCGGGATGGGGTTGATTAGATGACAAGGATGATATGGTTTGAAAGGGTTGGATGAAATGTAATGATTGGGAAATGTGTTATGACAAGTAGGACTGAGGATGAGGTGGCAATATCAAACACAAGCTGTCACATACACATGCATGCACACCAAACACACTGATCAATGTGTACACCCTAGGCTAGGCAAGGATAGTATTTGTTGGATCCCCTAGCCATGCCTATTCAAAGTGGATAGCTTCAGGATCTTGGTAGCACCGACTCCCCTCCATGACACTCACTTCTCATGCATACTAAGATCTAGGTTTCCCAAGGCTCCTCCCCCCACCAAACCTTAGGATTGTCCATGCTATCCCTACTAAGAACCACATGAATCAGGGCAGCTTCAAAGGTTTGATCTTCTGCACCAACAAATAGAGGGTTTTTGGCCACTAAGACAAGGTTTTTAGTTCAGATTTCTGTTTGGGTGGCTATACATGCAGCAACGCTACTCTCTATTATGGAGTCTCCCAGCCTTCAAGGGTTGTACCTTGGAGGGTTTTGGGGGAGGTTGGCTGTTAGTATAGCAGAACAACACTTGTCATTTGTGACTTTTGTCACAAACGCATTATTTATATAGTGGATTGGAATGGTTTGGCTCTAACCTATTTCTGCCTGGGTCATCCCCTTCTCACAATGGAAAGGTAGGCCTGCCTAAAAGTTAGCAACATGTTCTCTTACACCCTAGATCTATTGGTTAGGCAGGGGGAGAGGATACTTGTATTTCTAACTTGGTTGACAATCATACTCAAACAAGCAAGCAAAGAAAGTGAAAAACAAGCACGATGAAGACAAGGTTCATTTTAATGCCCAAAACTAAATGTTCCTATTTTTAGTATAAATGATTGTTTGAAAACTTGGACCAATCAAATTAATAGGTTTTCAACCACCAGTCTTTGACAAATGAGAACAACAAGTTGCACCAAGAAATCATTAAATCCAAAAAAAACTTATTCTATGTAGTAGAAACCAGAAGCGTATATGAAAACCAAAGGCAATTCAGAAACAACTAGATGTGACTTAGAAACAACCAAATGTGACTCAAATATTACCATAGGTGATTACCTTCTATGCATATGTGACCCCTTGTTGACCAGAGGTGACCTTCTATCATTCAAAGGTGTTCAAACCCTAACCTCATGCACTCAGATGCTGAAAACCAAAGGTGACTAGCTACTAACCAAATGCGACTAGTTGCTAACCAAATGCAACTGGATGCTAACCAAATGTGACTAGTTACTTACTAAATGCAACTAGTTGCTTACCAAAGGTGACTGGTTGCTTTGTAAAGGTAGTTTTCTGTAGATATAATGCTATTTTCTTCGCCAAATGCATGTTTTTTTCACAAAAACTAGGCAAATTTATACTCATTTTTCATGGAAATGGCCTTCTAGACGCAATGGTGAGATTGGTTTGAGCCTAGGAGATCATATTTGATAGATAAAATGCAAAACATTCCATATGAGGGTTAGAAAACATGTAAATTTTTAAAGCGAAAACCTTCAAAAACTTACTGATTCAGATCCCACCGAGCGTGCCATTTTATGTATACAGGAAATTTTACATCATTTACAAATTCAAACAATGAAACCTATGATGAGTGCCAATTAGCACCCATAAAATAAATCTTTTTACCTCTCTTTTTCTCCCTTCTGATCCCATCTTTCTTGATGTCTGCACCCAAATAGGCTAGCAAGATTGTTCTAAATAACGATTAATTGAAGATAAATTACTTAAGATCATGATTTCTGAGTAAAGGGCTTATGTGCATGGAATTGATGGAAATATGTAGAAAAACTTCTCTTTTTGAATCAATAGGTGAAGATGTTCAGTATGGAAATTTTGTACATATCTAGAGGTAGTCCTAAATATCTCTGGAGACAATACTTGAATACCACAACATCACAAGTTTTGAAGAAAGAGGAAAAGCCTTTTCGAAGCTGGATTGAAGTCTGGAACATCTTTGGAGCTGAGAAAGAAGGCTGTAACTATATCTCTGGAGTTGCAGACAAAGACATACATTATGGCACCCCTTTAGAATAGGACAGATTTCTAGTACAGCTGTCGGTCAAGCACTTTCAACGGTGATCATGATATCCCTCATATTACTCAAATCATCACCTAAGTGATTAAGGGCCATCTTTAGTTAACTGCTGGGAGTTTTTATCTCTTTTTAAGTTTTTGCATGACTTACTAATGAAACTGATTTAATATCCATATTCTCAGGGCCTCGCTACCCAAATGTATTAAGACTCAAACTTAGAATTCAGAGTGGACTTTTGTTCCACTCAATCTATTTTTATTGCATGGTTACTTTTCATAGTTAGACAACTAGTATAATAAAGAGATGGATGTCATCTTATAGAAAAACTGGTAGATAAGATAAGTGATATGTCATCACTCATTTTATATATACCTATAGAAGCAGTAGAAAAGGGAGATAGATTATTATTTTGATTTTCTATAATCTCAATTAAGATATCAACATTTCTATGAATGTAAAGTGAATGGAATTGGACCGAATTTAGTTGTGATCTTATTTTCTGTGTTGATTCCTTACTGTAGCCTTCATCCCTAAGGGTGTGGAGCAAGGGCCCACTCTCACCACCAAGGAAGAAGGCTAGTACCACTGTTTTGTTATTTCAAATTTTCCTTTATAGAATATTCACTAATTTTGATAGATAGATGCATGTTGCAGTTTGTAAGATTTTCTTTGAATAATTTACTATTCAATTCTATTTTCAGCATTCTTTCAATTCATTTTGTAAGTAGATAGATCAATCTCTTTAAATTAGTAAAAGCCATTAGAATTAGCTAGAGAAAACTGGTAACTATAGAATCCCTATTTGCAGATAGCCGAGGACACAACCCTAGATTTTGACATCTGAAATATGATTAAATGATGAGGTACAATGACAACTTGTCATTTTTGGCATCATTGCCAAGGACAATTGTATCAATTAGGGAAACTTAGCTAAATAGTTTTTAGGCTAGATCTGTATGGTTAGAGCTAGAGATTCAAAAGGAAGATACATAAAATAGACACCTCATCAACAAGCTATAGGAGAGAGCAGTGGGGTGGTAGAAGATCTTGTTGAAGAAAGAAACCTAGAACCTACCTTGGAAGCTGCACCTCAAATCAATAATCCCTTAGATCCTCCAAATCTTTCAGCCACTAATTATATCCAAGAATTACAACAAAAGTTTCAAGTAGATCCTTTGATAGAACCTAATTTCCTAGAACCTCAGGGAGAAGAACTAGTACTAAACATGGATGATAATAATGATAATCATGAAGAAAATTAGGCTCCAAGAACCTTCTCATATCCCATTATTCTAGATGCTGGAGACAATGCCCCTATGAAAAATATCTCACCAACACACTTGCCAAATTTTAGAGGTCTTTCTTTTGAGGATCAAGATCAGTTTCTATTTGAATTCAAAGTAGTATGCCAAACTTATGATTATGGATTAGATAACCAAAAACTCAAACTGTTTCCTTTAACCCTGAAAGATTCTACAATGAGATGGTTTATGGGTTTACCCCAGAACTCTATTCATTCTTGGGATTAGATGGAAACACAGTTTTTAGGAAAGTACCAAGATTACTGTAGGGTCAGTAATAAAAATGAAGAATTGTTTAAATTAGACAAGGAGAGGAAGAGACCTTAGATGACTATGTGGATAGATTTAACTTCACCTTGAGAAGGTATGGCAACCCAGTAGATCACTCTTTGGCCATAACCCTTCTTGTAAAAGGATTCGATAAAGAATTGAAAAAGGCACTAGATCTAATGGGAAAAGGAAATATCAACAAAATGGATATACCCACTATAGAAGAACTCTGCAGAAACTATTCTAGAACCCAAGATGGAGTGAGATCATCCAAAACTTTCAAAGGGAAAAATGAAATAGGATAGTTAATGGAGGAGATTGCAAATCTAAAAATAGATATTTTGGTCCAATTAAATACCACATTAGATGGGATTCAAGCAAAAACTAGAACAACTAAACCACTCTCCATCTATTGTCCTAGTGTAGAAATAAGCATCTGTTGAGAGAATTCCCTTTAGAGAAATCAAGATTTTTTAGATCTATGAGAGGGAACATCCTACCAGTCAATATAGTCAACTTCCAGCCTTGAAGAGATTGAGTAAGAAGAATGCCGTAATAGAAGAAGAATTGAACTATGTGGGACAAAAACAAGTTGGGAATTTCCCTTATAATTAGTATCCAAACCAGTCTTCTTACAAGGTTCCTTCTAATTGGGGAAATAATCAATGGAATCCAACTTGGCATGGACCTCAGAATAATCCTCCTTGGGGACAGCAGGATTGGCCAAATCAACATTAGCAAAACTAAAATTGGCAAAATCAGCACTGGGGAAATCAACATTGGCCACCACAGTTTGGATCTCAAAACATACAACCTTAATGGGGTCCTCAATAGGGATATAATCAATAATACCAGGGACAACCTAGATGTTTCCAACCTCAACAACAAGCTTTTCTAACTGGACCCTCCAACACATAAGGTCAGTCACAAAATGAGTCAGTTAGCCAGCCACTCTTACCAGCTCAGCCTATACCAAACCCATGAAATAAATAGGGAGTAGCTGTTTACATGACAGAGCAAGAAAACATGGTTGGTATTAATGCTATATATTCAAATAATCTCCAACTGCGTTTTAGGAAAGTATTCCCAAGACCATCTCCTCCAACTATAGTTGAAGTAACCAATGATGAGGAACTTGAAAATTCATCCACTCAACTCCTAGAGGAGATTACTATCAAAAAAGTGCTAAAAGAATCATCCCTGGATAACTCTAAAGTTGCTCCTAAAAGATTGACTTCGGAGAACATTCCTAGACACATCAAAAGAGTGCTAAAAGAATCATCCCTAGATAACTCTGAAGTTGCTCCTAAAAGACTGACTCTGGAGAACATTCCCAGAATGGCTCAAACAACATGTCCCCCAGAAAAAGATCTTACAAAAACAAGTCCAAACTAACTTGGAATCAAAACTTTTACAAGAAATCAGGCTACTGAACATTGAAATTCCTCTCCTCCAAGCAATCAGAGATGTGCCAGAACTAAATCAATTCATTAAATAACATTGTGTCAAACCACAGGGCAGGAAGAAAAACTTTCCTTCTACAATACAGGTGGAGGGGAAAGTAGTAGATCTATTGATGGGAGAAATGCTCCTCCCAAAATATGGAGACCCTGGAAATCCTATCATAACTATTTCATCTCAAGGGTAGAATTTTAAATGTTTTGGTTGATTTGGGAGCAGCAATTAATGTGATGATGGTTCATACATTAGACAAATTAGCTCTATTAGGTATCCAATCCACAACTACAGTCCTTTAACTTGCTGACCAGTTAGTAGCTATTCTGAAAGGAGTAATCACTGATGTACCAGTTGTGATAGAATCATGGGAATTTCCAGTAGATTTCCTGATATTAGAATCGAGAAACCAGATGAATACTTATCCACTGATTTTAGGAAGACCATGGCTGGCTATAGTAGCAGCATCGATTGATTGTTGAATTGGGGATATGGTCATTTCTAATGGGATAGATTTGAAGAAAATGTCTCTGTATCCTCTAGCTAAACCATCAATACATTATACATGAAGAGTATGGGTGGATAAACTAGAGAACAATGACAACAGTACCTTAGTAGCTATGGTAACCATCAGGGAACATCTAGGAGAGTTGGAAGAAGAAATATACTATGATACAACAGAAGACATTACCCACATCCTAAATGAGGATGTGATGGAGCTTGCCCAAGATTCTAGGAGAGAACTTCTTACTTCTTCTCATTGTACCCTCGCAAATATCATTCCTTGTGGGAAAACCTTTTACAGAGATTTAGCCATGTTCCACATGTTGCTTCACATTCTTACCCCCTCAATACCATGACTCTAGTGTATGGATTAACCACATCTATGGATCAAATCACAAAATAGGTCATGATTTTACCAAGGAAAACACTTAATATCAATGCTCAGTTAAATACAGATCAAGAAGAAAAACTTATCCAACTTCTGATTTCCCATTCAACAGCTTTTGCTTGGGAATACCAAGATATGAAGGGAATACCTCCTAAGATCTGTACCCATCATATATACACTAAGGATATTAAACTTGTCAGACAATCCTAGAGAAGATTGAATCCTATTTTAAAGGACATTGTTAAAACTGAAATAGAAAACTTATTGCAAGAAGGGTTTATATATCCAATCTCAGACAGTCGGGTCTCACCCCTTATCATAGTGCCTAAAAAGAATGGGAAATGGAGGGTGTGTATTGACTATATGGAGCTAAACAAAGCTACAAAAAAGGACTACTTTCCCTTACCGTTTATTGACCAAGTACTGGACAACCTTGCTTGGAGAAAGTATTTTTCTTTTCTAGATGGGTTCAGTGGGTATAACCAGATTCAAGTAGCACTTGAAGACCAGGACAAAACCACCTTCACCTGCTCTTGGGGAATGTTTTCTTACAAAGTTATTCCATTTGGACTATGTAATGCCCCAGCTACATTTCAAAGACTTATTTTAGCCATTTTCACTGAACTAGCTAATGAATGCATGGAGGTCTATATGGATGACTTTACTATGTATGGGGATAATTTTGAAGAAGCTCTCACAAACCTGTAAAAAGTACTGAAATGTTGTGAGAAAAATCAATTATCCCTTAGCCATGAAAAGTGCTTCATGATGGTAGAGGAAGGAATTGTATTGGGACACTGCATTTCAGTAAATGGGATCAAAGTGGATCAAAATAAGACAGAAGTGATCACATAGTTGCCTTCACCCAAAAATCAAATAAATGTTAGAAGTTTTCTGGGTCATGCAGGCTACTATAGGAGATTCATAGAGAATTTTAGTAGAATAGTTGCCCCCCTGTTTACCCTGCTTAACAAAGAAATAGAATTTCTATGGACAGAAGACTATCAATTAGCATTTGAAAACTTGAAAGAGAAGCTTACTATCACACCAGTTTTGAGAGAGCCTAATTGGACTTTACCATTTCACATACAAATTGATGCTTCAAATGAATCCATTGGGGTAGTTTTAGGCCAAAAGGAGGAAGGAGAGAGTATGCATGCCATTTATTACATCAGCAAAAACCTTACATCTACAAAAAGAAATTACACCACAACTGAAAAAGAATTCTTGGCAGTCATTTATGCTATAAACAAATTTAGGCATTATATCACTAGATATAAAATATTTGTACACACTGATCATGTAGCCATCAAGTACCTAATGAATAAGTCAGTAGTAGGTGTAAGGATCATTAGGTGGTTATTGCTATTGTAGGAATTTGATATTACCATAGTTGATAATCCAGCAAAATTTAATTTGGTTGCTGATTTTCTGTCAAGATTACATATAGGAGGAGAAAATCAACCAGTGGATGACAGGTTCCTAGATGAACATCTTTTTGCTATCTCCTCTACTATACCTTGGTTCGCTGACATAGCTAATCTTTTAGCTATAGGATTGTATCCATCCCATTTTACTTCAAAATAGAAAAAATGTTTAGTTAAGGAAAGCTTATCTTATAAATGGTTAAATGGATTGATGTTTAAATGTGGTCCTAATTTCATTTTGGGCAGGCATTTGAAAACTGATGAAATTTTTGATGTATTGAGAGCATGTCATGATGAACCATCTGGTGGGCATTATTCTTCCCACAAAACTATCCACAAGATCTTGGGAGCTGGTTACTACTGGCTCTCTCTTCATAAGGATACTAAGAAGTATGTGCAGCAGTGTGACCAGTGCCAAAGGATGGGACAACCAACCTTCACCCAGGAGATGTTACTACATCCTCAAGTCATGATGGAACCATTTGAGCAGTGGGGTTTAGACTTTGTGGGACCAATTTCTCCACCATCATCAAGCAAGGAGTATATTCTAGTATGCATAGACTATGTTACTAAATGGGCTGAGGTTCAAGCATTACAATTTGCATGAGAAGAAAAAGTTGTTGATTTCCTTTATAATAAGATTTTCTTAAGGTTTGGAGCCCCAAGATCCATAGTTTTAGATAGAGGACCTCAATTTACTTCACAGGTAATCAAAGCATTCATAGATTTATATCAGGTCAAGCATAGAAAATCTTCACCTTACCATCCTCAAGCCAATGGGTAGGTAGAGGTAACTAATAGGGAACTTGAAAATATTCTGACAAGGATAGTAGTAATGAATAGAAAAGATTGGGCTAATAGATTACCTGAAGCAGTTTGGGCTTACAATACCACTTGGAAATCTACAACAAAGTTCTCACCATATGAATTAGTTTATGGGAAAAAGCCTATTCTGTCTATAGAATTTAAACTCCAGACACTTAAAACTACATTGGATATTGGTCTACCATTGTCCATAGCCCAACATAATAGAATTCTTCAGCTCAATGAGTTGGATGAAATCTAGACAGAGGCCATTCAGCAAATAGAACTAGTTTAGTATTAAAGGAAGCAATGGCATGACAAACACATCAAGAGGAGGACATTTCAACAAGGTGATTGGGTTCTTTTTTATGATTCTAAATTCAAGGAGTTCAAAGGGAAATTACAAACTCATTGGATGAGTCCTTATCAAATAAAGGAAGTTTTTGAAAATGGAACAGTACTATTGGAACCTATTGATGGAAGAACAAACACATTCTTAGTGAATGGTCACCGAATCAAACTCTATAAAAGGCCATCCACTAAAGAAGAATTCCTCAACAATTTGTGCTTGAATACAGGGGATACCTCCTCTATCAAAATTTAGGATTAGTAAAAAAAAAAAGGGTTGAAAACTAGCAAATGGCGGCCTTCTGAAAAAAAAAAGAGAAGAAGAAGGTTGAAAACCAGCAAATGGCAGCCTTCTAAAAAAACAAAAAAAAAAAGGAAGATGGAAAACCAGTAAATGGATGTCTTTCTCAACCAAGGGAATTGAAAACTAGCAAATAGTGGTTCCCTTCTTCATACTAGTTGAGAATAATCAAGCTACGGAGGTGATCAGGTGTTAGGAGTTACTCAAACACACCTCTGGTGCTTCACAGTTTAGCAGCACCTGTGACACTTTGCAAACTAAGAGCATCTCTAGTGCTCCACCAATAAAGGGTTATTTACAACCATAATAAGTGGGAGGGGACCCACCTCTCCAGGGAATAAAGTAGAAATGTCATTTGATAAGGTCATCATGACTCATCCTCTACTTTATGGCAGAAATAAAATAAAATCAATACGCATCTCGCGAGAAATCATTACTCTCATTTGCACACGTATTTGCAAAGACTGCACTAACGTCACCCAGCATACATGGATTCTCAAACCACTCAGCGAGAGTGGGAATGATTGCAGGTTGCATGACAAGGAAGGTGATTGACATCATCTCAAGCCACAAAAAACAACTTAGGTGCCACGTCGCGTCCAATCTTATCAACGCTGTAGCATCTCATCCAAGTACATCGTGTCTCATCATTAAAAATAGTTCAGGTGATTTTATCTTAATTAAGCATTAAATAGAAATTGTCTCGTCTTTCTATTTTTGGGTGCTGTCATTATGACATGTCCTCCTTCCATCATTTTCCTTTCCAAATTCATGCATGTCACCATCTTTGTTGTACTGTCACCATGCCTACAGAATGTCCTATCACTCTGCTTCATTTATGATCACATAAACACTCTAACTAATTTCCAGTTCTTTCTCCATCAACCTAAGCTGTTAAGTGAATTAACAAAATAATCCTCATTTAAACTATAACATACCCTAAAGAACAGAGTCAGCTAAAATAGTTCTTCGGAGCCTATGGAGTGAGAAAGGATTGTAAGCACAGAGAGTAGGCAAAGAATCTAGCCATGGGGGTTAAGAAGAAATTAGAACTAGAAAATGCTATAGGCCTTTTACAGGATGAAGCTACAATAGACATTCTAAGGAATGCAGGATGGTTGGAGTTTCTAGAAAAAATTGAGATGTTTCAAGAAGATATTGTTGATGAGTTCCTAAGAAACTTGAGGGACAATCAAACAACTATAACAGGAGTCCAAATCAATCTCTCTGCTACCACTATTAGTCATATTTTTGGGTTTCTTGAACAAGGTGAGAGGTTCTATCATCTAAAAATCTTATATGCTGATTTGATTAGGAATTTCTCTATTGAAGGTGAAACTGCAATACAATTGCATTTAAATAAAAATGAGGTTAAAGGAATTTTTAGGTCCTCACTTCCAAACCCTTGGCAATCTGTAGCTATATGGCTGATGAAATATTTCACATGTGATGGCCAATTTTCCTTAGTTTTAGGACCAATAATGAAAATGTTGATTTTTCTGAGGCATGGGAATGGACACCCTAAATTCAACATAAACATTCGTAACTTCATGTACTCTACCATTAGGGCAACTACAGAAAAATATCAGTGAAAAAAGGGTCTTATGAAACATCATGGCCTCATTTTTCTGATAGTAAAACACCACTTTCTATCTCAATCTGATGGGGAAGAATTATGGCAAACATTTCTTGAAAAAAAGCCCCAGGGTAGAGAGCTAGAGAGGGCAAAATTAGAGGGTGAGGGTTCCTCTACCTAGCAAGAAGAAGAGACAGAACCTTCAACCTCCTCTATAGGTGTTCAAAAAGGGAAGAAGTTCTCACTAGAGGCAACTTCATCTGCAGCCCCTGTTTTTAGTAAAAAGGAGAAAGGCAAAGAAATTAGAGAACTTGCTCTTGAGCAAACTCCATACATGACTCGCTCAGCCTAGAGGAAGATAACTCTAGCTGAGGAATCTTTCCCTAAGGAACTAATAGGGAAGAGGTCAGGGCACAAAACAAAGAAAACCCCAAAGAAAGATGACTCTAGAGAACACTATTAGGCCGAAGAAGCATCCCATGATTCTGATGAGATCCCCCTAGTGAGCAAGAAAAGACTGAGAGAACTTTCCCCAGAACAATCTCCTTCTCCAGAGATAGAACACAGGTAGCTTTTACTATTTCCTTAGATTCTAAGGATGAGACACCTCCTCTAGAGGCACCTACCCCACCTATGCTATGGAGAAGCAAAAGAAAAAGGTAGCTCTCCCAAACTAAGAAAGATACTGCTCTCCTAGCTAAAGTGTTTCTGGGTTTCAAAACTTCCAAGGAAAAAGTTGGGCCTTCATCAGTTCCAACACAAACAGAGGAAACCCTAGAAGAACCTCTAGACAAGGAGGCTACATGAAAAGATGAAATAGACCCTGAGGTGCAGAAAATAGAAGAAGAAACAAGAACTTTCTCTCATTCCTCTGATCAAGAGGATATTGAGATTTCAAAAGAGCAGCAACTATTGGTAGAAATTGATAATCTAAAAGATTACTTTGGGGGAAAAATCAGATTATCACTGACCTCAAGAAGGTTAGAA
Organism: Cunninghamia lanceolata; assembly: GCA_027924645.1. NCBI lineage: Eukaryota > Viridiplantae > Streptophyta > Pinopsida > Cupressales > Cupressaceae > Cunninghamia > Cunninghamia lanceolata. The sequence continues at coordinate 1,622,667 of BSBN01001427.1, read as the reverse complement.
TGGAAATAGAGATGGAGCAAAAACAAATAATTGAAAAACTACAAACAAAGCTCTAGAGTAAAGACCAAATAATTCAAGAGAGGGAAGTAGAACTGGAAGCCCAGAAGATAGAAATAGCTAAATCATGAAGGAAAACGAGCTAGAGACAGAACAAAGTATCTTTGATCTTACCAAGGATAGAGACAATGGTCTCATAGTAATTGTAGCATTAATCGAGAGAGTACAAAGCTAAGATAAACAATTGACTTGGGCCAACAACAAAATAGATGATCAAGATGAGTATATTCAAGAGTTGGCTGGCCCAAGGGCAACCAGTGAATAGGAGGTACAAACAGATCCATGTGTGGGTCCAATCCCCATTGATATTCCTAAGGCCCTATTTTATTGGGAAACGAGATGTAGAGAATATGAGGATTCTAAGCCTATGCTACAACTACAGAGGGTAGCTACTGCCATGACAAAAAGAGTGGAAACCCTGGAGGAAAGAATTAGTCAAATGGCCTCCATTTCTTTTGAGATTTTATCTTGCAGACCTCCAAGTGCCAATTATGAAATGTTTGTACAAGAAAGGGTCCTGCAAAGAAGGTTTTCTACAGTTCTGTCTAATCTACCTGAGAACATAGAAACAAAGGAGGGGTTCATGGAAGCCTATACAAGAAGCTCTGATGAAGACCAAAAAAATCATGTGAATTATATCTGCATGGATTCTATGTTGATGATATGACCTTCCTTCTTAATTACTTTGTAGGAGATTGCCAACTCAAAGAATTCATGTCAATGATGAGGAATCATCAGATTTGGAATGAGCAAATGGAGGCTCACCTCAAGAATGATACAGGCATAGATCTTTTCATCAGAAAAGAGTGTCCCAACCCTTAATCTTTTAAGACCCAATTCAAGGCATATGTCTATCACCCTGAAAGTTAGAACAAAATTTTGCCATTATACCTAAAAAATTTGCAAGTGTTCCATTGATTTTGGTCTTTTTATGAACAGTTCAACTATTCCAGTGATTGTAATAGCAAAGAAAAGGTGGAATATTCTGCCTCAGAGCAGAAAATGAGAGAGGTGGTTACCCCTGCAAACTTAAGGTTATTTATGAGAAAGGTAAGGTTAATATCCAAAATGATGGATAAGCATAAACAAAAGTGGATGGGTGGGCGCTTCAGGCCCCCTCTCATAATTGAACCACTCCCTATCTGGGCTGAGTAGATGGAAGATGCTAAATTGTAGGACTGGTTAAAGCAAGTTGATCAGTACAGGGGAAATGGTAATAACAACCACACCACTTGGTCTATCTATGCATAAGACTACAGCTTGACTGACAGGCTACTCCTCTTGAATAAATCCAAATTGTGAGAAGCAAGAGGACCTGCTAAACCTTAGGTATGTGGGGATGATGAGTGCCAAGTAGCACCCATAAAATACATCTTTTTACCTCTCTTTTTCTCCCTTCTGATCCCATCTTTCTTGATGTCTACACCAGAATAGGCTAGCAAGATTATTCTAAATAATGATTAATTGAAGATAAATGATTTAAGATCATGATTTCTGATTAAAGGGCTTATGTGCATGGAATTGATGGAAATATGCAGAAAAACTTCTCTTTTTGAATCAACAGGTGAAGATGTTTAGTATGGCAATTTTGTGCATCTCCGAAGGTAGTCCTAAATATCTCTGGAGACAATACCAGAATACCACAACATTAGAAGTTTTGAAGAAAGAGGAAGAGCCTTTCCAGAGCTGGATTGAAGTCTAGAGCATCTCCAGAGTTGAGAAAGAAGGCCGCAACTATATCTCCGGAGCTGCAGACAGAGACATACATTCTGGCACCTCTTTAGAATAGGGCATATTTCCAGCACAGCTGTTAGTCAGGCACTTTTAGCAATGATCGTGATACCCCTCATATTACTCAAATCATCACCTGAGTGATTAAGGGCCATCTTTAGTTAACTGCTAGGAGTTTTTATCTCTTTTTAAGTTTTTGCATGAGTTACTGATGAAACTAATTTAATATCCATATTTTCAGGGCCTCGCTACCCAAATGTATTAAGACTCAAACTTAGAATTCAGAGTGGACTTCTATTCCAATCAATCTATTTTTATTGCATGGTTACTTTTCATAGTTAGATAGCTAGTATAATAAAGAGATGGATGTCATCTTATATAAAAAATGATAGATAAGATAAGTGATATGTCATCACTCATTTTATATATACCTACAGAAGTAGCAGAAAAGTGAGACAGATTATTATTTTGATTTTTTGTAATCTCAATTAAGATATCAATATTTCTATGAATGCAAAGCGAATGGAATTGGACCGAATTTAGTTGTGATCTTATTCTTTCGTGTTGATTCCTTATTGTAGCCTTCGGCCCTAGGGGTGTGGAGTAAGGGCCCACTCTCACCACCAAGGTAGAAGGCTAGTACCACTATTTTGTTATTTCAAATTTTGCTTTATAGAATATTCACTAATTTTGATAGATAGATGCATGTTGCAGTTTGTAAGATTTGCTTTGAATAATTTACTGTTTAATTCTATTTTCAACATTCTTTGAATTCATTTTGTAAGTGGATAGATCAATCTCTTTAAATTAGTAAAAGCCATTAGAATTAGCTAGAGAAAATTGGTAACTATAGAATCCCTATTTGTAGATAGCCGAGGACATAGCCCTGGATTTTGACATCTAAAATATGATTAAATGATGAGGTACAACGACAACTTGTCAACCTACAAACCTTCAAGAAATCTAATCTAAGTGATCAAAAAGACATGCAAATTAAACACAAACCACCCAGGTGATATGATTCCTTGGTTTTCATTGTTGATTGCTTCATGATCTACAGCTATGGCAATTGATTGAGATTGATGAGAAGATAAATAGGTAGAGGTTGATGGACGAGACATTGAGAAGAAAATTTGGTAGTGACGATACATACAAGATTCATCCATGCCAAATGGCTTGGAAATGGGTGCATTTATAGATTTTTTTGAAAATGGAAGGATAAACCTTCTAATTTGCAAGTGATAGTGAAATGGAAAGTTGCTTTGTGCAACTTGGAAAAGGAAATGGAAAATGGGTGAGTTCACTCAAGAGATAAATAGAATGTGAGAGAAATGAGTGGAGTGATGAGTGGAGAGTAAATTGGAAGGTGGGCCAAGTTAACTCAAGAGGATTTAGGAGATGAAAATGGTAAGTGGAAGAGATGAGTTGAGTCATCTCAAAAGATAGATATGGAAGGTAGGTAAATAATTTAAATAATTTAATATTATTTAAATTATGAGGAATATAAGGATAAAATGATAAATAAAAATAAAATAAAAGATTTATTTTATTTTATTTAAGAGGAAAGGGATTATTTAAATAAATTAAAATTTATTTATTTAATAATGGTAAAAGAGATGGGATTAAATTAAATAAATGTTATATTTATTTAATTTAATAGAGGAAAATGGTAGATTAGGTAACAATATGGATATCTAGGGCAAAGATGCTAGAAGATGCCTAAGTGATGCAACATTGTGTCAAGTGGACATTTTTGGGTGTCTATAGTATCTTTGAAAATGGTTGGCCAATAATATCTTGCTCTCAAGATGGCATGAGTTGTGGCTAGGTGGGATCCATGAACTATGATGAATTTATCATGTAATTTAGTGAGGACTCTATCAACTTCTGGCCTATCTAAGCACCTAAGGTATATCCCCTCATAATTTTTCTTGAAGGTGACTCTTTCTTTTATCATATACTTCTGTGATTTAATCCTCAAAGCTCTCCTCTAAGAAGCTTGCATCCTAGGTGGACATCTCCCAGTGATCAAGATATGCTTGATATCAGAGTACCACTCATCTTGTTCTTTCGTATCTACAACATATTGTTGGATTATCAGCTTTGGGTCTATTTTAGCAATAATTTCGCTAAGGGCTTGTCCCCTAACTAGCTTCATCAGTGTTATATCCATGTCATACTCTTAAAGCACCATTATCCATTTCACTCTCTTTTCTCATGGCTCACTCTGCATTAGGAGCATCTTGACTGCTGCATCAGGCACCACAACAATTATCTTTCTTCTTAGAATGTAATGTCTAAATTTCTTCACTGTTCTTACCAAGGCAAGGGCTTTCCTTTCCACATCCATGTACCTAAGTTCTTCATCTCTAAACGGAGAACTCAAGAAAGCGATAGTCTTCTCTTCCTTTTCTTCACTCCTCTATGTCAGGACTATTGCGTAGGTATGTTTGGATGCAAATAAATATATATAAAAATCCCTTGGTAATTTGGACTAATGAGAACTAGGGCATCTGCAATGGCCTTCTTAATAACCTCAAATGATGCTCTTGCTTTAGGGGTCCATTCAATTTTGGCATCTTTCTTGAGCATGGCATTGAGTGGCCTTAAAACTTCTACAAATACTGTAATGAACTTCCTCACAAAATTAATCTTTCCAAAGACTAGAATTCCTTTTTACTTCTTGGAAGTTACAATTTCATTATAGAATCTACCCTAGTAGGTTTAGTGGTGATCCCATTTTCTAATATGACGTGACCAAGCAACTTACCGATGGTCACCCCAAATATGCACTTCTTTGGGTTTAATGAAATACCATATTGTTTACACTTCTTAAGCACCTTTCTAAGGTCTTCTATATGGTCACCTCTCTTCTTTGAGAACACTTCTAGGTCATCCATGTATACAACTATCACTATCCAACTAATCCCCTAAATGCTATATCCATAGCGCATTAAAATGTTGCTCCGGTGTTGATCAAGCCAAATGGCATATGCCTGTAGGTGAAAATTCTCCATTTGGTGGTGAAAGTTGTCTTTAATCTATCTATTTTGTCCACCATGACTTGATTGTATCCAGAGAAACCATCCAGGAAAGACATCATCTATGCACCATTAACCATCTGGAGCACTTCATTAAGAGGAGGCAAAGGATAATTATCCTTTTCTGATGTCCGGTTTAGATTCATGAAGTCTACACACAAGTGCATGTCTGCATTCTTCTTCTAGACCAGAACCAAATTAGCCACCCAGGTTGAATGCCTAATTGGGAATATGATTTGACTAGTAAGGAGCTTCTTGACTTCTTCAAAAATTAGTGGTTCTAGTAATGCATTGACAAGTCTCTTCTTCTGTCTGAAAGGCTTTGCATCTGGTTTCAATGGTATTGTATGGGTGATAATGGACATGTCATATGTTTTCAGTTCATCATAGGTCCACACAATGACATGAATATAGTCCTTTAGTGCTTAAGTTATTCCTTCTCTCTCTTCTTCAGAAAAAACATTACTGATCAGGACATTCCTTGTGTCTTCACCTTAGCCTATGTTGACAGGTGAATATTCTCCTCCATCTATTTTGGGGAGATCTTTTTGTTTGACCATGTTGCCTATATCAAAATCTCTTTCAAGCTTAATTATGCCATTGGGGATTTTGTTGCTTGGTAAGTCTATGATTTCTTCTTCTTCCCACACATGATCTTCTAAGTTTTTCTCATCCAAGATCCATGCTTCGATCCCTACTTGTAATGAAGTCCATGATCTGTTGGTCATCATCAAAAACTTGGAAATTAGTGACATTATCAGGTATGCATGGCATTGATACCAACTCCACTGAGAACCTCTTCATCCCTGATATGGATAAAGGTTCTATGTGTTGGTAGCCTATGCTATTGCATCATCTCTATGATTTTTTTCTCTAGGGACATGCATGATGTTGAAAGCATCAAAGCTTTCTATCAAATCCCATTCTCTATGTCTATAATTTGACAACTTTTTATAGTTGCATGCATATATATTCCTGACTTGTTTTACTACCAATTTTGAGTCTCCATAGACATGCAGAATTCTGACTTGTTTCTTGAGAGCAAATAGAAACCCATGAATTAAGGCTTCATACTCAACCACGTTATTAGTACATGAGAATTGCAATTTGTATACTGTAAATATGACTTTCCTTGTGGATTTTTTAGATCAACACCTACACCAGCTCCTTGTTTCGACCTAGAACCATCAAATCTCAAGATCTAGGGCTTATCTTCAGTTAGAGGCTTATCAAGACCTTCTCTTTTCTTCTTAGCTCTTGCAGCTGCACATGCAGATATCCATTTCATCTTTTGTGGTTTAGCCTTTACCACTTCTAGGTGTTTTGGTGGAGATAGAACATCTTCCTTTAGTTTCTTTTGAACAAACTTCTACTGATCATCCTTTCTTTTCATTACTTTAATATTGTCATCTTCATCATTAGGAGATATTGCATTTACTTTTCCTATATCTTTCAGAATATCCTTGACTTGAGGCATCTTGTTATCTGAATATTTCTACTCTTCTTTATTTAGTATATGCAGACACAAAGCACAAGTTGTCTTCGAGTGTGGTACTTCATGAATCCTACACCATCCTTTGATTAATGCATGATGTGAGGGAATTCCTTTTAGAATATGTCTTTGAACTTGCTTAGACAAAAACTCCTCAAATTGAGTTAGGTGACCCCCTTTGTCTTCATCTGATAGCTCATAATTAGATTCGATGAGACAGTCAGACCCTGGGGTGATAATATTTTTCTTCCCATGGGTATGTGTCTCATCACATATCAAAATCTCTTCTAAATCTGGTATCAAGACATTATCTTAATGTGCCTCATGTTCATGTTCTCTTGTATCTAAAGAAAAACAAGAATCGGTATCATCAATATCAAATGTTTCACTTTTCAGTTGATGATGATCCACCTTCTATGTTCACTCTTTCTAACTCAATCATGTATAGACATGTCTCACAATCATTTTTTGAGTGTGCATCATCATGTAGTATGCACCATCTATATACCAGGATATCTTTAATGGATGTACCCAGTAAATGACATTTATGTATTTCTCTAGATAAATACTTTTTGAACTCAGTGAAGTTATCCACTTCTTCTTCATCAATAGAATTGTAATTAGATTCAATGATCATCCTTTCCTCTTTTTCACTATTTTCATGTATGTGCATATTACACATCAAGCATCTTCAATTCTAACAGTCTGGGGTCTTATTGCATAAACCCCTGGTTCAATGTCTATGTACAATATCTCATTGATATTATTGTACTCAGTTATCATGTGTTTCATCCTAGGTTCAGCTTCTATTCTTATCTGAATGGGGATGCCTTTCGATGGCAACCACATATGACTAAAGTCAATAGCCATGTAACCATTTAGTGTTGTAGACCAATCCCTGCTAAGAAGCATTCCATAAGTATTAGGTATGTCTACTACCTAAATGTCAATGTAGTATTGAACCCTTGGATCAGACGCAAGATGCATGTGGATATGAGTTAACTCCCCTACTACACTCACTTCTATTTTGTCAAGTTGTGTCACTTTCTTGAGGGATTTGGTCAAATGTAGACCTAAAGCATTGCAAATGGACAAGGGCATCACATTCATTGAGGCTCCTGAATCTATAAGGCAATTGTGTAAATTCTTACCAAATATCCTCAATGTAAGCAGGAATGGGGGTGATTCAGACTTATCCCTATATAAAGTCATTTGTGATATTTCAGTAGCCTAAACGGTAGCTTGTACTTTATGTTTAACATGATTATTTCTGGTTGCAGGATCTCTAGTCATGATGTTGCTAGGATTATGACTAGGGTTGTCATCTTTAGATGTAGGTTCATCTAATGACTTTAAGAAGGCTTTCTTGATGACTGGGGTCTTTAGCAATTCTGATAGAGACAAGCTGATTTTTATCTTTTTCATTTCTTTAGCCAGGTATGTAACAAGTTTATCTAACTCAGATAGTTGGCTGATATCTTTTGATACTATATTTTGGGGTGTGAAATACTGAGTATTCACTTTAGGAGGTCCAGGGTTATTGCTAGCTTTTGGATCCGGTGGTGTATTAAAATTGTTAGGAGGGATAGACGTGGTCAAAGGACCAGCTGGTCTATTTGCATTACTCCTAAGGTTGTAATTATGTTTACCCTGATATTGTTGGTAAGCATGAACCTCTTCAAGTTCCTACTCAGGCTCATTTTCATCCTCAAAAGGAAACAAATAGTTTGACTCAAATGCTAAAGCAGACTCCTCACATGCCAATGTATAATTTTCATGATTTGAGGTCATCTGATGATACTGATGACTATTTGAACTCTCAAGTACAAGGGTAGACCCATATCCTAGGGGGAAAATTTCATTTCCCTTAGGAAAAGGAGGATCTCCTACAGTATTTGATACTTCAGCCTAGAATATATTGGTTGCAATTTTAAACTGAGGGCAATCTAGCTTAGCATGTGCATTGGTATTGTGCATTCTACACCAATTTGTGAGTGTAGCTTCTACTAAATTCACCTTAGTAGTCCATTTGGGTTTAGTAGGAGTTTGACCGTCTAAAGATAAAGGCAATGAGCCATTGTTAGGTTGGGTGTTCCAAGCTCTAGGTGGCCTAGGGGAAGCATTGTTATTACTATGGTTATTGAAATTACAATCATTGTTATACCCTCTATCAGGATATCCAGACCTATCATTATTGTTCTCATATCCTCTATTAGGATATCCTCTATTCTGATTTGACTGTGAGTATAAGTTTTGACTCCTCAGATGAGTGACCTTCGTGGTCAATTTTCTTAGTTGGGCTAATATTTCCTTGATATCATATTTTCCTTCCTAAGCCTTGGCTATTACATTATCCTATTGAGGCTGGAAAAAAAAATTGCCATTGTTATTTTGTCTATCATCCTGAGGTACATGTCCGAGATGAGGTACAATCTATCCATTTCCATTTGGATGGGGCATGATACTAAGTGGAGGTACTTGCAACAAGCTAGGCATTATGGTTGGAGGTATCGAAGATCCATTAACTTATGGCTGACTAGGATATGCAGGATATCCTAGATTAGGAGTAAAACTAGGTGTTAGCTGCTTTAACTTTGATAGCTTCTTCAAAAGCACTTGCTAGCATTGTGATAGCAGGATGTGTCCTAATGAAGATGGATGTCAAAGGATCGAAGGCTGAGTAGTATATTGACCTTGCTGCCTCATCTACTATATTATAGGGAGCAACTAGCTTGGAATACAATTTCTAGAACCTAGCATTAAAGTTGGAGATTAACTCTCCCTTGGCTCTCTTTATTGTAGCAAACTTGTGGTATGTCATAGCAGGATCCACAGGTATTTTAAATCTACCTAGGAAATCTTTCTCCAAAGCATCCCAAGTAGCTATAGAGGACCAAGTGAGACTAATGTACCACCTATACACTTTTTCTCCTAAGGAGTAAGGAAATAACCTACACACGACCTCCTCATACTCAATCCGAGCCCTAAAAAAGGCTTCCTTGTACATTTGGATATGATCTTCTGCATCCTAATAAGGATGATACTTCAGACAAATTTTGTCCAGATTCTTTGGCAAAGGATGATATGTTGCAAAGAGCAATGGTGATTCAACTATAAAGAAAGACATTGCATGAGGTACTAGAGGTACTACTGGAAATAATGGAGGTGTTATAACAGGTATCATTAGTGATACAAGTGAACTAGGACTAGGACTGTGATGGATATTTGTTGTATAGGGTCTAAGTCCACGAGTTGGCAATTCCTCTAAAGGTCTGGTGGATCTCAACCTGGTATTAGGTCTGTGAGCCAGAGATTCATGACTTATGACTGGATATGGATATTTTGACTAGAACTTTTACACAGGTGAGGATATCTACTCCTTTGAAGTAGATATTTTCAAACAGATGTCTAGAATGACAAGATATTTGCACTATATTTGTAGATGTTGCAAATATTGACTCAAATTATAGAAATTCTCACCACTGACTAAAAAGATTAGAACAACCAACCACGAGGATGGAGTGTTTGCAATTAGATCTTCCAAATGACCAGTGACAAATAAGAACTTTGCACAAATACTCAAAGTTTAATGTAATCTTACAAAATTTGAAAATATCACCTCATTTGAACACGGGAAATGATATCGAGACAATGAATCTTCAAATTAGAATGCTTCGGCCCTCCTTCTAGTGCCAATTTATGTTGATCATGATGTTAGTCACAATAACATAGATAAAGATTTCACAAAACAAACCTTTATCCTCTTGAAAAATATGATCAATACATGATGAATTGATAAATCCAAGTCTCTGTTAGTTAGGTCTTTACCTTTTAATAATCTCTCAGTTAGTTTGATGTGAATTTTTGTTTTCCATTAGGGGCCTTACATATAGTTTTGAAGTGATTTGCATCCAAATATGTTTTATTTCTCCTGCTTTCTGTAAATTCTCAATAAACAAGGTTAAATCCTACTGTATTTAACTAGATCATTCAGATATTTATGTAAGTTTGATCAATTCTTCTAAATATCACTCTTGTTAAATTGATTCATCATGATTTTAATTAGTTCTTCTGAAACTATCTTCAATTCACTTATCCTGAACTAATCTCTACTTAATTTCACTTCTGCACTATAAATTTGTTCAAATAATGTGTCGATAAGCATGTATTTCCATAATTCCTATCATTATTCATGTTCATTTGCATGAGATTTTCTATTTTATATGTACTTTGTCTAAATATGCTTAAGATCTTTATGTATTTATGGAAATCTGCATAGTATATGATGATTTGCTTGTTATTTTTTGTGTATTTGTAGTTATGATGATGATTTAATGAAATTAAAAAAATTTGACCTAAACCTTTCTAAATTTATTGAAATGAGTGAATCTTCAGTCATTGATCTACATATATCCTTGATACTGTCATGAAGAGAAGGAAATCAAACCATATTTTCACCAGGTCATTCCACAGCTAGATATGATTGATGCTAACTTCAAAGGAAAGGAATGAAGACAACATGCACAGACTGAGATGCACTCCAAGGGACATAGAAAATCAAAGTAACATGTCTAGAATTCATCCACAAATTACTCAAAGTTTATGATTAGTTGTAATCATAGGTCTTCATCTTCATTAAGTATGCAAAAGGAATATATATTTAAAATTGACTTTAAGAATTGGACATGACATTCAACAATCCAATCTCGATTAAGCTTCTGAATGAATACAACTAAGATTCCACATCCTTTTATAGGACAAGGATGAGAATTAGTTACAAAAGATCTTACGATTAGGATTTGTTTATTACAATCAACATTCCATATTGCATTGACTGGGTCAAAATACCAAAACATGTGGTACAAGTTACCAGTTGGCAACTATCTGATGGATTACAGCTAGCAACCTAGAATATTCTAAGACCATTGACTTAGTCAACTAGACTACAAAATGACAAAAAACATCCTGAATGACACCATGTTGCAACATCCTCTTCATTCAAATGCACCTTCTTCATGTACTAGCTTCCCCATGTCTATCTTTTTATAATTATCATATGCTTGCATGAAAGTATCTACTTGGAATTTGCTAATTGTCTAGGCTCTCAACTTAACATACTTCAATGCTTTTATCTGTCCCTTCAAAGGTTCCAGCATAGATGTCCTGCTATCTTCTTCTTTGCCCTATGTCCTTACTTTCACATTCAACACAGACATCTCATCCATAATATCTCCAGTAAATATCTCTATGGGATTTTTGCCACTTCCTTAAACTTATCTTAGAATGTTTGGATGGCCTCATCCATTTCTGGGACTGCTCCCTCTGTTATTACATCTTCTAGTAACTCTTCCAATATCTTCATTTCTTGAGCTAATAAATAATGGATCTTTGTTTGAGTATCTCTTACTTTACTCATGCTAGCCTTCAATACTTCTAATTCCTACTTCATCCTAGACACCTAGGTATCCATGAGTGGCAAAGTTACACTAGTGACAATTTTATTTTTTAACAATTCTCCATCTGTCATCTCTTTGGCTCTTTTTAGCCTTACCATTGCATAGTTACATTTCTGTATTCTCTGAGTGAATTCACTCTTTAAAGAATCAATATCATTTTTTGATTGGACAATGTGTCCCAATTGGACTTGGAAGTCCTTATTAGCTTTTTCTCCAAATGTCATGAATCTTATGAACCATTTGTCCATAGTATTAGTTTGGTGTTTTTGCACATCTAGTTAGCTATTTATTCTTCACTTATTAATGTCAATGCAGTGGGCTTTCTATTGCCTGTAGTGTGGATGCCAAGCTATCTAACTTCACTAATCCTTGTATAAACTATTACTACTAAGCATTTTGCTCTTTAAGCTCCTCCTTTCTAGCTTTAAGCTTTCCTATTTTGGCCACTACTACCTCTGTACTCTCAATGTGTTCCTGTATTTCTTGTTCTATGGTGACATGCCCTAGGTCATATTGTGTCACTTGAAATTCTTCTGGCCTGATCTCTCGTTTGGCCTTATCTACTATAGGTATAACAACTTGAGTTGTCCTCTTTCCTATCTTTGGATCTCTTTTGATGGTTGAGGTTGTCCTAGCTCTCTATTTAGATTTAGATGAATCAAGAGTAAACAAGGACTTAAAATCAAAAGGTACCTAATGGTCTTTTGATCGGCCTACTTCTAATGAAATCAAGGACAATGCATCTGATTGTGATCCTCCCTAATCTGGTTGCTCAATCTGAGCATCTTCTTTCTCCTGATCACCACTAGGTTCTTGCACATTCTCTTGTTGTCCTATTTTGGCATCCAAATTTTCTTCCTCATACAATTGTTCTTCTTGACTTTGCTCTAGGGAAGGCTGATTATGTTGTGTCTTATCATGTTGTTCCTCCAAAACCATGTCATCTTCAAGCTCTTGGACTTTATCTATTTGATCACCATGATTATGTTCTCATTCATGCTTGTCAATCCTATCTCTTTCAGTGGCAAGTGATTTAGATGAACTCTCTTGTCCAGGCTTATCCATGAGGATATCTAGTTGTGCTATTTGTTTTGGTGCACTTTTTCCTTCAAGTATATCTAAGTGTTCTTCATCTGAATGAGCTTCTTTATTTCTAGCATTCACTTCCACCTGGATATTTTCTTGTAGTGTTTAGCTATCTTTAATAGCCTCCTCTTCAGTGTTTCCCTTCTTAGGTGAATAGGTCAAGTTGACCACTGTCGGACTAGTTACATTCTCAATTAAAGAATCAAGAGGCCCCATATGTGCCTCCACTTCTTCCATTTTAGGGGCCTCTTCTCTTTCTTTCTCTTCATCATGTATCCCCATTTGTAGCCTCTATATGCTGCACTATAGTCTCAATAGGATGACTAGTAATATTTTTTACCACCTCGTCTTCAGTCAGATCAATTGTTTTACTTAAGGGGAGGCCCTTTGTGGCTTCTTCTTCTTGATCTTGGCTCTTGGCTTCCTATGCCATCTCAGTCTTTACTTTAACTATAGTTTCCAAAGACACATCATGTTGTAGTTCTTTAAATATACTTAAAGATGGATCACCTGATCCTGATGTTGTTGCTGGTGGTGAAATGACCCCTCTCATGTGAGGACTTTGATATCTACTCTTCCTAGGCACCTTGACCCCATGTAGAAAATCACCTTTTAAATTCCTTTTAAGTGTCCCAATGGGCACTTGATCTTCTTCATCATCATCTCCCTCCCCTACAGTGATCCTGACTAGACTTTGTTCCTAATCTTTTTGGAGCTCTTATTGTGTTGTTGGTGCTTGGGGTGCACGCACAAGAATTGCCTTAAGTACCAGTCTTGTAGGAGGTACCAATGGTTGGTACACTAGGGATACTCCTTTAGAATTAATCTCTTTTGTTGCCTTAGATGAACTAGGTTCAACTAACTTTGTACCTAGGATTTATCTTTTCTGCACAAGGAAATCATCATATCCCTTTTCTTCTCTTTCCTTTCTTTTCCCCTTTTTATCACTTGTGATTGCCACACCTTTTCTCCTAAGCTCATTGACCTTTTAGGAAACCCAATTCTTTGTTCTGGCCATAAATTTAGTAGTGAGGGCATCAATTGAAGTCTCCTTTTTCTGTATTAGATCTGGGGTAGAAATGATATCATTGTATATCTTTTGTTCCTCATACTCTAGATCCATGAGGTTATCATCATGTTTTCTTATTTGTGGGGACACTTCAGGCTACCCTATAGTTCTCATCTGATCTAGTGTTAATCTTTGGTATTGTCTTCTTCTCACTTCATGTTCATCATCGTAGTCTGCCTAGTAGTCTTCAAGATGGACACTGTACTTATACTTCTTGTTAAATCTTCATTCGATCCTATGGTAAGGATCATAGTCTCTCTCTAGAGGAAACAATTTTAAGTTCAAAGCTTTCAACTCTGCCTCCACCTTTCTTGTATTTTCTATGGCTCCAACCAAGAACTAGTTTACATCAATAGGAAATTTCCTATAAGGCTTCCCTTCTTTTATCCTAGACATTTCAGATGTAGGCAGTTGTTGCCTCATCATTTCCATTAGTACCACCTTATTTGTAGAGTACCTTGGTAGCATATACGGTTTCCCACTGAAACATTCCATTTGGATGTATGAATAGGTTTTGGCCTGGATGAACCAAGAGCCATATCCACTGATGGCTTTTGTCACACCAACTAAAAATCCTTTGGTCATGTCCCCTTCCATGAGTTTAACTAGGTGCATCAGGAGGGCATCATTAACCATTTTGTAATGTTGAACTGAAAATATTCTCTCCAACTAGGGATAGTTCTCCCAGGTAGTTTTCCCATTAGGTAACCTTCCAATCTTTCCTACAGTCTAAAGGCCATCAAACGTGCATTTTGCTGCACAAGAATACACCAAGTAGGATGTCATCCTCAAGATCATCCTCAAGATCATCCCCTTACCTTCTTTCCACTTGACCATCTGATCATGAATTATATCACTTAGGATAATTTTAACCCATTGCACCTTTGCTTGATGTTCTTCATATTTGATGACCATCCTCATTAAATTGAACATCCAGGGTTGAAAGGTTCCACAATTTACCAATCCATTCATCCAACTAAGCATAAACATTATATATTGTACTTCGTCATTGAAGTCAAATTTGTACAAGTGCTGTGCCGTTTTGGCAACTACCCTAGCCATGTTATCTGGGCTTGTCCATCCCTGATATATGCGTTATCCCATTTTTCCTCTGCCCAGAGTCAAATGGTTAATCTAGTATTTCCTTGAAAATCCCTTTGAGAAAGTCCCTATAAATCAAAAGTGCCAAATTTCCCAGGGAACCTCACCTAAAAAAAACTTACCATTAGAAAGAGCTTGAAAAAATAGGCAGGTTTGCTTTTTACATCACCCTAAAATTCGACCAAATGAAGAAGTTTATCCATGGTCAAAGTTTGGTCAAACATACAGTTCAAATGTACATTTGGCGGGCTTGCAAATCTACATCGGCCTTAGAAAATGTACAAAAATTTGAGTTTTTATGCATTTTAGAATGTATATTAGGCCAAGGAGATACGTATACAAAGGGGGAATCTTTCGCAGATTCCTAGAATATTCCTTATTTGTATATCTGGTTGCATAAAAATATACAAGGATGGAATGCATATTTGGCTTGTATATTCGCATGTACAAGCAAAAGATACAAAGAAAATATACAAGCAAATATACAGGGCCGGCGAGCATACATGTGAATAGTGGAATGTATATTGGCAGGTTGCTACAGTGGCTTGTATATTTGCACTTGTATGTTTGCACATACAAGCGAAATATACAAAGAAAAGATACAAGGAAATATGCAACGACCAATATACAAAGATGAATGTACATTTGCTATAGTGCCGTAGGGAAATATACAAATGCATTTGTATATTGCCAACATACAAGTGCTGGGGCCCGCGCATATATAAGGAGGATTGTATGTTTCGACATACAAAGGATCACATGAATAGTGGCTTGTATATCACGCATATACAAGCAAATATACATTGGCGATATGCAAGCCAGATTTCAAATGAATATCATTTCTGGCTCATTCAGGCTTCAGGACTGATTTGTATATATGGGTGTTTGTATGTTTGCATATGCAGAGAGGGAGATACATTCGATGGGTCCTGCGAAGACACAAAGATGAATGTACATTTGCAATGTGCATTGGTGGCCAGTATACAAGCAGTGAATATACAAGATGTTTTGTACATGCAGGTCAAGATGTGCAAGGGTGAAGGCAGTGAATGTATATTCACAAGGTGCTACAATGGTTTGTATATGCAGTTGTATATTTGCATATACAACCAAATATACAAGAGTTAACATACAAACCCGGACTCGATTGCATTTTTCAATGATTTCATAAAGAGTTTCAGGTCCGCGACTTGTATATCAGTGTTGTATGTACCGATATACAAGCAAATGATATAGAAGGATATGCAAGCTGGACCTGTCTCAAAATACAAAAGGGTTAATGATTTTTTAGGTCTGCGGCTTGCATATGTGCATGCGATTGTATATTTGTATACATGCGATATACAAGGGAAAGTACAGTTTCTCAGTGCCGCTTCTTAGACCAACTCAACTAGAAAATAAAGAGGTACCACGTGGTAGTGGCGATGCATATACAAAGGCTCTTGCACATACAAAGATGATTTAAAAGGTAGTTCAAATGTATTTTATGAAAAAGATTACAGAGGCCTTTTGGCGTAAAAAACAGAGATACATACAAGGTGTTTTGTGCATGCAAAGGTAGATTCAGAGGCATTTTTAGAGGCCGATATATACACAGATGCAAAAGTGATATATACAGGCAGTTGACCAGAACTTTGACCACCTGTATCTTCCCCATTTCAGCAAATTTTGACATGTTGTAAGAGGAAAAGATGCTTGTTTTTGCCTCCTCTTTCATTTGAGTAGGTTTTTTGGGGGGATTTTCTAGTTTCCATTTTTTGGATCTGGCTTTACATATTTCAGCCGATTGGACATTTCAGCAGCCATCTTGAAGTTTTGAGGGGTTTTTGTCCTCACAGTGGCTCAAGTTGGTGGAGTTCTGCAGATGCATTCATGGTGCATGGGCTCTTTGTCTTGCAAGACCACTTTTTATGTGGTGGACGACGACTTTGGAGGTGGCTTCTCCATTCCCTATCCTGTCTCGCGTCATGGCTGCCATCTTCTACATTTTTCTTCTGGCAATATCATGGTCCACGTCCCTTCAACATGCCTCTACCCATATTTCCTGCTTCTGGCATTTATGACCTCAGTTCTGTGATTCAGGGACTCCACACCCTTCTGGCAGGAGCCTGGCATATAAAAGACAATGTAAAACTCTTTGGAGGAGGGTGGATTTTGGGGCTGTTATGTTGCTGAATTTTCTATAGTTAGACCTCTTAGTGTAATTGCAAGGGTATGGGAATGTGACTCACTATGCCTGAATCTGGCCTCTGCTGTCTTCCCTTTATCCACCAATGAATGTAATTAGCTATGTCGGTATCCTCCTGCTATGAAATATTTCTGTATTGTAATATTTTTTTGGACCTTCATGATTAATAGATGCTGATTTCTTGCCTCTCTTATGTCTGGATTTCTGTGTTTTAATTGAAGTTATAGTCTGTTCTGTGGGTAAAATGGCCCCTCTGTAGTTTTGGCTTTCATACCGAAACCTCAAACTAGTCTTAAATCTATGTGAATCTCTCCTCAGCAGCAAAGGAGTCATTGTTGTGTCCATGCCTTGACCGCCATCACTCACTAAATCTGGTGCATCACCCCTTTTCCCTTTCAGTTTCCTTCTAACTCTTTCCCCTCCAAGTCATTTAGCACTAGGTTTAGTATCACTGCTCTAAGTAATAGGCTTAGAGAAAGGAACCAGCCTTCTCTAGAGGTCTAATCTCAAATCATAAGGTCCCACACTTTGAGATCATTCCAATGTTACCCTAGGTTGCTAAGGTCTCATAACTACAGCAAAGGGTGCAAATCTGGGTGATAACAGCTTCTAGCACACCCAGTGGGACCATAATTAAGGATAATCAGTTCAAGTACTCTATTTGATTACTAGTTTTGATGTGCAGCCAATAATATCCAGACCTGTGAGGGGTTGGAAATTGCACATCTGGCGACTCCAAGCTTTGGTTAGTAGAATTAGTGTATTTCTACTTATGAGAAGAATACATACCAGAAGCAGCTCTTCACCTTTTGAGTATCTACAATTATCCCCACCCAAGAGAGGAGGGGCAGCAGCTGAGAAGCATAAGAAGACTCGCGTCCAGTCTAGGAGAGCCAAGTCGACTCCCGCTGCAGTTGGAGCTCATACTACCTCAGGGGCCTCAGTCACCATGATTCTTGTGGCTAGAAATCAGCCCTTTGTCACTTTCAACCAAGGCAGCCCGTTGAATCTAGCTCAACATGATGACATCCCTATCGCCACCCTGAAGAGTCTACCATTCTTTCATGGTGAAGATCAGACCACTCTAGCTGAGCATATCAAGGACATTGCAAACCTATGTGTTGTCCATCATGTGACAGAAGAAAATGTAGCAATTAGGCTGTTAGCAGCTTCCCTGAAAGGGAAGGCTCTACAGTGGTTTAGAAGCCTGCCGATAAATTCCATAGATTCATGGGATTGATTAGGGGAAGAACTGTTTAGCTTCTTCGAGGACAAATCAAACCATCTATCACTGGTGGAGCAGCTATCTACGATCAAAAGAGCCCCTCATGAAGTCATGTCAGACTTCAACCACTATTTCCAAAAGACGTGGGAGAGAATCCTACCAACGGTAAGGCCTACAACCAACCATGCATTCTTATATTTTTTGAGAGCATTAAATAGTGACATCTCTGTCATGATTCAATCCATGGGAGGGCTTTCCTTACCACAGGCTTATACCATAGCCATTAGGGCTAAAAATAGCTTCATTCAGGCTGGCAAAATTGCTCCTAGACCTCCTTTGCTAATTTTTCCTACAATTCAACTATCATTCCCTACATATGTACCTCCCATAGCTATTATACCTGCCACTCCAATGTTAAAAGTAGACAATGTGCAGCCAATTAGGTCAGAAGGTACTGCTCAAAATCAATCTTCTGAGTTACAAGAGATCAAGGGATTGTTACAATCTTTTGGTAATGAGCTGACTAATATGAAAAAGCAGTAGTTCCAGAATAGACAACCCTATCAACCATATAACCAAGGACAAAACTAGTCTTATCAAGGACAGAACCAACCCTACCAAGCTAATAGGCCACCCTATCAGAGCAACTATCAAGGGGTTAGGCAGAACATGAACCAGAGGCCTTTTCAGCCTTACAATCCTATGCCCGCCAGTGTCATCAGTGACATCATCCTTGTCCAGAACAACCTAACATCTGAGTACAAATGGTGCTCTCTAAGCAGTCAGTCACACGATTAAGCAACATGTCCAAATGGGGCCATAAATCAAGCTCTGACAGTGCAAAGTGTTGCAGTTTTGCAGCCAAGCACATCCAACGAGGGGACTCTGCAACAGATTGAACAACCCCAGCATGATACTGCCTTCATGAATTGGCAAGAAAATGAGTTTTGTGGCATGAATAGAGACACCACTCCAGTTGTAGTGAACACTAGAGCCAAAAGGAGAAGTTATGAGATGGATTAGGCCACAAGCAGAGAAAGAAGACCTGATGATCTATCTACGTCCCAATTTCCCCATGTGTTACAAATGAATACTCAAGCAACTACCAAAGAGCAGCCTCATTTATAGGCTGATATTGCTGCCACCAAGCCACATCAGAAGGTAAGTGTTACTCCCCCTTTTAATATTATTGAGAATATGAAGAAGGCAAATGTGACAATGTCTATGTGGGATTCCTTGGCAATCCCGAGTCAAAAGGACATATTGCAATTAGCCTTATCTGATTTGAAAGTATCCAAAGATACAACTATCGACCCAAATAGAGCTGTCCTTACCAATTCACCCTAGGACAACAGCAAACAACCAAGCAAGACTGTCAAACCACTTCCATTCTATGTGTAATTAATAATAGGAGATAAGCTTGTGCACAATTGCATGGTGGATAGTGGTGCAAGTAGTTATGTGATGCCTAAACAAATTGCAGACCAATTAGGGCTCAAATACCAGCCTCTCGAGAAGGGTGTACTCCAATTAGATGGAACGACTATTAATACTATGGGTGTAATAAAAGACTTAGGTCTTACTCTACATACCTTTTCCAATGTTTCTATCTTCCAAGAGGTCTTCATCATAGACCTACCTCCTCATTTTGCCATGTGCCTATCAAGAGAATTCACAACCAAAATAGGAGGATATTTATCTCTGACTAGTCCCGCATGTTTTTAGGACCAGGTATGGCACTAAAGTGACCCTGAGGTCTGAATTACTTTCAAACCATCATATAGAGCCCTACACACCTAGTGTAGTTAATCCCAATTACATTATTTCTGATGATCCTAAACTTGTGGCTGCCCAAGACCTACAAAATGAAAGTATACCAGAGGTGTTATTGAAGGAATGGGCCTCAGAAAATGTTGTAGATGACCCTAAGGCATATATTCAAGAAACCGGTATGGGGATTTACGTACTACATGAGCCTGAGGCAACAATTCCAAGTATGGTAAAAGATGTAGAACAACAGACAGAGCAACAGAATGAAGTGTGGAAAATGTATTTTGATGGCTCTAGGAGCAAGAATGGATCTGGTGGCGGTGCGATGCTTGTGTCCACTCAAGGCGACAAGTATTATTCTGCTTTTCGTTTTGCCTTTTCATGCACCAATAACACTACCGAATATGAGGGATTAATCCAGGGATTGCAATGGGCAAGAAAGAAGAAGATTAGTTGTTTACAAGTGTTTGGGGACAATGAACTCATTGTAAACCAAGTAAGGGGATTGCATGCTACAAAGAATGATACTTTGAAATGCTATAAGCATAGGGTATGGGACATGATTGAAGAGTTCGATGCTTTCAATCTAGTCTCTATTCCCAGAAATTACAATTACCATGTAGATAGGTTGGCTGCAGTTAGGGTACAATTTGATATTCCCAGTGATGCCCAATGAGGAAAAATGCAGCCTTATGTAAAAATAGTGGATAGACCCTCTATCCTTGACAATGACATTCATTGGCAGGTTTTTGAGAGTGATGAGCAAATTCTAAGATTCCTGTTAGAGGAGGACGAATTCTCCATGGTGAACCAAGATAGCTCAGACAACAGTATGGTAATGATCAGATTATTCAGGTGAAGACAAACAAGTTGCCTAAGGGATTGGTGACATTGGAGTCTATCTTTGGCACTGATGATTAGATGAAGAAAGCCAAAATTGGCATGCAAATAAAGGAGGAGCATGACGAGGAGCTGGAAATCTTCAAGGGCAAGCTACTCAAGATTGGAAAAATCTGTTCACCTGAGGATAGAAAGGCTTTTATTTCTCTGTGCCATGAATTTGAAGATGTGTTTGCCTGGGATTATTCAGACCTAAAAGGATTTGATCCTCACATTGCTCAGCATACCATAGAATTAGAGCCAGGTGCAAAACCTGTAAGACAGAAGCAAAGACCCCTAAATCCAAAGATAGAGCCCCTGATGATTAAAGAATTGACTAGGTTGATCGAGGGAAAGATCATTTTCCCAATCAAACATACTTCTTGGGTCTCTAACCTTGTCCTTGTTAGCAAAAAGAATGGGGAGATCAAACTGTGTGTTGATTTCAGAGATCTAAATAGGGCCTCCCTAAAAGACCACTACCTGTTGTTCTCACTGTAGCAGATCTTGTAGGTGGTAGCTAGCTCAAACAGATTCTCCTTGCTTGATGGTTTTTCTGGTTATAACCAAGTGTTGGTCAAGGAGGAGGATCGGTATAAAACTGCTTTTACTACCAAATGGGGCACCATGGCCTACAAAAGAATGCCCTTTGGTCTATCAAATGCTGGCTCAACTTTTTAGAGGGCTATGGACATGGCTTTCAAGGGTTTGCTATACAAATTGGTGCTGGTGTACCTAGATGACATCACAGTCTTTTCCAAGAATGCGTCTAAGCATTTATTCCATTTGAGGCAAGTATTTGACAGATGCAGAGGGTTCAGGATATCTCTCAATCCCAAAAAGTGCATTTTCACTATCCACGAAGGCAAGCTATTGGGCCACGTTGTGTCAAAGGAAGGCATCACCGTTGATGTTGAAAGGGTGAGAGCCATTCTGGAGTTGCCTTTACCTAGTCACAAGAAGGGACTTCAAAGTTTCATTGGCAGAATTAATTTTCTATGAAGATTTATACCAGACTTTGCAAGTCTTCTAAAGCCCTTGACATCCATGTTAAAAAAGAATATAGTTTTCGGTTGGATGAAGGAGGCCAAGATAAGCTTCGAGTCCATAAAGGAGGCGCTGTCAACTGCGCCAACCTTGGTAAATCCAAATTTCTCCAAGGATTTTATTTTGTATACTTATGGTGGTCTGGATACCATTTCTGCAATTTTGGTATAGCAACAGAGCGAAGGTTTTGAACAGCCAATTGCTTTTTTCAACCAAGGCTTAGAAGAATATGAACAGAGATACAACTTCATTGAGAGGCACGTCCTTGCAGTAGTGAGGAGCCTAAAAAAATTTAGGCATCTTATTTCTAATAATAAGATACATTTAATGGTCACTCATCCTGGCGTGAAGGAGTTCCTATTGAACAAAGACATAAATGAGAAAAGAGCTGGTTGGGTTACCAAGGTCATGGAGTATGACGTTGACATCAAAATAACCAAGCTCGTTTGAGGAAGAGGGCTCAGCGAACAACTTGCTGCTAGTCTTGAGAGTGAAGCAAGTGAGGAAGAGGTAGCGTTTCTGACTGAAGAAAGTGAACACCAGATGGACACAGTAGTAGCAGGCACCAGTTGGGTTCATAATATGATCCATTTTTTGTAGACTGGTGAATGTCCAGCAGGGTTAGACAGAGCCAAGAGAAGACACTTTAGATTATAGTCTATCCCATACATCCTAATCAATGGCATCCTTCTCCGGAAAGATTTTAATGGCATATTATTAAGATGCATTGATGAAGCTCAGATCGACAAAGTGCTGCAGGAGTTCCATGATGGAACAGCAAGGGGCATTTTGCCCCAAGGACTATTGCCTGGAAGATAATGAGAGCTAGATATTACTGGCCCAGCTTATTTAAAGATGCCCATGCATGGGTGAGGAAGTGTGTGAAGTGAGCCATTTTTGCAAGGAAGGGAAGGTTGCCAGCTTTACCTCTACAGCCAATTCAAGTTGAGCAACCCTTCATGAGGTGGGGTATCGATTTTATAGGCCCCATTAACCCGCCTTCCAGTGTAGGCCATAGGTGGGTGCTCATAGCAACTGACTACTTCACAAGATGGATTGAGGCAGTGGCCCTAAAGGAATCCAATGAAAATGTTGTTCTAAACTTTTATAATGATCTAGTATCTAGATTTGGGGTACCTGATTCAATCATATCAGATAGTGCATTAGCTTTTGTTGGATTAAAGATAACCAATTGGGGTGTGAAGAATGGGATCTACTTGGGCACTTCATCAAATTATTACCCTCAGGGTAATGGCCTGGCTGAGTCCATAAATAAAAACCTCATAAGGATCATCAAGAGAGCCATGGAGGACAACCAGAAGACCTGGCATACTAATTTGAAATCTGTCTTATGGGCAGATAGAATAACTCCTAAGAGGTCCATTGGGAACTCTCCATATATGCTTGTTTATGGAAAGGAGGCAAGATTGCCTATATCTGCAGAGCTGCCAGCTCTTGACATTATGAACCAGCTGGAGATGTTTGAAGAAAAGGACCCTATGGATGTCAGATACACTCAGTTCTTGGAACTCAAAGAAATTAGAGACAAAGCTATGAAAACCGTGGAGTATCATCAGCTTCAGACCAAGGGAGTTTTTGATAAAAAGGCCACCCCCAGGAGCTTCAGGGAAGGTGATATGGTGCTCAAATGGAATGTGTTAAAAAGCAGGCCAAGAAAGCACTCCAAATTTGATAGCATGTGGAGTGGCCCATTTCTCATTATTGAATGCAAGGAGCATAATGCATTTCAATTATCAAGCATGAATGGACAAAATTTCCCTATCCCAGTCAATGGGATATACCTAAAAAGGTGTTTAGAGGTATGAGTGCTTTGTAAATTGGTAGGTTAGGTCTCTATGCTTTCAATAAGTGTTGTTGCACAATAGTTTAGATGTCTCTTTGTTTTCCCTAGGTGCTGTTGAGCATAGTTTGCGGGTTGCTATCAGCATTTTATTTGGCCCCTTGTTCTCATGTGTCCTTCATCACTGCCATGTTGGGTTTCTTTGGGGTCAGGATGTTTATGAAGGTATTTTTAGTCCTTTCTGACTCCATGCCCAATGTGTATAAGGCCACTGGTCTAACTGTTTAGCAAGCAAACATCCCATAGAGGTCGCCAAAAATGTTATCCCATTTTTCCTCTACCTAGAGTCAAATGGTTAACCTACTATTTCCTTGAAAATCCCTTTGAGAAAGTCCCTATAAAGCAAAAGTGCCAAATTTCCCAGGGAACCTCACCTAAAAAAAACCTTACCATTAGAAAGAGCTTGAAAAAATAGGTAGGTTTGCTTTTTACATCACCCTGAAATTCGGCCAAATGAAGAAGTTATCCATGGTCAAAGTTTGGTCAAACATATAGTTCAAATGTACATTTGGCGGGCTTGCAAATCTACATCAGCCTTAGAAAATGTACAAAAATTTAAGTTTTTATGCATTTCAGAATTTATATCGGGCCAAGGAGATGCGTATACAAAGGGGGAATCTTTCACAGATTCCTGAAATATTCCTGGTTTGTATATCCGGTTGCATAAAAATATACAAGGACGGAATGTATATTTGGCTTGTATATTCGCATGTACAAGCGAAAGATATAAAGAAAATATACAAGCAAATATACAGGGCCGGCGGGCATACATGTGAACAGTGGAATGTATATTGGTAGGTTGCTACAGTGGCTTGTATATTTGCGCTTGTATGTTTGCACATACAAGCGAAATATACAAAGAAAAGATACAAGGAAATATGCAACGGCTGATATACAAAGATGAATGTACATTTGCTACAGTGTTGTAGGGAAATATACAAAGGCATTTGTATATCACCAACATACAAGTGCTGGGGCTCGTGCATATACAAGGAGGATTGTATGTTTCGACATACAAAGGATCACGTGAACAGTGGCTTGTATATCGTGCATATACAAGCAAATATACATTGGTGATATGCAAGCTGGATTTCAAATGAATATCATTTCCGGCTCATTCAGGCTTTAGGTCTGATTTGTCTATATGGGTGTTTGTATTTTTGCATATGCAAAGAGGGAGATACATTCGGTGGGTCCCGCGAAGACACAAAGATGAATGTACATTTGCAATGTACATTGGCAGCCAGTATACAAGTAGCGAATATACAAGATGTTTTGTACATGTAGGTCAAGATGTGTAAGGGTGAAGGTAGTGAATGTATATTCACAAGGTGCTACAATGGTTTGTATATGCGGTTGTATATTTGCATATACAACCAAATATACAAGAGTTAACATGCAAACCCAGACCCGATTGCATTTTTCAATGATTTCATAAAGAGTTTCGAGTCTGCGGCTTGTATATCAGTGTTGTATGTGCCGATATACAAGCAGATGATACAGAAGGATATGCAAGCTGGACCTATGTTAGAATACAAAAGGGTTGATGATTTTTCAGGTCCGCGGCTTGTATATGTGCATGCGATTGTATATTTGTATACATGTGATATACAAGGGAAAGTGCAGTTTCTTAGTGCCGCTTCTCAAACCAACTCAACAACAAATCAGGAGGTGCTACGTGGTAATGGCGATGCATACACAAAGGCTCTTGCACATATAAAGATGATTTAAAAGGTAGTTCAAATGCATTTTATGAAAAAGATTGCAGAGGCCTTTTGGCGCCAAAAACAGAGATACATACAAGGCGTTTTGTGCATGAAAAGGTAGGTTCAGAGGCATTTTTAGAGGCCAATATATACACAGATGTAGAAGTGATATATACAGGTAGTTGACCAGAACTTTGACCACCTGTATCTTCCCCATTTTAGTGAGTTTTGACATGCTGTAAGAGGCAAAGATGCTTGTTTTTGCCTCCTCTTTCATTTGAGCAGGTTTTTTTTAGGGGGATTTTCTAGTTTCCATTTTTTTGGATCTAGCTTTGCATATTTTGGCCGATTGGACGTTTCAGTAGCCATCTTGAAGTTTTGAGGAGTTTTTCTCCTCATAGTGGCTCGGGTTGGTGGAATTCTGCAGATGCATTCATGGCGCATGGGCTCTTTGTCCTGCAGGACCACTTTTTATGCAGTGGACGATGACTTTGGAGGCAGCTTCTCCATTCCCTATCCTATCTCACGTCATGGCTGTTGTCTTCCACATTTTTCTTCTGGCGACAGCATGGTCCACATCCCTTCACCATGCCTCTGACCATATTTCTTGCTTCTGGCATTTATGACCTCATTTCTATGATTCAGCGACTCCACGCCCTTCTAACAAGAGCCTGGCTTATAAAAGACAATGTAAAACTCTTTGGAGGAGGGTGGATTTTGGAGCTGTTATGCTACTGAATTTTCTATAGTTAGACCTCTTAGTGTAATTGCAAGGGTATGGGAGTGTGACTCACTGTGCCTGAATCTAGCCTCTGTTGTCTTCCCTTTATCCACCAATGAATGTAATTAGCTATGTTGGTATCCCCTTACTGTGAAATATTTCTATATTGTAATATTTTTCTAGACCTTCATGATTAATAGATGTTGATTTCTTGCCTCTCTTATGTCTGGATTTCTATGTTTTAATTGAAGTTATAGTCTGTTTTGTGGGTAAAATGGCCCCTCTACAGTTTTGGCTTTCATACCGAAACCTCAAATTAGTCTTAAATCTGTGCGAATATCTCCTTAGCAGCAAAGGAGTCATTGTTGTGTCCATGCCTTAACCACCATCACTCACTAAATCTGGTGTATCACCCCTTTTCCCTTTCATTTTCCTTCTAACTCTTTCCCCTCCAAGTTGTTTAGCACTAGGTTAAGTATCACTACTCTAAGTAATAGGCTTAGAGAAAGGAACCAGCCTTCTCTGGAGGTCTGATCTCAAATCGCAAGGTCCCACACTTCAAGATCATTCCAATGTTACCCCAGGTTGCTAAGGTCTCATAACTACAGCAAAGGGTACAAATTTGGGTGATAACAATATGACTTTTCTATAGTTCTGCTTGTTGACCTCAAACTCTTTGGCCAGTACATCTAGGTATCACACATACTCTAACATCAGAAAATGTCCCCTTGGGGGCTTTTCCCTCATAAGGTTTAGCTCCTGGGTCTTTTGCATGCATTTAGGATATCTTAGTTCATATTTTGGCATCCCGATGGAATGAGCCCTAGGTAACATGACAAATGGGACCTAGGAGGACCCCTTGAGATATACCCTGCCCAAAATAGGGCGGAGGACTTGGACGCCCATGCCCTAGTCTTGCCCTATTTTTTGGTAGCCTTAATTTCTGGGTGTTGGTATATGACCATTACTTAGGCCCTTTGCTAACACGGTAAGTTTGAATTACGAAAATCTTGGTAGGAGTGCTTGTAGTTATATATATAAGCATGCTTAGGAATTCATTTGTAAACTAGATGATTAGTAGCAAGCTATTGTGTTCTCAAGGTGATTCAAGGCTTTCATTGTGTTGCAAGAGCAAATTTGTGTGTTTATGTGTTTCTTTGCAGATTTGAGCATCAATTTCCTCATGGAATGAAGAGCATATTCCTCCCATGAGAGATTCACTACAAGGTGACATTATATTGTGTTTTCATCATCAATTCCTTTCATTTTTGCCTCTACCTCACAAGGGCATGCACCCCTTATCTGACAATGGTGTTCAAAGACTTAAGTGTCCTCCGGGGCTTGATTGAGGCAAGCCTCTAAACACCACAACCCCCAAACCAAATCTTGTGATTGTAGGTTAAAGGTGTCACATTTGGGAAAAGTGAAGTTACAGGAAGGATTGGCAGGCATCAAGGATTTGGCATCTAAAGAAAAGTAAGACACAAGAGCATTTCCAAGACTTGGGTGCTTGCTCTAGTGTCCTCCGCAGACAAATTTCTAGAAACAGAAGTTACAGGGTTGATCAGTATTGGAAGGAGGTTCGGATCCTCTAAAGAATCTGGTACCTTGGACTAGGGCACCCACTCTAGTATCCCTAACTATTCCACTTTAGAACCCTAAAAATAGGTACTCTATGATTTGGTATTTTACTCCTATCTACAAGAGCTCTTTCTGTTATTTGTCAATTAGTTGCCGTATTGGCGTAATTAGGGTTTTAATGGTCAATTGAGCATAGGAGAAGGAAAATTGATAATTAAATTCCCTAATCCAAGTTTCCCTACATCTCACAAGTGATCTAGGGTATGATAGTGCTCGCCACTTGACCCTAGATCCTTGAATGTATAGTGGAGAGGAGGATTTAA
This sequence comes from Cunninghamia lanceolata, assembly GCA_027924645.1. Classification (NCBI taxonomy): domain Eukaryota; kingdom Viridiplantae; phylum Streptophyta; class Pinopsida; order Cupressales; family Cupressaceae; genus Cunninghamia; species Cunninghamia lanceolata. Next base: position 1,594,333 of record BSBN01001427.1, on the reverse strand, counting down.
ACATCAAAACACTAAAACATTGACATTTCCAATTTTCCCCTAAACATTTTGGTGAACCCATGTTTTTGGATTTAAATTACAACTTGCTGAGTGTGTGTCTTTAGACTTGGATTTCATTCATTCATTCATATAGTCATTTATTTTATTACATTGAGAAAAATTCGAAAAAAATTGAGAAATTTGAAACATTAAAAAAAAATTGCATTGTTTGGCTTACTAAATTACATCATTTCTTTCTAAATTTTCCTAATTTATGATTTTTACATCAGATCTGATATTAGCTATATAAAAATATAAAAATTCAGAAATTTACATTGCATTTTTATCATTTAATTGCTAAGGTTTTGTGGAAATTTTGACAATTTTGATATAACCTAGTAATTCCAAAATCTAGGGGTAGTAGGAAAAATCTTTTCTCAGATTTTTCTACTAATTTTAGAGGCTCATTCAAATTTTTATTTGGCTTTAGTCTTGCATTTTAGTGTAAATTTCCATTTAGATTTAAAATATTTGCATTTTTGCATAGAAAATTTCAACAAAAAACTAGCAATTTTCATGCATTTTCATTAGATTTGCATTGGCATATTGCATAAAAAATCTTGAAAATCATCTTTAGATATGAGAGTATTTAATTTCCATCATAAATCAGACTTCAAAACATTCACATAGCATTTTATCTGAAGATCCCAAACCTAGGGCTTCAAAACAACGATTTTCACTAAATTTGGCCTTATCGACTCTCCAAACTTGCACCGTAGGCATGTTGTAAAAAGTATTTTTGAATTAATTTTATTTGATAATGGTAATAATTTTATTCCCCTCACAAAATCTTCACAACACCCTTTTATAGGGCTCTTGTAGTGGAAATTTTGCAAAAAACTACACATTTTGACTATTTTTGCCCTAGGGTTTGACCTAGTTTGCACTCCAAGGGTGTTGTGATCAATTTTATGGATTGATGTGACTGATATAATTGATATTATTTTTTATCTCCTAATATTCATTAAAACACCTCCTTTTCTAGGTCTTGCAATTAAAAAATTGTGAAAAATAGCCTTTTTTGCTATATTTTTGCTAGGGTTTTGCCTTAAATGGCACTAAAATTGTGTTGTGTTGGGTATTTTGGCACCAAGTGGCTGTTATCACTGATATTATTTTATTTCCATCATCATTTTCCTCACAACACCCTTGGTTATGCCCTTTTGCATTGAATTTTGGTGAAAAAAAGTGCCTATTTTGACATATTTTCACTATAGTTTGACTTGGCATCATCTTAAATTTACATCAAAAGTGTGTTGTAAAGGATATTATTTATGTATTGGATTTATATCAGACATATTATTTTCTGCCCCTGATCAATTTCCTTACAACACCTTTTCTTTCATATATTTGCATTAAAAAAAAGTACAAAAAAATCAAGCATTTTAAGATTATTTTTACATATAACTTGCACTTGTCTTTTGCATACTCTTGTAAACTTGTTAAAAATATAACTTTGCATTTCATTATAGCTTCTTCATGTTATTCATCTCTGAAATCTTTGCATGATTATATCCTAGATTTTGAAAATTTATCTAATTTCACTAATGAGAATCCTCATATTCTAGAACACATAGCTTATATCAGTGGTATTGACACTTCTATATGTTCTACATATGAGTTGCAATTACTTTGTTATACACATGATTTTAGTAGCTTCACTTTACTCATAGGAGCATATCCTTTGATATTAGAAGATTTAACTAAATTCATCTCTAGGAATATTCATGAGAAAGATGAGAGTGAAAAGCCCTTTCCACCACCGAGTATGATGATGATGCTGATGTACCTTCCTCTCATCTCACTACTCTCCCTGGCCAAGATGTAGCATTAGTGGATAAGAAAAGGTCTCACATTAAATCCTTTGGGGATGGTTACTGGGTGCAATCAAGAGGGAAACAATGTTAATTCAATAATCATTAATAGACTTCATAGAAATATTCCTAAAATGATTGTCCAAGGGGTACTTAGTACACCCTCTTGCTTAAAACTGGTGATTACAGTTCAAGGTGTTCAAAATGTGTTACAAAAACCACACCACAATGTGATTTCTCACACATACAACACCCATAATAACAATCAAAGTAACCAAGCACCGCACATGCCTATCTCTCTTCCATGTTCTCAACCTATGCTCCCTCAACCACCTCATCTTACTCATAAAAGTGGTCAAGAGTATGATCTTGTCAAACAGCTTCGCGCTACTCCGACTAAGATCTCTCTTTGGGATTTAATACAAACATCACCTACATACCATGGAATGCTCCAAGAAGCTTTACAAAAGGTGATTGTGCCAACTGCTATTAAGCAGAATGATGTAGTAGCTATATTGGATAGTATGCATGCAACAAAAATAGATATTCTCTTTCAACCATAGGAATTACCATCAATCGAAATTCAAAACCAATATGATCCTCTCATTATCTTCGTCACAATAAACAAAACATTGGTTAAGAGAGTTATGATTGATAATGGATTGGCTCTTAATATTTGTGGCACTGACTTATTACATAAGATTAAAGTTGATACATCTTCCATCAAGTTGGAACCGTTAAGTATCAGTGGTTTTAACAATGTTGGACGACAATCCATAGGTACTATAATTTTACCTATACAAGTGGGACCTGTGATTGTGCCTACCCTGATTCATGTCATGCCTAGTTCTTTATCTTACAACATGATTCTAGGTAGACCTTGGATTCATGCATTGGGGGCAGTCCCTTCCACTCTACATCATTTAATCAAATTTATATTCAAAGGTAAATTTCATACTATTCATGTTGATCTTGAACCAGATAACTGTTTACACATTGAAATGCAAAAACTAGTTTACAATCATATGAGTTTAAACAATTTGTGTGGTGATCCATCAATGACTAATGTTGTGCAAGACTCTCAGCCATCAAATGCATGTGTTGATGATGATTGGGGTTCATTGGATTTTAATCCTTGCAGTATAGGGGAATATAAAATTAATAGCCTTGACACATAAAAAGTGGCATCGATCTCACCTAAGCAATCTTTTGAAGCACCTAAGAAACCTAAAATCACCTTGGTAGAAAGTAAAAACAATACTCTCACTTATACCACTAATTATGAGTCCTATGAGGCTTCACCATCTTCTAAGGAAATGACATCCCTTTATGGTTGAGGATTTAAAATCCTTTATAACAATTGTGAATATGTAGGTAACGGATGTGGTGTAAATCAACAAGGGATTCAAGTACCTATAGAATCTACTTCAACACATTACTCAAGCGGCATTGGATATAATCCTTTTAAAGAAAAGAAAGCTTCTTGTTGTCCTAAACTTAATGTTAATTCAACAAGATCAAAACAACATGATAGATATGTATGTTCTTAACAATGGTACCCTACAGGTAAGTATCTAACTTTTTTCTCTCTCGTGATGTGCTTCCCTTGTGATGTGTTTTATGTTGTTTAGGCCTCCTAGGATGACCTTGGATTCTCCCGTAAGGTTTGGGATACTAGGAGACCACCTCTATTGTGACCTTCTTCTATTTGTATCATTATTATTCTATATCATTTCTCTCTAATTTCATTATTGTGCGTTGTGTCTTATGGACATAGCGTCATGGTTGGTGACCTAGGGGCACCCTCCTACATGACTTTCCCTAAGACACTTGTTTCTCCTCTCTTATTTATTATTCCCTTCCTCTAGTGTTTCCATCTAGTGGGCAGATGACGACAAACATTTATATTGATGCAGACCTAGTGTCCCTTTCAAGAGCAATCAACAAATGGACTTAGTTCTTAATATGACGATGGGGTTGTATATTTTATCCAACGCTTGGCTAATGGAAGCAATCGTGCTTTCCACATAGTGAATTTGATGATGTTTCTATCCAATTACAAACCTTAACAATACTGCTGCTCTATACAACTTTGTTCATCTTTGAATCTGGCCTTGGCAGTACTCGATTCAGAGAGCTTTGTGATATAGCCCCATGGTTATGCTCGAACTCTGAATTCATTTTATAACCTTAGCTCTTTGTGTGGTTAATCATATGTATTGATGTTGTTGTTTATCATGATGTTGTAGACACTAACATGTTTCTTGTAGGGATGTGTTTGTGGGAACATTTGGTGATTGTAAAGTACATGTCACCTCTGGGGAGCATGGGCTTTGCAAAAGTCTGTGTTCCCTTGTGTGTCTTTTTTCCTACCTTAACATGCTTGATATCGATGTGTGATATCAACCACCTTAAGGTGGGGACATGTATAAGGTAAGCTATCTATTATAGATGTTAGCAATGTGCTTGTCCTTAGGTGCAAACTAGTGTGATGAGTACTTCCTACATCCTGAGTTTGTCTGCAATAAATCAATTTATCTTGAAATCTATTGCGTATACCTCCTTTTCATCATAAGGTGTCTTTGTGATACGGGTGGGGTTGTATACTTTTGAGCTCATACCTCCTTTGCATTGTAAGGCATCTCCATGACGTAGATGGGGTGGTATGACATGCTTCCTTTTCACTGTTAGGCATCTCTGTGACGCAAGTGGGGTTGCATTTTCAAAAGTCCTCTACAAAGGCAGGGACCAGTTCTGTGACTAACTCAACCCTTAAGTGTGTCTTTGGCGATTGTTGTGGCAAAGCTCAATCATCGGTGTGTCCCTATAATGTGCCTAAGATGCTGTTGGACCTAGAAATAGGTACACTCCATCGTTTGTCTACCATGTTTTCTCCGTGTCTTCAACTGTGTGTGTTTGGCATGCTTGATTTGTTTGGCATGTCTGTTGCCCCATATGCAGTCTGCATTTTAGGAGGTTTTGTGTGTCTTGTGTGTATGTTGCCCCATATATACAAAGACCTATGCGATGAGTGCATCATGTATTATGGGAGGTTTGTTTACTTTCTAGTACTTGCATTTGCATTTCATATATATGAGAAAAATAAAAGAAAAGAATCATGCATGTCTTCTATGCATTAACATGCCTTCTATGCATTGACTTTCTTCTCCATGTTCTACATGACTGTAACTATCTTCTTCGTGTTTTGCGTTCCTGTTACTATTTTCTATGTGATTGGCGTATCTTCTCCATGCTTGGCATGTTTGCTGTATTTGTGACCTTACATTAATGCATGTATTGGCCTCACGTTTATACATACATTAAAGTAGGGGCTAAATGTAACGTCAAAAAATGTCCCCCTGGGGGCTTTTACCTCATAAGGTTTAGCTCACGGGTCTTTTGCATGCATTTAGGACATCTTAGTTCATATTTTGGCATCCCGATGGAATGAGCCCTAGGTAACATGACAAATGTGACCTAGGAGGACCCCTTGACATATACCTTGCCCAAAATAGGGGGGGAGGACTTGGGCACCCATGCCCTAGTCCTACCCTATTTTGGGGCAGCCCTAATTTTTGGGTGTCAGTTTATGACTGTTACTTAGGTCCTTTTCTAACACGGTAAGTTTTAATTATGAAAATCTTGGCGAGAGTGCTTGTAGTTGCATATATAAGCATGTTTAGGCATTCATTTGTAAACTAGATGATTACTAGCAAGCTATTGTGTTCTCAAGGTGATTTAAGGCTTTCATTGTGTTGCAAGAGCAAACTTGTGTGTTTATGTGTTTCTTTGCAGATTTGAGCATCAATTTCCTCATGGAATGAAGAGCATCTTCCTCCCATGAGAGCTTCACTACAAGGTGACATTATATTGTGTTTTCATCATCAATTCCTTTGGTTTTTGCCTCTGCCTCACAAGGGCACACACTTCTTATCTAATAATGGTGTTTGGAGACTTAAGTGTCCTCCAGGGCTTGATTGAGGTAAGCCTCTAAACACGACAACCCCCAAACCAAATCTTGTGATTGTAGGTTACAGGTGTTGTATTTGGGAAAAGTGAAGTTGCAGGAAGGATTGACAGCATCAAGGATTTAAGATCTGAAGAAAAGTAGGACACAAGAGCATTTCTAGGACTTAGGCGCTCGCTCTAGTGTCCTCCATAGACAAATTTTTAGAAACAAAAGTTACAGGGCTGATTAGTGTCGGAAGGAGGTCTGGATCCCGCTAAGAAACTGGTACCTTGGACTAGGACGCCCACTCCAGTGTCTCTGACTGTTCCACTTCAGAACCCCAAAAATAGGTACTCTATGATTTGGTATTTTATTCATGTTTGGAAGAGCTCTTTACATTATTTGTCAATTGGTTGTTGTATTTGCATAATTAGGGTTTTAATGGTCAATTGAGCATAGGAGAAGGAAAATTGTTAATTAAATTCCCTAATCCAAGTTTCCCTACATCTCACAAGTGATCTAGGGTATGATAGTGCTCGCCACTCAACCCTAGATCCTTGAATGTATAGTGGAGAGGAGGATTTAAACTTCAAAACACTAAAACATTGACAAATCCAATTTTCCCTTAAACACATACATTTGTTAAGAAATAGGCAAATGGAACACCTCGACTATACCATCCACTGATAAATCTACGTAGAGCCTCTCCTATTTCTCAATTTTCCTTGTGTTAATATCATAGTGCAATGCAGACTCGGCCAAAAGGTTGAAAGCCTCGGTAGAATAGGGAAAACTAGTAGCATGAAACAAACCTGATGCCACTATATTATTCAATATGGGATCATCTTCCCTGGCATCAATCCAAGCTCTAAATACTTTGATATTCATGTTCCCACAATGAGTATCCTCGAAGAATCCCAACTTGTTATATACGTTGCATGTTCTGGGAAACATAACTGGTTTGAACTCTGCATCTTGCTTGTCCATATGTGGATGAGGCATTTTGTCCTACAATTTGAATATACCAGTCTCAAATAATAGCACATACTTGTTTATCTAGGGTTAGCACACTACTTATTTTCACACTCTAAAATGGTAATATGTCTAAATCTTGTGAATTAAACCTATGCCATGCATAACGTATAATCACTATTATTGTGTACAATTTATCATTTCTTTAACTAATTATGATACGGTCTTATGAACATAACCAGAGGAATAGGGTTTTTATACATACCTGTATATGCTTCCTTAACCTATTATGAATGTGGTGATGTCTGAATAGAAGATTTGGAAGAGGAATTCTTCTGCAATTTTATTCTCTTAGCTTGGCTCTAGCTCACAATATAGCTCTTAATAGTAAAATTAGGGCCTTTAGAATGCAATTGTGTTGATTATGTTGAAAGAAGTCCCTTTTACCTCAATCAATTCATGACTTTAGGGCTTATTAATGGTCTCAATGTAATTTGATAGGTTAAATTGGCAAGATTGCATAGGATTATCACAGATGTCTGTTGGCATGCATTCAAATTTAAATGCCAACGACCAATCATACCGCATTAAATGCAAAAAAGCGCAGGTAAGTGAAATTTGATATTTGGCTAAGGAATATCCAGATGAATATCCAGGTATGAATATTTGAATAACATTAGCATGAGTAAGATCTTTCATCATGGTATAATAAGTTGACGTCATCTGGACGGAATACTAGGATAAGATCCAGGATATAAAAAAATGTGACGTATCCCTATGGCTTAATGTCTAGGTGATGTAAGCATAGATCCATCTTATATGTCATGTCAAGATAGGATGACGTCATCAGGATGAGGATTATTTAAAAGATCTAGATACTAAGTTAAGATCTGGATGATATGTAATGTCCTGATGACATAAGCAAGTTTATCGTTCTTCATTAAGCTGAGATGACATGACATCATCTGGATCAGGATGTGAAAATAAAATCAAGATATTACAACAATAACATCCATGCACTTTAATATCTAGGTGATGTCATCATGTTCGAGATTATGTGTAAAACCAAGAGAACATGACTTCATAAGACAAGGATATTCACAGAGGATAGGATACTAAGTTAAGATCTAGGCGTAGACTAATATCCTACTATGACGTTTAGCTTGACAAGTTTCTTAAATTTGATGTCTGGATACTAGTGAGTGTTGGGATATTAACTTAAGATTGGGATGTTAACTAATATCTTGACATTTGACGCTTAACTCACCAAGCCTTTTAAACTTGAAGTCTAGAAACTAATATGCGCCAGGATATTAAGTTAATATCTGGATGGCATGAACTATGAATATCTGGATAACCCTTTGACTGACCATAACCCTCTTGTTTTAACAAATTTCCCAGTGCTTCAAAAGGAAAACCTACTTAAATTTCATGCTCTTTCACTTGGCAAGATATATAATGTGAAATTCAAAATTTGAAAGTTTAACCTCTTATCCTATGGTTTGAATATGCATAGGATGAAATCCTGGCATGCATTTAATATTGACCTTTTTTTACCATACCACCCAAAGAACCAAAAAAACAAGCCAATCAAAAAGTTGGGTCCCTATTTTGTTGTAGCAAAATAAGACATGTTGTGTAACCACACAACACTATGCTACCAATACATACACTATTCCTAGCCATTGTCCTTGAGATCGCTTATGATTATTGGCCAGATAGAATGAACACTGAAATATTCTATACTTACTGGTTCCATATAAGAGATATTCTATGTTTACTAACTTAAGCACACAAGAATATACTTAATTCCTTGATCGTGTGAATGTAAGGATAACTCAGGAAACTAATCTTAGATATACTCATAGAACTCTAAGCATATCTATCTTTGGATTAACACAAAAACTCTCTAAATACCATGGCCTTAGTTATACCCAAACACTCTAATCATGATGGATAAAAATATACATAGTAACGTTTTAAGCATGTTGGCTTAATTCAGCCACAATATTATATTCTATTCCTAGTTGCCTATATCATAAGGAGTATCGGCTTAAACTCATAGAGGTTTATATATAGGTCTGATGGCCTTATAAAACACAAAGGTTTAAAAATATATCTACTGGCCTTGCAAAACAAAGAGGATGGCCATAATTATCAGCCTAATAATATACAAAGATGTCGGCCTTACATGAGTGTCAACCTTACATAAAACATAGTTTGACCTCATAAAACTCAGTTCGGCCTCATAAAAAATTGGTATATATAACTTCTATCAGTGTTGGAAACATATAAAGATTGTCTATTTATATCTACCAAATAAACACTAATATTATGTTTTGTTGGCCACAGATAAACTTTACTTCTATCTACCATGGACACTCAACTATGGAACTAAATACAAACATGCTATTCTTAAACCAAAAGATATCAAAGAAAGAATGAACTTGATTATATATGGAGTAAGTGGTTCCCTACATTCTTGCCTGACGTACATCCTACTTTCTTTCTCCCTGTGGATTGTTTATGCACTCATTTAGTTATATGCATCTCTAGTAATGGTTTGTTATCATTTGAAGGTCCCATTCCTCCATGCATCCATAATGCCTCATCGCATAATCTTGGGGTAGAGTTTTATTGTATCTCTCTCTTTGTACATTTCCTGAGGCTCTACAATGGGAATACCTTCAAATTCTCATGAACAAGCCTAATGATTGTCCCACACATGCATTCAATAGAAAATATTTAGTGGAAAATGGACCAGAGGAAGCCAAGCTACTATGGAACTTGTAATTAAATCCCATGAGGATGTGTATGGGCTTGCGTTTTGTATTGAAAGCCTATCCACCACAACCATCTCACCCTTACTTTTATGCTCCCCCTGTATCCATGTTAAACTCTCAATAAAATAGCCTTCTTAAAGGCATAACACCTCCACAAGGCTATAGAATTATAGGCAGAATCATTGCCTAATAACATGCTTTGCTAGCATACAAACAAAAGAGGTTTTATGGTCATTAATGACCACTATTCAAAATAGGTCAAGCACTCCTTTATACTCTCCCAATCTTTGTGGAGTGGAGGAAAATAAGCACTCATAAGTTCACGTAGAAATTTAGCATTTAATATACAACTAGACCGTGTACTTTTTTAAAACTCATGTCTATTAAGTATAAGTTATACTTATACATCACGATAATATAAAATAAATATAAACATATATCAACATAATGTTTGTATATACAATGTTTACTAACATTGTTAATTTAATCATTCAATAAGATGTGTGAACAGGGTTGAGGTATTCTCCCCCTCACAATCTTGTGTAAATATCAAAATAAATAGATAGGTTATAAACTAGAAAACTTATTGAAAAGCACCGATAATGAAATAGTTTAACCCTTAATAATATTTTTATTTCTTGAATATAACTATATTCATATCAAACAAGGACTAATGACTGTCAACCATTTCCATGTCGACGGTTAAACTTTCCTAACATAATCTTGATAAAAACTACAATAAGAAATCCTGACAACAAATCGACAATTGTCGAATCAAAACAAACTTAGACCAAATGAGTCAAGTACAACTTAGCCAAATCAAAGAGGATTCACTAAATTGTACAAGTAGAAGACTAAGATACCAACAAACTATTCTTTTCCATATGTTTATTCACTTCTCTCCAATGATGCTCTCTCAAGATCTTTCTCAGAGGGCGGAAACCTATTTCCTGAATATAACTTGAATTCACCAAACTAGGATTAGTGTATCATCAGTTGATTCATAAACCTTATGAAATCATAACATCGAGACAACATATAATCACATGTCAATTCTAATCATATAAACATAAACTCATGAAATCATTGATTTTTCCTGACATTTTCACTAAATGTCAAATCATTAAATCATGAATAATCAACTACTAATTATGTCGAAGTAAAAATTAAAGTATATTCAAAATTTATGGTGTGACAATAGTATTAGACAAGTGAGTTGGAAAAAATATGTTAGTTTGATAAAAATGAGTCTTCGACGAGCAGATATTTGCTACAACCAAAAAGTTAGTGGCAAAATTAGGATTAAAAAGCTATTAAATTGTAGAAAACAACTATCCGATTGAGAAAATAGAACTAGCTAAACTAAAGAAAATTTGACTTAAAAATATGTTAAAATCTAAATTAAAAACTAAACTAGCTACTATATTAAGATTAAAAACTAAATTATATATATATAAAATTATGCTAAATTTAAAATTAAAAACTAAATTTAAACTATGTTAATATTAATTAAATTCAAAACTAAATTTAAAACTATACTAAATTCAAAATAAAATTTCAAAACTATATTATAAATTATGTTAATAGTAAAACTATATTAAAAAATATTATAAACCAAATTAAAGCTTATATTAACTATGTTAATATTAAAACTAAATTTAAAACCACATTTAAAACTAGGTAATCTTGAAAATATTAAAATTATCCTAAGATTAAAGACTATATTAAAAACTAAATTAAAAATTATTATACTAAGGGAATTCGAGAAAACCTTAAAGTGAAACTTTAATTGATTGAAGCTATATCACGTGGGAATAAAGTGAAATAATAAAAACATTGATATAATATATTATTGTAAAACTCATTACTGAGAAGGAAAATGAAATCATTTTATAAAGCAAGATCTTATGGAGAGGGCCACAACAACGGAGTGAAAAGTATGTGAATAACATTTACTAAGAGGAAATAAAAAGGCTGTTTTATATCATATTAGAAAATTAAGAGATGAGTGACTTGTGATAAAACAGTAAATTTGCTGGTCAATGAAAATTCCTCATTATATCAAATTTAGATTTTGTTTCAAGCACCTACTTTCAATATACTCTAGGCAAAAACATTTACAAAAAGCAAGGTATCATGATATATTACCATCTAAAATTGACTTCCTATTAGGGTTAATCCAGTTTGAAACAAAATTTGAATCCCACAAGTGGATGTTTTGATAATTGACCATTGTAGCTAAAGTTGTGTGTGAATTTAATATATATGTTAATTTTCTATGTAGGAGTTCATTACGTGATTCATTGCTTTATTTGCTTTCTCATGCCTTGCTTTGCTTTGTTTTGAGTCATAACCCATACCACCTGAATTCTGATTAATAATAGCAGCCAACATAAATAATGGTAACCTTTAATACTTTATTCTCAGGCTGTTCATGTCTGTATACTCTAAGCATGAACAAAATTCAATTCCACAGTGTTGTCGCTTTTGACTTAAGATGGATGTCTTTAAAAGTTTCACAAATTATACTGAGGATACACATGGGATTTAATCTTATTCATTTTAACTTTTAATGATTTATATTTAGTCTTATTCATTTTGAACATGTAGGATCGGTCATCCATCATTTAGGAGTCTTGAGTAATATTTATGGGCATTAAATATTACTACGTCACTAATGGTTTTGGTGAAAAATGTGATTGGAAGGAAAATGAGAATGTCTCGCTTCTTTGGTAAAGCCTGTTCATAAGGAATTTGAGGAATTTCTCATTTGAGGGCCATTCAAGCAGTATTTCTTACCTTACTTAAATGAGATTGAATATAATTTCTAAATTTCATTATTATTTCTCCTTTATTTAAACAGAAGAGGTTTCATGACCAAAATAGAGTAGTCCAACATCAAAAATAAAGATCTGACTGGTTGAAAGAGGAACGGCCATACACAGTAATGTTTAAAGGAGCAAACAGTAGAAAGAGGGTTGTCCAATAGTCATAAACAAAACTGTAACACAAAATGTAAAGTTTGAAAACAATCATAAACAATTGAACATCAGTGATATTGACATAAGTATAATAGTGTGCCATGTTCTTGAGTCACACTGAAAATAGACTAAATTTGTTGTAGATAACATTCTGAGGTATATATGGGCCATTTACTAATTTACCAGCTTATGTATAATAGTGTGTCACACTATATTAAGTTCATTGTACTGATATTCTCACATATATTATAACATATAATTTCTATAGAAAGGAAGGTTAATTTAGTTGTCAGTGGATAGAAAATACTGTATTTAGTAGGAAATTTAGTTTCTGATAGAGACTTGAGCTTTGTATCCACATCTCTTGGTGACTCTATTAAAATGTCACATTGCTGTACCCTTTTTCACATGTGCCCATATCCTATTTTAAAATGACTTCCGAGATATACCTTTGGGTTATAAAGTGGATAATGACTTCTTGCAGATTGGTGTATAGATAAACATGATATTCAAATAGATAGGCCAACTACCCTGCTCCCTTAAATGCCCTCAAGTGTGGGAAGACAACAGTAATCACACACAAGAACAAAACCCCAAGCCTTCATATGAATGGTCATATGAAATGTAATCCTTTTATTATTCATTATATTAAATTATTTTTGAAAAAATGAGACATAATTTTCACATCTTTAGCCTAATTTCAATATTCTTCAAGCCAAAATGGAATTTAGAATGTATCCAAGTTTGTCTACATAATTTGGAAGATTGTTGGAGTATCAAAGTGCGTTAGAGTTGAATCCAGTTTTTATTTGAATGAGAGGAAAGGTTGAGTGGAAACTCTTGATTTTTAGTTATTTTTAAATTCCATGTGACAATTTTAATATTATTTGGCCTTTCGATGACTCATATAACCAACTGTGTAATGCTATGGTATATAACAACATTATGTCCAACCTATATAAACTTTCCTATCGGCTATTATGTTGTGCACAAATTCAGTGCAACTGCTAGTATTACCTATGTTTGGTTTTCTAGGATACTAACTGATTTTGATCAACTCACAAAGAGGTCTCCTAGTTTCTGGAATATGACTGTTTTGGAAATGATTAAATTGTGTATTTTATATGGGTAAGCAGCTTCCAGTACTACATGTTGTGCAGTTGATTCAACACCTACTAGCAACCTGTTGTCAAGGTTTTTTAACCAATAAAATTTTATAGTTTAGTGTCTGCAGTTTCCAGTCAAGTACTAACGAAATTTTTGGCATCCAACATTTCAGCATTCGATGATTTCTGGGAGCAAAAAGCTCCCACCATAAGCCTATCGGCTAATTAATGCATTCTTCATTTCTTCTAATTGAAATGTTAAAAGCATAATCATTTTATTCATCACTGATAAAATATTAGACCATTTTATGTAAAACAACAAAGTAGCTTGAAACTCGTATTAAGGAAAGATCGTAAATGTTTGGCATTGTATTAATCTAATAAGCAAAGACGTAAGTTTTCGTCATGTTTACTTTCTTTAATTTTATTTTTTTCCCTCCTCACAACTATTATATCATAATAAATAAATAAATAAACTTGTGTATTAGGTTCTATTTTTTTACTTTTTCCTCTTCTCACAACTTTAATATTGTAGACACCCAAAATTGACCTAGTTATCATTAGTATCAAATATTGCATTAGCTATCATCTGTATTTGTCTAACACACTTGGGCAATTTTCCTATCACTTGTTTCTTTTATTAATTAAATAAATTTAAATTTATTTAATTAATTCATTATCTATTTCTTCTATTTTCTCTAATCTATAATTAAATAATCTATAATTATTTAATTATCTCTATTTCTATCTATTTTAATTAAATAAATCTTATTTATTTAATTAGAAATCTCTTCATAAGCCCACTTTTCAATTAATTAAATAAATTTTATTTATTTAAATAATTTCTCTTATCATTTATCTTCATGAGCCGACATGTGTGCCTCTTTCATTTAAAAACATGTGTGATACTACATCTTTTATTTAATATCTTTCACATGTAGTACTTTTTATGTACACGGTCACACATAAGCCTTATCTTCCCTCCTCTTGTCATCTATGCATTCACCTATGATTATCAATTCATCTTAGCCATTCACATAGCCACCAAATCTCCATCGTTGATTGATTTTGGTTGAGGTCTATATAAACACCCTCTCATTCCATACTACAGGGATCCATCATTTTCATAAGAACATCTACATTATCACCTTGAGCATATTGAGCACTTGAGCATCCATCTAGCATATTATCATTATCGTCCATCCACCATGGTAGCTTTTATATTCATAATTGTTCATTGTTGAGAAGCAATCCACATCATAAACAAGGAATCATACAATCTAGGTGATTTTGTTCTTGAATGGCATGCTTTTGATTTCACTTGGATTTGATTCTTTGATGGTGGTAGGATTAGGTTTTCAATTATATGCTTGATCTTATTAACCTGATTTTTACCTATCACATTTTGGCATGCTCAGTGGGAGTCACATCCTTGATTAACTTTGTTGTTTGAAGTTGTTTTTTGTCAAGATCAAATATTCTGAGTGCTTACAACACATCACGGTCACTTTTAAATGAAAACCAACCATTCATAGAACATACACATTGCTTGTAAGGTGAAATCTACCGCTTTCAACATTTTTCAGGTTGCTTCTAAGCCTACAGTGGTTGCTTCCTGTCAAATCGGCAATCCCTTTAATCAGATCCTAGTCACGTCTATGAGAATTTGCATCACTTTTAACCTAAAATAGGTCGCTTCTAACTATTTAGGTCACTTCTTGCAATTAGGTTTTTTTTGCTAACATTTGAATTTTACAGGTTTTTGCATCGCTTTTGACCATTAACAGTTCACATCTAGGGTTTCCGCATCACTTCTAAGCAATAATATTTGCATATCAGTCTATCCACATCACGTCTGACCAGTAACAGTTCGCTTTAAGGAAAATACAGATCACTTTTGAGAAACAGTCAATCACCTCTGGTAATTGTGTACTGCTTTCAATTTTATCATTTATAGTTTAGTTTTCTGGCTACTAATTAGTTATTTGTGCAACATCTTATCGATTGTCCAAGAAAAGGAGATTGTGAAACTACTAACATATCTGTTGCAGCTGCGATCAGTCCAAGACATTGCATTTTATCACTAATTTAGGAACATTTGGGCTTGGTTCTTAAAAAGAATCATTGTTTGCTCTATTCTTGATTTATCTTTTTGGATTCCTTGTTGTGCATGTTTGTAACCCAAATTTAATAGCAAAAGTATCCTCTCCCCTTGCCTATCAAATGGATCTTGAGTGCATGAGAACTTGTTATTATATTTGGAGGGCTTGCCTTCCCGGTGTGAGAAGGGGTATGACCCAAGTGGTAATGGGCTAAAGCCAAGTTTCCTTCCAAACCGCTATATAGAAAAAGTGTTTGTGTCGAAAGCCACAAACAATGGATGCTGCTATGTTATACCGACAGCCAACCTCCCCCAAAACCCTCTAAGGCGTAACCCTTGAAGGCTGGGAGACTCCATAATGGAGAGTAGTGTTGCCACACATATAACCACCCAAATAGATGTGCTTACTAGCAATCTTGTGTATTAGCCAAAATCTTTCTATTTGTTGACGCAAAAGGTGGGACCTTTGAAGCCACCCCGATTCTCGTGGTTCTTAGTAGAGATAGCAAGGACAATCCTAAGGTTTGGTGGGGGGACAAGCCTTGGGAAACCTAGATCTTGGTATTCATGAGAAGTGAGTGCCATGGAGGGGAGCCATTGCTACCAAGATCCTAAAGCTATCTACTTTGAATAGGCACAACAAGGGGAGTCAACAAATATAGTCCTTTCCTAGCCTAGGTTGTACAAGTTTGTGATTGTTGTGAGTGTGAGTGACTAAAATTACTATTTTCTTGTCAAAATATCATTCAAACATATCCTTTGACAAACACAAACCGCTTTTGAGCCATCACTGTTTGCCTTCTGCCAAACCAGATCACTTTTAAACAATAATTATTCGCTTCTGGTAGAATTTGCATCACCTTTAAACAATAGTCCATTGCTTTAGGCACAATCTACATCACTTTTAGCCTGAAATTGATCGCCTCTGGCAAACCTAGTCACCTCTGGTTAACACTCTAGTTTGTCACCTGTAGCAAAACTAGATCACTTTTGAGCTATTAGTAATCGCTTTTGGCATCTTTTGAATTGCTTCTGAACTATTATCTATCGCTTCTGGTTAGATATCAGCAATTAGTATCAACTCAGCCAAATCAGTTGCATTTTTAGACTTTCTTAGCTCTGTTATCAGCTTTTAGATAGTCCTCTGATTAGTTACAGCAAATTGAGCATTGTCTTCTATCTTGAGCATATCAATCCATTGGACTCTTTTTTGAGCTTTCATCCTTTTGAGACCCCAAAACAGCAACCAACTGGCAAAACTAGAAAACAAACATTATCCTTTTGGCTTTACTTAGCCCTAGCAAAACTAGCAAACAACATCAGCAACTAGCTTTTCCCTTGAGTGTGTGAGCTATCCTCTATGGAAGTGTATCAAACAACAAAAAACAACAACCCAACAACAACAACCAAGAAACCAGCAAACTAGAAAAACAAACCAACACCAAACAATCAGAAAACCATCACCTTTTGGGTCTCAATCTTGACAGGCTAAAGTCCAATTCAAAATATCAACCATCATGCCTCAAACTAGGAGCCAATATAGAGCTGAAATGGAAGCAAAATTGCAAGCTGAGATGGAAGCCAAAATGCAACAATCCTGATCAACGCCCCTTAGAGGTGCAATTCAATTCACAATCGACATGCCTTCTTACATGTTTATGCCCGAAGGATACATCACTGGACCATCATCTTCACAACAAGTGCAACCTCAAACATTTTTAGAGACCTATGAAGAGAAATCCCAAGATGACTAATCAGAATTTCAAGACACACGTATGGGATCAAGTTGAGAAGCTTGTTTTACCTGATCCTAATCACTACTTCTTGTAATTAACACGTATGGGAGCCAAATTACCAAGTGACTTTGACATATCCACTATTCAAGAACACAATCCAAACACTCCCGCTGTTGTTGCAAAGGGCCCATCCACTATAGCCACACCATCTCATACCATGTCCGTGCTACAAAATCCACCTTCCAACCCATCTCTTTCATTGCCTATTGCTACCCCATCAAACCCACCATGCTTGGAATACACTCTAGAGCCTTTGATAACTCCCACTAAGGTACTTCCTTTCCTCTCACAAAATCTAAGCATTCCACCTTTTCATGTTCCACAACATACGCCTTCTCCTACCATGACCATATCTTGACCTCAAGTAACACAAGCTATCCATGTTGCACAAGTGCCAATTCCCCAAATATCACAAGCTATCCCAATATCACAAACTCTACAAGTTTCACAAGCTATCCAAACACCACAAACTGTACAAGTCTCACAGGCATTGCAATCCCCTACTCCTATTGCATCACATGTGGAAACCATATCTCACACTCATATTCCTATCACTGCTAATATGGTCTCCATGATTTCCACGAATCCATCCAACATACCATATAACCACAATGTTAGTCTCATTGACATGAGTGACCCACCTATTATATCACAAGCCAATCTTAGTACCATTGTCTCTTATGTTGATCAAATTACATCACTTTTGCCACCCTCATATAATCCTTCACAAACCATCAATCTGTCTTATACAACCCAAGGATTACCCATCATCACCCAACACACGACATATACCAATCCTCATGTTGTCTAAAACACAAACCCAAATGTCCATCCTTCTTCCACATCCACCAATCCTTCCATCACTTACCATATTACAAATCCAACTCCGAATCAACAACCATTGACCAATGTCAATCTATCCTCTACTTCCCATGTGATGCAAAATCTTGGAGCTAATCCATCACACTATATCCAACCACCACTTGTGTCTCAAGGACAATAATCCTCAAACACATATGTATCACATACTAATGCTTTGATATATACTATGAGCACGCAACCTCAACAAATGATCATGCCCTCATACATCTTGCAACAACAACCACAATATACACCATATTAAATTTCACCTCCGAACCATCAACCCCCTTTGCAACAACAACACGTATCTCAAGCAGATGTTGAACAAATGATTAACAAGGCAGTAGGACAAAGCAAGAAGACATTTTTCTTAGGAGATATATGCGCTTATCCATTTGACAAGTCACTTCATATGACACCTTTTTTGTCACACTTTGAAATTCCACAATTTGACAAATACAAAGGGAAAGGAAATCTAGATGACCATATTAGAGCATTTTATGTTGCATGTCTCGATGTTGCTCAAGATGATACATATCTTTTAAGACTATTCCCCAAGAGCTTAGTGGGACAAGCTCTTGAATGGTTCTCTCATTTACCTATGGGAATTAAAAATTTTGCAGAACTAGCAAACAAATTTTGATCTCATTTTGCTTTTAACATTGAACTTGAAGTGAAGATGAATGACCTTGTCAACAACAAACAATGCAATGGTGAAGCTTTCTCCTCATTTACTCAACGATGGCGTAACATGGCTAGAAAACTATCATGGCAAATACCCAAGAAATAACAACTTGATATCTTTGTCCAAAATCTTCATCCCGAGCTTTCATTCCAACTACAATTGCAAAGTGCTAGCACCTTTGACGAACTTGTTTCCAAAGGAAACATCATTGAACATGCTTTAATTGCTAAGGGCACTATTAATATTTTTAGAGACAACAAAGACAATCCTCAGAATTCCAATGATAAATCCCACTTTTGGAACAAGAACAAGAATGTTGTTAATGATGGTATTGTGGATGCAAAGAACATACAAATAGTGAAAGCTCCTATTAACATCCAAGCTGCATCTACAACAAATCAACCTTTTCAACGAAATTGACCAAGAACAAATCCAACACTTCGATGAGAATTTACTCCTTTAGTGGAACCTATGGAGGTAATCTTTCAAAAACTTGTCCAAGCAGGAGATATCACATTACCAGATGCACCACCCAATGGTGAACCGGTCTTCAAAGTGCCTTGGTATAAAGAGAATGAATATTGCGAATACTATAGAGTCAAGGGACATAAAACAAATGGTTGTATGCACTTAACGAATGTCATTCAATATTACATTGATCAAGGTCTAATTAAAAACACACCTTCAACATTATAACCCGCACATCAATCAAGATCAAACTATGATCTAGATGCCTTCAAGAATTCACTTCCATCTCATGACAAGTCAAGTAACCCTCATACTGGGAATGCTATCCATTACAATTATGAGTCATCCACAATTGGCCACATTGACCAAGCCTGCATTTCTACCATTACTATCCAGGGTAAAGCACCCGATTGTGTTGTAACTACTAGAAGAGGCCGTGTTACCATTCAAGGAGCACCAGTCAATCCTCCTCGACTGTCCTCTAGCTATAATATCCTTGATCACCTTGGCAAAACACCTGCACATATTTCCATCCTAGAATTGCTTCACATATCCCTCGCCCACAAAGCTATCCTAGATAAATCATTGCATGAATCCTTGGTGCCTAATGATATCGATACTACACAATTCCAATCTATGGTAGCTAGCATTGCAGCCCCTTGTCATCTTACTTTCTATGACAAAGATCTTCGACCATCCATCAACCCATCACATAACGAAGCCCTCCACATAGAAGTATTTGTAAATCAACGCTATATCAAATGAATCTTAGTGGATGGTGCAGCTGGTCTTAATATATGTTCCTTAAAACTAATAAAATAATTGGGATATTCTAAGAAAGATGTTGACACTTCCAAGGTCATTACTATCAAAGAATATGATGACGCCAAGAGAGATACTGAAGGAATTATTCATTTACCTATCCAAGTTGGTCCAGTCACTACTAACACCCATTGTCAAGTCCTTGATATTGAACTTCCCTATAACATCATCCTTGGCCATCCATGGATCCATGCCCTAAAACTAGTTCCTTCTAAATACCATCAATGTCTCAAATTTTCACATAACGGTGTTGAAATTACTATCCATGACGATCCCAATCCATTTGATTTTTGTCATGCCTTTCAAGCTATATATCTATCCCTAACCATATTCCTATCAACACTAAAGCATATCCATCTTCATCCTATGTAGACCCATCTACCCTACTCAATCTATCATCTAGCAAAGCTACTCCAAATCTTCGCATCAAGTACGTTGAACATGGTCTAGGTGAATACACATTGCAAGAATCTTGTTGTGTTGGAACTCTTCCCTTGTTTCCCAAATCTCATGGCAAACCTTCTACATCTAATGCATCTTCATCCGTAGCCATTATAAAAGCTCCACCAATAGTATTCATCAAAGGTGGATTCCTTGATGATGAAGACATTGATGGCATTAACTCTTGGATATTCTATGATGAGAACGACCAAATACAACTTGAAGTGGAGAGATATAACAATGGGTTCCGCATCATTAAGAACATGGGCTACAAAGGACATGGCAAATTGGGATCATAGGAACAAGGACCTATTGAACCCATTGTTATGTCTAAGAAGTTTAACAAGCAAGGCCTTGGCTTTCAGCCGGAGGTACTGCCTTCTAAAGACATTAAGTGCATTTCTGATGTGGAAGCCAGACCTTCTTCGGTAGGAGAGACTTCTAATTTAGATACCATCGATGGCTCCTCCCTCCATATCACCGACCTTTTTAAAGAAACCTCCATCTTCATGATCTCTACCACTTCCTCTAGCCAAAACCCTTCATCCATTACCGTTTCACTTGTATATCCTGACCTCGTCGATTGGGGCCAATAGGGGGCACCTATATTGGACACATTTGAAAATGATGAAGTTATCTCTAAATTCATGGGATTACGACAAGGTATTCCATTGGGTTCAATCATAAAGCAGGTTTCATGATGGATCTCCCTAAACTAGCATATTTTGGTGAAAGTATCAAATCCTTCAGTTGCAAAAGTGAAATAAATAGAATAAAAAGTGATAGGTCATTAGGTGAAAACCGAAAGGCACCTCTTGACCATGCAAAAGTAAAAATAAAGGACGTATCTAAGGGTGAAAACCTCTTTGAGGCATCCGAGGATGGGGGATTTGATCTTCCGGTCACCACTAATTATCATGAAAAATCAATAGTTCTAGTTGAAAAATCTCAAGACATGAACTTAGGTATAGAGTAGAATCTGAAGATTACATATTTGGTAGCATCACTATCAGAGCAGGAAAGAAGAAACTTCACAGCATTCTTCATAAAAAGAGCTATCAATTTTGCATGGACTTATGCTAACATGTCGGGTCTAGATCCATCACTTGTGGTACATCATCTAGCAGTATCTCCTAATGCAAAACCCGTCAAACAAAAATTGCATAAAATACACCCACAAATAGCTCTTTTGGTTAAGGCAAAGATTCAGAAGCTATTAGAAGCAAAGTTCATAAGGCCTATTGATTATCCAAAATGGGTTTCAAACTTGGTACCTGTAGAAAAAACTTGATGGACGAGTTCATTGTTGCATAGATTTTAGAGATCTTAATAAAGCATGCCCTAAAGATGACTTTCCATTACCAAGCATAGACAACATTGTAGATCTCACAGCTGGACATGAAATGCTATCTTTGATGGAAAGATTCTCAGGATATAACCAAATAAGAATAGCAGAGGAAGATCAAGATAAAACATCATTCATTTGTCCATGGGGTACATACTGTTGGGTTGTAATGCCTTTTTGTCTCAAGAATGTTGGAGCTACTTATCAATGAGCCATGACAGTTATTTTCCATGACCTTTTCCACACTATCATGGAAGATTATGTTGATGATATTCTAGGAAAATCAAAAACAAGAGAAGAACATTTACAGGTACTAGCACAAATCTTTGATCGATTAGAGAAGTATCAAGTCAGACTAAACCCAAAGAAATGTGTGTTTGGTCTAACATCTAGTAAATTGTTGGGATACATTGTGTCTTGATGAGGAATAGAAGTGGACATTGACAAAGTAAAAGCTATCATGGAAATGCCTCCACCATCAAATTTAAAGCAGCTTCGTAGTCTACAAGGAATGTTACAATCCGTTCGTAGGTTTATCTCACAACTGGCAGAAAAGTGTCATGCTTTCCAACATCTCCTTCACAAGGGTGAACCTTTTAAGTGGGATGAAAAATGTCAATATGCCTTTGACAAAATAAAAGAATATCTAGCAACACCTCCTGTGTTAGTACCTCCTATACTGGATTGACCATTATTACTCTACATATCTTCAACAACAGCAGCATTGGGTGCCCTTTTAGCTCAACATGATGATTTAGGAAAAGAACAAGCCATTTACTATATCAGTAGAAGGCTTGTGGGATATGAACTTAACTATTCACCTATGGAAAAAGTATGTTTAGCATTGGTGTTTTATTCCCAAAAGTTGCGACATTATATGTTAAACCAAACAACAAATCTCATATCTAACATGGATCCACTCAAATATCATCTTTCCAAAGCAATTCTTATGGGAAGATTAGAAAAATGGGTTATGATCTTAAGTGAATTTGACATACAGTATGTTTATCACAAGGCCATAAAAGTACAAGTTATCATTGATTAGTTAACCGTAGCACCTGTCACATATATTCATCCAATATGTCCAGAGTTCCCCGATGAAGAATTGTTCAATCTAACTTCACCAACATTATGGTAACTATATTTTGATGGATCTTACACACAACATGGATCAAGAGCAAGGATATTGTTTGTCACCCCTCAAGGAGATTGTATCCCAAAGTCATATAGAATTGCATTTCCATGTACTAACAACATAGCAGAATATGAAGCTTTAGTCACATGATTATGTATGGTAGTATAGTGGGCTATTAAATAGTTATAGGTTTTTGGTGATTCCCAATTAGTCATCAAACAAGTCTTAGATGAGTATTAAAGACAAGATGAGAAGATCCTTCCATACAAGGTAATGGTTGATGATTTCAAGAAGTATTTTGATAGTATCACCTTTGAACAGATCCCAAGGATACAAAACAAAGCAGCAGATGCCATGGCTATGATTGGATCTCTTCAAGACATGCCGTCCAATACACATAAGTGTGAATTTTTGGTTGAACAACTTCTGATTCCAGCATTTGAAGTATCACAGTCTGAGCTTATATGTGAGATTGTTGGTCCCAATTCACCTTGATATGAGGACATATAGAAGTATCTCCATAATTAAACCTTTCCATTTGAACTATCTAATACCCAACGAAAAACCTTTATCTGTTGAGCCTCTCGCTACACTATCCTAGGAAACACCTTATATCGCCGAAGTCTTGATGGTATCATTCTTAGATGTCTTGATTCTAAGGAAGCAAAGGTTACCTTACATGAAATACATGAAGGTGTCTATGGATCACATTCCACTAGCCCTGGTCTTGTTAAGAAACTTCTACGAGCTGGATACTATTGGCCAACTATGGAGAAATATGCACAACAATTTGCAAAGAAATGTCTACAATGTCAGAAACATGGGGATCTAATACATGCACCAGCACATGAACTTCATCCTATCACTACTCCTTAGCCCTTCTCATAGTGGGGACTTGATCTCATAGGTAAAATCCATGGTCAAAGTTCATTATTACCGCCACTGAGTACTTCACAAAGTGGGTGGAAGCAATACCAATGACTTACATTACTAGCAAGCAAATATCCAAGTTCATCTTACACTATATTATTTGCCGATATGAGGTTCCTCAAGCCATTTTCACTTATAATGGTTGTGCTTTCAAGAACCAAGAGGTTAGAGATCTTTGCAACAAGTTTCATATCCAACATAGATTCTCTACACCTTACTATCCTCAAAGTAATGGCCAAGCTGAGGCTTCTGACAAAACAATCATCAAGATCCTTAAAAAGATAGTCAATGAAGCTGGTCGTGATTGGCATCTACAATTTAATCCTGCATTATGGGCTTATAGAATAAGTATCATAACTCCTACTAGTGCTACACTTATGCTCGTGTGTATGGTACTGAAGCTATCTTACCTTTTGAGGTTGAGATTCCCTCACTGCGAGTATCCCTATAGCATACTATCTCAGATGAACAATATAGAGTATCTAGACTCCATGATCTTGAACTATTAGATGAACAGAGTCTTACATCACTCAATCATCTCCAAGTCTATCAAAATCAGCTATGCCGCAGCTACAACAAAAATATTAGAGAATGAAGATTTCAAGTTGGAGATCTTGTCCTTAAATGAAATCAAAGGAATTAGCAAGATTGTGAGAAACAGGGCAAGTTTGAACCTAATTGGCTTGATCCTTTTGTCATCACATCATTTTATGGATCAGGAGTATACACTCTTTCAACACCTGAAGGTATTCCCTTGGATGAACCAGTCAACAACATTCATCTCAAGAAGTTCTACTCATGAGTCTTAGCATATCCCATAAAAAAAAACCATCCAATAGTGAAAACCACTTTGTGGTGCTTTGGATGACAAAAAAAATAGTACAAGATAAATAATTCATCCTCTAGTGAAAACCTGGTAAACAGGCACCTTGGATAAGTACCATAGTGAAAACTTGGCAAATAGGCGCTATGTGTAGAGACCAGCCTCCATCATTCACTTAGTTTATTTGATCATAGCTTTCCATGACATTCATCTACTATCTTGCCTCCATAATCCATATCATAATCCACTATTATCTGTATCTAAACATCACAAGCCATTATCTCTTATCCATCCATAATTAAAGCCTTTTCACCTGTACCTCTGCCATGTTAGCTCTCGTAGGTTGGACTTCATTGAGGTTAAGATATCATTTGGCACTTTAGCACACTATCCGTATGACCACATTCGTCGTAACATCTTCCTAATAAATCTTCATCACACATTGGGGGCACTTGTTGAATCTTACTTGGAAGTGGATACTCACAACTCTAGCTCATATCATTTTAGAAAAACATCTAAACCAAACACAGAAAGTATCCAAACCAAAGCATAGAAAACTTTTAAAACACAACCAAAAACATCAAAAACATAGAAAAATCCAAAAAAATCAACACATCAAAAATCCAAGCAATAAAGTTGATTATTTGACATCAACCACCAACTCAATAAGCAAGAACTTTATCTCATCTCTATCATTCAAAGCCTTGATCCTGTGGATACAGGGTATGTAGGCAATCTGAGATGTGAAGGAAGCACTCTAATTTAGGCATAGACGATAGCCCTTCTCTCATCTTCTATCTTTCACAACTTACATCATCAATAAACCTAGAACTACATATTCATCATGTCTCATCATTATCGTAAATGTACTTTGATCCCATTGATACAAGGTATGTAGGTAGTCTGGAATACGAAGGAAGTATCTAATATGCAAGCACAAATGATCCACCCCATCTTCATTTTCTTTCATCTCTATCTTCTTATCTTTGATTAGCTCAAGCACTTTAACAAATTAGGAGTAAGCAAAAATCTATTTGTCCGCATGCCTTAAGCCAGCATTTGCTATAGCATTTTATCAACATCTTTAGCCTTCAACAGGATGTAGCTTCCTCTCAACAAGGTGCTAGCTTAATCCATCCAAGAGCACTTAAATTTGGAAAGTGAATGTGATGATAGTATCTTATGTTTTTTATCTTTTGATTTATCTTTTGTTCCTTTCCTATGCCTAATCAAGATTACCTTGATCTATCATATCTTGGTATGTTGTAATGAAATATGAAATGGGGCATGGTCATATTGCTTTCGTATGCTGTGTCTGTGGGATGATCTTATTCTCTTCCTATGTGTATTGGTATCTTGTACGTGTTGGGATTAGCATCTTGCATATCAATATCTTTTGCATCTGAGAAGCTAAACAGTCTCTTATGCATTGAGACTATTCTATGCTAAGACTATTTCCATACATATAACTAGCAAGGTATCAATATGTGTAGTGGAGATAAGCTCAAACCTTTTCTTGTAGCATCAAAGTCCATCTTGGAACAATAGCTACTATTCATATCTTGTGTATGTTGGTTCAACATCTTGACCTCATGCATTTAGACAAGATTGTAGTACGCTAGTTATGCATTGGATACCTTGACACCTTGGTCTTTTATACCCTGGTACATAACATCCATATGCTATATCAAACATAAGGATTGCATTTCTTTATTTTTGAGAAATTACTTTAAAAGCTATCATATCATTTATCCATTTCATTACCATCCTATATAGTCCTCAACCAAGATCAATCATATTTCCTTCATCGTCCTGTCCGCTTTTGTTATTTCCCTTGTCTTCGCCTTGCAAAACAAGTGTGTTAGGCATATATAGGTCCATATCATTATCATAACCTCATTATTATTCATTACCATTATGTGCATAATACATTTCCATTATTACCATTTGCATATTTATATCGTTTGCATAAACATCCATATAAACCATGAAAAATACAAAATGCATATACAACATCACATAGATAATCAACGCCATCATATATCTATATACAAGTCAATATATAAGTGTCTACATATACAACATGCGCTATCCATGAGCCATCAAAATTGTATATACAATTAGCTCATAGGCCTCATCATAATACACAATATACAAGGAAGCCCTGGTGACTATTGGTAGCTCCCTCACCCTATCCACAACCACTGGGTCCTGCACCTGGTCTACCATCTCTAGGAGGCCCCATAATTGAAGCTATAGATCATGATCCTCCTATCCTCTATGAAGCTGAAGGCCCCAACCTACTCCTATAGCTAGGTTGCCTCTGCTCTGCCAGTATTGCTCCATGATACAAGCCTCTATAATACTAGGCCTCACCCTGGGCTCTCCTCACCTCTCCTTGTGATGTGTCAACTACATAGCTAGGTACATAGTGGCCCCATCTATCCCTAATGTAGCTACTGCTCTATCTCTCTCCACCCTCATCGGCTACATCTACTGCACAACCATATCCCTCTTAGCTCTCACTGCCTGTACCTATTGTATAGTTGTGTCCCTCTTGACCCTCATAGCCTGCATCTGTTGCAAAGTTGTATCTCTCTCTGCTATAACTATATGCTCCTGCTACATAGCTACATCTCTCTCTCTCTCTCTCTCTCTCTCTCTCTCTCTCTCTCCTGTCACCCTCACCAATGTACCATCATCATGTCCATCACCTCCCTATCCTCTAGCCTGTAGCTACGCCTGGTCAGCCTAAGCCTACACTCTAGCATGCCTCAATCCCATGACCACCTGGTGTCAATCTATATCCACTCGCCTCAGCCTCATCTGAGCCTGCTACCTCCATCTTAGCTACTGAATCCCAACATCATCACCTCCAAGTACTTGTGCTTGTGGTTGTGGAAGTACCTAAGCCTGTCCCTATCCCTGAATCTCTAGGACAGCTAGTACTATTACCTATACTAGTGGAGCTCATCACTACCTCCACCTAACTGGCCTCTCCAGCCCAATCTCCCCTATCTCCCTAGGCCTCGTCAACCGAGTCAGCCTAGCTATATCCTAGTGTGCATCATAATCTAGTAAAGTCCCCAGATCTATAGGACCATGTCTCTACTGCCACATAACTAGTTGTAGTCTCTCTCTCTCTCTGCCAAAGCTGTATCCACCACTATCTTTGGCCCCCAATCAAAAACCTCTTGTTGCGTCCTCCCAAAAATAGCATCCCCTATTGGTGCTCCCTATGGAACCCCGAATTGTCTCAACACCCTCTCGGGCAAATAGCGCTCTACAATATATATCCTGCAACCAAAAATATATCTAGCTTGCCTAGCATAGACAAGCTCTGCATCCTCCTCATCCCATCTGTCACAACTAAGCCATGGTCTCCATATAAATCTATCCACCTCATCCAATGTTCATCTCCAGTATACTATCCTTCTACGTTATTGATAGGTAAGAGCTCCCCTGTACATCCTCGCATATGGCTCTCCTGCCACTCTAGCCACCCATCCATCTGGCCTTGTCACTGGGATAGGCTCATAAGCCCATACATGCAACACTGACTCTTGTAGACATGCTAGCTCCAAACATATATGCACAATCATGCAAATAATGATACTGCTATCCCAATACACACTCAGCTCATGCATATCTCATCCTATATGAAAACATCCCCTCCATCATAGTCCCCCATCCGACTAGAAATCCTCTCACCCGTCTGTCTCCAACTAGCCATCTAATAATAGCTACCACTACTCATTGTAACCTATCACAAAGCTCTGCAATCCTCATCATTAGAATCTCTGAGCCCTTATCTCCAATGTCTGGAGTCCCAAACAATCACCTGAATGCAACTAGACCCAAGTTAGGATCATAATCTACTCTGTCTCCATCAATCGGGATGCACAGAATCTAGAACACATCCTCCAGTGTAATCGTTGCCTCTCCCGTCGGTAACAAGAATGAACTGTGCTTGCTCCTCCATCACTCAAACAATGATGTCATCAATTCTTGATGTGGCTGCACTGGCTTTAATCTCGACACGTGCTCTAAACCAATGATATCTAAGAATATCTACTCTTTTGCATCCAATGCTCTAACTAATCACAAATCCCTAGGATGTAGTTCTCATGAAAACAATGGTGGTAGTACATCCTGCATCATTTTGCTAACCATATTAGTCTCTTGTACTAAAAATTGACTTTTTGCCGCTAAACACTACATACCTTTACTAAAAGTGACCCACTTTTCTACATGTGCTACCTTTTTTACTATAAGCGAGCCATTTTACTACAAGCGCACATTTTTTTCTTATAAGCGACTCATTTACGATATGCGCACTACTGCTAGTTAAAAGTGACCTAAAACATAATACGTGCTCACTTTGTGCCTATAAGTGACTAGATTTTATCATATGTGCATTTTGCTTCTCTACTTGACCTATCCAACTAGAAGCAACCTCATTTTACCTTAAGTGACTATTCTACACCTATAAGTGACCTATTTTACCATAACCGATTAATTTTCCTAGACAAGCGACCTAAACTTCCTATCTTAAAACTATTCACTTATGGTGACATGTGTGCATTTATTACGCTTTTAACATTAAAAAATCACACATTTAGAATTTTTTTTTACATACTAGTAAGCCTACTCCTGCTGGTCGCCCATGTGTCCTCACTCGCTCGGCATGATGATCACTACTTGGAATCACCATCCTAATAGCTCTCCAACAGTCAAAGCACCAAAACTCTAAGGAGCTCTAGATCTCTATAAGCATTGAACATAAATGAGCCTATTTTCCTTGAGGGACCTACTTATACCCCCTTTCCATACCTTAATTCTTCTATACCAAAGCCTATTTTCTTCTAAACCATCCCCATTCATCCCACCCTCATTTTCTTCATGTCAACCTTGTTTCTAGTCTTTCATCTTATCGCAAGTCAACCCAACCATTCTTGGTTAGCCTGGCTTTCCTCTCGAGGGGGCATTACCTACCAATTACACTCGGGCATAACATTGTTTATCAAGTGAACCATTGTATCTTCTTTGACACAACGTTCTATCAAGCATTGTATCAAAGAGGGGCAAAATGTAGACACTAAAAATTGACCTAGTTATCATTATTGCATTAGCTATCATCTGCATTTGTCTAACACACTTGACCGATTTGCCTATCACTTATTTCTTCTATTAATTAAATAAATTTATATTTATTTAATTAATTCATTATCTATTTCTTCTATTTTCTCTAATCTATAATTAAATAATCTTTAATTATTTAATTATCTCTATTTCTATCTATTTTAATTAAATAAATCTTATTTATTTAATTAAAAATCTCTTCAGAAGCCCACTTTCTAATTAATTAAATAAATTTTATTTATTTAATTAATTTCTCTTATCATTTATCTTCATGAGCTGACATGTGTGCCTCTTTCATTAAAAAATGTGTGGTACTACATCTTTTATTTAATATCTTTCACATGTAATACTTTTTATGTACACTGTCACACATAAGCCTTATCTTCCCTCCACTTGTCATCTACACATTCACCTATGATTATCAATTCATCTTAGCCATTCACATAGCCACCAAATCTCCACCATTGATTGATTTTGGTTGAGGTCTATATAAACACCCTCTCATTCCATACTACAGGGATCCATCATTTTCATAAGAGCCTCTACATTATCACCTTGAGCATATTGAGTACTTTAGCATCCATCTAGCATATTATCACTGTCATCCATCCACCATGGCAGCTTTTATTTTCATAATTGTTCAGTGTTGAGAAGCAATCCACATCATAAACAAGGAATCATATAATCTAGGTGATTTTTTTCTTGAATGGCATGCTTTTCATTTCACTTGGATTCGATTCTTTGATAGTTGTAGGATTAAGTTTTCAATTATATGCTTGATCTTATTAACCTAATTTTTAACTATCACAAATATCCTAAATGAATAAATAAAAAAAGCTCATGTATAAACTGGAGTTACTGTCCTCTTTGCTATGTGTTGATGAACCAAATATTGGGAGCTCCTATCACTAGCTGCATGGACAATTCATGAGATAAAACATATTTATTATGTGTATAATAAACTAACACATCCCCTCTTTGTATTAGAATAATCCAAAAATAAAAATAACTAGTTGAATTTATCTCTTCTATACAAATCTATACAAATAAATTACTTTGTTATGTCTGTACTCTTCAAAATGTGACTCAAGCACAAACATGAATGAGCCAACCTTAATACAACACATGAACCCTCTCCTTGCTATGGGTGACCTCCAAGTCACTCTTGCTCTCATGGAAAAAGCTAGTCAAGCAGAGGCATAACCTAGGGGTGGTTCTATTCTCATGGAAGAAAAATGTCATAGAGAGCGGTTGGCCAGTCTTGAGGCTTGATATGTGTTGATGTTTGTTCTTCTAAGACTGTGATGGTTGAGATAACCCTATTTCCTGAAGGCTCACTAGTTGTCGATGTTCCATTTGGATTCCTTGAGTTCCAATACCTAGATGGGTGTCAATTTTGTTAGTTGATGATGCTTAGGCATTCTATATTGTTGTCAAGTTCTAGTATGACTTGGCGTATGATTTCTGCATTTGGGATGATCCTGAAAGCATGTTCATGCTCTTATACCATTTGAGGTGTTTCTTGTCTAGGATGTATCGACTCTATTTCCTCAAGTATTTCCCTAACCCACTCACCTCTAACTTCTGGGCACATTTTGTTGGCAAGAGACCCTATGTGGCTTCATGAGTGTTGTCATTGATGGCAACAAAGTCCATCCCACTCATCTGCAGCACATAGTATGTCTATACTGGAAGTCTGATTGAAGAGTGTTTCAGTCTGGTGAACAAGAACAGAGCATGCAGTAAGGTCTGACAATCAGGTCCAGATCTCTCAGAGGAAGTATCTCAACAAAGTACGAACTTGGGGAAGCCAAGAGGAGTACCATTACTGCTACATTCTAGAGATTGTGCCTCCAGGGTTGAAAGAATGAAAAGATATGAACATCTAAGTGTTGGGTTCCTGACAGGTAGTGTAGACTAAGGAAGAACTAATCGATAGAGCATCAGACCTTAACCCAGATGAGAAATTGATGGTGATCAAGCTACTTGAGGGATCATTCATGGTTGGCCAACATGATTGATGACTTCTATAGCTATCTCTTTGATACACATCACTTAGTAAGTATGGATTCAGCCGACAGACCAGAGTTTGAGAAAATCTTGAGTATTCCAGATGCTGACTAGAAAGATGTTAAAATCCTTGGTGTGGATATATATACCAGATGGATTTCGATGTGAAGGGGTGTTGTGGGTGATATAGTGTGTGTGAGTAAAGGCAGAGATAAGTGTGGAAGCAACAATACAGGTTTGGTATGTGACAGAACAGCAACACCAAAACAGAGGAAGAATGAAGTGCAGTAGATCAGTATACTGAGCCTAACTGGAACTGAACCTAAGCATATGTGGATGCTTCTCATTAGTTCAAATACCTAGTTACTTTCTATAAAATATTGTAGGTAGTGAGCCTCTTGTGAGTAGTGTGCTTGAGCAATGAGCCCTAATTGGCAAGTGCCATTTTGTACTTCTTATTCTTTTAACAGAGAATACAATCTTGGGTTAGTCACCCCATGGTTTTTCCCTTAACAGGGTTTTCCACGTAAAAATCCTTGTGTTATGTGTGTTGATTTAATTTCCACTCTCATGTTCATTCATGCTTATATGTTTTGATACTACACTATTGTTAAAGAAGAAAAGAAAGTTAAGAAATTTAACATAACTAATTCACCCCCCCTCTCAGTTATCTGCATTGTTTCCAACAATTGGTATCAGAGCTAAGTTCCTCCAAACAGAGCCTGACAGCTTGAGGAAGATCTAGGAATCTGAATGGACATGTATGGTATGACGGAACAACTTCAGTCTTCTCTACATGATCTTGAACAATCTCACTCTGAAGTCAACAACTTTAGGGAAAGACTCAAACAAGATAAAGATTTCATAAATGAACTAAAATAAAAATTGAGTATCTCTATGAAAAAGAGAAAGGAACTACTTTAGCAATTAGCAAGTCAAAGTGAAGCCAATGATACAAATGAAGATCTAAATGAGAAAAACAAGTTATGTGAGAAGCTATAAAAGAGGTCATTATGGTAAGACATGAAATGGAATCAAGGGTTATGAAATTCACCCAAGAAATTGAAGAGAAAAGAAAAATTGAAGATAATCTAAAACAATCTCTCAAGGAGAAGTCAGAAGACTGCCACAAAATGGATAGAATAATCAGGCATCTAGAATCTGATCTTGAAGAAGCTAGAGACAATGAAGAAAAACTTGAGAATCAGATAGACACTCTTAAAAGGGATCTTCAAACAAAAAATAAATACAAAGAGAAATTCAAGATAAGCTCTGCTCAACTTGAAGTTCTTCTTGAAAGCCAAAAGAGGCTAGATGACAAGCATGGCTTGGGATATGAGAAAGGCGAAAGCTCTAAATCTGGTCAGAAGAACTCTGGATCAGGAAATCTAAGGTACATGCCTAGAAGACCTTCAGTAAGGCAACCAAATGCTCAAAGATACCCATCCTTCAATGGATACTGCTACAATTGCAATAACTTTGGTCATAAAGCAAATCAGTGTAGAAGAAGAATGAATCAGAATATTTTATCCTTCTCCGGACAGTGTTTTAACTACAAAAGGTATGGTCACAAATCTCATGAATGTAGAAATATGCAAATAAACAATTCATTCAATGGTAGATGCTTTGCATGCAATAGAATGGGACATATGGCTAATCAATGCAGATTAAGAGGATATCAGTCAAATATGCAAATAAATATAGCTTGCTAAAATTGTAATAGATCCGGTCATATTGCCAAATTCTGCAGAAGTAAGAATCAAGATAAAAGGGGTTTGGTGCATCATAATCAAAATCAAGACAAAGGAAAAGGAAAAATGAATGTGGATGAAGTTAAAAGGGAAATGAACAAGATTTGGGTAAAGAGAAGTACATAAAATGTTGGGGATGGATCCACACCAGAATCTGGTGTTGATATTCCTTCCAAAAACTAAATAGATGAGCTCTAGCTCAGGGGGAGTCACAAAAGAAAACAATTTCCCCCAACCAATCAATTGGTGCCTAAAATTGGCACATGGAGTGTTGTGGATTGAAGAGTTCTCAAAGAGATATCTAAATAACCCTTGGTAAAAATATAAAGATCTGCAAGGAGTTTTGAAGAGGTTAATCATTCAAGATTGATCTGGTTTAACAGTCATCTGGTAAAAGTAGGATTTTCTCAGTTAGATATGATATGATTCAAAATTGAAATATCTTGATTTGCGGATAAATGGAATGATTGGAGAAAGGAAGATAGATTGTCAATTATCACCAAGAATAATTCTGGACCTACATGTTCAACACCTGCTAAGTCAACCAAAGGACCCTGAGGT
This sequence comes from Cunninghamia lanceolata, assembly GCA_027924645.1. Lineage (NCBI taxonomy): Eukaryota > Viridiplantae > Streptophyta > Pinopsida > Cupressales > Cupressaceae > Cunninghamia > Cunninghamia lanceolata. Next base: position 1,559,818 of record BSBN01001427.1, on the reverse strand, counting down.
AGAAAGGTTTGGAACCTTTCAAGAATTAAGTGTGAAAATACATGTTGAATTGAGACAGCCAGAGATGAAAAGGAAAGTGAGAAGGGAAGTGGAGGAAATTGCCAAGAAATATGGCATATCAAAGGAGGTAGTTGATGCCAACAGAGAGAAGGTAGAAAGAGTAGAAAAAGAAAGACAAGAAGTAGAAAAAGAAAGTGTTCCGGTGCAAGACCCCTCTAGGACCATATCCTCAAAGATCTCTGCACCTGCCACTTCTAAGAGCCCAAGATCCTCCAAACCAGAAGCCAAGACATCTAGTGAGGGAGAAAAGAGAACAAAAACCAAGGCCACAAGGTCCTATACAAGTCAGAAGGATGATGAAGAAAATTAGACTGATGAGGAAATTAAGAAAATGAGGAAGAAGAAGAAATCATCAAGTGAATCCTCTACTGGTGCAAACAAAGAAGAAGAGATAGAACAATTTGTTGAAAGGCCTACTCTCTCCATTGATGATGACATCAAGGCAGTTACTGTGGATGGGAATCTGCAACCAATGACAGAATTCTATAATGAGTATAGTGACATAGACCAAAGGATCTTGGAAGAAGCCACAATTAAGTACTTAAACATATATAATAAAGCATTCATTGAAATCATCTCTCTAATCCCCAAGAGTTTAGAGAAAGTACTTGAACTTAGAAAAGACAATGCCAAGGAAAAGGATTTGGAGATCTGGGAACAAATAGCTATTCAGCTCTATCTTTCCATCACTCCAAAACAAATGAACATGATCTTCAAGGATTGCAAGGATGAGTTCCGGAGCAAAGCTAGAATGAACAAGCTTATGCTTGGAGAGACTGATCAGGTGGCAAAAGAGACTAAAGACATCCTCCAGAATGCATATAAAAGATTCAATCTTCCTATTATAGAGGACATAAGTGATGAACCTTCTGCCATGGATGTCGAAGGATTAAGTGCATCAAAGGAAGATTCTACTGAGAAAATTGCAAAAGAGTCAAAGGAGATAGGTGAAGAGAAGACTAAGGACTTGGATTCCTCTATTCCAGAAGAGGAAGTCCATGAAGAAGTAAACATCTCTCTTCTGGATCCCCCAGCAGACTTCAAAACTGAAGGAGAAGAAAGAAAAGAAGATAAAATCAGTCAAGAAGAAGAGGTAAAGGGAAGAGAAGAAGATCAAACAGAGAAGACCCTAGATGATAGTTTTGAGGCTGCAGAAGGAAAGAAGACTCTATCTCTGGCAAGAGACACTATAGAAGTTGTTAAAGACTTCCTGACCAAAGAAATGATGGAATTAGATGAATCGGAGCTATTTCAAGGACCACTCAATTTTGACTCTCTCTCTCTCCGGTCCAGACAATGAAGGTAGCATCTTTTGCTCAAGCCAAAGCAAAAGAAAATCTTCTAAAGTCTCACATGGAAGACTGTGAGTTGATAGAGATTGCATCCGGTGTGTTGAAAAAGATCATGCCATCCTTCTAGAAGGATCTTTCAGCCTCTTCATTCAGTAATTTGAAATCTCTTGTTAATTCTATTAACACACATTTTAATTCTTTGGTGAAATCAACAGAAGAGAAAGTCTAGAAAGAGTTTTTGGGTAAGAGATTCTCTAAAGTACAGGGGCTCATAGCAAATGATAGGAGGAATTTGAATATTGGATTAAAGAGTCCAAAAAATGCTCTTAAAGATGGCGGAGAATTATATAAATTTTGTTTATCTTGGTCCACAACGACAACAAACACTACAAAGAAGGTGGAAGAACAAGAGGGTAAACTATCTAGTTTATCCTAGAATTTTGATCCTCTCACCTCATCCATAATGAATCAAGAGTGCTAGGCTATTGCCACTATAAATGAGATAAAGAGGCTTGAGAAGGAAAAGAAGAAAAGAATAAGCAGAATGAGTGAACTAAGAGGGATAGTTATCCCTAAGTTAGCGGCAATGCATGAGGCCCTAACTGACTCTCAGACCACAGCCCAGACTAGTGATTTGGCAAACTTAAAGAGGGCAGAAGCTTTTGCATTTTTGTTAAGTGGTCACATCTCCATTTTAGACAGGATGAAGCAGAGTTGGGCAACAAAATTTGTCTAGTTGAAAACCACTTTTGCGGATATACTTAAGTTTATGTAAGTATAACTTGTATATATGCGGCTATGCATGGGTTACTTTTTGCAAACTTTGGTGTGTGGATTCCACCCTTTGCCATTGATGTCAAAGGGGGAGTGAGGAGTAGTGAAAAATGTGGAATCTAGCTATGGGGGAGCTCTGGTGAAAGTGTACATAAGATAGAGCATCAGCCAAGGGGGAGTTTGTTATAACACTTAGTCATTTTTCACTAAGTGTTGCCATCAATGCCAAAGGGGGAGATTGTTGGCAAGAGACATTGTGTGGCTTCATGAGTGTTGTCATTGATGGCAACAAAGTCCATCCCACTCATTCGCAGCACATAGTATGTCTATACTGGAAGTCTGATTGAAGAGTGTTTTGGTCTGGTGAACAAGAACAAAGCATGCAACAAGGTCCGACAATCAAGTCCGGATCTCTCAAAGTAAGTATCTCAGCAAAGTGCAGACTTGGGGGAAGCCAAGAGGAGTACCATTATTGCTATATTCTAGATATTGAGCCTCCGGTGTTCAAAGAATGAAAAGATATGAGCATCTAAGTGTTGGGTTCTTGACAGGCAGTGTAGACTAAGGAAGAACTAACTGGTAGAGCATCAGACCTTAACCTGGATGAGAAATTGATGGTGATCAAGCTACTTGAGGGATCATTCATGGTTGGCTGACATGATTTATGAATTCTATAACTATCTCTTTGATACGCATCACTTAGTAAGTATGGATTCAGACGACAAACCAGAGTTTGGGAAAATATTGAGTATTCCGGATGCCGACTAGAAAGATGTTAAAATCCATGGTACAGATATATATACCAGATGGATTTCGATGTGAAGGGGTATTGTGGGTGATATAGTGTCTGTGAGAAAAGACAAAGATAAGTGTGGAAGTGATAATATAGGTCTGGTATGTGACAGAACAACAGCACCAAAACAAAGAAAGAATGAAGTGTAGTAGATCACTATATTAAGCCTAACCGGAACTAAACCTCAGCATATGTGGATGCTTCTCATCAGTTTAAATACCTAGTTACTTTCTATAAACCATTGTAGGTAGTGAGACTCTTGTGAATAGTGTGCTCAGGCAGTGAGCCCTAATTAGCAAGTGCCATTTTGTACTTCTTATTCTTTTAACAGAGAATACAATCTTGGGTTAGTCACCCCATGGTGTTTCCCTTAACAGGGTTTTCCACGTAAAAATCCTTGTGTTATGTGTGTTGATTTCATTTCTACTCTCATGTTCATGCATGCTTATATGTTTTGATATTGCACTATTGTTAAAGCAGAAAAGAAAGTTAAGAAATTTAAGATAACTAATTCACCCCCCTCCTCTCAGTTATCTACATTATTTCCAACACATTCATGTACTTGGATGAGAGAGAGTTGACTAGAGTTGACCAAGAGTTAACATTTTGTTTAATCTTATTTGTGATGTGACCAAAGGTTTTCTATGACTTCACTAGATTATTGACCTTATGATGGTATCAAGTTTTCAATTGTATTTTTAAGTTGACCTTGTGATGAAATCTAGGGATTTGTCTACTCGTTTTGTTTTTATTTTCTTTTTTCTAATGGTTTTTGGGTTTTTGATGTATGCAAGCTAAATGTATGCAAAATGATATTCTTGTTCTTTTTTGATTTGATAATATGACTTAATTACTAAGAATTGAAATATGAATGTAAACCTAAAGTAATTTTGCTAATGCAAACCTAACTAATCTAATAACAACTAATCTAATGTAATGAAATGAAACTACACTATCAATGCATCATCTATCAAGAGTAAAGAAAAAAAGTACTTTCCTCAAGAGTACTTTGATTAGCTAATTACTATGAAAGATTTAAAGAACCTATCATGAATCCGATGCATGCCTAGTGTATCCTCAGAAATCCTTGTATGGAAACTTCTTTCTCCTTTAGAGTAGTGGGGAGCTTCTCTTGGTGACAAGGATGAAGAGAGCAATTGATTTGAAATGGCTTGAGCTTTGAAAGCTAAGAATGAAATTGAGAGAGATAGGAGACCTATGAATGCTATGAAAGCACTATGTGAGCATAATGGATATGGATTGAGAAAAAATTGAGAGCATAAAAATGCTATATGAATATTTTGAAATCGTGGAAAACTATCCTAAACATGAAACAAAAAACACATGAGTCCTACAATGAGCATCAAGATGCTAATGGAGAGAAAAAGTAAAGATTTTTGAATGGTTGCAACAATTAATTTACCTCTCATATTACATATAGGAGGGGGTATTTGTAGGTTGGAAGAGCTCACAAGAGGTGGGATTGATTGGGAAGTTAACATAATTTATTAGAGAGTTAACAGAGTAGATTGAAGAGTGAACTCAATTGATAAGGTAGTGAACTAAGCTTGATAGTTTATCACTCGTGGAGGAAGGAGAGTTAGCATGAGAAGAAGGTAAGATAAGAATAGATAAATGGGAGATACTTATGGGTTATTGGAAGTGAAAAGGTAGTTAAAAATATACTAGGCTCAATCATGGTCAAATAGGCATGCAAACTGGAGCCAAAATGGAGCTAAATTGGAAAGAGAAAATCACATTTAAAACACTACAGGGTCACCCCTTATGATAGTGTAGGTCATCCTTCAAGGATCTAGGGTCACCCAGGGGAGATCTAGGGTCACTCAAGGGGGATTTGGAAATAATAGGGGGGTGACCTAGAAGGATAGGGTTTGGCAAATGGTTTAATGGGCTAGAAATGGTTAGAAAGGGCTAAATAGGATTTTAGGACCTGAAGACTGACTGAAAGTCTTAAGGAAAGTGGTTCACCCTTTGTGATAGGGGAGGTCACCCTTGGAGGATCTAGGGTCACCTAGGGGAGGTCCAAGGTCACCCAGGGGAGATCTAGGGTCACCTAGGGGGATTCAAAAATAATAGGGAGTGACCCAAAAAAGAAGAATAGGGAGACATAATTGATGTGAAGTGATTTGGGAGGTCAATTGAAGGCCTCTAACAAGTTGAAATGGATGAAAGGGGAATAAAGAAAGTATACTTTGCATCTTGTGATGTTGGAGGGTCAAATTGACAAGGTTACAAATTGACAAGAGTGAATTGTCAAACAAAGGAGAAGATGAAGAAATGGGACCTAGATAGATTAGCTAGCTAAGAGGGGAAACACAAACAAGATGAAGAACCTTGATCCACATGTCACCAAGAAGAACCCTTGCTGAGAGGTCATAATTACATGCTTACATGTACATGAACAAGACTATTTATCATCATCAAATTACCATGTAGGACCATTTGCTTTTTTTATTTAACCCCTCAAGGATGGTAGTCTACATGAAGGGCAAGTACCATTCCTGAAATAGGTCTTTCTTGTTGTCATTATCCCTTAATTGTACCTAAAATAACTAGTAATAGTTTGACATTAATGGTATTCAGTAAGTGTTATAATTGAAATGTAGAAATGTGTCGTTGATCGATCTCTTATGTGTACTTGAGTCATCATGCTTCACTAAGGGGACCTACAAGAATGAAAGAATGCAAAACAAGCATGCAAGAGCACCACAAAATGAAAAATTACTTCTAAATGCATTTAAATGATCCAAACTAAGAGAAGGGGAAAGACAAGGAAACAAAAGAAACAAAGTCAAATGGAGATGAAATCACTCACAAAAACTATCAATGGAGAGCTAGCGATGATAGGATCAAGGAGATGGTAGTTGACCTTCCTTATAATGACACTTGAGTATAAAATTCAAGAAAAACCCCACTTTTAGCCCTTTTTTTGTTGTCATTTTTGTCCAAATGAATATTTTATTTTCCAGTTTTGTCATTCTATTGTCTTAGTTTTTTAATTTTAGTTAGTTTTCTACCTTTCGTTTGTCATATTTTGGTCATTTCTATGGTTTTTTGTGATTATTTCACCATCCCAAGGCATGGGGTAGGGTCGCCCCTTTTGACATGTTTGGTCATCCCTAGGGGATCCTTGGTTGCCTAAGGGAGATTCAGGGTCACCCTGGGGAGATTTGTCCTAGTGAAAGGGGTGACCCAACTAGAATGTTTCTAGATGGAATCTTCATGAAATTGATCCATATAACACTTGATTTTGTGTATTTCTTGACACTAACCTCTTTAGTTTATTTCAATTTTTCTAACAATATGTGCTTTTTTGTGGAACTTTGTCATGTTTTACCCTTTTTTGTGTAATTTTCTACATTTTCAAAGATCTAACTTAACATTCCTTATGTTGTGACAAGATGGATGCATTCAATGGAATGTAATGCACAAGAAAGTTTGGTTTTCTGATGTCTATGAGTCTTTTTTCTTCTAGAGATCATTCTATTCTTAGGAAGAAGGTTTGGACCTAATAGCTCAAGTCCTAGTTCTTCATGCTCTACAAATTTTCTATGACATATTGGGATGCAGACACGAATACTTTCAAATTCTCATTGGTATCTAGAGTGTGGACCACCACTCTATATGAAGTGTGTCGCATTCTAGTTGTTCCTATGAGAGAGCACCTTCAACTCCTGAGAGTGAATATGAGAGAGTGAATTTCCTGGGCTACTACAATGGATGTCACTCGGCCTAGAGATCAATTAGGTGTTTAGTTCATTTCAATTCCTAGTCTTGTTGTTTCACCATTAGCAAATGTTCTCATTGGATTGATCTCTTCTAGACTATCAAGGGATAAGGGATCAGTGAGACTCTGATGGTGTTGTACACCATTCATTTAGAGACTTGAGTAGGGTACTATGTTTGCATGGGGGATTGATATCCTTACCATGGTCTATTGAGATCTATACCGTATTTCAAGGTGAGGGGAACTTGCCTTCAAGCATCCTTCACTGATCATTACATGGTTTATGAACAAATTATTCCATATTAGAGAGATGTTCCACTCCCAAATCCTAGATTATTGAGAGCTATGTGACGGGACCGTATGGATCCTTTCGATTCTTCTAGACACACCATAGCCACTTTTATTCCTGCCAATTTTATTTGTGATCCTTATACTTGATTTGTGATACAAGAATGGCTTGCTTGAGTCTCATCAAGTTGACTGAGTACCTCAGAAGTTTGGTGAGGACTTTCCATAGGACTTGCCCCCAGTTCAGACTTGTTATAGGTCTACTCAGGAAATAGTGGATGTTCAGCACAAGGCATCCTTCTAAACCCTTTCAATTCCTAGTGTTCTCATTATGAGGCATGTTTGCATGCTAAGATAGAGATGTGTGAGGCCTACCTTTTCTCAAAGATTAGTGGTTGTCAAGGAGGAGCTTGAAGACTCCTCAAATGAAGATTATAATCCTAAGAGAGAGGAGGATGATGAGGCTAACATAAAGGGATATGGAAGGATTTCATCCAATAAGGAGGTGTCTATACCTCCTACAAATGGTCCTTTGTCAGACAATCCTTCACAAAAAACTAAATATCCTTGTAAGAATACTTCCCTCTACTCACTTCTTTGTTTTCATGAACCTAATCCTTGACTAACACTTCTTCTTTTACTTCCCCATAGGTACTATAGATGGATGAATAGATCTCTTCCATGATGCTTCATTGGATATTATTTTCCCTGTCATTGATCATCTGAGAGAGACTCTACTTGTTTATGCTCACATGCCTTCTCTAATGAGTCATCATACTGATATCCTAACTCATACTTATTACATGGGTCAAGAGATCACTTCCTTTCAAGAAAGGATTTCTACACTTGAGGGTGAAAATTTTATTCTTCAAGCAATGGCTAACCTTAGGGGTCACAAATAGGCTTCATGGATTGAAATAGCTAGTCTTTCTCATTCATGTGCTCCTAGTAGGGTTCCTCATTCTCATAGGACTCACAGGGTTTCTGATACTACAAGTAGTTGTAGGAGATCTAGAAGTAGGAACCCTAAATGTTCAATTGATCAAAATCATCCTTAAGGTCCTAGAGAGTCTTAGATTTCATTTTGCCACCTTGCATGGGGAGACTTGCACAATTGGGTGCACATCTTCTTATGAACTCTTTGCTATTTATTTCTATTCATCTTTAAGTTCTAATATCATATGCCCACATATTTTATCTCTTATGCACATGGAATGTTGAATTTTTTGGTTATTAACAACACAATGGTAATGCAATATTTTTTTGATCTTCTTCTAGAATATATGTTTAATGAAATGCATGGATGCAAGGACATATATAGGTACAAGTGTAACACATTTATATTTCTATGACCTAAGGGATTGTGAGTTGACTTGGTATATAGAGACATATTGATCTTGGGATAGGATTAGGGAATCAAGTGGGAATAGGGAGGAGATGAAATGTTCTTGATTTTGGTCTTTGCAAAAGGCTAGACACTAATCCTTATCTAGATACAATATTTTGACAAGATTTTAACTTAGAAAAGAAACAAATTTTATTAGTACCTTCTACAATTAGATCAAAGATGGCCAACAGGATAGACCTAGGGTAAAGGAAAGGCTCCAAAGTAGAATATGGGCCTAAAGAAAGTTAGACTCTTGGATTTGCTAAGCTAGTGTGTGTGTGTGTGCTTTGTACCTTTCTTTTTATTTTCTCTAATAGATGTCACTCTCATATCTTTGAGCTTAGATTTATCTCCACTTGAGATTATGGATATCATCAATCTTCTCTTTCTCACTCCTTTTTTGTATTTTTATTTTTTTCACTCTTTTTTTGCATTTTGTAATGTGTCACTTGAATCTCTCGTTTTTTTTATGTTTTTGATGTTTTTTTTTTATTTTGGTACTTTGATACTTTACTACTCTAATGATTATTTCCTATGATTTCTCTCCCTTTTGCCCTCACACTCTTATTTTTTGATCTCTCTTTTTTTATTCACTCATATTTTCTTGATTGCTTTCAACAGAGTTATGATCCCGCAGGTGTTTTTTGCTAGGAAAGATAAGGGGATAAGTGCCACCCAAGGTTTTAACCATCTATTCAGACTTCCCTTCTACTAAGGAGGAATGGGGAAGGTCTACTTGCAATGTTATATTGAGTACTATAAGTTTGAAGACTAACTTTGCTTAGACTTAACAACATGGTTCGTTAAGACCAGGATTAGTGTGAAGATAAGAGCTAGGCTTTAATTTATAATCATTAGGAAATGTAAATAGGGGATTAGTGATAAGTGGTAAACTAATTATCAGGGATCTGTTGTGATGTTCACAACACACCCCATTATGCTCCTTAGCAAAATGGGGACCCCTGCTGATGTTTGCTTTTTGTTTCTGCTTGTGTTTTTTCTGCTTTCTGGCGGTCTGGTAAAAATGAAGGTCAGGTGCATCATCATCATGATATTGCATGAGGTAGGTCATCATCATGAGGTCAGTTTTTCAAAGTTCTTATTTTGTTTCTATGACCTCATATTTTGAAAGAGCTTGAAATTCCATGCAGGTTTGCCTTTTACTTCACTTGAAAATTCGTCTATATGTGAAAGTTATGCATGGTCAAAGTTTTGGTCAAACCTGATATTCGCAGGAGGATCATCATATTTTTGTATCCTAAGTCATGTTGACAGGATCATCATGATCTTGGTCTATCACCCGATAAAAATCATGCAGTCGCAGCATCCGGACGTCAATCTTAGGTGGTAGTATCCTTTACCCGTCAAAAAGCCTTAGACGCATCGTCAGCATCATGATTTCTTTTAGGAGGGTCATATTTTATAACTTGGTTTTGCTGTATAAGGGACATCATCATCATATTTGAACGCCCCCCCCGATAATATCCTGAAGTTCGAATATCATGATGACATCAGCTTTAAGTCAGGGTAAGTTCTCCTCGTCGAGTGGTCTTTTGTATCGCGAGCATCATCATGATATTTCAACATTACCTAATCTTATAATATCATGCTGATCACCCAGACTTAGCAAATCCACCTTCGGCATATTTGTATGCGCGTATTATAAACCTATCGCAAGGTCATCATCATGATATTTGCTGAAGTTTGAATTATGATGATGATGACTTCATATTATCCTGATCTTTCACAAGAGGGTCATATTCGCTGAAATTCGCTAAGTGATGGAGACATCATCATGATAATTCGACAAAGAGGATCATCATCTTCATATCCTCCTGATCTCCGGTTAGCGAATATCATGACGATCACCCTATCTATTCAGAAGAGGGCGATATTGCATTTCTCAACATCATGATCATATTTTACAATATCACCCTAGCGCAAATATCATGATGACCAACTCATCCTTGTGCTTCGAAAACGAAATATGATGATGATGTCATCATCATATTTTTATCCTGTCATATTGTCAAGATCATCATGATCTTGTTTGTTCGCCCGATATTTCGTAAAGTCCTCCTGCCGATGAAATACAACCTTTTTGCAAGTATCCTGATGATCATCATCATCACATTTTCCCTTCGGCAAGATTTTTCCCAAACATGATCCGGTTGGCGAAATATCATGATGACGTCATGTTCAAGTTTACGAAGGCCCGAATATCATGATGACGTCATGTTTTAAGTTTACGAAGGCCCGAATATCATGATGACATCACCATCATCTTTCCTTTCCTCAGCAGCATGATTATATCCATATCCTCCCTTTCTTCTTCAGCATGAAGATGATGATGATGTTGTTCTTTTCCCCGATATGCAGAAGCGAAACATCATGATGACATTCATCTGGATCTTCAGGAGGGAATGCATCATATTTCCAGAATATCATGATGATGGGGTATATCGACTAACCTATTTTTTGACGCACCAACAGGGATATACATGCCGGTGGGTGGGAAATGAGGCGGTGGACATTTTAAAGTGTTTTTTTTGGCGCCTCTGGCATTTTTCGGTTAGCGATAGTTGACCTGATCAATTTTGAGCAGTCTGAGCGCATTTTGGACGCGTTTTGAGAGGATTCTGGATCCGATTTTCTCCATCTTGCGCAGTCACCTGGATTTAAACGCTTATTTTATTTCCTGCTGTTTTTATGATAAATGAAATACTTATTGCTTGTCTTGTCTTGCAGGCTTGCAGTTGAGGAAGCAGCTGGAAGGTCAACACAGTGACTTCATGGAGGTAGAAGATCTGATCTCAGGAGCAAGAAGATAAGGATGAAGTGCGAAAGTCAAAGCCATTCAAGTAAAGAACAAGGTTGCAGCTGGCGGCGTTACTACAACAGACAAATAGAAGTTATTGCCCAGCTGCCGGAACTTCTCAGAAGGGGTAATATTTCACCCAGATTTGACACTGCTCAGAGATATTTTGAGAACTGGTTCACCTGTATTTATTGCTGTAACCAGGGGTTTGAACCAGGGGGTTCAGTTAGGTTTTTTTGCTGTAGTGAGGACAATCAGAATGTTATATATTGTGCCTCTCTACACTGTAATACTTGACAACAGGGGCTACAACAGGGATTTTAGGAAAGCAATAGTGGCTACAACAGAATTTCTTTTCTAGGAAAACACAGCAAGTTAGCTTAGCATAGTTTAGAAGTAGAAGAAGGAGGTCGCCTGTTTGTCTGCAGTAAGGTGCGCGTGGAATGTCTGGCTGCCTTACTGTATCTGTAAAGCTTGTAAGTTCTCTGTAGTATGATCAATGAAACTAAGAGTCATTCTTACATTGTAAATCATGTATGGCTATTTGTTTCTAATACAATAGAATCTGGAGTTCTGCATCTATCTTCTGAGTGTTCTCCTGCTCTTCTTTGTGTTTTGAAATATCTTCTTTGAGAGCTTGCAATTTTAAATGTATGTTTGTGAAAATGCTCAGAACTTACATTTAGGGTTTTTACTGTGGATTTGATCAAACTACTGTGGTATTTACATAGTGCATAACAGAAACACTTAGATCCTTCGGTAGATTAGATGAAGTATAGATTAGATCTTTCTAACTTTTCCCAACCCATCTGAAATATTTAGCTGAAAACGTAGAAATCTAAAGGAGATTGTCTCAAATCTGAAGAAGCATGCATAACAGAGTCTAAGTAGACAGTTTTCATAAGTACATAAAGAAGGAAGCTGCATAAATCAAGAAAACCATCTGAAACTTGCAGCACAGTAGCACCCTTATGCAAATGAATAGAATATTTGTTGAAATCTCATGATCTTTTTGCATATTCTTAGGCCAGTAGACCACAAAATAAACCTAAACTACGTAAGGCCCCTTGAACATTACAGCTTCACATTGACCAACTGAACTTGACCAACCGAACCATTGTAGACTTGGGATTAGTTGAATCACCAAATGATTCCTTCTCATCTTTCAAGTATAGTTACAGTTCATGTCATGTGAATTTTAACTTATTGTTATGATTGCATCAAAACAATCATCAACAGGATCTAAAAGGATCAAAGGGTCAAACTATACCTAAGCAACTTTAGACTCCTTACTAAGACAAAAATCAAACAAGATCATGACACTCGCACAATGCATGATGGAATAGAATGAAGAATGAAAAATTTTGAATTTTCATGATTTTATAATTTTTATTTTATTTTTTTTGAGATTATTTTATTTTTTGAGATTTTTTTTTTTTTTGAGATTATTTGATTTTTTTTGGAGTATTTTTTGGGTTTTTTAGACATAATATTTCTTGAGGTGGAAGGCATTAACCATCTCACCAAACTCTTCACCTTCCATAGTGCACAAAAGGTACACACCATTTTTTGACATTTTCCTTGATCATATTGGGGCCTATCCAATTTGGCCTAAACTTACTTCCTTCTCCAACTCTTTTTTCAATTAGGTTGTCAATTCTAAGTACTAAATCTCCAATTTGGAAGGGTCTTGGGATAAATTTCTTATTATATTGCTTCTTGATTCATGCAAGATAGGAATTATGTCTCTGCATAGTTCTTAGTCACCTTTCATCCATCATTTCTAATTCTTCCAATTTGACCACACAATATTCTTTGATATCTAACAATCCTTGCAAAGATACCCTTAAGGTTGGTAGTTCAACCTCTAAAGGTAAGACTACTTTCGATCCAAAAGTGAGGGCATATGGTGTTGTCCCGATGGGCATGCATATGCTAGTCCTATAGGTCCAAATAGAGGGGTATAATTACAAGTTCTAATCTCTCTTAGAATCTTTCTCAATTTTTATCAAAATTTCTTTTTAGAGTCTTGTTGGTTGCTTTGGATTGTCCATTTCCTTGAGGATAATATATCAATGTTAAGTTGTGAATGATATAGAATCTTTCACATAACTCTTGAACTTGTAGATTCTTAAATGAAGAGACATTATCTATCACTATTACTAGAGGGATTCCGAACCTACATATGGTCTAATTCAAAATGAATTTAGTGATCACTGCTCCTAAAACATTCGTTAAAGACATTTCTTCCACCCATTTGTTGAATTATTATGTTGTTGTGATAATGTTTATGTGTCCATCATTTGAAGGTGGAAAGATGTTTTCCACCAAGTCCAATCCGCATGTGGAGAAGGGCGGAGGAGTGACTATTGATTGCAAGTCCCTTATTGGTGTATGATGTCCATGTGCATATATTTGACATTTTGGACACCTTTTCATAAATTTGATTGCATCTCCTTCCAAGAAAGGCCAAAAGTAACCAAGCCGATGTATTTTTATTGTGGTAGCATGACCATTGAAATGTCCTCCAAAAATCCTAGTATGGCACTATTCCAAAATCTTATGTGTTTCTTCCTCATCTAAACAATGGTTTTGGATACCATCTAAAGCTCTTGGATACAAAACATCACCAATCAAAACATACATTGAAGAAAGGACACATAAATTTATTTTTCCCAAAGGAGTCATGATTTCAGGGTAAGCCTTATTTTCTAAATAGTTAACATCCTTGTACCAATATGAAGAAGAATATATTTTTTGAGGTTGATTGCATATATTTGCTCATCTAGGAAGTCTTCATTTATTGGTTCCTCTTGGGGAACATGATTATCTGCCAACAAATCAGCAATTATTTGTCCTTTGATAGATTTATGGTTGACATAAGTTAACTCAAATTCACTCAACAATGTTAAGAACCACCCTGCTCTTCTAGACAACATAGGTTGTTTTAATAAGGTTCTCATTTGTTCTGATCATATGATGACTCTTTTTTATTGATTGAACATGTAATGGTGCAATCTTCTTGTAACAAACACTATGGCCAAACATTTTTTTTCAACCTACATGTAACAAGTAGCATTAAGCTAATGAAATATATTACCCTTTCTCTTCCATCATCTTCCTAAGCCAACATACAGACTATTGAATTTTTTTTCTCTAAAGTAGAGGTTAAAAGGTTTGTCATGTCTAGGTGGCATAAGTGTTGGTGGAGTTAAGAGGAATTTTTTCACTTATAATTCAAAGTCATTTTAATAGTCTACCATCCAAGTTATCTTGGTTTATTTCTTTAATAGTTGATTGATGGGATGGATTTTAAAAGTCATGTCAGGTATGAAACATCGTATAGTGTCAAATTGTCCCAAGAAAGTTCTTACCACAATTTTACTTGTTTGTGGACTGGCATTCAACATTGCATTTACTTTTGTAGGGTTTACTATTGGAATTAGACCAGATAACTGAGAGGGGGTGAATCAGTTGTTCCCAAATTTAATCTTTTCTTCCTTTTAATCTTCTTTCACAATTTACAAGTTGATTAATGATGTAAACATTAAAGCATGAAACAACATCACATAAGAAGAAACATAATCAACACATTTGACACCAAGATTTTTGACGTGGAAACCCAGTTAAGGGAAAACCCATGGTGGGTGTTAGCCCACAAGATTTGTACCCTATTAAAAGTACTCAAAAAGAATGGGAAGGCACTTGTCTTTGGCCTCACTACCTAGAGCTCACTACTCAAAAGAGAGGCTCACTGCCTACAAGAAATTTTAGTTTAACACAAGAACAATTAACTGAGAAATAGCATCTATTTTCATGCCTGGTTCAGTTTCATTGAATGCTCATAAAACTTTTGTTCTGCTTCTGAACTCTTCTTCACTAACTCTTCACTCTATTCTTCGTTTGTTCTTCTGCTCCTCCTCTTCTTTGTTCTACTCCTGATTCTTTCTTTGGATTTATTTCTTTCACTCAAGGATGATTTTCCACGACTCAACTACACTCATTTATATGCTTCATCAACCTTGGAATAAACATCAAGGTCGGCACACCAAACATCTTACTTAATGCAAATCACTAAGCTATCGACCAAACATAGCTAAGACTTGAATCTTTTTTCAACAACATGCCACGCTTAAGAGAATTGCTTCTGGAACATCTGCAATATGCTTGAATCATCCAGTCAGTCAGGACTAGGAAGAAGAACAACACCAAGAATGAAATTTTCACCAACAAGCTCAAACTTCAATACAAACCTCCAACATAGCAGTCACATGATCTAGAGACCTCCACAAGCACAATGAAATCAACAAAAACATCTGCACTCCTCCAAATCATTAGAATCACTTGCATCTTCATCTGGAACCTCAAGAATACTATCTGTCATGACTGTCATCTTAAAAAGATTTCTTGCGGACCTCCAAACCATGAACCACTTGAATAGGTTTAACATAGTTACTTTCCAAACATGCCTCTAGATCCATAGATCATTATTTGACATATCTAGAAAGATCTAGACCACTTCTCTGCCACTCTGTCTCTTCTGAATACTACAAAACTGGGTCTACTTAGATGGCCATAGTTTCTTCAAATCTTCATGTGGACCTCTCAAATCATGACTGGAGCTACTTCACACAATCTTATATACTGCCATATGATCCACATCCATTGATCTTTATTAATTGTCTCAATATCCTCAACATTCCAGTCTTCTAGTCAGGCAACAAGATAGGATATAGTTGACACCAATGTGATGAAGGGGGTAAATCACAAAACACACAATAAAAAATATTAAACATAGCAAATAGAACTTTCTTTTATTGAACTGGCCAACTCATTACATTACAGAAGCTCGATTACAATCTGAGGATGAATCCCCTACTGGCTACAACACATTACAGCTTTCCCAACCTCAAGACTTTAGAATCTTCATCCTTCTGTAACCCCAAATTAGCTAGGGTTTCTATTTTCCCCCCTATTCTGGACTCTACACTGGCCCCCCCTAACTCTACCTTATCCAGGGTTCCCAAAATAGTCATAAATAACACTTTTTTGGCAGCCTCCAGCTAAATTTCAAAATTTGCAACTCCCTCCAAAAGTAGGTCAACTTCCGGGAAGCATAACTTTTGATCCGGGTGTCCGATTGACGAACTGTTTTAAGCGCCAGAAAGCTCGCGATGTGAACTATCATGCTGGAAATCCATAAACAGATTTTTGTCAACTTTTCAAGATGTTATGAGAAGTTTTAGTGCCTCATATCTCGTTCCGTAAATTTTCAGGGGCTTTTCAGAAAACAAAAACTTTAATATCTTTTAGCTCACAAATGATCTTTGCCTGCTTCCTTCACCAAAGGTCTTGTATTTTTGTTATGTAATTTTCTGAAAGTTTTTGCTTCATTATGTGCCCAAATGCAAACTTTCTAAAAATAGCAGGTACACTTTCCTAAATAGGCAGGTCGCTATTTTTAGCAGTTTTGGAAAAACTGAAAGTCCTACATTATTATTCTGGATATTATGGAGCCAAAAACACTAATTATGGGAAGAAATGAGAACAACTACAATGGTTTTGAATTAACTTCTTTTTGGGTGATGCAAGATTGCCCTTACGCCTCTAGATGCTCCTGCATCAGACACCTAGGGTAATTTGAGAAGTGACCCTGTCACGTCTCATGTGTTTGTGTGAGGAAAACCCAAACAGTCAACCTCTGCCTTAGACAACCAAGAAGAATCTTCAAAAGGCCTTCCTTTCCATTTCACTAGATATTCTTCATATTGCCTGTTTCGAGTGCTCCTTCCCACATGGCTATCCAAGATCTCTTCTATCTCCTCTATTGAAGTAGATGCTGGAATACTCCACTGCACTTCTATTGGTCCATCCTCTGTTCCACCTTCATGATATTCTGATAAATCAGCAATGTTGAAAACAGAGGAAATATTGATCCCACTCGGCAGCTCTACCTCATATGCATTTCCTAAATCATGCTTCTTCATGATTCTGCATGGTCCAAATTTCTTCATTTTCAACTTATTGTATGTTCCAATTGGGAACCTTTCTTTTCTCAGGTGAACCATGACTTCATCTCCTACCTGGAATTCCTTATATCTCCTCTTCTAATCTGCCTTAGCCTTGTACTGAATATTCATTTTATTAATGTGCTTTCTCACCTCTTCATGCAAATTCTTTAGATATTTTGCAAAGTCTTCAGCTTCGGCACTTGTCTTTTCTCTGTTGTCCAGCTTCCTTAACTCATAAGCATTTCTTGGGCTATTGCCATATACAATTTGGAATGGTGATTTACCAGTATTCCTATTGACAGAATTGTTGTAAGTAAATTCTACCTATGGTAAAATCAAATCCCATCCCTTGGGCTTATCTCCTACCAAGCATCGTAGTAGGTTACCCAAACTCCTATTCACCACTTCAGTTTGTCCATCAGTTTATGGATGGTGTACAAAACTGAACTTCAAGTCTGTCTTCAACTTCTTCCACAATGTCCTCTAGAAATAACCAACAAACTTGGTATCTTGGTCTGAAACTATGCTTTTTGGTAGACCATGTAGTCTCACCACTTCCCTGAAAAATAACTCTGCAATATGAACAGCATCATTAGTCTTCTTACAAGGAATAAAATGTGCCATTTTTGAGAATCTGTCCACCACCACAAAAATAGAATCATGTCCTCTCTGTGTCCTTGGTAAACCAAGAACAAAATCCATGCTAATATCATCCCATGGCTTCTCTGGTACAGGTAATGGTTGATACAACCCTGAATTCTGAATTGTTCCTTTTGCCATCTGACACACTCTGCAACTCTGCACAAATTTCCTCACATCTTGTTGCAACTGTGGCCGATAATAATTTTCACCAATAATAGCAATGGTCTTATCTCGACCAAAGTGTCCAGCCAATCCCCCACTATGCTTCTCCTTAATCAGGTTCTCTCTCATGGAACTCCTTAGAATGCACAACTGGCTTCCTCTAAACAACATGCCATCTTGGATAATGAAATCCAACCATTTTGTCTTGTCCAAAGTAACAGGTTCCAAACAAGCTTTCCAGGCCTCTGCAAAATCTGGATCTTCAGGATACAAACATTTGAGCTCATCGAACCCAACAACCTCTATCTTCATTTCTGTCAATAAATTTTGCCTTCTGCTCAAGGGATCTACAACTTTGTTGGACTTCCCACTCCTGTGCTTCAAAACAAAAGTATAGCTCTGCAAAAACTCAACCCATTTTAAGTGTCTTTGATTTAACTTTCCTTGACTATTAAGATACTGCAAAGCCTGATGATCAGTATATAAAACAAACTCCTTTGGCAACAAATAATGTCTCCATTTCTTCAAAGCCTGAACTATTGTATAAAACTCCTGATCATAAACAAAATACTTTTTCTTGGCATCTTTAAGCTTCTCACTAAAATAGGCAATGGGCTTACCTTCTTGGCTTAAAATAGCTACTATACCACTACCACTAGCATCACAATCTACCTGAAATACCTTATTAAAATCTGGAAGTGCCAAAATAGGTTGTTCTACCACTTTCTATTTCAATGTATCAAAGCTCTTGTCTGCTCCTTTAGTCCATCTAAACTCTTTTCTATCCCCTCTCATTGTCTCAGTTAGGGGTGCACAAATGCTACTGAAACTCCTGATAAACTTTCTATAAAAACTTGTCAAACCATGAAAAGATCTTACCTCTGTGACACTCCTTGGTGTAGGCCATTCAATGATAGCCCTAACTTTTTTTGGGTCCATCTTAAGACCTTCTTCTGAGACAACAAATCCTAGGTACACCAACTCCTTCTTTGCAAAACTACATTTCTTCAGAATAATGAACAACTTCTCCTCCCTCAGCTTCTCTAGAACTCTTCTGATATGCATCAGATGCTCATCCCAAGTCTTACTGAAAATCAAAATATCATGCAAATAAACAATAACAAAACTTCCCAAAAATTCCTTTAGTACCTCGTTCATGAGCCGCATGAATGTGCTCGGTGCATTGGTTAGCCCAAATGGCATGACTAACCACTCATACAAACCTTCCTTTGTCTTGAAGGATATCTTCCATTCATCTCCTTCTCTGATACGGATCTAGTGATATCCACTCTTTAGGTCAATTTTTGTGAAGTACTTGGCTCCACTCAAAAAATCCATGATGTCATCCATTCTTGGCAATGGAAATCTATACTTGATCATTATCTTATTGATGGCTCGAGAGTCTGTACACATCCTCCATTCTCCATCCTTCTTTGGTGCTAGTACTGTAGGTACCGCACATGGAGTTAGGCTCTCCCTTATCAGTCCCTTCCTCAACAACTCCTAAACTTGTCTGTTCAGCTCTTCATTCTCTGTAGGAGTCATTCTATGGGTTACCTTGTTTGGCAAACTAGCTCCTAGTATCAAATCCATTTGATGACTTATCTTCCTTACTAGTGGTAAACCTTCTGGTACATTATCAGAGATAATGTCCTGGAACTCTTCCAACATATCTAAAACTTCTGCTAGTACATCTTCACAGTTCTCTTGACTAATCTTAGGAATCAATACAAAGCAATGACGCTCATGCTTCATACCCTCCAAAAATTTCCTACCATCTACCAAGCAAATTCTGGCATTACTACATACTTTTTCTTCCACCTCCTTCAAGGGCTTCAATTTATGACAAAGTCCATCTTTTGTTAGGGAATATGTGTTTGCACGGCCATCATGGACAACGCTCCTATCATACTGCCACGGCCTTCCCAACAACATTGGACATGCATCCATCGGTATGATATCACACAGTACCTCATCATGGTAGTCCCCAATCTTGAACTTCACTAAACACTACTCATTTACCAAAGCTCTATGGTCTTTTTGCAACCATGCAATCTGATATGGATGCGGATGCTTTCTTCTTGCCAACTTCAACTTGTCAACCATCTCTTCTAAAACTAGATTATCAGTGCTTCCACTATCAATAATAATATCACAACACTTACCTTCACATTTGCACCTTGTATCAGAATGCTCAGACTGTGTATCTTCATCTACATGTGCAACTCATGCATTACCTTCAAGTCTCCTATTCATCCTTCCTTGATGTTGCGGACACTCATATGATCGATGCCCTTCTTCTCCACATTGGAAACAGGTTCCTTTGAAACCTCCTCTTCCAGGTCCTTGCCTAGGTCTACCTCTTCCTCTTCCTCTTTGCTCACCATTGTTCTGGTCACAAGGACGGTAGGTGTTATCTCCTCTCTGATTTCAACTGGTGCCAACTTCTTCACTTTTCTTTGCATCTTCATTTCAGCCCCCATAGGGTCTTCCAACAGTCATTCTGCCTTGACCTCTTCCCCTTTGCTTGTTGTCAAATCTTTTATTCAGCTTCTCTTCCACCTTCAAGGAAAACTAGTATGCATCTTCTATGGTGGTCATTCTGACCAAGCTCAGCTCCTCCTGAATACTCAGCCTCAACCCATTAATGTAATAGGCTACCTTTTCCTTGTTGGGCTTTGCATGGCCTGTCCTGATAGTAATCTTATAAAAGTCTTCTATATACTCCTTAATAGACTTGTTACCTTGCTTTAGTCCTTGCAGCTTCTTCAACAACTCCATCTCATAGTCCACAGGAATGAACTATTTCTTTAGTTTCTCCACCATCCGATCCCATCTGGTGTTCTTTCCTTTTCCTTTTCTGTTCTTCTCTAATTGGACCTCCTTCCACCAAATACTGGCATGGCCCTTCAACTTTATTTTTGCAAACTTGACCCGATCTGGGTCCTCCACATCTTCTTACTCGAAATACTCCTCCATGTCATTGATCCAATCAATGAGCTGTTCTGGATTCAAATCTCCAGAATATGTAGAAACTTCGATTCTAGGCCTCTTTCCAATCTTTGAAATAGCCCTCAACAACCTAGCCTCTGCAGGATCTCCTACAGCTTCTTGTTCTTCCTCAGATAGCTCCTCTTCGGCTTCATCTTCGCTTTCTTCTCTTGTTCTTAGATCAAACCCTCTTCACGGCTCCTCTTGCAATGCATTGATTTGCCTTTGTAGGGATCTAAAACCCTCTTCTATCAAAGCATTCCTCCCAACATGATTTCTTCGTGGAGGCATCTTGGTCTCTACAGCAAACCCACAACCTTAGGTCCTGGTGCAAACTGCCTCATGGTCGGCGATCTGTCTACACACTCAAGAACCCTTGCTCTGATACCACTTGATGAAGGGGGTAAATCACAAAACACACAATAACAAATATTAACCACAACAAATAGAACTTTCTTTTATTGAACTGGGCAACTCATTACATTATAGAAGCTCGATTACAATCAGAGGATGAATCCCCTACTGGCTACAACACATTACAGCTTTCCCAACCTCAAGACTCTAGAATCTTTAGCCTTTTGTAACCCCAAATCAGCTAGGATTTCTATTTTCCCCCCTATTCTGGACTCTACACTGGCCCCCCTGAACTCTACCCTGCCCAGGGTTCCCAAAATAGACATAAATAGCACTTTTTTGGTGGCCTCCATCTAAATTTCAAAATTTGCAACTCCCTCCAAAAGTAGGTCAACTTTCGGGAAGCATAACTTTTGATTCGGGTGTCTGATTGACGAACCGTTTTAAGCACCAGAAACCTCACGATGTGAATTATAACACCAAAAATCTGTAAACAGATTTTTGTCAACTTTTCAAGATGTTATGAGAAGTTTTAGTGCCTCATATCTCATTCCATAAATTTATAGGGGCTTTTCAGAAAACAAAAACTTTAATATCTTTCAGCTCACAAATGATCTTTGCCTGATTCCTTCGCCAAAGGTCTTATATTTCCATTATATAACTTTCTAGAACTTTTTGCTTCATTATGTGCCCAAATGCAAACTTTCTAAAAATAGTAGGTACACTTTCCTAAATAGGTAGGTCAGTATTTTTAGCAGTTTTGGAAAAATTGAAAGTCCTACATTATCATTCTGGATATTATGGAACCAAAAACACTAATTATGGGAAGAAATGAGAACAACTACAATGGTTTTGAATTAACTTCTTTTTGGGTGATGCAAGATTGCCCTTACGCCTCTGGATGCTCCTGCATCACAATGGCAACAAGAATATGTTGACATCAATGACAACACCAATTAGGCACATATTTGCAACAATCTCCCCTTTTGTCATTGATGGCAACATATGATGTGAAAAACTAATTCAATTATCAAGACAAGAGCTTCTCCCCCTTTCACTTATCACTTCTACAACCACTATCTTCACTACTCCCCCTTTCACCGACAACTAGTTTTTCACATGACTTCTCTCTCCCTTTGACATCAATGGTAAAGGGCACATATTTGCATTCTTTTCTCCTTAGTTTTGTTTCAAACCAAACTCAAGAGTTACATGCAGACTACTCCCCCTAAGTAGTGCTTCTTTAACATTAATACAGATCACAAGATATGACTATGAATTCCACCAGACTGATGCACTCTAGTGCATCTTAATTCTGATCAGGAGGGGTCATAACCCCTAACTTCTCTCTGAGAAACTCAAAAGTATCCTTGAGAAGAGGCTTAGTGAAAATATCCACAATCTAATCCTTTGAAGACACAAACTCCAACTTGACTTCATTCTCATTTACCTTCTCTCTTAAGAAATGAAACTTGATGGATATGTGCTTTGTCTCTGAATGCAACACCAGATTATTTGAGATGTTAATTACACTTGAATCATAGAAGATTGTAACAGGCTCCTCAACTACCACTCTGATATATTTCAACATTTTCTTCATCCACAAAACTTGAGTGCAATTACTTGTTGTAGCTATTGCCTCTACAGTAGAAAGAGATATTGCCTCTTACTTTTTGCTCAACCAAGAAACCAATCTATTTCCCAAGAAGAATGCACCACCACTAGTACTTTTACTGTCATCCACATCTCCTACCCAATCAACATCTATATATGCATGAAGAGTGAAGTTATTATCCTTTGGATACCATAATCCATAATCAATTGTTCCCTTGAGATATCTAAAAATTCTCTTGACTACCATAACATGGGATTCTCTAGGATTAGCTTGAAACCTAGCAATAAGCCCAACTGCATTCATGATATTAGGTCTGGTGTAAGTCATATAGAGCAATCCTCCAATCATTGTTCTATACCTTTTCTGATTTGCCTTAGGGGAGTCATCATCTTAACTTACATCCGTTACCATGGGTGTATCCACTTGCTTTGAATCTTCCATCCCAAACTTTTTCAGCAATTCTCTCACATACTTGGATTGACATATAAATATACCTTTATCTGACTGATTGATTTGTAGACCTAAGAAGAAATTTATTTCACCAAACATGGACATCTCAAATTCACTTTGCATCTAATTAGCAAATGTTTTATACATACTTTCATTCCCACCAAAAATGATATCATCAACAAATACCTCAACAATTAGAATGTGTTCATGATCAATCTTGAAGTAAAGATTACTGTCAGTAGTGCCTTTGTTGAATTTTAGCTTTAGCAAATGCTTATCCAATCTTGCATACCAAGCTCTTGGAGCTTGTTTCAGTCCATATAGTGCTTTCCTCAATCTGCAGACCATATCTTTCTAATCAGATAACTGAAATCCTTTTGGTTGCTCAATGTAGACTTCTTCCAACTCTCCATTTAAAAAAGGTGACTTGACATCCTTCTGATATACCTTGAAATCTTTATAGGAAGCAAATGCAAGAAATAGTATGACTGCTTCTATTCTTGCCACTGGAGAAAAAGTTTCTTCAAAATCAATTCCTTCCAATTGAGAATATCCCTTGCATATCAACCTTGCTTTGTTTATTTCAACTTCACCATCTTCATTTAGTTTATTTTGAAAGACCCACTTGGTTCCAATCACATTTTTGTCTTCAGGTCTAGGAACAAGATCCCAAGTGTGATTCTTTTCAATTTGCATTAGTTCTTCCATTGCTTTTATCCAATTTTCATCATTGCATGCTTCACTTGCAGATTTTGGTTTAATCTTTGAAATCAAACAAATCTCTTCTTATTCTTTAGCAATTCTTCTCCTAGTTTGAACACCTTCATTTCTATCTCCTATGATCTGATCTTCAAGATGGTTCAGTCTTACATACCTTGGAGTTTTAGGATTTTCTTGAATTTCTATTTCTTGAACTTGGTCCTTAACTTCTGCATTATCCTTTGGATTTTCCAAATCAAATTGAATCTATGTCTAAGTTTTAACTTGTCTTCCTTGATTTTGAATTTCATCTTGATCATCTGATTCATATCTGCAAGACCTAGACTATCTTTTTTTACTCTCATCAACTCTAACATTTGCACTCTCAACAATCTTTTTCAATCTTTTGTTAAAGCATGGGTATGCCTTGCTTTGAGTAGAGTAACTCAGAAATATCCCTTCATCACTTCTTTCTTCAAACTTACCTAGATCCTCATCTCTTTTGATATAGCACTTACTACCAAAACTCTAAAATACTTTATAGTAGGAGCATTGCCAAACCATAGTTCATAAGGGGTCTTACTAGAATTACCTTTGATCTGCACCTAGTTAAGAGTGTAGATAGAAGTACTCACAGCTTCTCTCCAATAGACTTGTGGAACATTTGCTTCCATCATCATGGTCCTAGTAGCTT
This sequence comes from Cunninghamia lanceolata, assembly GCA_027924645.1. NCBI lineage: Eukaryota > Viridiplantae > Streptophyta > Pinopsida > Cupressales > Cupressaceae > Cunninghamia > Cunninghamia lanceolata. The sequence goes on along the minus strand of BSBN01001427.1, from coordinate 1,535,040 downwards.
CTTGAATGGTCCAGTTCTTTCTTTCCACAACTCCATTCTGTTAAGGAGTTCTAGGAGCAGATAATTGTCTTTTTATTCCTTGCTTCTCACAAATGAGTCAAACTCACTGGAGGTAAATTCTCCACCTCTATCAGATCTCAGACACTTTATCTTCACACAAATCTCATTCTCCACCATGACCTTGAACACTTTGAATTTGTCAAGAGCTTCTAATTTTTCTTTCAAGAAGGTTACCCACATCATCCGGGTGTAATCATCAATCAACAACATGAAATATCTATCTCCTTGTATACTTCTAATTCTAGTAGGACCACAAAGATCACTATGCACAAGTTCCAACAATCCACTTGATGACTGTTCTTTACTCTTGAATAAAATTTTGTTCTGTTTACCCAGTTGACATTCTCTACACATGCTATCAGTAGGTTTCACAAGTCTTGGAAGATCTCTTACAACCTGAATGGAACTTATCTTTAAAATGTTATCAAACTTCACATGACTCATTCTCCTATGCTAGAGCCAACTCTGATCCATATGAGCAATCAAGCAACTTTTACCAGAACTACTTAAATGAAAGATGTTACCTCTAGTCTAAGTACTAGATGCAATTTCAGTTCTAAAGCTTTCCAAGATTTTGCATTTCTCATCCTTGAATCTGAGATCATAACCCTTTTCAACCAACTGTCCAACACTGAGAAGATTATGCTTTAGTCCTTCCACATACAGAACATCATTAGTGTTATTCTTACCATCAAAAGAGATGGATCCTTTTCCATGGATTCTACCAGCTGAGTTGTCTCCAAATTTCACAAATCCACCTTCATATTTTTCAAATCTTACAAACTTACTTTTATCCCCAGTCATATGATGAGAACATCCACTATCAATCACCCATTCATCAACAACTTGAGCACCCAAGGCACTTTCCACATTTGTATAACTAGGAGATTTAGTAGACACTATATTTTCTTCTTTGATAGCAATGAACACCCACTCATTTTCTCCATGATCAGATTCATCATCTGTGACTCCTTCTCTAGCTTCTTAAACATACTAACAATTCTTCTGACTTTTATATCTATTAGGGTTTGGATTTGAAATTTTTTCCAGACATCTTGAGGTAAAATGACCAATCTTATTACAAGCAAAACATTTGAATGACAACTTTCCTTCATACTTATCATATCCTCTTGGCATTCTTCTAGAAATAAGAGCTTCAAGTTCTGTAGATTCAATTTCATCACTTTCAAGATCTTTCCTTGCCTTAGCAAATCTATTTGATCTTCCTAAAGAGATTTCACCTAGATCATATCTTTTCTTCCCATGAACACTACCTTTGAATGCAGATTTAGACTTAGGAAGAGAATCACCAAACTCACTTAATTCAAAAGCTAAAATTTTGCTAATCAGCTGGTCTCTTGTAACTTTTGAGACAGTCCTGATCTCCTCTATAGCAGTAACTTTATGTTTGTATGAATCAAGTAAAGATTTGAGCACTTTTTCCATAATCTTTGATTCATCCAAAGTTCCACCAACACACCTAATACCACACACAAGTTCATTTATGTTTTGCATGTAGATTATGATGTTTTAATCTTCACTCATCCTCAGATTTTCAAATTTTCCTCTGAGACTTTGTAGCTTGGTACATTTGACATATTCATTGCCGTCATAAAGATTCTCCATCTTCTTCTAGATTTCATGAGTAGTTTTCAATCCAAAGACATTTGTAATTTCTAAATCAGTCAGGACACTCAACAAGGCTTCTTTAGCTCGAAGGTTGTTTTCAATATTTTTTATTTCATCTGGAGTTGAAGGATTCTCTGGAGGAGTATACTCATCCTTAGTTATCACACAATAAGGACTACCCATGCATTACAAATGACACTCCATGCGATCCTTCCAAATAGAGTAATTTGTTCCATCAAATCCCTGACTATCCTTCTTATAGGTCAACATCTTGGATCTCCTCAAGCGATCAAGCTTCTTTTAGAGGAATTGGTTCTGATACCAATTATTGGAATTAGACCAAATAATTGAGAGAGGGGTGAATCAGTTGTCCCAAAATTTAACCTTTTCTTCCTTTTAATCTTCTTTCACAATTTGTAAATTGATTAATGATGTAAATATTAAAGCATGAAACATCACATAAGCAGAAACATAATCAACACATTTGACACCAAGATTTTTGATGCGAAAACCTGGTTAAGGGAAAAACCATAGTGGGTGTTAGCCCACAAGCTTCATACCCTATTAAAAGTACTTAAAAAGAATGGGAAAGCACTTGCCTTCGGGCTCACTGCCCAAAAGAGAGGCTCACTGCCTACAAGAAATTTTAGTTTAACATAGGAAGAATTAACTAAGAAATAACATTTGTTTTCATGCCTAGTTCAGTTTCATTGAATGCTCATAAAACTTTTGTTCTGCTTCCAAACTCTTCTTCACTAACTCTTCACTCTATGTTGCTTTTGTTCTTCTGCTCCTCCTCTTATTTGTTTTGCTCTTGATCCTTTCTTTGGATTTATTGTTTTCGCTCAAGGACAATTTTCCACGATGACTCAACTACACTCCTTTATATGCTTCATCAACCTTGGAATAAACATCAAGGTCGGCAAACCAAACATCTTACTTAATACGAATCACTAAGCTATCAGTGAAAGATAGCTAAGACTTGAATCTTCTTTCAACAACACACCATGCTTCAGAGAATTGCTTTTGGAACATCTACAATATGATTGAATCATCTGGTCAGCCAGGACTGGGAAGAACAATAACACCAAGAAGGAAATCTTCACCAACAAGCTCAAACTTCAATGTGAACCTCCAACATAACAATCATATGATCTAAAGACCTCCACAAGCACAATGAATTCAACAAAAACATCTGCACTCCTTCAAATCATTACAATCACTTGCATCTTCATCCAAAACCTCAAGAATACTATCTGTCATGATTGTCATCTTAGAAAGATTGCTTGTGGACCTCCAAACCATGGACCACTTGAATGGATGATACACACTAACTTTCCAAACATGCCTATAGATCTGTAGATCATTATTTGACATATCTGGAAAGATCCAGACCACTTCTCTATCTCTCTGTCTCTTCTGAATACTGCAAAATTAGTTCTACTCAAATGGCCATAGTTTCTTTAAATCTTCATGTAGACCTCTCAAATCTTGACTGGACCTACTTCACACAATCCTCTATACTACCATATGATCCATATCCATTGATCTTTATTAATTTTCTCAATATCCTCAACATTCCGGTCTTCTAGTCAGGCAACAAGATAGGATATAGTAGACACCAATGGCAACAAGAATATGTTGACATCAACGACAACACCGATTAGGCACATATTTACAACATATACATCAATCCATCTTCAAGAAACTATGAAACCAAGAAAATTTCTTGTTGTTACCCCAAAAATGCACTTTTCTACATTTAACCTTACCTTGTACTCACATAACTAGGTGAAAATCTTGCAAAGGTCTTCAATGCATGTTGAACATTGGTTGGATTTCTCTAGTAGATCATCTACATAAATTTATACCATTTTATAGATGAGATCATGGAAAATGTGAGTCATGGATCTTTGGTGACTCATGCATTCTTTAGTTTGAATGGCATAAACATATAACAAAAATTCCCCAAGGAGTCATGAACATTGTTGTATTTTGATCAACTTTTAAGATTTTAATTTGATTGCACCTTGAAAACCCATCCATAAGGGAAAACATTTCATATCCTGCAATTGATTCCACAATTTGATCTATGGATGGAAAAGGAAAGTCATCTTTAGGGTAGGCTTGATTAATGTCTCTAAAATCTAGACATTCAAATTTTCCCACTTTTCTTCAATACACGAGTTATGTTTGACACCTAATCTAAATAATCCATTGATTTAATAAGTCCCACATTCAATAACTTATTCAACTCTTCTTTTACCATCTCTATAACTTGGGGTTTTATGGGCCTTAGCTTTTTTTTTATTGGTTTTGTGTCTAGTTTTGTTAGTAGGTTCTGTTCCACAATCTTCAGATCCAAATTTGGCATGTCTGCATATGTCCAAGCAAAGATGTCTAAGAATTCAATGAGAAACTCAATATATTCTTCCAAATCTTCATCATCTGAATCAACCCTCATTTTCAACATCCTTGGTTTTTCAAGGGTTCCTATGTTGAGATCAATGGTATCGCTAGTTAGTGAAGGGTGTCCTTCAAATTTTTGAGGAGTTGGTGGTAATTCAAAAATTTTCCTAGTTGCAAGATTTCCAACTCACCTCCAAAATAATCATCAAGATGAGGAAGGAGTATGTATCCCTTTTTTTGATAGACTCTTGGGAGATCATCATAAGCATGTAGGTATTCTAAGACGACTTCATCATTTTTTATGTAATATTTGGTTGGAATTTCCATCTTTTCTGCTACATAACTTAAGGTACTTGGTATTTATTCACTTTCTAGTAATAGACCACCCCATACTGATATTATGAATTAAAATATTTGAAGCTAAGCATGAGGTGTAAAAATTTCCACTGACGTAGCAATTGAATTTTCTACTTGGTTTTCTTCTCTTGGTATGGCTTTTATGGTGAAGAAGTCAAAAAATTGGATCAACTTTTGGATCGTGTCTTTGTAGGGATGAGACCACTCTGATTTCATTTCATAATTTTTTTTCCACTTGGTTGATTATCAATTAGGAATCTCCAAAGATGGAATTATTCTTGATTCCAATCTTCATGGCTAGCATGATTCCCAAAGATACAGGTTTGTATTCAGTGAGTTATTCATGCAGAAGATGTCCAATCTAAATGCAAAGTGAAGAACCTTTCCTATTAAGGAAGCAAGGATTATTCCTACCCCCACTCCTATTTTGCAACTTTCTCTATCAAAATGAAGAGTCCATAGATCCTCAATATTCTAAGATCTTGATGTTTCTTCTAGTTTGTAGGTCAATGTTTGCTTCTCTATCTTCTCTTTGAGTTCCTATTCTTCTTCAGTAATTTCCACTATCCCAATAGAGAAACTTTTGGTGTCATGATTATTTGTATTATCATCATAATGGATAGCTACTAGACTAAATGGTGCATATGAATTTGTAGCATGGGGATCAAAAGGGAACTCTTTTGTTGGATCTAAGTCTTTGTATGAAATATCGATAACATTTACAATGCCTTTGGAGGTTTCCCCTTCTCCATGATCTTTATCCCTATGTTCATTTTCTTTTTCTTTTTATTTTCCTCTTGTTCCATTTTGTAGACACTAAAACGATTAGGGTCTACTTTGACGATATGAAATTTTCACATGTCATGCAATTGGATTTCTTGAAATATCATATAAGTGACAACTTTTATTTTGTAAATCCAATGTCTGAACTAAGGATCATATTGTAGTTGGTTTCTCTATTGATCACATAAAACTTTGTTAGAAGGGTTTTGGGCCCTAGAGTGAGTGATAGATTTATCTTCCCTATTGTTTGAATGTTTTGACTATCGTAAACCCTTGGGGTCATGGTACTTTGTTTAATGTTTGTTTTGTCATAGCTCATTCTTTGGAGGGAAAATTGTAAGAGATTGATTGCATCCCCCTTGTCTATGATCACTCACTTGATGATGACTTCATCAATATGTATTTGTATATAAAGAGGTGAATACTTTTTTGTGTTATCGTATCATCTTGCAGATGTTTTATAGGACCAAAAGTGAAAGTAGTAGGTTTTTCTTATGTTGAACATCTACTTCCAACACATCAAGAAATTTTTTATGGTGTGTGGGAGAGGTTTTGAGTAAACTCACTACCTACATAAAAACATTATCAGTTTGATCCAATTTTTTTGTTTCTTGGATGACAAAAACTTCTTGATTTATGTTTAGCTCAATGTGATTCGAAGTGCCTAGGTTAGGATCACTTTTATTATTTGGGGATTATTTGTCTCCTTGTTGAGATTGTAGGAAATCCAATAACTTTTGTCATTGTTCACTAGTAATTTTGAAATGGTTGTTGTACCCATAGTAGGTTTTTGTGTCCTTTGTCCCATGAAATAGATATTATGTGTTAGGGTTATAGGGAAAGTGATTTGATCCTTGATAACCTTTTTAAAATTTCTGATGAGATTTTTTGTTATTTGACAAATTTTTTATGGCATTGACATCTTTGTCTATTGCATTTTGATTGCCTTTCATATTTTTGGGAGATCCTTATCAAAACTTTTTACAAGTTTTCTTTGTATCATAAGTTCTTCGGCCACAGTCAATGGCAACTTGATCAATTCATAAGGCACTTTCTAGCACTTCCTCATAGGACTTGTAGGGTAATTTATGTACTTCCTCTCAAGTATCCCTATTAAGGGCATGCAATAGAAGGTCACACAATTCTCTGTGATCCATGTTTGGGGCACTTGTTGACAAGTAGAGAACTTGTCCCCACCATGTAACAAAGTGTACCACTAGTGTGTTTGTGTCTTGATTTGAAGTAAGAAAATCATGAATCCTTGTTTTGATAAGTTTATTTATGTCAAGTTCCATGAAAAATTCTCTTATAAGTTGGAAAAAGGAATGAATTCAAGCCTTAGGTAGTCAATAATACCAATCTAAGGCAATCCCTTTGAGCATCTTTGGAAAAATTCTCACGATGAATCCATCCCAAGGAGTTCTCTTACTATAGTTGTGTAGGCTTTGATGTGTGAGTTTGGATCTCCTTCTCCATTAAACTTTGGTAAGTCAAGGAGGGGTTGTGGAAGTAACACATTTCGTATGACATGGTCAAGAGGCTCTTTTAGGTATTCAAGATACGTTCCTAAGAATGCAGTTTGAGATTGTGGGGTTAAGAGTATCAACCCCATTGGTGGATTTTGATATCTGATCACAATATGATTTGGCTAATAATTTTGAAGGGTTTGTAAGTTTTGCATTATATGGTTTATGTTGGTAAGAAATGTGGAGAACTCAATCCAGAGATCTGAGCCCCAGTCAAATCTCTAAATTTGATTTATACCCTAGAAGATACAGTGAGAGAATCATAAAGAAAAGTAAGGAATTATAACATGTGATAAGAATACATCATTCATACACATCATACACATTCATATACACTTAGATATTAGATCAGATCCTTATATCTCCATTACATATTCATTATAATATTATATACAAAAAATGACAAGTCTAAGTCTACTCTACATATATCTCTTCTTACATATTCACTCTTACTTCTTTCTTACATCTTACATATTATCCATTACAAATATATATATTATAGTAGGGATGTGTCCCTTATAAAATGTCACTGCCTATGTCAGCCTTGTCCTTTGCATTCCCCTTGTAGTGAGTTGTGGTAGGATCTATTATATACCATGCTATTGTATAAACCCTGCCAACATCATCCCCCATTTTTAGAACTATGTCTTGTCCTCAAGAGATGAGATGCTAGTTCCCAAGTAGGATATTATTGTAAATCACCTTCAACTAGCTCAAGGTAGTGTCCCACTATCTCTTAGTTTGTTGTAGCACTTGGATTTGGGCCTCTATCTCAATGTGTGTTTAATTTCCATTTCCCATATTGGTTGGGATCTGTATCTTCTACACATTTTGTTTGGCCTCAAATAATATGCTTGTTAAGTGGGCTAGATAGAGGCTGATTACCTCGCTCAGATGTTTTACCTACCCCTTAATCTACTCCCTCTAATCCTAGAGTTGTTGCAACTATGTATGGGTTGTCCCAATTTGCACCCTTATTGCTCCATTCATATCTTTCAAGGGATCATATGTCCTTGCAGTCTGTGTTATTTGTACTTATAGGGCGTCTATTTGATCTTTTAGATTTTGGTAGTAGTAGGCCATTGTAGACAAAATTGGTATAATACAGTAGTCTCCCTTACGGCTTGTTGTAAGTTTCTGATATGTCTTTCTAGTTGTGTAGTTGTTGATGCACATTTTCTAGATGTTTTTGCCATTCTTTTCTTATTCATTTTATCAGTAACCTACTTCACGTTTTCCTCTTGATATTTCATCTCTGCTTGCAGGTTCTTGACGAACTTCTTGAGTTGTTGTTTTAGTGGTAGTGTGGTATCTCTCTAAGCATTTATTAATTGGTTTTTTATTGCATCCATCGCCTCTTGTAAGTGCTAATTACTATCTACATGTTGTTGTAGGATTTCTTCTCTTATTGTAGCATGAAAGATATCCCCTAGTTGTAGCTTCTAGAGGGGTGATATCCTAGATAGATTAACTTGTGATCCAATGAGGGGGAGTTGTAGAAGTTGGGGTGTGATCACTAGTTTTATTTGCTTTTGTTGAGCTAGAAAGTCCTTGATGCACTAAATGGTGGAGGCAAAGGAAGATGAAACTTGATTATCTGACTACTACTTATTGTCTTGTATGTCATGTGGAGGAGATTTTTTTCTTCTTCTTCTACTCCTCTTGTTCTTCCTCTTGCTATGTATTATGAGGGGAATTAATTTATTGTTATTGTTTATCTTCTACCCTCAACGTGCTATATACTTTCTTAGTCGCCTACTTTGTCTATTTTTGTATTTTTCTCCTATCCTCTTGGCTCATGCTTATTAATGTAGCTACTCTTTGCTTTGTCATCAGATCTATAGCTTATAGTTGAGCTAATGTTTCTTTGTGTTCTATGGAAATGGTTGGGTCCACCTCATTTATGGTTTTTTCCTTATCTCTTTGTCTAATTCAACTTCTTTTTCCCTCTTTTTCCTTAGGGCATCTACTAGCTCCTCAGAAAACCCTACCATTAGATCCTCTAATGTTTTTCATTCATCCACATATTCCTTATTATTGCTTTTTGGATTATCTCCTTATTGTCTTGTGAGACTTCATTATATAGGTCTACTATATTCTTAAGAAAACCAAAAATTTCAATGGCATTCACAAATGCATCCAAATCTAACAGTCACTCCTTCTTAGGTGATTCTTCTTTCTGCTTCTATTCTTCTATTTATATGGTGTTTGTTTTCTTCCTCTTCTATAATTTACTTGTTTTTGCTTCTTCTTCTTCTATATCCTCTTTTGCAGAGGATTGTACTATACTCATTTTCACTCAATTTTTCTTTGTTGCTTTCTTTCTCTTTTCCATACTTAATTTACCAACACATTTGATATTTCATCAACATTAGGGTCTTTCTTTGTTTGGTGTGGTGTTGATACTATTTGTGATGACGTTGTAGATTCAGTTGTAGATTGAGTACTAGGGGTTGCGGGATGTAATCTCCTAGACCTTCTTGTTTGTGGTGTGCTTAAAGTATTGGCCTACAATAGTGCTATGATAGTTTGTGTCCAACAGATGAACTAGGCTACAATGTGATACCCCACTATGAATGTAGTTTTTCCATGTGTTTCTTTACATGTTCCTCTAGCTCTTTATTATGTAACTTGTTCATGAATTCTTTGTATGTCCCAAAAATCTCTGTGCTTAGGTCTTTTGGTTTTCTCAGGAGGGCTTTTGCATACACATCTATTTCTTTCATTTTTAACTCATAGGGTAGCCTAGGTATCCATGATGTCCTAGAATATACCACCTCCATATAGGTATAGTCCTCATCCACCATGAATGTTATGTGATTTGCATATTATTTTATTGACTCATATGGTATCCACTCTCTTTCTTGCATCTTATCCTGTAGGGGATTGAAGAACCCCCAATATGTAGTGATGTACAAGGGCTTGTCTTTGAAGATTGTTCCATGTTGTTTTATTTATGCAACTACTATACTATCTTGTTGCCATATTTTACCCCCATAATTCATTAGAGCGTTTATAAAATAAAAGGTAAGACATATAATTAGGGTTTCATACCTAAAATTATAGTTCGAGCTCTTTGTTTTCTGTAGATTTTCCAACGGCTGATCCCTCAACACTTCACACAAGTTGAAGTCTTTTCCTTCCACAATCATCTGATAGGTCATATATATTGCCATCCTAGTAGCTAACCCTTCACATTTTGCATGGTAAATTTTATACGCAATCCCCATGGTGGCATATCTCATAGTGTGGTTTGTAATCTCATTTACATTCAAGATTCTTCCATTCAAAGTGACCCCATTTATCTCCATTAGTTTCTCATTTTTTATTGCTTTCTTCATCGGGAGCTCTCCTACCGCACACAACACTATTACTGCTTGTATGGCTTATTTTGTGATCTAGTGCGACATGTCCAAGTACATGAATTCATCATGTATATGGCTTAAGATGATTCACACCCAATCATGCTCTCCACAAAAATTAGGTTAATCTTCATAGATGTCCAATTTCTTTGTTGTAATGTTCTTATATTGTGGTAAATACCAAATTTGGTCTAGTTGGAGGAGTGTTTTCCGTAGCTCCCCAAATTTTGTGTGGTCTATTTTAGATATCAGTGCATGTATATATTTTCTCATATCTTTTGTATATATCACATCTTTTGGTACTACTAAAAAGGTGCCATCCTTGTCCACCTCCATTGCTTTGTAGAGACACTTCTTATACTTTGGCCTTCACTTCTCTATGACATCAATTAGCGTGGGGGTGGCCATTTTCTCTTTTGTAGTTGTAGTTAGGAGATTTTCTTTCACTTTGGAGCTCAATTTTCACTAAGTGTTGAATGAAAATGTGATGAGTTGTCTGAAGGGTTAGGGTTTTATAGCTCTAATGGTACCTTTATGCATTTATTGCATCTATATCCTTTTCCCTTTTGGTGGGCTTTTTTAGCTACCCGCTTATAAGCTGCTAGTGGTTACTTAATACTATGTTACAATATAATACATTACTTATGATACATTTATGTGAATCTAATGCATTACATTTTTCATTTGGGAGATTGGTGGTAATGCTTCAACCTTGCTCCATTGACAAATTCTTCTGACAATTTTATATTCATATCCCTTAATCTAACTACTTCAGATTTTGTAATTTCATCTATATAATAGGGTCCTAACCATCTTACTTTCAATTTTTCTTGTTTCTTAAATTTGTTGTCATACAACAGTACTAAATCACCTTCTTTGAAAGTTTTCAACCACAAATTTCTATCATGCCAGGCCTTTTGCCACATTCTTTCTAGGTTCAAATTGTTTACACAATTAGTCTATTCTCATCCAATTTTTCTAGTTCTTAAATTATTTCAACTAAAGACTCATCCTCTGTTAACCATAAACTAAGTGTAGTACAAAAATTTGGAAATATGAAGTTCATCAGTACTGTAGCATCCATTCCATACACTAGTTTAAGGGTGTGAACTTTGTTGTCCTTTTATACATTATGCGATAGACCCAAAGTATTGCATGTACTTTTAGGTCCCAGCCTTCTCTATTACCATCACATACTTTAGTCAATTATGTCTTTATTATCTTGTTTAAGGCTTCACTCACTCCATTTTCTTGCAGATGATAAGGTGAGCTCTTATTATGTATTATAATAAAAGTATGTAATAGTTCCACAATTGTGTTACTAACAAAGTGCTTTCCCTGGTCACTTGTTATACTTAAAGGAAATCCAAATCTCATTAAAATAATTTCATATAAAAACTTTGCGGTGGTTTTTGTAGTGTAATCCTTAGCAGGTTTGACTTCTGTCCATTTGGTTAGGTATTCAATCCCTATAATGATAAATCTTGCTTTAGAATGTTTAGCAAGGGGTCTTTAGGCCTAATAAAATCAATTGCCCATTTCTCAAATGGGAATTGAGCTAGTACTGGTTTCAGTGGCATCTCATCCCTTGCAATTGGTTTTCTTATGCATTGATAGATGTCACATTGTTTGGCATATCTTTTTGTATCCTTCTAGAGTGTAGGCCACTAGAGTCTAGCTAGTTTAATTTTCCTTGTGGTAAATTATTTTGAATCATGACCTCTTGCTACACCATGTACTTCACTCAATATAGATTCTCTTTCATGCTCATTTACTACCCTTCTTATGACATCATCCTTTCCTATTATATGTAATTCTTCCTCTATTAATGTAGACACCCAAATTTGTACATGTCTTCCAACACCTAGTCGACACATTATTAGAGACATCATGTAGCATTTTTTCCTAATCCAACTTCTAATTCCACTTACCCAACTTTCTAATTAATTAAATAAATCTCTATTTATTTAATTAATTTTCCATCCTAATCCCATTTATCTCACTAGCCAATTGATGCAGGAGCATCCAGTGGTGTAAGGGCAATCTTGGATCACCCAAAAAAAGATGTGTTTCAAAATTTTTGATGTTCTTTCCATTTCTTTTCAAAATTTGTGGTTCTAGTTCCATAATTGCTTGAATAAGGATGTAGAACTTTCAGTTTTTCCAAACTGCTAAAAATAGCAACCTGCTATTTTTATAAATTTTGCATTTGGGCACGGAATGAAGTGAATTTTTATAGGAAGTTTCATAACATAAAAATAAGACCTTTGGCAAAGGAATCACACCAAGATCATTTGCGAGCTGAAAGATATTAAAGTTTATGTTTCCCAAAAAACACCTGAAAATTATTCAAACTTAGGTTTGAGACACTAAATGGCCCCGTACGAGCTCGAAAATGGCCGTAACTGGAAAAGCAAGTCTTAGCGTGTAGAGCACTCTACGAGATTTCCAACGCATAAAACAGTTCGTCAATTAGACACTCAGATCAAAATTTATGGCTCCCGGAAGTTGACCTATTTTTGGAGGGAGAAGAAAATTTAAAAATTAGGTTGTTGGCCGCCAAAAAGGCTATTAATAACCATTTTTGGGAACCTGGGGCAGTGGTAGAGTTAAGGGGGGGAAGTGCAGAGTCAAGAATATGTGGGAAAATAAAAATACTAGCTGATTTAGATTTACAGAAGGCAGAATATTCTAGAGCCTGGTGAGGTGTAGCTATATTGTGTTGCAGCCTACAGAGGATTGATTCCTCTAATTGTAATTGAGCTTCTGTAATGTAATGAGTTGCCCATATCAATAAAGAAAGTTCTATTTTCTATGTGCAATTTTTTTTCTTGTGTGTTTTATGATTTACCCCCTTCATCAAGTGGTATCAGAGCAAGGGTTCTTGAGTGTGTAGATAGATCACCGACCGTGGGGCAGTTTACACCAGGACTTGAGGTTGTGGGTTTGTTGCAGAGATCAAGATGCCTCCATGAAGAAATCGTATTGGGAGGAATGTTTTGATGGAAGAGGGTTTTAGAGACCTACAAAGGCAAATCAATGTATTGCAAGAGGAGCTATGAAGAGGGTTTGATCTGAGAACAAGAGAAGAAAGCAAGGATGAAGCTGAAGAAGAGCTATCTAAGGAAGAACAAGAAGTTGTAAGAGATCCTACAAAAGTTAGGTTGTTGAGGGCCATTTTGAAGATTAGAAAGAGGCCCAGGATCGAAGTTTCTACATATTCTAGAGATTTGAATCTAGAACAGCTTATTGATTGGATCAATGACATGGAGGAGTATTTTGAGTATGAAGATGTGGAGGATCCAGATCCAGTCAAGTTTACAAAAACAAAGTTGAAGGGCCACGCTAGTATTTGGTGGAAGGAAGTCCAATTAGAGAGGAATAGAAGAGGAAAAGGAAAGATCACCAGATGGGATCAGATGGTGGAGAAACTAAAGAAGTAGTTCATTCCTATGGACTATGAGATGGAGTTGTTGAAGAAGTTGTAAGGACTGAAGCAAGGTAACAAGTCTGTTAAGGAGTACACAGAAGCATTTTATAAAATTACTATCAAGATAGGCCATGCAAAGCCCAACAAGGAGAAGGTAAACCATTACATTAATGGGTTGAGGCCGAGTATTTAGGAGGAGTTTAGCCTAGTCAGAATGACCACCATAGAAGATGCATACCGGTTTTCCCTAAAGGTGGAAGAGAAGCTAAATAAAAGATTTGACAGCAAGCAAAGGGGAAGAGTTCAAGGCGAAAGGACTGTGGAAGACCCTATGGGGGCTGAAATGAATATTTGAAGAAAATTGAAGAAGCCGGCACCGGTTGAAATCAAAGAGGGGATAATGCCTACTACCCTCATAAATAGAACAATGGTGAGCAAAGCGGAAGAGGAAGAGGCAGACCTGGGCAAGGACCTAGAAGAGGAGGTTTCAGAGGAACCTGTTTCCAATGTGGAGAAGAAGGGCATTGAACATAAGAGTGTCTACAACATCAGGGAAGGACAAATAGAAGACCTAAAGGTAATGCATGAGTTGTACCTGTAGATGAAGATGCACAGTCTAAGCATTCTGAAGATGCTGAAAGGGGAGAAACCCTAGTTGTCAGAATAACTTTGCTTAATGAGGAGAAAGAACCCAATCAAAGGAATGTTTATTTTGCACAAGGTGCAAATGTGAAGGTAAGTGTTGTGATATTATTATTGATAGTGGGACCACTGATAATCTTGTTTCAGAGGAGATGGTTGACAAGTTGAAGTTGACAAGAAGAAAGCATCCACATCCCTATCAGATTGCATGGTTGCAGAAGGACCATAGAGCTTTGGTCAATGAGCAGTGTTTAGTGAAGTTCAAGATTGGGGACTACCATGATGAGATGCTATGTGATATCATAATGATGGATGCATGTCATATGCTATTAGGGAGGCTGTGGCAGTATGATAGGAGCGCTGTCCATGATGGCCATGCAAACACATATTCCCTAACACAAGTTGAAGCCCTTGAAGGAGGTGGAAGAAAAGGTATGTAGTACTACCATAATTTGCTTGGAAGATGGTAGGAAATGTTTGGAAGGTATGAAGCATGAGTGTCATTACTTTGCATTGATTCTTAAGATCAGTCAAGAGAAATGTGAAGATGCACTAGTAGAAGTTTCAGATATGTTAGAAGAATTTCAAGAGATTGTCTCTGATAATGTACCAGAAGGTTTACCACCGGTGAGGAAGATAAGTCATCAAATGGACTTGATACCAAGAGCCAGTTTGTCGAATAAGGTAGCCCACAGAATGACTCCTATAGAGAGTGAAGAGCTAAATATAAAAGTTCAAGAGCTGTTAAGGAAGGGGCTGATAAGAGAGAGCCTAAGTCCATGTGTGGTACCTGCAGTATTAGCATCGAAGAAAGATGGAGAGTGGAGAATGTGTACGGATTCTTGAGCCATCAACAAGATCACAATCAAGTATTGATTTCCACTACATAGAATGGATGACATAATGGATTGTTTGAGTGGAGCCAAGTACTTCACAAAGATTGACTTGAAGAGTGGGTATCACCAGATCTGAATTAGAGAAGGAGATGAATGGAAGATAGCCTTCAAGACAAAGGAAGGTTTGTATGAACGGTTAGTCATGCCATTTGGGCTAACCAATGCACCAAGCACATTCATACGGCTCATGAATGAGGTATTGAAATAATTTTTGGGAAGTTTTGTTATTCTCTATTTAGATGATATTTTGATTTTCAATAAGACTTGGGATGAGCATATGATGCATATCAGAAGAGTTTTTGAGAAGTTGAGGGAGGAGAAGTTGCTAATTAACCTAAAGAAATGTAGTTTACAAAGAAGGAGTTGGTATACCTGGGATTTGTTGTCTCAGAGGAAGGTCTTAAGATGGACCCAGAGAAAGTGAGGGCTATCATTGAATGGCCTATGCCAAGGAGTGCTTCGAGGTAAGATCTTTTCATGGCTTGGCAAGTTTTTACAGAAATTTTATCAAGAATTTTAGTAGCATTTGTGCACCCCTAACTAAGACAATGAGAGGGGATAAAAAAGAGTTTAGATGGACTAAAGGAGTAGATAAAAGATTTGATACATTGAAGTAGAAAGTCACAGAGCAACCTATTTTGACACTTCCAAATTTCAATAAGATATTTTAGGTAGATTGTGATGCTAGTGGTAGTGCTATAGGAGTTGTTTTGAGCCAAGAAGGTAAGCCCATTGACTATTTTAGTGAGAAGTTTAATGATGCCAAGAAAAAGTATTATGTTTATGATCAGAAATTTTATGCAATAGTTTAGGCTTTGAAGAAATGGAGACATTATTTGTTGCCAAAGGAGTTTGTTTTATATACTGATCATTAGGGTTTCCAATATCTTAATAGTCAAGGAAAGTTGAAACAGAGGCACTTAAAATGGGTTGAGTTTTTGCAAAGTTATACTTTTGTTTTGAAGCATAGGAGTGGGAAGTCCAACAGAGCTGTAGATGCCTTGAGCATAAGGTAAAATTTGTTGATCAAAATGAAGATAGAGGTTGTTGGGTTCGGTTGGCTCAAAAGTTTGTATCATGAGGATCCAGATTTTGCAGAGGCCTAGAAAGCTTGTTTGGAACCTTTTACTTTGGACAGGACAAAATGGTTGGATTTCATCATTCAAGATGGCATGTTGTTTAAAGGAAGCCAGTTGTGCATTCGAGGAGTTCCATGAGAGAGAACCTAATAAAAGAGAAGCATAGTGGGGGATTAGTTGGACACTTTGGTTGAGATAAGACCATTGCTCTTGTTGGTGAAAATTATTATTGGCCACAGTTGCAGTAGGATGTGAGGAAATTTGTGCAGAGTTGAAAAGTATGTCAGATGGCAAAAGGAGCAAGTTAGAATGCAGGTCTCTATCAGCCACGACCTATACCAGAGAAGCCATGGGATGATATTAGTATGGATTTTGTTCTTAGTTTACCAAGGACACAGAGAGGACATGATTCCATTTTTGTGGTGGTGGACAGATTCTCAAAGATGACACATTTTATTCCTTGCAAGAAGACTAATGATGTTGTTCATATTGCTAAATTTTTTTCAGGGAGGTGGTGAGATTACATGGTCTACCAAAGAGCATAGTTTCAGATCGAGATACCAAGTTTGTTGGTTATTTCTGGAGGACATTATGGAAGAAGTTGAAGATAGATTTGAAGTTCAATTCTGCACACCATCCATAAATTGATGGATAGACGAAAGTGGTGAATAGAAGTTTGGGTAACCTACTACGATACTTAGTAGGAGATAAGCTCAAGGGATGTGATTTGATTGTACCACAGGTAGAATTTGCTTACAACAATTCAATTAATAGGAGTACTAGTAAATCACCTTTCTAGATTGTATATGGCAATAGTCTAAGAAATGCTTCAAATTTAAGGAATTTGGACAAAGGAGAAAAGACAAGTGCCAAAGCTAAAGACTTTGTAGAACACATGAAGAATTTGCATGAAGAGGTGAAAAAACACATTAATAAGATGAATATTTAGTATAAGGCTAAGATAGATTACAAGAAGAGATATAAGGAATTCCAAGTAGGAGATGAACTCATGGTTCACTTGAAAAAAGAAAGGTTCCTGATTGGAACATACAATAAGTTGAAAATGAAGAAATTTGGACCATGCAAAATTTTGAAGAAACATGATTCAGGAAATGCATATGAGGTGGAGCTACCGAGTGAGATCAACATTTCCCCTATTTTCAACATTGCTGATTTATCAAAATATCATGAAGGTGGAACAGAGGATGGACCAACATAAGAACAGTGGAGTATTCCAGCATCTACTTCAACAGAGGAGATAGAAGAGATCTTGGATAGCCATGTGGGAAGAAGTACTCAGAATAGGCAATATGAAGAATATCTGGTGAAATGGAAGGGAAGGACTATTGAAGATTCTTCTTGGTTGTCTAAGGCAGAGGTTGACCATTTGGGTTTCCCTCACACAAACACCTAAGACGTGACAGGGTCACTTCTCAAATTACCCTAGGTGTCTGATGCAAGAGCATCCAGTGGTGTAAGGGTAATCTTCCATCACCCAAAAAAAGATGTGTTTCAAAATTGTTGATGTTCTTTCCATTTCTTTTCAAAATTTGTGGTTCTAGTTCCATAATCGCTTGAATAAGGATGTTGAACTTTCAGTTTTTCCAAACTGCTAAAAATAGCAACCTGCTATTTTTAGAAAGTTTGCATTTGGGCACAAAATGAAGTGAAATTTTACAGAAAGTTTCATAATGGAAAAATAAGACCTTTGGTGAAGGAATTGCGCAAAGATCATTTGCGAGCTGAAAGATATTAAAGTTTTTGTTTCCTTAAAAATGCTTGAAAATTATTCAAACTCAGGTTTTAGGCACCAAAACGGCCCCGTACGAGCCTAAAAATGGACGGAACTGATAGAGTAGGTTCTTAATGTGTAGAGCACTCTGCAAGATTTATGACGCATAAAACAGTTTGTCAATCAAACACCTGGATCAAAAGTTATGGCTCCCAAAAGTTCACCTATTTTTGGAGGGAGAAGCAAATTTTAAAATTAGGTTGTTGGCCGCCAAAAAGGCTATTAATAACCATTTTTGGGAACCCTGGGTAGTGGTAGTGTTAAGGGGGGGTAAATGTAGTGTCAAGACTAGGTGGGAAAATAGAAACCCTAGCTGATTTGGAGTTACAGAAGGTAGAAGATTCCAGAGCCTGGTGAGGTGTAGCTATAGTGTGTTGTAGCCTGTGGAGGATTGATTCCTCTGATTGTAATTGAGCTTCTGTAATGTAATGAGTTGCCCAGATCAATAAAAAAAATTCTTTTTTCTATGTACAATTTCTATTGTTGTGTGTTTTATTATTTACCCCCTTCATCACCAATTAATTAAATAAATCTTATTTATTTAATTAATTTCCCATTTATCCCACTAGCCAATTAATTAAATAAATCCTATTTATTTAATTAATTTCCCACCTTTCCTTGAATTTAAATAAATAAAATATTTATTTAAATAAGCCCTCTCCCATTTTCCAACTAATTCAAATAAAATATATGAACTAGGTCCTCACCTTTCATCTCATTGCAACACTTGTCTACCTCTCAATTGAATCATGTGTGGTAGTACAACTTTCATTTAATATCTTTCACATGCATAACTAATTTAAATAATGTTTTACTTAAATTAGGTCAGCCCTATTCTCCTCCCTACACTTGTCACATGACTAAAATTCCTTAAGGAGTGGGAAAACCTATTCGATCCTAGTTGTCCACATCATTCATTTAGCCTTTCAATCTCAACTATCGAGTCGAATTGATCCTTGCCTATAAATCAACCCTATCATAAGCCATTTTAATGCATTGAGTTTCAAGTATCCTTATGCTGTCGAAATACCATTAGAGTCTTTGCATCATTCATTGTATGATATTTTTATGTTGTTGAAATAGTGAGCAACCAACATTCCCCCACAATCAATCCTTCAAAATCTTGCATACTTATGTGAGGTTGAGAAGATCAATGGAGATGAATCAAGCATAGCATGGAGATTAGTTTGCATTTGCATTTGTTATTTTGATTTTCATGTTATCTTGTGCTCTATTGTTCTTGTTAGGGTTTCATTATTGTTGTTTATGCATTTTACCCTGATTTGCAATTTTGTCCCTAGCTACATTTGGCACACCTGGTGAGACTTGAACCCACAATCACCTAATTAGAAGTAAAAAAAATTTACATTTCTAGAAAGCTTTTGAAATTCTAATGGGGGTTTGTGTTTTATAGATTTAATTTGGAGGTCATATATGGTGTGAAAAAATTAGATATTTGTATGCTGTAGGTTTTCCACGAATCCACATTTTTGGGCACAAAACAGGGAATTTTTCTAACTTCTTTATATATTTGGAAAGATCTCAAAAAATAAATAGGGGTCTCTTCTTTGATTTTTTAGTTTTCAGATCAAAAATGTCTTGAAAAAATCAAATCTAATTTGACTATGTATCTGAAATTACACTTTTTCTTTTTTAATGTCAGAACTTATCTTTTTATGGTTGTGTTATAATATCATTTTCTAATTTTGCAAGTGCATCTAAGGAGCTATAGCAGCATTGAAATCCATCATACATAGTAGATTTGGAGCAAAAATTTCAGGTGCACTCATTTCATCTTTTATCTCTCATTTCAATCAATAATCATTGTTTGCATTTACACACTTCAATTTGGGCATAAAAAGAACATTTTATTTGCATACAAATTTCAATTTGGGCCCTAAAACATACTCTTGTCTTCATTCACATCAAAAAATTAAGTATAAAATTAACCATTGTCTTCCATGACATATTTTGACCTGGGACTAAAAAGAACAAGTGCTTGAACTATTTGGTGAACTTGCATGTGATAAAAGGTGTGTATGCTCTTCTCATGCACTTCATATGATCTTGAGAATCAAAAGCACCTCTCATCCACTCATTTTCACACCACACATTTCATTTCTTTAAGGGAAATTAACAAGTGCGAGTGTGAATCAAGTATGCATGTGTATGCTCTCTCCTCATACTGCAAGGTGATCTTGGAGATCAAAAACATCTCACTTGGTTTGCTTTTGTCATACCCTTCCTAAGAAGCCTTCTTGGAGACACACCACTCCAAGGGACGACCTCAACTCTAGCATTCTAGCAGAGTATAAATAGTGAGGTGTGAATCGAAAGACACCCTCTTTGGAAGTCAAAATCTTGTCACTCTTGGCTAAGCCCCAAAGAACTTTATACCTTTGGGAAGTGAAGGTGAAGGGTGGGTTACCCCTTTCTCCCAGCTGTGTGGCATTATTTCTCTTTTCATTTCACAAAATTGGGCCCACCGTACCTTGAGTATATTGGGGACATCCTTAGTCAACTTGTGCATCTTAGAGTAATAACTAATTGGCCATACCCATTTGACTAATCTAGGGCTTGTTGATGTGTCTTCTTCAAGTGCTTGCTTAATCATCACATTCTTCAAATTTCAAATTCAAACTTGCTTATGTGTCTTGCGTGTGTGATTCATGAGTGTACATGTGTGATCATTTGTTTTCAAATTACCAAATCAAGATATAAACACAAAACACATAAAAACTTCTTTCTAAACATTCTTTCCATCACATTCACTCTAAGACAAGTCATCCTAATCATATCCTAATCATCATCATCCTCTTTCTAATCCAAACAATTTCATCTTAATCAATTCAAATCATCATCCCAATCATTCCACATCATCATCATAATCATAATCAAGCACTTGCCAAAAGGTTCTTAATCATTAAAACATGCCAGCATTAGAAGACCTAGTACCCCAATTCCAAGACCTTCTCTAGGCACTTTACCAAGAACCACAACCCCTAGACCAACGAATCATTAAATGACTATAAGCCATCATCCTACAATTCCAACTTCAACAAATCAAATCACCTCAAATACAACACCTCGTATCCCAAGCCCAACACTTCATAGGTACTTGTCAATCACAAGCCCAACAAAGACATCCCCTATCCATTCAACATCAACCAATTCCTAAACTCATTGAACTTCCTGAAATCAAACCATGTGAGGAAAGTGTATTTATTTCTCATGGGTACAATGAATATGACTATTGTGCATACCATAGGATCAAAGGTCATAATACAAATGAATGCCCCATATTTATGCCACTCTTCTACAAGATGTACAAACATAGCATCAAATCCCATGTGTCACGCCCATCTAGTCCAAGTCCTAATCCATCCAATCATCCTATCCCTCCATCCAATCCTAATCCTAATCCTTCCAAGCACATTATCCCTCTATCCAATCCAAATCCCAATCCATACAATCCTATTATCCCTCCATCCAATCAAAATCCTAATCCTAAGCCTATAACACCATCCACCATTATTATCCATCCACTATATTGTCCATTCACCCATACACTTATGAAGGATATGATCTAATGGCTACTAGAAAGGAATAAACCATCTCCATGTCGAATAGCTATCCTTGAGCCTACAAAAGAGTCCTCCAACACCATGTCCAATCCTTCAACCCCATCATGTAGTCCACAACCCAAAAAATCTATTGAAGAGTCTCCCACCATGAGTCCAAGTCAAGAGCCATTGTACCCTCATGTCAGTGACTATCAAGAGCTTATCAAACCCATACAAGAGTCTCCCACTTCCACTTCCATTCAAGAAAACTAAGAAGTATGTCAAGAGTCTAATCTAAAAAATGTGGAAACATAAAACCCTAGTTCTCATCGAGATCAAATCCCTTCCATTTCTCCCATCCACAACCTATACCTTCTTTATGATCAAGATATTACCTATGAAGAAGCTATCCATGAGCAATTAATCCAAATCCAACCTATCCATAACACATATATTTTCTATGATCAAGATAATATGCATGATGAAGAAGCTATCCATGAGCACCTTGATCTTATCCATAATCCTATACCTATCCATGAGCAAGATATCCAAATTGCTCGTATCTATCTTCCATCTAGCCCCATCTCTGAACTTCAAACATCCACTTTTCATGATGAGACACATGGCCCTCAAGCAAGCATAAAATATCAAACCAATATCTTGGATCTAAATGAACATAATCAAGCTCCTAATTATCCTTCCACATCCACTATCAACCCCATTTCAAATACATCATACCCCATTGGTCTTACCACATTCATCCATGAATATTCTTCCTTAGGGAAAAAACAATCATTGTCTACTACCTCACCTTCTCCATCTAGTAATAAGCTCAAGTCTAGTTTTCAAACCACACCTAGTCACATTGTCCATTGTATACTCCAAAACATGAACTACCAAGCTAAAGGCTTATGCCTTCGTGAACAATGCATTTTGGAGCCTATCCATGTCAAGGTCCCTCCACGCTCATATAGCCTTGGATACACACTCCAAGGTAAACAATCTAAAGATGTTGGTAATTCCTCCACATCATATACCCAAAACATATGTGGCCATTCCACCTCCACCATCCTACAAATGTCAAAAGCATGTGACCATACATCTTCCACCATACAATTTACCTCCATTACTTCCAACTCCTAATTTCGCTCCATCAACTTTACCTCCACTCTTTCAAACTCATATTATCACTCCATCCACTTTGCCTCCACTTCTACCAACACCTAATTATCCACTTATCCATAAGTCTCCTAAAAATACTAATCATTACCAACAAATGCATACATTGTCTAAACATGAAGCTTCTACTCATTCCACCAAACCCATGGGATTCAAAAGCAAAAATTTGGATGCCTCTTCCTATAAATCCAAAAATCCTACCAAGAATCCTAAAGATCCTCATGCCTTAGGGCATCAATGTAAAGAATTGAAGCAAAATCTATCCAAAAAGGTACCCAAGCCCATACCTCTAAAAGAAAAGTCCAAAAACAAAATGGTTTGGGTCCCTAAGAAAAAATCAAGCAAGTCAAATGGAGCATCCACATCTCAAAAATCCCAACCATCCCCTTCCATCCAAAATTCCCATTCCATTCAAAAATTCTAAAAATCCCACAAGGAAAACAGAAATCATAAAAATACTAAGTCTATGTGGGTTCCTAAATCATTACATCAACCATCCACTAAGCAAACATCTCTATTGCTTCATACACCACCATCCAATCAAAAGCTTCAATGTTTATCACAGTGTGTGCAACCATTGGTCATGATCCCCTTCCATTCCACATACCTCCATCTCCCCATCCTTCATCAATTATCCTACATATTTCACCCATCACCTTCCTATGGTCCATGCATTTGAATAAGCCTTCCCTCCATCCATCCTTTTTTGCATAAATCTTCCATCCATTCTTTTGCATATATTTCTACATAATCCACATCATAATCTACTATGAATCTTTCCATAATCCACATCATAATGCACTATCAACATAATCCATCTTCCTCTTTCATGCCATCCCCTACCAACATCTATGAGCATGATGACATTTGACATGGTCCATCACGATGACTACACTCTCTAATGGAACTATCACCTTTCATGGAACTAGATGCTTGAGTCCCTCCTATCCATATTCACCTATCCCATTCAAAAGTTTTAAAAATAAAAATGAAAAAAAATATATCAAAAAAGTAAAGAGAAATCCATTCGTCCAAAGGTGAAAACCACCCCTGGTGGCACCTTGGATAAGTACCATGATGAAAACCTAGCAAACAAGAATCATGTGTAGGTTGATTATCTATGTCACTTATACTTGGGGGCACATTGACTCATCCAACCTATCATTTCCTATACTATCATATCCTATCCTACCATCCTTAGCCATTACACCTACATACCTATCACATTGAGTACATCCATTCATCCTCCTTTCCTCCTTTTGATCTTGATAAAGATTGGGGGAAAAATGTTGAAACATACTTTCAAAAAACTCTTGATATAACTCATCCTTTCAAATTAATCATATCATTACCCTCTTCTCATTGTCCATTTTTCCATCATTTCCAAAGAAATCCATCATGTCATCCTTTCATCATAAGTTTTGTCATGTAAAATACTAAGTCTACTACCTAGAATGGGGCATGTTATTCCTATACGACATAGTGTTTGGAGATCACATCCTAGCTCCATTATGAGGCATGCATCCATCCACTATAGCCTATCCTTGTATCTATCCATTCATCATGGGCTTTCTATTCTATGGCCTATCCTCTTATCTACCCATCTATCATGAGTCTTCCATCACATCCATCTATCATGAGCTTGCCATCACATTTACTAATTACCCATCCTTTTATCCATCCATCCTACCTCCATCCTTGCATCTAGACTTGGTCTTCCCTTTTCATTGGTGTCTAGCATAAAGGCTATCAAAATTGTCATCCCAAAAAATCAAAAACATTCAAAAATCTAAAAAATCAAAACATTCAAAAATCCAAAAAAATCAAACATTTCCAAAAATGCAAAAAAATCAAGCACTAAAGTCAATCACATCAATTTAAATTCATCAAATCATTCCTTCAAGTCATTTCCTCAAATCAAATCAATCAAAACAATTCCAAGCAATGATCCAAATGCAAGTCAATCATTAATCCATACCAATCAAGTTAATCAGTCTTGTCAAATTATCCAATCACATCCTTGGTCTTGATCTTAATCTTGTCATAAACCAAATCATCAATCATCATCATCATCATCATCAATCAGCAATCATCAATCATCAATCAATTAATCATTGGTTTACAACTTGACAGGTGCAATACCTTGTTTGTTTTTGAATTATTTGTGCATGCTTGCTTGCATGCTTGTGTGTGTTATTTTTTTATCTTGCATTTGTATCAAATCTGTATCATTTCCAGCTAATATTCATATCTTGTGTATGTTGGAATAGCTTTTTGCATTATCCTTTGCATCTAAGGTCACATCATACCTTTTGTGCATTACAACTTTAATGCTCTAAGTTTACTTCCTCATAGTTAGACAAGGTTGTATTACGTTGGGTGCAGAAGACACATCATCACCTTGGTCCTTATACCTTGGTGCATAATGTCTAGTGCTATATCAAACATCATGGTTGCTCACCTTCATTGTAGCATAATGCATCATTCATTTCTTCTATCCATTCCCTTAGCTGTCTTCCTTAACCAATTCCTTTCATTTTGAGAGCCTACCTGTGTTTGTCCAACTGGCCTATCCTCTCAAGGGGGCATCATCATCCTATCTTTCCATCATCATACCATTTCATCCTATCATTTTCCTCTATCCATACCTTAGCTTCTTTGAAATGATGTTACTTGAAACAAATCTTATCATCTCAAACATCATCTCAAAGAGGGGCAAAATGTAGATTCCCAAAATTTTCCATATCTTCCAACACCTAGTCAACACATTATTAGAGACATCATGTAGCATTTTGTCCTAATCCCACTCCTAATTCCAGTTACTCAACTTTCCAATTAATTAAATAAATCTCTATTTATTTAATTAATTTCCCATCCTAATCCCATTTATCTCACTAGCCAATTAATTAAATAAATCTTATTTATTTAATTAATTTCCCATTTATCCCACTAGCCAATTAATTAAATAAATCCTATTTATTTATTTAATTTCCCACCTTTCCTCTAATTTAAATAAATAAAAAATTTATTTAAATAAGCCCTCTCCTATTTTCCGACTGATTCAAATAAAATATTTGAATTAGGTCCTCACCTTTCATCTCATTGCAACACTTGTCTACCTCTCAATTGAATCATGTGTGGTAGTACAACTTTCATTTAATATCTTTCACATGCACAACTAATTTAAATAATATTTTATTTAAATTAGGTCAGCCCTATTCTCCTCCCTACACTTGTCACATGACTACAATTCCTTAAGGAATGGGAAAACCTATTCGATCCTAGCCATCCACATCATTCATTTACCCTTTCAATCTCAACCATCAAATCAAATGAATCCTTGCCTATAAATCAACCCTCTCACAAGCCATTTTAATGCATTGAGTTTCAAGTATCCTTATGCTGTCAAAATACCATTAGAGCCTTTGCATCATTCATCCTATGTTATTGTTATGCTGCTGAAATAGTGAGCAACCAACATTCCCCCCACAATCAATCCTTCAAAATCTTACATGCTTATGCAAGGTTGAGAAGAGCGATGGAGATTAATCAAGCGTAGCATGGAGATCAGTTTGCATTTGCATTTGTTATTTTGATTTTCATGTTATCTTGTGCTCTATTGTGCTTGTTAGGGTTTCATTATTATTTTTTATGCATTTTACCATGATTTGTGATTTTTACCCTAGCTACAATTAATGTATAAGGTAAAGGCTTCCGCATTAAGGTTTTCTTCTCCTGCAATGTCATATTTTTAGAGAATTTACCCATGTAAAGTAAGCTTGTTGTATCATGTAGTTCTTCTAGTACTGCATTTATTCTAAACAAGTTTGCACCAGGGAGGTCATCCTCCTGACTGTTAGGTTCATCCCCTATTTCAATCCTAGATCAGTAGTTTGGTCCCTGAATGTGCTTTCATGGTTTTACCATTATCTTGAAGTCAAATTCTTGAAATAAGAATAACTAGTGGAAGATTCTTCCATGAGTGACTAGTTTGTTTAGTAGATATTTTAATGGCCCTTGATCTGTATAGAAGATGAATGGTGTTGATGATAGATAGTGTCTAAATTTCTAGAATGCATAGACCATTGCTATGGCTTCTCTCTTTATTGTAGTATAGCTCTTTTCATCTTTTGATAAATTCCATCTAGAAAATGATATAGGATAGTCTTTTATTCCTTTTGGTTGATCTAGTACTACACCTATTTCCATGTCTGAGGCATCTACATGTACGTCCAATGGTATACTCCAATTATGAAATATCAATATCAGTGCTTCTACAATCTTTTGTTTTAGAGTGTCACAAGAAGTTTGGCATTGGTCTATCCATTCAATATTTTTACCACTTTCCTTCTTTAAGAGTTCTTCCAAAGGTGTTTCTACTGCCGCATATCCTCTAATAAACTTACGGTGATATCTAGTATACCCCAAGAAAGTGTTCACTTCTGCTACGTTCTTAGGTGTTGGTAGTGTGAGAATTAATGTCACTTTGAGAGGATCTACCATTAAGCATTCCTTATAGATAATATGACCTAGTAAGGTCCCAAAGGGTACTAGAAACATACATTTCTTTAAGTTTAGTGATATCTATAGGCTTCTACACCTATTTAACATCATTCTTAGGGTGTGTACATGATCTTTTACTAGGCCATACAATGTCCAATCATCTAGGTACACTTCAAAAAAGTCATGTATGAACTCTTTAAATGCATTTACCATTATCCTTCTAAATACCGTAGGTGCATTTTTCAAGCCAAAAGGCATCACTGTATATTTAAATGATCCAAACTCTTATGTAAAGACCTGTAGTTTTAGGCTAGTCTTCTTCTCTTATCTTTACCTAATGGTATCCATAAAACCCATCAGTGAATGAATAGATCTCTTCCTAAAATTGATTCTAGTATCTCCTCAATGAATGGTGTTGGAAATGGGTCATGTATGCAGGCTTTGTTCAATTCCCTAAAATCAACACATATTCTTACTTCACTAGTCTTCATGTTTTGTACTACCATTGGACTAATCTAGTCTACATCTTCAACAAGTTTGATTATACCTACAACTAGCATCTTATCTATTTCAACTTACACTCTTTTCTTCTTGTTTGGATTTATTGATCATGATGTTAGTCATAAACAAACATAGATAAATAAATTCAAATCAAACCTTTATCATCTTGAAAGATATGATGAATTCTGAGAATTCATGATCCCAAGTCTCTGTGGATTAGTTCATAATCATTTGATGTTAGTTGTTTGATGTATGTTGTTATTTTTCATTCAAGGGCCTTACATTTCTGACTCAAAGAAATTCATGTCTGGATAAGCTTTATTTCACCTGCTTTCTATGAATTTCTTAACAAACAAGGTTAAATCCTACTATATTTAACCAGATGATGCGGATACTTATGTAAGTTTGATCAATTCTTCTACAGATTACTCATATTAATTGGATTTCACTTCTGTACTATAAATTTATTCAAATGATGTGCCTATAAGCATATATTTTTGTGATTGAATTTCTGAACTAGCATAGGAACTACCTAAATATTCAATAACTTCAATGAAAATGAGATAAATGCAAGCAAACAAAAGATAATACCTTTTGAAACAGATTTACCTCAAGCCTTCCATTGTTGCCTATCTTTCTTTGATCTTATGTGATTGTAGAGCTCTTAGAAGTTGTACTTCCTTGTGGTTAAGATGAAAAAGATAAAATGGCTATGTGGAGGTTTAAGCAATGAAACTACAATGCAATAATTAAAGCGAAGGATGCATATAATGATATCCAGCCATCGTTGATGATAATGAGATGATGATAATGGAGCTAGATGTAAATGCAATGGAGATAACGACACACTTGGGAGCTATGGTGGAATTTCTGTAGAATAAAATTACTAGATGCTTGAGTGGATGCAAAATGGGTATGAGAACCTTGCTTTTATAGGCTTGAGAGAGGCTAAGATCCAAGTGTAAATAGATCCATACCTGGAGGAATTATTTGTGATGTGTACGGTTGAGATGGAGTTGGGGGAGATAATCATGGGAAATGTTCCTACTACATTTACAAGGTAGAGGAATAAGTGGATCCATGAGACACATGTCATTGTGCTCACAAATGACCTGTGAGTTAGAAGTGGAAGACTTTGAGCAGATTGTGGAAGAAGGACTCTTGATCTATTGGAATGTGAGAGATGAACTAGAATTAGAAAGACAAGTGTCTTTTTCCTTGGAGATGATTGAAAGATAATAGGACACATGTGGAGAAGAAATAGGGATGACTAGAGGATAAATAGGACATGTGGGTGAGGGTAATTAGCTAGAATTAAATATTAACATATTTAATTATGTGTGCAACATGGTGAGGTGTACAGTGTGGTAGAAAGTGATGTGGATTTATGAAATTAGGAATTTTGGATACAGGAATTTATGATTAATTAAATAATTTAGGATTATTTAATTAGGGGTGACTTAGAGGAATTTGGATGACTTAATTAAATAAATTGATTTTTATTTAATTATTTGGAAGATTTGGATGAATGTGAATCAGATAAATAAATTAGGATATTTATTTATTGATAGAAGAATGAGAATAAAATAAATATAAAAATATTTATTTAATTTGACTCAAGCTATTTTTAGGTGTATACATTTTGCCCCTCTTTGATGCAATGTGTTTTATCACGTTCTTTCAAAGAATAGAAATTTTTTGACTATGATACATGCCCCATTTTACCCCTGGTATAGGCTTTGGTGATGGTAGGATACCCCCTCAGGAGATTGGTTGGGTTAGATGGATTTTGAAAAAAAGATGATGAACAATCTCACGATGAACAAGAATGATAAATGAAGGCTAAGAAAACAGAGGATGCAAGATAAGGGATGGAATGAAAGAGTTGAATGACATGCTACGCAAGATAAAATGATAACACACACAAGCAAGCAAGAAAGCAAGTATGCACAAATATACAAGAACAAACAAGGTATTGCCCCTTGTTACCCTCTCAGTTGTTGTCCTTGATGTCAAATACACAAACTTGTAGGTTTATGGTACACTGATAGTTGCATCATGACACATTTGTTTTTGCATACTTGGTATGACAATGGTAATATGGTTGCATTGATGATCAATATTCAGATTCTGTGGAGTTGTTCTTACAAAGCCTTGATCATCAACAGTTTGGTAAGATGATACAATGTTGAGGTAACAGTTAGTTTAACAGGATGACTTTTATTTCATGGTTCTTGCTTTCATGGTCCTTGTATTGATATGTTTCATGTTGACACTCCTCATTTCTTGGGTTTGGCTCATGGTAATGTCCTTGATGACTCTCATGCTAGCTTATGACTCTTATGGTTCCTATCAGATGACACGGTTGACACATGTTGTCACATGAGTTCCTGACACAGTTGTTATGATTGTTGATGCACTTGATTCTACCAGTTCATATTTGATAATATGTTCTCTATGACAGTTGATATGTTCATGATCTCATGATGATATTGTTGATAACTGAGAGGGGGGGTGAATCAGTTATCCTAATTATTTCTTCTTCTGAACTTTCTTATTAATCAATACAGCATTGAATCAAACAAACAAACATTACCATGAAATGAAAAACACATGACACAGTATTTTTGACGTGGAAACCCTATTAAGGGAGAAAACCACGGGGTGATTAACCCAAAGATTATTCTCTATTAGAAGAATAAGGAATTACAAAATGGCACTTGCCAATTAGGGCTCACTGCCCGAGCACACTGCTCACAAGAGGCACACTGCCTACAAGGAGACACACTGTCTACAAAAGAATGTTATACAATACTTGAACTGATTGGAAGCATCTACATATGTTGAAGTTCAGTTCCGATTAGGCTCAGTACACTGATCTGCTGCACTTCATTTTTCTCTTCTCTTTATTCTACTTTCCTTTCACATACCGGATCTCTCTGGCTGTTTCTGCTCTGCTCTACACTTTTTCACATTCCACACAACACAACAACCCTTTTCACAACTGAATCCATCCTCTATATATATCCACACTAGTGATTTCATTATCTTTCTAGTCAGCAACCGGAATAGTCTATCTTCTCACAAACTCTGTTCTGTCGGCTGAATCCTTGCATACCAAGTAATGCGGATCAAGCATATACTTGTAGATATCATTAATCATGTCGGCCAAACATGATTCATGCCTTCACAACCTTTACCATCAACAGTAACACATCCAGAAAACAGTCTGATGTTCTGTCAGTTAGTTCTTCCTCTGTTCTCATTGTCACTCAGGAATCTGGTACTCAACTGTTCATAACTTTTTCCTTGTCCATCACCAGAGGCTATATCCTTGGAATATACCACTCAAGGTAGTCCTCTTGACTTCCCCAAATCTGCACTACACCAAGACACTTCCTCTGAGAGATCCAGACCAATCTGTCGGACCTTGCCACATGCTCTGTTCTTGTTCACCGGACCACAACAGTCTTCATTTTGGCTTCCGGTAGAGACACACCATGACTTGCGGATATGTGGGATGACCTTTGTTGCCATCAATGACAACAACCATGATTCCATATAGTGTTTCTTGCCAACAATCTCCCCCTTTGGCATTGATGGCAACACTTAGTGAAAAATGACTAAGTGTTTACACTATGCTCCCCCTTGGCTGATGCTCTATCTTTATATACAATTTCTGAAACTCCCCCTTGGTTGGATTCCTCATTTTTCACTGCTCCTCACTCCCCCTTTGACATCAATGGCAAAGGGTAGGGTCCGCATACAAAATTTTTAAAAATTTACTATACTTAGCCGCATATTACATACTCACATAAACTGAAGAATGTCTGCAAAGGAAGTCTTCAATTGGATCAGTTCTGTAGCCCAACTTTCCTTCATTCTATCCAAAATTGAAATGTGACCACTCAACAAAAATGCAAATGCATCTTCCCTTTTTAGATCTTTCGGATCAGTTGTCTAGGCTGTGATTTGAGCTTCTGCTATGGCCTCATGCATGGCCTCTAGCTTAGGGACAATTAACCCCCTGAGCTCACTCAACCTGCTTATTCTATTTTTCCTTTCCTTCTCCAATTTCTTGATTTCACTCAAGACTGCAATAGTCTGACATTCTTGATTTGTTATAGAGGAAGAAAGAGGATCAAAACTTTGAGACAAGCTTAGTAGTGTGTCCTCTTGCTCTTTTATTTTCTTCTCAATGTCCACTGTTACCTTGGACCAGGAGATACAAAATTTGTATATTTCACCGCCATCCTTAAGAGCATTTTCTAAGCTCTTTATCCCAATGTTCATGTTTCTCCTATCATTAATGATCAAACCCTGAACCTCGGAGAACCTTTTATCCAAAAACTCCTTCCGGACCTTTTCTTCAGCTGATTTTTCTAGAGATTCAAAATGTGTACTAACACTGCTGACTAAGGTTTTGAGATTACCAGAAGAGGAGGCTGTGGGATCCTTCTGAAAAGATGGCATGATCTTTTCCAGCACTCCAGATGCTACCTCCATAAGCTCATAGTCTTCCATGTGAGATTTCAGTAGTTTCTCTTTGACATTCTCATTTGCAAATGAGGCTATTTTCATTGTTTGCATCGGTGACAAAGAGTCAAAATCTAATGGCCCTTTTAGCAGGTCCGGTTCATCAATTTCTATAGTGGCTTTTGTCAAGAATTCTTGAACAGTTTGTGCAGTGTCTCTTGCCGGAGACAGATGTTTATTCTCTTCTGCAGTTTTGTCCTTTGGAATCTTTTCTCCTTCCTTACTCTTACCACTTTCAGTTGTGGTTTTCTTTGTTGGAGTCTTCTCTTTCTCTGCATCCTTGGTGCAGTCAACCTCTTTTTCTTTAACTACTGCTTCTTTCTCCAGTAGTTTCTCTTCTTCTTGGGATCCAGAGACTGTAGGGGAAATCGGAGGAGAGATGTTAGTCTGTTCAAGGCCCACTTCTTCCGGAGCAGATGATTCCAAGTCCACAGCTGTTTCTGCACCTAAGTCCTCTACAACAGGAAGATTAAACCTTTTGAAGGTTTTCCAGAGAATCTCTTCAGTGTCCTTGGCTACCTTGTCGGTCTCACCAAGCATAAGCTGATTCATCCTTTCTTTGCTCCTGAATTCATCCTTGCAGTCTTTGAATACCATGTTCATTGTTTTGTGATCAATTGAAGGATATAGCTGAATAGCTATCTGTTCTCTGATCTCAAGGTCTTTTGCCATGGCATTGTTCTTTCTTATTTCTAGTTCCTTCTCTAGACTTTTAGGAATTTTGGAGATAATCTCAATAAAAGCTTTATTGTAAATGTTCAGGTACCTGATTGTAGCTTCCTGCAGGATCTTTTGATCTGCCTCATTGTAGTCATCATAGAATTCAGCTACTGGTTGAAGGTTCCCATCCACAGTGACTAATTTGACTACACTGTCTAGGGATAGAGTGGGCTTTTCAGCAAATTCCTCTGCCATTTCTTCCTTGTCTTGGCCTGTGGAGGGTTTCCCGGATCCTTTCTTCTTCTGCTTCTTTATTTCTTTTACTCCCTCATCTAACTTAGTTTCCTCTTCATCCTTTTGGCTTTCATAAGCCCTTGTGGCTTTTGTCTTAGATCTTTTACCGGATGCCTGGACTTCCGGTTTTGAACTTTTGGTTGTGGGAGGTGCAGATCTTTTTGATGATCTGGTCCGGGTGGAAGTTTCAACCGGAACACTTTCTTTACTTTTCTTTTCTGCCTCTTTCTTTTCTTCCTCAGCCTTTCTCCTCTTTTCCCGGTTGGCATCAAGTGCCTCCTTTGGAATGCCTAGGCCTTGAACAATATTCTCTACTTCTTTTCTCACCTTCCTTTTGATTTTCGGTTCTCGGAGTTCAACATGAATTTTGATACTTAGTTCCTCAAATGTTCCGAACCTTTCTGCCTTTGGATCTTTGGGCTGACTTAGCATGTGTTGAACATGCAATTCTACTATCTGTTCATCCACTTCATACCCCATGGGCATGATCCATACAGTTCTTGGTTCTACTGCCTCCATTAGACACTGATCTGTTTCTACCATGAAGCATACTGTGTCTTTGTACTTTTCAACAAGGGATTGGGGTATTCTTTCTCTTGCATGCATCATGCTTTAGAAGTTCTTGAAATATCCCCATAGAGCTGTATTTCTTGCTTTAGCATCCCCAAGTCCATGCAAATAGTCTTTGATTTGGATGGCAACCGGTCTGTCATTCTGCCATATCCATCCACTAGATCCGGGAAGTTCATTCATGTAGTAAAAGAAGAGACAAAGGATCAGATTGCCATACTTGAAGGAGTTTTTCTTGTCCTTCTTAATCTTCTGCAGATTTTCAAAAAGTTGGTTTACAAGAAGCTCACACAAGTCATAGTCTGCATTCTCCTTTAACATTTGATAAGCTGTGTAGATTGCAGTTCCCGGTACTGAATTTTCCCTACTGGAGTGATAGATTTTGTAACCAATTATCATAGATGCAAATCTGACATCCAATTCAGTGATGTCATCAACTGTCATAGCTCTCTTATCAAACTTGGATCCGGTTGCATCACTAACTGTCTGATTTTTGACAGACTTGAGAACAGGTAATCCACTGGATGAGTGCAAACCGATTACAGCCCTAATTGCATCTTTGGTGATCTTGAAGGGCTTGTTCAACCATAGGAAGTTGTCATGTACTCTACTTAGTACATACCAGACCCATTCATCTTCTTCAAAACAGGGGAAATGAATGCACTGTGCAAAGTGTTTGTCCCGGATGGCTTTGTACTGAGGTTTGATCTCAAAGGAGTCATCTATCAATTATTTGTGATAGATATCCATCAGTTTTGATTCTCCAAAGTCTTCAAAATTCACATGGATGTAAACCCTAATGTCCTCCATATGTAATACACCATGCGGAACACTAGAGAAGGCTCCTAGTGGATCTACCTCCAAAGATTTGTATGGATGTTTCTTGAATGTGGGGCGAGGTCTATCAGAGATCTTAACTATATTCAGAGTAGCCATTCTTCAAAGATTTACAGTGAGATAATGAAAATGGAGAATACCTTATGCGCCTTTGGTTTGCATGGAGTGGTTGGATTGATTTCTTTATGCAATGACTTCGGCAGGAGATCTTTGGTGTGCTTGATGAATCTTGTTGCAGAGCTCCACTTTTCGCTTCTTCTTGAGTGCAGAATGAGCAAATGATTTATGAGAAATCCATTATATTGCTCTGCAAACCCTAATATCTGATGGCAATAAATGCTCGACCTATATTATTCCAGTCTGCCTTATTCAGATAACTTGAAGAACCGGATCAGTCCTGGTCTATGAACATCGTGCGGAACTTTCAACCATGAACAAATCAAGATAACACATCACAAGGACATCCCAAACACTCTGTCCAATCCGCAGAATAAGATAATGCACTTCCGGATCTCTCTGGACCCTTTGTAATCCTCTGTCATTCTGGAGCATCTCCTGGAACAGGTCTTACTTGATCGATCACAACTTCTTTACATCTTCATGCGGACCTCTGAAATCTTGTCTGGATCATCTTAGGACTTATATCTTCAAACCCTTTACTCCGCATCTTGTGTCACATCCAGCACCACTTGATTGGCTGGGGGAACAGGATTTTCTTTGAGTCCCCCTTGAGCCAGAGCTCACTTTCTAATTTCCGGAAGGAATATTAGAACCAGAATCTGGTGCCGATCCATTTTCTGTATTCTCTAAACTTTTCTTTACCCAAATCTTGCTCATCTGATTCCTAACTTCATCCGCATTCATCTTTTGTTTACCCTTGTCTTGATTCTGATTATACACCGGACCTCTTTTGTCCTGATTCTTGCTTCTGCAGACTTTAGCATTATGACCGGACCTATTACAGATTTGGCAAATAACATTTCTTTGCATATTTGACTAATAACCTCTTGATCTACATTGATTAGCCATATGACCTACTCTATTGCATGCAAAGCATCTACCATTGAATGATTTGTTTATTTGCATATTTCTGCATTCATGAGACTTGTGTCCATACCTTTTGCAGTTAAAGCACTGTCCAGAGAAGGATGAATTAATCTGATTCATTCTCTTTCTGCACTGATTAGCTTTGTGACCAAAGTGGTTGTAGCTATGGCAGTATCCATTGAAGGATGGATATCTTTGAGCATTGGGCTGTCTTACCGGAGATCTTCTAGGCCTATTCCTTGGATTTTCTGATCCAAAATTCTTTTGACCAGATCCGGAGCTTTCTCCTTTCTCATATCCCAAACCATACTTGTCATCTGTCCTCTTTTGACTTCCAAGAAGAACTTCAAGTTGAGCAGAACTTATCTTGAATTTCTCTTTATATTCATTTGCTATTTGAAGGTCTCTTTTGAGAGAGACAATTTGATCCTCAAGTTTTTCTTCATTATCTTTGGCATCTTCAAGATCAGATTCAAGATGTCTGATAATTCTGTCCATCTGATGGCATTCTTCTTATTTCTCCTTAAGAGATTGTCTTAGATTGTCTTCAGCTTTTCTTTTCTCTTCAATCTCTTGAGTAAACTTTATAACTCCTGATTCCATTTCATGTCTTACCATAATGACTTCTTTTGATAATTTTTCACATAACTTGGTTTTCTCAGTCAATTCTTCATTTGTATTGCTTTCTTCACTTTGTCTTGCCAATTGTTGGAGCAACTCCTTTCTCTTTTTCATAGAGAGACTTAATTTGTCCTTTAATTCTCTCATGAATTCATCAGCCTGTTTGAGTCTTTCCTTTAATTCATTGACTTCAGAGTTTGACTGTTCAAGATCCTCAAGGGCAGTCTTGAGTTGCTCCTTTAAACCATATGCATCCATTTGAACTCCCAGATCTTCCTCAAGCTGTTAGGCTCTATTACGAGGAACTTAGCTTTGATACCAATTGTTGATAACTGAGAGAGGGGGGGTGAATCAGTTATCCTAATTATTTCTTCTTCTGAACTTTCTTATTAATCAATGCAGCATTGAATCAAACAAACAAACATTACCATGAAATGAAAAACACATGACACAGTATTTTTGACGTGGAAACCCTGTTAAGGGAGAAAACCATGGGGTGATTAACCCAAAGATTATTCTCTGTTAGAAGAATAAGGAATTACAAAATGGCACTTGCCAATTAGGGCTCACTGCCCAAGCACACTACTCACAAGAGGCACACTGCCTACAAGGAGACACACTGTCTACAAAATAATGTTATACAATACTTGAACTGATTGGAAGCATCTACATATGCTGAAGTTCAGTTCTGGTTAGGCTCAGTACACTAATCTGCTGCACTTCATTTTTCTCTTCTCTTTATTCTGCTTTCCTTTCACATAACGGATCTCTCTGGCTGTTTCTGCTCTGCTCTACACTTTTTCGCATTCCACACAACACAACAACCCTTTTCACAACTGAATCCATCCTCTATATATATCCACACTAGTGATTTCATTATCTTTCTAGTCGGCAACCGGAAGAGTCTATCTTCTCACAAACTCTGTTCTGTCGGCTGAATCTTTGCATACCAAGTAATGCAGATCAAGCATATACTTGTAGATATCATTAATCATGTCGGCCAAACATGATTCATGCCTTCACAACCTTTACCATCAATAGTAACACATCCGAAAAATAGTCTGATGTTCTGTCAGTTAGTTCTTCCTCTGTTCTCATTGTCACTCAGGAATCTGGTACTCAACTATTCATAACTTTTTCCTTGTCCATCACTGGAGGCTATATCCTTGGAATATACCACTCAAGGTAGTCCTCTTGACTTCCCCAAATCCGCACTGCACCAAGACACTTCCTCTGAGAGATCCAGACCAATCTGTCAGACCTTGCCACATGCTCTGTTCTTGTTCACCGGACCACAACAGTCTTCATTCTGGCTTCCGGTAGAGACACACCATGACTTGCAGATATGTGGGATGACCTTTGTTGCCATCAATGACAACAACCATGATTCCATATAGTGTTTCTTGCCAACAGATATACAGTCAACTTATGATATTCATACGATATCATGTTGATGATGACAGGATAATTGGTATGATGATAGGACTGTTGGTATGGTTTGTACTTTCTCTTCAGTTGTATTATATCATGTTACATAGATGAGGTATCTTGACATAGTTGCATAATAGTTCTATTCATGACAAATGCACAACTTGGTATGATATCTTGACAATTGGTGCATGGTATCATGACACATGACAGTTGATACAGTGATACAGGTAACACATAGGTTCATTTCCTAATTCTCTATATAGTTGATATACATTGAATATGCACTTGATTCTTGATGGTTTATCTCTATGGCTCTGATGGTTTATCTTCTATGAAAAATGGCATATGATATCATGTCACATTGTATCATTCTCTCATTGTTTGCTCATGGTAACAGTTCGTTGGGGTTCATGGTCATAAGTTGATATTCATTGGTTGGCTCATTCTTATGAGATATATTTAATGTGCTCTTGTCATTTCATGTACACTAGTTGGTAAATACTCTTAATAGAAATATGGATTTATTGACTTTCTCTCTAAGTGCATTACATTTGAAAGGATCACAAAAAAAACTTCATAATGTCATTTGATACGTTGCTTTAAAGGTGAATGAGGGGCACTAAAAGCATTTTATCATATTTTGATTTGGAGGACATTTGTTTTTATTAATAATGTTATGAATTGGCTTACCATGTTTTGAGTTGACAAGGGGCTTCACTAGTTACAAATGATATGCATTTCCTAGTGAATAAAATACAACTTGATTTGCAAAACACATTGTATCGGGCACTTAAAGTTTTAACCTGCATAACAGGTGTCAGGTATTTTTTCATAGGTAAAAAGGTGATATGAGTGTCACTTGGTGACCAGTCCATTCTAGGGTAAATTGAGCCTCTCGGTAGCTATGATGTATCGAGAAAAAAGGAAAGTTATGTTTTTTTTCATATTGCAAAGTTTGTACCTTTAGATATGAAGCTTCTTGAAACTAGGGTTTGAAAGTTCATTATCATCATGAAAAGTCATGGTCGTGGTAGATATCTTCATGACTTTCAACCAAATCTGGGAGATGTGACAAAGGTGGACTTTGAGTTCATTTTGCTAAAATATTTTTACTTCATTCTATAGCAAATTAGTTTGGGTTGTCGGCTAACAGGTGATATTTTTCATTTTTTACTTATATGGGTTCTTTAGCCATCAAAATGTTGGCTCTATGAAAAATGAAGCTTGTTTCTCTATGAAGTTTTGTCAAACATTCAGTTATTGGTTTTATTCCACAAAAAGGAGTAACTATTCTTTGTTATACCCATAACACATACAATTAGGGTTCGTGGCAGTTTGAAGTTTTTTTTTACTATGTATTTTGAATGTTATGAATGTGACTCGAGGGTTTTTCATTAAAATGAGATGAGGGCATTTTTGTTATAAAACCATTTTTATTCAGTTACAGATAGTAAATTGGAAAGAAAAAGACTCCATATGCAGTTAGGGTTTGACAATTTCTTGTTAATGGGTTTAACCCTGGTTAGGGTTTGTAGGAGATATTATTCTTGTTTGTCGAAGCTCTCTTTAACCCAACACACAGTTTGAATCTACCTATATTAAAGGTTCTTACTATGGTTAAGTGTATAGTTCAAAGGCCTCATTTGTTGATACTTATGGGTCTATCCGACTATGCTTTTGTAACAGCTATTTTGATAGTTGTAAACTACTTGGGACAATTTCATGGATATAGTTATCTCTTCAAACTATTTGATGAAAGAAAGAAAGACTTTGTATTGTATAAAATGGCATTTTGTAAACATCTAAAATAAGGTTGATGATCTGTGTTTATTGCACTATCATTAAGGTTATTCTGAAATGTTGAAGATT
The DNA here is from genome assembly GCA_027924645.1 of Cunninghamia lanceolata. Classification (NCBI taxonomy): domain Eukaryota; kingdom Viridiplantae; phylum Streptophyta; class Pinopsida; order Cupressales; family Cupressaceae; genus Cunninghamia; species Cunninghamia lanceolata. The sequence continues at coordinate 1,495,464 of BSBN01001427.1, read as the reverse complement.
AGGTTATAGTGAAACAAAGTAACCCTCTGTATTAAACTGTATTATTCATTACATATGGATTGAAATATGCCAGTAAGGCACAAATAGCCAGTGAGACACTAATAGCCAGTGAGGCACAAACAGCTAGTGAGGCATCTATATTTTCTAGTGAAGCACATTTTGATTATGCCAGTGAGGCATTTTCTAGAGTGTTTTTTCATCCCTAGAGGGTTTTCTACTTGTCAAATCTCTGTGTTATGGTCACTTGTTTGTTCATGAGTTTATGTTCATTGTTTCATAATTTAACTGTTGCATATTTGACATGATGTTCATTATGGGTTAGTACAAATGCACAATAAATCTGATACTTACCTCTGTCCAATAAAGAAATAAAACTACATCTATTGTTTGTCATAGTTCACCAACAATTGTTTTGTTCATTCATGTACACAAGTTGATCTATTAATGCACTATAGTTCATAAATGAATGTTTTGTTTTCAACATACAAGGATTGAAATTTATGGTTGGTAAAAGTTTATATTAATTCTTGCCAAAAACAAGTTTGTTTTATGAGACATTGATTCGCCCCCCCTCTCAATGTCTCTCATACTCCAACAAGTGGTTTCAAAGCCAGACCCTTGCAAGAAGTCTAACCAACTTAAGGGTTTTTGGTAAGTGGAGTACAATGGGTAAAAAGAATAGAACTAAGGCCTCAAATAGAGAAAAGAAAAATGATGATCAACAAATTGAAAAGAAAGCCTTAGTTAAGTCCAACAGTGAGTTGTTGTATGATTCAACCATGAATGTAGATACAAAATGTCATAAAGAAATCAATCCTATAGTTAAGAGTCTTGACAATGTGAATGTTAGTAGACAAGAACTTGATGATTTTGTCATTGAAATTGATGATGCAAAAGGAGATTTCTTTGTAGATGAAGATGGACAGGAATTCGATGAAAATGACTGTGAAGTTGATATTGAAGGAGAACTTTTATGTGCTCTAGAAATGAAAAAGTATCTTGAAAAAGAGAACCAAGAATTAAAGGTTCAACTTCAACAAGAGAAGGATTCTAAGAGTAAGGTACTCTCTAATTTTTCTAAAGTTTCTTTAGAACTTAAAGAGGCAAAGGTACAAATTGAGGAGACAAACAAATTTGTCAATAGTCTAAAAATAGAATTTGAAGAAGTTAAAAGAATAGTTGACCTTACAAAATCTGATCTTGAAGTAAAAAGAATAGAATGTCTGAAGTTAGAGAAAGAAATAGTCTCTTTAAGAAAGGATTTGGAAGAAGTATCTTCAAAATTGTAAAAGAATATTCAATTTGAAAAGAGTACTGATTGCTTCAATGACATGTTGAGGAACCAAAACTATTACAGAGACACTACTGGCTTGGGTTATGAGAAATGAGAATGTTCCAAGTCAAGAGATGCTCCTAGGAAGAAGATACACCTGAATACTTACTCTATTGCCCCTAAGATTGAAGCCAAGAAGGAAGAAAAAGATAAAGTTGTTGATAGAAGTAGTATAAACAGACACTCAAGACTTTCGTCTACTAGGTAATATCATTCGGTTAGGTATAACTATTCTCAGTTTCATGGTTACTGCTATTCATACCATGTTTATGGTCATAGAGCTAGAGATTGTGAAAGATATAAAAGCTTTAATAGTTTGTCAAATCAGGATTATAATGACGTGTGTTACAACTATAATAAAGTTGGTCATCTAGGAAGAAATTGTTGGGTGCATGAAAGGTATGATTATAGAAGCTTTCTCAGATCATCTAGAAGAAATTACTTTTCTTTTGGTCAAGATAACAATATTATACGTTATAGGTGTAGTAGTTATGAACACAAAGCAAGGTGGTGCAAGAAAAGTTTGATAAAACAATCTAGAAACAATATGACCAAGCAGAAGCAAGAGGGTATCTTAAACAAAAAGAAAGGGACTATACTTGTTTGGAAGAGAAAACAAAGTCTAGAAATTGAAAAACCTAAACCAATGCATGGCACATAAAAATGCTTTACAAATTGAATAAGTAGAAGCTTGGAGTCAAGGGAGTTATCAATCATCTCATCTCTTAAACCCCAATGAAGTTCAGTAGGTGTATTAATAGTTTGGTTGATCATATTGTGTTTGTTTTTGCATCTAGAATTGATTGATGGCAGGAACTTATGACTATCTTGGTAGCAATAAGGAATGGTAGTGACAATGTTTGGAGTTCTACTCATAGTCTGTTGATGCTATGTACTCCTAAAATGACTTGAATGCATGATCATGGAAAACTTTGGATGTCAAATTTGAGGAGTTGGTAGAGGTTGATGTCATATGTACATGCAAAAGAATCAGGATTTCATGTTGTAGAAGTTGACACTTATAGAGAAGTTCATAGAGACTACATTTGTTCATTTTCATCTTGATGTTGTTATTATAGTTTCATCAAGATAGTGGTGTGCAAGACATATTGATGAGTTTTTATGCAAGTTATATCAAGACATGATGTTGTTTGCTTGTATATATTCATGATGCTCAGATAGTTGTTGCATGATGTGATTGTTGGTGGATTGTCTTGAAGAGACATCAAACTTGTTAGATTGGTGCTTTGTTACAAAGGAGGGCTTGTATTATCTTAGAATATCTTCTTCATGGTGTCTTATTACTTCTCTTCTCCAATGTTCACTTTGGTATTTGATGATTGTTTACAGTGCAAGATATCTTTTGCATGATATCAGAAGGAATGTCTTCTTGATTACATTATCCTTTATCTTAGAAAGGAGACCTTCAATGGTTGGCTTTGTTTCTTGGTATCTCACCTGATAGTGTAGTGTCACTTATCAAATGACTATTTGGGAATGTTTGAGTGGTGTTTGGTGATTTTTTTTTAATTTCTAAGTTGCAGTTGAGCAAGATGCAAATAGTACAAGAATAGATTAGACAATGTCAAAGGACTGTATTAGTTGTGTTGCATTGATCAGACTTTGTAGTTATAAGTGCAGGATTAATTCTTACAGTTTTTACCAATTCAGACTATGGTGTTCAGTAGACTTTACAGTGACAGGAGACTTATGGTGACATATCTTCGATTACTTGTTGTTTTGATTCTATTGATATATGCTTTCATTTCTTGATACTTGATCATTGATATATGTTATGCCAGTGATGTTCTACTCTATTCAGTTGACAATCCTCATATCTCTCATGTTTGGCATCTTTAGTTGTTGTCCTTTATATGCTCATTTATGGGACTGACAGTACAGTTGTATTTTAGTCTATTCCGGATGTTTATACTCCATGGGATAGTCATGGTATGCTTTACTTTTTCTATTTTTGCTCAACATTTCTCTAGCATATTGTCTTTTGGTTCATGATATCTCATTGAGGCATTAGCACACTTTCTTCCTCCCTTTGTCTTTGATGCAAAAGGGGGGAGAGAGAGTTGTGTTTTTCCATCAAAGACAAAGGGGGAGTTTGTTGCCCTCTCAGTTGTTGTCCTTGATGTCAAATACACAAACTCTCAGGTTTGTGGTACATTGATAGTTGCATCATGACACATTTTTTTTTGCATACTTGGTATGACAATGGTAATATGGCTGCATTGGTGATCAATATTCAGATTCTGTGGAGTTGTTCTTACAAAGCCTTGATCATCATTGGTTTAGTAAGATGATACAATGTTGAGGTAATAGTTAGTTTAACAGGATGACCTGTATTTCATGGTTCTTGTATTGATATTTTTCATGTTGACACTCCTCATTACTTGGGTTTGGCTCATGGTAATGTCCTTAATGAATCTCATGTTGGCTTATGACTCTCATGGTTCCTATCAGATGACATAGTTGACACATGTTGTCACATGAGTTATTGACATAGTTGTTATGATCATTGATGAACTTGATTCTGCCAGTTCATATTTAATGATATGTTCTCTATGATATTTGATATGTTCATGATGATATATAGTCGGCATATGATATTCATATGATATCACGCTAATGATGATAGGATAGTTGGTATGATGACAGGACTATTGGTATGGTTTGCACTTTCTCTTCAGTTGTATTATATCATGTTACATAGATGAGGTATCTTGACACAGTTGCATAATAGTTCTTTTGATGACAAATACACAACTTGGTATGATATCCTGACAGTTGGTGTATGGTATCATGACACATGATAGTTGATACAGTGATATAGCTGACACATAGGTTCATTTCCTATTGCTCTATATAGTTGATATACATTTGAATATGCACTTGATTCTTGATGGTTTATCTCTATGGCTCTGATGGTTTATCTTCTGTGAGAAATGGCATATGATATCATGTCACATTATATCATTCTCTCATTGTTTTCTCGTGGTAACAGTTGGTTGGGGTTCATGGTCATAATTTGATATTCATTGGTTTGCTCATGCTTATGAGATATATATCAGGTGCTCTTGTCATTTCATGCATAGTGGTTGGTATATATTCTTAACAAAAATGTGGATTTAATGACTTTGTCTCTAAGTGCATTACATTTGAAAGAATCACAAAAAAAACTTCATTATAATGTCATTTGATATGTTGCTTTAAAGGTGAATGAGGGGCACTAAAAGCATTTTCTCATCTTTTCATTTGGAGGATATTTGTTTTTATTGATAATGTTATGAATTGGCTTACCATGTTTTGAGTTGACAAGGGGCTTCATTAGTTACAAATGATATACATTTCCTGGTGAATAAAATATAACTTGATTTGCAAAACACATTATATTAGGCACTTAAAGTTTTAACCTACATAGCAGGTGTCAAGTATTTTTTCATAGGTAAAAAGGTGATATGAGTGTCACTTGGTGACTAGTCCATTCGAGGGTAAACCGAGCCTCTCTGTAGCTATGATGTATTGAGCCAAAAGGAAAGTTATGTTTTTTTAATATTGCAAAGTTTGTAGCTTCAGATATGAAGCTTCTTGAAGCTAGGGTTTGAAAGTTCATTATCATCATGAAAAATCATGGTCATGGTAGATATCTTCATGACTTTCAACCGAATCTAGGAGATGTGACAAAGCTACACTTTGATCTCATTTTGGTAAAAGATTTTGACTTCATTGAAAATCAATTTGGGTTGTTGGCTAATAGGTGATATTTTTCATTTTTTACTTATATGGGTTCTTTAGCCATCAAAATGTTGGCTCTATGAAAAATGAAGGTTGTTGATTTGTGAAGTTTTGTCAAACATTCAGTTATTGGTTTTATTTCACAAAAAAGAGTAACTATTCTTTGTTATACCCATAACACATATAGTTAGGGTTCGTGGCAATTTGAAGTTTTTTTTACTATTTATTTTGAATGTTATGACTGTGACTCGAGGGTTTTTCATTAAAATGAGATGAGGGTATTTTTGTTATAAAACCATTTTTATTCAATTACAGACAACAAATTGGAAAGCAAAAGACTCCATATGCAGTTAGGGTTTGACAATTTTTGTTAATGGGTTTAACCCTGGTTAGGGTTTGTAGGAGATATTATTCTTATTTGTCAAAGCTCTCTTTAACCGAACACACAGTTTGAATCTACATGTATTAAAGATTCTTACTATGGTTAAGGGTGTAGTTCAAAGGCATCATTTGTTGACACTTATGGGTCTATCTGACCATGCTCCTGTAATAACTATTTTGACAGTTGTAAACTACCTGGGATAGTTTCATGGATACAATTCTCTTCAAATTGTTTGATGAAAGAAAGAAAGACTTTGTATTGTCTAAAATGGCATTTTGTAAGCATCTAAAATAAGGTTGATGATTTGTGTTTATTGCACTATCATTAAGGTTATTCTGAAATGTTGAAGATTGGGTTATAGCAAAACAAAGTAACCCTATGTATTAAACTGTATTACTCATTGTATGGATTGAAATATGCCCGTAAGGCACAAATAGATAGTGAGGCACAAATAGCCAGTAAGGCACAAACAACTAGTGAGGCATCTGTATTTTCTAGTGAAGCACATTTTGATTAAGCTAGTGAGGCATTTTCTAGAGTGGTTTTTCATCCCTAGAGGGTTTTCCACTCGTCAAATCTCTGTGTTATGGTCACTTGTTTTGTTTATGAGTTTATGTTCATTGTTTCATAATTTAATTGTTGCATATTTGACATGATGCTCATTATGGGTCAGTACAAATGCATAATATATCTGATACTTACCTCTATCTAATAAAGAAATAAAACTATCTCTATAGTTTGTCATAGTTTAGCAATAATTGTTTTGTTCATTCATGTACACAAGTTTATCTGTTAATGCACTACAGTTCATAAATGAATGTTTTGTTTTCATCATACAAGGATTGAAGTTTATGGTTGGTAAAAGTTTATTAATTGTTGTCAAAAACAAGTTTGTTTTATGAGAGACTGGTTCACCACCCCTCCCGTCTTAATGTCTCTTGTACTCCAACACCCCTATCAAGTTGTAAAGCAATGATTAATCGATAATGATTAATGATGATAGTGTTATCATTGCGGGGAATGATATATCCCTAGATCAACACAAAGATACGGGAAAGACATATCCCACTGATGATGATGATGATGATTGATTTCGTTTATGACAAGATTAGGATCAAGACCATTGATTGCGATTAGATAATTTGACAAGATTGATGTAATCGATTGGTATGTCCAGATTAAGGATGACTTACATTTAGATCATTGCTTGATTTGATTTAATTGATTTGATGATCAGATGAATGATTGGATTGATGATTGGTGATGCTCTAGCCATTCAACAGTGAGGACGATAAGGAAAGATAATGGTAAGTTAACAAATAAGATGAATAATGATGATGATGCCCCCTTGAGAGGATAATTTGTGTGCTCTTGAGATGAAAAGAGAGAAAAGGGTTAGTAGATAAAAAGATGTAGATAAAGAAAGGACTTGGATCTTAAGCCACTTGGAAAATGATACATATGAAATTCTTACAAATGAAATGAAATGCAAACCTAACATGCACAAATGAGGCTTTATCATCTTGTATAGAAGTATTTGAATTACTTTTTCATCATTGATCTTTTAAAATGTTGTAAGAAAATACAATCATCTGGGTATAATTAAACCATGATTACCTGAGTATCTCTTACATGGATTTTGATTTAGCAAGTTAATAAAAGCATCTAGTCAAAATTGAACCAAGATGACCTAAGTATTGCTTGCATGTATCAACAAACAAGGATTGCACTCTTTCATGCTTAGACTCATAACATCCTCGATGATCTTTTGCTAATCGTGTCCTTAGACAAGCTGTCACATTACTAAAGGTTGATCCATAGACAACAAACAAATGAAAATGATCATGCCCTGATCATAGCTTATCTAGTTTTTTAGACATCCTTGAGTAGCCTAGGAAAACATGATAACAAAAATCAAGACCTAAGACTAAAACTTCAATCATCAAATCTTCTTGCCATAAATATGTTTTCTTGCAATGAAACAAATAGAGTCATCCTGATAGTTTAGGCACATTGTTTGTTCGATATAGGCTAATGTCTTGCATCAAGTTTTTTTTGAAAAAGGTTTGTTTGTAGTGTTGCATGTTATCTTGGTGATAGTATCGCAATCCTTATTGTTATCCTCTGAGCATACAACATTCAAAAATCCAATTCTCCAACTAGGTCGAGGATTGTGCCTCTAGTCAAGTAAAGGATCAATTTATTATGAATGAAACATAGGGAATAACTAATGGTAGATAGATGTGACAAGCCCTAAGGGACTGACCTAGTGCGTCAGGGGCTCATCGATGATGACCTTGCCTACATGATGACGCAAAGACAATGTAGTTCAAGGTGTGGACCATGTGGACCTAAGACTTAGAGGGTGGGAATTAGGTGGAATTGGATGGACAAAAGGATGGGTGAGAAGGGATGGGAAGCCTTGGGGGCTCATCAATGATGGCCTTACCTATGTGATAGCTTAGAGCCAACATAGTTCGACAATGATACCAAGGAGAGGGTCACAACAGATGACAAGATGGATGAAGGACTAGATTGAAAGTCTGATGGGACAAGGAAATAAGGGCGAGTGAACCCAAGCCATGATAAGTATCATGATGTGATTTGATAGATGTGGTAAGAAAAGGTTGGATGAGGATTGAAATCCTAAAAGATGGAGGAAGCGGTTTATCTCTAACATGTTTTTTTTAATTCCCTTGCATTGGGGTTTTCTAAGATTGGACAATTGGATAAAAGGATAGGCAATAAGGGATAGAATGGATGCACATGTGAGAGAGAAAGGATGTGATCTCCAAGGACTATTCCACATAGGAATAACTTACCCTATTCTAGGTGTAAGGCTTGGGATTGTTGACATGGCAAAGCTTACAATGAAGGAGGATGATAGGATTGGTTTGAAAGGGATGAGGTACATCAAGAGATATCCAAAAAATTTGTCAACATTGTGCCCGCGATATTTATCAAGATCAAAAGGAGGAAGATAGGATGAAAGGATAACAATATGATAGGTATGATAGGATGGTATGGTAAGATAGGATGGAAAATTATAGGGTCGATGAGACAATGCGCTCCCAAGGGTAAGTGACATAGAGGATCAACCTACACATGATGCCTGTTTGCCAGGTTTTCATCATGGTACTTATCCAAGGTACCACCAAGGGTGGTTTTCATCATTAGACAAAGGGGATTTTTTTTTACCCTTTTTTTTTGAATATTTGGATTAGATAGGTGGAATATGGATGAGAGAGACTCAAGTGTCTAGTTTCATGACATGTGGTAGTCCTACTAGGGATGGATGTCATCACATGGACCATATCAAGTCTTATTATGCTCATAGATGTTGGTATGGGATTTCATGAGAGAGTGCTAGATTAGGTAGAGAGTGGATTATGATGTTGATGAAGGAGGACTTATGCAAAAGGATGGATGGAAGACTTATACAAAAGCATGGACCATAGGGAAGTGATTGGGGAGATATGTAGGATAGTGGATGAAGGATGGGGAGATGGAGGTATGTGGAAATGTTGTGGAATGAAAAGGAATCATGACCAATGATTGTACACACCATGATAAACATTGAAGCTTTTGATGTGGAGGTGGTGTAGGAATCAATGGCAATGTTTTCTTAGGAGATGGGTGACGTAGTAATTTAGGTACCCACATACACTTAGTATTTTTATTATTTTTGTTTTGCTTGTGGGATTTTTGGAATTTTTAAATGGAATGGGATTTTGTATGGAAGGGGATGGTTGGGATTTTTGAGATGTGGATGCTTCATTTGACTTGCTTGGTTTTTTCTTAGGAACCCAAACTACTTTAGTTTTGGCCTTTTCTTTTAAAGGTATGGGCTCAAATAGATTTTTGGATATACTTTGCATTGTCTCTTTGTATTTTTTCTTTAAAGTATGAGGATTTTTAGGATATTTTTCTTTATAGAAGGAGGTATACACATTTAGATTTTTGAGGTTGGTGGAATAAGTGGAAGCTTCATGTTTAAACAATGTATGCATTTGTTGGTCATGATTAGGATTTTTAGGGGATTTACAGCTAAGTGGATAATTAGGCATTGGTAGAAGTGGAAGAAAAGTGGATGGAGGGACAGTAGGAGTTGGCAGGAGTGGAGGTAAAGTGGATGGCAAAAGGTGTATGGTCACATGCTTTTGACATTTTGATGCAGTCACTGTAGGAGGGTTCATAGAGTGAACTGTTTGGACCATGCAACAAGAGTAAACACAATAGAAACAACTCAAAGAAATGAATCAAATGAAGATTCAATCATTTAGTATACCATAGAATTCAAATACAGATTGGTGAGTAACATGTGGGCTTACAATTGGGCTCACAGCCCTGATTACAAAATTTGAAAAAGATATAGCTTTGAAGATCCTTCACACAAAATCTAAACTATAAACTTATGTGAATGATTATAACTTGATAACTACTTTCCTAAGGATCTATTACATCATTATATATCATCTTCAGAATAATAGATTCCTCTGTGTCAGCCAAGGAAGGTCACAAACCCCAATGAAGAGCTATAGCATGCGAACACGGATAGGTCAGACCTAAATGCATAGAACAACTCTACAAATGAATGGAATGATGTGTGTATCTCGAGGAAGGTCAGCCATGAACCAAGGATCATTGAATTATGTGTCAGTAAGTTCCATAAGTCGAGGAATGCTTCGCAAGTCTCCTCCTTTAGCTGGTTATCAGAGACTGTCAAGATGCTCTATTATGAGAAAATAGTCAATCTTTTGATAGCGAATCTTTTCGGTAATGATGTACAGATCTCTAAATTCTAGATATGATGTAAATGAATGAATCTATATGCTAAGTCTAACTCCACAAGGATTGAAATGCAACTGGACCAAAAAAAATATAGCAACTGCTTCTGACTGGATTGCCTGAACTGAACTGGAAAATGAAAAGAAACAAATTGAACTGCAAACAAAATGAAATGCAAATGTTTTTGGTTGATGCAAAATTGCTCTTGAACCAGGGATGCTCATGCATCACATTTGTAGGATGATGGAGGTGGAATGGCAACATATGTCTTGGGTAAATGATAGGATTTGTGATGGAAAGAAGTGGACTTAGAAGGAATGGAGGAAGTACCAACATCTTTAGATTGTTCACCTTTGGGTGTGTATCCAAGACCATATGAGCAAAGAGGGATATTGACATGGACGAGCTCCAAAATACCTTGTTTGTGAAGGCCTAAGCCTCCACCTTGGTAGTTCATTTTTTGGAGCATGCGATGGACTATGGGACTATAGGTGATTTGGACACTAGATGCAATCTCATTATTTGATGGGGAAGATGAATTGGTAGATAATGGTTGTTTCTCTTCTAAGGAAGAACATTCATGGATGAAGGTGGTGAGACTAAGGGAATATGATGGGGGACTTGCAACATGGTCAATAATGGGCGACAAAGTATCAAAAAGATCTTGATCATCATATGCTCATTAAGATCCATGTTATTGGTTTGATCATATATGTGTACTTGGGAGCCAAGTGTCTCATCAAGGGAAATGAATATTTGTGGATCATGGGTAAGGCTAGATGAAGAAGAAGTTTCTTTTTCTTGAAGGGAAGCCATGAAACGGGGTGAATACTCAAGTAGGTCAGCAAGATTTTTATTACATGGAGTATGTAGGTCTTGTGCATCTTGTTTATGGATGGTTGTGGAGGTATGTATAGGATCAAGGTTTTCATGGATTAGTTCTTCATCATGGATATCATATTGATCATGGAAAAGATATATGTTATAGATAGGTTGGATTTGGATTTCTTGCTCATGTATAGGTATAGGATCAAGTTGCTCATGGATAGCTTCTTCATGAGTAATATCTTGATCATGGAAAAGATAAATGTTATGGATGAGTGGAATGAAATGAATTTGATCTTAAGTAGGACTAAGGCTTGATGTTTTTGCATGTTTAGGATTATGTTCTTAAGATACCTCATGGGTTACTTGAATAGAAGTCGAAGGATCTTGGATAGGCTTGACATGCTCTTGAGGGTTATCAATATGAGGGGATAATGGGACTTGACTTGGATTCATTGGTGGAGATTCATCAATAGGCTCAAAGGATTGTGGATTATATGAGGGGGTTCTAGGATTGGACATGGCATTGGAAGAGTCTTTTGTGAGTTCAAGGATATCTGTTTGGTGACATGGTTGACTCCTTACTAGTAGCCCTTGGATCACATTCTTTGTAGGTGTATAGGTGCATTTGGGTAAAATAAGTAATGGTGTGATACAAAAGGTTTGTTCAATGGAATACTCTCCTACACCTTTGTCCTTGAGTTTGACTTTGCGTTCAATGGATTTGGATGTAGAAGGTATTCAACTTGGGTCAACATGGGATGAAGATGAGGAAGAAGCATGGTTGGTTGGGATTACAACATCGAGCTTGGATTGCATGGAATTGCAATATTGGTATGGATTAGGATCACCTTGGATGGTGATTCCTTGGCCATTATGAGGAAACTTGATACACTGATGGTAGGTGGATGGCATGACCTACATTGTGTGTATCCAAGGTCGACCAAGAAGAATATTGTATGCCAATTCCATGTCAAGAAATTGGCATATCACATCTTTCACTATTGGTCCCACTCTTATTGGTAGTACAATGGTTCCTTTTGATGTGTTTTCTTCTTCATCATATGCCTTGATTGTGATTTTCTTCTTAGGATCCATGGTATTCTCTAAAACCCCCAATGCAAGGATTAGTTTTAAAGTACAGATATTTATTCCCACCCCTCCATCCATTAGGACCCATTTTATTTTATGTTTATGGATGAAGGTTTCAATATGGAGGGATGCATTATGTGGTTGGGTGATAGACATATCATCTTTTTCTATGAAGGATAAGAAATGGGGTGTAGTTAGATGACCTACCATGGCCTGAAATTGCTCTTCGGCTAGATTAGTTGGGATAGTAGTTTCCAAGAGAGATTTTTCTAGGATGGCTTTGTGAAATGGAGATAGATGCAAAAGATCCAAAATGGATATATGTGCCAGTGTTTTGTGGAGCTGGTCAAGGACATTGTATTGGTTAGACATAGAGGATGATTTGGATGGAGCCCCTTGGAGAGTAATCTTTCCACCATGAGTGGTTACATTACAATTGGGCTTTTTATTGATAGTGATCACATTTACATGTGTGTCACTTTCAGAGATGTGGTTGACAACATAATCATATGACCTGTTGGTGTAGTTAGCATTGTTACCACTATTATTGTTTTGCTTGGAAGAACTTCCCTTCTCATAGTTGGGGAGTGGATTCTTGAATACCAAGTGGTCATCACTGGATACATGTCCATCAATTGATATCACCTTTTGATCAATTAAGTCTAGGATGGTATTCTTTAGTCATTGGCAATCATTTGTTTTATGACCCTTACTTCTGTGATATTTGCAAAATCCTGAGTCTTCCCACCAAGAAAGTTTTAATTTAGGTTCATAATCTTGCACTGTTGGAAGCATTATGAGGTTTCTTGATATTAACTTCCTTAGGATAGATTCGAGTGATTTCCCTAGAGGTGTGAACTTTCGGTGAGGAGGAAAGTTTGTGGATTGTGGTTCATTATTTTAAGGTTTGTTTTATGGTGTGTTGTTTTGTGGATTTGATAGATTGAAGATTGGTTGTTTTGGTACCACATGTTTAGCATCAACAACACCATCATTTACAATGTTTTTGTTTTTGTCCAAAACCTCAGCTTGTCCATGTTATTACTTAAAATAGAGGTGTCTTTGTAGAGTTTGATTTGTCCCTTTGCTATCAAGGCTTTCTCAATGAGTAACCCCATTTCAATTACCTTACTAAAGGAAGTAGGACAGTGTATTTGTATTTGATAGCTCAAGTCAGTGTTTAAGTTGTGGACAAACATCTCGATCATTTGTTTCTTTGGTATATGGTATGGACACTTGCTAGCAAGTTGTCTCCATCTTTATAAAAAGGAGGTAAAGGATTCTCCACCTTTTTCTTGTTGTTACAAAGATCCAACATTGAGATTTCATGCTCAATGTTGTAGGAGAAATGGTTCACAAATTTATCCACAAGTTCATTAAAGGTTCAGATGCTAGGAGGTAATCGGGAGAACCATTCCATTGTTTGTCCTCCAAGGCTGCGTGGAAATAGTCGCATAAGGTATGTTTCATTGTGAGTGACTTCCAAGCAAGCAGCACTAAATTCTCTTATATGGTCTTGTGGGCCACCTTTTCCTCTATATTTATCAAATTTTGGAACCTCAAATCTTGAGGGAAAAGGTATCATGACCAAAGTTTTGTCAAAAGGATACGATGAGATATCCTCTAGCGAGTAGTGCTTTGTTGAAGTTTTGGTTTGGATATCTGCAAGTTGTTGTTGCAAGACTTGGATTTGTTGTGTTAATGTGTCCAAAGGGTTTGATGTGTCCTTAGTCTTGTTTTTTTTGGGAGCATCAGTGTCATTAGACGGGTTTTCTTCTCTTATATTTGAGACATCAAAATTAGGGGGTAATTTGGCTCCTTGTTGTGCTAAGAAGAGGAAATACTTATGAGGATCCATGGTTATGAGCTTGTCCATCATTTTTTGGAATCTAGGATCTTATTGTGCTTCTTCAATTTGTTCTTGGGTGATTTCCTCTTCTTCATCACTAGAACTATAGTGGCTTCCCTGTTGTGAATCCATTTCTTTGTTTTTGTTGGTTTGGGATCTAGTTTGAACCATAAGGTTTTTGGATATGGGTGAAGTTGGATGAAAGACTTCATGAATTTGGTTTGATATTTTGGTGTGATGTGATTTGAGGTGAATTTGGTTTGATGCTTTGGTAAGATTTTGCTAAGGTTTTAAATTGGTCTACATTGTCCAAACAATATTCTCTTGAGGTATAATGGTAATAGCTATCAAAGTGTCAATATAAAAGGTAGTCAAAATAGGGATAGTTGATCACCACTATTGATATAGACTATTCTTTTATCAAGATTACACTAGCATAGTTTTGAGGTGAAGGATGATTGATCCTATTATGAAACTAACTAGATTTTGTTTGAATTTGGTAGGTCTCAATAACACCTAGATGAAAATCTTGGTTTGGTTTGAATGTTCTTGGATAGCAAGATAGTGGTACGCAAGGGTGATGTTTGAAAATGGTATGAAGGTGTGTCTGTAAGGTTGAAGTTATTTTCCAAGTGTATACTAGAGCAAAAAGGGTACATAGAAATGGTTTCACTTTTGTCTCAAAATATACGGAACAACTCTCTGTTGTGAATGCGTAGCTTCAAATGTGCAAGAATAAGCAGTAAATGCACAGTTCTGTCTCATGGATGTGTAGCTCTGTATGTACCGGGCTATGCTCTAAATGCACAACTATGTGGCTTGTATGCACATTTTCACATTTGTACAACAGTATGGTGTGTTTGCACAACAACATTGTGTGAATAAGCAATAGAAGTGAATGCGCATCAAGAATTTGTGTATGCACAATAAAAGTTGTCGAATGCACAGGATTGTAGAAAATTTTCTTTTTGTTTCAGTTTGTCAATTTGTCTTATTTTTGCATGTTTTCCTAGGATGCTCTAAAGTTTGTGGTATTGTTTTTGACTCAAGTTATTGCCAGAAAACACAGTAAACAAGAGGTCATGATTTTTTTTTATACAATTTTTGATAAAATATAAAAATAAACAAGTACAATCCTAAGGATGACAAGGGCAATATTCGTCGAATTCCAACTTAGATTTTACTCTAGCCACTCACATAAAGGTGGATAGGTAGTAACTTGGTAGCACCAACTCCTCCTTACAATGCACTCACTTCTCACACATACCAAGTTACAATCCCTCTGAAGAGTTGGATTTTCTATCTCCACACTAAATGAGTGTATGACGTTGGATGACTTCAAATGTCTGACCTCCTGCATCAACAAATAGGGGTTTTTGGCTTTCTAAAACAATTGGCTTTTAGTTTGGGCATCCATTCAGGTGGTTATACATGCAACAATTCACTCCATTTAGGAGGCTTCCCAATTTGTAGAGGTTAGGCTCTACAGGTTGAAACATACCACAAGGGTACTCTAGGAAACATTCATTGGTATAACACAATGGCACCTGTTGTTTGTGACTTTCGTCACAAACACAATTTATTTATAGTGACTAGGAAGTGGCTTGGCTTTAGCCCGTTATCGCTCAAGGTCATCCCGCTTGGAAGAAATGCAATCCCAAGGGCAGGCCTCTTCTAAAGGTTACACAAATAAAATGACGAGTTTGGCATTTTGAGCACCTAAAGAGGGGAGAGCATAGTCCTATCACCATTTTCCAAACATAATAGACACTAGTTCATTAACCTTCTAGAGTTAACTCTAAGTGTGATTTAATCTATCAAGCACGAGACTGACATGATAGCATAAAAAAAGAGAAGATGGTTGATTTTAACCTCCTAAACAAACTATGTGAAGATTGTTGTTGAAGATTTGATCAAGTTACTTTCCCCTACTTATACTAGATGTGGATTTGAAAATGCCATATTTGCTTGAAAGATTTGTTCAATTTTAACCACCTAGTTTGGGACTATTAAAATTTGTATGCAATTTGTATGAGCAATAATGTGATTTACTCCTCCTAATTAGAAACTAGATGGAAATTTGTATGCAAGTTGCATGAACAATGATTTACTCCTAATTAGAAATTAGATGAAGATTTGTATGCAAGTTGCATGAACAACGATTTACTCCTAATTAGAAACTAGATGAAGCTTTGTATGCAAGTTGTATGAATAATGACTAGACCAACTCTTAAACCTACAAAAACATTCTGTCAATAGCTTCCATTGATGATTGATAATACCTACAACCAAGTTAGTATAAATTTTTTTACAAAAATCAATACAACTTTCTGATAGGAATCAGATGCACTGAAATAAACAATGGATGCGTAGAAAGATGGATTAAATGTGTAGGAATACATATGCACAAAAAGGAGTTGTATATGTGCATAAATAAATCTTAAATGTGCAGGAAGAATGAAAACGTGGCGAGAATGATCAAATGCATAGAAAGAAGCTTCATATGTGTCAGATTGCTCTTTTTATCACGGATTTGCAAGACTGGAAATTGAATGCGCTAGAATGACCTGTCACGACTGCAACTTGACCAAAAACTAAAAATGGAGGTTAAAAATAGGGTAGTGGCCCCACGATGGGCACCAAAATGTGATTGAATTTCTGAACTAGGATAGGAACTACCTAAATATTCAATAACTTTAATGAAAATGAGACAAATGCAAGAAAATAAAAGATAATACCTTTGCAAACAGATTTACCTCATGCCTTCCATTGTTGCCTATCTTTCTTTGATATTATGTGATTGTATAGCTCTTATAAGTTGTACTTCCTTGTTGTTAAGATGAAAAAGATAGAATGGCTATGTGGAGGTTTATGCAATGAAACTACAATGCAATAATTAAAGTGAAGGATGGAGATAATGATATGCAGCCATGGTTGATGATAATGTGATGATGATAATGGAGCTAGATATAAATGAAATGGAGCCAAAGGCACGCTTGGGAGCTATGGTGGAATTTCTATAGAATAAGATTACTAGATGCTTGAGTCGATGCAAAATGGGTATGATAACCTTGATTTTATAGGCTTGAGAGAGGCTAAGATCCAAGTGTCAATAGATCCATGACTGGAGGAATTATTTGTGATGTGTACAGTTGAGATGGAGTTGGGGGAGATAATCATGGGAAATGTTCCTACTACCTTTACAAGGTAGAGGAATAAGTGGATCCATGAGCCACATGTCATTGTGCTCACAAATGACCTGTGAGTTAGAAGTGGAAGACTTTGAGGAGATTATGGAAGAAGGACTCTTGATCTGTTGGAATGTGAGAGATGAACTAGAATTAGAAAGACAAGTGTCTTTGTCCTTGGAGATGATTGAAAGATAATAGGACACATGTGGAGAAGAAATAGGGATGACTAGAGGATAAATAGGACATGTGGGTGAGGGTAATTAGCTAATTAAATATTAAAATATTTAATTATGCCTGCAACATGGTGAGGTGCAAGGTGAGGTGGAAAGTGACATGGATTTATAAAATTAGGACTTTGGGATAGAGGAATTTATGATTAATTAAATAATTTAGGATTATTTAATTAGGGGTGACTTAGAGGAATTTGGATGACTTAATTAAATAAATTGATTTTTATTTAATTATTTGGAAGATTTGGATGAATGTGAATCAAATAAATAAATTAGGATATTTATTTATTGATAGAAGAATGAGAATAAAATAAATTTTAAAATATTTATTTAATTCGACTCAAGCCATTTTAGGTGTATACAATTTCCATGATTTTTAACTTTATTTATATTTGTTTGCATGATATTTGCCAATCTATGTGCACTTCATTCAAATATGCTAAAGATATTCAGTTACCTACAGGATGTCATCATATTTCTTTGTATTTTCTTATTATTTTTTGTGTATTTGCAATTATAATGATGATTTGAAATGAAATTAAAGAAATTTGAATAAATGCTTTCTAATTTTACTAAAATTAGTTGAATCTTTAGTCATTGATCCACATATACTATTGACACTATCATGAAAAGAAGAAATCAAACCATATTTTCACCAGGTCATTCCACAACTAGATATGATCGATGCAAACTTCAAAGGAAAAGGAATGAAGACATGTACAAACTTAAATGCACTCCAAGGGATGCAGCAAATCAAAGTAACATGTCTAGAATTCATCCATATATTACTCAAAATTTATGATTGGTTGTAATCAAAGTTCTTCATCTTCATTAAGTATGCAAAATAGTATATATTTACAAATTAACTTTGAGGGTTGGTCCTGACATTTCAGCAATCCAATCTCAATTAAGCTCCTAAATGAATGTACAAGGTGCAGTCTATCTCCTTTTATCGATCAAGGATAAGAGGTGGTTACAAAAGATCTTGTGATCAAGATTTATCCATTAAGATCAACGGTTCATAATGTCCTTGACTAAGTCAACCCAAAAGACATGTGGCATGGGTTGCTAGTTGGCAACCTTCTAGTAGAGCACAACTGGAATTCATGAATATTTTATGTTCTTCCATTGATTAGCCGGCCCATAAGTAGCAAAAAGATTAAAAAATCCCTCCTTGGACAACACCTAATGTTATACCTTCATCATCCTGATATATTTTCTTCATGCATCGGCATCCTTGTGTCCACCTTCTTATAAGCATCATATGCTTGTACAAAGGTGTCAACCTAAAACTTGATAAGGGTGGTGGCTCGCAACTTAGCATATTTCAATACTTTTATCTATTCTTATAAGGTATCTAGCATGGATGCCCTATTATTTGCTTCTATGCTATATGTTTTTACTTTCATAGTTAGCGCAACCATTTCATCCATTACATCTTTTGTAAAGAGCTCCCTTGGATGTTCAAATACTTCCTTAAATCTATCTCTGAAGAGATGGATGGCCTCATCTGTTTCTGGCACTGCCTCTTTGGTGATGGCATCTTCTGAAAATTATTTTATTATCCTTAGTTCATCAACTAATAGATCATGGACCTTAGTTTGAATATCCCTTACCTCGGTCATATTAGCCTTTAGCACATTCAATTCATATCTTACCTCTGCCATCCATGTATCTATCAATGGCAGGGTCACATTGGTGACAACTTTATTTTTTAATAGCTCATCGTCTGTCATGGCTTTGGCTCTTTTTAGTCTGGCCATTGCATAATTGCACTTTTATATCTTTTGAGTGAATTCACTCCTTAAAGAATCAATGTCCTCTTTTAATTTAGACAATGTGTCCCAGTTGGACATGGAAGTCCTTATTAGCTCTTCTGCAGAAGTCATGAACTTGGAGAAACATTTGTCCATGATGTAGGATTGATCCTTCTAGATTTCTAGACCATCTATCTCCTCTTCACTTATTAGGGTCAATGAAGAAATCCTCTCAATAGTCTATAAGGTGGATATCACACTATCTAGCTTCACTAATCCTTGTACAAATTGTTGTAACTACATATTCTACTCTTTCAATTCTTTATTTTTTAAGCTCTAAGATTCCTCATTTTAGCCACCACTACTTCAACACCCTGAAGATGTTCTTGAGCTTATTTCTCAGTGGTCATATGGCCTAAATCAATCTGGGTTATTTGATATTCTTTTGGCCTAATTTCACCTTTAGCCTTATCCACTATGGGCACAACAACTTGGGCTATCCTTTTCCTAATTTTTGGATCTTTCTTGATGTTGGAGACTGTCCTAGCTCTCTATTTTGCCTTAGTGGGATCAAGAGTAAATAGGGATTTAAAATCAAAGGGTACCTATTATTCTTTCTCTTTCTTTACTTCTGATGCAATCAATGATAATGCCAGAGAATGGAGGTCCTCCTGATCTTGTGGTACATCCTCTTGTTGCTGCCCTGATTTATAATCTCCTTTGTCTTTCTCAAGAAGGAGTTCTTCTTATCTTTGCTCCAGTGGTGGCTAATTATCCTATGCCTCATCATCTTGTTCTTTAGGAACCTCATCATTTTTAGGCTCTTGGCCTTTATCTTCTTGGCTATCCTAATGACTATCTATTTTTTGTTCATCACTTTTATTTCCTATATTTGTAAGTGATTCAAATACCTCCTTTTGTTTAGGCTTATCTGTTAGGATATGATGTTGTTCCACCTATTTTGGTATCTTCTTATCTTCATTACCTACCACCATAAGGGCTTATTTTTTAGACTGATCATTTCTAATGACCTCCTCTTCAGTAGTTTTCTATTTAGGCACATAGGTCAAGTCCACTATAGTTGGACTAGTCATATTTTTAATCAATGTATCCAGTGACGGGGCATGTGAACTTCAACTTCCTCTACTTCAAGAGATTCACTCCCCTCTCTTCTTTCATGTTGTTCCTTTGCTACATCATCTTTGTCCTTTGCTTCTATGTGTTGTAGCAGGGGTGCAATCAAGTGATTGGTGATATCCTTTACCAAGTCATCATCTATCAGGTCAATAGTGGCACTTAATGGAAGGGGCTTATTAATATCCTTCTCCATTGCTTGTTGTTTAGCCTCTTGGGCTAATTCAGTTTTCACTTGAATTATCTTTTCCAATGGTACATCATATTGCAGTTCTTTAACTACACTTAGAGATGGATCAATTGATCTAAATGCTACTGGTGGTGTATCAACTAGGGGTGGAATGGCCCCTTTCATTCTTGGGCTCTGATGTCTACTTTGTGTGGGTACCTTGACAACCTACAATACATCAACTCTTTTCCTTTTTAATGTCCCAAGAGGTATTTTATCTTCTTCTTCTTCACTGGCCGCTTCTCATGCAGTTGCATCTTTTGAACTATCTCCTTGTGTTATAAATGCTTGAGGTGTAACCAGAGGGATGGCTTTGAGTATGGGTCCTCTAGGTGGTGACAAGGGCTAATATGTTAGGGTTACCCCTTTAAACATGAGCTCCTATGTGGCTGCTGACAAACCTGGTTCCAATATCCTTGTGCCAAGGATTTTCCTCTTCCTTACCAAGAAGTCATCATATCCTTGTTCTCCAAACTTTTTTTTCTTTCCCCTTTTGTCACTGGTAATGGAAACACCTTTTGCCTTGAGTTTAATTACTTTCTTCTCCACCCAATTCTTTGTTCTAGCCATCACCTTAGTTGTGAGAGCATCTATGGAGATCTCATCTTTCTTTGTCAAGTATGGGGTAGAGATAGTATCATTATATATCTTGTGATTTTCAGATTCTAGATCCATGATATTGTAATCATCGTTCTTAATTTGAGGAGGCACTTCAGACTACCCTATTGTCTTATCTGATCTAGTGTGTCTTTGATTTTCCCTCCTTCTTACTTCATGTTCACTGGCACAATTTGCCCAATAATCTTTTAGATGGATCGTGTGCATATATTTTTTGTTAAATCTCTATTTTATCCTATGGAAAGGATCATAATATATAGGAAGTGAGAAGAGTTTTAAGTTCAAAGTTTTAATTCTGTCTCTTCTTTTCTTGCATTTTCCAAGGTTCCTACTAAAAACTAGTTAATATCAATTGGGAATTTCTTGTAGGGCTTTCCCTCCTTCACTTTAGACATTTCAAATATAGGTAACTGTTGCCTCATCATCTCCATCAATACCACCTTATCTGAAAGGTATCTTGGTAGCATATATGGTTTCCCATTGAAACCTTCCATTTTGATGTAGGAATAAGTTTTGGCTTAGATGAATGAGGAGCCACATCCACTTATTGCCTTTGTTGCATCTATTGAAAACCTTTTAGTCCAGTCACCCTTCATAAGCTGGACTAGGTGCATTAAGAAGTAGTCATTAACCAATCTATAGTGTTGCATAGATGATCTTCTCTCTAGTTGGGGATATTGTTCCCATGGAGTCTTCCCATTCAGCAATTTTCCCATCTTGCCCACTATCTTTAGGCCACTAAATGCACCTTTGGCTACATAGGAGTAAACTAGATAGGATTTCATTCTAAAGATCATCCCTTTGCCATCCTTCCACTTGGTGAGCTGGTCATGAATGGTGTCACTGATTATTGTAGCCCACTAGACTTTTGCAATCTCTAGTTTGTACTCAAATACCAACCTGGCCAATCCAAACATCCATGCTTTGAAAGTTCCATAGTTTAGTAGGCCCTACATTCTACCAAGCATGAACAAGATATATTGAACCTCTTCATTAAAATCAAATTTATATAAATTTTGATTCATTTTAGCAGTTGCTATGGCTATGTTGTCTGGGCTTCTCCATCCATGATAGATGACTTTTCTACAAACCTTATTGTTATCTTCATATTATTTTGCCAATACCTTCAGATCTGGCACATACATTTGTTGGGAGGTCGGCAGGTGAAATACTTTAGTGATACCCTCCACAGAGAAGTCTGCATATAACCTTTATTGCTTTTCTACTTTTCTTGTGGTGACATTATAGTTCTGAGCACACTCACCCAGAAGATCAAAAGCTTCTGTAGAATAAGGGAAGCCAACAACATTGTATAAGCCAGATGCTACTATGTTCAGTAGAATATGGTCATCCTCTTGTGTCTCAATCTGTGCCCTAAATGCTTCTATATCAGTGTAGCCTAGATGAGTATCTTCTGAGAATCTGAGTTTGTTATACACACTGCGAGTTCTAGGGAACATGTTGGATTTGAACTCTGCATCTCTTTTATCTATTCATGGATGTGACATTGTGTCCTACAATTAAACACATTGGTCTCAAATAATAGCATATATGTATCTTTCTTGGGTTAGCTTACATCACATTGTCATGTTTCACGAGGTTATCATGACCATATATAACAAATTGAATCATACCTTAACATACCCATCACTATCAAGATTCTATCATTTCTATTTCTTTGATTACTTCCTGATATAATTTTCTAAAATAACCAAACGAGCAGGATTTTCACTAGTAGAAAAATAAAAATAAATGACTAAATAAACTACCAAAAATTGGTCATGTGACCATTAGTTTGGTCACATGACCATTGGTAGCTTATTTCCATTCATTTATCTCATGACCAAATTTATGACTAAATAAATTTTAGTCATTAATTTAGTCATTAATTTGGTAGTATATTTAGTCATTAATTTGGTAGTATATTTAGTCATCAATTTGGTAGTATATTTAGTCATCAATTTGGTAGTATATTTAGTCATCAATTTGGTAGTATATTTGGTAATTTGGCAGTATATTTAGTCATCAATTTGGTACTATATTTAGTCATTAATTTAGTCATTGATTGTTGTTAAATGGTCATTGATTAAAAATAAATAAATGACTTAAAAAACTACTAAAGATTGCAGTCATTTATTTAGTCTGTTGTTAACTGGTCATTGATTAAAAAAATAATAAATGACTAAAAAAACTACTAAAAGTCATGGTAGTCATTTATTTAGTCATGGTTTAGTCATTTATTTGGGTGAATTAGTGATTCAAGTTACAAAAAATGAATATAAAAACGCAAAACCCCATAATTGAGCATCCATCAGTACAAATCTAAACTTAACCATGCATTGCTAATTAAATTTCAAAGATATGCTACACAAGCATACATCTAAAATACAAAAAACTTGAAATCTATAACAATTATTTTCAAGAACTGTAACCAAAACAAAGATTTTCCAAAGAATGATAGTATAGAAAATAAATAGAAAAACATTATATGTTGATCATGGCTTAAATTTGATAGTCAACCTTGACTGTCAAGTAGTTTTTTAATGACAGTTATCTATTCAATGTTGCCTTTCAAATACTATGACATATTTTAGTATAAGTAAATTATATAAAAAGAAAATATAAATATCATCATAATCCTATATAAATTTTGACAATTTGTCCAAAATCTCTCCTTTCATATGATACAGTCTTTTAAAAATTTAGTTGTATTTTACAACTAAAATGCCTAAATACAACTATACAACTGTCAAATTTAAGCCCTGTGCCTGATGTTTTCGGATGGCTAAAAGATCCATTTATTTTTTGCAGGGCTAACCAAATAATCAAATAACAATACAACTGAGAAGCTCTATACTGATCCTTAGTGGAAAAGGCTAAGCATAAAAGCAATGAAGAATCCCCTAAGAGCAGCGAGTAGAGATGGCATCCCCACCATGGAAGCCTTGCCTATAATCATTGTTGGACTGCACACTTTTGCTTCCTCTGCAACATTCATTGCACTCACCATCATCGTCATCATCACAACCAACATTGCTATGCATCTCAACTTCTCTACTGCTCCTGGCATTTTAATTTCATAGATCACAAATTACCCACAAGTCAAATATTTGCACCTTTGTATTGAAATGTAAAGGAAGTTTATGAAAATTAGTAATGCCTTCTCGAGTTAGGGTTTACCTTTAGGGTTTCACATTGAGCGGTTCCCTAGAAAACCAGCCACTAAAACTAGAGTATCAGGGAAAGCCCCCATGGACATGCTTTTGTTGCCTTCTTCCTTTTGACTTGGCCTTCTTCTCCATCTGGGTAAAGAATAAATATAGTGAGAAAAGAAAGGAAGTCACCTTAATCTGTGATATCTATAGGAATGAGCTTTGGAAAATGTAGAGGGAAGAAAATAGAGAGCATAGCTAGAGATCGATGTAGGGCACCATGGTGCTCTATCATCCACTCTACCTGGCATTAATTTTTTCCACTACAATAAACAAAAGCAATTGAGGGATGAGAGAAGAGACTAGGCTCCAATTTAAAGGCAAAGGGTGGGTCTGAAGGACAATCAAATGAAAATGTAATGCACCGGAACAAAGAATACAACTCTCACCTACCTAGCTATTTCCTGGCATTCCAAAAATCATCGATGAATAATATGTCACATAACATTCGTCCAAGTGGGAAAGATAAGGCTTTGTTGGTCCTACGACTCCATGCCATGGAATTAGCTCCTCTAGGGATGGTACTTCCTCACCTTTTCCTCATCTCTCATCCAAATCTGCCAAATATTAGCTAGGCATAGAAGATCTCATGCCTATCACTATCTGTTCACAATAGGCAGGTCTCTCCTTCATCGGGTGGGATGAGGGAACACAAGAATCATACCAACCACCTCTCCTGTGCAGCTTAGATCCATTCCATCTAGTTCTAGCAAGCATCATAAAGCCTCCCCTTCTTGCCTAATTTGAGTTAGGGTTTGCCTTTAGGGTTTCAACAAGAAGCAACACATGGGTGCCAAAAGTGAAATGAAAATTTTGGTGCCCATATACTTAAAATAGGTTAGGGTCAGGGTTTACATTTCACAGTTGTATAGCTGTATTTAGGCATTTTTGTTGTAAAATACAATCAAATTTTAAAAAAGACCATATCAAATGAAAGGAGAGATTTTGGACAAACTATCAAAATTTATATAGGATTATGCTGATATAAATATTTGGTTTTGATATAATCTACTTAATATAAGGTATGTCATAGTATTTTAAAGGCAGCATTGAATAGATAACTGTCATAAAAAAATTGCTTGACAGGCAAGGACGATTGTCAAATTTAAGCCCTAGTTAGGGTGAAATGAATTTGGCGCCCATATTATTAAATATATTATAATATTATATTATATTATATTATATTATATTATACATAATATATATTATAATATAAATATAATATTGTAATATTAATAATATTATATAATATAAATATTATATTATTATATAATACTATATAATATATATATTATAATATAATATTATATAATAATATCATATTATATTATAATATATTATATTATATTGTATTGTAATATAATATATTATTATTTATTATTTTTATTATTATATTATTAGAGGAGTAAGTCATTTATTTAGTCATTTATAGTTGTGTTGCAAAAAATTTTGGTCACGTGACTAAAAGTTTTAGTTACCTAGTCATTTATTTGCCATATTTCTGCTAGTGTTTATACATACCTATATATGCTCCTTTAACCTGTTATTGATGTGTAGATGATTATGTTGGAATTCAAGATACAATAGTCTCCTATAGTTTCGTCTCCTGGCTTGGCTCTGGTTCGTAATCAGCTCTATCACAATGGAAGTTACGGTTCTTGAATACAATTGTAATTATGGCGATAAAAATTCTTTTTTAACTCAGGCAATTGGTAATTTTAGGGAAAATTATGGGCATTTGAAAGATTT
Source organism: Cunninghamia lanceolata (assembly GCA_027924645.1). Taxonomy (NCBI): domain Eukaryota; kingdom Viridiplantae; phylum Streptophyta; class Pinopsida; order Cupressales; family Cupressaceae; genus Cunninghamia; species Cunninghamia lanceolata. The sequence continues at coordinate 1,469,331 of BSBN01001427.1, read as the reverse complement.
GATGGCTTTTTTAGCAAGATTGCACATGATTACTATAGGTGTCCATTGGCACACTTTTGAATTTAAACTCCAATGACCACTTTTCAACATTAAACACAAAAGCGCGGGTATAGGAAGAGAATATCCTGCTAGGGAATATTCGAGGGATATCTGGATGTGCATCTTAAGATAAGATCAGGACACTAGAGGTGTGAAATATCCTCTTGGTTGAATATCCTAATGATGTACAAGCATGCATGCCTTCTCTATATTGTGTCACGGTAGAGTGATGTCATCGGGATATGGATACTAAAATGACCCAGATACTAAGTTAAGATCTGGATATTATAAAATATCCTGATGACGTAAGCATGTTCATCGTTCTTCATTAGGCTAAGATGATGTGATGTCATCTAGATCGGGAGCTAAAAGTGATCAGGATTTTATATAATATCCATCCACCATGACATTTGAGGGACTAGGTGACTTAACTTTGACGTCTGGATACTAGTAGAGATCAGGATATTGTGTAATATCTGGGATGTTATGTAATATCCTAAGGTTTGATGTTCAACTGGCTAACTTTCTCAAATTTGATGTGTACATACTATTGAATGACAGGATATTAAGCCAATATCTTGATGACTTACTTATGCAAATATCCTAATGACCCATTGACCAAAATTTGATAGATTGTAACTTTCTTGATTTAGCAAATTTTGAGGTGCTTCAAAAAGCAAACCTGCTTGGAATTTCATTATCTTTCACATGGTATGATTAATGATAACAAATTCTAATTTTGAAATTTGAGCAAGATCCTAAGGTCAAAACACGCATAGGACAACATCCTGATATGCATCTGAGGTTAAATTTTACATACCACCCAAAGCAAGGACAAGCAAGCAAGCAGAAAGTGGGTCCCTATTTTGCTGAGGCAAAATGGGGCATGTTGTGTAACCATACAACAACTTTCCACCAAAGAAAACAACAAAATTCAAATAATTCAAGAGATGAGGACAAATTAGAACATAATATTCCAACTCCTACCAAGTAAACTCTCTGATCTTCCTGAATGGTATCATGTTCATCAATATAACACTATGCAAGGAGTCAAGTGTATGCATGTGATTAATTATCCTTCATCTTGTAGATGAGTTGAAAATGCTAGTGACAAGTGTTAAGCTACATAATTTGATTTACCCTCATAGCCAACCTGGATAGAGCCTTGCTAGCAACAAGTGTCTATAGCCCCAACAAGGTTATCGTTGCAATTCTCCCAAGTAGAGTTACTTGGATGGCCTAATTATTCTTTTGGATATTCAATACGTTTCTCTCTCTTTTTTTAGATATGATGATGTAAACACATTTTGCAAGGTGTGAGCACTTGTTGTTTTAGGTTGAGAATTGCAATGGTAGAAAGAGCAAACCTTTAGATTTTTCACTTAACACTACACTAACAATTTCAACAAACCCAAGGTTGTTATGTGTATTCAGTGAGGACCTCTTTCAGCAATGACAGTTATCACTGATGAACAGGATATTCTTATCTTGACCAAAGAATACTTACCCTAATATGAGTTACAACCTATGTAAGAACTTATATCCATTTCTTGAATTGTAATAATTTTAGTGTTTTCTTAAGCAAAAAGGTGCATCATCTTGCCCAAGAAAAACAAGGACTCAGCAACACACACAACAAATCCAAAACACACAAAAGCAAACTACATAAACAACTATACAAAGTGTACATATGATACAATGTCATGGCATGACCTCTCTAGGACTAAAAATAGTGTTTAAGGAATTGTCCATTGATTGGCAATGGAACATCCTACCCTGTTAAAGTTTTCAGTCTATAGGTGTTGTCACCTAAGATTTATGAGATCTGGAAGGGACCTATCCAAAGTTTGTCAAATTTTCCATGGTCACCCTTTTTTTCATGAGCTTTGTCCCATGATAAGACTAAATCTAATAATTTGAAGGCTTTTACTTTGGCTCTCTTATCAAACCAACATTTGACCGTAGCTTGATGTTTGGCGAATTGGTCAATTGCCCTATCTCTCTTCTCTTCTAGGTGCATGAGTTGAAGCAACCTGACTTCTTATTTATATTTGATACCTAGATATTCCTGTGTAAATTGCAGGGTAGAGATTTTGAGGTTCACAAGGAGGATAAGATCCACCCCGTAAACTAACTGGTAAGGAGAATTTCCCAAGGTAGTTTTCATTTTAGTTCTATCTACCCACAAGGCATATTTAAGTAGGGTATTCCATTCCCTAGGATTCTTTTCAATCAATTTCTTTATGATATTCAGTAAGTTCTTATTAGTTGACTCTACTAAACCATTACCTTGGGGTTAATAATTTGAAGAAAACTTTAAGATTAGCCAATGATCAAAAGCCCAACTAGACAATTTTAAAGATGCAAAAGCTGGTCCATTATTACATACTAGGGCATAGGGGACTCCATACATAGTTATAATGTTGCTTTATAAGAATTTGATCACATCCTCTACAGTATAGGTCTTATTGTTGACTACATCAATCCACTTGGTACAATAATCTAGGATTGTCAATATGTACCTATGTCCTGATGATGATGGGCGGTTGATTAGACAGATGAAATCCATGCCCCATTGTGCAAATGAGTGAAACTCCATGACAAGTTGTAGAGGCTGAGTTGCATACCTTTCTCTGGTGGAAGCAACCTGGCAGGTATGGCAGTATTTGATCATGTGATTAGTAGTGTCTCTGAAAATCATTGGCCAATAGTATCCTACTCTTAGGATAGCATGAGTGGCGGCTAGGTGAGATCCATGTGTTGTTCCAAATTTGTCATGTAACTCTGTAAGGACCTTATCAGCCTCTAGCTTGTCTGGGCATCTAAGGTATACTCCTTCATAATTTCTCTTAAAGAGGATCCCTCCTTTTAGCATATACTTCTATGATTTAATCTTTAGGGCTCTTCTTTGAGAGGCTTGCATCTTTGGCAAACATCTCCGAGTGATCAGGATATGTCTAATATCTAAATACCAATCACCATTTTCTTTTATGTCTATAGCATATTGTTGACTCACCAAGTTGGGGTCAATTTCAGCAATCATCTAGCTTAAGGCTTGTCCTCTAACCAGCTTCATAGGAGTTATTTCCATGTCATATTCTTGGAGCACTGTTATCCATTTTTCTCTCTTCTCTCCTAGCTCATTTTGCATCAGGAGCATCTTGACCACTACATTAGGTACAAAAACAATTATCTTGTTTCTCAAGATGTAGTGCCTAAATTTCTTCACTACTCTAACTAGAGCAAGGGCTTGCCTTTCAACATACATATACTTAAGATCTACATCTCTAAATAGAAAACTTATTAAGGCGATGGGTTTCTCTTCCTTTTCTTCACTCCTCTATGTCAGGACTACTACATAGGTATGTTTTGAAGCAAATAAATAAATGTAAAAATCTCTTGTGTAATCTAGGCTTATCAGGATAGGCGCATCTACTATGGCTTTCTTGATATCTTCAAATGCAACTTTTGCCTCAAGTGTCCATTCAATTTTGGCATCTTTCTTGAGCATTGCATTGAGTGGCTTGACAATTTCTGCAAATCCTGTGATGAACTTCCTCACAAAATTAATCTTACCAAAATAAGATTTAAGTTCTTTTTCACTCCTTGGAAGTTGTAACTTCATTATAGAGTCAACCCTGGAAGGGTCAATGGTGATCCCATTTTCTGATATTACATGACCAAGCAATTTACTTGTGGTCACTCCAAATATGCATTTCTTTGGGTTAAGTGAGATACCATACTTCTCACACTTCTTAAGTACCTTTCTGAGGTCTTCTATATGGTCACCTCTCTTCTTTGAGAAAACCGTCAGGTCATCCATGTATATGACTATGCATTGCCCAACTAGGCCTCTGAATGCTATGTCCATTGCATGTTGGAATGTGGCTCCAACATTGATCAGACCAAAAGGCATGCATCTATAAGCAAATATACCCCACTTGGTGGTGAATGTTGTCTTTAATCTATCTATTTTGTCTACCATCACTTGGTTGTATCTTGAAAAACCATCAAGGAAAGACATCATTTGAGCTCCATTCACTATCTGTAAAACTTAATCTAATGAGGGAAGAGGATAGTTATCCTTTCTAAGGCTCTATTTAAATTCATGAAGTCTACACAAAGATGTATATCTCCATTCTTTTTTCTTACTGATACTAAATTGGCTACCCATGTTGAGTGTCTGATAGGAAATATGATCCTTGAGTAACTTTTTGACTTCTTCAAAGATAATAGGCTCTAACAATGCATTGACTGGCCTTTGTTTTTGCCTAAATGGCTTAGCATCCAGCTTCAATGGTATTGTGTGAGTGATAATAGAAGTGTCATATGTTTTTAGTTCATCATAAGTCCAGGCAATGACATGGATATAATCTTTCAATGATTGAGTTATCCCCTCTTTCTCTTCTTCAGAACAAACATTACCAATCAAGATATTCCTTGCATCCTCACCCTATTCTATGTTGATAGGCAAATACTCTCCTCCATCTATCTTGGGGAGGTCCTTTTGTTTGATCATGTTATCTAAGTCAAAATCTCTTTGAAGCTCAATCATTCCTTTAGGGATTTTGTTGTTTGCCAAGTCCATAATTTCTTCATCTTCCCATGCATGATCTTCTAAATTCTTCTCATCTAGGATCTGTGCTTCGAATATATCCCTATTTGCGATGAAATCTAGGATATGTTGGTCATCATCAAACACTTGGAAATTAGTAACATTATCAGGTATATATGACACTAATACCAATTCTACTGAAAATATATTCATTCCAGAGATGGATAGAGGTTCCAATGTGCTGGTAGCCTATGTCAGTGCATCAGCTCTATGATTTTGTTCTCTAGGGACATGCATGATGTTGAATGCATCAAATCCTTCTATTAGATCCCAAACTCTATGCCTGTAGTTTGACAGCTTTTTATAGTTACATGCATAGATACTCCTGACTTCTTTTACCACTAACTCTGAGTCTCCATAGACATGTAGAATCTTGACTTTCTTCTTGAGGGCAAACAACAACCCATGGATCAAGGCTTCGTACTCAACCACATTATTAGTACAAGGGAATTACAATCAGTATGCTACTAAAATGGACTTTCTTCGTGGGTCAATGAGGTCAATGCCTACTCTAGCTCCCTATTTAGATTTAGAACCATCGAACCTAAGAATCCATGGCTTATTCTCTATTAAAGGCTTGTCAGGACCTTCTCTTTTCTTTTTGGGCTGTGTTGTTGCACCTAAAGATATCTGTTTCAACTTTTGTGTTTCTTTCTCTATTACTTTTGGATGTTCTCTTTGGATCCCATCATGTTGGGCATCCCTATCACCAGGATATACTACAATTTATTTTCTTTCTTCTTTAGGTATATCTCCGATATCACATAGTTTATCCCTGGAGCACATCTACTCTTCCTTATTCAATATATGTAAGCATAAAGCACATGTTGTTTCTTAATGTTGTGCTTCATGGAGTCTGCACCATCCTTCAATCAATGCATGATATGGAGGGATTCTTTGTAAAATGTCTCTAAATTTGTTTGGACAAAAACTCTTCAAATTATGTCAGGCGACTCCCTCTATCCTCATATGATAGCTCATAGTCTAACTCAATTAGGCAGTCCATCCCTGGGGTGATAGTATTTTCATTTTCATGAGGATGTGCCTCATCAGATGTCAAGATCTCTTCTAAGGCAGAGATAAAGGTACTATCCTAATGTGTATCCTACTCATATTCCCCTATATCTAAAGGAAACACACAAGAATCAGTACCATCATCATCAGATATTTCACTAACATTGGTTAGTGATGATCCTATTTCACTACACGTTCTCTCCAACTCAATCATATCCAGACATGCTTCACAGTTCTTTTCTGAATGTGCTTCCTCATGTAACCTGCACCAACCAAATATCAAGATATCCTCAATGGATGTACCTAATATCTGACATTTTAGTACTTCTCTGGATAAATATTTTTCAAACTTAGTGAAGTGATCTATTTCTTCTTCATTAGTTGAACAATAATCAGACTCAGTAATTACCCTTTCTTATTTATTACTATCTTTGTGTATGTGCATGCTACTCATTAAGACTTCTTCAATCCTAACAGTTTGAGGTCTTATAGCATAAAATCTTGGTTCAATGTCTACATACAATACCTCATTGGTATTGTTTTACTCAGTTATCATGTGTTTCATCCTAGGCTCAACCTCTATCCCTATTTGGTTAGGGATTTCTTTCCAAGGTAACCACATATGATTAAAATCAGTGGCCATGTAACCATTAAGCATTTTTGACCAATCCCTACTAAGCAACATTCCATATGTATTAGGGATGCCTACCACCTAAATATCAATGTAGTACTGCACCCTTGGGTTTGATGCAAGCTGCATGTGGATATGAGTTAACTCCCCTACCACAATCACTTTTATTTTATCAAGTTGGGTCACCTTCTTGAGGGATTTGGCTAGATGTAACCCTAAAGCATTACAAATAGATAAGGGGGTCACATTCATTGAGGCACCTGAATCTACTAAATAGTTGTCTAAATTCTTGCCAAATATCCTTAATGTGAGTAAGAATGGTGGGGATTCAAACCTGTCTCTATATAGAGTCATGTGTGATGTCTCAGCAGCTTGGACAGTGGCCTGCACTTTATGTTTAACAGTATTATCTTTGGGTGTAGGATCTCTAGTCATGATGTGACTAGAGTTATGACCAAGGTTATCATCTCTAAGTGTGGATTCATCTAAGGATTTCAAGAAGGCTTTCTTGATGATTGGAGTCTTCAGCAATTCTGACAAAGATAAGCTAATTTTTATCTTCTTCATCTCCTCTGCTAGATATGTAACAATCTTATTTGACTTAGGCAGTTGTTTAATGCCCTACCATACAACCCTAGAGATAAGGTCAACTAAAGCAATAATAAGGTAGATTTTTTTTTAAGAAGAAAAAAAAATAAAACATAACATAGACTAATAGCATCAAGTAAAAATATCATCTCTAGGGATTACATAGCTTCATCAACAATATACATAGTTTAATCCAATAAACCAACGGAATCAACTAGCATCTTTCATTACATCATCCAAATACATCAAGAAGTTTGCATTAAGATTACAAGTACACAATAGTACATCTTACAAGAGGAATTACATAGTTTCATTGATACAAAAGCTCTCTTTCTAGATACATCAATTACATAAGGATTTCTTTTGATACAAAAGATCTAAATACAAATAGTATAGATGTCTGTCTTCAATACAGGTGCAAAACTGGAATCAAGAGAGGTACATCTTCTTTACACACAAGCCATGATGCTAGAAAACCAATAGAATAAAGCACAACCACCCGACCATGTGGAACCCTGAGGTCCACCCCCATGCTAGGAGATAACAATGAGGTCCCACAAAGACAACCATCAGAAGACAAAAGACTAATAGATGCAAGGACTACACATGACTCCAATACAACACAGATCAATATGAAAATCACAAGTAACTTAAACAACACTTCTAGAGGCAATCACACAAAAGAAGGGAAAAACACACTTAGGGAATGCTAGGCTATAGTAGGGAAGAGTGTCATCGCATGGTCCTAACATGGGTTATCCTGGCAGTCTCTCACTAGATGCTGGCCCCCATCCATGGGTTATCTAGGTCATCTAGATGCCGGCCCCCATCTATGGTTATCCTGGTAGTCTCTCACTAGACACTGGCCCCATAGGGTGACACATGCGGAACCAACATTCCTTTTGTGAGGACAAGGAAGTTGATCTTGCCAACCACGGCCTTCTCATCCCATCCTCAGCCTGAACGAGCACTATAGGCATGGGTGAGGCATCCAATTATCTTACTTAGTGTGGAAACTACCCAACCCTCTAAATTTATTATTAAGTTATCACTTGATTAAAAACTTCCAATGGGTTATCCTGGCAACCACTTTAGGCATTAGCCCCACATTGCAATCCACTCACCTACCTTCATCTAGAAGACCCTATCCATGAAGCAAGACAATTACCATCACAATGGCAAGTAACATATACACTGCAAGACATTTACCTTCTTGCATACAAAACATAATCACATGGACCAATTCTTATATCCTCGTCCCAAAACATAAACTAGGCATGAACTATCACATTCTCATCATGATGCATTTACAAAACAAAATACACATCATTTCACATCACACAGAGCAAGGCATTATCCATCTTGCATAGTCATCATAACCACATGAATAGGTACACTGAGCAAGGCATTATCCATCTTGCACATGTATCATACTAACATGAAACAGGAGACAATATTACAAGTGTGCATTTCATTCAACTCACATTCACACCCTCCTAGGCCTCTGAAAACACTTCTACAACACTTGACATCATTAAAACATAATGGTCATACATCACATTCACTTTCCAAAGCACATCCTAAACCAAGATCAATAATTCAATCAAAACCATAAATGTAAGATATGATCTGATGCACTAATAATAGTCTTAAAGAATATAACATTATTCCAATCATGACCAATCATCTAACAATATAAGGTAACTCTAATGCAGACAATAATTACTTGAAGGGATACCAATTATTCTATAATAGAAAATTCAGTCAAACAAGATACTACCTGTTATTAGACTAACCCACTTTCTACACTGATGTGGATCTTATTAAAATTCTAGACAACTTTGTGATTTCTATTCAAAATAATTGTATAAGCAAAATATAGAGGATCATAAAGTAGATTAAAACTGATCATCCATTTAAATCTTTAGAACGTATATGAGTTAAATGCCAAACATTTTATATCGTATCAAACCTAACCTCCACTTACTCACCCAATTTCATAACTACGCACAATCTTTAATATAAGTCATAAATAAGATTAGACTCCATTATATGACCACAAAGTTCCTTAAGGTGAAGAGGAAGCAAGATATATATATATAAATACTTGACAAGTCATACTAAATCTAAACTAAATGTTATCTTCCACCAAAAAAAATCAAAGATATCTAGACATATAATAATCATAAATTAAATTCATAGACTAACTCTATGCACACTAAAAATATTCTAATTCAAACTACAATTAAAGACTTAACTAAGGTCATCATACACAACTTATAACTAGATCTAAAATAACAATTCAACATTTATAATATGATAATTTACATCAATTTGGCCAAGACAAATATATATTAAGAAGCCTTATTTATTATCCATATCCTACTCTCTTAAAATAGATAAAACTACTAATATTCTTAAATATACAAGATAAAATAATAAATCAATAAATTATTTTAAAAGGATTTGACTTTTTATTTATAAAGTAATGCTTAAATATAACATATCTAAATAATAGGGATGAAATAAAATAATACTTAAATATAACACATCCCTCAATAATAGGGATTTGATTTGAAATATAATAATACTTAAATATAACACGTCCTAATAATAGGAATTTGATTTTTCTGTTAAAAAAATACTTAAAAAAATAAAACACATCCATAAAACTATTCTTCCCTATTAAATAGGGAGTTGACATCACACCTTCAAAATAATAAATAAAACTCAAATTAAAACAATAATTTATTAAAGGACAATTTTAAAGATAGTTAAACTTTATAATGCAACATCAAATACTTAATATTTAGCTAAAAAGGTTTAATTATTTAAATTCTTAAATTAAAATTAAAATAAGTTATTATATGCAAGAATTAATTAAATCAAATTCAAAAGAATAAGATTTTATAGTTTCATAATATATATTTTTATTTTACAAATAAGAATACTTTCTAACTCTAACAAAATTTCTAATTCTAATATGGTAATACAAAAGGCAGATTTTTATGTTACTAAAACTTATCATTCCTATTCCCTATCAAGGTTAAAAAAAATTATTTAAGCACAAAGAGATTTATTTATTCACTTCTATTCATTATGAAAGCTATTGATTTATTCATATAAAAGTATTCACACAAACTAGAATTAAATTTGATACAATGAAAAGAATTTATGTGAGAGCTTGGCTGAACTAGGCCATACGACTGCCATGGATAAGAAGAGGGATTCTCAAGAATTTAATTCAGATACAATTTCATTGTTTTATATATTAAAATTCATTATTTCAAATGCATAAACTACATACCAAACTTCATTTGCAATATTTTTGGTTTCAGGCAAAGAAAGTTTCATAAATTTTTAAGTGTAAAAGCTAATAAAATATTAAATCTCCTATACCTTGGTTTGAGATAACAATTGGGCTGCAGATACTAAGTTTTAAATGTTATTTCAGGCATTGATTATATGCATATGGAGGCCATACAAATATGCAGGCTGGAGGAATAGAAAATATGAAAGTTTTGTTAGAATGGAGTTTATCTCTATTGGCATTATTACAGCAAGTCATCAAATGACATGAGATTCTAGACAAAAGAAATTTGTTTGATTGATTATATAGATTAATGGCTGGAAAGAAAGAAATAGGTTTGCCTGGCAATAAATTTTGATCTCTCCATGCAAGGGAAACACTACAGAAGTCAAGACTTCTTTTGATAAAAGAAATTGACATAGACACATGAATGCAACAAAAGAGAAGGATTCAATTTCTTCCAGTAGTAAAAGATTTCATTTAGCTAAGGTGTCTACTGGTAATATGAAAATATGATGATAGTCTCATAGCAAGATAGGTAGGTGTGAAGAAAGATAAATAGGTATGAAGATTGGAGGATCAATAATATTTAAAATTGCTACAATTGTAGGATATACATGGCTAGATTGTTAAAGAGAACATCCAAGAAAATTGTGAGGCCGATTATTTTTCCTTCCATATTTTGATCATTTTACATTTTAGTTGATGACGTTATCAAACTTTTAGAGACTATGGTACCATTATGCTGATTTGATTATATATCCTAATTTTGATATGACATTGATTAGACATATGGTGGTTCGATTGATCATATTTTGATGCTATGTTGAGACTAGGTATGCGAGATATACTAGATGATGTTTTGTGATGTGATTTCTAGTTCCTTATGCGACGATGATTATGTGACATTAGATAGAAAATGTAGTTTAATCTAGAATTATGTTATAAATAATTAATGTTGTATTCAATGGCATGAATTTAATTCCAGTTGCTTCGGCTATGATTATTCATGATATGATTGACACTTGATTGAGATGTGTAGGATTACATTCCCAGGCCATAGGAAATTAGAGGTAGTATTTACACATATGTTATTCCCTGTGAAACCGATCCATTCCCAAGAGGGATGAGGATCACGTTTGATTTGAGTGTTGTTTAAGTGCTTGTTATTTTATTATTTTAGCCTAATACCCCTTTGTTTAAATTAATTATATCATGTGTTGTATATATTTTATTCTCTTATACCACTTGGTATTGTTTTTATTTTTGAGGCCATTTAAAGTAGATTTATTACTCCCTAGGTGAACCTTAGTGTCCCAAAACTTACCCTAGATGGTTACCCATGGGTCTAGGTCAATTTTGACTAACTAAACCTTGGGATAACTCACTTTTGGTCACTCTAAACTAAGGTTTAGTCAAAGTGACGAATTTTGAGATGGATAAGGGTGAGAGATGAGTCATGCTTTGGGAAAGACTCATCTCCCTTCCCAAAGTTTGGGAATCCCTTCACTAAGAAGACTTGGGAGGTCTCCAAGACTCCCAAGTGTGTGGGATCTTCCTCCAAAGATCTCACACACGTGTGAGAGCATCTTGGAGGGAGATGGCTCTCTTAGAGAATAAAAGGATGCCATATGGCATCCCTTATCCTCATGGAGGCTTGAAAGGGATTGCCACCTCACCACTTGTTCTCTCACACATGTGTGAGAGCACAAGTGGATAAGGTGAGGATTGAGATGGAATTGGACGGTGACACTCGTCACCCTCACACTTCCACTCCCTTACAAGTGGTATGGGAGGAGGAAGGAGAAGTGTCACCTTCTCATTCCTCAAGGCCAAATTAGAAGGCCTATATTATCTTCTCTTGTTAAGGAGTGTGGGGTTCTTACATTTGGAGTTTCCTTTGGGGAGTTGGAAAAAGTTGGAAGAGCTTGGAGCTCTTCACCAAGCGTGCTTCCATTATTAGGGCTTTTGAAGGTAAGATCCATGACTTGTTCATTACCCTTGCATATTTCTTTATGTTGTGTTTGTGGATTTTGTTGTTGGTTGTTTTCATTTTTTTTATGTGGGTTGGGAGTTTGGTTAGAGCACCTCCATTTGGAGGTAAGGCTCAACTTGTTTGGGGTAGGGGAAAGTGAACCTCCTTGAGGTCAGCCCCACATTTTGTGCTACTTATAGCCTTGAGGGATTTTTACTTGGTGTTGAGATCATTTTGATGGCAAGAGTGTCATGGCATTTTTTTTGAGATATTTGGAGATATGTGGTTTTGAAAGTTTTGGCTTGAGGCCATGAGACTTGGTGTTTTGATATTTTTGGTGTGGCCTTTGAGTAGAGGAGTCCATTCCCTACCCCCATCAAACTCATTTTCATGCTTTTTGTTATGTGTTTATCCTTGGGGTTAATTTTGAGTTGTTGTTGTGTTGCTTATTGTGGCGTGTGTCCAACCATGTGAATCCCTACCTCCCTAGCTCAGGGGTGACCCACTTGTGGGTCTACGGTAGGGAGAAGAGCATTTCATAGTGGCTTGGTTTCCCCTTTTCATTGTGTATTTATTGCAGGTACTTATTGAAGAAATGGAGCTTTGGAGAAGTCCATTTTTGTGTTGCTTTAGTAATATGTTGTTGGCTATTTGAGCCATGGCCTTTGTGGCCCTATTGTAATTTTTGTCAAGTTTATTTTCTACTCAATATGTTGGTTGTTGTGTGAGCATCAAAAGTGAGCACTATTTTGGTTTTTTTTTAAAAAAAGAGAAATCAATTGTTATTATTTTCTATATTGTTGAGTTTATGAGTAAAAGAAGGATGCAAGAGAAAATGTAATTTCTGTCATTTGTTCCTTACAAAAAAATATATATAAGTTGCTGAATAAATTTTAGTGTATGCAAAAGAAGAGAGAGAAAATTAAATGTACTATTTTCTGTTATGTTACCTTGAAAATTTTCATGTTATTAGTTGTTTATGAAAATAGGTTGTTGAAAAATCTAGATGAAATAGTAATTTCTACCTTATATATATCTCATTCAAAAAAAAAAGATGTATTTATGTATATTTAATGTTGTTAAAAAAGAAGCTACTGGATTATTTCTGACAGCATTGAGAATTAGTAATTCTGTTTATTTAACTTTTCTTATTCAAATGGTTGTTAGAAGTCATTATTAGGTGTTTTATGTATATATACACATAATATATATTATATACATATATATATGTATATAAGTATTATATGTGTATATACATGTTTCTGGTTTAAGAGGAAAGAAATTTATGTTATATTTAATGTTACTATTTTTTTTAAAATATATCCATACTTGTAGCTGTGAGTATATATTTATATCTATGTGTGGTGCCATTGTTTAAATAAAAGAAAAAAGAAAAAAAATAATATGAATGTAACTGAGTATATATATATTATATAGACTGAATATTAAATATTAAAAAAAATAGCAGAGAAGAATGAGTTTTATTATGGCGGACTGTTGTTTTAATAAAAAAAAACATTTGGGGGACTGTGGGCGGCAACACCCACAACTCCCACTGTTTGCATTAAGAGGAAAGGGGTGTGGGAAGGAGGCGGTGCCTCCACCCACACCTGCAGGTGTGGGTGGAGGCACCGCCTTCTCCCCACACCCCAAACCCCAAACCCTACTCTATCGAACTCCCCTGCGGCTCCTCAGCATCACGCCTCCCCTTGCAACTGTCTGCGTCACCCTTCCACCACTCCAACTCCCCTCCACACCCCTCTACCATGCGGCCTCACTCTGCCCTCAAACCTGCGGCAGCAGCAGCGACCCTTCCAATCCATCACTCCTCTCTTGCCCTTCACTTCATTATCTAGATCTGCAACATTTGCAATATATATATCATCAGTCAATCACTCTGTTTCAACAAATTTTTACCTCTAGATTCATAACCAGTGCATATATATATTTAATTATATATATAAATATATACACAGAGATGTATATGTATATATATAAATAAATATATATATGAACAAAATGTAATGTCCCCTTTTTAGCTGATGTTGTTTGCGGATGGTTTAGCCTATTCCTGACCCTCGTAGGCTAATGTACATGGTTAGGGGGGTCTTCTTGAGGTAGTCACGTAGTCGATGGTTGGTTTCTTGGATTCAGTTGAATGGGAAAAATAAGGGAGATAATAATTAAATTAATTATTTGTAAGGTTATTAAATAAATAAATATTATAAAGTGACCTTATATTTAATTAATTTAATAAAGTGACTTAAATAAATATTATTACATAAAGTCACTAAAATAAAATAATATTATTTTTCTAGAAGCTTCTTGAACTGGGATTGAAAAAGTATAAAGGAAGGGGCAAGGCAAGCTTCCAGCATTGGATTATTGACATTTGCATTTGATGAGTTTTTGTGGAGCCAAGGGTTTCTGCATATTTGGTCTTTGGGAACGGAAACTCCCATAGATTAGCATAACTGAGGTGGTGAAATATCCTCAGAAGGGTTGTAAATTGGAAGGGATACTTCAGTCCTTTCATTTGTGCTTAAATCTGCAGTGTTAACAGGGGTTTGGAGGTATTAATTTGCATATCAGAAGTTTTTCTATTGGCTGCTACAGTGTTTGCTACAGTGTTTTGCTACAGCACACTACAGTGTTTTTGCTACAGTGATTTGCTACAGTAGCGCTACAGTGCACACTACAGTGATTTGCTACAGTGCATGCTACATTGATTTGCTACAGTGTATGCTACAGTGTTTTGCTACAGTGATTTGCTACAGTACGCTACAGTGTTGCTACAGTGTTGTGAACAGTAACGCTACAATACGGGGCAGCTAGGAGAGGGTTTCAATTTGGGTTTGGAAGGGACTCCTTTCCTTGGTTGATGAGAAGGCTGGGAGCTACACTTGAGAGACACGATTGGGGTTTGAGAGGGATGTTTATGAGCTATTTTGAGGCTGCCATTCCTTCATCTTCATCATCAATTCACAGCAGCTTACATTTCCAGGTTCTTTCATGAGTTAGCATATTTATATCAGCATTGCTTCATAGTTGTCATTTGTTCTTAGATTTTTGGAGTTGCATAAAATTGTAAAGCCAAGAGTCTTGGCCATTCATATCAGCATTGTATTAGATAGTATATCTCAATAAAGAAGTGACAAGTTGTAGGCCATCTATTTGATGTAATGTGCATATTAATATCCTTCATGATTAGCATAATAGTTTGCATGCCAAGTGTTTGACAAAATATCAATTGGTTGTAGGAGTTGATTTACACTTGCATTAGTCATCTATTGCATTTGGAAAATGCTAAGACACTTGCATTTCATGCTATACTTGTAGTTTAGTCATTTAGCATTTATTTTAAGGCTTTTGCATCATCTTATCTTCCAATTTTATCAATCAAAGCAAACTGAAACTCAGAAACAACAAGAACATACTTTGCATACAAAGTGTTTGACGATATTCCTTGAGCCTCTAATCAGCATTTTGAGGTCAGAACTAGCAAGGGATATTACACAAAATATATATATATTTTTTGAAATAGAATGAAACCTAACAAGGATACATATTGTGTATACCTCTGTGCATATTAACATGGCAGCTATGGGAGTGGAATTCCCACCCTGCAAACAAGAATGAACAAAAGGAGAAAACAAAATAATGGAGAAGAAAACAATGAGAACAAATTAGGGCTTATTTTGCCATAAGGAAATAATAAACTAAGTTTAGGGCAAACTCTTGTAGCAAATATTATTTTATGGAATTAGGGTAAGAGGAGAATGTGAGGAAATTAGTTCTTTTCAAATTTATTTATTTCCTTTATTTTCTTGTGCACAGAATTTGAATTCTTCCCTCTCTTGCCTTTTGGTCTTGATTATTTTTGCTTTCCATATGAATTTTCTTTTATGTTGAAAGAATTATTCCTTGGGGGTTTTTGATTTAATGTCTTGTGAAATGTATTTTTAAGGGGAGGGGTTGATTTTTTTTTAAATGGGAAGTGTGTTGCCTTTGTAATTATTTCATTTTAGTTGAGATATTTATTTTATTCCCTAGTGCATTTTAGTTATTTTTATTTTTAGCTATTATTTTACGGGAACGAGTATTTTAATCTTTCCCCTTCTCTATTAATTTTGAGTTAGTTAATAAATATAATGCCGAAATTATATTTATTAACGGACTCAATTTTGAAATTTATTTTGGTGTTAATTATTTTATTATTTTAATTTTGGTTTTTTATATTTTATTGCAAGATCGACTTAATTGGCCTTGGTAAGTTATTTAATTTTTATTTTTATTTTTAAATTTCTTTCTTAAGTTTAATTATTATTTTAAAATTTTGCTTTATTTCTTGCTGGAGTTTTTATTTTAAAATTTTTAATTTGATTATTGAAAACGCGTTATGCTGTCGAATTTTTGCTAGATTCTAGGGTTGTAATTTTATGCCTTTTTTCATATTTGATTATTCGATTTCATTTTGTTTTAGAGATAGGGTTTGAAATCAAATCTAGTGAAATCACCTTCTCAGCTAGGAAACTTAGGGTTCAGATTAAACTATCCTAACCCTAAAAGTGGCACGTTTCATGTCGCATACCCCCTAGATGGCTTTCATCACGCAGGGGACAGTGTAGGTTAATTCACGTTCCCGAATTATGTTTGACATGTTTACGCCTCATGCATATTGCCATTGAGCATGTAGACACGTGTGAGGGGGTTCGTAGGGATACATAGAAGATTTTTTCATAATTCGTGTCATGACCACATGACAAATGTGGACATGACATGTGTGTTGTGTGTTGTGACTACATAGGAAATGTGGGCATGACATTTGGTATCAGAGACCAAGTTTAAACACTAGGCTTGTTTAGAGCACATTATTATTTCTGCCACTTTGATTAATTTGTGGTTACCTCATTTTTGTAGGATACCTCCCCGATGAGTTTGGCGAGCGCAGTCCCGCCACACTGTATCCGTTGAGGTGCATAGTGATTCTTCAGCTGAGGATTAGGGACCACAGGCACCACCGACCATACCTATACCAAATATTAGGCCATAGATATTATAGGCACTATAGGTAGTGTTAGATAGGCTTCCACCAGCCGTAGTTGAGCCGCGCATAGAGCCACATGTTGAGCCCTGCGATGATCTGCAAGAGGAGCCACACGTGGAGCCACAAGCAGAGTCACGTGTTGAGCCACTTGTGCAGCACCACGTCGATCCACGAGAGGCACCACATGTGGAGCTATATGTTGAGGTACCAAATATGATGGAAGAGGAGGTTGGATCAGTCGACAGGGCCCATAGCAGGAGCCCTCCATGTCATGCTAGGCATGAGGAGGCAGTACGAGTGGAGCATATTGTTTACAGGCCTTATGATTATTATACAGATGATCCTATCAGAGGGTACAAAGACCGAGGAGATCCCATCAGGGATTTGTTGAGGCTGAATCCTCCTACTTTCATCAGGACCACAGAGGGAGCAGAGGTAGAGGCTTGGCTCATTAGCTTAGACAGATGCTTTACATTATGTCCTTATGAGGGCAACACAAAGGCTTGTGTGGCAGTCCACTTATTGCGAGATGCAGCAGCTACCTGGTGGCGCAGTGAGGAGTACAAGCGCCATCTATCATTGGACACACTCACATGGGATACTTTCATTGAGCGCTTCAATGTGCGATACTTATCAGATCACTACCGACAGCATCACATAGATAATTTTCATGACCTTCAGCAGAGAGGACTTACGGTTGCTCAGTATGAGGGTAGATTTACTGAGTTGTCTCGATATACAAAGTATCTCCATGATGAGAAACTCCTAGTTCATAAGTTTATCAGAGGATTGAACCATAGCATAGCAGGGCCTATATGCATGGCAGACCCCCAGACATTGAGTGATGTTGCCAAGAATCCATACATAGCTAAGGAGATACAGGGATGAGGACAGAGTTCATGCCCTCAGTTTTAAGATCTTAGGCATTAGCAGAGTTACCGTAGACCACCACCGCTACCTCAGAGAGGAGGATTTAGTTCCGCATCCTTACCTCCTAGGCCCCCACAGCAGCAGCAGAGAGCTAGGACACAGCAAAGGGCACATGGGGGGCATAATAGAGGTTGGCAGCAGTAGGGCCCACGTAGAGATCAGAGGCATTAGGGACCACCTGCAGGACCTGTGAGGTCACAGCAGTCATACAAGGGTTCACAGGGGTCCATAGTTAGATCTAGATAGTAGTAGTTGAGTAGGACTCAGACTGGACAGGTACAGGCTAGGGGCCCATGTTATGTGTGGTGGAGTAGGACATCTAGCTAGAGAGTGTCCATAGGGCTTTACAGCAAGGGGGCAGCCTCATGCAGAAGGATCAGAGCAGACGGTTGGAGATGTGGGTAGGTCCCACCGTATGTTCACAATAGTTGATAAGTGCTAGGCTGATTTTTAGGCATCAATGATTGAGACATCAGGTATGATTGGGGGTCCCTATTTCTATTCTTTTTTACTTTGGTACTACTGACTCTTTCATATCTCCATCATTAGTGGAGCGTTGTAGGCTGGTGGCCTCTAGGCAGGGTGATAGGTGGGTGGTTGAGTTGGCCTCAGGGGCCAAGATGACAGTAGATGCTTTAGTCCATGACTGTGAGATTTCTTTGGGACCCTTTACCATAGTATGTAACCTTAGAGTTATGACATTAGGATCTTACAATGTGGTTTTGGGTATGGACTAGCTTGCAGCTCATCGAGCCAAGATGGATTGTCACTGAAAGGTGATTAGCCACTTAGACAATCATGGTACACCAGTTGAGATAGTGGGCATTCAGAAGCCCACAACAGTGCATATGATATCCACTCAGCAGCTTAAGCGCTACATACAAAAGGGATGTCAGATGTTCGCTATCACAGCGAGTGATAGATCAGATGACGAGCCTGAGGCATCTTTGGATGATCATCCCATCCTGAGAGAGTTTGTCAATGTGTTTCCAATAGAGTTACCGGGGATGCCACCCTATCGTGAGGTAGACTTTCATATTGATTTAGTACAGGGTGCCAAGCCAATGTCTCGTGCACCCTATAGGATGACCACTCATGAGCTCACATAGCTCAAGTTACAGCTTGAGGACTTGCTCGAGAAGGGGTACATCCGACCGAGCATTTCACCTGGGAGCACTCCTGTCATCTTCGTGAAGAAGAAGGATGGGTCTCTTTGATTATGCATGGATTATAGGCAGTTGAATAAGGTAACGGTAAAGAATTGTTATCCTCTGCCTAGGATTGATGATCTCTTCGATCAGATGCAGGGAGCCAGGGTGTTCACTAAGATTAACCTAAAGTCTAGTTACCATTAGTTGCATATCACATTGGCGGACATCCATAAGACTACCTTTCAGACTCGATATAGCCACTATCAGTTCACTGTGGTCCCCTTCGGTTTGACAAACGCCCCTGCAGTGTTCATGAGTCTCATGAATGAGGTGTTCCATACCTACTTGGATCAGTTCATGATTATTTTCTTTGATGACATTTTGATCTATTCACAAACTGAGGAGGAGCATGACGAGCACCTACATCAAATTCTACAGTGTTTGAGGGAGCATAATCTTTATGGGAACTTGGCAAAGTGTGCATTTTTTAGGACAGAGGTACAGTATCTAGGGCATATCCTATCTAGCGATGGAATCTTAGTAGATCCATAGAAGATTAGGGCTATCAGAGATTGACCAGCACCCACTAGTGTGACAGAGGTCAAGAGTTTTATGGGGTTAGCTGGTTATTACCATCATTTTGTTAAGGGTTTTTCTCAGATAGCGCACCCCATCACTTACCTTCAGTAGAAAGGGAAGAGTTTCCTATGGACTGAGTAGTGTGAGAGGGCCTTTGGGGTCCTCAAGGAGCATCTTACCAGCGCTCCCATTTTAGCAGTTCCTAATCCTGCAGCAAATTTTATGGTTTGCACGGATACATTAGTTGAGGGTTTAGGAGTCGTACTTATGCAAAGTGGTAGAGCGATCACGTATGAGTCATGAAAGCTCAAGACCCATGAGCTAAACTACCCCACTCATAACTAGGAGTTAGCAGCAGTAGTTCATGTTCTAGTTCATTGGAGACATTTTTTATTGGGTCATTGATTTGAGCTTCATTCAGATCACCATAGTCTTCAGTATATCTTTACACAGTTGAATCTAATCACCCATCAGTGGTGTTGGATTGAATTTCTCTACAAGTATGACTTTGATGTCCACTACATCAAAGGGAAGGAGAACATGGTTGCTAATGCATTGAGTCAGAGGTGCCACGAGCTTTTGACCTTAACTTTGAGTGTAGACTTGAGAGGATGCATTATTTAGCATCTACCTAAGGATGAGTGGTTTCTTGAGGTGCAGTAGGAGATCAATTCACAGAGGGCCCTTGTGGGTAAGTTTGCAGGGTATTCACTTGAGGCAGATGGGTTACTTCATCATTGACAGCGCATCTATGTATCCCGTGCAGGTGACCTACATACTGTAGTGTTATCAGAGGCTCACAGAGCACCATATGCAGCACATCCAGGGGTGAAGAAGATGCATGCTAACCTACGATAGTTGTACCATTGGGTGGGTATGAGACAGGATATTGCAGAGTTTGTTGCTAGATGCCTTGAGTGCCAGAGGGTCAAGACCAAGCATCAACATCCAGCGGGTCTTTTATACCCTCACGAGATACCTCAGTGGAAATGAGACACCATTTCCATGGATTTTATTGTTGGTCTTCCTATGTCTTAGTGTCACCATGATGCCATCATGGTGACAGTTGACAAGTTGACCAAGGTGTCTCATTTCTACCTGTACACATAACGTATAATGCACCAGTAGTGGCAAGAGTATTCTTAGATGATATTGTGAGATTGCATGGAGTACCTCACTGGATCATTTCTAACAAGGATTCAGTGTTCACTTTAGCCTTTTGGAGAGCTTTGCAGCAGGCATTGGGCACACAGCTCAACTTTAGCTCCGCTTATCATCTTGAGATAGATGGACAGACAAAGTAGTTGAATTAGGTGTTGGAGGACATGCTTCATATGTATGTTATGGACCACCAATCTAGATGGGAGGAGTATCTATATCTGGTTGAGTTTGCCTACAATAATGAGCATCACAACTCATTGGGTATGCCTCCTTTTCAGAATTTATATGGCAGACCATGTAGGACACCATTGAGTTGGGATTAGATAAAGGAAAGGGTTGCTATTGGTCTAGAGTTAGTTCAGGATATGGAGCAGCATGTCACACTAATTAGGTAGAGACTTCAGGAGGCACAAGATAGACAGAAGAAGTATGTCGATGCTAAGAGAACTGATTGGACCTTCTCAGTGGGTGACAGGGTATTCCTTAAAGTGCGGCCACACAAGAGTCCAATCCGTTATGGAAAGGGCTCTAAGCTCACACCACAGTTTGTAGGACCTTTCGAGATCTTGGAGCAGATAGGACCTCTTGCCTACCATCTAGCATTGTCACCTAGCCTGTCGCGTATCCACGATGTCTTTCATATTTCTGTATTGAGGCGATATATATATGATTTATCTCATGTATTGGACTGGAGTGCTCTGCAGGTAGAGGCAGACATGCAGTTGGCTTTGGATCCAATTCGCATATTGGCTCATCAGATGCTAGGCCTTCGAGGTCGAGAGATGGACTAGGTTAGGGTCTAATGGGATCGTTATGATGAGGTTATAGCAACTTGGGAGGATGCAGCTAGTTTGAGGGCACTATATCCTCACCTTTTTGATGACTTCCAGGAGAAAGTTTTGGGGGGGAGGATGTGAGGCCAATTATTTTTCCTTCAATATTTTGATCGTTCTACATTTCAGTTGATGACATTATCAGACTTTTAAAGACTATGGTACTATTATGCTGATTTGATTATATCTCCTGATTTTGATATGACATTGATTAGACATATGGTGGTTCGATTGATCATATTTTGATGCTATGTTGAGACTAGGCATGCGAGATATACTAGATGATGTTTTGTGATATGATTTCTAGTTCCTTGTGTGATGATGATTATGTGACATTAGATAGAAAATGCAGTTTAATCTGGAATTATGTTATAGATGATTAATGGTGTATTCAATGGCATGAATTTAATTCTAATTTCTTCGGCTATGATTATTCATGATATGATTGACACTTGATCGAGATGTGCAAGATTACATTCCCAGGTCACGGAAAATTAGAGGTAGTATTCACACATATGTTATTCCTTGTGAAATTGATCCATTCCCAAGAGGGATGAGGATCATGTTTGATTTGAGTGTTGTTTAAGTGCTTGTTATTTTATCATTTTGGCTTACTATCCCTTTGTTTAAATTAATTATATCATGTGTTGTATATATTTTATTGTCTTATACCACTTGGTATTGTTTTTATTTTTGAGGCCATTTAAAGTGGATTTATGACTCCCTAGGTGAACCTTAGTGTCCCAAAACTTACTCTAGGTGGTTACCCATGGGTCTAGGGTCAATTTTGACTAACTAAGCCTTGGGATAACTCACTTTTCGTCACTCTAAATTGAGGTTTAGTCAAAGTGACGAATTTTGAGATGGATAAGGGTGGGAGATGAGTCATGCTTTAGGAAAGACTCATCTCCCTTCCCAAAGTTTGGGAATCCTTTCACTAAGAAGACTTGGGAGGTCTCCACGACTCCCAAGTGTGTGGGATCTTCCTCCAAGGATCTCACACACATGTGAGAGCATCTTGGAGGGAGATGGCTCTGTTGGAGAATAAGAGGATGCCATATGGAATCCCTTATCCTCATGGACTCTTGAAGGGGATTGCCGCCTCACCACTTGTTCTCTCACACATGTGTGAGAGCACAAGTGGATAAGGTGAGGATTGAGATGGAATTGGAGGGTGACACTTGTCACCCTCACACTTCCTCTCCCTTGCAAGTAGCATGGGAGGAGGAAGGAGAAGGTGACAAGTGTCACCTTCTCATTCCTCAAGGCCAAATTAAAAGGCCTATATTATCTTCTCTTGTTGAGGAGTGTGGGGTTCTTACATTTTTGGAGATTTACTTTCTATTTTTGGAGTTTCCTTTGGGGAGTTGGAAAAAGTTTAGAGATTGGAAGATTTGGAGAAGCTTGGAGCTCTTCACCAAATGTGCTTCCATTATTAGGGCTTTTGAAGGTAAGCTCCATGACTTGTTCATTACCCTTGCATATTTCTTTATGTTGTGTTTGCGGATTTTGTTGTTGGTTGTTTTCATTTTTTTTTATGTGGGTTGGGAGTTTGGTGGGAGCACCTCTATTTGGAGATAAGGCTCAACTTTTTTGGGGTAGGGGAAAGTGAACCTCCTCGAGGTCACTCCCACATTTGTGCTACTTATAGCCGTAAGGGCTTTTTACTTGGTATTGAGATCATTTTGATGGCAAGAGTGTCATGGCAGTTTTTTTGAGATATTTAGAGATATGTGGTTTTGGAGGTTTTGGCTTAAGGCCATGAGACTTGGTGTTTTGATATTTTTGGTGTGGCCTTTGAGTAGAGGTGTCCATTCCCTTCCCCCATCAAACTCATTTTCATGAGTTTTGTTATGTGTTTATCCTTGGGGTTAATTTTGAGTTGTTGTGTTGCTTGTTGTGGCGTGTGTGCAACCGTGTGAATCCCTACCTTCCTAGCTCAGGAGTGATCCACTTGCAGGTCTATGGTAGGGAGGAGGGCATTTCGTAGTGGATTGGTTTCCCCTTTTTGTTGTGTATTTATTGCAGTTGCTTATTGAAGAAATGGAGCTTTGGAGAAGTCCATTTTTGTGTTGCTTTAGTAATATGTTGTTGGTTGTTTGAGCCATGGCATTTGTGGCCCTATTGTAATTTTTGGTAAGTTTATTTTCTGCTCAATATGTTGGTTGTTGTGTGAGCATCAAAAGTGAGCTCTATTTTGTTTTTTATTGTTTAAAAAGAGAGAAATTGTTATTATTTTCTATGTTGTTAAGTTTGAGTAAAGGAAGGATGCAAGAGAAATTGTAATTTTTGTCATTTGTTCCTTACAAAATATATATATATAAGTTGCTGAATAAATTTTAGTGTATACAAAAGAAGAGATAAAATTAAATGTACTATTTTCTCTTATGTTGCCTTGAAAATTTTCATGTTATTAGTTGTTGTTTATGAAAATAGGTTGTTGAAAAATCTAGATGAAGTAGTAATTTCTACCTTATATATATCTCATTAAAAAAAAAAAGATGTATTTCTATATATTTAATGTTGTTAAAAAACAAAGCTACTAGATTATTTCTATGATAGCATTGAGAATTAGTAATTCTGTTTATTTAACTTTTCTTATTCAAATGCTTGTTATAAGTCATTATTGGGTGTTTTGTGTATATATACATATAATATATATTATATACATATATATGATATATATATATATATATATATGTATTATATGAGTATATACATGTTTTTGGTTTAAGAGGAAAGAAATTTATGTTATATTTAATGTTACTATTTTTTAATAAATATATATATATATATATTATAGATTGGCAATTAAATATTAAAAAAATAGCAGAGAAGAACGAGTTTTATTATGACAGACTATTGTTTTAATAAAAAAAATATTTGGGGGACTGTGGGAGGTAGAGCCCATAGCTCCCATTGTTTGCATTAAGATGAAAGGGGTGTGGGGAGGAGGCGGTGCCTCCACCAACACCCGCGAGTGTGGGTGGAGGCACCACCTCCTCCCCACACCCCAAACCCCAAACCCTACTCCGTCAAACTCCCCCGCGGATCCTCAGCACCACGTCTCCCCTTGCAACTGTCTACGCCGCCCTTCCACCACTCCAACCCCTCTCCACACCCCTCTACCACACGGCCTCACTCTGCCCTCAAACTTGCGGTGGCGGCAGTGACCCTTCTAATCCGTCGCTCCTCTCTTGCCCTTCACTTCATTATCTAGATCTGCAACATTTGCAATATATATATCATCAGTCAATCACTGTGTTTCAACAAATTTTTACCTCCAGATTCATAACCAGTGCATATATATATATATATATATATATATATATATATATATATATATATATATATATATATATATATATATATATATATATATATATATATATATATATAATTATATATATATAAGTATATACACCCAGATGTATATGTATATATATAAATAAATATATATGAACAAATATATATATATTGAAACAGAATGAAACTCTAACGAGGATACATATTGTGTATACCTCTGTGCATATTAACATGGCATCCATGGGAGTGGAATTCCCAACCTGCAAACAAGAATGAACAAAAGAAGAAAACAAAATAATGGAGAAGAAAACAATGAGAACAAATTAGGGCTTATTTTGCCATAAGGAAATAATAAACTAAGTTTAGGGAAAACTCTGGTAGAAAATAATATTTTATGGAATTAGGGTAAGAGGAGAATGTGATGAAATTAGTTCTTTTCTAATTTATTTATTTCCTTTATTTTCTTGTGCACGGAATTTGAATTCTTCCCTCTTTCCTTTTGGTCTTGATTATTTTTTCTTTCCATATGAATTTTCATTTATATTGAAAGAATTATTCCTTGGGGGTTTTTGATTTAATGTCTTGTGAAATGTATTTTTAAGGGGAGGGGTTGATTTTTGTTTAAAATGGGAAATGTGTTCCCTTTGTAATTATTTCATGTTAATTAGGATATTTTTTTTATTCCCTAGCGCGTTTTAGTTATTTTTATTTTTAGCTATTATTTTACAGGAAAGAGTATTTTAATCTTTCCCCTTCTCTATTAATTTTGAGTTAGTTAATAAATATAATGCTGAAATTACATTTATTAATGGACTCAATTTTGAAATTTATTTTGGTGTTAATTATTTTATTATTTTATTTCAAATTTTTATAATTTATTGCAAGGTCGATTTAATTGGCCTTGGAAAGGTATTTAATTTTTATTTTTATTTTTACATTTCTTTCTTAAGTTTAATTATATTTTTAAATTTTGCTTAATTTCTTTTTGGAGTTTTTATTTTAAAATTTTTAATTCAATTATTGAAAACGCGTTATGCTGTCAAATTTTTCCTAGATTTTAGGGTTATAATTTTATGCCATTTTTCATATTTAATTAATCGATTTCATTTTATTTTAGAGATAGGGTTTGAATTCAAATCTGGCAAAATCTCCTTCTCACCTATGAAACATAGGGTTCAGATTAAACCGTCCTAACCCTAAAAGTGGTACGCTTCACATCGCATACGCCCTAGATGGCTTTCATCACGTAGGGGACGTTGTAGGTTAGTGCACATTCCCAAATTATGTTTGACATGTTTATGCCTCATGTGTATTGCCACCACACACGCAGACGTGTGTGAGGGGGTTCCTAGGAATAGGTAGAAGAGTTTTTCGTAATTCATGTCATGACCACATGACAAATGTGGACATGACACGTGTGTTGTGTGTCGTGACAACATGAGAAATGTGGGCATGACACAAATGCAAATGATAGGATTAAATATAATGGGGTTTACAGAAAAGAATATATACTCATCAAGCATACAGAGTGAATAGGTTGCAGAGCTTGATCAGTCATTTCAACTGATGATAGAAACTTGCATTTGACTACAGATGGACACTAATTTCAAAAGGGTTTATTATTGTCTGGAAAAATTCATAGAGGACCACACTTCAACTAGAATTTTATCAATCATAAAATTGCATAGACTACTCACATACAGGATTTTTCTTCATATACAGACAAGCAAAAGAAATTTTGTCTTATACATACCCAAAAATTCTTCAGATCTCCCTTGCTCCCTTCTCCTCTTCCTCTGCCAATTCCTCTTCCTTTCCCCAAATTTATGTGTATCTTTTCTAAGAAATCTCCTCTCAAATAATCCTCCCAAGACCCAAAATAGACAAAACAATTGATACCCACTATCACCATTCTCTTCGTTACAAATATCCATAATTTAAAATTAATTGCATTCATAACACCACTGACAGGAATAATTTTTAAATTTCTGACAACCCACTCCAACAATAAATTAATGGCAAAATAAAATAAAATCTCACATGTCAGATAAAATCAATAAAGTACTAAATATTGACAATATTATTATTATTGCTAGCTTTCAAAGCTACTAATTTAATTTAATAAAAAAACTAACTAATTAATATTCTCAATTTTCTACATTAATTAAATAACTAATATTGATGGGTAAGTGCAAAACGATGGGGGGCCAAAAAGTGGCCAAATGGTTTTTAAAAAAAATAATACATAATGCGAGTGCATTATAGGTTGGTAATGACGAGCCTAAGGCTCATCAAAACCAAACCATAACGCGCTCATGTTATAACGCGTCTGTTTTTCTCCTCTATTCCTGCGGCTTGCAAACCCTAGGAAGTGCGCTCGTGTTTTGGAAAAAACAATTCAACACCAAAATCTTGTTGATTTATCACCAAAATGCCGCCACGACGTCGAGCAAGCCAAAAGAGTGAGTTTTATTTTATTTTTATTTGAATTTGCTTCTAAATAGGTAGGTTTGAGTTATTTTTTGATGTATATTTCGTTAATTGTCAAGAAATGTTAATGCACCTCCTCCTCCTCCTCCTCAGAATCCACAAAATCCTATAGAATAACAACCTCCTCCATCCATTCCTTGACATGCCCCTAGAACACAAGAAAATATAATGGGGTGAAAACAACAAAAAAAAATTGAAGATATAATTGCAAGGTTGAAAGATCCTTCCACTTCAACCTTGCATAGGTCCACACTTGCTGAATCTCTTGAATCTATGTTATCAAATGTAAATTCAATTAGCAAGCAAATAACTAGTTGGACAGATAAGAGGAGAGAGTTTAGAGATTATTATGCAGACAAGCTGTAATACCAAGATGTGAAAAAATTACAAATCAAAAAATTAGACTTGTGTTTGATTTTCACAAACCCACAAACAAATCAACCTCCACCCATTACATGCAAGAGGTTCTCTATCCATTGGTGCAACAACCAAGTGATAAGGGACAATTTTGGGCAGAGGTGGTGGATGGTTTTTGACCATCCTCCATGTAATAATAATGAGGTCCTGCAATACTTTTTGAGGAAACTCTACTGTGGGTTTGTCCTCAATAAAGTGCCAAACTATTTTGATATGCTAAACTTCTAGGGTAGAGGTGGGGGGTTAGCACAAGATAGACCAGGGGCACGTCTTGACCCACAGCGGGTAGTGAGATGAGTAATCAGCAAACCAACCTATGAGCATGTTTCTATCCCTTTCATTGTGAAGGAGAGTGTTGAGGTTGATACACTTCAATCCATTCGTACCTTGACCCAAAGCATCATAGAGCATGCCAGTCTTGCAGCACAGAATGGGTTGGGATATAGTGCAAGGAGTAGGGTCCCACCCCATGCTTTTCAAGCTTGCGGGTCAGCGTGTGGTTATGACCCCATGGATAGTCAGGACGCAGGTGCACATGCTACATCTGCAGCTGAGCAGATGGTGATGACAGATACCCTCCTGAGTGAGACTTTCAGCCTTGATACTTAGGTAAATATTAGCAAGTTTATTGAATTTTATTTATTAAATTTTATTTTTGAAATGCAAGATTAACTAATTTAAATTGATGATTTTAATGAAATTTCAGGGTCATAGTGTCGATGCAGTTTTCAGTGGTTCTCCACCTGTATTTTACACTAGATCATCTATTATTGGGGTATGTAACTAGTAAATAATTATAAATATTACATGTGAATAGCATCGTTATATGAATGGTATTCTAATATCTAATTTTGGATGTTGAATAGGTTAATATTGTAGATTTCACAGTAACACCTGCCAGCGGTGGTGGACTTCAAAGCTTTACGAAGGTAATAAAATAAATAGTTTAATGAATGAATTATACTTACTAGATTTTTGTATGTGACTTGTGTGATTTATTGTGTGTACTTCCAAGTTTAGATGAACTTGTGTGTATGTTAGGAGCCATGATTTGCATCACTATTATAGTTTTTGTAATTGAATAATGTTTTATTTCTAGATGATACAGGCTATAGAGACACCTCCCCATGTTCATAGGGCAATGGAGCATGGTGTGGCCTCTGTAATTCATAGCTCTATGGCATTGACAGGGGTATGAGATAGATTAGTAAATTTTAATTTCAATTTATTGTTATAGTTGTCTATTTTTGAAAAATTAAAAAATTATTGATTTGAAGTTTAATTTCTATTTGGATGGTTTCTATAGGACATGACATCACCACGGCCAATTCCTGCTACTGAGGCAAGTGAGGAGACAGATTATATGTTAGTAGTAAGTGATTATTTTGTTAAATGTTTCATTTTTTATAACATGTAATTTCTATATATTAATGTCTCCATCCCCTAGAAGATCAAATGCTGCTCATGATCTATTCTCTTCACTAGCCAGAGGGGAATGACTTTTTATTGTGTTCCTTTGTTGTATGCCTATATGGCATTTGTGGACATATATTTTGTATTGTATATAGTTGACATTGTATGCCTATATGGCTATTTGGTATATATGTTATACTTATATCGACAGATATTGATGTATGCCTATATGGATATTTGGTTAATACAAATCTTTTTTATTGATGGCGTCCATACTTGCATTATAAATCTAGGTTTGAATGGATATTTGTAGATGGCTAATTCAAATATTTAAAGTCTAATTGTATTACATAGGATGTTTGTTGATCCAATAAGCTAGCTATTGTTATTCAAGTATCACCTAAACCTCATTTTGGAACTAAAAGATAAAAGTTGTATTTAAAAAGAAAAATGAATCATCATGTTGAACAAAAAATATTAATATTCTTTATGAGTAGCATACAATGTCAACTATATGCAATACAAAAAAATGAATCATCATGTTATTCTTTATGTTTAAGATCCTAAAAATGACTAAGTCTGGTAGCCTGATATCCTAAAACACTAGGATTAATATCCAAGTCATTAGGATGATTGCACCTTGAGAAAAAGTCATTAAGATGAGCACCTAAAGGAGACTTTCTTAAACATTCAAACATTAAGCAACAAGCATGAAGGGTTAAGGTGCAATTTGCACTTCATAAAGCCTCAAAAGGGCACCCAACTTGGAGAGAGCATTCATTTAAGACAAGGTGCCCATTGACACCTGTTCCACCATAAAAGTGCACCTAAGGTGGAAGGAGAACAAACCTCTAGTAAGTGAAGCGCACCTATTATCTAAACCACTTCATTATGGCACCCTAGCATGAGGACGAGTATATAAGTCAATAGGAAACGCTACCTATAATGAAAATGAAGGAGTAAGTGGCATTTTCAATAAGCATCAATTCACTTTGAGCTTTCAATAAATACATCAAATTGAGCCCCATAAGCCTAGGCACCCTTTGCCTTCAAAAGAACCTTGTATTGGCGCCTTGGAGGAAATCGACTTACAATGACAAGTCTTGGAGGTTTCTCATTTTGGATGATGTCTTTTGAGATTAACTACAATGATTGAAAGTTAAGATGAGTGGAAAAAACCTATCTTGAACCTTAGGCACCCTTCATGTAATTTCCCACTATCATGAGCGCCTAGATCTAAGGAGTGATGAAGGATCTTAACATCAAGAAGCATGTTATCAATCAACTTGGAGAAGTCTTTGACAATAATTATGATGAATTGAGTACATGGAAGTAAAGGAAGTACATATCAACTCCAAAGTGTGCTTAATGATCAATAAGAAATTCTGCCAAAGCAAAGGCACTCATTGTAAATTATCCTACTAGTTTTGGCACCTTGAAGTCTAAGCATATGAAAATCATGAGGATGAGCACTTAGGGATGAGATAGTCTTCATAAGAGTTTAAATAAGAACATCATCAAAATGTGCCTTGGTAGAGAGACTTGAGACCATCATCAAATAAGCCAAAATATCTATCTCCAATCTAGGCACAAATTCTAGCTTCTCCCAACTCAAATGAGTGCCCAAGTTGAAGTCAACTTTCATCTATACAACCCTCAGATTGTGCCTTGATTGAGGAAGGCATTTGAACCTCAAAATTTAATCATCTCAAGACAAAAGCTTCCTTAGACACTTGGCATTTGATTGAAATCATTGAGAATTAGAAAGAACCACCTAAGGATGTAAGGTGCACTTTTCACCCATACAAGCCTAAAATTGCGCCTAACGGAAATAACTTGATTTCATATCAATAGGTGAGTGCCTTGAGAGAAAGGATCACTCTAGGTCATTTTCAATTGTTGAAAGTACAAAAATGATAAAGATAAAGGCAATTGAGTTAGGCGCACTTTAGCCTCTGAGGACACCTCAATGAGTGCCTTGGGTGAAATTGCATGAGATGACCTTTTGGAGTGAGCTCTTGAAAGATAGAATTCATTCTAAGACATGTCTCATCATTTAGAATTGTAAAATTGCAAGTATAAAGACATTTAAATCTAGGCGCACTCTCCATCAGTACAAACCCATTCTCACACCTAAGGGAGAAATTGCATTGAAAGACACCTTTTGAATAAATCTCTTAAGGGAGATTGACCTCTTTAAGCCATTACAATTGTTTGAAATCATTTAAAGTGATAAATATGGACCAACTTGTGTTAGGTGCCCTTTGCTCTTCTTTTTACCTATATATGTGCCTAGATTTGTAGTAAGATTATTCCATGTCTAAAGAGGATTCCTTTGTGTTATAAAATGTTTATCATGAGGATTGATGTGTTTCTTGGTTTGTATTGTAGGAAGATTGAAGGAAAAGGTAGGAGCAAGAGCTTGGAGTTGCCTAGAGTCATCATGTAGCTGCTCCAAAGGAGCCTTTCACATTCATTCATGCCAGAGAGTTAAGATGGAAGTAATCACTACTAAGGAAACACCACTTTAAGAGGTATCTGCTCCAAGAGGTCACAACAAGATATATTTCAAGTCTTCTTCATCAACGACATCACCAGTTGCATCATGTTCGAAGACTTCCATATATCACTTCAAGTTCCATTCATCTTCAAGTATCAACTAGATTCTTCATCAATCGTCACTTCAAGATTAGCATGTAGCCGCTCCAAAGGAACTTCTCATCATCATCAAACATTCCAAAGACATCCATTCAATTTCAAGTCCCTCTGATACATTCAAGCCTCCTTGAGAAGTCATCTACTTCACATATAAGGGAAAGTGTTATCATCAATATCTACACTTCAAAGGACCTTTCAAGTTGGAACACTTCTTCATCGAACATTCGAAGACATCCATCCAAGCTTCAAGTTCTTTCACAATCTTCAAGTCTAGGAGAAATTACATCTAGTGAACTCATTAATTGGCACCTAGGAGGAAAAGACCTTAAACTTACATTATTGAGTCAGCACTTTAGAAATTGAGCCATTCCTAGTCAATTAGAGTCATAAAATATCAAATACAAAGTCAAATTGGACTTAGGCACCCCTTCATGTAATTTCCCAGCATCATGAGCACCTAGATCTAGGAAGATCATCCAATTGTGCCTAGGAGTAAGATACAAGTCCAAGACTTCAAATTTGAGTGCCTAAAAGTGTGATGGATTGAAGAAGTTACATTGGCACCCAAGGGTAAGTTGTATCTAATGACATCACCTAATTGAGCACCTAGGAGGTATAAAGATTAACATTGACATGAGGACAAGTGCTTAGTAAAGGAGAGTTTCTCAAACATTTAAACATGTGAATGAAGTCATAGAAATGCACTAAGTCATATAGGCACCATTTTCCCCTTGTGTACCCTTACATTTGTGCCTAAGAAGAAGTTGCTTCAGTTCATTGGAGTGTTTGAGTATTGAGGATTTCTTAGCAATGCTTTGCAACTTTACACTGCCTCCTTCTGACAATTTTTGGGGCAGCAGAAAACCTTTCACCATGGAAAAACACCTCAGAGATATAAAAAATTGAGAGAGGTTATTGTAGAGGCACTCTACGTGATCGTGTTGCCTTAGACAGAATGTTTCTAAGTGACATAGTTTTCAAGTAACATCTCATCAAAGATTGCTGCCTTTTTGCACTTTGGACTGTTTAGGGATATCATCGGTACAATGTAGCTCAGACTGTTTCGACATGTTTGGGGGAAAAAAGGACCATGCCTAGCGTAAATGTACCCATTCAAATGCATTGGAATAGTCAGTTTGGTCACATCAAGAGCAGGATGAAAGTTACACCCCTTTGCAACTTTACACTGCCTCCTTCTGACGATTTTTGGGGCAGCAGAAAATATTTCACCACGAGCAAATGTCTCAAAGATATAAAAAACTGAGAGAGGTTATTGTAGAGGCACTCTACATGATTGCATTACCTTAGACAGAATGTTTCTAAGTGACATAGTTTTCAAGTAACATCTCGTCAAAGATTGCTTCCTTTTTGCACTTTGGACTCTTTAGGGATATCGTCGGTACAATGTAGCTCGGACTGTTTCGACATGTTTGGGTGAAAAATAGGACCATGCCTAGCATAATTCTACCCATCTGGACCCATTGGAACATTCATTTTGGTCGCATCAGGAGCAGAATGAAAGTTACACCCCTTTGCAACTTTACACTACCTCCTTCTAACAATTTTTGGGGCAGCAGAAATCCTTTGACCACGGGAAAATGCCTCAAAGATATAAAAAATTGAGAGTGGTTATTGTAGAGACACTCTACATGATCACGTTGCCTTAGATGGAATGTTTCTAACTGATATGGTTTTCGAGTAACATCTCGTCAAAGATTGCTACCTTTTTGCACTTTGGACTCTTCAAGGATATCGTCAGTACAATGTAGCTCGGATTGTTTTGACATGTTTGGGAGAAAAATAGGACCATGCCTAACATAAATGTACCCATCCAGACACATTGGAATAGTCAGTTTGGTCGCATCAGGAGCAGGACGAAAGTTACACCCCTTTGTAACTTTACACTACCTCCTTCTGACGATTTTTGGGGCAGTAAAAAACCTTTCACCACGGGCAAATGCCTCAGAGATATAAAAAACTGAGAGAGGTTATTGTAGAGGCACTCTACGTGATCATGTTTCCTCAAATGGAATCTTTCTAAGTGACACAGTTTTTGAGTAACATCTCGTCAAAGATTGCTGCCTTTTTGCACTTTGGACTCTTCAGGGATATCGTCAGTACAATGTAGCTCGGATTGTTTCAACATGTTTGGGTGAAAAATAGAACCATGTCTAGCCTAGACGTACCTATTCGAATGTGTTGGAACTATTAGTTTGGTCGCATCAGGAGCAGAACACCAAAAATACAAAAGTTGCTTTGTGCAACTTGACAACATTGACACTTTTTTGCAACATGACTCGAAGACTCAAACTAACCCCAAATGACTCAAAGTGACTTAAAATCACCTTGATTTTGGTGCCCAATGTACATTATAGAGGTCTAGGCACTCCTTATCATTCAAACATCTTAGATGAGCACCTAGGAAAGGAAAAAACTCTAAGTTTCATCATCATGAGCGCCTAATATCAAGAGACTTTAATGGCTCAAACCTTAGCATGAAGTCCTAAGGTGCATTTCATGTCTCTTTTCATCCATTTTGGAGCCCTTATGTAGATTTTTCAACTTGATTTGGTTCCTTTTATGTGAAGGAAGATCTAAAGGCATGAAAGTGGATGTCATTTTGCAAGAGTTTGGATCATCAAAATTGAAAGAAATAAGTCTATTAAGCTTGGGCACCCTTGGTCTTCTTTTCATTCATTATGAGCACCTTGGGAGAATGGTATATAGGTCATCATCATGATTGGGTGCCCTAGATCCAGAGTGTTGGAGAGATCATCAAATGGTGTCTAGAGGAAGTAGGGTGAGTTATGAGTTTGGTCGCATCAAGAGCAGGACACCAAAAATACATAATATGATGATGTAAAAATGTGTATATGTGTAAAAATGCATGAGGAAATAAAAAAAAAAGACAAACCTTACAAATTAATGTGCATACTTACAACTCAATGTAACATGACTTTACAAAATCAATGTGAATTCTTACAAATTAATCCAATGAACCATACGGGTCTACTCTACTCTTTATTGTGTCAAGTATTGCTTCATGGTCAGACTCACGCACCTTCCACAAGATTTTGTTCAAAGGTCTACCCCGATACTTTATCAAATGAACATTGGATGCCATGATAAGGTTCAAGTAATGAAGAATCTTCTTATGCGTGTCAAAGTCCTGAAACAACCAAATATCAACACTCTTATGTGGGTACCTTCTAAGCCATGTTCCAGTAATAACCATTGAGCCTGTAGGGTATTCAATGTTTTCTCCATCTGTAACAGGGGCCTCCAATTTCTTTTTGGCCTCAACACAACAACATAAGTAATAATGTGTTCCCTCTTCATTATCTTCATTTGCAATAACTGCATATATGTGCCCTACATTGATATGTGTAGCAAATTAGATGAAATTAGTCAACATTACAAAAACACTACAAAGTAAGATTACATTACCTAGTTGAATTAGATGAAATTAGATGCATATACATGCCCTATAGTACTTGGTTGAACTAAATCTGATATGTGGTCAAAGTCAACTGATGATTCCATCTGTGTTAGTTCCAGTGCCGTCGGGGGTCGATACGTGTCAAGTGGGCTAAGATAACTTAACTGCCATTTGTCAACCCACTCCTTTGACTCACACTCATCCTAGACTTGAATTGTATAGAAAGAACAAAAGCATGATATCTTTCACATATGGATACTCCATGAACCTGCAATTGAGCTTCTGAAAGAGTGCATTCATTTGATCCTATCAGTGTACAATAGTCCTCATATGGTGCAATGTTAGTATCATCTATCAACCAAAAAAATATATGAACTGAAGACTTACCTTCATTACCTAGACCCATGGAAGCATTACACCACTCGACAATCGATTTTGCATTTGTCAACTTTGCATTGTCTTTATACTTTAACTCTTCTCGTGCTATGGCTCTTTTGATACATGCTCCTGCACCATCATGCTCCCCCTTTCCATGCCCGGCCTCACAAAAGTTCCACATATGCTGAATACCTGTAAAATTATGCCTCCTACTCAGCCAATAGAAATTCCACGAGTTCTTGAATTGTGACGCACAATTATCCAACCATATGATATGCTAACTGAATGATATGCCCCTTCTAGCCAAATCATTGTAGAACACCTGAAAGCAACCTTGCACGAACTCCGTAGAATGAATACAATCATCACTAATATAGAAATTATAGTCCCTTATGATCTTTTTGTCATCCTTTGTACTATCATTCGCATGAATAAATGCGATGTGAACAAATATAGAAACCTGTGTGGAGTTGTAATATTGTGATTGCACCTCACGTTGTGGCTATAGACTAAGTTCTCTGCAAAGTCGATGACTAAAACAATGCTACCAACCGGAAATGTGTCCTTGCATAACTTGAATTGCAAGTCCAACCATCGAGCTCTATGGGCATGTCTTGCATACTCATACATTATGTTGTCATGAAATATAGGCATAAACTAATACACTGGAATCTTTTCAATAACGAATTCACACCTCTTTGCTTCTTTACCATCTTTTGTATTGTATGCCATTGTTTTATACTTGCCAAACTCTACTAGTTCATTTCCAAGTGCATGTGTTCTTTCCATATGTTCACATATTGGCAAATGTTGCAAGCCACCACAATGATGACATGTGCCATCCAAGCATAATTTCTTGTAGAATATTTGACCTTCCTCTCTTTCACATAAAATTCTTGATATGAAGTCTCTTGAAGATGTTGGTGGGGCACATATGGCACAACCCTACAAATCATTGTTAGTATGCATATCTAAACATATAGACCTATAAGCATCAAAATGGTTAGAAAATTTAGTATGTAATCTACAACAACAAGTAGTGTGTGTGTGATTTATCTTGACATAGAAAAGTTTTAGCATTTCAAAATATCTTTGACAAATTTTAATTTGAGGATACTTCTCTAGAAATTTACCATAAAACTGTGTTTGAGTCTCATTCAAAAAATGCTTTGGATGTGGCTCACGGTTCTGACTACCGATTCTCTTTCTTACCACATCCCTTTGATTTGGAGATACCCTTATGTAATTATTCTAAAAGTATTCAATTAGTGATCTCAATGCTTCAACAATTGGTTTATCTTTTCATGGTAATCTCCTTGAGAATGCCCATAATTCATTGGCATTAGTATCCTCAATTCTTTGGCATCTTCCAATGGCTCTTGATAAAGTTTTCCTATTAATTCTCAATTCTTGACTCATCTTTCTAATGAGACGGGATTTCCTCGTTTGACTACTTACTATAGTCAATGTAATCACATACCGTGTTGCATTACTATCTTTTGTGCATGAGGTGTTACCCACACTCTCATACGCACTCATTAGATTCTTGACAATTGATTTTTCACTTGAAGCCTCTGATGTTCTCAAACCAAGAATCTTCATGATGGACCTATACTTTATACTTCGCATCATTTCAATGAATAGTTGACATCTTGCAGTCTCATTTAAATTTTCAAAGAACAATCTCCAAATCTTATGAGCATATCTTCTACAAGTGCGTTTTGGAATCTTACCTTCCATTGGCTACAAAATATTCTCATCAATATCAATCAAATACTTTGCCTTTCTATGCAAAATTCTACGTGGTGTTAAGCTAGGTAAATTCATCTCAACATTAGGAATTTCATCAATATTTAAATGAGATGGGCTAGATGGCATACCTTCGATCAGAGATGGAATAGATGGCATACTTTGAGGTTGAGGTGGGAATGATGGCATACCTCCTTCATCACATGTGAGTGATGATGTACTCTCAACTTGAGATGTGGTAGATGGTGTCCCTACATGTTGACTTGCGGTAGAGGACGTGTCTCCAACTATGGCATTCAAATCTCTCGTACCACGAAGTTTTTGCATTCATTCTCTTTGTGCAACGAATACCATATCTCTTTGTGATGGTTGTGGTTCCTCTTCAATTGGTACGTCTTCATTTATCGTGTCCAATTTCCTCTTCTCACGAAGTTCCCTCATAGCCACTACTTTCTTTGCATTCTTAGCTTCTATTTCTTCCTGTGTTGGTTTAATTCTTGATCGTTTCTTCAGCATGATGGAGAATTTGTCTATAGCATGATAAAGAGACCAATATTACTTGCTAAGAAATGAATACAAGATAATAGTG
Source organism: Cunninghamia lanceolata (assembly GCA_027924645.1). Classification (NCBI taxonomy): domain Eukaryota; kingdom Viridiplantae; phylum Streptophyta; class Pinopsida; order Cupressales; family Cupressaceae; genus Cunninghamia; species Cunninghamia lanceolata. Next base: position 1,431,019 of record BSBN01001427.1, on the reverse strand, counting down.
GGATTGTATTTTTATTATGTTGTAAGGATTTATTCTTGTATAGTTTGACATCATGGTATGTTAAGGCCTGTTTATTACACATAATTATTAAAGAGCCCAAGTGTAGAAAATATACATGGCATCATGTGAGATTGTAGGCTACTTTCTTGATTGGGAATGTGTCTATTTTAAACATGTATGATAAAGCATGATAAAGTAATTCAATCTAAATTAAGGAAAATGTAAAGAACATGCATGTAAAGACTTGACATACCTAAAAAATGAAGATTTGAATGGAGAGAGTACCCAATTATGTAGTGTTTTTTTCTTCTTGCATCAAACTTCTCAACAATTTGAGTTTTTCAACACTTGTTTCCTTTTCAATGTTAAATTGAATAACACTCAAATATAATTACTAACAACAATACCATTAACCAATCTATAATGTTAAATTCCTAAAATTGAATCACAATTAACATTGCAACACTACAAAAATTGAAACTTGAATAGATATATATCAAACTTGGTGTGAAAACTATGTTATTTCCTCCTTCTCAAGTTGGCAAAGCAGAAAAAGTGGTGGAAAGATCATGCAAAGGTGGTACAATGTGTCAAATGTGCATGTGAACTTCCCAACAACATGAAAGCACTTCTTTTTTGTTGGAGTAGGCACATAATCAGTATGAAAATAGAGCATGTGGGCCTGGATCACGGTGGTCATCACTTTTTTAATGTTTATATAGCAAGACAAAACATGAGCACATTATAATGCGCTCATGTTTTGTCCTGCTATAGATTAATCACATCCTATGCATTATCTTCCTTAACACAAGTAGGGATGACCACATCCTATGCTTCATCAACTAACACTTCCAAGCCTTACAATTCCTCTTAAATATGGGAATATCCATGACTGGAAGATCCAAACCACTTCATCCCACCTTGCTAAAGGATGACATTCTGGGAGAATTAGGAGATTTTCCTTTGGAGATCATATAATCTTTAAATGCTTTCCATCTTGGTAGGTCCTCTGCATCAGAGAAAAACCACTGATGGTGTCTGAGAAATAAGAAATTCTTCATCTCTTTGGTGATCCATTTCTCTTTCCAAACCTTCCCCTTCAGACTTGAATGACCACAAGGTTTTTGAGGGAGAACTTTTCATGTTTCCTGCAAGAGCTTGCCAGATGCTCTGCCATATGATAGGCATAAAAATGAAGGGGCAAGCCCTCATAATCAAGTTCTTGATAGAAAATGCCCATCGATGAAGAAAGACAAATCTTCTTTGGAAGCAGAAGTTCTAGTTTGTGACAAATCCTTATCCAAGCATAAATAGCAAGGATTATGTCAAGCGATTGCCAATCCACTTCCACAAAGTCTCTTGAAGACTTCCTGATTGATTCCAAAACATCCACACCCCAAAACTGGAGAGGCAATCAATATAATTAAACACATAAATCTACATTTGACAATAGAAACCCTCAACACTATACCTTAAACCCTAATCCCTCAACAGTCAACCCTCAACCTTATCCCTAAACCCTAATCCCTCAACCCTCAACCCTAATCTGTCATCCCTCAACTCTAATCCCTCATCCCTAAATCCTAAATGCTATCCCTATTCCTAAACCCTCAATAGACTCGATACTATACCTTAAACCCTAATCCCTTATCCCTAAACCCTCCAACCCTATCCCTAATCCTTATACCCTCCACACTCTACTTTAACCCTAATCCCTCAACCCTCAACCCTATCCCTAAACCCTTGACCCTTGAACCTCGACCCTTAACCCTCAATGTCAAACCCTAATCCCTCAACCCTTAACTATGATCCCTCAACCCTCAACCCTATCCCTAAACCCTAAACCCTAAACCCTAAACCCTCAACCCTCAACCCTCAACGTCAAATCATAATCCCTCGACCCTTCACTCTAATCCCTCAACCCTAAACCATATCCCTAAACCCTCAACACTATACCTTAAACCCTAATCCCTCAACCCTCAACCCTAATCTGTCATCTCTTAACTCTAATATGTCATCCCTAAACCCTAAATGCTATCCCTATTCCTAAACCCTCAACAAACTCGATACTATACCTTAAACCCTAATCCCTTATCCCTAAACCCTCCAACCCTATCCCTAATCCTTATACCCTCCACACTCTATTTTAACCCTAATCCCTTGACCCTCAACCCTTAACTATGATCCCTTGACCCTCAACCCTATCCCTAAACCCTAATCCATCAACCCTCAACCCTCAACCCTCAACGTCAAATCCTAATCCCTTATCCCTAAACCCTCCAACCCTATCCCTAATCCTTATACCCTCCACACTCTAGTTTAACCCTAATCCCTTGACCCTCAACCCTACCCCTCAACCCTCAACCCTTAACTATGATCCCTTGACCCTCAACCCTATCCCTAAACCCTAATCCATCAACCCTCAACCCTCAACCCTCAACGTCAAATCCTAATCCCTCGACCCTTCACTCTAATCCCTCAACCCTAAACCCTATCCCTAAACCCTCAACACTATACCTTAAACCCTAATCCCTCAACCCTCAACCCTAAACCCTAATCCCTCAACCCCCAACCCTAATCCATCATTCCTCAACTCTAATCCCTCATCCCTAAACCCTAAATGCTATCCCTATTCCTAAACCCTCAACAGACTTGATACTATACCTTAAACCCTAATCCCATATCTCTAAACCATCCAACCCTATCCCTAATCCTTATACCCTCCACACTCTACTTTAACCCTAATCCCTAAACCCTTGACCCTCGAACCTCAACCCTCAACGTCAAACCCTAATCCCTCAACCCTTAACTATGATCCCTTGACCCTCAACCATATCCCTAAACCCTAATCCTTCAACCCTCAACCCTAATCCATCATTCCTCAACTCTAATCCCTCATCCCTAAACCCTAAATGCTGTCCCTATTCCTAAACCCTCAATAGACTTGATACTATACCTTAAACCCTAATCCCTTATCCCTAAACCCTCCAGCCCTATCCCTAATCCTTATACCCTCAACACTCTACTTTAACCCTAATCCCTCAACCCTCAACCCTATCCCTAAACCCTTGACCCTCAAACCTCAACCCTCAACCCTCAACGTCAAACCCTAATCCCTCAACCCTTAACTCTAATCCCTCGACCCTCAACCCTATCCCTAAACCCTAAACACTAAAGACCCAACCCTTAATGTCAAATCCTAATCCCTCAACCCTTCACTCTAATCCGTCAACCCTAAACCCTATCCCTAAACCCTCAACACTATACCTTAAACCCTAATCCCTCAACCCTCAACCCTAATCTGTCATCCTCAACTCTAATCCCTCATCCCTAAACCCTAAATGCTATCCCTATTCCTAGACCCTCAATGGGCTCTATACTATACCTTAAACCCTAATCCCTTATCCCTAAACCCTCCAACCCTATCCCTTAACCCTAATCCCTTGACCCTCAACCTTATCCCGAAACCTTTAACCCTCGAACCTTAATGAACTCAACCCTCAACATCAAACCCTAATCCCTCAACCCTTAACTTTGATCCCTCGACCCTTAACCCTTAAAACTTGAACCCTAAAACCTATCCCTACATGTTCGACACTCGACACTATATCTTAAACCCTAATCCCTTAACCCTCATCCCTAAAGCCTCAACCCTAAATCATTAAACCTTCAACCCTAAACCCTATCCCTAATCCCTCTACCCTCAACACTCTTATTTAACCCTAATCCCTTGACCATTAACCCTATCCCTCAACCTCAACCCTCAACCCTCAACCCTCAACTCTCAAACCTAAACCCTAATTCATCAAACCTAAACCCTAATCCCTCAAACCTAAACCCTATCCCTAAACCATCAACCCTCAACACTATACCTTAAACCTCAATCCCTATCCCTCAACCCTTAACCCTTAAAACTTAAACCCTATCCCTACACCCTCAACACTTGACACTATATCTTAAGCCTTAAACCCTCATCCCTAAAGCCTCAACCCTCAATCCTTAAACCTTCAACCCTAAACCCTATCCCTAATCCCTCTACCCTCGACACTCTAACCCTAACCTCGACATTAAATGCTAATCTGTCAACCCTAAACCCTAATCCGTCAACCCTAAACCCTCAACACTATACCTTAAACCCTAATCCATCAACCCTAAAACCTAATCCCTCAACCCTTAACCCTAAACACTATCAATAAACCCTCAACCCTCGACACTATACCTTAAACCCTATGAGAAAAGCTTTGCGTATGGTACATCCACAGTGAGTAATTAATAGTTGAAATCAGAAGGATGATCATTATGAGAAAAGATTTGCTTTGGGGTACATCTATGTTTCTTGCTGTCCACCCCACACTTAGGGAAGGTATATTATTATGAAACAGACAAATAATCTCCCATTGTTTACTAGCTCTATCCACAAGAACTACTAAACTATACCTTAAACCCTTATCCCTCAACCCTAAACTTTCAACCCTAAACCCTATCCCCAATCCCTCTACCCTCAACACTCTACCTTAAACCTGATCCCTCGACCCTTAACCCTAAATTCTATCCCTAAAGCCTTAACCCTAAACCCTAATCCCTCAAGGTCCTAAACTCTAATCCCTTATCCCTAAACTCTAAATCCTATCCCTAAACGCTCAACCCTCAACCTTAAACCTTAATCACTCAATCCTTATCCACCCCTCTCCTCCCCTATCTAACTCACTCCCATCTCTACCATCCTCTACCCTTGACACTATACATACATACATATAGGCATACATAGATACATACATACATATAGGCATACATAGATACATACATACATAGAGGCATACATACATACATACATGATTAATAGCTTTGAACATAAAAAAATTAAGAGGAAAATAACACACTTGCATTATGTCAAACATGACAAACAACAAACTTTTGCGGAAAAGGAAAAATGCAAAGCAAAACATAACGCGAGTGCATTATAACGCACTCGCGTTATGTCTTGCTTTGGGAATCCCAAGCCTTGGGCTTGGGATTTTCTTTGGATTTCCAACCCAAAGGCTTGGAGTGCCTTTTGAACAGTCACAGATGTGTTTTTCCATATTCTTCAAGATTTCACATAATTTCGTTCATGCTAACCCTCATATTTGCATGTGTTTCAAGGTCGAATAAATCGAACACCTGGGTAATGTTAGGCTTTCTCTTAGCTATTTGACAATGTGATTTTTTTCACATTTTAACAATGCTAAGCCTTTCATCTTTAATTTCTTTTGTTTGTGTGTCTGTTTTTGGGCAAAAACCATTGTTTGGTGTTTTTTTCATTGTAAATTAACTATTCATTGAAATTTTTTAAAAATTACATATTTAGAAACTAGACTCCATTCTACAAATATTAAAAAAAGAAAAAAATGATTTTCAATTAGTTTTCAAAATTTATAGGGGTAGCATGGCCAAAATTCTATTTTTTAGGATGTGTCCACTTTGAAAATTAGTAAAAAATCAAATATTCATCAAAAAATTATTAGAAAAATCGGGCATAAACTACATGCTATTAGCTAATTTCTCACTCAAGCGATTTTAAAAATACCAAAAAAAAAGTTAACCTTTTGAGGGAGCCACAAAACATGCTATGTTATGTTTTTTTGATAGAAACAACACCAATTTCTATGGCTCCCTCTTTTGAACCCCTTAATCTATGCCATTTTAAAAAAAAATAGTAGTTTAGAAAGTAGACTCGAAGCACTACGAACATTTCTTTGGTTGCATCTCCAAATTTTGAGTGTAACTGCTCAATTTCTCATCCAAGGCTAGTATTTCCTAATTTCAGAAAAAAAGTGGCCACTTAAGACTCCTTTTTGGCCCCCCATCTTGCACTTACCCTGATGTATGTATATAAACTTATTATTATTATTACTATAACAATTAATGAATCTCCAACAAATACACATTGACTATATAACCAAAATGATCAAACATCAACACATCTATACACATAGATCACTTATTCTATAAAATGAACCAAACGACTATAATAAACAACTTAATACCTTGTCACTAAGTTCAATAAAATGAACCTTAAACTACAATAAACAAACAATAACAACCACATACTAAAGGATGACCAACACCCGAGGACAAGTACCAACTAAGTGACAACTACAGCCATGACTGGAAATACATGGATGACGAAAAACTGAAGACATTGGCTGACAGAGGGAACCCCATGTTATCTCCCATCAACATTATCCATTGGTGTAAAGGAATGCTTAGACCTACTAATTTAGGTGGAGTCAGTGCCTGGTACCTACAATCCTGCATCAAACCAAGGGGTTGTGTACGAGCATATACATATATATAATCAAACACACTATGACATGGAATCACAACATAGTAGGGTGTTCATAAGGAGTAATACTACATTTTCCCTTCACTAAAAGCATCACAAATAACATATTAAACAATTTTATTAGTAACTAAACAACCAAATAACACATAGTCAGATAGTCGCATAACTCACGTAGTAAAACAAATCTACATAATCAATTAATCCATGACTGATCACAACATAAGCATAATGTACTAATCATCAAGTATCAACAATGTCATCAGAGTAAACATCAACGAGTGTCATCAACTACATCAAAATGGTAAACCTGCCATCAACATGTCTAACATACCCTAAGTATTTTGAGTATCTTACCTTCATCTCCATGCTCCTTAGCCCAACCACCTGCTCATCCAAGGTGAGAATGGAGGGGCACTACAAGTTGACTAATGGCTTTTGATACTGTGTTTTAGGGTGTAAAATATTGAGTACTCACTTTTGGAGGACCAGGATTATTACTGGCTTTTGGATCTAGCAGTGTATTGAAGTTGTTAGGAGGGATAGATGTGGTCAAAGGACCGGCTGGTTTGTTTGCATTGCTCCTCAGGATATAATTATATCTACGCTAGTATTGCTATTGGTAAGCATGAACCTCTTCAAGTTCTATCTCAGGTTCATTTTCATTCTCAAAAGGGAACACATAGTTTGACTCGAAGGCTAAGGTCGATTCTTCACACTGTTGATAACTGAGAGGGGGGGTGAATCAATTATCGTAAATATTTCTTCTTTTGAACTTTCTTATTATTCAAAGCAATATTGAATTAAACAAACAAACATTACCATGAAATGAGAAACACATGACACATTATTTTTGACGTGGAAACCCGGTTAAGGGAGAAAACCACGGGGTGATTAACCCAAAGATAATTCTCTGTTAGAAGAATAAGGAGTTACAAAAATGGCACTTGCCAATTAGGGCTCATTGCCCGAGCACACTGCTCACATGAGGCACACTGCCTACAAAGAGACACACTGTCTACAAAAGAATGTTATATAATACTTGAACTAATTGGAAGCATCTACATATGCTGGAGTTTAGTTCCGGTTAGGTTTGGTACACTGATTTGCTGCACTTCATCTTTCCTCTGTTCTTTATTCTGCTATCCTTTACATACCGGATCTTTCTACTACTCCTGCTCTCCTCTACACTTATTCGCATACACCATCACACCATTTCACATCTCACAACAAAATCCATCCTCTATATATATCCGCACAAGTAATTTCATTACCCTTCTATTTGGCATCCAGAACAGTTTAGTTTCTTACAAACTCTGTTCTGTCGGCTGAATCCTTTCTCACCAAGCAATACGGATCAAGTATATACTTGTAGATATCATTAATCATGTCGGCCAAACATGATTCATGCCTTCACAACCTTTACCATCAATAGTAACACATCCAGAAAATAGTCTGATGCTTTGTCAGTCAGTTCTTCCTCTGCTCTCACTGTCTTTCAGGAATCCGGTACTCAGCTGTTCATATCTTTTTCTTTGTCCATCACCGGAGGCTAAGTCCTTGGAATATACTACTCAAGGTAGTCCTCTTGACTTCCCCAAATCTACACTGCACCAAGACACTTCCTCTGAGAGGTCCAGACCAATCTGTCAGACCTTGCCACATGCTCTGTTCTTGTTCACCGGACCACAACAGTTCTTCATTCTGACTTCAGGTAGAGGCACACCATGACTTGCAGATATGTGGGATGACCTTTGTTGCCATCAATGACAACAACCATGAATCCATATAGTGTCTCTTGCCAACAGTCTCCCCCTTTGGCATTGATGGCAACACTTAGTGAAAAATGACTAAGTGTTTACACTATGCTCCCCCTTTGCTGATGCTCTATCTTTATATACAATTTCTAGAACTCCCCCTTAGTTGGATTCCTCATTTTTCACTGCTCCTCACTCCCCCTTTGACATCAATGGCAAAGGGTAGGGTCCGTACACCAAAAAATTTTAAAAAAAATATTTTTATACATAGCCGCATGTTTACTTACTCACATAAACTGCAGAATGTCTGCAAAAGATGTCTTCAGTTGGATCAGTTCTATAGCCCAACTTTGCTTCATTCTATCCAAAATTGAAATGTGACCACTCAACAAAAATGCAAAAGCTTCTGCCCTCTTGAGATCTGTCGGATCATTTGTTTGGGCGATAGTCTAAGCATCACTGATGGCCTCATGCATAGTTTCTAACTTAGGGATTATAATCCTTCTAAGTTCTCCCATCCGGTTAGTGATATTCTTCCTTTCCTTCTCAAAGTTCTTTATTGCATTTGTGATTGCAATAGTTTGACATTCTTGATTTACTATGGAGGAAGAGAGAGGATCAAAACTTTGAGACAAACTTTGTAGTTTGTCCTGTTCCGCTTTTATTTTCTTATCAATTTCTACTGTTGCCTTTGACCAGGAGATACAAAATTTGTAAATATCACCGCCATCCTTAAGAGCATTTTCTAAGCTCTTTATTCCAATACTCATATTTCTCCTATCATTTGAGATTAATCCTAGTACTTCTGAAAATCTTTTATCCAAAAATTCCTTCCGGACCTTTTCTTCAGCTGATTTTTCGAGAGAATCAAAATGTGTATCAACACTGCTGACTAAGGTTTTGAGATTACCAGAAGAGGAGGCTGTCAGATCTATCTAGATTGATGGCATAATCTTTTCAAGCACTCCGGAAGCAGCCTCTATCAACTCACAGTCTTCCATATGAGACTTTAGGAGTTTTTCATTTGCCTTAGCATTTGCAAATGAAGCTATCTTCATTGTCTGTACCGGAGAGAGAGAGTCAAAATCAAATGAGCCTTTTAGAAGCTCTGATTCATCAATCTCTAATGTTTCTTGGCTTAGAAACTTTTGAATAGTTTGTGCAGTGTCTCTTGCCGGAGACAGATGTTTCTTTTCTTCTGCAGTTTTGTCCTTTGGAGTCTTTTCTCCTTCCACATTCTTACCACTTTCAGTTGTGGTTTTCTCTATTGGATTCTTCTCTTTCTCTGTATCCTTGGTGCTGTCAACCTCTTTTTCTTTTTCTGCTGCTTCTTTCTCCTGTAATTTCTCTTCTTCTTGGGATCCAGAGACTATAGGAGAAGCTGGAGAAGAGATGTTAGTCTGTTCAAGTGGCACTTCTTCCGGAGTAGATGATGCAGCTGTTTCTGCACCTAAGTCCTCTGTAATAGGAATGTTGAACCTTTTGAATGTATTCTGGAGGATCTCTTCAGTGTCCTTGGCTACTTTGTCAGTCTCACCAAGCATAAGCTAATTCATCCTTGCTTTGCTTCTGAATTCATCCTTGTAGTCCTTGAATATCATGTTCATTGTTTTGTGATCAATTGAAGGATATAGCTGAATAGCTATCTGTTCCCTGATCTCAAGGTCTTTTGCCATGGCATTGTTCTTTCTTATTTCTAGTTCCATCTCTAGACTCTTTGGAATTTCAGAGATAATCTCAATAAAAGCTTTATTGTAAATGTTCAGGTACCTAATTATAGCTTCCTGCAGGATCTTTTGATCTGCCTCATTGTAGTCATCATAGAATTCAGCCACCGATTGAAGGTTCCCATCCACAGTGACTGATTTGACTACACTGTCTAGAGACAGGATGGGCTTTTCAGCAAATTCTTCTGTCATTTCTTCCTTGTCTTGGCCTGAAGAGGGTTTACCGGATCCTTTCTTCTTCTGTTTCTTTATTTCTTTTACTCCCTCATCTGACTCAGTTTCTTCTTCATCCTTTTGGCTTTGATAAGCTGTTGAGGCTTTTGTCTTAGATCTCTTACCGGATCCCTGGACTTCTGGTTTTGAGCTTTTGGTTTTGATAGGTGTAGATCCTTTTGATGATCTGGTCCGGGTTGAGGATTCCACTGGAGCACTTTTCTTACTTTTCTTTTCTGCCTCTTTCTTTTCTTCCTCAGCTTTTCTTCTCTTTTCTCGGTTGGCATCAAGTGCCTCTTTTGGGATGCCTAGGCCTTGAGCAATATGCTCTACTTCTTTTCTCACCTTCCTCTTTATCTCAGGTTCCCTGAGTTCTACATGGATCTTTACACTCAGCTCCTTAAAGGTTCCAAACCTTTCTACCTTTGGATCTTTGGGCTGACTTAGCATGTGTTGAACATGTAGCTCCACTATCTGTTCATCCACTTCATACCCCATGGGCATGATCCATACAGTTCTTGGTTCTACTGCCTCCATTAGACACTGATTTGTTTCTACCATGAAGCATACTATGTCTTTGTACTTTTCAACAAGGGATTGGGGTATTCTTTCTCTTGCATGCATCATGCTTTGGAAGTTCTTGAAATATCCCCATAGAGCTGTATTTCTTGCTTTAGCATCCCCAAGTCCATGCAAATAGTCTCTGATTTGGATGGCAACCGGTCTGTCATTCTGCCATATCCATCCACTGGATCCGGGAAGCTCATTCATGTAGTAAAAGAAGAGACAAAGGATCAGATTGCCATACTTGAAGGAGTTTTTCTTGTCCTTCTTAATCTTCTGCAGATTTTCAAAAAGTTGGTTTACAAGAAGCTCACACAAGTCATAGTCTACATTCTCCTTTAACATTTGATAAGTTGTGTAGATTGCAGTTCCCGGTACTGAATTTTCCCTACTGGAGTGATATATTTTGTAACCAATTATCATAGATGCAAATTTGACATCCGGTTTAGTGATATCATCAATTGTCATAGCTCTCTTGTCAAACTTGGATCCGGTTGCATCACTAACTGTCTGATTTTTGACAGACTTGAGAACAGGTAATCCACTGGATGAGTGTAGACTGGTTACAACCCTAATTGCATCTTTGGTGATCTTGAAGGGCTTGTTCAACCATAGGAAGTTGTCATGCACTCTACTTAGTACATACCGGACCCTTTTGTAATCCTCTGTCATTCTGGAGCATCTCCCAGAACAGGTCTTACTTGATCGATCACAACTTCTTTATATCTTCATGCGGACCTCTGAAATCTTATCTGGATTATCTCAAGACTTATATCTTCAAACCCTTTACTCCGCATCTTGTGCCATATCTGGCACCACTTGATTGGCTGGGGGAACAGGATTTTCTTTGAGTCTCCCCCTGAGCCAGAGCTCACTTTTTAATTTTCGGAAGGAATATCAGCACTAGAGTCTGGTGCGGATCTAGTTTCTATATTCTCTGAACTTTTCTTTACCCAAATCTTGCTCATCTGATTCCTAACTTCATCCGCATTCATCTTTTGTTTACCCTTGTCTTGATTCTGATTATACACCGGACCTCTTTTGTCCTGATTCTTGCTTCTACAGACTTTAGCATTATGACCGGACCTATTACAGATTTGGCAAATAACATTTCTTTGCATATTTGACTGATAACCTCTTAATCTGCATTGATTAGCCATATGACCTATTCTATAGCATGCAAAGCATCTACCATTGAGTGATTTGTTTACTTGCATATTTCTGCATTCATGAAACTTGTGTCCATACCTTTTGTAGTTAAAGCACTATCCGGAGAAGGATGGATAAGTTTGATTCATTCTTTTTCTGCACTGATTAGCTTTGTGACCAAAGTGATTGCAGCTGTGGTAGTATCCATTGAAAGATGGATATCTTTGAGCACTGCGCTGTCTTACCGGAGGTCTTCTAGGTCTATTCTTTGGATTTTCTGATCCAAAATTCTTTTGACCGGATCCAGAGCTTTCTCCTTTCTCATATCCCAAACCATACTTGTCATCTGTCTTCTTTTGACTTCCAAGAAGTACTTCAAGTTGGGTAGAACTTATCTTGAATTTTTCTTTATATTCATTTGCTGTTTGAAGATCTCTTTTGAGGGAGACAATTTGATCCTCAAGTTTTTCTTCATTATCTTTGGCATCTTCAAGATCAGATTCAAGATGTCTGATAATCCTATCCATCTGGTGGCATTCTTCTAATTTCTCTTTAAGAGATTGTCTTAGATTGTCTTCAGCTTTTCTTTTTTCTTCAATCTCTTGAGTAAACTTTATAGTTCCTGATTCCATTTCATGTCTTAACATAATGACTTCTTTTGATAAATTTTCACATAACTTGGTTTTCTCAGTCAATTCTTCATTTGTATTGCTTTCTTCACTTTGTCTTGCCAATTGTTGGAGTAGCTCCTTTCTCTTTTTCATAGAGAGACTTAATTTGTCTTTTAGTTCTCTCATGAATTCATCAGCCTATTTGAGTCTTTCCTTTAATTCATTGACTTCAGAGTTTGACTGTTCCAGATCCTCAAGGGCAGTCTTGAGTTGCTCCCTTAAACCATATGCATCCATTTGAACTCCCAGATCTTCCTCAAGCTGTTAGGCTCTATTAGAAGGAACTTAGCTCTGATACCAATTGTTGATAACTGAGAGGGGGGGTGAATCAGTTATCGTAAATATTTCTTCTTTTGAACTTTCTTATTATTCAAAGCAATATTGAATTTAACAAACAAACATTACCATGAAATGAGAAACACATGACACAGTATTTTTGACGTGGAAACTCGGTTAAGGGAGAAAACCATGGGGTGATTAACCCAAAGATAATTCTCTGTTAGAAGAATAAGGAGTTACAAAAATGGCACTTGCCAATTAGGGCTCACTGCCCGAGCACACTGCTCACATGAGGCACACTGCCTACAAAGAGACACACTGTCTACAAAAGAATGTTATATAATACTTGAACTAATTGGAAGCATCTACATATGCTGGAGTTCAGTTTCGGTTAGGTTTGGTACACTGATTTGCTGCACTTCATCTTTCCGCTATTCTTTATTCTACTATCCTTTCACATACCAGATCTTTCTACTACTCCTGCTCTGCTCTGCATTTATTCGCATACACCATCACACCATTTCACATCTCACAACAAAATCCATCCTCTATAGATATCCGCACAAGTAATTTCATTACCTTTCTAGTCGGCATCCGGAACAGTTTAGTTTCTTACAAACTCTGTTCTGTTGGTTGAATCCTTGCTCACCAAGCAATGCGGATCAAGTATATACTTGTAGATATCATTAATCATGTCGGCCAAACATGATTCATGCCTTCACAACCTTTACCATCAATAGTAACACATCCAGAAAATAGTCTGATGCTCTGTCAGTCAGTTCTTCCTCTGCTCTCACTGTCTTTCAGGAATCTGGTACTCAGCTGTTCATATCTTTTTCTTTGTCCATCATCGGAGGCTAAATCCTTGGAATATACTACTCAAGGTAGTCCTCTTGACTCCCCCAAATCCGTACTGCACCAAGACACTTCCTCTGAGAGGTCCGGACCAATCTGTCAGACCTTGCCACATGCTCTGTTCTTGTTCACCGGACCACAACAGTTCTTCATTCTGACTTCTGGTAGAGGCACACCATGACTTGCAGATATGTGGGATGATCTTTGTTGCCATCAATGACAACAACCATGAATCCATATAGTGTCTCTTGCCAACACACACACCAGGGTATAATTCTCATAGGTTGGGATCATCTAATGATGTTGATGACCACTAGTACTTTTAAGAACAAGGGCATATTCATATCCTAGGGGACAATTTCATTTCCCTTAGGGAAAGGAGGACCTCCTGTAGTATTAGACACTTTAGCCTGGAAAATACTGGCTGCTATTTTGAACTGAGGGCAATCAAGCTCAACATGTGCATTGGTATTATGCATTCTGCACCAATTTGTGAGTGCATCTTCTACTAAATTCACCCTACTAGTCTATTTGGGCTTCGTAGGAGGTTGATTATCTAATGGCGAAGGCAACGAGCCGTTGTTTGGCTAGGTATTCCAAGTTCTAGGTGGCCTAGGGCCAACATTGTTAATGCTATTGTTGAAGTTTCTATCATTGTTGTACCCTTTGTCAAGATATCTAGACCTATAATTATTATTTCCATATCCCTTATTAGGATATCCTCTATTCTGGTTTGATTGAGAATAGAAGTTTTGACTCCTCATATGTGTGATTTCAATAGATAGTTTTCTCACTTGCGTAGATATTTCCTTGATATCATATTTCTCCTCTTGTGCTTTGGCAACTACATTGTCTTGTCGAGGTTTGAAGAAAGAGCTACCATTACTATTGTTTTGCACTATCTCCTAAGGTGTTTGTCTAGGATAAGGTATCATCTAGCTATTTCCATTTGGAGGGGGCATTATACTAAGTGGAGGTACCTGTAGGGGACTAGGCATTATGGCTGGAGGTATCATGACTCCATTAACTTGTGGTTGTCCAAGATATGCAGGATATCCTAGATTAGGAGTGAAGCCAAGTGTTAACTATTGATTAACCTTAATAGCTTCCTCATAGGCACCTACCAGAGTAGTAATTGTAGGATGTGTTCTCCTGATGAACATGGATGTCAGGGGATCTAAGGTCAAATAGTATATTGATCTTGTTGCTTCATCACCTATGTTAAAGGGAGCAACTATCTTGGAATACATTTTCTAAAACCTAGCATTGAAATTAGAGATGAGCTCTCCCTCAGCTCTCTTGATTGTGGCAAACATATGATTTGTAATAGTCAGATCTAGTAGTATTTTAACCCTTCCTAGGAAAGCTTTCTCCAAGGCAACCCATGTGGCTATAGAAGACCTGGTGAGACTAATGTACCAACTATATGCTTCTTCCCCTAATGAGTAATGGAATAACCTACATACAATGTCTTCATGGTCTATTCGAGCTCTGAAATATGCCTCTTTGTAAGTTCTAATGTGATCTTCTACATCATGATAAAGATGATACTTTGGAAAAATCTTGTCTAAATTTTTTGGCAAAGGATGATATGTGGTAAAGGTAAGTAGTGAATCTACTACAAACAAAGACACTATAGGAGGTACTCGAGGTACTTGAGGCATAGTTGGATATGTTGGAGATGTTACCACTGGTATAACTGGAGATACTGGCGAAACTTGACTAGAACTATGGTGAATATTTGTTGTACGGGGTCTAAGTCCACAAATTGGCAATTCTTCAAAAGGTCCGATGGATCTATACCTGGTATTAGGTTGGTGAGCCAAAGCTTCACAACTTATGACTGCATATAGATATTTCGACTAGATCTTTGCAAAGATCAGGGTATCTCTTCTTCTAAAGTGGATATTTTTGGTCAAATGTCCAAAATAACAAGAGATTTGCATGATATTTGTAGGAGTTGCAAATATTGACTTAGATTTGTAAAGTCTTGACAATTGACTATAAATATTGGAGTAATTGACTACCAAACTAGGATATTTGTGAACAAATTCTTTAAATAACTGATAGCAAATGGAATTTTTGCACAAATGAAGAGATTTCAAGTAATTTTACAAAATTTTGAAAATATCACCTCACTTGAGCATGGGAAATAAAATCCAGGTGACAGATCTTTGAACCAGAATGCCCTTGGTCCTCCTTCTAGCACTAATTTATGTTGATCATGATGTTAATCATAAACAAACATAGATAAAGAAATGTAAATCAAACCTTTATCATCTTGAAAGATATGATGAATTCAGAGAATTCATGATCCCAAGTCTCTGTGGATTAGTTCATAATCATCTAATATTACTCAATGGTTTGATGTGCATTGTTGTTTTCCATTCAGGGGCCTTATGGTTCTGACTCAGAGAAATTCATGTCTAGATAAGATTTATTTCACCTGCTTTCTATGAATTTCCTAACAAACAAGGTTAAATCCTATTGTATTTAATTAGATGATGCAAATACTTATGTAAGTTTGATCAATTCTTCTGCATATCACTCATATTAACTAGATTTCACTTTTGCACTATAAATTTATTCAAATGATGTGCCTATAAGTATATATTTCCATGATTTCTAACTTTATTTATATTTGTTTGCATGATATTTGCCATTATGTATGCACTTTATTCAAATATGCTAAAGATATTCAGTTATCTATAGGATGTCAGCATATTTCTTTGTATTTTCTTATTGATTTGAAATGAAATTAAATAAATTTGAATAAATGCTTTCTAATTTTACTAAAATGAGTTGAATCTTCAGTCATTGATCCACATATACTATTGACAGTATCACAAAAAGAAGAAATCAAACCATATTTTCACCAGGTCATTCCACAGCTAGATATGATTGATGTAAACATCAAATGAAAAGGAATGAAGACAACATGTATAGACTAAAATGAACTCCAAGGGATGCAGCAAATCAAAGTAACATGTCTAGAATTCATCCATAGATTACTCAAAATTTATGATTGGTTGTAATCAAAGTTCATCTTCATTAAGTATGCAAAATAGTATATATTTATAAATTGACTTTGAGGGTCAGTCCTAAAATTTCAGTAATCCAATCTCAATTAAGCTTTTGAATGAATGTACAAGGTGCACTCTATCTCCTTTTATAGATCAAGGATAAGAGGTAGTTACAAAAGATCTTATGATCAAGCTTTGTCCATTAAGATCAACGGTTCATAATGTCCTTGACTAAGTCAACCCAAAAGACATGTGGCATGGGTTGCCAGTTGGTAACCTTCTAGTAAGGCACAACTAGCCTCAAATATTTTATGTTCTTCCATTGATTAGCCATCCTATAAGTAGAAAAATGACAAAAAAAACCTCCTTGGACAACACTTGATTGTATATCTTCATCATTCGGATATATTTTCTTCATGCATCAGCATCCCTGTGTCCACCTTCTTATAAGCATCATATGCTTGTACAAAGGTGTCAACCTAAAACTTGTTGAGGGTGGTGGCTCACAACTTAGCATATTTCAACACTTTTATCTACTCTTATAAGGTCTCCAACATGGATGCCTTGTTATTTGCTTCTATGTTGTATGTTTTTACTTTCACACTTAGCTCAACAATTTCATCCATTACATCTTCTGTAAATAGCTCCCTTGAATGTTCAGATACTTCCTTAAATCTATCTCTAAAGAGCTAGATGACCTCATCTATTTCTAGCCCTGCCTCTTCGGTGATGGCATCTTCTGACAATTCTTCTATTATCCTTAGTTCATTAGCTAATAGATCATGGACCTTAGTTTGAATATTCCTTACCTCAGTCATATTAGCCTTTAGCACATTCAATTCATATCTTACCTCTACCATCCATGTATCTATCAGTTGCAAGGTCACATTAGTGACAACTTTATTCTTTAATAGCTCATCATCTGTCAACACATTGGCTCCTTTGAGTCTAGCCATTGCATAATTGCACTTTTATATCATTTGAGTGAATTCACTCCTTAAAGAATCAATGTCCTCTTTTAATTTAGACAATGTGTCCCAGTTGGACATGGAAGTCCTTATTAGCTCTTCTCTAGAAGTCATGAACTTGGAGAACCATTTGTCCATGATGTAGGATTGATGCTTCTAGATTTCCAGACTAGCTATCTCCTCTTCACTTATTAGGGTCAATGAAACAAGTCTCTCGGCAGTCTGTAAGGTGGATGTCACATAATCTAGCTTCACTAATCCTTGTACAAATTGCATATTCTGCTCTTTCAATTCTTTATTTTTAGCTTTAAGCTTCCTCATTTTAGCCACCACTGCTTCAACACTCTGAAGATGTTCTTGAGCTTCTTTCTCAGTGGTCATATGGCCTAAATCAATCTGGGTTATTTGATATTCTTCTTTCCTAATTTCACCTTTAGCCTTATCCACTATGGGCATAGCAACTTGGGCTATCCTTTTCCTAGGTTTTGGATCTTTCTTGATGCTGGAGACTGTCGTATCTCTCTATTTTGCCTTAGTGGGATCAAGAGTAAACAGGGATTTAAAATCAAAGTGTACCTATTGTTCTTTCTCTTGCCTTACTTCTGATTCAATCAATGATAATACCAAAGAATGAGGGTCTTCCTGATCTTATGGCATGTCCTCTTGTTTCTATATCATCTCCTTTGTCTTTCTCAGGCAAGAGTTCTTTTTGTCTTTACTCTGGTGGAGGCTGATTATTTTATGCCTCATCATCTTATTCTCTAGGAACCTCATCATTTTTAGGCTCTCGGCATTTATCTTCTTGGCTATCTTGATGACTATCTTATTGATGCAGAGTGGCACAAGGGAAGCACAACACAAAGAAAGTTTGTTCTCCTTAGCCCACCCACTTCACTTCTTCAATCCAACACAATCAAAGGCACATTCAAGGGTAAATGAAGGATTTGTTACTTAGGCTCTTGTCTAACTCTCAAGGCTATGTCTACACCTTCATGCAGGTCTAAAAACACCTTACCAACACTTGATTTGACTACCAAACTTCCAAAACTCTCCAACCTTGACTAGGCCTAGTGAGGCTACTAGCCCTCCTAAACTAGTTTTCTTCACACCAAATGACAAAATCCCAAAGGACTAGGCAAACAAATGATGGTTTTAGATACCCTCTATGAAACCCTATCAAACTCCCAAGTCTCTTGTTCTAACTCTACTCCAGCAATCCAGAACACCCATTTGGTCTTCTAGGCCTAATTGATCAATTTAGGCTAGGTTACAAAGCAAGTGCTCAAAATTGGGTGCATAGATTAGGGGCAAGAACTTGTAATGACTCTACCATACTAAACAACTCAAATCCACCATTCATTCACTCATCCTCTCAGGGTTTTGTCAAATACAACAATAAATTGCATAAATTTAGTCAAATACATAGAGATATTTGACCTAGGGCATCACATTAAAAATAGAAGACTGCATTTCCTGACAAAAAGATTTTAGAATCTTATAGTACATACCCCTAGCCTGCATTTCACCAGTTTTTGTTAGTTTTCACTAGTGGGAATGCATTCTAGGGCCGGATTTCTATGGCTGCCCTAGAAAATAGAGTTTCTGGACCTGTTTTGAAAGAAAAATCAATAACTTTTGATCTCGACCACTTCAGGACCTCAAACTAGTTGCATTGGAACTCTGACTCCAAGTACTTTTAGAAAAAGTACATTTACACCCTGGAAAATCCATATAGTTTGTACAGCAACACGTTTTCTTAAAAAAAAAGTCAAATTCTTGATTTTTGTGCCTAAAATTGCATACAAAATGTCTTCCTCCATTCTGGGGTTAGAGGACAGCAATATGACTCGACCTAAGTTGGTTTTCAACTGTCCAAATAGATTCAACTTCCAAAAATGGGTTGCATCTGACCAAATGTGTCATTTTTCAACATTGACAACATTGGTCACTATGACATTTTGCAATAACACAAAGAAACCGATTGGTTTAACTTGTGTGAGTTTTCACCAGTGGGAATGCATTCTAGGGCTGGATTTCTATGGCTGCCCTAGAAAACAGGGTTTCTGGACCTATTTTGAAAGAAAAATCAATAACTTTTGATCCCGACCACTTCAGGACCTCAAATCAGTTGCATTGGAACCTTGACTCCAAGTACTTTCAGAAAAAGTACATTTACACCCTAGAAAATCTGTATAGTTCGTATAGAAACACATTTTCTTCAGAAAAATAGTCAAATTCTAGATTTTTGTGCCCAAAATTGCACACAAAATCTCTTCCTCCATTCTGGGGTGAGAGGACAGCAATATGACTCGACCTAAGTTGGTTTTCAACTATCCAAACAGATTCAACTTCCAAAAATGGGTTGCAACCAACCAAATGTGTCATTTTTCAACATTGACAACATTGGTCACTATGACATTTTGCAATAACACAAAGAAACCGATTGGCTTAACTTGTGTAATGGATCTCAAATGACCAACATACTCCCTAAAATATGACAAAACATAAAGACAATAAAAAAAACTCAAAGAAGCTTCATTAGACCTACTAGGCTTAATTGCCTCAACAAGGGTCCAAGTGGACTAAGAATGATTGAGGTTTATAGGGTCACCTCAATCATCTTGACCACACAAAAAAGACCATATACTCATGGCTAAAGCCTTATTACAATCAAAACCACAACTTTCAAAAAAAATGCAAACAAAGTGACTTTAGAAACTAAGGTGCTCCTAGGTGCCCTGCACCATATGTGAGGCCTAGCTAGTACTGCACTTGAGACCATGATATGATACTATTTATAATTGTCTATTTTGATGTGTGTGATTGGACATTATGATATAATTAAACTCTTTGGGAATTATGTTTGGATTGTATGCTTTTTATTCTGATGAGTTGCTATTTGATAATTAATTGTGTGGGAAAATAAAGTATTGAATGAATTAAATGATTTTGTGATAGTCTTTAAATAGAATAAATTATATTATTTGAATTATGTAATCATGAATGAAGTTGGATTATTTAGTTAACTTTTCTATGCATTTCAAGTTGCTTCAGCTATATTTTCTTGACAAAATGATGTTCGAAAATTAAGTGTGCAGGTGGGTGGTCAAGCTCCTTAAGTGGACTCGGAGACTCCATAAACCCTATGTTAGACCAGTTAAGCCTAGCCTAACCTATGGAAGGAGTTAAGGCTAATATGTGATGTAATATTGTTATTTGATTTTTATTTTAATTTTTGTGTGTGGGGGTGGTATTTTATTTATTTTTATTAATTTTATTTAATTGCATTTTGGGAGAAAGTCTTTTTAATTAATTATTTCATTTTAATTTATTTCTTTTATGGAATGTGGATAAATGTTTTAAAATTAATATTTTAATATTTTATTTTATTTTTATGAAAGGATTTTATCCCTTTATTTTAATTTTGGAAAAATAAGAGTTTTATTGAAAAAAATAAAGAAAGTTGCTTTCTTTTTTTTGTTTTTCTTTCTTTTTTCTTTTTTCGTTTTCTTTCCTTTTTGGAAGCTTTGTGTTTTATTTATGGGAATCTTTGGGAAGAGTTTTTACACTTTTGCTATGCTTGGATTTTGGGATTAGGAAATTGTGAGAAGATCTTTGGAAGAGAATTTCTTTGTGAGAAGATTTGGAAGAGAATTTTGGTGAGAAGTTTTGGTAGAGAAGTTTGTTTTGGAATTTGGATTGTGAATTCAAAAGAAAGATTTTTGTCTCATTTGGGTTTTTGAGCTTACCCTAACTTGGGGAGCTGAGGTAGGAAATTATCTCCTCTTCATATTTGTGTGAAATGTATGCGTTCTTATGAAAGCTTTTTTTATGTGTTTTTGTATTTTTATTTTTTTTGTTATTGTGGGTTAGGTTGTAATAGGAGTGGCCCTCCGTATCTGATGAGAGCCTCCTACGTAATGGGGTTTGAGAGAGGCGTGGAGCCTCTCTTGGGGGGGATTTGTTTCATATGTGATGGTGTTATGGAGTAATTTGATAGTGGAGTTGGGTTTGGGCATGAGTGCCCATGTTTTATTGATATTTTGTTGAGGATAATTATGGAGGTTTGTTGGAGGAGGTTTGTGATTATGGAGTTTTGTGGAGATGAAAGGAAATGGTAATAAAATAAAAATGAAATGAAATGAAGAAATAACAATTAAAATAAATATATTTATTTAAAAGATAATGTAATAATGGCCATGATTTGAGTAATGGTGTTGTTGGTGGTGGATTATGGTGTTGCATGGATGGTATTGTTATTGAAGATTAAGGAGGATTGATGTGATTATTTTACCCCCCAAGAGAGATGATTATCCCCTCTCTCCTCCTATTTTGGATCTAGTTTGGATCCTTTGTTTGTGAGTCGACCAATGGGATTTTTCATGTTTATGTGTAAACGATCTTTTCTGGTTTATGG
The DNA here is from genome assembly GCA_027924645.1 of Cunninghamia lanceolata. Lineage (NCBI taxonomy): Eukaryota > Viridiplantae > Streptophyta > Pinopsida > Cupressales > Cupressaceae > Cunninghamia > Cunninghamia lanceolata. The sequence continues at coordinate 1,409,074 of BSBN01001427.1, read as the reverse complement.
ATTTATGTGTTTGCATGAGTGTTTTACCTAGTTTATGGAGTTCTCCTGCTCGGGGGTGGGATGTGCTTAGGCAATCCCTATGGTAGGGTGGAGAGCAGGACTTGGCCATCTATTTTGGCTGAATGTGTGCAGGTTATGAAAAGATTCAAGTTGAAGATTGGAAGTTGATATTAGTCTCTATGTGTTCACCGAAAAAGAAAACTATCTATGTTTACAAGTTTTGGCATAAGTGCCATTATATGTTGGGGTTTCATTCATTGTGTACAAAAGGTTTTCTTGTGAAGTTGTGTCAATTCTGTGTTAATAAGAGAATGTTGGGAGTTCGGAAAGAAATAAATATCAAAAGCATATTTTCTCTTAAATATATATAAAAAAAAGATTATTTTATTGTATTCATACTTGTGTTAGTGGTTTTTTTTTTGGAATATGGTTTCCTTTATTTTGATTGAATCTAAAAAGGTCTCCTTGTAAATTGATTCTATAAAATATTATAAGATTTCCATGGTACTACTATCCTGTAAAATAAATGCAAAGTGTAGGTAAAATTATATTAATAGGTAAATATAAAATAATGTTTTAGTTTTATTACAAAAAAAGCATGTTTATATATATATAAAAAAAAAAAGAAATATAAATATGTATATATATATATATATATATATATATATATATATATATATATATATTAGATTAATGTTTACATTTTCAAATGGAAAAAGTATGTTAATTTTAGAAATGAAACAAGAAAGCAAGTTTATACTTAATTTTATTCCAAAGAAGCAATTTTAGTTATTTAATTAAATTATTAAAAAAAAAACAAAAATTAATTTTATCTTACATATATTTGAAATAAAGTATTTGCTTTATTGAGTTAGAAAGAAAAGGTTGTTTTCTTTATTTGCTTTATTCAGTTTAAAAAGATTGGGAAATTTTAAATGTATAATTTAATAATTGTTTTATTGTTTTGAGAATAGAAAAATCAATTTTATTTAGAAAAATATTGGATTTATTTCATTATTTTAAAAAGGAAAAAAAAAAAGAATTAAACTTGTTTTATTAAAGTAAATATATAAGAAAGATATAATTAGAATTAATATTTATAATATAAATCAATGGTTTGGGTTTTCTACTTTAATCAGTTCTATAATGGAAAAATATTGGATTGATTATATTTTTGGAATAGAATATATTTTTGGAATAGAAAAAGAATTTTAATTTTAGAATAGAAACCAAAAGGCAAGCTTTATGTTTTATTTAATTTGAAAAGAAATTTAGTTGTTTTATTAATTTACTAGAAAGAATTAGCTTTGATTTTTTTAAATATGAAGAAAAAGAATCCGTTTTTATCTTATTATTTTTAAAACATAAAAAGAGTTAGATTTATTATGTTCTCATAAAAAAAGAAACAATTATTACAGTTAAATAAAGAAAAGAAAGTTTTTGTTTTAAAGATGGAAAAAGAAAACTAGTTTAATGGAAAAAGTTGTTTTATTGCTTTAAAGAATTGGATTTAATATATTATTTTTTTGAAAATAATTAGTTTTATTCTTTTACTAAAGAAAACAATTAATATATTTAAATTAAAGAAAGAAGCTTTATAAAAAAAAAAAAATTAGAAAAAGTATTAGTTTTATTTCCTTATTAGAAAAATAAAAGAATTATATTTTATGGAAACAAAATTTGTATATTCTTTTTTGAACAAAAAGCTTGTTTTATTATAGAAATGGATTTGTTTAAATATATTTAATAGTTTCTATTTTTAAATAACAATTAAAAGATATAAATCATGTTATTTTGGAATTGAGAATGAGTGAAGAGATTTAGTTGGATTTTCTCGATAAAAGCAATTAGTTCTAAATAAGAAAGATGTTAGTTAATTTTATTAAAAAGAAAAGATTTAGAGATTGAAGATATTAAGTTGATGTCATAATTAGTAACAAAGATTTGCTTTATCTTTTGTTAAATAGATATTAATTATCAAATATGGAACTTATTATTATTACGTTGAATTTATTATCTTGAAGTTTTATTTTAGAAAGAATTTGAAAGATTTGATTTACTAATAAAATATTCAATTTGACACCATGAAAAAAAAATAAAAATAGTTTATTGCATTATTAAAAGAAATTAGTTTAAAATGAAATACTATAGTTAAAGTTGTAAATTAGTAACTTTGTAATTTTATATTTAATGTTTTGTATTATCAAATTAGCAACTGTGATTTGTCAAATGTTAAACTAAACCCATTCTTGTAAATTTAAATTAAAGAATCAAATAATATATCTAAGTCATTAATATCTTATGAACTTTGATGAATGTTATATTAAGTGTAATGGTATTTTTAAAACTAAATTTTACTAAAACATCGTTATATTTAATTAAATCAATTAGTGGTGGAAAAATTATAGTGTAACTTTATAGACTAAGCTTAACAAAATATTTTAATATTCTTATTAGTTTAACCTAGCAATTAGTTATTAGGATACTTGTAAATTAGAGAATGATCATAATCAAACCAATACATGTTTGTTATACAAGGGTGAACTATAGGTAAACTGATAATGGAGTTTTGAGTTTAACTCAATTCCTTAAAAAAAAATAATATTTCCATCATTTTTTTCCCACTTGCATGTTGACATACAGGTGGGCCTGGTACGGGCATGACACCATACACCCACTGTCAAAGAGAACTCTTGTCTATTGAGTTGGAATGCTATCAAATGTGAAACCTGCCTTCTCAATGTCTACCTTGCTCATCCAAGTGGCATCCTCCTGAGGTTTGTTTAGCCACTTCACCAAATAGTCATGATAGGTGTGCCTTCTAGTTTGTTTTGCAATCCTCTTGTCCAAAATGCACTCAATCTGATTTGGAGATGAAGGAATGAGTTCTTGGAGTGTCTGATTAGTTTGATCTTCTTCTATAGTAGTCTGAGGATTAGATCCTTTATAGGAATAAAGGTCTGAAACATTAAAAATTGGAGACAAAGCAATGCCATCTGAAAGTCTGATTTTATAGGCATTTTCTCCACATTTCTTGAGCACTTCACAAGGCCCAATCTTCTTCATGAGTAGCTTGGTATGTTTACCTGCAGGGAGCCTCTCCTTCTTCAGATGGACCATTACCAAATCACCTTCCTTGAACTACAAATCCCTTCTTTTCCTGTCAGCAAACTGTTTGTACTTCTGTGAAGTGGACAACAATTTCTGTTGTACTTGTTCATGGACATCTTTCATGACTTTAACGAAGTCTTTAGCCAAGGCACTGCTATTTTCCAATCCTTTAACCTCCCTAAGTTCCAAAATACTCCTTGGGTGAGTGCCATAAATAATTTGGAAAGGAGACAGGCTGGTGCTTCTATTGACAGTGTCATTGTATGAGAACTCTGCCTGAGCCAAAATGGAATCCCAACTAGCACCCTGCTCCTTTGTTAGGCATCTTAGGAGGTTACCAAGTGACCTATTAATCACCTTTGTTTGTCCATCAAACTGAGGGTGATAGGCAGATGATAAGGACAAATTTGTACCTAGTCTCTTCCACAGTGTCCTCCAGAAGTGTCCTATGAACTTGGGGTCTCTATCTGAGATTATGCACAAAGGTAAACCATGTAACCTGACTATTTCTTTGAAGAAAAGACCTGCTATGTCTGAGGCATCATGTGTGGTTTTACATGGGATGAAGTGAGCCATTTTTGAGAACATATCTACAACCACAAAAATGCTGTCATGTCCATTCTTTGTCCTAGGCAAACCAAGTACAAAATCCATGCTTATGGAATCCCAAGGCTTTGAAGGAATAGGTCAAGGAGTGTATAAACCTGCATTTGATGTATGCCCCTTTTCTCTTTGGCAAATTTGACAAGTTTCAACAAACTTCCTTACATCGGTTGGCAATTTTGGCCAAAAATAGTACCTCCTAACCAATTCTAGGGTCTTATCAATACCAAAGTGACCTGACATGCTGCCACAATGCTTTCCCTAATTTTTTTCTCTCTAACAAATCCTCTTGGGATACACAACATGCTACCCTTGAAAAGATATCCATCTTTCAACAAAAAATTAGAAAAATCAGTATTATACCTTCCTGTCATGGCCTTGCAAGATAGGTATGGCTCTTTGAAGTCTTCATCTGCTGCATATTGATCCTTGATGGCTTGAATACCTATACTTTCCAACTGTATGGTCTGCACAACAAGATTCCTCCTACTTAAGGCATCGGCTACCTTATTGGCCACTCCTTTCTTGTGTTTTATGGAGAAGGTGTATGCTTGGATGTACTCCATCCACTTGACATGTCTGTGATTCAACTTTTGTTGCCTGTTCAAGAAGCTTAATGCATGGTTATCAGTAAAAACTATAAATTTTTTTGGCAATAAGTAGTGTCTCCATTTCCTCAATGACTGAACCATGGCATATAACTCTAGATCATAGGTGGAGTAGTTTTGTTTTGCTTCATTTATCTTCTCACTAAAGAATGCTACAGGTCTCCCATCTTGACTTAGGACTCCCCCAACAGCCCTCTTACTTGCATCACACTCTACCACAAAGACCTTGTCAAAATCAGCAAGAACAAGGACCGATTTTTCTGATATTTTTTTCTTTAACAGTTCAAAGGCTTGGTTGGCCTCATTTGTCCATAAAAACACACAATTCTTGCCTCCTTTTATGGTGTCAACAAGTAGATCACAAATGCCACTAAACCCTCTAATGAAATTTCTATAAAAGCTACACAAACCATGGAAACTCCTCACCTCTGAGGCTGTTGTAGGTGTGGGCCAATTAAGAATGGCTGCAACCTTACTTGGATCCATTTTTAGGCTGCCCTTGGAGATGACAAACCCCAAAAATACCAACTCTTCTTGTAGGAAGACACATTTGTCAAGATTAATTCTCAACTTCTCCTCTTGAAGCCTCCTAAGCACTTGATGGATATGCCTTATGTGGTCTTCCTTGCTGTCACTAAAAATTAGTATATCATCCAAATATACAACAATAAACTTGTTAAGGAAAGGTTTTAGCACTTCATTCATCAATCTCATGAAGGTGCTTGGTGCATTTGACAAGCAAAAAGGCATGACAACCCATTCAAATAGTCCTTCATTGGTTTTGAAGGTAGTTTTCCACTCATCCCCTTCCCTTATCCTGATTTGGTGATAACCACTCTTTAGATCTATCTTGGTAAAATACTTAGCCCTACCCAAGCAATCCATTAAATCTTCTGTTCTAGGCATTGGAAATCTATACCTGATAGTGATCTTGTTGATGGCCCTGGAATCAGTGCATAGTCTCCATGTTCCTTCCTTCTTGGGTGCAAGCACTGCAGGTACTGCACATGGACTATACTCCTCCTAATAAGTCCTCTATCCAACAAGTCTTGGATTTGTCTTGCCACTTCAGCATTTTGCTCCAGAGTCAACTTGTAGGTTGCTTGGTTTGGTAGGGTGGATCCAGGGATGAGATCAATGCAATGACTAATCTCCCTCTTTGGTGGAAGGGCATCCTTGCCTTCATCGAGTATCACATCATGGAACCTTTCCAATAGTTCTTCCACTTCCTTTTGTCCAATCCTCCTAAGAGGTTGCTGCACTTTGACCTTCTTGGGATTCACATCCTTGGGCTTAATGACCACTACAAAACATGGCACTTTCTCTTCCTTGAGGTTAGCCAAAAACTCCTTTTCACCTACCAACATAACTGAACTAGAAATGACTTTCTCTTTGCAATCATCAATCAAAGGAGTCATTGTAAACTTTTCACCATTCATGGACAAATGAATTACATTGTTCTTACCATCATGTTGGGCACTTGTGTCATGTTGCCAAGGCCTTCCAAGAAGAAGGTGGCATGCATCCATATCCACTATCTCAAAAAGGACCTTATCATGATATTCACCTATCTTGAATTCAACCCAACATTGCTCTTTCACCACAATTTGTTGTTCCTTGGTTAGCCAAAAGACTCTATAGGGGTTAGGATGAGGCATTCTTTCCAATCCTAACTTAGTCACCATTTCATTAGAAGCCAAATTTTTAGAGGACCCTGAATCTACTATTACCTTGCAAACTTTTCCTTTCACCTTGCAAGTGGTTCTGAACAAGTTGTTTTTTTGGGGCTACTCCTTGGTGGCTGGCATGATGAGTGACCTATTGAACATGATGCATTCTCCACTCTCAAGTGCTGCGAACTTGGAAGAGGTTGTTTGGTAACTTGTGGTGCTTTGACAGTCCTCTTCTTGAAGGAGTTGCACTCTTCTTTCTTTCTGATTTGCAGTAGTGTTTCCCATCTTCTCCGGGCATCTAAAGGACTGATGTCTAATCTGATTGCAAGAGAAACACCTTCCAATAAACACATTGGGACCTCTGCCCCCACTTCTTCCTCTACCATTTCCTCTGCCCCTAAACTGACCCTTATCAGCACTATTTTTATCAACCTACCCTTGGTTGCCTTCTTGTGATCCGCCACCTTGGAGTCTAGAGAAATTATCTCTGTTTTGAAATTTGCCCTTGCCCCTAAAGTTCTGATTTCCTCTACCTCTACTGCTGCTAGCAAAATCCCCTTTTCTTTTCTGCTTATCCTCAATCCTCAGTACCATTTGAAAGCACTTATGGACTGTCTTTGGGTTAAAGAGAGTTAATTCATCTTGAATGGAGAACTTGAGGCCATTAAAATACCTTGCAAGCTTCTATTTTTCATTCTCAGGCATCTTGGCTTTCAATGTCATCTTCTGAAACTCCTCTATGTAGGTGCTCACGTCCATGTCCTTCTGTCTCAAGTTGTGCAACTTCTTGTTCAAGTTGACTTCATAATCCTCAAGGACAAATTGCTTCTTGATTTCAAGTACCATCTTCCTCCATGTAGAGATAGGATTCCTATCATCTTCTATCCTCTCATTTTGAATAAAATTCCACCAACTCAAGGCTGGCCCTTTCATTCTTGATTTGGCAATCTTCACTTTCTAATTTTCTGCCACTTCTTCACATTCAAAATAGTTCTCCATTGCCTCAATCCAATCAAGGCACTCCTCTGGATTCATCTTACCAGGAAACATAGGTAAGTTTGCCTTAGTGTCCTTCCTACTCAACTTTCCAAGTGCATCTAGGAATTGTCTCTGTGACATGCCTCCTTGTGGCTCTTCCATAGGCACTTCTTCTTCCTCATCTTGATCTTCTTCATCTGAATCTAAGATGACTTCTAGCTTCTTCTTCTTGTCTTTGTCTTTCTTCAACTTTTCTATCTCAGCCTCCATCCTTTTGTTTTTGGCTGCTTGCTCTCTCACTATCTTTGCCAATTCAGCATTAGTCACCTTTGAAGGAATTTCCTCCTCTTCTCCTCTATCTCCCATCTCTTTGATGGCTCTGATACCACCTAATGCAGAGTGGCACAAGGGAAGCACAACACAAAGAAAGTTCGTTCTCCTTAGCCCACCCACTTCACTTCTTCAATCCAACACAATCAAAGGCACATTCAAGGGTAAATGAAGGATTTGTTACTTAGGCTCTTGTCTAACTCTCAAGGCTATGTCTACACCTTCATGCAGGTCTGAAAACACCTTACCAATAGTTGGTTTGATCACCAAACTTCCAAAACTCTCCAACCTTGACTAGGCCTAGTGAGGCTACTAGCCCTCCTAAACTAGTTTTCTTCACACCAAATGACAAAATCCCAAAGGACTAGGCAAACAAATGATGGTTTTAGATACCCTCTATGAAACCCTATCAAACTCCCAAGTCTCCTATTCCAACTCTACTCCAGCAATCCAGAACACCCATTTGGTCTTCTAGGCCTAATTGATCAATTTAGGCTAGGTTACAAAGCAAGTGCTCAAAATTGGGTGCATAGATTAGGGGTAGGAACTTGTAATGACTCTACCATACCCAAACAACTCAAATCCACCATTCATTCACTCATCCTCTCAGGATTTTGTCAAATACAACAATAAATTGCATAAATTTATTCAAATACATAGAGATATTTGACCTAGGGCATCACATTAAAAATAAAAGACTGCATCTCCTGACAAAAAGCTTTTGGAATCTTATAGTAAATACCCCTAGCCTGCATTTCACCAGTTTTTATGAGTTTTCACTGATGGGAATGCATTCTAGAGCCGGATTTCTATGGTTGCCCTAGAAAACAAGGTTTCTGGACCTGTTTTGAAAGAAAAATCAATAACTTTTGATCCCGACCACTTCAGGACCTCAAACTAGTTGCATTGGAACCCTGACTCCAAGTTCTTTCAGAAAAAGTATATTTACACCCTAGAAAATCTGTATAGTTCGTATAGAAACACATTTTCTTCAAAAAAATAGTCAAATTCTTGATTTTTGTGCCCAAAATTGCATACAAAATCTCTTTCTCCGTTCTAGGGTGAGAGGACAGCAATATGACTCGACCTAAGTTGGTTTTCAACTATCCAAACAGATTCAACTTCCAAAAATGGGTTGCAACCAACCAAATGTGTCATTTTTCAACATTGACAACATTGGTCACTATGACATTTTGCAATAACACAAAGAAACTGATTGGTTTAACTTGTGTAATGGATCTCAAATGACCAACATACTCCCTAAAATATGACAAAACACAAAGACAATAAAAAAAACTCAAAGAAGATTCATTAGACCTACTAGGCCTAATTGCCTCAACAAGGGTCCAAGTGGACTAAGAATGATTGAGGTTTATAGGGTCACCTCAATCATCTTGACCACACAAAAAGGACCATATACTCATGGCTGAAGCCTTATTACAATCAAAACCACAAATTTCAAAAAAAATGCAAACAAAGTGACTTTAGGAACTAAGGTGCTCCTAGGTGCCCTGCACCACTTATTTTTTTTCATCACTTTTATTTCCTGTATCTGTAAGTGATTTAGATACCTCCTTTTGTTTAGGCTTATCTATCAAGATATCCTATTGTTCCACCTATTCTGGTATCTTCTCATCTTTATTACCTACCTCCATAAGGGCTTCATTTTGAGACTGATCATTTCTAATGACCTCCTCTTCAGTACTTTTTTGTTCAGGCACATAGGTCAAGTCCACTACAACTAGACTAGTCATATTTTCAATTAATGTATCCAGTGACCCCATGTGAACTTCAACTTCCTCTACTTCAAGAGATTCACTCCCCTCTCTTCTTTCATGTTGTTCCTTTGCTACATCATCTTTGTCCTTTGGTTCTATGTGTTGTAGTAGGGGTTCAATCAGGTGATTGGTGATATCCTTTACTAAGTCATCCTCTATCAGGTCAATAGTGGCACTTAATGGAAGGGGCTTATTAATATCCTTCTCCATTGCTTATTGTTTAGCCTCTTGGGCTAATTTAGTTTTCACTTGAATTATCTTTTCCAATGGTACATCATATTGTAGTTCTTTAACTACACTTAGAGATGGATCAATTGATCCAGATGCTGTTGGTGGTGTATCAACCGAGGGTGGAATGGCCCCTCTCATGCTTGGACTCTGATGTCTACTTTGTGTGGGTACCTTGACACCCTATAATACATCAGCTCTTTTCCTTTTTAATGTCCCAAGAGGCATTTTATCTTCTTCTTCTTCTTTAATGGCCACTTCTCATACAGTGGCCTCTTTTGAACTCTCTCCTTGTGTTATGGATGCTTGAGGTGTAACTAGAGGGATGGCTTTGAGTATGGGTCTTGTAGGTGGTGACAAGGGCTAATATGTCAGGGTTACCTCTTTAGATGTGAGCTCCTTTGTGGCTACAGATGAATCTGGTTCCAATATCCTTGTGTTGTGGATTTCCCTCTTCCTTACCAAGAATTCATTATATCCTTGTTCTCCAGACTCTTTTCTCTTTCTCCTTTTGTCATTGGTAATGGCAACACCTTTTGCCTTGAGTTCATTTACTCTCTTTGCCACCCAGTTCTTTTTTCTAGCCATCACCTTCGCTATGAGAGCATCTATGGAGATCTCATCTTTTTGTATCAAGTCTGGGGTAGAGATAGTATCATTATATATCTTTTGATTTTCATATTCTGGATCCATGATATTGTCATCATCTTTCTTAATTTGAGGGGGCACTTCAGGATGCCCTATTGTCCTCATCTAATCTAGTGTGTCTTTGATATTCCCTCCTTCTTACTTCATGTTCATCGGTACAATCTTCCCAATAATCTTTAAGATGACCATGTGTGTATATTTTTTGTTAAATCTTTATTTTATCCTATGGAAAGGGTCATAATCTCTAGCAAGTGGGAAGAGTTTCAGGTTTAGAGCTTTTAATTCCATCTCTGCCTTTCTTGCATTTTCCAAGGCTCCTACTAAAAACCAATTAATGTTAATTGAGAATTTCCTATAGGGCTTTCCCTCCTTTGCTTTAGACATTTCAAAGGTAGGCAACTGTTGCCTCATCATCTCCATCAATACCACCTTATCTGAAGGGTATCTTGGTAGCATATATATTTTTCTACTAAAACCTTCCATTTTGATGTAGGAATAAGTTTTGGCTTGGATGAACCAGGAGCCATATCCACTTATTGCCTTTGTTGCACCTACTAAAAACCTTTTAGTCTAGTCACCCTCCATAAGTCAAACTAGGTGCATTAAGAAGCAGACATTAACCAATCTGTAGTATTACATAGATGATCTCCTCTCCAGTTGGGGATAGTGTTCCCATGGAGTCTTCTCATTCGGCAATTTTCCCATCTTGCCCACTATCTTTAGGCCATTAAATGTGCCTTTGGTTGCACAGGAGTATACTAGATAGGATGGCATTCTTAAGATCATCCCTTTCGCATCCTTCCACTTGGTGAGCTGGTCATGAATGGTGTCACTAATTATTGTAGCCAACTAGACTTTTGCATTCTCTGGTTTGTACTCAATTACCAACCTGACCAATCCGAACATCCATGGTTTGAAAGTTCCACAGTTTACTAGGCCCTGCATTCTATTGAGTATGAACAAGATGTATTGGACCTCTTCATTAAAATCAAATTTATATAAATTTTGAGCCATTTTAGTAGCTACTTTGGCTGTGTTGTCTAGGCTTCTCCATCCCTGATATATGACTTTTCTACAAATCTTATTGTTATCTTCATATTCTTTTGCCAATACCTTTAGATCTGGCACATACATTTGTTGGGAGGTCGGCAAGTGAAATACTTCAATGATGCCCTCCACAGAGAAGTCTGCATACAACCTCTATTGCTTTTCTACTTTTCTTGTGGTGACATTATAGTTCTGAGCACACTCACCTAGAAGATCAAAAGCTTCTATAGAATAAGGGAAACCAGCAACATAGTATAATCTAGATGCTACTATGTTCTGTAGAATATGGTCATCCTCTTGTGCCTCAATCTGTGCCCTAAATTCTTCTATATCGGTGTAGCTTGGATGAGTATCCTTTTGAGAATCTGAGTTTGGTATACACATTGCGAGTTCTAGGGAACATGTTGGATTTGAAATATACATATCTTTTATCAATTTGTGGATGCGACATTGTGTCTTGCAATTAAACACATTGGTCTCAAATAATAGCATATATGCATCTTTCTTGGGTTATCTTACATCGCATTGTCATGTTTCATGAGGTTATCATGACCATATATCACCAATTGAATCATACCATAACATACTCATCACTATCAAGATTCTATCATTTCTATTTCTTTGATTACTTCCTGATATGATTTTCTAAAATAACCAAATGAGTAAGATTTTATACATACCTATATATGCTTGTTTAACCTGTTATTGATGTGCTGATGATTAGGTTGGCATTCAAGATACAATAGTCTCCTGTAGTTTCATCTCCTAGCTCAACTCTGGTTCGCAATCAACTCTATCACAATGGAAGTTAGGGTTCTTGAATGCAATTGTATTAATTATGGCGATAAAAATTCTCTTTTAACTCAGGCAATTGGTAATTTTAGGGAAAATTAATGGCATTCAAAGGATTTGACGGCTTTTTTAGCAAGATTACACAAGATTACTATAAGTGTCCATTGGCACACTTTTGAATTTAAGCTCCAATGACCACTTTTTAGTATTAAACACAAAAGCGTAGGTATAGGAAGAGAATATCCTACTAGGGAATATTCGAGGGATATCCAGATGTGGATCTTAAGATAAGATCAGGACACTAGAGGTGTGAAATATCCTCTTGGCTAAATGTCTTGATGACATAAGCATGCATGTCTTCTCTATATTGTGTCTAGGTAGAGTGATGTCATCACGATATGGCTACTAAAATGACTTGGATACTACGTTAAGATCTGATTGTTATAAAATATTATGATGATTTAAGCATGTTCATCATTCTTCATTAGGCTAAGATGATGTGATGTCATCTAGATTGGGAGGTAAAATTGATCGAGATATTATATAATATCCATCCACCATGATGTTCAAGGGACTGGGTGACTTAACTTTGATGTCCAGATACTAGTGGAGGTCGAGATATTGTGTAATATCTGGGATGTTATGTAATATCCTAAGGTTTGACATTCAACTGGCTAACTTTCTCAAATTTGACATCTGGATATGATTGAACGATAGGATACTAAGCTAATATCCTAATGACTTATGTAAATATCCTGACGACTCATTGACCAAACTTTGACTGACTGTAACTTTCTTGATTTAGCAAATTTTGAGGTGCTTGAAAAAGCAAACCTACTTGGAATTTTATTCTCTTTCACATGGCATGATTAATGATAACAAATTCTAATTTTGAAATTTGAGCAAGATCCTGAGGTCAAAACATGCATAGGACAACATCCTGATATGCATCTGAGGTTAAATTTTACCATATCACCCAAAGCAAGGATAGACAAGCAAGTAAAAAGTGGGTCCCTGTTTTGCTGAGGCAAAATGGGGCATGTTGTGTAACCACACAACATGATTCCATCTATATGGTCTCTTCTTTATAGGCTTACTCCTTCATTCAGTGTAATCTTCATTACTTTGACTTCTTCTTTAATGCCCTTCATGTCTGTAAATGTCCTTGGAAATAGGTCTTCAAATTTTGATAGTATCTCAACTATTTGTGCTACCAAGTTTTCATCCCAATAATCACCTATCTTTTTCATCTTAGGGTCACCTTCTTTTTCTATGTTCTCCTTCCTAAGTTTTATAGGTTTATTGTAATATTTCTTCTTTGGTTCTATTGGTAATTCTAGTTCTCTTTCTCCTTCTTGTGCTTAAATTTTGAGGTCATTTATATCCTCATCATCTCCTTGTATTGTTGTAAAGCATCTCTGATTTGCCTCTTTGGAAGGGTATGTATAGTAGTAGGGCTCACAACAAATCCTACTGCAACTCACAACAAGGGGAATGTGGAGGACAAGGATGACATAGGTAGTGACATTTTGTAAGGGACACATCCCTATTGTAACATATTGATATGTAATAAATAATATGTAAGATGTAAGAATGAAGTAAGAGTAAATATGTAAAAAGAGATATATACATAGTAGAGACTTAGACCTACCATTTGTATATAAGATTATAATGCATATATAATGGAGATATAAGGATTTGATTTAATATCTAAGTGTATATGAATGTGTATGAATGATGTATTCTTACCACATGTTATAATTCCTTATTGTTCTTTATGATTTTCTCACTGTATCTTCTAGGGTATAAACTGACTCTAGAGATTTGACTAAGGCTTAGATCTTCAGAGTGAGTCCTCCCCATTTCTTGTCAACATTTGGTTTTGTTGTTGGGACCCTGGAAAGAACAGTGAAGAATAAACAAGATAAATTAGTAAAAGGAGAAGTTTGAAATAGAGAGAAGAATTGGGAAGGAAAGAATTAAAGTAGCAAATTTTTTTTATGATCTATGGAGAATCCTCTTACAACCTACCCTTGTGAGAGGGGGGTAGGCACCTAAGGGGATAACAAATGGAAAGGGAAAATCTGAAAAGATCTTTAAAAAGATGTAACTCTTCATGCTAAGCCAACCATGGGATACATAAGGATTAATGAAATACCATATCTAAAACACCTATGGGAAAAGGGATAACAAGAAGTTAAGAGAAATTAGTGGAATTATAAAAATTGGAATGGAAATGAGTAGGGAAGAAAGATAGAAGCATACTCAATAATGATAAGAGAGATACTAAAAAAGGATGGAAAATGTAGAAAATTAGTAAGGGAAAGCACCAAGAAGGTTGTGGAGAAAAAATAACAAAATGATGAGTGCGCCAATGGGGTGCTGCTGAGCGCAATGATGTGGGTGCTACCAGAGAGAAGAATATAAGAGAGGAAGAAAGAATGGATGAGTACACCATAGGGGTTGCCACAAATTTGATATAGAAGGATATAAACAATCCTGAACCACTAATAATGCATATTAATAAGGCCACAAAACTTCTCAAGAGCTTAGAAGGGAGTATTGATGCTTATGACTAGTCAAAAAAGATATGAAGAGAAGAGTATAATCAAACCCTAAACTTACCACAAGTAGGAAAAACCCCAAAGTTTCAACCTAATTTTACCAATGTCCAAATCAAAGTTGATAAACAATGGGAAGAATTATTAAACCTTATAAGAAACCTCTAGCCCTTGAATTTGGATGTAGACTATCTAGACTATTTGGTTAATTAGAGTGTGATGAAGGTAGAGAGAAGAGAAGATACGGTATATGATAATATTAGTTATGAGAGTCTAAGATAGTTAAAGGAAATGACACCAATAAATGATAAGATGTCATTCACAAATGTAAAGTCATCCCCTAAAATGAAGAGGCACTTTGAAGAGATGCAACCCCAAAACCAAGAGTCAACCCATGTGCCATATAAGTCAAGGAGAATTTCGATGGAAGAGAACAACAATGAAATAGACAAACAAAAAGAGATAGAGCAAGGGATTAGAAGAGATTGTAGAGAAATATTGGGAAAAGATTATTTTGATATTAAGTTACAAAGAGATAAAGGCAGAGAGAACAAAACTCTAATACAAAGGAAGCAACTTAAATAGAAGGAAAATAACAAAACACACTGCAAGATATCAGAAACACTTGAAAAACAAGAGATATCAATGTAATGGACACACCAATTAGGTTTCTGGTATTTGGAAAAGACACTACAGATGAAGCGAAACATGTCTTTGTTCTAGAATCTATTTGGAATAGGAAAAATGTAATAAGAGACCATATTAAATTGTTTGATTTTGTAGGGACACTGAGAAATGATGCATTGAAATGGGATAGGAAAGCATGCCCTAACCATGATAAAACATGGGATGACATAAACAAGGAATATTTAGATAACTTTGAGTCTCCGTAGATCCCCATAGAGCAAGAGTAAGTAATCTAAGGGATTAGCTCAAAAGGAAGCAGAATGTATAAAAGATTTTGATAAAAGATTTAAAGAGGTATCCCACAAATTGGAAGAGACCTTGACTGAGAAACAAAGGATTGAATGGTTTTTATCAGGTTTAAGCTGCGTGATCCCATAATATTGAGTCCCAAACTTGGGACACCTTAGTTTTTGTTTGAAATCACATATTTTTTAGAAAAAATAATGATTTAAGCCTTGAAGGGTTCCATATAAAGGGGTTTAATTTAAGGGGGTTAAAACCCCATTGGAAACAACCCTCTGGTCTTAAATCAAAACCTCGATGGAGTCTCCTCCACACCTATCAAAATGCTAAAAAAAAAACCAATTTGGTTTCACCTTTGGGGGGATCAAATGAAGTCATTTAGAAATTCTATTTTGTAAGTATGTAGCCCTCAATATAATCTTTCCAAAATGTATGATTTTGAATATATTTCATTTGAATATTATATTGATTTTCTATTTTCTAGTGAACATAGGTTTTCCATTGAACATTAAGGTCTCTATTCCACACATGCAGAAAAAAAAATTCAAGAAAAAAGTTTATGAAAAATATTTGCACACTAGGTATTGATGTCCTTGTTTCAACAAAAATAATAATTTAATTGGGATACATACAGAAAATGTTATGTTGTATGGTATAAACCTATGTCTGAATTATAATTAATCTCTTCAAAAATTAATAAAAATGTATGTAACAACAAAATATTAAAAAATATATGTGCACTAGATATTGGTGTTACAAATCTATGTTTAAAATTTTATATATTGATCCTTTCTATAAAAAAAAAGTTATGATGTATGGTATAAACATCACTTTTAAAAAATGTTGTTAACTATAAAAAAATAAGTTACTAAAAGTTACGTAAAAAAATTCACAAATTATTTCTTAAAATATTTTAAAACATACATTTAGAATCTACACACAAAATCTCAACAATCACTAGTTCATATCATCTTAAAATTCTTAATGGTTTAGTTGCTATAGGTGTCAAAAAGTGAAATTTAAAAATGTTCATTTAAATGTCTTACTTTGGCCAAAAAGTGGGACATAGTTTTGTGGGATCACCCAGCCCTGACATTAGGACATCATTGAATGGGAAATTTTTTGAATCTTATTCAAAAGTAGTGGCGATGGCCTGCCACATAGAATCACAAACTTGGCGCAAATAGGATAAGACCAAGGAAAACATGGAGATGGAGAAGCTTAGGCTTTAACTAGAACAACTTAAACTAAAACAAGAAATTATGACAAGAAAAGAGGATAGCCCATAGAAGAAAACTTGCCCTAACATATGGTGTTCATACTGTACAAAAGAAGGACATTTGCGGAACAAGTGTTTGATGATAAAGGGGAAAGAAAGGCTACCACTATTAATATAGTTTATTGCAGAATATGCAGAGATTGGGATGACCATGAAATGGAAGATTGCCCATCTCAACTGTTCAGGTTGAGAGAAGATGATGATGAACATGAACCTTGGTGAAATTCACACCACAAGAATAGAGTGGATAAAAACAACATGACATATGTAAAAGGATGTGTAGAGAGACCCTTTCACATTCAATATCATGTCTATTAACATCCTAACTGGACTAATCAAATAAATCTTAATACTTTACAAAATACAAATCCTAATCTTGCACCTTACATGAATAATTATAATAATTAAGAAAGAGACCAATGCAATGGATATGGAGGATGAAGAGACCATGGTAGAGGAAGAAGGAGAGAGGATGTGACATGATTTAAATGTAGTAAACCATTTCACTTCACTAATGAATGTTGGGGAGAAAGAAGGAAACAATACATATTTTGTAGTACTACAGATCATGACCCATTTTGATGTGATAAGGCTCAATGATTTTTTACAACTACACCACAACAATCAAATTGTGATGAATTACATGGATTTAAATGACAAAAAGCTACCTACATAATTAGAAAGAATCGAAAAGATTAAGAAGGAAGCTAACTATGAAACTGATGCCTCGTACATTGAAAATTTAGAGGATGATGATTATTGTAACAAAGTAAACCATAAACAAACAAAACAAAAGAAGAACAAAGGAAATACTAAAGCAGCAGTAGTTACTAGACAAGGCACAAATACCGCAAACCCCAAAAACACTAGAAGTGAAGCAAAGGATAGTGAAGAAGAAGAAACTATCTTCCCTAATAAAACTCAACATGATGCAATTGTAGAGAAATCTAAACAAACTATAACTAAGGAACAAAACAAACAAAAACAACACACCCATTTCTTTACTTAAGGTGAAGCTGTGACAGTTAAACAACTAATAAATCTAACACAACAACACAACCTAATTGATAAACTAAAACAATTCTGTAAATACTAGAATAAACAATAAGCAAACAAACCACAAATCTAGAAAATGGGTAAAATAGATAGATAGTGGAAGACTAAACCCTTAATGATTGATGCATATATAAGCCACAAGAAAATTAAAAATGTTAAGGTGGATTTAGGTGCAAATGTAAATATGTTACCTAAGAGAGTGTGGTAACAATTAGGAAGACCAGGATGATTGAAACCCACTCTAAAATTAGTCTAGTGGATGGATCAAACATGGGAACAATGGGAACCTGGAAAGAAGTTGAAGTAAACATAATGGGTATTAAATGAGTAATAGACATTGAAGTGGTGGCAATGAAAGAGCCCTTTAAATCATTCAATGCACTACCAGGGTTACAATGGTTTGTAAATGCAAATGGCATTGTAGATTGCTGCAAAGAGGAAATACTTTTTGCTGACAAAAATAAAATAATACATATACCATTAGGGGTCGACATGGAAGAATCTTACACGAAAGAAACTATGGAGATTAGAGTGATGAGGATCGTAATTTAATCTTTATTCAGTATCTAAAATACCTTGGGATGAAACATTAGAAGACCCAAATTTAGAAGGGGAAATAGGAATAGAAGATGACAACTATAGTACTAAAAGTAAGGAAGTATTGGAAGCATGGTTAAATAATGAACTGGAACTAAAAACTTGGAGGATGAAAGGCTTCCAGAGGATATTCATGGTACAAACCCAAAAGGAAAATGTATTTCAAATCACCACATTATATAAAAATACACCACATAATATAGATGGTAACTCATATGACCAAAATAAAGATATATCTTTGAAATCTCAAAGATTGAACCACGTTACAAAAGGAATTTCACATATCAAATTGCCAAAAAAATTTAGGAGTAAAAGACCTGCATACATACTTGATAGAAATGGAGTAAACATTCACAGATGAACATACAAGACTAAAGGTCATCCAGCATACACTAATATACAATGCTGCAAATTGGTGGAATACACATTAAGACAACAAAACATTGGTCGGTATTCAAAATCCTCATAAGGACTAGGTACTTATGGAAGAAGGGGAGTATGAAATTATATCTAAGTACTTAGGCTAGATTCCACCATAAGACCACTTACACATATATATAATGGAATGGAAAGGAACAAATAAGTATGAAACTAGATTATGTGTTCATATATTCTACTGGACATTATCACTAATAGTGCAAACCTGGTATATAAATTAGGAAAGAAGAAGAGAAATAAGAGACTAGGATGAAATACAAGATTTTCTATATACAATTTCATTTCACAGTCCAGATATACACGTCCACACCACACTACTAAAAATGAAATAAATAATCTTTAAACAAACCTCAAAGAAAGAACTAGAAATCAGTTCCCCTCATAATACTCAAGAGGAAGAATAGGAGGAGTAGCAAGAAGAACAACAAATAAATAGTCAATAGCAGTTAGATAATCAAGGTGATTCTTCCTTTGCCTCCCCCATTCAGTCCATCAAGGGATTTCTAGCTCAACAAAAGCACATACAACTAGTGGTCACACCCCAGCTTCTACAACTCCCCCTCATTGGATCACAATTCAATTTATCTTAGATATTACCCCTCTAGAAGCTACGGCTAGGGGATATCTTGCATGATACCACAAGAGAAGTCTAAATCCTACAACAACATGTAGATAGTATTGGGCACCTACAAGAGGTGATGGATACAATACAAAACCAATTTCCAAATGCTCAGAGATATACCACATTGCCACTAACACAACAACTCAAGCAGTTGGTCAGCAACCTACAAGTAGAGATGAAATATCAAGAGGAAAAGGATTCAATGGTTTGTATCAGGTTTAAGTCCTGACACTAGGACATCATTGGATGGGAAGATTTTTTAATCTTATTTAGAAGTTGTCACGATGGCATGCCGCATAGAATCACAAACTTGGCATAGACAAGATAAGACCATGGAAAACATGGAGATGGAAAAGCTTAGCCTTGAACTGGAACAACATAAATTGAAACAAGAAATTCTAGCAAGAAAGAGGATAGCCCATAGAAGCAAAGGCCTAACATATTGTGTTCACACTGTATAAAAGAAGGACATTTGTGAAACGTGTGTCTAATGATAAAAGGGGAAAGAAAGTCTTACACGATGAAGGTAGACCTCAAAACATTACCGAAAAGAAACAACAAAATTTATTGTAGAATATATGGAGATTGGGATGACCATGAAATGGAAGATTGCATATATCAACTGTTCAAGTTGAGAGAAGATGATGATGAAATTGAACCTTGGTGTAATGTACGTTGCAAGAATAGAGAGATTAATAACATCATGGCATATGTGAAAGGACTCACTGAGAGGCCCTTGTACACTCAAGATCATGGCTATAAACATCCTAACTAGGATAATCAAAGAAATCTTAATACTTTACAAAATACAAATCCTAATCATGCACTTTACATGAATAATTATATTATTGAAGAAAGAGGCTAGTATAAGGGAAATATAGGAGGAAGAGGTCATGGTAGAGGAAGAAGGAGAGAGGATACGACATGCTTTAAATGCAGTAAATTAGGCCACTTCACTAATGAATGTTGGGGAGAAAGAAGGATATAATGCATATTTTGAAGTAGTATAGATCATGACCTATTTTCATGTGATAAGGCTCAACAATACATTAGAAATGCACCACAATAGTCAAAATTTGATGAATTACATGGGTTTAACTCACAAAAATGTGCCCACATAACTAGAAAGATTCTAAAAGAACAACCACAAGTAGCGAGAAGCTACTAGAACAAAGCTCACTATAAAACTGACACCTCTTTCACTAAAAATTTAGAGGAAGATGATTATTATAACAAAGTAAACTATAAACAAACAAAACAAAAGTAGAACAAAGGAAAGACTAAATCAGTGATAGTTACTAAACAAGGCACAAATACCACAAACCTCCAAAACACTAGAAGTGAAGCAAAAGATAATGAAGAAGAAAAAATGGCCTTCCCTAATAAAACTCAACATGATGTAATTGTAGAGAAATCTAAACAAATTATAACTAAGGAACAAAACAAACAAAAACAACACACCCAGTTCTTTACTTAAGGTGAAGTTGCGACACTTAAACAATTGACAAATCTAATGCAACAACACAACCTAATTGATAAACTAAAAAAATTCTATAAATACTGGAACAAATAGCAAGAAAACAAACCACAAATCTAGAAAATGGGTAAAATAGATAGACAGTAGAAGACTAAAAACTTAATGATTGATGCATATATAAAACACAAGAAAATAAAAAAATGTTATTAAGTATTTAGGTACATATGTAAATATGTTAACTAAGAGAGTGTGGTCCAAACAATTAGGAAGACCTAGGTTGAGTGAATCCCCCTATAGCATTACTCTAGAAGATGGTTCAAACATGGGAACAATGAGAACTTGGAAATAAGTTGAAGTAAACATAATGGGTATTAAACAAGTAATGGACTTTGAGGTGGTGGCAATGAAAGAGCCCTTGATTCATTCAATGCACCACTAGGGTTACAATTGTTTGTAAATGTAAATGGCATTATAGATTCCCCAAAAGAGGAAATATATTTTGCAGACAACAATAAAATAATACATATACCATTAGGGGTCAACATGGAAGAAGCTTACATTGAAGAAACCATCTATAGAGACTGGAGTGATGGGGATCCTAGAGTTATTTATTCAATATCTAAACTACCCTAGGATGACACATTAGAAGAACCAAATTTAGAGGAGGAAATAGGAATAGAAGATGAAAACTATAGTACTAATACCGAGGAAGTATTGGAAGCATGGTTAAATAATGAATCAGAACTGAAAACCTAGAGGATGACAGGCTTCCATAGGATATTCATGGTACAATCCTATAAGGAAAACGTACTGTAAATCACCACATTAGATAAAATAGACCACACAACACAGGTGGTAACTCAGATGACCAAAATAAAGATATATATCTGAAATATCAAAGATTGAACCACATTACAAAAGGAATTTCACATATCAAGTTGCCAAAAATTTTAGGAGTAAAAGACCTGCATACATACTTGATAGAAATAGAGGAAACTTTCACAGATGAACATATAAGACTAGAGGCCATACAACATACCCTAATATGTAATACTGCAAATTTGTGGAATACACATAAACACACAATAAAACATTGGTTGTATTCAAAATCCTCATAAAGACCAGATACTTACTGGAAGAAGGGGAGTATGAAATTATACCTAAGTACCTAGGCTAGATTCGACTATAGGACCACTTAGACATATGTACAATGGCATGGAAAGGCACAAATGAGTATGACACTATATTATATGTTCATCTATTCTACTAGACATTGTCACCGGTAGTGCAGCCCTGACATATAAATCAAGAAAGGAGAAGAGAAACAAGAGACTAGGATGAAATACAACAATATTTTCTACATACATTTTCATTTCAAAGTCCAGATAGACACATCCACATAGTACTACTAAAAATGAAAGGAATAATATTTAAAGAACCCTCAAAAAAGGAACAAGAAGCACTAGAACAAAGTTTACCTCCACCAAGAACATATGGGATATGGAAACTAATAGAGTGGATGAATAAAGAGGAAAATCATAGATGCTTTACACAAATACAAGGAGATGATGAGGATATAAATGACATAGAAATTGAAGTACAAGAAGGAGAAAGAGAAATACAATTATGAACAGAACCAAAGGAGAAATATTATAATAAACCTATAAAACTTAGCAAGAAGAACATAGAAAAAGGTGACCCTAAGATGGCAAAGATAGGTGATTATTGGAATGAAAAAGGGGTAGCACAAATATCTAAGATACTATCAAAATTTGAAGACCTATTTCCTAGGACATTTATAGACATGAAGGGCATTAAAGAAGAAGTATGAGTAATGAAGATTCAACTGAAGGAAGGAGCTAAGCCTATAAAGAAGAGACCATATATATTGAATCCAAACATGAAGAAAAGAGTGAAAGTTGAAATAGATAAGATGCTAGGTATAGGTATAATCAAACCTGTTGAAGATGCATAACATACCCCATGTGGTCAAACTTTGATTACTGTTGCACATTCTAAAACATTATATCCTCTTTAGTTGGAAATGTAAAGTTACATGCATTTAAATCATTTGTGTCTTACATCTTTCTTCCCTATCTTGTATGTGATGAGAAATATTCCTTCTCCAATAAAAAATGTCATGTATGAAGATGCATAATTATGGGTTACATCTTGACTTGAAAACTACCATTGTCTTCTTCCAGAGCAAGCAATCTTAAAAATAGAAGAACCACAAGTCCCCGATCTCCTTAGAGAGAAAATGCCAACAATAATATGGAAGCCTACCCAAAGCAGAGTGTCCATGTCTTACTCTAAGTTGTTTGATTTTAAATATGAACATAAATTCAGGTTGGTTATTAACAATCAAAGTGCGTGTGTCAAGATATACATCTATGATTTTAAGGGATAGTCTAATTTCTTATACCAAGAGCTCTATGACCTCTTCCTTTCAAACTACATGTCTAATATCCTAATAATCTACCCACTTCTTATGATGAGTTATAACTTAATAGGACAACTTAGTCTACGATTTCTACAATTAGTGAAATATGATGAAAAGAAAGGGAATCAATTCATCAAAATGTACCAATGGCTTAAATACCATATCCATTCAAGTCATCATATAAAAAAAATCATTTATTCTATGACACCAACATTTAGATATTTCCATGGAAACTTGGGCACTCCAATTCTTCAAGCAGTTATCTTCACAATCTCTATTGAGACCTAACACTAATTTCCTCTATGTAAAGTATGAAGACCACTTACTATCAACGTAATTGTTTCCACCTATAAATTATAATTGTACATAGAAAAAATAATGTCATTGTAATTATCATTTGTCTTCTAAATTAAATGTTTTGCATTGGTTATAACTATGACATTGTTATTGTCTTGGGGTTCAAAATTTTACATTTTAGATTCCTACAAATGTTTACATATTCTATAATGATATATCTTTTGTGCAATGCATATAACTTAGTTAAAAAATAAAATAAAATTAAAATTAAAATTAAAAAAAAACTTAATTAAAATGTGTGAAATGAACTCATCATGACTATGGTGCTTTTCCTCATAGACTACAAATGATAAGCATTAAAGTAGGCTCACAGGATGATTTGACGCTTCATGCCGTTGTTTTACACTTATTGCTTTTGAATTGGTATGGTAATAGGTAGTTAAATGTGGTCAAGACTCTCATATTAAATATTTGGCACCTCCATATTCAAGGGCATGACCATGCCATAGTACAACCACTATAACTACAAGAAGCTCCCTTCACTATTCATGTAACAAATGAACATTTCATTGATATTATTATACTACATATAACTTTGCAATATTGGACACCAAGAATCAAAGAAAATATTTTAAAATTGTGTAGGAGTAGCTAATAGTATTTACTTTTCTAGATATCCTCTAGCTAATCATGTACATCAATATAGAGCTCTCATAGAAGATGACATCTCTACATTCTTCGACCAAATTAAACCAAGATTCTCTAAGAAACTTAGTAAATGCTTAATAGACTACCTCATGGATCAAAATTCTTATGATTTTCCAAGTGTTGTTTTTTACCCCGTACAAGAGGATTATAGATCCATAGTCAAAATAAAGGACTCTCAGGTTACTATAACACATGCAACCATGGATCACGTATTTGAGAAAGACTAGATTATTGATGGTATATTGCATCACAATATATCACGATCCTATGTAGTTGATTTGGAGATAGACCATTAGAGTCTCTTGCTAGCATTGATACAATAGAAAAATGCTTGTAAAATAATTACTATAAGTTCTACTTTCAATTTCTACATTCGCCAAATCTATATGCTCCTTGTAAAAAATAAAAGACCATATTTGTAAGAAAACTCACTTTTTCCCCATCTAAATGGTCCAATTTGTTCAATATTTTATTTATAAAGTTTTAATGCTACTTTACCATAAAATGTTTGTTTAACAATTACTATAAGTTATATTTTAAATTTATATAGTATCTACTTGCCAAATCTATATGCTCTTTGTAAATAAATAAGATACCATCTTTGTAAGAAATTCACTTTTTCGTCCTCTAAATTATCCAATTTGTTTATTGGTTTCTTTACTATGTTTTGATGCTACTACAAAGTAATAAATTTCCTATAAATTTGTAAAAAACAAAATTAGTTTCAAACATTTTCCATAGCAGAATATTTTCTAAGAAAATAACAAATGTGTTATGTTATATTTCAGGCTGAGGTAGTGATAAAATCAAACAACTTTAAATGGAAGTTACTAACTATGTGTGAAGGACATTGACAACAATTAAAAATTGAACAATTTAAAATAATATGCACAGTATGTACTTGTCCACATGAAGAGGAAGACAACATAGATACACTGGAAACACAATACCATACCAACCTCCAATCCTTCTTTGGTGATGAACTGCACTATGATATAGTTCCTGCAACACCCAGGAATGACTGTATTGGTGACTTCAATAACATCTTCAATGAAGAAAACCCAAATGCTTGTAGTATTGTCTAGAACATAAATTTTTGCATGTACATATGTGTTTCAAGTGAGAATTACAGCTTCCTAATTCCATAGAATTGTCTAAA
The DNA here is from genome assembly GCA_027924645.1 of Cunninghamia lanceolata. Lineage (NCBI taxonomy): Eukaryota > Viridiplantae > Streptophyta > Pinopsida > Cupressales > Cupressaceae > Cunninghamia > Cunninghamia lanceolata. The sequence goes on along the minus strand of BSBN01001427.1, from coordinate 1,383,711 downwards.
ACACATATCATTGCATGTATGTTTATGTATTTAAAGTGATGAAAATTACATCTTCCTTAATTGAAAATATTGTTGCAACTCTTTATTTCTTCCCCTGCTACAAGTTTTAATTTCTAGAATACTTATTCAAGAAGACAAAATCAAATGTTCTGAGGTCAACACATAATTTGGTTTGGCTGAGGAGCTTCTTGGAAAAAGATGTGTTTGATTTTTTCTATGTTGGACACCTCTATAGTGGATTCAAGACAAACAAATGCTTGGCCTTAAGTTTCATATCTTACAATTTAACTTCTTTAAGAAGAAATTTTGCAAATGCATACATCCACTTCAAAAAATTATAGTTACATGCACATTAAGTAATTTAATACTACAATTTATTCTCCAAGTCAATCTAAGCATGGTTTCTAACCCCAATGAACAAATCTAAGGATCTCCAAGCAACTTGAAGGACTTGTTGAACACAAGGAATATTGAGAGGGGGGTGAATTAGTATTTTATAAAACCATTCCTTCACATGTTTTTTAATCCATTTACCAAATTCAATAACATGAAAGAAAAATAAACATAGGAAGAGCAATCGTAAAGTCATAACACATAGACACCAAGATTTTTACATGGAAAATCCAAAAAGGGAAAAACCACGGTGAGTGTTAGCTCACAATATATTATAATATCAAAATTGGATTACAGAAAGGCTCACTGCCCAAAATGCTCACTATAAAAGAAGGGGCTCACTACCAAAAGAAGAGGCTCACTACAATAGGCTCACTACATGGAGAAAAAAAGATAGAGAAAAGGTAGCTCACTTCCAAGAAAGAACTGTTACAAATGCATCTGTTGAACGCTGGAATATAGTTCCAATGATGGCTCAAAATATAGTTTCAAAGCTCTTCATTCTGAATGCTTTGTTTCTCTGCCCTATTCACATATACTTTTCTCTTCAATCCTCTGCACTCTTACTACACTTTTCACATCACAAAAATGGTGTTAGATTGCACATATATGAATTCCACAAGTTGTTGTATCCCTTAACATCGAAATCCATTGGGTATTTATATCTGCAACAAGATCTAACTCAAAACTGGGTCAGCTAGCCAGAAATGAAACATGTACACAAAAAAATTATACTCTGACGGCTTGAATTATTTTCATAGGAGGTAATGCAAACTAATGTAATCCTTTAAGAACCTTCATATAGGTGTGGACCTATTATAGAATCACTTAGAATGATGGTCTAAACAATATATCTTTATCGCATATCTATTCAACTTGTAAGTCAGCTTCATCCTTAAGTATACACTTAACCACAACTTCTAATGCAGACCATATGGGACTCTAAAAATCATATCAAACACTCATTATTCATTAAACAACATACCTTTAGAACCACAAGTCATAATATTCTTATGTGGCAGGATGCAGATCTCTGAACTACTAACTTTGTCACTATGAAACACTGTCAAACTAAGTGTCGATACTTAAGAGCTTATAGATTATTATCTATTGAACCTTAGACTCTCTAAATCTAGAATTAGATTCTCTTAGTATATGTTTACAACACCTTCAAAGCACAAATTGAAATAACCAATCATAGAGGAATGCGGACTGAAATACTCAGGTGTTCTGCACTGTTTGTGACTGAACTCAGATAATCTGGACTTGAGTAATTCAAGGTATAACTTCCAGAGATTGCTAGGACATGAAACTTGGAACATAGAATCATTAGACAACCATGTGCAATATACCAGAACTACATGCCAAAATCTTCATCTGCAGAGGAGTACCAACTGGATCTATGTCACCAACTTAGTACGCTGCCAACACTTAGTCAATTTGACTAAGTTATTCTTTTCAGACCAAAATGACTATACAAAACTTGTCTCTAGACCTATCCCCAATCATATATGATTATTGCCATCAATGACAACCTAAAATTATAGTCACATCAGCAGTGTCTCTTGACCATGTTGCCAATAATCTCCCCCTTTGGCATTGATGGGAACATGTAGGTGAAAAATGTTTATACTACTCCCCTTACTATGTTCACCCTATTTTTCTACTCTCCCTTAGATATTTAGCTATTTTTTACCAGTTCTTCTCCCCCTTTGACATCAATGGCAAAGGTATATGATACAAATGTATGTACAGGTTACCAAAACTTCAAAACTGTTTATCTATTATCTGCATATATACAGGAAAATCTAAATTACCTTATGGTTTTGTTGGGAGGATGTCTGAGTAAAGTTGCATTAGCTTAGCTACATCTTGATCCCATCAAATTTTGACATCACTCAAAACTAAGATGTGTCCATTGATCTGAGACACTATATCTTTTGTCTTCCTTAGAGTAGCAGGGATTTCAGTGATTTGCTTTGTTTGCTCTGTAGTAGCTACTAGTCTATCTATTGATGTGATTTTGAAGCTCACTATCTCCCTGAGTTGGCCCATTCTTTGTTTGATAGTCTCTTTTTGATTTTGTAGTTTATGAATAGTAGAGTGAACTGCTTCTATTTCAGATCATTGAGTCCCAAAGGCATCCTTTACCAGATCATAGCTTCTAGATATTCTCATGATCTTATCTTCTAGCTCATTTATTTTCTCCTTTATGTCCTTTGTTGTATCCGACCAAGAGAGATAATGTTGGTATATTTCACTTGCTTCTTTAATTGTCATTTGTGCATACTCTATACTTTTGTTTAATAAGACTTTGTCTTGAGAGGCTTTATTGTTTAACTCTACTAGCCTTTTGGCATCATTCTCTACCCTTACTTTCTTTTTTGCAACCTTTTCAAAGGATTCAAAATGTAAACTTACAGAGTCTAATAGAATTTTGAATTATTCAGTGGGGGCTAGAGATGTGTCCTATAGTCCAGGCATCAATTTTTCCAAAACACCAGATGCCTTATCAATGAGCTCACTATCCTAAATATGGGACCTCAAGATTCCTTCTTGAGCCTTGGCTTGGACAATTGACACTAATTTAAATTTCTGTAGAGGTGACATGGAATCTAAGTTGATTGGCCCTTGCAACAACTCAAGTGTATCAAAAAATGGAGCTTCTTGCTACTTCTCCAAGAATTCTCTAATTGAATCCACAGGATCTTGTGTGAGTGCAGCAGTGTCTCTTACCATATCATGAGACATTATTCTTCTTTGGTCTGCTTCGGAGTTGTTTGGTCTATAGGTTCTTGCTCATTGGTTTTGTGTCCTAGTGGAGGACTATCCTTAGCTTTTCCATCATCCTGATTCCTTTGATTAGTAGTTTCATTTTTCTTCAGAGGGACTTCAGTATTTTTAGGAGCTTTGTCCTCTTCTTGCTCCTTCATTTCTTCATCTTTCCTTGGGCTTATTGGAGGAGTTTTCTTTGTTTAGTTCAAGCCATGATCTGAGCTGACTTCCGGTAGAGAAGTATCATCACCAACATTAGGTTCTTCCTTGTCATGAATTGTTGGGATATTGAGCTCTCTTAAGACATTGAGAGTTACTTTTTTTGTGTCCTCTACCAATTTCTCTATGTCCCCAGATATCAAAATGTTGGTCCTTGTTTTAATGTCAAACATTTTTCCAAGTATCTTGGTGACTTTTGTTTTCTCCTCTGCAACTATGTCTAGACACAACTTTATCACTGCATGTTCTCTTAATTCTAAATCTTTTGCCATTGCAACCTCCTTTCTAGCAGACATAATACTGCCCAATCTATTAGGTAGATCAGTGATTACCTCAAGGAGGGATTTGTTAAACATCTCCAAAAATTTGACTACTGTAATTTCAATGATGTTTATGTCTACATCATTATACTCATCATATAGTTGTGTTATTGGGTTAAGATTTCCATGAGCTGCCATAACATTCAAGATATCCTCCAAGGTTATTGTGGTCTCTACTTCCTTGGACTCTGTTTGCCTTGGCTTTTTCTTGTTTTCGCCCTTACTAGAGGGCTTCTCCTATTTAGTCTCAGAGACTTGACTAGCCTTAGTCTTCATTTTCTTTACTTCATCTAATTCAGTCTCCTCTTCATCAACTCCAATACTTACATATATTCTTTTGCCTTTAGTTTTCTTCCTTTCGTGCATTTCAGCAGTGGATTTCTTTGTGGGTGCTTCCACACTCACTAAAGGAGTGGGACCAAAGGATTTAGATGTAGTTTCAGTAGAGGTTGAACCTCTTGTTCTTCTTTTTGGTGCTACAGGCTCCTCTACTTTCTTTCCAAGCTCTTTTGGAGCCTCCTCCGGTTCATCTTACTTCTTTTCTAGCTTCCCTTTCTACTTCTACCTTTGCTCTTGTTTCTGCAATTTGTTCTTTGGTAAGCCCTTGCTCTGGGCATATTCTTCTACCATTTTCCTAGCCTTCTTTACAGTCTCATGCTTTCTCAATTCAACATGCACTTTTACTGAGATTTCCTCATAAGTGTCAAATCTTTCCTCAGTAGGATCTCTGGGCTTGCTCAACATGAGTTCAACTGAGCCAATTAACACTTCCTTAGTTACTTCATACTCCAAAGGAGGGACCCACACTGTCCTTGGTTCAATAGCTACCATTATGCACTAATCCTTATTTACAATAAAACATATATCATCCTTGTATTTTTCCACTATAGATTTAAGTATTCTTTCCTTGGATTGCATGGTCTTCTAAAAATTCTTGAAGTAGCCCCTCAGGGATTCATTTTGTGCACTATGATTGTCTAAATTGTTCAAATGATTTCTAATTTGAATAGCAACAGGTTTGTTGTCAAACCAGATCAAATTTTTCATTCTGGGTAGCTCTTTCATGAAATAGAAGAATAGGTAGATAATTAACATACCATATTTGAAGGGATATTTGGACTCTTTGGTTTTCTTCAGATTTTCCATCAACTGTTGCCAGAGAAACTCATAATGTTCATAGTCAACATTCTTCTTGACCATCTCATATGTAGTGTGGATGGCAGTACCGAAGACAGAGTTCTCCCATTTTTAAAGTATATCCTGTATCCAACCACCATAGATGAAAATCTCACTACATGGTCTTCAATGGAATTCATCATCAATGCCCTTTTATCAAATTGAGCATTGGTTTCCTCAATTATAGTACTATTCTTCACAGCCTTCAGCACAGGCACATTTCTAGTGGAGTTCAATCCTGTTATAGCCCTAATTGTTTCCTTTGTGATCATGAAGGGTTCTTCAAGCCACATAAATTCATTGTGAATTCTGCTGAGCACATACCAAACCTAATCATTCTTTGCAAATGTTGGGAAGTCTATATATTGTATGAATTTCTTCTTCTCCAACACCTTGTATTCTTCCTTCAATTCAAAACCCTCACCGCTCAGATGCTTCAGATATAGATCCACAAGTTGGCTACCTTCACGTTCTTCTAGGGCAACATGAATATATTCCCTAATGTCTTCCTCGTGCATTACACCATATGACACTTCCAAAAATACACCATCAAGATCAACTTCTGTTGATTTGAAAGGGTGTTTCTTGAATTTTGCATGTGGCCTTTTTGAGATATCTATTACTTGTGGGGTTGTCATTTCTCCGCAATAATTCAAATAATTTTTACATAAGGTTCTCAACTATAAATACATCTTTTCACCATATTAGGGTTTTTCTTTGCTTTGAATTGCTGGAAATCACTGGAGTTGCTTAGGGTTTGACTTGTAATCTCCTTGGACACTTGAAAACTTGAATGCAAAGTGCTAATTCCTTCGAATGCAATTCTTTTAACCTTTATTTACCAAAACCTAATCACCATAAATGCCAACTTCCAAAAAGTTGTCAAAAACTTCACTGTCAACCACAATCGATCAAGATTGCTCCACAATGCACTGCATTAGACCTTTTTATACTGGTAACTGGGTGAGTGTGAGATCATGATGGGCCAAATAGTGGCAATGGAGAAAACACTTGTTGGATGAAAAAGTGCTAACATTTAGACTAATATTTAGATTTGGATAGAAAGGATGTTACTATTTCTAGCTCTAATATGGATTTCCCCCAAAAATGTCTTTAGATTACCTCATATTTAGGCAAGTTGGACTCCCAAAACTTTCTAAATAAACTTACAAAACCACCCATTTAGTGTTGTCATAAAAATTTCCACAATTTCATCCTTGAAGCTGACAGACTTTTTTGTAACTAAATTTAATCAAATGAAAAGGGTTTATAGAGGAAGCTATTAAGATTCTAAAAATATAATATATGCCTCATAATAATTTAATAGGTAATTATTATTAATTTTCTACATACACTATGTCTGATTTCCATATAGATATACATATTGAAAAATATCCATAACTTTCAACATATTAATCCTTTTTTAAATCTAAAAGATGTGTCTCATTCTGGGACTTATTGGGTATACATTAAAATTTAAAAATTTTGAGTTTCATATATTTTTGACCAAGTTAGGTTGGCTGAAAACTTAATTTTTAATATTTTAAAAAAGTCACAGTAAAAAATTAATAAATAATTATTTATTTACTTAAAGATTTCAAAAAAATATGTATCACATCTGGTCATGTGTCCTTTACTTAAATCCAAATCATGGAGGAAAAATATTATTTTTTTTCTCATACTTAAGTTGGCCGGAATGACACCTACTTTTTACGTTTTTCTAAAAAAATTAGTAGTGCTTCATTGAAATATCCAATTTTCACCAAACTATTTTTAAAATTTTCAAAAAAAATAGTAGCCCATAAACTACATTCAATTTATTACAACTTTGATTACTACCTATTGTCTAGATTATGTAGATAACTCATTCAATTTTTGACATGAAGTTACTTAAGTCTATTTTTCACATTTTCATTGCCACTTAGGGGTAGTGTTTGGCCCATCATGATCCTGCACACACCCAACTACTTCAAAAGATTTATCAAATAGCTCTTTAACTCATATCCTCATGTTGGATCTTAGCACCAACTATTTGGCTAGGGGATCAAGATTTTCAATAAAAACTCCCCCTGAGCTAGAGCTCCCAATTTACTTCTCGGAGGAAGTATCTGCACCACAGGCTGGTGCAAATCCATCCTTGACCTCATTTACATCCTTCTTAATCCAAATTTTGCTCGTTTCCTTCTTGGTTTCTACCAGATCAACCTTGTTCTTTCCTTTATCTTCCCTTTTCTTTGTTTTCCTCCTTTCTGTAGAATTATTTCTTTTCACATTCTTGCTTCAGCATAATTTTACAATGTGTCCAAGTTTATTGCAATTGTAGAAAACAAAATTCCTCTGTCCTTGGTTCCTTCCATTAATTGGATTAATTCTTGATCTGCATTGGTTGGCCATATGCCCAAATCTATTGCATGTAAAGTATTTTCCATTGAAAGATTGAGTATTCCTTCCATTGTTGAAACCATTCCTTATCTGGCTTCTACATTCATTTGCTCTATGACCAATTCTCTTGCAATTAAAACACTGACCGGAGAATGATGAAACATTTTGATTTATTCTGCTCCTACACTGAGTAGCTTTATGACCAAACTTATTGCAATTAAAATAATAGCCATTGAAAGATGGGTACCTTTGAGCATTTGGTTTCCTGAATGAAGGTCTTCTAGGTCTATTTCTCTAATTCCAAACTTGGTTACCTTTGACTCTCTTCATCTCAGTGTTAACTTGTCCTGATTTAGAACTTTCTCCTCTTTCAAAACCCAAACCTTTCTTGTCATCTGGACTTTTTTGACTGTCAATCAACTCATCAAGCTTTGCAAAGCTGATTTTGAACTTTTCCTTGCAACTATTAGCTATTTCCAAATCATGTTTCAGAATCACAACATCTTTTGCCATCTTTTCACATTCCTTAGACTTGCCTTTTACAACTTGATTTAAATGCTCCTTAACCTTTTTTTTCTTCAATTAGCATTGATAAACTATTCAGAGTTTCATTTGTTGCTTTCAACTGTTCACTTAGCTCCTTGTTCCTTTCATTGGATTTCTTGACTTTCTCCCTTAGCTTCAGGATGCATTCATCAGCTTCCCTGACATTTTCCTTTAGATCTCAGATATCTGCTTCATATTTATCAAGATCTTCAAGAGCAATTTTTAGTTCTTCATTGCTGACATATATGTAATCATCAATTGCAACACTACTTGGATGGATTGCTTCTAGAGGAGTAGGATATCTTCTGGTTGCGATGTGTTTATTTTCCTAGATCTTCCTTAAGTTGTTAGACGTCTTCCAAGGAACCTTGCTTTGATACCAATTGTTGAACACAAGGAATACTAAGAGGGGGACTGAATCAGTATTCTATAAAACCATTCCTTCACATGTTTTTTAATCCATTTACCAAAATCAATAACATGAAAACAAAATAAATATAGGAAGAGCAACCATAAAGTCATAACACATAAACATCAAAATTTTTATGTGGAAAACCTAAAAAGGGAAAAACCATGGTGATTGTTAGCTCACAATATATTATAATATCAAAATTAGATTACAAAAAGGCTCACTACCTTAGGGCTCACTACCCAAAATACTCACTTCAAAAGAAGGGACTCACTTCCAAAAGAAGAGGCTCACTGCCATAGAGAAAAGAAGATAGAGAAAAGGTGGCTCACTAATAAGAAAGAACTGTTACAAATGCATCTGTTGAATGCTAGAATACAGTTCCAATGATGGCTAAGAATAGAGTTTCAAAGCTCTTCATTCTGAATGCTCTATTTCTCTTCCATGTTCACATATACTTTGTTCTTCAGTCCTCTGCACTCTTACTACACTTTTTGCATCACAAAAATGGTGTTAGTGTTATTATATGGAGCCTAATCAAACTCAGAGGTTAAATTTACCCCACTTTTATCGGTGCAGTTTCCCCCCAAATTATTTAATGAGGTCAAGGGGCAGTGCCCCTTGTGGGGTTTGGGGGCAGTGCCCCCAAGATAGGGTCAAGGGTCAATGATTTTTTATTATTTTATTAAGGCGTCGAGAGTTATTTTTCTATTGGCCAACATTAAAAAAACCCTATTTTTTGTAATCGACATAAGGCTTGATAAAAGCAGCTAAGGGTTAGGGTTTCTATTGATGTATTGTAGAATTTTGTAATGGTATTGAGTTGCAAAGATTGCTGGTTGTAATCAGTTTGATTTACTAGATAATAATATTGGACTCTCTATTGGTGGATGTAGCCCGAGTTTGGGTGAACCACATTAAAATTTGTCTCTCGATGTTATTATTTCTATGTATTTTCATTCCTCTATTTAATCTTTATTTACATTTAATTGATATCTTATGTTGGCTAACCCTAACAAATGGTATCAGAGCCATGTTTGATTATCATCTGTAGGAAGGTCTCATGGTTGAGTGGGAGCAATGGCGGACGAGGGTAAATTGAAGGTAGATAAATTCAATGGGAAAAACTATCAGTTATGGAAGCTGCAAATGGAGGATTATCTCTATTAGATGGATTTATGGAGGCTATTGGAAGGAATAGCCAAGAAACTAGTAGCAATGACTGATGAGGATTGGAATCTTCTAGATAGAAAGGCATTAGGATCCATTCGGTTGTGCCTAGCACCATCTGTGGCATTCAATATAACAAAAGCAACGACAACAAGTGACCTAATGAAAGTTTTAGCTAAATTGTATGAAAAACCCTCAGCCTCAAATAAGGTATTTCTCATGAAGCGTTTGTTTAATCTGAAAATGATTGAAGGTGGATCTGTGACAGATCATTTAAATGAGTTTAATATGATTACTAGTCAATTAACTTCAGTAAATGTGAAATTTGATGAAGAGGTGAGGGCTCTCTTGATATTATGTTCTTTGTTAGAAAGATGGAATAGCTTGGTAATGGTTGTAAGTAACTTTGTCTTTGGTTCAAAAACTTTAAAATTTGATGTGTTGTTGGTGTTATCCTTAGCGAGGAAATGCGACAGAAAAGCTAAGGAGGGTCCACATCAGGTAGTTTTTTGAATGCAGAAAGTAGGGGCAGATCAAAGGAGAGAGGAAAAGGTTCTGGAGGTCATGGGAAGTCATGAGGAAAATCAAAGGACAAGAGATCCCAATCTAGAGGACAGAAGGATTGTTAGTACTATGAGAAACCAGGTCATCTAAAGAAAGATTGTTGGTCTCAGAAGAATAAAGGAGACAAACAAGAAGGCAATAAGGAGGCAAATGTGGTAAGTAATAAATCTGAAGATGATGTTTTGATTCTTCCCCTAGATAATGCTAATGATTCATGGGTTTAAGATTCAGGGGCCTCATTTTATGCTACACCCCATAGAAGTTATTTTCTTGATTATGTCCAAGGGGATTTTGGGTTGGTTTATTTGGGAGATAACAAACCTTGTCAGATTGTTGGAAAGGGAAGAATCAAGATTAAGTTACAGAATGGGAATCATTGGCTACTACAAGAGGTAAGGCACAGTCTAAGGCTAAGTAGGAATTTAATTTTAGCAGGGCAGCTAGTTGATGAAGGTTGCATTGTTACATTTACTGATAAAAATTGGAAGGTTTTAAGAGGTACCTTAATGGTAGAAAAAGGTGTGAAAGTAGGCACCTTATATATTTGTACAAGTCATACTATTCCTTCTACTTTAGCTATTGCAAAGAAAAAATAAACAGGTTCAGGAACAGTTGCTGCAGGTTTGCATGAAGAGACTAAAACAATTGCTGTAGGTTCTGAGACAACACTGTGGCATAACAAACTTGGGCATATGAGTGAAAAAGGTATGAAGGTACTTCATTCTAAGAAAATTTTACTAGGTCTAAAATGTATTAATATAGATTTATGTGAAAGTTGTGTGTATGACAAACAAAAGAAAGTTAGTTTTCTCAAGGATAGGAATCAAAAGAAAGCTGAAAAGTTTGAACTTGTGCATACAAATGTATGGGGATCAGCCTAGGTATCTTCTCTCTATGGCTCTCAGTATTAGGTTGCATTCATAGATGATGCAACTAGGAAGGTCTGGATTTATTTCCTTAGGCAGAAATATAATATATTTGAAACATTTAAGAAATGGAGAAGATTGGTATTGAATGAGATGAGTAAAAGATTAAAATGTCTCAGATCTGATAATGGTGGCAAGTATTGTAGTAAGGAATTTGAGGATTATTGTTCCTTTAATAGAATTCATAGGCAGAAAATGGTTCCAGGGACTCCAGAAGAAAACGGAGTGGCTGAACACATGAATAGGACAATAATGGAGTGTGCAAAGAGCATGTGATTGCATGCTAGGCTATGTTTAAACATGTGGGTAGATGTTGTCAATACCGTTGTATATTTAGTTAATAGAGGTCATTCAATTCCTTTGGGTTGTGGTATTCTAGAGGAAGCATGGACAGGTAAGAAGGTGAGTTATTCTTTTCTCAAAACCTTCAGATGTGAAGCATTTACAGATGTAGATTCTAAAAATAGAACCAAGCTAGATGCAAAATCAAAAAAGTGTATCTTCATTGGATATGGCATTGATGAATTTATTTATAGGCTTTGGGATGTTGAAAATATAAAAATTGTGAGAAGCGGGGATGTTGTATTCAATGAGAAGGTGTTGTACAAAGATCAGTTGCAGTAGCATGAGAAGAAAGAAAAGGATTATATGGTGTTGGATGATACTCTGGATAATGATGTTCCAGTGGTTCCTCATGCTCTATAATAGCAACAAGAAACACCACAAACTCTGGTAAATGTTAGACAGTCAAGAAGGCTAAGTAGACCTCCTGAAAGGTTTTCTCCCTCTTTGTATTCTATTTTGTTAACAGATGCTAGTGAACTGAAAGGGTATGATGAAGCTATGCAGGTGGATACAAAGGTTCAATGGGAGCTTGCAATGAAATAAGAAATGGACTCCTTGCTGGAAAATTAGACTTGGGAATTATGTAAGTTATCTATAGGTAAAAAGGTTTTACCAAACAAATGGGTTTATAGACTAAAAAAGGAAGATGGAGGTAAGAAAAGATTTAAATCCATGTTAGTTGTAAAAGGATTTGCATAGAAAAAAGGTATTGATTTTGATGAGATATTTTCTCCGGTTGTCAAGATGACTTCTATTCGTACTATTTTAAGTATTGTGGCTACTGAAGATTTGCATTTGGAAAAGCTAGATGTGAAAACTATCTTTCTCCATGGTGATTTGGAGGAGGATATCTATATGGAACAACCATAGGGACTTGAGGTCAAAGGTAAGGAGAAACTAATGTACAGATTGAAGAAGAGTTTATATGGCTTGAAACAAGCACCTCGGCAATGGTATTTGAAATTTGATAGTTTTATGGCTGAGCAAGGCTACAACCAGTGTAATTCTAACCATTGTGTTTATTTTAAGAGATTGGATAATGGCAGCTACATTATTTTATTTTTTATATGTTGATGACATGCTTGTAGCAGGGTCTAACATGGATCACATAAGAGAGTTAAAACAATAGTTAGCACAATTATTTGCTATGAAGGATTTGGGGCCAGCAAAATAAATTAGGTTGGTCTGAAAAATTACATAGATAGGAAGAATAGAAAATTGACTCTATCTCAGGCTAATTATGTTGAAAGATGTTGCAGAGATTCCATATGGAGAATGCAAAAGCTGTCAGCACACCTTTGCCTAGTCATTTAAAATTGACTAAGGAGATGTGTCCTAAGACACAAGAGGAGGAAGAAAAAATATCCAAGGTACCATATGCTTTAGTTGTAGGAAGTTTAATGTATGCCATGGTATGCACGAGACCAGATATTGCACATGTTGTAGGAGTCATAAGCATGTATATGAGTCATCCCAGGTTGGAGCATTAGAATGCGGTAAACTAGATTCTCAAATATTTGAAAGGTACATCCAATAAACACTTATGTTTTGGGGGCTCTAATACTGATTTAGCAGGTTATGTAGACTCAGATTTGGTAGGAGATATTGATACCAGACAGAGTACTACAGGTTATGTCTTTACTATAGTTGGGACAACAGTGACTTGGATCTCTAGGTTGCAAAAGGTGGTTGCTTTATCCACCACAAAGGCAGAGTATGTAGCTACAATAGAGGCAAGCAAGTAGATACGGTTTCAATCTTTTATGAAAGAATTGGGCAAACAATAGGCTAACAGTTCTTTGTATACACACAGTCAAAGTGCCATACATCTTGCAAAGAATTATGCCTTGCATTCAAAGACCAAACACATACAGCTTAGGTATCACTTCATCCAGTCAGTGTTAGATGATGGATAGTTAAGGCTGGAAAAGATACATACAGATGAAAATATAGCAGATCTGTTTACAAAGATAGTGACAAGGGATAAGTAGAGCTCCTCTTCAGCTTCAGTTGGTCTTCAAGACTAAAAATAAAAAAAATTAGAACAGAGTCCAAGGTGCTTATTTCCAGTGGGAGCTATAGGGTCAACAGTGTTATGATTAGTCTCCAAGTGGGAGATGATATGGTGTGGAGTCTGATCAGTCTCCAAGTGGGAGATTGTTGTTATATGGAGCCTAATCAGACTCAGAGGTTAAATTTACCCCACTTTTATCACCACAGTTTCCCCCCAAATTATTTAACAGGGTCAAGGGGCAGCGCCCCTAGCACACTCCCTATCGTGATATAGGGCGAGGTTGAGGGGCAGCACCCCCGCGGGGGCTCAAGGGCAGCGCCCCCGAAACCTCCAATGATTTTTATTATTTTATTAAAGTGTCGGGAGTTATTTTTATATTGGCCAACATAAAAAACCCTATTTTTTGTAACTGACATAAGGCTTGATAAAAGCGGCTAAGGGTTAGGGTTTCTATTGATGTATTGTAGCATTTTGCAATAGTATTGAGTTGCAAGGATTGCTGGTTGTAATCAGTTTGATTTACTAGATAATAATATTGGACCCTCTGTTGGTGGATGTTGTTGGGAATTAAGGTGTCTCAACCTTGCTAATTCTCTACATTTGTAATGTTTGTATTTATTATTTAATTGCCTATGTTGTAAATATTTGGAAATTCCATATTGTCATGTTGTGGGATGTGGCACGGTGATGTGTCAATCCTACATGGAATACGACAACTTGTTATTTTGTCCTCACATGAGGAGATAGGCATCCCACTTAGTGGTAGGAATATTCTGCCATGTGTCGACATCCTCCATGTTGTGTAAGGAATGTTTGACCTAAACAGTTATGACAGATTCCTATGACGAATCTATGACATGTAAGAGTCATAAATAGAAGGTTGTAAGATAGGTGATGACATGTGTCATGAAGCATCTTTGAATAAGGCATATTTGGGCACCCCAAGGTGGAATATGACATGTTGTAAGAGAATATACTATTTATAGCATGTGCATGACAGATTCTATGACGGTCGTAAGTGTCGTAAGAGCATCTATCATAGCCCGTTTTGGAAATAGGTGACCCCTTTGGGATGGGAGCTATGGACAAGTGTCAAAAACATTCTACAATGTTGACCAAGCATCCTTGGGCATGGGTTTTGGTCCATGAAGCCATGTTGGATGCCCATTCCAAGAAAGGTCCAATATTGCCTTGTATTTCATATTTAAATAGGTGCTTGGAGATGGAGTTTGTATCACAGGCTTACAGGTACTATTATGCTTCCAGATTGACTCCAGACATGAATGTTGAAGACCATTGAAGCTTGTATTGCAAGTGTATTGTAAACATTCTTTCAGATTTGTTAATACATTGTGTAGGTTTCTGAGTATGGGGTTTTTCACCCGATAAGGGTTTTCCACACTGTAAATCTGTCTCTCTTCTTCTGTCTACTTTCTAGCTCTTGTGTTTTGCTGCAATATCTCATGTTAATGGTTTAACATTTCTGTAATAGTTAGGATAAATTTGAATTTGCATAGCCCTCTCCTCAATAGATTAGTGTAGGAAGTGATTCCCGCATACCTAGCTTCCTTTCAGTTGGTATCAGAGCTTGATCACCTTTGGTTCTAGTTGTTAGGTAGGGGTTTTTTGAGCTAATATTAGGTTGAGTGGGAGTCTGTATAGAGCATTCTATATCTTATTGCAACAAGGAGATGGCAGGCACATTAGGAAGGTTTGAAGTAGAGAAGTTTAATGACAGTAATTTTGAGCTATGGAAGCTCAAGATGGAAGACATGTTAGTTGACCGAGACCTTTGGGATAGTGTGAATGGAACTAAACCAATTGTCACAAGATGACTGGGATCTCAAGGATCAGAAGGCTAAGGGTCTCATAAGACTTAGTCTTGCCGATTTTGTGTTGTTAAATGTCCATGAGGAGACTACTGTAAAACTCCTTTGGAAGAAGTTGGGGGATGTGTATCAATCCAAATCCCTAGTTAATAAACTTTTTCTAAGAAAGAAGTTGTATTCTCTTCGAATGGAGGATAGAGGATCCATTGCTGAACATATGAATGCTTTCAACATGTTGGTTGCACAATTGACATCTATTGGTGTAAAGATGGAGGAGGAGGATCGGTGTATGACCCCGCTTTGTTCTCTATCGGACTCATGGGATCATCTTGTCATGGCAATCGGAAGCACCACATCTACATTCAAAATGGAAGAGGTGGTTTCTTCGCTGTTGTCTGAAGAGATGCGGAGAAAGTCTTCTGCGGTAGCCAAAGAGGCCCTTGTAGTTCGTGGAAGACCCAAGGAGAAAGGGAAGAAGGACAAGAAAGTTGAGAAGGGTAGATCCAAATCCCATGGGAGATCCAAATCTCCTGGAAAGTCCAAGGCTCTTTGTTGGAACTATAGCAAGATCGAGCATTTCTGAAAGGAATGCAAAGAGGAGAAGAAGAAAAAGAAGAAAGCTCCTGATTTAGATTCCAACAAATCATAAGATGACGGTGATACTTTCATCGCAGCCCTGGCAACCCATGCATCTGATGATGTGTGGCTAATCGACTCTGGTGCATCATTCCACATGACCTCACATCGAGACTAGTTCACTAAGTATGAGGAGTTTGATGGTGGAAAGGTGTATCTGGGTGATGACTCTCATCTAAAAATCGTTGGTCGTGGAAGAGTCTCTATCCGATTCCCTTATGGTCAAGTGAAGGGGATCTCTGCGGTTATGCACATCCTAGGATTAGCATGGAACCTACTTTCTGTAAGTAGTTTGAATGATGCAGGTGTGCAGGTTGTCTTTTCGAAACAAGGATGCAAGATGACTAGAGGATCTATGGTGCTTGCTAAGGGTACTCGGAGAGGTACTTTGTTTTAGCTAGAAGCATGCATTTCACAATGCAATAATTATTCTGACTCAAGGAAGAGGGCAGCAGTCACTTCATCCCCACCATCTGAACAAGAAGTGAAGAAATCTATTGTTTCTAATCTTGATGGTTGTAATCATGCATTAGAAGTTAAACTTCTTGCATAAAAGACAATGTTATGGCATAAGAGATTTGGCCACATTGGTGAGAAGGGTATGCGTACCCTGAAAAATAAGAACCTCATTGAGGGGTTAGATGATTGTAATCTTGAGTTCAACTTTTGTGAACATTGCATTTATGGAAAACAAAACCGTGTTCAATTTTACTTGAGTTCTCATAAGTCTTCTGGTGTGTTGGACCTTATTCATTCTGATGTGTTTGGTCATGTTAATGTTCCTTCGTTATCAAAATTTGTATATTTTGTATCTTTTATAGATGATTACAGTAGAAGGACATAGATTTATTTTCTCAGAAGAAAATCTGAAGTCTAGCAAGTTTAAGGAGTTTAAAGCCTTTGCTGAAAATCAGATTGGTAAAAAGATTAAATGTTTGAGAACTGACAATGGTGGTGAGTTCTGTTCTATAGAATTTGATAAGTATTGCAAGGAACTTGGGATTGAAAGGCATAAGACAACTCCATACACCCCGCAGCAAAATGGAGTTACATAGAGGATGAACAGGACACTGATGGAGAAGGCTAGAAGTATGCTTAGTGGAGCTGGTCTAGAACAAAAGTTTTGGGCTAAAGCTATTGCCATTACTTGCTATCTGGTAAACAGATCTCTTACATCATCTCTTGTTGGAAAGACACCCATGGAGGTGTGGTCTAGCAGAAAGCCTTTAGTAAGGCATCTTTGTGTTTTTGGTTGTGAGGCATATGCACATGTGCCTAGGGAGAAGCGGTCAAAGTTGGAGAACAAAGCTGTTAAGTGTATCTTCATCGGCTATGGTGTTGGTGTGAAATGATACAAGCTTTGGGACCCCGTGGCTGAAAAAGTGTTGTATAGCAGAAGTGTCATCTTCAAAGAGCTTACACCTTCTTCCATTGTTTTGCAGCTAGAAGAAAAAGAAAAGAAAGAGGATGTTGTTCAGTTTCCTCTCACCCATGAGAAAACTGAACATAAAGACAATGTTGGACCTAATGATGAGGAGACTTCTAGCAGCTCTGAAAGCTCAGATGAAGAAGCTGAATCTCAACCTTAGCTCTTGAGGAGGTCTACACAAATAAGAAAGTAACCTGAAAGGTTCGGTTTTACATTGCTTGATTATAGTTGTGCTTATGCTTTGCTTACTAACAGTGATGAACCTAGAACTATATTAGAGGCTTTGCATATGAAGGATGCAGGTTCCTGGAAGGAGGCCATGGAGGAAGAAATGGCTTCTTTGGAAAAGAATCAAACTTGGGACTTGTTGCTTTTGCCTCTTGGATGGAAACCCATTGGATGCAAATGGGTGTTGAAGAAGAAAATTGGTGTAGATGGCAGTCTTGAGAAGTATAAGGCCAGATTGGTTGTGAAGGGGTATTCACAAGTGGAGGGTATAGATTATGGTGAGATCTTCTCTCCCATTGCAAAGCTAACATCCATTTGATTCCTGTTGTCACTCACAGCAGCTTATGACTTGGAGGTAGAATAGATGGATGTGAAGACAACTTTCCTTCATGGTGACTTGGAGGAATAAATCTACATGTCATAGCTAGAGCATTACATGGTGAAAGGTAAAGAAATTTTGGTTTGCAAACTTAAAAAGTCTTTGTATGGTTTGAAGCAATCCCCTAGGAGATGGTACTTGAAGTTTGATGCCTTTGTGTTGTCAATTGGATTTGTGAGATCGAAATCAGATCACTATGTGTATTATAAATTTGATGGTGATCATATTCTCATTGTTACACTGTATGTTGATGATATGTTGCTCATTGGGAAGGGTAAGAATATGATTTCTAATTTTAAATCTCAATTGTCAGCACAGTTTGAAATGAAAGATTTAGGGGCAGATAGGTACATTCTAGGAATGGAAATCAGAAGAGACAGAACCAACAGAAAACTTTGGTTAAGCCAGAGTAAGTATGTGAAGACCATGTTGGACAGATTCAGCCTGGCAGATTGTAGACCATTGTGTGTTCTCGTTTCTTTGGGGACAAAGTTGTCTGTTGAGGATTGTCCAAAATCTCCTAGTGAGGTGGAGGACATGAGCAGAGTACCTTATGCTAGTGTTGTTGGCAGTTTGATGTATGCTATAGTCTGTACAAGACCAGACATTGCCCAAGCAGTGGGAGTCCTTAGTCAATTTATGGCTAATCCTGGACGAGTTCATTGGGATGCAGTTAAGCGAGTGTTCAGATATTTGAGGGGTGCTTTTGAGTATTCCATTTGCTATCATGGTAATATTTTATGATCTCCGCATTCTTTTGATATTCATGGATTTGTGGATTCAGATTGGGCAGGTGACATTGACAGCATGAGATCCACCAGTGCTTATGTTTTTACACTATTTGGTGGTGCTATTAGTTGGATGAGTAAGCGATAACCTATTGTTTCTTTGTCCACAATAGAAGCTGAGTACATGGCAACAACTCATGCTTGTAAGGAAGCCATTTGTCTTAAGAGATTGTGTTTCGATATTGGTGTTGATGCAGGTCAGATCACGATCAGTTGTGACAGTCAGAGTGCAATTTGTCTTGCAAAGAATCTAACTTTCCATGCTAGAACCAAGCACATTGATGTTCAGTTTCACTTCGTGAGAGACATGGTTGATGATGGAAAGGTAAATTTGGAGAAGGTAGATACTTTAAAGAATGTTATAGATGCATTGATGAAACCAGTGAGCACAGAGAAGTTCAGATGGTGTTCAGAGTCTATGGGCCTCTCGGCCTATATCAGTTAAATCCTATTTTTCTATTGGCTCTTACAAGGTGTTCGACAAGTGGGAGAATGTTGGGAATTAAGGTGTCTCAACCTTGATAATTCTCTACATTTGTAATGTTTGTATTTATTATTTAATTGCCTATGTTGTAAATATTTGGAAATTCCATATTGTCATGTTGTGGGATGTGGCACGGTGATGTGTCAATCCTACATGGAATATGAAAACTTGTTATTTTGTCCTCACATGAGGAGATATGTGTCCCACTTAGTGGTAGAAATATTCTTCCATGTGTCGGCATCCTCCATGTTGTGTATGGAATGTTTGACCAAAACGGTTATGACAGATTCCTATGACGAATCTATGACATGTAAGAGTCAGAAATAGAAGGTTGTAACACAGGTGATGACATGTGTCATGAAGTGTCTTTGAATAAGGCATATTTGGGTGCCCCAAGGTGAAATATGACATGTTGTAAGAGAATATGCTATTTATAACATGTCTATGACATATTTTCTTATAGTTGTAAGTTGTAACTGCTATGACAGATTCTATGACGGTCATAAGTGTTGTAAGAGCATCTGTCATAGCCCATTTTGGAAATAGGTGACCCCTTTGGGATGGGAGGTATGGACAAGTGTTAGGCACATTCTACAATGTTGACCAAGTGTCCTTGGGCGTGGGTTTTGGTCCATGAAGCCATGTTGGACGGCCATTCCAAGAAAGGTTCAATATTGCCTTGTATTTCCTATTTAAACAGGTTCTTGGAGATGGAGTTTGTATCACAGGTTTACAGGTACTATTATGCTGCTAGATTGACTCTAGACACGAGTGTCGAAGACCATTGAAGCTTGCATTGCAAGTGTATTGTAAACATTCTTTCAAATTTGTTAATACTTTATGTAGGTTTCTGAGTGTGGGGTTTTTCACCCAATAAGGGTTTTCCCCACTGTAAATCTTTGTCTCTCTTCTTCTGTCTACTTTCTGGCTCTTGTGTTTTGCTACAATATCTCATGTTAATGGTTTAACATTACTGTAATAGGATAAATTTGAACTTGCATAGCCCTCTCCTCAATAGATTAGTGTAGGAAGCGATTTCCGCATACCTAGCTTCCTTTCAGATGTAGCCCAAGTTTGGGTGAACCATGTTAAAACTTGTCTCTCACTGTTATTATTTCTATATTTTTTCATTCCTCTATTTAATCTTTATTTGAATTTAATTGATGTCTTCTGTTGGCTAACCCTAATAGTTAGATCACACATATATGAATTCCATAAGTTGTTGCATCCCTTAACATCAAAGCCCATCAAGTATTTATATTTGCAACAAGATCTAACTCAAAACTAGGTCAGCTAGCCAAAGATGGAATGTGTACACAAAAAATTATACTTTGTTAGCTTGAATTCTTTTCATAGGAAGTAATGTGGACTAATGCAATCCTTTAAGAACCTTCATATAGGTGTTGAGCTATTATAGAACCACTTAGAATGATGATCCAAACAATATATCTTTATCACATATCGATTCAACTTGTAAGTTGGCTTCATCCTTAAGTATACACTTTACCACAATTCCTAATGCAAACCATATGGGACTCTAAAAATCATATCAAACACTCATTATGCATCACCCAACATACCTTCAGAACCACAAGTCATAATATTCTTATGTGGTAGGATGTAGATCTCTGAACTACTGACTCTGTCACTGTGAAACACTGTCAAACTAAGTGCCGATACTTAAGAGCTTGTAGATATCCGTTGAACCTCAGACTTAAAAAATCTGGAATTAGATACTCCTAATATGTGTTTACAACATCTTCAAACCATAAATTGAAATAACCAATCGCAGAGGAATGCAAACCGAAATACTTAGGTGTTCTGCACTATTTGTGACTAAACTCAGATAATCTAGACTTAAGTAATTCAAGGTATAACTTTCGGAGATTCTAGGACATGAAACTTGGAACATAGCATCATTAGACAACCATGTACAACATACTAGAACCGCATGCCAAAATTTTCATCTACGGAGGAGTACCAACTGGATCTCTGTCACCAACTCAGTAAGCTACCAACACTTAGTCAACTTGACTAAGTCATTCTTTCCGGACCAAAAAGACTATACAAAACTTGTCTCCAGACCTATCCCCAATCATATCTAATTGTTGCCATCAATGACAACATCAAATCATAGTCATATCATAAGTGTCTCTTAACCATGTTGCCAACATGACTAATGTAATATTTAATTGGGTGGTAATTGAATTGAAGTATTCGTAGAAATCACCAACTTGTGTAAAGAAAGTCCAATGAAGGAATCCATTGGTGTTTTCTATTCCATACATAACATAAACACAATAGTAGATCACAACACATACTTTTTCTTGTACAAATTTGTATAGAAAATAAAGCTTCTATGCAGAAAAATCAGTCTATACACACATGTTGAATTTCAACTTAATTTATTTATATTTTAGTACAAATCTTGTAAGCATGTATGTGATGTGCAATAGTATGGTAGAAGCATGCCAACTATTTGGTGAATCATTTTACATTTCCTTATGTACTCAATGCATTATTTTAGTACTCTATTTTCTCTTGAATGTTTTGGTGTTGTGAGTGCTTTCAGGATGGATCTTACATCCTATCTAATTTGGAGGACTAATTAGTTTGACCCTCCTTAAAAGAAAATAATATTTTCATACATTGTAGGGTGCAATAAGATATGCAAATACCTATGCCTCATGAGTACAGGAATTGTAAGGTGCAGTAAGATATGCAATATTTGTTGATGTAATATTTTCCGGGTCATTCCTAAAATTACATTAGTTTTCTATGCATACCCGAGACTATATTAGAAATTAATTATTGTTCATAATATTATTGAACCTTTCTTAGAAGCATAATTTGCATTGGTATTCTATTAACTATTTATTTTGTTACAAATGTATTTTTAATTCTTCCTTACAGAGGCAAGATGGACTTTTCTAATCATATTGTTATTGCATTTCATCCTTCCCATAACTTGAAAAACAAAAAGTTTAAAAGATTCTTGACTATATTTAAAGACTACTTTACTACTAATGATTATATGTTTTAATAGTACTTTGAAAATCTCCCAATGGTTATATTTTAATACTACTTTCCTCCCCTACAAATACCCTATTGGCAAACCGTTGCATATATATTGTGCAACTCCTAGTTAAAAACATGCTATGTTAACAATGATTCAAAAACTCATTACAAATGATTCATCCCAATCTGCACAAAGGCCCATAAAATGTCTGACCATTTCCCCAATTCCTCCTATGCAATAGACATGGGAATCCAAAATGGTGCCAGTGATTTTCCCTATAGTTAAAGCCCAACCATTTCAGTTTGTTCACTAGATGGCCAGTTGATACACCTTAGACTTGCGAATATCGGTATATGATCCTATGATTAAGATCAAGAAATGTGGATTATAACCAATTATTACGTGGATAAGTAAAACAAAGAGTGGATTAAAATAAAAAAGAAAACTAAAACCCTCCGAATAAAGGATGAAACCCACGCTTTAACCTACGTTTAAAGTTATTAACATGCGGATATAAAATTAATGGTTCAAAAATAATTTGAAGACCTTGAGACTGCTCCTGAAGTCCTTGGACTGTATAGTCCGTATAGATCCGTATGGTACAAGTCCGTAAAAGTAATGACTCCTTAAAATATTCAAAAAAATTTACCTTCAAAATATGTCATGTTTTATATGAATCCTGAGGTTTTTGGGCTGTCCGAGTCCTTTTTGTTGTAGGATGCTCCCAATGAAATCTCACCCCTAGATCTCCTCCAAAAAAAAGTGAAAACCTGCAAGATGAAGTTAACAGAAACCTACAAAATTAAGATTAACCAAGGGACAAGGTCCCATGGGGCATGTAAAAATATGTATACTAAAATATGAAATAAAATAAGGAAAGTAAAACATCAAATCAAAGATTATATTTCTTATCTAACAACAACTCTGATTAAATAGAGGGTTAGCAAAATCAAAGGAAAACATATAAAGGTCTCACCAAATACTAGCCTTGTTGCACCAAGAATTGGTGGTTGTGTTCCAATGAATATTTTTAGTTGAGATTTGATTGTTGGTTGTTCACTTGGACAACATGACATTACATTCCAATGCCCCTTTGCAAATAGTTTGATTGAGAGTTGATTTATATATTTTTAGATTCAATATGATGGAGGGTTGAGATTTGATTGGAAATGGATGGCTACGATTGAATGAGACAAATTAGGGAAAGATTAGAATCTTCTAGGGCATTCTATAAGGATGTATGGTTGAAATTAAACATGAATGGATGGATATGATTGAGTGAGAAGAATTAGAGCAAGGATGTAAGCTTCTAGGGCTTATCCTTATGTGAATGGCTCCAATCAAAAAATGTACACAATAGATAATGGAGATATAAAGTTAGTTTGACTTTTATGGGAGTATCTAGTTTCAATGTGTCTAAATAACTCTTAACTAATCATGTGACCTTTTTTGAATTTTAAATTTATTTATTTGTGGAAAATGAATAAAGATAAAATTAATTATAAAAAATGGGATTTAAAATTTTTAGATTAATTAATCAAATAATCTCATGGAAAAAATTTAATATACAAAGTTTCAAGGATGTCTTGAATGGATGTGACATCTTTATCTAGTTGAGCTTATGTTCCACGGTTCTGCACATGACCCGCATTTTGCAGACATATTTCATATCATATAGATATTCGGAAATTGCGCAGATTATTCCCTCCTGAAAGAAAATCAGTTTTTATCTCCGTTATCGAAGGAATTTAAGTCGATTAATTTATTCTGAAGTCACACTCCTTTCGACCACACTCAGTTTCACATTGTAACTGGGTAATTTTGACACTTGAAATGCTTGTCAATCTTACCCATGTGTATGTTCGTTTAGACAGACTTCAAGTCCTGAGTAGATAGACGTCAAAGTGATGAGATATGACCCGCAACTTTGTCATCTGGTTTATAAATTACTTTCGACCATCAAACATGAACTTTTATATTCTCTCATGGAATTCCCCATAAAGCTTAGAAATCTATGTTCCCGTGTTCTTCCTAAATTTTCTCACCAATACTAGAGATAATTGAGAAGTCATTTTGCATTCACATGGATCCCATCATTCCCATGCTCTGCCTATTTCTTTCTTATTAATATTTGTCACGAAATTTTAAAATTTTGAGGATAAAATTAGACTTAATGATATTTAAATTCAAAATTATCTAAACTGGTTTCTTTTTTATGTTGGAGCCACTATAAATAAAGACATGGTTTTTATTATTATAAATAAATAAAATAAATTTCTTTATTGAGATTAGGTTTAATGAATATAATATTTTATATAATTTAATTCATTTAATTTAGAATTGTGATATATTATATAATACAAATTAAGAAAATAAAAAATTAATTGGTGGTAAGTAAATAGGTGTCCATTATTTTGATTGTAATTTTTAAAATTTAATTTAGAATCACTTCTTAAATATACTAGAAAGAGAATGATGTAATCTAAATTGGGTCATTCTTACAATTTAGATAGATCATATCTCTTAGTGCATAAATGAACCATATCAAATGCTCTAATAATAATCTTTGATGTTCTAAATGAATTAGGCCTTAGCATGTAATCTTAAATATGTTGCACTTTAGCCAATTAATAATAACTAGTGAAGGAAGGGGAGCCCTTGGGGGTAAACCAAATTGTCAAGCCATTGAACAACATGAATGATGGTCACAAGTTCGATTCCCTTGGATTTACCCCTACATAGGTAAAGGGTAGCTCATGTAGACGGAGGTTATAGTGGTGCATGTTAGGATTTCATTTTGCGGATCCCACCAGGTATTGATTCCTCTATTAAAATTTTAAAAAACTAGTGAAGAAGGGAAGCATGGACCCAAATTAAGAAATTCAACTTTAAAAGTTTAGGGTTCAAATTTGCAATTATAAAAATGTTGTGAGTGAATTTTGCACTCACGAATCTAAACTGAGTTAATAATAATGGAGATGCAAATTCATTTCTAATGATGGAGATGCAAATTCAAATCTAAATCTTGGGGATAAATGATGATGAGAATATGTGAAGATTATATTATTGGCAAACTTCCATGTAAAATACACCATCTTACACACTAGTCAATGCATAAAGAACAACCTAATTAATGTGATAAAAAGAAAGTCAAAAGGGCATGAGCATACAATTTTCACCATTACAATAATTGACATCATACAATGGATGTGTAACCTTGATGAGTATTTTATAATGTAGTTTTTTTTTGTTTTATTGCATGGACCATATCCTTGTGCATAATAATACCTACATATAAAAATGTTTGGAATGAGGATTTTGGTCTGGGTGAAATAAAATATAAGGAAAATAAGTGTTTCCTTTTATTCTTCTACACTAATCTTGATCCAATCAAATGATCAAAGTTAATTAAAAACAAATTAGATCTAGAAAATGGCTATAATAATTAGATAGTTATTCTTATTTGATTTGGCTTTATATAGGGTTGACCATTCTTATTAACTAGATTAAATGTTATGATAGAAGTGTAGTGAACTCTTCACAATACTTGGATTTTAACACAGTAAAATCCCATGGAGCATAGAACACTAGGATTGTTATTATTTGTAGTGACCTTCTCTTAATATTAATGTAATAATCCCTACAATATGAGGAATATGGGGTAAGTGATATAATAAGGAGAATTTTTAGGTTAGCAGGTTATTTAATCTCATTCATCAAGTTTTCCTATTGGATCCATGATTCAAATTACCTCTCCCCTTTTGGTAAACTATAAATATAGGTTATTCCCTCTTTGTAAAGGATTGTTGGGTCCGTTAGTCAATATATTGTCTTTATTTCTATTGCTTAAACATGAATCACCTTAGAAAGTGTATGATGTCTTCCTTTTTGTTTTTGATGGTTGTCTACTCATGGTCCTTAAGTGAAAGTAGGTTCAACCAAATTCAACCTTAGTCATTACTCCTAAGATAAATAGATAGTTAAGTGTTATAGGGGAGATCCAATTGATTTTTTATTTAGGTGTATCACCTCCTTTTCTTTTTTGTTTATCTACACATTTTGCCTCCTTTTATCCCTTTTCCTACATGCTTTAGATTAGATAGGAGTTGACCTTCTCTAAAGGTTACTCACACATTTAGAGTTGTGGATATAGGCATCTAACATTACTACTCAAAAATTGACATATTTAACCCTTTGATGGGCATGTAATTGTGAAGCATCAATAATTTTCTACACACCTAGTGGGACTTTATTGTTGAAAATCTCACAATTTTTTTTTTGGTGTTGATGTGTGTTTGAACAACTACTAGATCTTGAGATGTAAGAAAGAAAGGTTGACTTGGAGGAGGCACCTCATAGATAGCTCCCCTAGGATGTCGAAAGATTACATAAGTAGTCACTTGATTATTGATTTATAGACTAGGTGTAGGGACTGGATTCTAAATAGGTGTACATGATGTAGTTAGGAACTCTTGGTGTACCCAAGGATACTAAAGGTCCAAATCTAGACTGGCCCATTTGCATATTAACTTTGACTATTTTAGCATATACAACAACTAGGGTTGTTACAACTGGGGTTAGCCTTTTGACAAACATGGAAGTAAATGCATCTAAGGATGACAAGTATACATCAATAGCTACATCTTGAGAAAGGATATATGGATCTTTAAACTGAGAATATTCCTTTCAAAA
Source organism: Cunninghamia lanceolata (assembly GCA_027924645.1). Lineage (NCBI taxonomy): Eukaryota > Viridiplantae > Streptophyta > Pinopsida > Cupressales > Cupressaceae > Cunninghamia > Cunninghamia lanceolata. The sequence goes on along the minus strand of BSBN01001427.1, from coordinate 1,356,988 downwards.
TTTGTTATTGAAGGTATTTATCAACTTATTTTCTCATCTCTTTATATCAGCAAACTGATGATACAGAGTCGTAGCTTCAACTAGAACCCTAAATCTAGAGAGGAAAGTTTTTCCTAGATGGGCCCATGAAGTGATGGAGCTTACAAGAAGGTTGATATACTAGTTGTATGTTTTTGGGAAATAAGGTGTCTCAACCTTTGCAATTTCCTAGCATTATTTATTTATTTGTATATTTATTTATTACCTAATGTTGTAATTACTTGCACATTCAGTTTGGTCACATAGTTGAGGTGGCATGGTGACATGTCATCTTACTTGGAATGTGACTTTAATGGTCAAGTCAAACCTACATGGATTTGGGTGTCCCATTTGAGGTGGTACTAATATGCCATGTGTCAGCATCTTATTGTGTGTGGAAGACAATATTCCATATGACAGAATCTATGACGCGTAAGAGCCAAGTTTGGAAATTCCTATGATGAGTGATGACAAGTGTCGTTGAGTATCTTTGCATGAGGGAACAATATCTTTAGGCATCCAAGTTGAGCTATGACATGTTGTAAGAGGAATATGTTATATTTAGCATTGTATGACATATTCTCTTACAACATGCAAGCTTGTTGTGTTGCAGAAATTTATGACAGTTGTTAGATGTGTAAGAGCATCCGTCATAGTCTATTTTTAGCAGTGGAGTGCTCTATCTTGGGAAGTCAAACCTGCCACATTATGACAGATGTAAGAGGTGTATTTGTAGCTTGGACAAGTGTCCTTTGATGTGGGAAAATGGCCATGTGGCCAAGGTGGACACCTATCCCAAGATGCTTCTAGAATTTGCCTTGTATCTCTATAAAATGTGAAGTTTTGGAGTTGTATTAGCATAGTGTTTATACAGGTACTGTTATGCTGCCGAAATCACTCCAGAAACAACATTTGAAGACTCTTGGAAGAACTTGCATTACAAGTGTATTGTAAACCATTTTAATTTTGATAAGACATTGTGCAGGTTTTAGAGTGGGGTTTTTTACCTGAAAAGGTTTTCCCCATGATACATCTTGTGTCATCCTCTTTTGTGTTTGTGTTTGCTACTGTAATATCTCTATTATATGTTTCATATTGCTGCAACAGTAAATATTTAAATGAATTTGCATACTACTTTCCTCATTAGATCGATGTAGGAAGTGTGTTTGGCATACCTTGCTTCCTCTCAGTTGGTATCAGAGCCTGATCACCTTTGGTTCTAGTTGTTGGGTAGGGGATTTTTGTGCTGATCTTAGTTTGAGTGGGAGTATGTGCAGAGTATTCTATAATCTTGTTGTAGGAAGGAGATGGCAGGCAGATCCAGAAGAGTAGAGGTTGAAAAGTTTAATGGTAGCAATTTCAAGTTATGGAAGCTTAAAATGGAAGACATGCTTATTGATAGAGACCTAAGGGAAGCTATTTCTGGTGTAAAACCAGCAACAATGTCACAAGATGATTGGGATCTCAAGGATCGGAAAGCTAAGGGTCTTGTGAGACTCTGTTTGACTGACTCTATCTTGTTGAATGTCCATGATGAGAAGACCGCGAAAGACCTATGGAAAAAGCTGGGAGATGTTTATCAGGCCAAGTCCCTAGTGAACAAGTTATTCCTGAGGAAGAAGCTATATTCTCTAAGGATGGAGGATGGACGATCTATTGCAGACCATCTAAATGCCTTTAACATGCTAGTTGCACAGTTGACATCCGTTGGTGTGAAAATGGAGGAGGAGGATCATTGCATGACCTTGCTTTGTTCTTTTCCAAACTCATGGGATCATATTGTTATGGCCATTGGGAGTACCACGTCCACTTTGAAAATGGATGAAGTGGTGTCTTCGCTGTTATCTAAAGAGATGCGGAGAAAGTCATCTGAATCAGCCAAAGAGGCTCTTGCGGTTCATGGAAGACCCAAAGAAAAAGAGAAAAAGAAAGACAAGAAAGCTAAAAAGGGAAAATCCAAATCCCATGGGAGATCCAAATCTCCTAGAAAGTCCAAGGCAGTGTGTTGGAACTGTGGAAAAATTGGGCACTTTAGAAAGGAGAAGAAGAGGAGAAGAAAAAAAAGAAGAACTCTGATTTTGATTTTGACAAGTCACAAGATGATGGTGATGCTTTTGTTGCAGCCTTAGCCACCCATGCATTTGAAGATGTGTGGCTAATTGACTCCAGTGCATCCTTCCACATGACCTCTCATCAAGGTTGGTTTACAAAGTGTGAAGAATACGATAGCGGGAAGGTGTACTTGGGTGATGACTCTAACCTGAAAATAGTTGGGTGTGGAAGAGTCTTGATCCAATTCCCTAATGGATGAGTGAAGGGGATCAATGGGGTGATGCACATCCCTAGTTTAGCATGAAACCTGCTCTCTGTATGTAAATTGAATGATGTAGGTGTGCAGGTTGTCTTCTCAGGTGGAGGATGGAAGATGACAAGAGGAGCTATGGTGCTTGTTAAGGGTACTCAGAGAGGTACTTTGTTTCAGCTAGATGCATGCACTACACAGTGCAATAGTTCTTCTATTTCAAAGAACAGACCTTCAGATTTTTCATCCTCACCATTGGAATTAGCAGCAAAAAAGATTATTGCTTCTACTTCCAATGGTAGTGCTTTCTAGGTACCTAAGGGTGCTCATGCTTTGGAAATGAAACCTCTTACTAAAAAGACAATGCTGTGGAATAAGAGACTTGGTCACATTGGTGAGAAGAATCTTAGAGCCTTGAAAAATAAAAACCTCACCGAGGGCTTAAATGATTGTAATCTTGAGTTTGACTTTTGTGAACATTGTGTATATGGAAAACAAAACTGTGTTTAGGTTTACTCAAGTTCTCATAAATCTTCTAGTGTGTTGGATCTTATTCATTCTAATGTGTTTGGTCCTATGAATGTTTCTTCAATCTCTAAATCTTTATATTTTGTATCATTCATTGATGACTATAGTAGAAGGACATGGATTTATTTTCTCAGAAGAAAATCTGAAGTCTTTAATTGGTTCAAAGATTTTAAAGCTTGTTGGAAACAAGGAAGATAACTGAGAGGGGGGGTGAATTAGTTATCTTAAATATCTTAACTTTCTTTTCTTCTTTAATATTAATGCAGCATCAAAACATAAGAGCATACATAATAATGAGAGCAAAAATAAAATCAACACATATAACACAAGGATTTTTACGTGGAAAACCCTATTAAAGGAAAAGCCATGGGGTGACTAACCCAAGATTGTATTCTCTATTAAAAGAATAAGAAGTGCAAAATGGTACTTGCCAATTAGGGATCACTACCCGAGCACATTTCTCACAAGAGGCACACTGCCTACAAGAGACTCACTATCTACAAGGTATATAGAAAGTAACCAGGTGTTTGAACTGATGAGAGGCATCCACATATGCTGAGGTTCAGTTCCAGTTAGGCTCAATATACTGAACTAATGAACTTCATTCTTCCTTTGCTCTAATGCTGTTGTTCTGTCACATACCGGACTTGTATTGATGCTTCCACACTTCTCTCTTTCTTTCCTTGCACACACTTCCACACAACCACATGACACTTCATACCAAAATCCATTTGGTATATATATCCACATCAAGGATTTCAACATCTTCCAAGTCAGCAACCGGAATACTAAAGGTATTTCCAAGACACTCATCTGTCGGCTGAATCCATGCTTAATATGTGATGCATATCAAGGACATAGACATAGAAGTCATCATTCATGTCGGCCAACCATGTATGATCTCTTAAATATCTTGACCACCATCAATTTCTCATCTAGATTAAAGTCTGATGCTCTGCCAGTCAGTTCTTTCTCAGTCTACTCTGCCTGTTAGGAACCCAACACTTAGGTGCTCATATCTTTTCACTCTTTCATCACCGGAGGCTCAATCTTTGGAATGTAGCAGTCATGGTATTCCTCTTGACTTGTCTATGTCCACAACTTTCTGAGTTACACCATCTGAGAGATCTAGACCTGATTGTCAAACCTTGCTACATGCTCTGTTCTTGTTCACCGGACCAAAACACTCTTCAATCTATCTTTCGGTATAGGCATACTTGTTGGATTCAGGACAGACAACTGAGAGGGGGGGTGAATCAGTTGTCCAAAACTTGCTTCTAATTCAAACACTTAAATCCTCTTTGTTATTTAATAGCATATCAATTAATCATTCATGAAAGCATAAAGCATAAACACCAGAGCAGATACACATCAACACATGAGACACCAAGATTTTGATGTGGAAAACCTGGTTAAGGGAAAAACCATAGGGTGATTAACCCAAGGATTATTCTCTGTTAGAAGAATAAGAAAAATAGATGGCACATGCCATTTGGGGCTCACTGCCCAAGCACACTGCTCACAAGAGGCACACTGCCTACAAGAGACACACTATCTACAAAGTAACAAGTATTACAAACTTGAACTGGAGATTGACATCTTTACCATGCCTGGATCAGTTCCATTTAAGCCCAAAAACTCATGCTCTGCCTTTCACACTTCTCTTCACTATACCACACTCATCCGCTCCAAGACACACTTCAAAATGAATTCACAATCCCTTATTTATATAAGGCATCGACTTAGGAACAATCATCTAAGTCGGCAAACACCTATAAGATCATTTGCAAGATGTGTAATACATATGGTTAGCCAGTCTTAGGAAGAACACCAACAACTGGTGGTCTTTACATCAAATCCAAACTCTAACTTCAATGCGGATCGCCAATAAGAATTGTGCACGATCCAAGGATCACCAAAACCTTTCCTGAGTCACCAAGAACATCTGCACTTTATCATCTTACTGGAATTCTTCTCTTCTTCACCTGGAACTTCAAGAACACAGTCTGTCACCACTATCACAATGAGAAAGGTGCTTTCAGAACTCCAAACCATGAACAAATCTAGTTGTCACTTCACACTGACTTCTTCAACACTCCCTCTAATCTGCAGAATGAGATAATGTAATTTCGGAGCTCATCAGACCAATCTGTAACAATCTGTCACCACTAAACATCTGCCAGAACTGGTTCTACTAGAGCGATCATAACTTCTTCATATCTTCATGCGGACCTCTGAAATCTTGACTGGAGCATCTCAAGACTCATATCTGAAAACCCTTTAAACCGCATCCTCTGATCTTCATCTTATCTTGGCCTTTTACCTTAAAGTCATCACTATTCTTCACTGTTCCTGATTGAGACTAATTTTCTCAATATCCTTAGCACACAGCTCATCTAATCCTTCTCATTAAAGCAATATGAGTATGTTGACATCAATGACAACATTGGTTATCCTCATACTTGCAACAATCTCCCCCTTTGTCATTGATGGCAACATATGATGTGAAAAACCATCAAGACAAGAACTTCTCCTTTCTGTCACAGCTCCCCCTATCAACAACAACTCTTCACATGTCTTCTCTTTCTTTACTGTTCCCCCTTTGATCAACAACTTATTTTTCACATGTCTTCTCTCCCCCTTTGACATCAATGGCAAAGGGCTCATACTTGCAATTTTAACATCTCAGAATCATACCAGCTGCTCCCCCTAAGTAGCAACTCCCCATCACCAATCCAAATCACAAGATATGACTGTGATCTCCACCGGACTGATGCACATCAATGTATCCTAGTTCATCACCGGAGGCGCAATGACCCCTAACTTCTCCCTGAGACACTCAAAATAGTCCTTGGGAAGAGCTTTAGTAAAAATATTTGCAATCTGATCCTTGGAGGGTACATACTCCAATCTGACTTCACCCTTGTTCACTTGCTCTCTTAGAAAGTGAAATTTGATAGATATATGCTTGGTCTTAGAATGCAACATTGGATTCTTAGAAATATTTATTGCACTTGAATTATCACAAAAAATTGTCATGGGCCCCTCATACTCTACTTGAATATCTCTTAGCATCTGCTTCATCCACAAAAGTTGAGTGCAACTTCCTACTGCTGCAATGTATTCTGCTTCAGTTGTAGACAGGGATATTGCTTCTTGTTTCTTTCTTAGCCAATAAACCAACCTTCTTCCCAAAAAGAATGCTCCTCCACTTGTACTCTTCCAGTCATCCACATCTCCTGCCCAATCTGCATCTGTATATGCATGAAGAGAGAAATCATGATCTTTAGGGTACCATAGACCATACTCAACTGTCCCCTTTAGATATCTAAAAATCCTCTTTATTGCCATAACATGAGATTCTCTAGGATCAGCTTGGAATCTAGCAACAAGACCAACAACCTACATAATATCTGGTCTAGTTTGAGTGAGATACAATAGTCCTCCAATCATTGACCTATATTTTGTCTGATCCACCTTGGGAGAGTCATCATCTTTGCTCAACTTGCATCCAGTTGCCATGGGAGTATTCATTGGTTTTGAATCTTCCATCCCAAATTTCCTCAACAATTCTTTCACATATTTGGTTTGAGAAATGAAGATCCCTTTCTTTGTTTGAGTAATTTGTAGACCCAAGAAGAAATTTATTTCACCAAGCATGGAAATCTCAAACTCACTTTTCATTTGATTTGAAAAAGTTTTACACATGCTATCTTTTCCTCCAAAGATGAGATTATCAACAAATACTTCAACAATCAAGATGTTTTCATGATCAATTTTAAAATATAAGTTACTATCAGCAGTAGCTTTGTTGAAACCAATCTACACAAGATGCTTATCCAACCTTTCATACCAAGCTCTTGGGGCTTGTTTCAATCCATACAGTGCTTTCTTCAACTTGCAAACCATATCACCATGATCAGACAATTGAAATCCATCCGGTTGTTCAATGTATACCTCTTCTTCTAAGTCACCATTAAGGAAAGCAGATTTGACATCCATTTGATATACTTTGAAATCTTTGAAGGCAACAAATGCAAGAAATAGTCTGACTGCTTCAATTCTTGCCACCGGAGCAAAGGTTTCCTCAAAATCAATCCCTTCTATTTGAGAGTAGCCTTTATAGACTAATCTGACTTTATTTCTAATTACTTCACCAACTTCATTTAGTTTGTTCTAGAAGACCCATTTGGTTCCAATCACATTCTTATTTCTAGGTCTAGAAACAAGATCCCAAGTGTGATTTTTCTCAATTTGCATCAACTCTTCCTCCACTGCTTTGGTCCAATTTTCATCATTGCAAGCTTCCTTTATTGTCTTAGGTTCAATCTTTGAAATCAGACAACATTCATCTAAATTTTGAGCTAATTTCCTTCTAGTTTGCACACCTTTGCTTTTGTCACCTATGATCTGATCTTCAGAGTGGTTCAGTCTTACATACCTTGGAACTTTGGAAGTTTCTTGCACTTCTATTTCTTGATCAGGCTCATTCAGACCAACCTCTTCTTCCTGATTTACCAGATCAATCTGAATCTGACTTTTAGAGGAGGATTGAGCTCCTTGAACCAGAGAACCATTCTGATCATCTTCATCATATTCATAAAACCTTAAGGGCTTCTTAATTCCATCATCAACCTTCACATTTGTACTTTCTATCATCTTTCTCAGTCTTTTATTGTAACACTGGTATGCTTTGCTTTGAGTGGAGTAACCCAAGAAAATTCTTTCATCACTTCTAGCATCAAACTTTCCTAGATCTTCATCTCTTTTAATGTAACATTTGCTACCAAATACTTTGAAATATCTCATAGTAGGAGTTATACCAAACCAAAGTTCATAAGGAGTCTTACCGGTATTGCTTCTAATTTGAACTCGATTGAGAGTATAGACTGCAGTGCTGACAGCTTCTCTCCAAAACATTTGGGGAACATTTGCTTCCATCATCATTGTCCTGGATGCTTCCTAGATGGTCTGGTTCTTTCTCTCTACTACTCCATTCTGCTGTGGAGTCCTAGGAACAGATAACTATCTCTTTATACCATGCTTCTCACAAAAGTCTATGAATTCATTGGATGTGAATTCACCACCTCTATCAAACCTCAAACATTTCAGTTTTAATCCGGTTTGATTCTCTACCATAGCCTTGAAGATTTTGAACTTCTCAAAAGCTTCTGATTTCTCTTTTAGAAAGGTAACCCACATCATCTGGGAATGGTCATCAATCAGTAACATAAAATATCTATCACCTTGCATACTCTTGATTCTTGTTGGACCACATAGATCAATATGAATTAATTCTAATAATCTGGTAGAGGACTGATCCATGCTTTTGAATGAGACTCTGCTCTGTTTACCCAGCTAACATTCTTTGCACAAACTATTTGTAGGTTTCACCAATTTTGGAAGATCTCTTACAGCCTGAGTATTGCTTATCTTGATGATGTTATCAAAATTTACATGACACAACCTTCTATGCCATAACCAACTCTGATCAACTTGAACAAACAGATAACTTTTATTAGAACCAACTAGATGGAAGATATTACCTTTTGATTGAGTGCCAGATACAATCTCAGTTCTGGAGCTCTCAAAGATCCTACATCTTCCATTCTTGAACCAGAGATCATAACCTTTATCCACCAACTGTCCAACACTAAGAAGATTGTGTTTCAATCCTCAACATACAGTACATTACCAGTTTTGCTTTTTCCATCAAAAGAAATAGTTCCCCTTCCTTTGATTCTACTGGCAGAATTATCACCAAACTTTACCATTCCTCCTTCATACCTTTCCAAGTCTAAGAACTTGTTTTTGTCACCTGTCATATGGTGAGAGCATCCATTGTCAATAACCCAATCATCATTTTCTTCAACTTGGGTAGCCAAAGCTCTTTCTACAACCTTATGATTGACAGATTCAGAGGATATTGGATCTTCTTCCTTTATGACAATAAACACCCATTCATTTCTGGATTTGCTTCCTATTTCTGATTCATCATCTGTTACTCCTTCATTATCATCTTCATAAACATAATAACAATTCTTTTGGAACCTTTGTCTGTTAGAATTTGACCTTGTAGATCTTTCCAGACATCTTGAGGCAAAATGACCAATCTTATTGCAGTTGAAGCACTTAAAGAGTAATTTTCCTTCATACTTACCGGATCCTCTTGGCAGTCTCTTTGTAATGAGAGCTTCAAGATCAGCTATTTCTGCTTCTTCCTCTTCCAAGTCTCTTCTTGCTTGATCATACCATGACAGCTTCCTTGAAGAGTTTTCTCTTGGATCAAATCTTTGTTTACCTTTCACAAAGGCATTGGCTTTGAATGCAGATTCAGTTTTGGGGGGATCATCTCCAAACTCGGTCATTTCAAATGCAGCCGATTTGCCAGCCAATTGGTCTCTTGTGATAGTTGTATGGGCTCTGAATTCATCAATGGCAACAACCTTGATTTTGTAGACAGTAGGAAGGGATCTGATAATTTTACCAACAATCTCATTTTCATCCAAAACTCCACCAGCATTACTAATTCCACACACTAGCTCATTTACTCTTGGCATAAAGGTAGTAATATTTTCATCATCTTGAGTCTTGAGTCTTTCAAATTTCCCTTTGAGACTCTGCAACCTTGCACTCTTAACATACTCATCTCCTTCATGCAGAAGTTCCAGTTTAATCCAGATCTCATAGGCAGTTGGTAGGTTAATGACATTTGAGAGTTTTGAGTCAGTCAATGTGCTTAGAAGAGCCTCTTTGGTTTGCAGATTATTTTCAGCATCTGTGATTTCATTTAGAGTTGTCGGACCACCCTGTGGAGGTACATATGCTTTTGTGAGCATGGACAAGTACGCCTTTCCCATACATTCCAAGTGACATTTCATGCGACTTTCCAAAGAGAGAAGTTGGTTCCATCAAACTTTAGACCATCCTTCTTGTATGATGACATCCTAGATCACCTCAAGTGGTTAAGCTCCTTCAAATGAACTTGGCTCTGATACCAATTGTTGGATTTACGACAGACAACTGAGAGGGGGGGTGAATCAGTTGTCCAAAACTTGCTTCTAATTCAAACACTTAAATCTGTTGGCAAGAGACACTATATGGATTCATGGTTGTTGTCATTGATGGCAACAAAGGTCATCCCACATATCTGCAAGTCATGATGTGTCTCTGCCGGAAGTCTGAATAAAGATTGTTGTGGTCTGGTGAACAAGAACAGAGCATGTGGCAAGGTTCGACAGATTGGTTTGGATCTCTCAGATGAAGTATCTTGGTGCAATGCAGATTTGGGGAAGTCAAGAGGACTACCTTGAGTAGTATATTTCAAGGATTTAGCCTCCGATAATGGACAAGGAAGAAGATATGAATAGTTGAGTACCGGATTCTTGAAAGACAGTGAGAACAGAGAAAGAACTGATAGACAGAGTATCAGACTATTTTCCAGATGTGCTACTGTTGATGGTAAAGGTTAGGAAGGCATCAATCATGTTTGGCCAACATGATTAATGACATCTACAAGTATATGCTTGATCCGCATTACTTGATATGCAAGGATTCAGCTGACAGAATAGAGTTTGTGAGAAGATAGACTATTCTGGGTGCCGACTAGAAAGATAATGAAATCACTAGTGCGGATATAAATAGAGGATGGATTTTTTTGTGAGAAGGTATGGAGAGAGATGTCATATATGTGAATAAGTGCAGAGCAGAGCAGAAGTAATAAGAAAGATCCGGTATGTGAAAGGAAAGCAGAATAAAGAGCAGAGGGAAGATGAAATGCAGCAGATCAGTATACTAAGCCTAACCGGAACTGAACTCTAGCATATGTAGATGCTTCCAATCAGTTCAAGTATTGTATAGACATTCTTTTGTAGATAGTGTGTCTCCTTGTAGGCAGTGTGCCTCTTTGTGAGTAGTGTGCTCGGGTAGTGAGCCCTAATTGGCAAGTGCCATTTTTGTAATTCTTTATTCTTCTAACAGAGAATAATCTTTGGGTTAATCACCCCGTGGTTTTCTCCCTTAACCGGGTTTCCACGTCAAAAATACTATGTCATGTGTTTCTCATTTCATGGTAATGTTTGTTTGTTTGATTCAATGATGCTTTGATTAATAAAAAAGTTCAAAAGAAGAAATAATTAGGATAATTGATTCACCCCCCTCTCAGTTATCAACAAAATCCTCTTTGTTATTTAACAACATATCAATTAATCATTCATGAAAGCATAAAGCATAAACACCAGAGCAGATACACATCAACACATGAGACACCAAGATTTTGACGTGGAAAACCTGATTAAGGGAAAAACCACGGGGTGATTAACCCAAGGATTATTCTCTGTTAGAAGAATAAGAAAAATAGATGGCACATGCCATTTGGGCCTCACTACTTGAGCACACTGCTCACAAGAGGCACACTGCCTACAAGAGACACACTGTCTACAAAGTAACAAGTATTACAAACTTGAATTGGAGATTGACATCTTTACCATGCCTGGATTAATTCCATTTAAGCCCAAAAACTCATGCTCTGCCTTTTGCACTTCTCTTCGCTATACCAGACTCATCCACTCTAAGACACACTTCAAAATGAATTCACAATCCCTTATTTATACAAGGCATCAACTTAGGAACAATCATCTAAGTCGGCAAACACCTATAAGATCATTCGCAAGACGTGTAATACATCCGATCAGCCAGTCTCAGGAAGAACACCAACAACCAGTGGTCTTTACATCAAATCTAAACTCTAACTTTAATGTGGACCGCCAATAAGAATTGTGCATGATCCAAGGATCACCAAAACCTTTCCTGAGTCACCAAGAACATCCGCACTTTATCAGCTTACTGGAATTCTTCTCTTCTTCATTTGGAACTTCAAGAACATAGTCTGTCACCATTGTCACAATGAGAAAGGTGCTTCCGGACCTCCAAACCATGAGAAAATCTAGTTGTCACTTCACACTGACTTCTTCAACACTCCCTCCAATCTGCAAAATGAGATAATGCAATTCTGGATCTCACCGGACCAATCTGTGACACTCTGTCACCACTAAACATCTACCAGAACCAGTTTTACTGGAGTGATCATAACTTCTTCATATCTTCATGCAGACCTCTAAAATCTTGACTAGAGCATCTCAAGACTCATATCTGAAAACCCTTTAAACTGCATCCTCTAATCTTCATCTTATCTTGGCCTTTTACCTTAAAGTCATCACTGTTCTTCACTATTCCTGATTGAGACTAATTTTCTCAATATCCTCAGCACACAACTCATCTAATCCTTCTCATTAAAGCAATATGAGTATGTTGACATCAATTACAACACTGGTTATCCTCATACTTACAACAGTCATGGTACACCTCTTGACTTGTCCAAGTCTGCAACTTTCTGAGTTACACCATCTGAGAGATCTGGACCTGATTGTCAAACCTTGCTACATGCTCTGTTCCTGTTCACAGGACCAAAACACTCTTCAATCTGTCTTTCGGTATAGGCATACTATGTGCTGCAGATGTGTGGGATAGACTTTATTGTCATCAATGACAACAATAATGAAGCCACATAGTGTCTCTTGCCAACAATCTCCCCCTTTGGCATTGATGGCAACACTTAATGAAAAATGACTAAGTGTCATAGCAAACTCCCCCTTGACTGATGCTCTATCTTGTGCACTGTTCTACCGGAGCTCCCTCTTAGCTAGATTCCACATTTTTCACAACTCCTCACTCCCCCTTTGACATCAATGGCAAAGGGTGGAATCTGCACACCAAATTTTGCAAAAATTATCTTATACATAGTCGCATAAGTATATATACATGTTACACTTACATATACTTAAGAATATCTGTAAAGGTGGTCTTCAACTGTACAACTTATGTCACCCAAATCTGCTTCATCCTGTCCAAAATTAAAATGTGGCCACTCAACAAAAATACAAAAGCTTCTCCCCTTCTTAAGTCTACTAGATCACTGGTCCAGGCTGTGGTCTGAGCATCAGTTAAGGCCTCATGCATGACCTCTAACTTGGGGATAATTATCCCTCTTAGTTCACTCATCCTACTTATTATATTCTTCCTCTCTTTTTCAACCCTCTTTATTTCATTTATAATGGAAATGGCCTGGCACTCTTGATTCATTATAGATGTGGTGAGGGGATCAAAATTCTGAGATAAACTTGATAGTTTATCTTCTTGTTCTTTTACCTTCTTTTTAATATCCTCTGTCACTTTAGACCAGGATAGACACAATTTATATATTTCTCCACCATCTTTAAGAGTATTTTGTAGGCTCTTTATGCCAATATCTAGGGTCCTCCTATCATTAGTATGAGTCCGTGCACTTCAATGAATCTCTTTCCCAAAAATTCTTTCCAGACTTTCTCTTCTGCCGATTTCTCCAAAGAATCAAAATGGGTGCTAACAGAATTAACTAGAGATTTCAAGTTACCAGATGGAGAGGCCAAAAGATCCTTTTGGAAGGATGGCATGATCTTCTCTAGCATCCTGGATGCAATCTCTATCAGCTCACATTCTTCCATGTGAGACTTCAGAAGCTTCTCTTTTGCTTTAGCTTGGGCAAAAGATGCTATCTTCATTGTCTGGACTGGAGAGAGGGAATCAAAATTTAGTGGTACTTGAAATAATTCTGATTCATCTATCTCTAAGATTTCTTTGTTCAAGAAGCTCTTTACTACCTCAGCAGTGTCTCTTGCTAGAGACTGAGTCTTCTTTCCTTTTGCCACCTTAGAACTATCATCTGGGATCTTTTCTATTTGATCTTCTTCTCTTCCCTTTACCTCTTCTTCTTGACTAATTTTCTCTTCTTTTCTTCCTTCTCCTTCAATTCTGGAGTCTATTGGGGGATCTGGAAGAGAGATGTTAACTTCTTCATGGACTTCCTCTTCCAGAATAGAGGAATCCAAGTCCTTAGACTTTTCCTCACCTATCTCCTTTGACTCTTCTACATTTTTCTTAGTAGATTCTTCTTTTGATGTACTTAATCCTTTGACATTCATAATAGAAGGTTCTCCATCTATTTCATCTATGATAGGAAGGTTGAATCTTTTGAAGGCATTCCAGAGGATGTCTTCTATTTCTTTTGCCACCTGATTAGTCTCTCCAAGCATAAGTTTGTTCATTCTGGCTTTGCTCCGGAACTCATCCTTGCAGTCCTTAAAGATCATCGTCATTTGTTTTGGAGTAATGGAAGGATAGAGTTGAATTGCAATCTGTTCCTAGATCTCTAAATCCTTTTCCTTGGCATTCTCTTTTTTGAGTTCAAGTACCTTCTCTAGACTTTTGGGAATTAGAGAAAGGATTTCAATGAATGCTTTATTATAAATGTTAAGGTACTTAACTATAGCTTCCTCCAAGATTCTTTTGTCAGTATCGCTATAATCATCATAAAATTTAGTGATTGGTTACAGGGTCCCATCCACTGTGACTGCCTTGATGATATCATCAATAGAATGAGTGGGCCTTTCTATAAATTCTTCTGCCTCTTCTTCTTTATTTTTACCGGCAGAGGATTCCTCAAAAGTTTTCTTTTTCTTCTTCATTTTCTTAACCTCTTCATCAGTCTCTGTTTCTTCATATCCTTTTGGCTTATGTATGACCTTGTGGCTTTTGTCTTCATTCTCTTCTCTCCCTTTCCAGATGTCTTGGTTTTCAGTTTTGAGGCTTTTGGACTCTTAGAGGTGGTAGGTGCAGAGCTCTTGGAGGATCTAGTCTGGGAGGAGGCTTGTACCGGAACACTTTCCTTTTCTGCTTCTTGTTTCTCTTTCTCAACTCTTTCTATTTTTTCTTTATTTGAATCAACTGCCTCTTTTGAAATGCCATATCTTTTGGCAACTTCCTCTACTTCCCTTCTCACTTTTCTTTTCATCTCTGGTTGTCTCAGTTCAACATGTATTTTTACACTCAATTCTTGAAAGGTTCTGTTGGTTATTTTCCCAGACTAGATGCTTGTTCCCAGTCATCCCTACAAGGTAACCATCATTGATCAACAGGATTCCTAGGCCAGGGGCCAACAGTATAGGAGTTAGACTCTATAAATATCTCTTCTTCTTTAGGCTCTGTAGAACCAAGGGGGGTATTCCCTACTCAACATCTATAAAATGCATCTATGTATTTGCTGGGATGTTGATACAAAGCAGATAAATCCTCTCTAATGCAAACCAAAACTATAAGATAAGTGCAAAGGGGCTAGCTTTGAGCCTATATACAGTTGTAGATAGAGGATTTTAGTCCTAAAACTACTTCTAATATCCTAAAGGTTTGTATATGAAGTTTGAGTTTGATTTATATTTGGATGCAAAACTAGGACTTTGGGTTACAACAGAGATACCAGACCAGATCGGTGCCTATCTAGGGCTCAGAGTCAGTAAACATATATATGTGAATGTTTACCATAGACCTAAGATAGTAATTAGATTTCAAGGGGTTTCTAAAATGTCTGCCTTATAGACAATACCCAAGCGAGAGTATTTAGTTATTTCTGCTTACGAACATCCTTACTGCAATATATTCTACTCAATACTTAATCCAAAACATTCAATCTACTCCTTGAGTAGAAGTAAGAGACTAAGTATTCAATATAGAAAACCTATATTCTAGAATCTATAACACCCCTTAGATGTTCAGAGTCAGAAGAAAAACACATTCAGTCTGGAGACAAATAACAAAACACACACAATGAAGCATTACTCATTTAAATCAACATGAAATTGATAATTCTGTGCATAATACATACAACATACAATTCATAAACTTGCAAGACACCTGAAACAGAGTCACCAGAAGATTGTATTCCTACTGCAGCACCAAAATTTGTGTAGTTTTCAACAACAACAATGAGTAACATAGTTTGGCCTTTATACCAAGGCTGTGTACTCAGCAAAATTAATTAAATGATAGGGTCAAAATTTCTGCCAGACACAATGTAAGAGAAATGGCACTCAAAACAGTTAATGTAGCAGAGGGACAAAGAGGAAAGAGCAGGTGGAATCAGGATCTATGTCGTCGCCTGAAGGTTCACTTCGCAATCCTAGTAGTTCACTTGTCGCCTCACCCATCCATGCCTCTGTGACCGTCATTAAAACCTCAACTACTCGCGGGATGCAACAACAAATACATCTGGAGATTTTCCCACTCAAAAATGGTCGCACATGCCCATGAAAAACCATTACTGCAGATTCAAAACAAGGTCATCGATCCAAAATCCATCACTGTGATCAACGGTCCCAAAACATGCATGAAGAGTCGCCAGCCAATAATGTCATGCCACATAGGCACCTTGACCTTCTATCGTAGAGCTTTTCTCCTTTCATTTCACCTCTATCGCTTTTGTAAATGCAAATCCAAATGCATATACAACATACAAGGCAGACATCAAAAGGTTATAGAACAAACTGGAATTCAGTTCGGGTCCAGCTTGTATCTCCATCCTACATCCATCGCTTTGTATATTACACACATACAAGTGCAAAACATATACAAGGCGGACTTCATTGCATCTATCCATCGGATTTGAAAAACCTTCAAGTCCGGGCCTTGTATCCTCATGAATTTGCATATCGGCACATATACAAGTGCAAATATACAAGTGGTGGGCCCAACCCATTTTCTCTTTCTTTTACACATTTCCTTGTACATCGCATATACAAATGCAATGTACAAGCCGTGGACACCACACTGCTTTATAACAAAATGAAAACGACTTCGGGTCTGCCTTGCATCTTCTTCCCTTACATATTTTTGAATGTATATCACATATACATTCTCCTTTGCATATGAGATACAAAGCCCTTTGTATGTGAGGTGGACCCCACCAAATGCATCTCTTGCTGCTTTGTATATTTGCCGAATGTACATTTTCTGTTGTACCTTTTCATTGTATATTTGGATATACAAATTCAAAATACATTCAACCCTATGACCACCTTCGTATGCTTGAATGTATATTCACACATACATTCTCACTTGTATATCCCCGAGCCCCACCACATGCATATCTTTTCCTTGTATGTTTGCCGAACATAAAAGATCACCTGTTCATTGCACTGTAGCACATGTATGTGCGCCCTCTTGTATATTCTTCAATGTACATTTCCTTTGTATGTCAAATATACAAACGCAAACATACAAACCCCTTATATACAAGCAAGGAATCCTCAAGGAATATTCTACCTTTGTATATTTTCTATTTGAGCCTGATATGCATTTGGGAATGCATACAACTGCAGAATATTCTCGGGAATCTGTGAAAGATTCCCCCTTGTATATGGAAACTCGATATGCATTAAAATGCATATAATTCCTTTTTTCATGATTTTTGGAAACTGATTGAAATTTCACAAGCCCGCCAACATACATGGCCATTTTGAAGATACAAAACCTAACATTTTTCTCAAGGCGACAGGAACAAACCATGAAACACTACGTGGGGGTGGGTCAACCTATGAAAACCTAAACATGAGGACAAGATTTAACAACTAGAAACCCACCACACAAGGCCAACATTTGAATAGACAAAACAATGCAAGATCCCATGACTCTCAAAATTGAGGGTTTGAATGAGAAAACCTACAAACACCCAAGCTTAAAACCTAAAACATAAATGATTACCAACAGGTTCCAAACCTTTCTGCCTGAGGGTCCTTAGGCTGACTTAGCAAGTGTTGGACATGCTGTTCCAAGATTTTCTCATCTACCTCATAGCCCATTGGCATAATCTAGATTGTTCTGGGCTCAACTGCCTCCATTATGCATTGATCAGTGTCTACCATGAAACACACTGTATCTTTGTATTTTTTAATTATTGTTTGTGGAATTCTTTCTCTGGCTTGCATCAAACTTTGGAAGTTTTTGAAGTATCCCCAGAGTACTGTACTTTGAACCTTGGCATCACCAAGCCCATACATATAATCTCTGATTTGTATGGCAACTAGTTTGTCATTTTGCCATACCCAACCACTTGATCCAGGTAGCTCATTCATATAGTAAAAGAATAAACACAGTATTAAACCACCATACTTGAATGAGTTCTTCTTGTCCTTCTTGATCTTTTGCAAGTTTTCTAACATTTGGCTTAGAAGAAGCTCGCATAGATCATAGTCTTTATTTTCCCTCAGCATCTGATATGCAGTATAAATTGCAGTTCCAGACATAGAGTTCTCCCTACTGGAATGATATATTTTATAGCCAATTATCATAGAGGCAAATTTGATATCCAGATCTGTGATAACTTCTATTGTCATTGCTCTTTTGTCAAACTTTGATCTGGTAGCCTCACTTACTATTTGATTCTTGACCAATTTGAGAGCAGGCAACCCACCAGATGAGTGAAAACTAGTTACTACCCTAATTGCATCCTTTGTTATCTTGAAGGGCTTCAACAACCACATGAAGTTGTCATGTATTCTGCTAAGAACATACCGGACCCATTCATGTTCTGCAAAACAGGGAAAGTGGATACAATGTCCAAAATGCTTATCTCGGATGGCCTTGTATTGAGGTTTGAGTTCAAAGGTTTCATCTGTTAGTTGTTTATGGTAGATATCCATCATCTTTGATTCTCCAAATTCCTCAATATTTGCATGGATGTATACCCTAACATCTTCTACGTGTAGAACCCCATGCGGAATGCTAGAAAAGGTGCCTAAGGGATCAACTTCTAGGGATTTGTAGGGGTGTTTCTTGAACTTTGGGCGTGGCCTATCAGTGATCTTAACAACCATAGGAGTAACCATCTTTGCAAAATATTTAAAGAGAGATATTCAGAAATCGAAATACATTTTCACGCTTCTAGGGTTCATAATATGCACCAGAAAAGATTGCTGGTTGAATCAGATTCTGTGGTTGATCTTTGAGAGGGTTGTAACAATCTTTCTGCAGAGCTCTTCCTTTCTTCTTTTTGAATGTAAATTTGCAAGTGATTAATAAAAGAACCCTTTTATTTCTGCGCAAACCCTAAATTCCTATTGTAATAAATGTACAACTTAAGTCATCCGGTTACCTTGTTCTAAGAGAGATCTTTCTGAACCACTAAGATGCACTTAGAATTATTTTCAATGATAATTGATAATGTATCTTCTTTCCTCCAATCATGCCATGAGTCCACAGATCAAGATATTTCACTTTTGAATCATATCAGATATGTCTATGAAGATCCTGCTTTACCAGATGGCTGTCAAACCAGATCAATCTTGACTGATCAAACTCTTCAAAACTCCTTGCAGATCTTTCATATTTTTACTTAGGGTTATTTGGACATTTCTCTGAGAGCCCTTTAATCCGCAACATTCCATGTGCCAAATTTAGGCACCAATTGACTGGCTGGGGGAATTTATTTTCCTTTGTGACTCCCCCTGAGCCAGAGCTCATCTGTTTAGTTTCTGGAAGGAATATCAACACTAGATTCTAGTGCGGATCCATCCCCAACATTTTATGTCCTTCTCTTCACCCAAATCTTGTTCATCTCCCTTTGAACTTCATCCACATTCACTTTTCCTTTTCCTTTGTCTTGATTTTATTATGATGCACCGGACCCTTTTTATCCTGATTCTTACTTCTGCAAAATTTGGCAATATGACTGGATCTATTGTAATTGTAGTAAACAACATTTCTTTGCATATGTGACTGATATCCTCTAGATATGCATTGATTAGCCATATGTCCCATTCTATTGCATGCAAAGCATCTACCATTGAATGAATTGTTTATTTGCATATTTTTGCATTCATGAGATTTGTGACCATACCTTTTGCAGTTGAAACATTGTCTGGAGAAGGATGAATTAGTCTGATTCATTCTTCTTCTGCACTGAGTTGCTTTATGACTGAAATTGTTGCAATTGTAGCAGTATCCATTGAAGGATGGATATCTTTGGGCATTTAGTTGCCTTACCAGAGGTCTTCTAGGTCTGTTCTTTGGATTTCCTAATCCAAAATTCTTCTAACTGGATCCAGAGCTTTCACCTTTCTCATATCCCAAGCCATGCTTGTCATCTACCCTCTTTTGACTTTCAAGAAGAACTTCAAGTTGAATAGAGCTTATCTTGAATTTCTCTTTGTATTCATTTGTTGTTTGAAGATCCCTTTTAAGAGTGTCTATCTGATTCTCAAGTTGTTCTTCATTATTTCTAGCTTCTTCAAGATCAGATTCCAGATGCCTGATTATTTTATCCATTTTGTGGTAGTCTTCTGACTTCTCCTTGAGAGATTATTTTAAATTATCTTCAATTTTTCTTTTCTTTTCAATTTCTTGGGTGAATCTCATAACCCCTGATTCCATTTCATGTCTTACCATAATGACCTCTTTTGATAGCTTCTCACATAGCTTGTTTTTCTCATTCAGATCTTCATTAGTATCATTGGATTCACTTTGACTTGCTAATTGTTGAAGTAGTTCCTTTCTCTTTTTCATAGAGATACTCAGTTTTTCTATTAGCTTATTTATGAAATCATCAGCTTGTTTGAGTATTTCTCTCAAGTTGTTGACTTCAGAGTGAGATTGCTCAAGATCATTTAGGGCAGACTGAAGTTGTTCCTTCACACCATACATATCCATTGAGATTTCTAGATCTTCCTCAAGCTGTTAGGCTCTATTTAGAGGAACTTGGCTCTGATATCAATTGTTGGAAACAAGGAAGATAACTAAGAGGGGGGGTGAATCAGTTATCTTAAATATCTTAACTTTCTTTTCTTCTTTAATATTAATGCAGCATTAAAACATAAGAGCATACATAATCACGAGAGAAGAAATAAAATCAACACATAACACAAGGATTTTTAAGTGGAAAACTTTATTAAGGGAAAAACCATGGGGTGACTAACCTAAGATTGTATTCTCTGTTAAAAGAATAAGAAGTACAAAATGACACTTGCCAATTAGGGCTCACTGCCCGAGCACATTGTTCACAAGAGGCATACTGCCTACAAGAGATTCACTGTCTACAAGGTATATAGAAAGTAACCAGATGTTTGAACTGATGAGAGAAATCTACATATGCTGAGGTTCAGTTCCAATTAGGCTCAATATACTGATCTAATGCACTTCATTCTTCCTCTGCTCTAATGTTGTTGTTCTGTCACATACCAGACTTGTATTGCTGCTTCCACACTTCTCTCTTTCTTTCCCTACACACACTTCCACACAACCACATGACACTTCATACCAAAATCCATTTGGTATATATATCTGCATCAAGGATTTCAACATCTTCCCAGTCGGCAACCAGAATACTAAAGATATTTCCAAGACAGTGATCTGTCAGCTGAATCCATGCTTAATATGTGATGCGTATCAAGGACATAGACATAGAAGTTATCATTCATGTCAACCAACCATATATGATCTCTTAAATAGATTGACCACCATCAATTTCTCATCTGGATTAAAGTCTGATGCTCTGTCAGTCAGTTCTTTCTTAGTTTACTCTGCTTGTCAGGAACCTAACACTTAGGTGCTCATATCTTTTCACTCTTTCATCACCGAAGGCTCAATCTCTGGAATGTATTAGTCATGGTACTCCTCTTGACTTGTCCAAGTCTGCAACTTTCTGAGTTACACCATCTGAGAGATCTGGACCTGATTCTCAGACCTTGCTACATGCTCTATTCTTGTTCACCGGATCAAAACACTCTTCAATCTGTATTTCAGTATAGGCATACTATGTGCTACGGATGTGTGGGATAGACTTTGTTGCCATCAATGACAACAATAATGAAGCCACATAGTGTCTCTTAACAACAAAGTTCTTGTAGAGAATCAGACTGGTAAAAAGATTAAGTGTTTGAGAACTGATAACGATGGTGAGTTTTGTTCCCCAAAGTTTGACAAGTTCTGTAAAGAGTATGGGATTGAAAGACATAAGACAACTCCTTATACCTCGCAACAAAATGGACTTGCAGGAAGAATGAATAGAACATTGATGGAGAGGGCTAGGAGTATGCTTAGTGGTGCTATCCTCGAACAAAAGTTTTAGGCTAAAGCTATAGCCATTGCTTGCTATCTGGTTAATAGATCTCCTACTTCAATGCTTGTTGATAAGACACCCATAGAGGTGTAGTCTGGTAAGAAGCCTTCGTTGAGACATCTTCATGTTTTTAGTTGTGAGGTATATGCACATGTGCCTAAGGAGAAGAGATCAAAATTGGAGAACAAGGCAGTTAAGTGTATCTTCATTGGCTATGGTGTCGGTGTGAAAAGGTACAAGCTTTGGGATCATGTGGCTGAAAAAGTCTTGTATAGCAGAAGTGTTATCTTTAGAGAGGTAACTCCTTCTCCTATTGTTATACAACCAGATGAAAAAGAAAAGAAAGAGGATGTGGTTTAATTTCCTACTACCCCTGAGAAGACTAAACAGAAAGACCCTGTTGGACTTGATGATGAGGAGAGCTCTAGTAGCTCTAAAAGTTCAGAAGATGAAGTAGAACCTCCACCTTAGCCTTTGAGGAGGCCCACATGAATCAGGAAGCAACCAGGTTTGGTTATTCATTGCTTGATTCTAGTTGTTCTTTTGCCTTGCTTTCTAATACTGATGAGCCTAGAACTGTGAAAGAGGCTATGGACATGAAAGATGTAGGTTCCTAGAAGGAGGCCATGGAAGATGAGATGACTTCTTTGGAAAAGAATAAAACATGGGACTTGGTGCCTTTGCCTAATGGATGGAAACCTGTTGGATGCAAATGGATGTTCAAGAAGAAATTTGGTGCAGATGGCAGTGTTGAGAAGTATATAAGGCTAGATTGGTTGCGAAGGGGTATTCACAAGTGGAGGGAATTGATTATGGTGAAATTTTCTCTCCTGTTGCAAAGATGACATCTATTCAGTTCTTTTTATCTCTTATAGCAGCTTATGACTTAGAAGTAGAACAAATGGACGTGAAGACAACTTTCCTTCATGGTGACTTCAAGGAAGAAATCTACATGTCATAGCTAGAGCACTACATAGTGAAAGGTAAAGAAAATTTGGTTTGCAAGTTAAATAAGTCTTTGTATGGATTGAAGCAATCTCCTAGGATATGGTACTTGAAATTTGATGCCTTTGTGTTGTCTATTAGATTTCTAAAATCGAAATCAAATCATTATGTGTACTACAAGTTAGACAATGATCATATTCTCATTATTGTATTGTATGTTGATGATATGTTGCTGATTGGGAATGGTAAGAATATGATTTCTGATTTGAAGTCTTAGTTGTCAGTATAGTTTGAAATGAAAAACTTAGGGGCAGCTAGGTACATTCTTGGGATGGAGATATGAACAGACAGAGAAAATAGAAAACTTTGGTTAGGTTAGAGTAAGTATGTTAACATTGTGTTGTAGAGATTCAATATGGTGGATTGCAAACTGATGGCTATTCTTATTACTATGGGGACAATGTTATCTGTTGATGATTGTCCAAAGTCTTCTTCTGAGATAGAGGATATGAGTAGAGTACCTTATGCTAGTGTTGTTGGCAGCTTGATGTATGCTATGATCTGTACAAGACTAGATATTGCCCAAGTAGTGGGAGTCCTTAGTCAGTTTATGGCTGATCCTAGACGAGTGCATTAGGATGCAGTGAAAAGAGTGTTTAGATATTTGAGGGGTGCCTCTCAGTATTTTTTATGTTATCAAGGTTATCCTACTGGACCTCAGCATTCTGTGAGTATTCATGGATTTGTGGATTCTAATTGGGTAGGTGATATTGACAGCAAGTGATCCACCAGTGCTTATGTGCTTATGTGTTTACCATGTTTGGTGGTGCTATTAGTTGGATGAGTAAGCGACAACCTGTGGTTACTTTGTCCACGACAAAAGTAGAGTACATGGTAGAAACTCATGTTTGTAAGGAAGCCATTTGGCTTAAGAGATTGTGTTCAGATGTTGGTTTTGATGCAGGACACATTACTTTCTGTTGTGATAGTCAGAGTGTGATTTGCTTAGCAAAGAATCCTACCTTCCATGCCAGAACAAAGCACATTGATGTTCAATTTCATTTTGTTCAAGATATGGTAGAAGATGGGAAGGTGATTTTGGAGAAAGTAGACACTTTCAAGAATGTTGCAGATACATTGACTAAACCAATGGGCACAGAGAAGTTCAGATCATGTCCGGAGTCTATGGGCCTCTTGGCCCCTAGCAGTTAAATCTTGTCATTTCTTTTTGGCTCTTGCAAGGTGTTCGACAAGTGGGAGAATGCTGGGAAATAAGGTGTCTCAACCTTTACAATTTCCTAGCATTATTTATTTATTTATTACCTAATGTTGTAATTACTTGCACATTCAGTTTGGTCACATAGTTGAGGTGGCACGGTGACATGTCATCTTACTTGGAATGTGAATTGGATGGTCAAGTCAAACCTACATAGAGTTGGGTGTCCCATTTGAGGTGGCACTAATATGCCATTTTTCAGCATCTTGTGGTGTGTGGAAGACAATATTCCATATGATAGAATCTATGACATGTAAGAGCCAAGATTGGAGATTCCTATGACAAGTGATGACAAGTGTTGTTGAGTATCTTTGCATGAGGGAAAGGCATATTTCGATGCCTAAGTTGGGCTATGACATGTTGAAAGAGGAATATGCTATATTTAGCATTGTGTTGACTTTTTCCCAGACTGGATGCTTATTCCCAGATTTCCCTACAAGGTAGCCATCAGTGATCAACAGGATCTCTGGGCCAGGGGGTCAACAGTGTAGGAGATAGACTCTATATTTTATCTCCTCTTCTTCTTCAGGCTCTGCAAGACCTAGGGGGGTATACCCTACTCAACATCCATGAGGATATGCATACAAGGCTGGGATGCTGACAGAAAGCAGATAGTCCTCTTGTAAGTAGACCAAAACTGAAAGATAAGAGCAAAGGGCTAGCTTTGGGCCTATTAGCAGTTGTAGACAGAGGACTGAGGATCCTAAACTAATTCTAATGTCCTAATGTTTGTTTTAGATTTTGAGTTGGATTTTAAGTTTGGATGCAAAGTTGGATATGGTTGTAACACAAACACAAAGCATGATTGGTGCCTATCCAGGGCCTGGAGTTAGTAGACATACACCTGTGAATGATCAGCATGAACAGCTAAAACTGGACTTCAAGGGGATATATGTGATACCTATCTTACAGATATCTCCCAGTACAGAGTGTTAAGTTATCTCTACTTATGGCATCCCTACTGCAGTATACCCTTCCCAATGTTCAACCTAAAAACAGTTTAATCTACCCCTTGAGCAGAAGTTAAAAGATCAGACATTCAACATAGGAATTCTATGCTCTAGAATCTAAACATTACCAAACATCCAGATTCAGAAGAAGAATACATGCAATACTGGAGAGAGAATTAACACAACACATGCTAAGATAGCATTTCTCATATAAGATCAATCATGAAATCAGTGGGTTCATGCCAAAAACATACAACAAGAGATACATAAACTCACAGGTTAAGCTGTACAGAGCAACCAGATCAGCTTGTTATGAATTACAGAGCCAAAAATCTTCAACTTTCAACAACCTTCAAATGAGCAACACAACCTGCTTATAAGAGCCAGGTAGGTGCTCAGCAATTAATTACATGGTTGACCAAGAATCCCGCCAGATACACAGTATCAAAAAGATGGCACTCAAACATTACCACATTGGCGCCCAAACTTGAATGCAACAGGTAGGGGAGGAGACAGGAAGATTTCTCGAGCCCTGCGCCACTGTCCGCTGATGTACACCTTCAATCGAGTACCAGATCCGCCCACGCCATCGCCCATACCTCTGCAACAATCGCCATTAATGGCGTACCAACCCGCGGCCTTGGGAAGAACATCTAACAGTCGATCGCAACCATTTCCCGCCGAGATTCATCATCATGATATTTGAAAATGCAGGATATCAATTATCCCACATGCACCCCGTAGCAACCTCATTAACACTTTATATACTAGGTCATGAGCATATATCATGTCGGTGCTTTTGCTCCTGACGACACTAGTATAAGACCTCATCATCATCACCCTCCAGCAGCATGATATCCTGTTGCTTGAAATATCACCCTGACGTCATCATCATATCGCAATATAACCTGCATGATAATCGGCACAACCTGATCCATCGGAGGAACATCCTCCTGCTAAGCTTATACCAAAAGTCTGGCCGATGGACATCCTGATGACGTCATCATCATATCCTGCTGACGTCATCATCATATCTGCCTACTGCGCACCTCCTCATATCTGGATGACGTTATCATCATGTTTGCAAATATCGGGAGATCTCCTCAAGATGATCAGTGTTAGAAATATGACCCCCCCGGACCTCGATGACATCATCATCATATTAACATCAGGATGATATTCGGAAGACAGCCAGATATTTGGAAATATCATCCTGATGCACAAATATCAGGTTGCACTGTAGCTCCACTATAAGATCGGGGCGATAACTGAATATGATGATGCTTGAAAAGATCACCCCCACTAGATAATGCACGAAGCCAGCAGGTGGATATCTCCTTGATATCAGCATCATCATGACGCTGGAACAAACATACATCCGGATGATATTCAAAAATAAAAATATCACCCCCTCCTTCGGAAATATCATGATGCAGATAGGCAGAGAAATAGATATCACCCTGATATAAGGATGACAAAACAACGAACAAGAAGTGATACAACATCATCAGGATGATATTGACTAAGATCATCCTGATGTTCAAAATATGATGACCCTAGTGAATATCGGGTCGTACTTAGAACTCTTCAACAACATCATCAGGATGATCATAACCAAGATCACCCGATGATAAAAATATCACCCCGGTGAAATATCATGAAGGCAGAAAATATGATGACCCTCGCAAGCAACACGGTGATAACTGGAAATATGATGATGATGACGACGACCCTTAGGAAAAAACAAGTCAGGTCGAACAACTTAGAGAATAACCTCTTCAGAATATCGGGGCAACATCATCATCATGTTTGGGCAAGGTGATAAATGGAAGATCACCGGATACTTGAAAAATCACCCCCGCAAGCACATCAGGGCGCACTGTAGCTCATCAGCATCATCAGGATGATATTCAAACATCACCCGATATTGAAATATGATGATGACGATAAGAAACCAGTCGACGAAGAACATGATGATGCAGACCATCATCGAAGACAAGATGATGATGATGACCTCCTCCTCAGGAAAATATGATGCTGCAGCTGAAAAATGCTGAGGAGGTCCAACACTTAGAAAAATGGGCAAGAAGATAAAGGGTTCAAATGAAGAAACCCCCTGATCATGAAAAATCAACCCCAGGTCAAAATGAGTGCTAACAGTGGCTCCGAATGGGGACGTGCAGGTGAAAACCTGCAGTGAGAACCAGATCTCCAGGCAGACCAGACAAAAAGCCAAAAAACGCGAGCTGTACAAGGCATTTACACTACATACATATTTTTACAAATGTGCACAGCAACCAGTCATTTATGCAAAATAGAACTTAAGGAATTGGCCATGCACAGGCAATTCCAGAATTTCACCATCTAGGGCCTGGAGGAAATAAGAATCCTCCCCATGAGTATTGCAAACCTAATATGGGCCCATCCATAAGGGTTGAAATTTACCATGTTTACCCTTTTCCTGACCTTTAGCATTCCAAATGAGCACCAGATCATTGACTTGAAACTTCCTTTTTGTAGTTCTCCTGTCAAACTGATATTTCACATCTTGTTGTCTTTTGAGATTGATCTGGTGGGCTTTCCTTCTGTCTTCATCCAATGCAACCAGCTGATTCACTCTTTCTGTCATGGAATCTTCAATCTCCTCATCATTTTCCTGAATGAATCTGTAAACTGGTAGGAGATTATTTATGGGCAGTCTAGCTGATGCACCATATACTAGCTCAAAAGGTGACTTCCCAATAGCCCTTTTCACTGTCACTCTGTCAGCCCATACTGCTAAATTCAACTTTGAGTCCCAAGCTCTCTTGTTCTTGTCCAGTATCCTCTTGATAATTTTCATGATGCTTTTATTGCTTGATTCTGCTTGACCATTTCCTTGTGGGTGATATGGTGATGTATATGACAGATTTATCCCATACCTGTTGCAAAAATCAACAAATTCACCTGATCTGAAGCACATAGCATTATCAGTGATTATCTTAAATGGTACTCCAAACCTGATGATGATGTTTTCTAGTATGAAATCTGTCACCACCTTACTTGTAGCTCTCTTAGTTGGAATGGCCTCAATCCATTTGGTAAAATAATCAGTTGCCACCAAAATCCAACTGTGTCCCCCACTTGATTTGTCTGCAATTTCCCCTATGAAGTCAATCCCCCATTGCTGGAATGGAGCATCCACAGGTACAGTTCTGAGGGGTAAAGCACCATCATATTTCAGCTTTCCTGAAAATCTTTGGCAAGGGTCACACTTTCTCACTAACCTTTGTGCATCTGAAAAGAGAGTAGGCCACCAATATCCTGCCCTGAGAATTTTATGAGCTGTTGTTTGGGCAGTATAATGTCCACCACACAATCCTTTATGCATATCAATCAAAACATTGTTAGCCATATCCTCATCCACACATCTCAGCAGCACACCATCAGGGTTTTTCCAGTACAGCTCACCTTGAACAATAACATACCTGATTGCATGTAACTTTAGAGTCCTCTTTTGATTGTCACTGAAATGGGAAGGACAATTCAGATTTTGCAAGTAGTAGATAATATCCTTGTACCATTCAGATCCTGATACATTTACACTCTCATCTTGGACTGCATTAACTTGGCATGCTTCCAAGTTTGACTGTGCCATCATCTTGGCTAATCCTTGTCCCCTTATCAACTTAGTAACTTGTATGTCTATGTTGAACTCCTGCAGTTTGTTTATCCATCTGCACCTTCTTCCAGTCACCTCCTGCTGCGTGAATATGTCTTTGACTGCTGCATGAGGTACATATGCAATTATATATGACCCTACCAAGTATGGTCTGAAACTTTTGATGGCTCTAACTAGTGCATATGCCTGCTTTTCCATAATATCATACTTCAACTCAGAGGCCTGCAGGGACATACTGAAGAAAGCGATGGGCTGTTCAAAACCATCTTCATTTTTCTGTAACAAACATGCAGCAACAGTATGAAAGGAAGCAAATGAAAATACTTGGAATGGCCTAGAAAAATCAGGAGATTTAAGAACAGGGGCCATCTTAATTGCCTCTTTGATATTCTGAAATGATTCTGTTGCTTCCCTTTCCCAGTTGACAGTTGCATCCTTCTTCATCATCTTGGAAATGTTCCTTGTGGTTTCTGCAAAGTTGGGAACAAATCTTCTAACAAAATTTATCTGTCCAAAGAAGGACTGAACTCCTTTCACAGTTTTTGGCATTTGAATCTTGTCAATAGCAGCCACTCTCTCTGGATCTATCCTGACTCCATCCTTGGAAACAATGTGTCCCAGAAGCTTTCCTTCAACTACCCCAAAGGCACACTTCTTTGGATTTAAAGAAATACCATATTCTAGTGCTCTTATGAAAATCTGCTCCAGATGCAAACAATGCTGCTCTTCTTTCTTCGAGTAAGCAGTCAGGTCATCCTGATATACAGCCAGGATTGAATCAATCAGCCCTGCAAAAGCAACATCCATTGCTCTTTGAAATGTAGCACCTGCATTTGTTAGTCCAAATGGCATTCTAACATACACATACGTTCCCCATGGAGTGGTAAAGGCAGTCTTATACTGTTCTGATTCCTTTACCTTCACCTGATTATATCCTGAAAATCCATCCATCATGGATAGGAGTTCACAACCAGTCACTCTCTGCAACATAGCTTCCATATTAGGCAGTGGATAGTTATCCTTCAAAGAGAATACATTCAAGTTCCTGAAATCAACACAAAGCCTAATATCACCATTCTTTTTTCTGACTGGGACAAGGTTAGACACCCAAGTTGAATGTCTGATTGGCACAATTATTCCAGCTTCCCTGAGCCTTTTGAGTTCTTCTTGCATCTTGGGAGCTAAGGTAGGATTAATAGGTCTTTGCCTTTGTCTAAATGGCTTAGCTTCAGGCTTCAATGGGATCTCATGCTGGAATAAGTCTTCCCTATAGGCTTTTAGGTCCTCATATGACCAAGCAAAAACATGTTTATACCTTTTCAGTAATGCAATCAGCATACTCCTAATGTGTGGTTTGAGCTGTTTACCAATATATACCTTCTGAGGGGCCTGAGATGTCCCCAAATTTATTTCTTCTAAATCCTCCTTATTTGTGGGGGATGTCCTTGTGACCAATTTGTCTCTACTGTCAAAGGCTCTTTCCAAAGCTATTAACCCTCTAGGGATCTTGTTAGTCTTCAACTGAATTATCTCTTTTCCCACAAGAGTTTCTTTTCCATCTACAGTCTCTACAAAAGCTTGGAAATCAATCTGTTGATTCTCATACTCATCTATGCAGTGCAAAAATTTCAGCAAATCCCTATCATCATTAAACACTTGCCAACTGCATATATTTTCTGGTATGGCAGGCCTAATTTTAACTTCTACATTTGTAACACCTGACAGAGTGATGTCATCTGGCCTTATTGCAACATTAGCTAAGAAATCAGCCATAACATTTTTTGACCTTTCTACCCAGCCAATTGAAAATGCATCAAAAAGTTCAATGGTATCCCAAACAGCATGCTTGTATTGTTTCAATCTTCTATTTTTTGCAGCATACTTATTTCTAACTTGGGATACAATCAGCTCAGAATCCCCAAATACTCTTAACATCTTAATTCCATGTTTGAGAGCAATATTTAGGCCTAAGAGTAAAGCCTCATATTCTGCAATATTGTTTGTGCAATCAAACCTCAGCAAGAAAGAGAATTTGAGGAGCTTACCAGTTGGAGACAGGAAAACAACTCCAGCTCCAGAGCCTTCTTTTGCACAAGCTCCATCAAAAAACATGGTCCATAAGCCTTGCTGATCCAGCTCTTCAATGCAGACATTTTTCTTTTTGTCTTCTGTATCATCTGAGACAACCTTGAAGTTATCACAGTCAGTGTCTACAAAGCATACCTGTTCATTTGCTTCTTGGTCTTCCACTGTCTCTGATGATCTTTGCTCTCTGATTAGCTTGACATCCCTGCCATTCATTGGAATCATGGCATATGACAGGTCCAGCTGCATACTTCCACCAATTAGTGCTGCCCATCTTCTTGACAGCAACATACCATACTGTGGCTTGATGTCAACCACTGTTATATTCATTTTATATCTTTTTTCAGGAAATGCTGCCAGTTTGAAATCTACATCCTTCATGATTCCAATAACTGGTACCTCTCTGGCATCCATAGCATAACATTTTCCACATGCCTTGTCAATTTTTAATCCAGTTTGTTGCATGATGGCCAAAGGCATGACATTTGTAGATGCTCCAGAGTCAAGCATACAATTTCTAATTATTTTTCCATTTATAACCAGGGAAACATAAAATGGTTCCACTTGTGAAGGACACTTTGTCATGGTCATTCCTAAATAGACTTCAGGAGTCTCATCTTCTTCATTACACATGACATGTTTCTCACCCTGGGTCTGATCATTTTGTTTAGCTTGAAAAGGTACCCCTGAGATTAGGGATATTGTCCTATTCTTGATCTCTTCCACTTTCATGAGTTCCATAAGTGGAACAGAGACCTTTACCTGAGAGAGGATCTGGGCTATATCAAATGGAGCACAGTTTTGTACAACAGTTGTAGCTTGCTCCACAATCTTGCTTTTATCCTGAGCTGATTTAGTTTTCATTTTCATAGTTCCCTGATCATCATTCTTGTCTTGGGAACCTCTGCTTTGATCTTCAGCCTGAGGGATTTTGTTTTCTGGTCCTTGAAATTCATGACTTGTTCTGTGTCTAAAGTTCTGCTTATTATTTACCCACTGCCTTTTTTGTGGTTCAGTTCCTTTATGACTATGCACCAGCTGACCTGCAGAAATATCTTCTGGCTGATGTGGGCTGCCTACTTGATTTTTACCTCTGAGATTGTAGTTTCTTTTGACTTGAGCAACTGCTGCAGCTGTGAAGGCTCTGATTTCCTCATCAGAAGGTCGTTGTAAGTTACTCAGAAAATTGTGTGAGTTCTGAGCATACACATAATTATCTTCATCATCTTCATCATATGGGGACTGTTGGCAGGCCTGAATTTGATGATCTGTATTCTCATCAGCATCATAAAGAGTGTATCCATTGCCTATGGACATCATATTAACATCATCATCCTACACATGATGTGGCTCATTGCATTCATTACAAGATGTAGCATTATCATACAAGGATTGAGCAATCATGCACTGTGACTGTGAATGTGGCATCTGACAAATTATACACCACGGAGCATCATCAGCAATATTTATAGCTTTCTTTAGAGGATCAGGAGTTTCCTTGACATGTTGAGCCCTCTGATTTGTGTTGTTATGTGGGAATACAGGCTTACCATCATGCCAGTTGGTGTTATAAGGCATATCATGTAATGATGGCCTCTTTTCCTGCCTTTGATAGACTTGCCTATCAGGACCCATCCCTTTTTCACTTCTAGCTAATCTATAGCTTAGGTCCTTAACAACATTTGCCAATTTGTCTATCTTATCTTCAGGAGCAGACGTACTACCTTGAGTGTTCTGAGGCTTGTTTGGGTTCTGCAGAATTTTTATATCATCCCTTCTATTTGTCTTGCCTGATGCTTTCCTATTGTTTTCAATATTTACTGCAATTCTGAAAGCATCCCTGAGAGTGGCAGGACCTTTATCTCTCAGTCCATATGCAGTCTTTGCATCAAAGGCATTGATATACAAAATTATGCACATTGGTTCATTTGGCCTCATGTGATGTGGCAATTTGTTCAACACTTTAGTAAATCTTGCATTAAAGTCTGCAACCTGCTCATTTAACCCTTTAGTGATACTGGTGAACTCATTTACAAAAAAGCTAGGGTCAGTTTTATCACCATATTACTCCTTGAACATCCTCTTAAAATCATCCCATGATGAAATACTCCGGTCAGGCAGATTCCTGTACCATTCTCTTGCCTCATCTATTAAGGATTGCATGAATGACTTCATGAAAACATCCTCATGCTCAACCTCAAAATTATCCATGACATTTTGAAAGGCCTTTAGATGATCTTCTCCTGACACTGTGTTGTTTCCTGAAAATTTAGGCACTTGCAGCCTCAGATGCTTATCAATGGGGTTAGGATACCCAGGAATACCATCAAACACCAGCTGCCTGAATCTATCCAACTGCATGGGCTGTTTGTTTAGCTGATTAACATTAACATTTCTGTTTGCATTTTGGTTTCCTGCATTGTTCAGTGGTATCCTAGCATCATTCACATTTTGTTTCTCATCATGATGCTGATGTTGCACTTCATATCTTTGCTGATGTCTTTGCACATTTGCATTCTCTAGGGTAGGAACTGAATCATTTTGGGCAGTTCTTAAGGCTTGCACTTTCTGCTTCATATCATCTCTGATTTTCATGGCTTGTAGGTATTCTAGTTCTGCTCTTAGACTTCTGATTTCTTCAGCTAACTATTCATCCTTAGGTCTGGAGGTAGATGGTCTCATGCCATTATGGTCATCATCTTCATCATCCCTTAGAGACTCTGCCTCTTCAAACCTTTCACTTGGGTCTAGAAAAGGGCGTTCTTGGAACACCTCTGACCTCATTCTCATGCTACCACCCTGTTGCCTCTCATATGCACCTTGAATATCAGCTTCTGCATTTGAAAAATAAGGCGCATGCTGTCCTGATGGCCTAGGGTTATCTTGTATATCATCACCTTTTCTGGGGGAGCTCTCATGACTAACTGAGACAGTTCCCTTTCTTCTGTACATCATTCTTTTTGTTAATGGTAACTCTTCAAATAAAGGATTTTGTTGGGATCTTCTCCCCTGCATATAAATTTTACTTTGACCGGTTGGGAGATTACTTCGGAGTCGCCACCTATTACTAGGAACTGTTTTCTTCTGAAAACCAGGGTTCTTTCACAAGGTTCCCCAACAGAGTCGCCAATTTATGTTGACTTTTTACCAGACTGGATGCTTATTCCCAGATTTCCCTACAAGGTAGCCATCAGTGATCAACAGGATCTCTGGGCCAGGGGGTCAACAGTGTAGGAGATAGACTCTATATTTTATCTCCTCTTCTTCTTCAGGCTCTGCAAGACCTAGGGGGGTATTCCCTACTCAACATCCATGAGGATATGCATACAAGGCTGGGATGCTGACAGAAAGCAGATAGTCCTCTTGTAAGTAGACCAAAACTGAAAGATAAGAGCAAAGGGGCTAGCTTTGGGCCTATTAGCAGTTGTAGACAGAGGACTGAGGATCCTAAACTAATTCTAATGTCCTAATGTTTGTTTTAGATTTTGAGTTGGATTTTAAGTTTGGATGCAAAGTTGGATATGGTTGTAACACAAACACAAAGCATGATTGGTGCCTATCTAGGGCCTGGAGTCAGTAGACATACACCTGTGAATGATCAGCATGAACAGCTAAAACTGGACTTCAAGGGGATATATGTGATACCTGTCTTACAGATATCTCCCAGTACAGAGTGTTAAGTTATCTCTACTTATGGCATCCCTACTGCAGTATACCCTTCCCAATGTTCAACCTGAAAACAGTTTAATCTACCCCTTGAGTAGAAGTTAAAAGATCAGACATTCAACATAGGAATTCTATGCTCTAGAATCTAAACATTACCAAACATCCAGATTCAAAAGAAGAATACATGCAATACTGGAGACAGAATTAACACAACACATGCTAAGATAGCATTTCTCATATAAGATCAATCATGAAATCAGTGGGTTCATGCCAAAAACATACAACAAGAGATACATAAACTCACAGGTTAAGCTGTACAGAGCAACCAGATCAGCTTGTTATGAATTACAGAGCCAAAAATCTTCAACTTTCAACAACCTTCAAATGAGCAACACAACCTGCTTATAAGAGCCAGGTAGGTGCTCAGCAATTAATTACATGGTTGACCAAGAATCCCGCCAGATACACAGTATCAGAAAGATGGCGCTCAAACATTACCACATTGGTGCCCAAACTTGAATGCAGCAGGTAGGGGAGGAGACAGGAAGATTTCTCGAGCCCTGTGCCACTGTCCGCTGATGTACACCTTCAATCGGGTACCAGATCCGCCCACGCCATCGCCCATACCTCTGCAACAATCACCATTAATGGCGCACCAACCCGCGGCCTTGGGAAGAACATCTAACAGTCGATCGCAACCATTTCCCGCCGAGATTCATCATCATGATATTTGAAAATGCAGGATATCAATTATCCCACATGCACCCCGCAGCAACCTCATTAACACTTTATATACTAGGTCATGAGCATATATCATGTCGGTGCTTTTGCTCCTGACGACACTAGTATAAGACCTCATCATCATCACCCTCCAGCAGCATGATATCCTGTTGCTTGAAATATCACCCTGACGTCATCATCATATCGCAATATAACCTGCATGATAATCGGCACAACCTGATCCATCGGAGGAACATCCTCCTGCTGAGCTTATACCAAAAGTCTGGCCGATGGACATCCTGATGACGTCATCATCATATCCTGCTGATGTCATCATCATATCTGCCTACTGCGCACCTCCTCATATCCGGATGACGTCATCATCATGTTTGCAAATATCGGGAGATCTCCTCAAGATGATCAGTGTTAGAAATATGACCCCCCCCGGACCTCGATGACGTCATCATCATATTAACATCAGGATGATATTCGGAAGACAACCGGATATTTGGAAATATCATCCTGATGCACAAATATCAGGTTGCACTGTAGCTCCACTATAAGATCGGGGCGATAACTGAATATGATGATGCTTGAAAAGATCACCCCCACTAGATAATGCACGAAGCCAGCAGGCGGATATCTCCTTGATATCAGCATCATCATGACGCTGGAACAAACATACATCCGGATGATATTCAAAAATGAAAATATCACCCCCTCCTTCGGAAATATCATGATGCAGATAGGCAGAGAAATAGATATCACCCTGATATAAGGATGACGTCAGCATCATCAGGATGACAAAACAATGAACAAGAAGTGATACAACATCATCAGGATGATATTGACTAAGATCATCCTGACGTTCAAAATATGATGACCCTAGTGAATATCGGGTTGTACTTAGAACTCTTCAACAACATCATCAGGATGATCATAACCAAGATCACCCGATGATAAAAATATCACCCCGGTGAAATATCATGAAGGCAGAAAATATGATGACCCTCGCAAGCAACACGGTGATAACTGGAAATATGATGATGATGACGACGACCCTTAGGAAAAAACAAGTCAGGTCGAACAACTTAGAGAATAACCTCTTCAGAATATCGGGGCAACATCATCATCATGTTTGGGCAAGGTGATAAATGGAAGATCACCAGATACTTGAAAAATCACCCCCGCAAGCACATCAGGGCGCACTGTAGCTCATCAGCATCATCAGGATGATATTCAAACATCACCCAATATTGAAATATGATGATGACGATAAAAAACCAGTCGACGAAGAACATGATGATGCAGACCATCATCGAAGACAAGATGATGATGATGACCTCCTCCTCAGGAAAATATGATGTTGCAGCTGAAAAATGCTGAGGAGGTCCAACACTTAGAAAAATGGGCAAGAAGATAAAGGGTTCAAATGAAGAAACCCCCTGATCATGAAAAATCAACCCCAGGTCAAAATGAGTGCTAACACATTGTATGACAAATTCTCTTACAACATGCAAGATTGGTGTTGACAACTTTATGACAACTGTAAGATGCGTAAGAGCATTCGTCATAGTCTATTTTTAGTAGTGGAGCGCTCTATCTTGGGAAGTCAAATCTACCATGTTATGACAAATGTAAGAGGTGTATTTGTAGCTTGGACAAGTGTGCTTTGATGTGGGAAAATGGCCATGTGGCCAAGGTGGATGCCTATCCCAAGATGCTTCTAG
The DNA here is from genome assembly GCA_027924645.1 of Cunninghamia lanceolata. Taxonomy (NCBI): domain Eukaryota; kingdom Viridiplantae; phylum Streptophyta; class Pinopsida; order Cupressales; family Cupressaceae; genus Cunninghamia; species Cunninghamia lanceolata. The sequence continues at coordinate 1,320,128 of BSBN01001427.1, read as the reverse complement.
AATTTGCCTTGTATCTCTATAAAATGTGAAGTTTTGGAGTTGTATTAGCATAGTGTTTATACAGGGACTATTATGCCGCTGGAATCACTCCAAAAATGACATTTGAAGACTCTTGGAAGAACTTGCATTGCAAGTGTATTGTAAACAATTTCATTTTTTATAATACATTGTGCAAGTTTTAGAGTGTGGGGTTTATTACCTTAAAAGGTTTTCCCCACGATACATCTTGTGTCATCCTCTTTTGTGTTTGTGTTTGTTGTTGTAATATCTCTGTTATATGTTTCATATTGATGCAACAATAAAGATTGAAATGAATTTGCATACTACTTTCCTCATTATATCGGTGTAGGAAGTGTGTTCCGTATACCTTTCTTCCTTTCATATGTTTCTTCTCCTAAAGAATATGGAAACAACCTACAACCAACATCTTCTTCTAGAAATTGTGCTCTTCCACATGCATCCTTGAATGTTTTGTTGTTCTTCAATAGTCTTATTAGGATCATTAACATGGAACATATCTTATTTGGATTCTCAAGCATATCATAATAATTTGGGAAACTAACTGGGGAAGGATTCTAACCTAGCTACACGATAGGTGCAACTATAGGGTTTCCTTGAGTAATGATAGGAGTGGTACTTCTAGGAACTACTCCTATAGAACTAATACAATTGAATCTCGGTTGTCCCTTGTCTTTTCCTATTTTTTTGTGCTAAACTAGTTGCAATAATACTAAGGATTCCTTAATAGAACTACATTGAGGAAAAACTCTCTTAGATTCTAGTTTTAGCCATCCTTCTAGTGCCAATCTATTCATAGGTGTTTTAACACACTGCACAACTTAGATAAGATACTAAGTACCTTGCTTCTCCTAAAAGGAATCAAATTATAGAAATTGAAAAATTATTGGGTGTGTGCAAGAAGTTGAGTCCACTTTTTGGCCAAAAAGTGGAAGTGTTTTCTCTGATTTCCAGAATTTGTCACATTTGACCTAAAACTTTGAAGCACTTAAAGGTGGAATCTTGAAAAAAGTTAGTAATATGAAATGTAGTACTCGGAGTCTAGTTTCCAAATATGTAATTTTTTTAATACCTAGATGATACAAATTGATTTTCAATAGGTGTTTCTAAAAACCACTGTTTAAAAGTCATTTTTTTACTATACCATACACGTGTACGCCATCCATATTTTGACCTAAATAATCATATTTTTCTAAATCCTTTTGGGAAAAGATTTGTAACTCACTAAAGCACATTTTCAATTATTTTTTGTACTTTTTTATTGAATTTGTTTTTGTTAATTTTTTATTGGCCAAATTTAGTGTTTTAAAATATCGTCGTGTACGTCATGCATAAGATGACCTAAAATTATCATTTTTTATTTTTTTTAAAATTGAAAAGAATTGTCTGAACTATATTTTTCGTACAGTTTTTTTTGCAAAAAAAATATTTTAATAAAAAAGTTATTAAAATACTAAAAACCCTGATAATTCAAGTTTATGAACCCGTTTCATCAGAAACTAATTGAAAAAAATAATAATCCAATTGTAAAAAAAATTACATATTTGGAATCTACACTATCTCATCTATAATGGGTTTTAATTTCGTTAAAAAATTCTGCAAAAAAAGCTTTCAGACATATGCCCAAAGTCACTATTTTGTTGTGACATTGACATGACCTCCAACTTGCAGGTTAAACTAGGTCTAGAGGCTAGGTTTGGGTCCCCAATCCTTTTTCCAAACTAGGTAACAAAGCAAAATCTGAGCCTGAAATTCAAAATTTAAAAAACAGGATCCCATTTCTTATTTTGTCGCCATAGAATGAAACAGGATCCCATTCTATTTGTTACGAGATCACATTTATTAAACGGGATCCCATTTGTTATGGGATCATGTTTATTAAACAAGATCCCATTTAATATTGTACCATTTTTTTAATAGTATTTCCACTGTCGGCCCTACAACTTGTTATGTATGGCTGACAATGACGTATGCAACATTCTCTACCAATTTTTATCTTCTGCAGGTTTATCAAGTTGGGATTTTTTCTAAATTTTGAAAGGAGGTATCATTGGGACACTATTTGAGTGAAATTTTGTTGAATTGCTACTTGTTTGAAGGACCTAAACAAGAAGGAAGGCTTTCAAGTTTTTGACACTCATTTGTACATACTTCAGAATTTTTTAAGCATGGGATCACAAACTCATAATAAGAGGAAAGATAGGAAGCTATTGACCCCTGAAGAAATTGAAGCAAAGAGAGAGGAGGCAAAAAGACAAAGAGATAGAAGAATAAAGATTTGATCAATGAATAATACTGAAGCATCCAATTCCACAACTATTGAAGATAAAAACATTCAGGAGACCATGGATGTAGACAATCCAAATTTTCAAAAGGTGAATGAGGAAACTAATACGATTATACAAACTACTCCTAGTATGTCTTTAGATCCCCCTTTCAATGCTATGGAGAATATTTCAATAGGCACAAATCTAGGTATGTCTTCAAATCCACCTTTGAATGAAATGGAAATGGTGTTGATAGGGGATTTAAAAGAAGCTGGATATAACAATGTTGAGATCGATAATATTCATAGAGATCAAGATTTGAGACAAAATGTTGCTGAAAATGAAAATAAAAATCTTTTTGTTGAAAATGAAAATAAAAATCTTTTTGTTGAAAATGAAAATAAAAATTGTTTTGTTGTTGAAAATGAAAATGAAAATCCTTTTGTTGAAAATGAAAATAAAAACCGTTTTGTTGTTGAAAATGAAAATCCAGGATGTGATGTTGAAAATAAGATTTTTTATTTAAAATTGAAAGAGATGTTTTGGATAATCTTCTTGGTAAGATTTCTTGGAGACAAATAAGAACACATGCCAATAGATTATACAAAGAATTTTTTATCATAAAAAAGTATCATTTCAATGTCAACTAGTGATGTAATTAATGAGAATGTAGAAAATGAGAAAAGTAATGAAAATGTTAGGCATTTTTGTTAAACCAAGAACAAAAGATCAATCACTAAAATATGTTATGTCTACTATTCCTAGTGCCATTGAGTCTATTGGAAAGAATAGTTGATCTAAAGATAAGAATGCAACAAGACGAGCTATAACAACTGCTATAGTTAATAAAGCAACTATGAATAGAAGAATGGTAAACAATATTAGTGGAATTCTAAAAATACATCCTAAAACATTGGTAAGAGTGAAAAAAAGAAGAGAAAGTATAGAAAATGATCCATTCAACCAATGTTGGAGTTTTAGTGGTTGACTCCCGAGATCTGACATGAAACTAAATGTTGAAATTAAATTTTTGATCGAAAAATATTGGCATGATAATACTAGGGTATCATCTAATGCTAGAGATGTTTTAAAATTAAGAGTGGGGTCCAAAGTTCACGATCCTCATCCAAAACACCTATTAGATACAATGCAAACTAAATTTTATAAAAAAATTTGTGATGAATTAGTGTTACCTGGTAATATTAGAATAAGTCAAAGATCTTTTGAAAAATGCAAACCATGGCATGTAAAGATTAATAAGCAACAAATATCTTGTTGTTGTAAAACACATGTTCAATTTTATTATTATTATGATGTGTTTTGATATATACGTTGTATTTTACATACTAACATGATTATACACGAATGTGATATTAATATGCCACTTGAAACAATAAAGGAGTTTATATCAAGTTTTTTTTGTGAAAGATCTAATGGGAAATTATTTTATTTAAGTTCATATATTTATGGACAATGCACTAGTTGTGGCAATCTTTCTTTCTTAAGAGTTTGTATACATGAAAGTGTTGAAAATGATTTTGGACAACAATTAGTGGATGTTAAAAGATTTTAAGAATGTTGAATATTCTTTAAAAGATGGAAAAATTGGAAAGCGTTGTGATTTAATTATAGAAAAGGTTAGTGTACATGCATTCATATCAAAATTTAAGAATAAGATTGTACCAAAATATGTCAAGTACTCTCAACAAGCTCGATGGCTTGATGAACAATTTTGTGCATGTAGAAACACATTTCTAGTTGGTACTATACTATCAATGGTTGATTTTATGGAAAACTATACTCTAGCTCCATAAGAGGAAATCCAATCACAATATTACAATTCAGTGCAGGTGGCTATGTTTGTTCATATTGTTTATAGACATGCAGATGATAGCATAGAGGATGATAGAAAAGTTTTGAGGGAGTATGATTTCTATTTGAGTGACAATCGGTTACACTCGTCAGAGTTTGTTCAATATTATTTCAATATATTTTATACAAATTTAAGAGAGAGGAATCCAGATGATAGAACATCTCATATGGTCACATAATTGTACAGGGCAGTTCAAGAATGCTTGAATGTTCAGTTGGTTAAGTAGGGTTCAAAAAGAACATAATGTCCAATATATGTGAAATTTTTTTGAAGCTGGACGTGGTAAAGGAGAACATGATGGAGCTGGTGCATGTGTTAAAAGAATTCATGCTGGACAACAATTGAAATTTGAGGATGCAGTAAAATTTAAAGATGCACATAGGATTGTGGATTGCTGCAATACAAGATTATGTACACCTAGATCAAGCAAGTACTCTACAGTTCACCAATTCTTTTGGTTGGTTGAAGAAGAGAACATTCTACCTTGACTTGATTGTGAGACAATCAGTGGATCTACTGAATGGCATTCATCTAGGAGTTCAAATGCAAGTACATGGACTATATGGCCAAGGGATCTTGCATGTTTTTGTTAGTTTTCTATTTTAGGAGATTGGGAAGCATGTGAGAATACAAAATGGGTTGAAGAGTGGAAGAAAAGACTGTTGACACCTACACAAGCACATGATCAATATGAAACAACAATTGAAGACAATGATCAACTGTTTGCATTAGGTGATTATGACCGTGTTTTAGACCTTGTACAAGAAGGTAATTTAATTCAAATTATTTCATTTTATTTCACTTCATTACTATTTTGTAGTGTTTTTTATTTATTTATATGTGTACATATGAATGCATGTATATAGATTGGTCAAATTTTATAGACATGTGCAAGTTATTGAATCAAAATTTGTTTGCAGGATATGTGTATGCTATTGTTGCACCTGAAGAAAATGAAGAGGAAACAAAATATTGGTTGGCTCTTTGTGTGGAGACTAAACATAAGTTAACAACACCTTGAGAAGATGATGATGACTTTCCTTATCCAACAGGTTTGGTGATCCCCTAAAGACATCCCCTTAAGCAAATTTTGATAACAAGTCTTTGATCCCCTTAAGCAAATTTTGAGAACTTCTTTGATCCCCTTAAGTAAATTTTGAGAATTTCTTTGATGATGGCTATCATTGTCCAATAGGTTTAGTGGTGGTTGTTGGCACTTGGCTACTAAAATACCTAATAAGGAAGAATGGTTTGCCTGCATTCGAAGATTATGAAACACATAAAAAGATTATACACTACTCACATTTGGTGTTGGCAACAAATATTAAACTGGAGAGGTATCGTGGAAAACCTGCAAATAAAGAGCTATGGATAATTTCTATGGAAGAGCATGAGACAGTCATCGATGCATTGGAAAAAAAAGAGGATGGAGATGGTACAATAGAATAAGTAAATACAGGTAAATATAGGTAAATAGTTTTATATTGTTTTTTAAAATATATTAAATACATGTTTTGATATTTCTTGTGCGTTATTAGTTGAAATTGATTTAAATTCTCATTTTATATCCTTAGGCCATCATCACAAATTCATCACATACTTTGAAACAAAAACCTAAGAGGATGCAGATTAAACCTATATGTACATGTGTGAGGCACTTGTAAATACAGGTATGTAAGTTATGTATATAGATGGTTTTATATAAATTAAAATACATGTTTTGATGATATATTGATATTGCTTGTATTATTTTTATATCAGGTGGTGTGAAGACTTGTTACATTTCCCACAAGTTTCAAATTTTATTGAGATGGCATAGCCACATTTTGTAAAAATTATTTTGAGTTGGCATATATGTACATACACAATTACATTATTACATATTTTGTACACAAATTTGTATACATGTGTATGTACATAATTATACTCTACACTTTTATATATCAAAATTATTATTCTATATATTTTGTTTGTTAAATGCGCATGTTTTTCTACTTTGAATTTACTTAAAATTTGATTGTATTATTGTTAAATTTGGTTGCCTTGGGCAACTTCACCAAATTTTGAGAACTTAAGACATCCCCTTAAGACAACATATTAGGACCCCTTAAGACATCCCATTACGACATAAATTAAGACATCACATTGTTATGATGAGTCATCCTAAATTACATCAATTGTGAATAAATATGAGACATGTAGTTTGAATTCTCTAATCCCCTTAAGACGTCTTATTAGGACCCCTTAAGACATCCTATTATGACATAAATTATATTAACATTAATATTATATTTGTATAACTTCTGTGATTGTTAAATGATGAGTCATCCTAAATTCTACTACTTAATTATATCATTTGTTATGATGTCAAGTCACCCTAACTTGTCTAGAATACTTAATTATATCAATTGTGATCCAACATGAGACATGTAGTTTGAATTCTTTGATCCCCTTAAGAAGTCCTATTAGGACCCCTTAAGACATCATATTACAACATATAAAGTAACATAGACAAGATTTGGATGAACATTTTTTGACTTTTTTATACAATGGGAGAGTGGTCCCCTTTCCCCTCACATACCTATCAAAAATAAAAATTGCTACAACTTATATCATTATATTTCAAAGCCCTCAATGCATTAGGGTATCCTTTTGTGGTTTTCTTGTGCTCTGAAATCCTTGGTTTTGCCTACTTTGATGAAACTTTCGTGGCAATTTTCATCATTACTATGATCATTTGAGATATGTCACCATGGTCTTATGATCACCATAGTGGTTGCAAGACCATTCATTTTCTAAAACTAACTATTGCTCTCGACTATATTTTAAAAAAAAACATATAGACCATTTAACCTTCCCAATTTAGAGTGCATATCTACTACCACACTTGCCTTCTTGTAACTAACATTTTTGTGTCTTTGTTTGCTAAGAGAAAATTGTTAGTTTTAGAGGTAGTTCAAGTGTTTAAATTATAGTCTATTATCTTTTTTGTTTTGGTGTGCTCTATTGTTTTTGTCTTTTGTCTTTTATTTATTTCAACTAAATCTTAGAGAGCCTCTAGGCTCCATCTGTACATTACAAGAGACTATGTTCTTCCCTTGATTGGCTAGAATCTCTAATTTCCAACATATTTCTTTCTAATTAGACACTCTATGGTCTCAAAATAATTTCCTTTCCATTGCCCTTCTAGTATTGGTGGTCTCCAAACCATTGTTGATGAATGTGCCACCTTTCTTACAAACTTCTAAGGCTCTGACACCAATCTCCTTGTAATTAGATAGCCCTAAGCAAGCTTGAAAACCATCGAAGGACATTACTACAACCACATAGATGATTGACATTCACTATGCATGCAATTGTCAACTTACTAAGGTCAATAAACCATGTTATTTCACCATATTTTCAATATTTTAGAGGTTTATGAACTACTATCCTTACATGTTTGAAAAGATTCAAATAGACTTGTAACTTTGTATAAGCTCAAAATTGAGCATTTAGTCACTATTTGTTTCTCTTACTTTACTATGTACATCCTTATTATTTATGAAAATCCTTTGCCTTAATTACACATTCGGATAGTTTCTTTATATTATATTGTTATAATATTGATCTTAAATTCTTTTGTGTGCTTAATACATTGTCAAACATTGTTAGATCATTGGAGAATATTTTTTCTCACACACTAGCATTCTCAAATTACATTCCAAGACTAGCTTGCACTCTAGTAAAATGTTTGTGAATCTATTAAAAAGTTCTTTCATTTTTTTTGATATCTCCTCCAAATATGGCATCATAACTAGCTATTCAAGAAGAATCTCAAGAATGCAACTCCTTCATTATGGAGTTCTACTTCCAAGGGAATAATAAAATTCATGAAGGTGTAAGAGTGAAATATATGTGTAGAACTCCTTCAAACATGTGGCATAATCCTCCAAGAAATATATGGCAAGAATTAAGAAAGTGAAGTAACTCCTTTCATTAGTTCATATATGACACCTATTACCATTGTTATTATATTGAATGATTCAATCAAAAAAACATATCCTCTTAGAGGAACTTACTTTCTCTCTGTCTTTTTCCCTTTATAAAGAACTTTTACAATTAAAACACATTACTAGTTAAAATAGTGGAAGTCTTTCATATTGACCATTACTTATTTAATATAAAAATGTGGTACATTTCCATAACCAAAACAACATGATATTAAGATAAAAGCCAACTTCTCTTTTTATCTATACATTAGTTAGGGTTCTATTAATACAAAATTTTGATAATGTTCATTATTTATTTTCTAAAGGCATGCTATCTAAGAATTGCCAACAATAATAAATGAAGTAAAAAAAATTCCATAACCTTGATGAGACATATTACTATAGAATACTTGAAACCACTTTATGAAAATCTTACTATCTAAAATTTCATTTATAAAGGGCATTGGAAGCTAAGTAGATATAGACAATTATAAGAAGATGTTAAATTGTTTTCTCACTATAAAAACTAAATAGTTTTTGTTATTTTTTATTAGAACCCTAATTTCTATATATATTTAAATATAAAATTGATATTGAATAAGATATCTAGTGTCATTTCTATTTCACTTTAATGTTTATGGACATAAAATACTAAAATGAAATAAAGTCTTGTATCTAGACCATAAAATACTAAAATGAAATAAAGTCTAGATGAAACAATATATAATGTCCATGACAATACAACCCATGTTCAAAATATAAAGTCCATGAAACAATATACATAAAGTCCATAGAAACAGTATACATGTAGTCCATGAAATAGTCAAATATAGCCCATGAAATAACCTAACTCATATTGTCTATGTAATCAAGAGACCTCTTCACACCATGCAAACTACTCAGATGACCTGAATCACTCTGTAGAAGAGAAAGATTTAGATGAAATCAGATGTAAGATGATTAAAAATGATTTAATGACAATTTAATTTATAATTTATCATAAAATTAAATTACCATGTGAGGCTGAGAGGCAAGCTCTAGTGCACCTAGACCTATCTCTACATGCTCTGAATCAATCTACATGTACAAGAGAAAGAAAGTTGAAATTAGATGTAAGACTATTTTAAAAATAATTTAGTTCAATTTAATTTATAATTTATCATATTTAAATTAGTATACTGTAAGAGGTTGTTGTGCATCCTCTGTTCCAGGACCTGTCTCTACGTGCTCAGGTACATGACATGTCTCAAGCTATAAAAGAAAAAGAATTTTTAACACATGTCAACATATATATTCTATTGAAATTTACTTTAAGTTCACAATGTATATTTTAATTGACTTTAAATATAATCTAAATTTTAAATTATACCATATCAGGCTGCCCATCTCCTCTGTCCTCCTACTTTGCATGTGTTGTAGGTGGAATGGCATGAACAGGATGAAACATGTCACTGACAAGCTCCTACAAGGTCATTTATGACTTAGCACATGTGTACAAATTAGGTTAAAACATATATATTCACTTGTGTAGGTACCTAATTTTTATTTTAATCTATTTCAAAGACCTACATATTACACGTAGACATAGATATGTTTTTCAGCAACTTGAAATGCAGTTGACTCCTGATATAAACTTGGATCATCCAAGTGTACTGCAATGCCCATCCTCATTATTGTGTCAACCTACATAGACATATATTTTTAATATATATTAAATAGTATATGCATGTTTTCAGATATAGTGAATTCAAAATAGAAAAATCAAAGTATATATATAATTTTTTAAAATAATATACATACAAAAGGGTCATGTGAGATGCCTAATGATGAAGGAGTGCTTGAGACACCCTCATATGGAGGATTCAATGTGGAAGAACCCTAAACCAACATAAATATTTAATGTACATGTTCAAGACTGAATTACAAATTAAAATCAAGTAAATAAAATTATTTAAAATATAAATCATTCAAAATACCCCAAATGGGTGCCTGAGATGAATAGGTGTCAATGAAAAATTAAAATGATCAATGGTCCCTATTGCCATCATCTACACCAAACAATTTGATTGTTAAAATATTACAATTTAATTGATCTATATGTTCATTAAAAACACGTGCTTAAAATTTTTATAAATTCAACATGTGTGTAACCTATATATATACCTGTTTTGAATGATCAGTAGGATGATCCTCAGTAAATAGATAATCAACAAATGATTCACCCATATCATCAGATGCTGCATGTGTAGCTGAAGTGGGTGCAGTTGTCTGATAAGGTCCATAACACAACTGATTGCAACTCATACATGTATGAGGAATCGACACATGTGGAGTGGTACTAGGACCACTTCCACCATCATCTCCTCCATGGTCTCTAACCCAAGCTACCATCATAGAAGTCTGCTCATCTAGGCTACCTAACAGTGCATTCAATGTGCCTAGTGTGGATACCACCGCATGATGTTGGAAGGTCATAGGAATGGTAGCAATAGGAGGGTCAATAAGAGGTTGAACATGCACAGGTCATTGGGGATCAACCCATGCCCCCAATCTCTATTGTGGCATGCCACCACCAATACCCTAGAATGATCTAAAATCAAAATAGTTGGGTTTCTGATTCATAATAAAATCTACATATAATTTTCTCAAAAAATATAAAGGAACCTCACAATTAGCATGAGGTGGATAATCAAACACCATCCACCACCTATCCCAAAAATTGGTAGACATTCCTTCATGTCTACACCACCTGATTGATATTCTTTTCTTATTTGCAAGAATAGGTCCATTTGTGATGGGGTGTCTAAAATATTGCGCTAAATGACCTTTTGTGATTTTAAGATCCAAAATCTCTGTATAGGAGAGGCCATCAACATAAAATTGGCGCCTCTTCTCTCTCCATTTCTAGAAACCATCAAATTTTGAGTCAATAGACCTCACATAATCTACAATGTTTTGCATCAAAGTTGCAAAACGTACCACGTGAGGTGGCATGAATTGTTCACTGCGAATGGAATTCAGTTTTTCTTGTATGTAATCCACATTTTCATTAAAATTATGGCTCGCAAGTGAGCCTGGTCAGTTCTAGGTGGGGGTGGAGGTGGGGTATCTAGAGGTGGAGATGGGGGTGGAGATAGTGCCTATTCAACTTGTGCATTGAGGAAGTCCTCAACATCAAAGTGAATATCATATATGATGATATAGATAAAAACTATGAACCTGCATATATACATATAAACATACAAACTTGAGTACAAAATTAATTTTCAAGAATCTATATATATAAATTATAAATAAACATATACATGTTGAAAAAATATAAATTATAAATAAACTAGATAAATTATACATGTTTCAAGAAATTATACATAGTCCCCTAATGCATTTATGCCTGCCACTGTTTGAAACAAAAGAATCTCATTGAAATTCTATCTAAAACCAAATGATTCTATACACCAGCACCTATGGTTAAATATATTTACACACTACATAAAATATTGGTATCTAGTTCTACTTAATGGTACAATTTTAACTTATTTTAAAATCTCCAACACAAAATAGTGATGAATCATGGAAATATCATGCATGCTCACTAATCATAACAAAATAATCTCATTGAAATTCTATCTAAAACCAAATGATTCCATACACCAACACCTGTGGCTAAATATATTTACACACTACATAAAATATTGGTATCTAGTCTACCCAATGGCACAATTTTAACTTATTTTAAAATCTCCAACACAAATTAGTGATGAACCATGGAAATATCATGCATGATCACTAATCATTTATTCTATGAAGAAAAATATTCATTCATCATTCAAAATCTATAAGCATGTTGTTCATGTTTAAACTAAATAAGGTCAAGGGCAAGAACTACAATTTTGTGCCTAACACAATGGTTTTAATTTTAAAAATGTAACAAACATATATTTTCCACAGCAAAAATAACCACAATAGAGAAATTTCAACATAAAAAATTTAGTGAACATGCCTGTGAAGTCACAACTATACAAATATATTTCTTTAGTTTAATTGAATAAAATTACTAATGATCATTACTACAAATTAAAAAATGCATGTGTCATGGAATCTCTTTCCAAAAAAGGATTCCATTTTTTTTAGCTAATATTAGCAAAAAAAACTATCAACCATATTTACCATTCTTCCACTAGATACTACCAAAATAATTGATCAATATTAGGTAACAATTAGTGTTTTTTCAATCCCTACAATGAGCATGAGCACATTTATGTCAAGAATAAAGCCCCGAGTGACTGCTAAGCTTCTTAACAGTATTGGTAGAATAACCACAACTATGGATGCCAAAGCAACAAAGTAACTTACAGAAAAACATATGTTGGTGTAACTTAAATGAAATAGATTCTAAGACACATTATAACAAGTTTAAGGTTAAAATATCCCAAAGCATATATTATTTGCCTAAAAGTTTCTAAAACTTTTCAAACAAATCCACTTTGTGCATTACTCACAATCATTGCATTCCATGAAATGACATTTCTTTGAGGCATTATGTCAAACAATTCACATGCTTTGTATATGCTTCAACATTTTGCATATTTGTCTCACCCTGGGCCAATTGCAACAGAAACATTTGACAAAACTCCTCTATGTATTGTGTGTTGATGGATGTCCATACCCTATTCTAGAGCTCTAATATTGGTAGAAATAATGTTGATGCTACCAAAGGTTGTACAATTTAGATTTACACTATCCAATTCCACTCTTATGATGTGTTTCTCCTTTCCAAAATAAAAGTTAGGATAAACTACACCTTAGAGCTTATACCTATTGCTAATATATAATTCTAACAAGATAATTTTATAAAAATCTTTGATATATTTTTTAAGCACATCAAACAATTAATTAGGGCTATTAGGACTACCATAATGAATTTGTTGTTGAGGTTTGTCATCATATGTTAGGTCCAAGGTTTCAATTTTGTTAATTTTTCTATGGAGTTGGCTATTGGTTTGATGTTAAGTACTCATTCTAGAAGATCCAACATTTCCTATGGAAAAGATAGAAATAGTTTGTAATGGTTTTGGATGTATTTCTCTAACTTTATGAGTATCAATAAGCTTGGTCTGTTGGCAAGAGACACTGTGTGGCTTCACTAGTGTTGTCATTGATAGCAACAAAGTCTATCCCACACATCCACAGTACATAGTATGCCTATACTAGAAGTCAGATTGAAGATTTTTTTGATTTGGTGAACAAGAACAGAGTATGTAACAAGGTCCAACAATCAGGTCCAGATCTCTCAGATGGTGTAAATCTATAAGTTGCGGACTTTGAAAAATCAAGAGGGGTATCATGACTACTGTATTCCAAAGAGTTAACCTCGGTAGGAAAGCATGGAAAAGATATGAGCATCTGAGTATTGGGTTCCAGTCAAGTAGAGCAGACAGAGGAAGAACTGACCGACAGAGTATCAAACTTCAATCCAGATGAGTAAATGATGTTGATCAAGCAATTTGTGGGATCATACATTGTTGGCCGACATGATTAATGACTTCTATGTCTATGTTTTTGATATGCATCACAAATCAAGCATGGATTTACCTGACAGAGTAATTACTTGCAGTGTTCTTCATGCCGACAAGCAAGTTGATAAAAATCCTTGATGCGGATATATATACCAAATAGATTTCAGCATGTGAGGGTGTAAGTATATAAGTGGTAAAAAAAGGTGTGAAGAAAAGTAGAGATAAGTGTGGGAACAACAATCAAAGCCCGGTATGTGACAGAATAACAACATTGAGTAGAGGAAGGATGAAGTGCATCAGATCAATATATTGTGCCTAAACTGGAACTGAACTCTTGTATTTGTAGATGTTTCTCATCAATTGAAACACTTGATTATCTTCTGTAAGTTCTATAGACAGTGAGTCTCTTGTAGGCAGTGTGCCTCTTGTGAGTAGTGTGCTCAGGTAGTGAGCCCTAATTGGCAAGTGCCATTTTTGTACTCCTTTATTCTGTTAACAGAGAATACAATCTTGGGTTAGTCACCCCGTGGATTTTCCCTTAACAGGGTTTTCCAATTAAAAATCCTTGTGTTATGTGTGTTGATTTTATTTCTGTTCTTATGATCACATATGCTTATATGATTTCATATTGTACTGATTATTAAGATAACAAAAGAAAAGAAAGTTAAGGAAATTTTGAGATAACTGATTCACCCCCCTCTCAGTTATCTGCCTTGTTTCCAACAATTGGTATTAGAGCTAAGTTCCTCTGAACAAAGCCTAACAACTTGAGGAAGATCTGGGAATCTCAATGGATATATATGGTATGAAGGAACAACTTCAGTCTACCCTAGATGATCTTGAACAATCTCATTCTGAAGTCAATAATTTGAGAGAAAGGCTCAAACAAGTTGATGATTTCATAAATGAGCTAAAATAAAAACTTAGTATCTTTATGAAAAAGAGAAAGGAACTACTTCAAAAATTAGCCAATCAAAGTGAAGACAATGATACTAATGAAGATCTAAATGAGAAAAATAAGCTATGTGAGAAGTTGTCAAAAGAGGTCATAATCGGAAGGCATGAAATGGAATCAGGGGTTATGAGATTCACCTAAGAAATTGAAGAAAAAAGGAAAATTGAAGATAATCTAAAACAATCCTTCAAGGAGAAGACAGAGGACTACGACAAAATGGACAAAATAATTAGGCATCTTGAATCTAATCTTGAAGAAGCTAGAGATAATGAAGAACAACTTGAGAATCATATAGACACTCTTAAACAAGATATTCAAACAACAAATGAATACAAAGAGAAATTCAAGATAAGCTCAACCCAACTTGAAGTTCTTCTTGAAAGCCAACAGAGGGTAGATGATAAACGTGGCTTGGGATATGAGAAAGGTGAAATATTTGAATCTGGTCAGAAGAACTTTGGATCAAGAAATCAAAGAAACAGGCCTAGAAAACCTCCGGTAAGGCAACCAAATGCTCAAAGATATCCATCCTGCAATGGATACTACTTCAATTGCAACAATTTTAGTCATAAAGCAACTTAGTATAGAAGGAGAATGAATCAGACTAATCCATCCTTCTCCAGACAATGTTTCAACTATAAAAGGTATGGTCACAAATCTCATGAATGTAGAAATATGCAAATACACAATTCATTCAATGGTAGATGCTTTGCATGCAATAGAATGAGACATATGGCTAATCAATGTAGATCAAGAGGATATCAATCAAATATGCAAAGAAATGTTGTTTGTTACATTTGCAATAGATCCAGTCATATTGCCAAATTCTGCAGAAGTAAAAATTAGGATAAAAAGGGTTCGGTGCAACATAATCAAAAACAAGATAAGGGTAAAGGTAAAGTGATTGCGGATGAAGTTCAAAAGGAGATGAGCAAGATTTAGGTGAAGAAGAGTACATAAAATATTGGGGATGGATTTGCACCAGAATCCGGTGCTGATATTCCTTCCAGAAACTAAATAGATGAGCTCTGGCTCAGGGGGAGTCATAGAGAAAAACAAATTCCCCTAGCCAGTCAACTAGTGCCTAAATTCAGCACATGGAATGCTATGGATTAAAGGGCTCTTAGAAAAACATCTAAATAACCTTCAGTAAAAATATGAAAGATCTGCATGGAGTTTTGCAAGAGTTTAACCGCTCAAGTTAATCTAGTTCCGACAGCACTCTGATAAAGCAGGATTTTCACAGACAAATCCGGTATGATTCAAAATTGAAATACTTTGATTTACGGACCCATGGCATGATTGAAGAAAAGAAGATACATTGTCAATCCTCACTAACAATGATTCCAAGTTAAGCATCACAATGATTCAAGAAGATCTCTCTCAAAATAGGGCAACTGGATAAATTATGTTGTGCATTAATTACAAAAGGAAATTAGGGTTTGTGCAAGGATAAAAGGGTTCATTGACTCATTATTTGCACATTTACATTCGAGAAGAAGAAAAGAAGAGCTCTACAACAAAGTTTCTACAATTCACTCAAGATCAACTGGAAAATTGAATTCAATTTGTTCTAGCTCCTATTTCAAACCCTAAAGGCATAAAAAGGTACTTCCATTCTAAAAATCTCTCTAAATCTTTTGTAAGATGGCTACTCCAATGGTTGTAAAAATCACTAATTGGCCATGTCCTAAATTCAAGAAACACCCCTATAAATCTCTAGAAGTTGATCCTTTAGGTGCATTTTCTAGCATTCTGCATGGGGTATTGCACGTAGAATATGTTAGGGTCTATATCCATGCTAACATTGAGGAATTTGGAGACTCAAAATTGATGGACATCTATCACAAATAGCTAATAGATGAGAGTTTTGAACTCAAACTTCAATACAAGGCCCTCTAGGATAAACACTTCAGACATTGTATACACTTTCCCTGTTTTACAAAAGATGATTGGGTCTGGTATGTCCTAAGCAGGATGCGTGATAATTTCATGTGGTTAATGAGGCCCTTCAAGTTAACTAAAGATGCTATCAGGGCAGTGACTAGACTACATTCTTCCGGTGGGTTACCTGCACTTAAATCTGTCAAGAACCAGACAGTAAGTGAAGCCACCAGATCTAAATTTGACAAAAGAGCAATGACCATAGATGACATCACTGATCTAGATGTCAAGTTTGCCTCAATGATAATTGGCTACAAAATCTATCATTTGAGCAGGGAGAATTTTGTGTCTGGGACTGCAATATATACAACATATCAGATGTTGAGGGAAGATGCAGATTATGACCTATGTGATCTTCTCCTAAATCAACTATTAGAAACCTGCAGAAGATCAAAAAGGATAAGAAGAATTCCTTCAAATATGGTTGTCTAATACTATGTCTATTCTTCTACTATATGAATGAGCTACCCGGATCTAGTGGTTGGGTTTGGCAAAATGATAAACCAGTTGCAATCCAGATTAGAGATTATATGTATGGACTTGGTGATGATAAAGCTTAGAACATAGCTCTTTGGGGTTACTTTAAGAACTTCCAAAGCATGATGCAAGCCAGAGAGAGGATACCTCAATCTATAGTTAAGAAATACAAGGACACAGTGTACTTCATGGTTGACATTGATCAATGCCTAATGGAGGCAGTTGAGCCCAGAACTGTGGATAATGCCTATGGGATATGAGGTCGATGAAAAAATCTTGGACCTACATATTCAACACCTATTGAGCCAACCTAAGGACCCTGAAGCAGAAAGGTTTGGCACCTTTCAAGAACTAAGTGTAAAAATACATGTTGAGTTAAGGAAACTGGAGATAAAAAGGAAAGTAAGAAGGGAAGTTGAGGAAATTACCAAAAGATTTGGCCTATCAAAAGAGGTAGTAGATGCAAACAGAGAGAAAATGGAGAAGGATGAGAAAGAAAAATAAGAGGCAAAGAAAGGAGATGTTCCGATACAAGCCTCCTCCCAGACTAGATCCTCCAAGAGCTCTACACCTGCCACTCCTAAAATCTCAAGGGCCACCAAACCGGAAGTCAAGACATTTGGAAAAGGAGAACAGAGAATGAAGACCAAAGCCACAAGGTCATACACAAGTCTTAAAGATGATGAAGAAACATAATCTGATGAGGAAATCAAGAAAATGAAGAAGAAGAAAACATCCAAGGAATTCTTTGCTAGTAAAAATAAGGAAGAAAATGCAAAAGAATTTGTTGAAAAGCCCACTCTTTCCATTGATGACATCATCAAGGCAGTTACTGTGGATGGGAACTTGCAGCCAGTAATAGAGTTCTATGATGAATACAGTGATACTGACAAGAGGATTTTGGAAGAAGCTACTGTCAGGTACCTACATATTTACAATAAAGCTTTCATTGAAATTATATCATTAATTCCCAAGAGTCTAGAAAAGGTACTTGAACTGAGAAAAGAGAATGCAAAGGCAAAAGACCTAGAGATTCGAGAGCAAATAATGATTCAACTTTATCCTTCTATCACTCCAAAACAAATGGACATGATTTTTAAGGATTATAAGAATGAGTTCTAGAGTAAGGCAAGAATGAATAAACTTATGCTTGGAGAAACTAACCAACTAGTAAGTGAGACAAAAGATATCCTCCGGAATGCCTTGAAAAGATTCAATCTTCCTATTATAGAGGAATCAGTTGAAGAACCTTCTACCATGGATGTTGAAGGATTAAGTGTAACCAATGAAGAATCTTCTGATGTGGAAGGATCAAAAGAGATAGATAAAGAGAAGTATAAGGACTTGGATTCCTCTATTCTGGAAGAGGAAGTTCATGAAGCAACAAACTCTTGTGATATCTCTCCTCTAGATCCCACTATAGACATTCCACACTCTAAAGCTAAAGGAGAAGATAGAAGAGAAGAGAAGGTGATTCAAGAAGAAGAGGTTAAGGGAAAAGAAGAAGATCAAGTAGAAAAGACAAATGATGACTATTTTGATATCCCAAAGAAGACTCATTCACCGGCGAGAGACACTGTAGAGGCAGTGAAGAACTTCTTAAACAAAGAAATGATGGAGATAGATGAACCTGAGCTATTGCAAGGGCCACGAAATTTTGACTTTCTCTCTCTGGTTCAGATAATGAAAATAGCATCTTTTGCTCAAGCCAAAGCAAAAGAAAAACTCCTAAAATCTCACATGGAAGACTATGAACTATTGGAGATTGCATCCAGGATGCTGAAGAAGATCATGCCATCATTCCAAAAGGATCCTTCAGCCTCACCATTCGGCAACCTGAAATCTTTGGTAAATTCTGTTAGCACTCACTTTGAATCTCTAGAAAAATCAGTAGAAGCAAAGGTTCAGAAGGAGTTTCTAGGAAAAAGATTCACTGAAATATAGGGACTCATTGCTAATGATAGGAGGACCCTAGACATTGGAATAAAGAGACTTGAAAATGCTCTTAAAGATGGTGGGGAGATGTACAAGTTTTGTCTATCTTGGCCCAAAGTGACTGAGGATATTGAAAAGGTGAAAGAACAAGAAGGTACACTGTCAAGTTTATCCTAGAATTTTGATCCCCTTACTACCTCTTTAATGAATCAAGAATGCCAGGCCATTGTCATCATAAATGAAATAAAGAGGCTAAACAAAGAAAAGAAGGATATAATAAACAGAATGAGTGAAATCATAGGGATAATTATCCCTAAATTAGAGGCAATGCATGAGGCCTTGACAAATGTTCAGACCACAACCAGATGAGTAAATGATGTTGATCAAGCAATTTGTGGGATCATACATTGTTGGCCGACATGATTAATGACTTATATGTCTATGTTTTTGATATGCATCATAAATCAAGCATGGATTCAGCCGACAGAGTAATTACTTGCAGTGTTCTTGATGCCAACTAGCAAGTTGATAAAAATCCTTGATGCGAATATATATACCAAATAGATTTCAGCATGTGAGGGTGTAAGTATATAAGTATCTGAGTATTGGGTTCCAGTCAAGTAGAGCAGACAGAGGAAGAACTAACCGGGAGAGTATCAAACTTCAATCCGGATGAGTAAATGATGTTGATCAAGCAATTTGTGGGATCATACATTGTTGGCTGACATGATTAATGACTTCTATGTCTATGTTTTTGATACACATCACAAATCAAGCATGGATTCAGCCGATAGAGTAATTACTTGTAGTGTTCTTGATGCTAACTAGCAAGTTCATAAAAATCCTTGATGCGAATATATATACCAAATAGATTTCAGTATGTGAGGGTGTAAGTATATAAGTGGTGAAAAAAAGGTGTGAAGAAAAGTAGAGATAAGTGTGGGAACAACAATCCAAGCCCGGTATGTGATAGAACAACAACATTGAGCAGAGGAAGGATGAAGTGCATCAGATCAGTATATTGTGCCTAAACTGAAACTAAACTCTTGCATTTGTAGATGCTTCTCATTAGTTCAAACACTTGATTATCTTCTGTAAGTTCTATAGACATTGAGTCTCTTGTAGGCAGTGTGCATCTTGTGAGCAGTGTGCTCGGGTAGTGAGCCCTAATTGGCAAGTGTCATTTTTGTACTCCTTTATTCTTTTAATAGAGAATACAATCTTGGGTTAGTCACCCCGTGGTTTTTCCCTTAACAAGGTTTTCCACGTAAAAATCCTTGTGTTATGTGTGTTGATTTTATTTTTATTCTTATGATCACATATGCTTATATGATTTGATACTGCACTAATTATTAAGATAACAAAAGAAAAGAAAGTTAAGGAAATTTTGAGATAACTAATTCACCCCCCTTTCAGTTATCTGCCTTGTTTCCAACATGGTCAACAAATACAACAATCATGCTTGCATTGGTTTGAGCATTGGATCAATCATGAATTCATAAGTTGGATATGTGTTTGAGTATGTGAAGATTTGAGTGAATCAAAACTCATTTGTAAGCATCCATTTCTTAGAGTGTGGTTTTAGAATTGAATGTCATGATCCTAATCTAAATGGTGTTCTGAGATACAAGGATTTGATTCCCTAGAGGGCAATCCATCAAACCCTAACTAAGTGGGTTTCATTATTCATACCAAGAAAACCATAAGAATGTTATCATTTATGCACCATGTGTAGTACTAGGTTGCTTGATCGGTCCTATTTCAATCATGATATGATAGGAACAATTGTGTTGATCCTTACCATTTGATAGGAAAGAGAAAATCATCATCTTAGCATGAACTTTAGTATCTTGTATAATGTTGTCATGACCATTAGGGACTATTAATTGTTATTAATTTCCTAGATTGTTATGGACCTTTAAGATAGCCTTAAACCAATAACAAACCTGTCATGAGGAGTTCAGTTGGGTTATTACATCATGATTTCTCTAGGATTAGTCATTGATCATAAGATTGTCATCTTCCCTTATTATCAAAAGTCCATCAAGGAAACATGTGAAGACTGTCACATTCACATGATGTTACAAAGGGACAATGAAATTGTTGTTAAGATGTAAGACTCCTCTAGAGATTCAATTGTATTATCCTCATAATCAAAGAGATATAACCATGTGGTAATGATTAAATCTTCCACTTTTAAGATAGATGATGAGGTAAGAAGGTTAGGATACTATCATAAGGTGGAAGGCAGTCATGAATGAAAAATGAGAAATCGCATAGACTATTGATCACTATGATTGTCCCAAATGCTAAGAACAATTTAAAACTCTATTTTACTATCAATATATCCATGAAGGGTGAATGTTTAGATGCATCTATGCTATCCTGATGTCATAGAAACCAATGGACTATCATACCACCCTAGAATCATAATGAACATCTGCAAGACTATAACTAGACTTGGAAAACTACCTTGAGGTAGATCTCTTATGCATGGCAACATGATGAAATCCTAAAATTGGTGAAGTTGCCTATGGCAACCAAATTTGATAATGGAGATAGGATTGACTACTAGTTGCCTAGGACTAATTTGAGTATGAAGATGAATATATTCTGATGATTTGTGTTAAAAAAATGAAGAATTTGATGCTTTGTTTAACTTGTGATTGTAGGGATGATAGCTAGAGAAAGATATTAGTTGATGGAATGGAGATATGTTATTGTTCCATCCATGGAAACGTCATGATTTTGAGTTGTACTTGTTGTACAGGTACACATTTGAAGCAAAAAATGATCAAAAATGAAGGGAAAGAGGTCCTAAAGCTGAAATGACATGGAATTTTCTATTAGATACCTAATTTGTAGCCTTAGACATTATTGCTACAACATTCCAAGAGCCTTTATTTTCTGATTTAGATTTGAGAAACCATGGAGATGGATTGATAAAGGTTTGATTATGAAGGAAGTGATAAAGGTTTGATTATGGTTTGTTGTAATTTTTTTACATGACAGTTATCTATTCAATAGTGCCTTTAAAATATAATGACATACATTAGTATAATTAAATTTTATATAAACCAAATATATATATCATCCCAATGCTATATAAATTTTGACAATTTGTTCAAAATCTCTCCTTTCATATGATATAGTCATTTCAAAATTTCAGTTATATTTTACAGCTAAAATGTCTAAATATAGCTATGGCTGCAATTTTTTTATGACAGTTATCTATTCAATAGTGCCTTTAAAATACTAAGACATACATTAGTATAAGTAAATTTTATAAAAAACATATATATATATATATATATATATATATATATATATATATATATCATCGCAATGCTATATAAATTTTGACAGTTTGTTCAAAATATCTCCTTTCATATGATACAGTTTCAAAATTTCAATTGTATTTTACAGGTAAAATGTCTAAATACAGCTATTCAACTCTCAAATTTAAATTAAATTTTGACAGTTTGTTCAAAATCTCTCTTTCATATGATACAGTTTCAAATTTTCAATTGTATTTTATAGGTAAAATGTCTAAATATAGCTCTTCAACTCTCAAATTTAAGTTAAATTTTGACATTTTATTCAAAATCTCTCCTTTCATATGATACAGGGTTTTCAAATTTTCAATTGTATTTTACAGCTAAAATGTGTAAATACAACTATTCAACTCTCATTGAAACCCTAGCTACAGACATTTTAAATTTTTGATTGTATTTTACTATAATAAAAAGAAAAAACACTGAAAAAAACATGAAAACAAACTACAGACCTAAGGAAAAATAAAAATAGTGGAAAAATCCACTCACCTGGGTTTTTGGCAGTCGAAAATGAAGGGGTAAACTTGGGATCCCATTCTGGATTTCACACTGTGGCTGGAGAAAATGAGATCGTAGGCAATTTTTTTAAATTTAATGCTTTTCATAAACGGGATCCTGTTTTCTGAAACAGGATCCCATTCTAAACGGGATCCCATTTTTTGGTGCTAGGTTCGGGATCCCGTAATGTAACGGGATCCCTCCTAGATTTTAGGCTTGGGATCCCGATTCATAACGGGATCCCATTTTGTAGAAACGGGATCCTATTTTTGTTTACCCGATTTCAAATTTTTTTCTAACTCTGAAACTTGCACCTTAAGTGGACTCATCTTTGTGCATTTACCCTACTACCCCAAGTTCTAGATCCTAGCTAGGTCTTGGTCTTACAAGATAACTTACTAGTTTGATGTGAATTATTCTTTCAACAAAAGGACTTACACAAAATGTTCACTAGAATTTAACAATAGGGTTAGATCTGAAAATGACAATGTCACACCCCGTTTTTGGACTATACTTTCAAACAAGTTTTATTACTTTAATTGGGTTAATATGTTTTGGATGATATCATTACAATTAAATGATAGCATGTTTTATCTACATAGTTATCATGTAAACATTAAGTGTAGATATGTGACTTATAGATGTGTTTTGATGAGAATAATAATCCTTATTTTAGAAATTGATGATTTTATGGTTAAATTGATATTATATTAATTTAATATCTATGAAATGATTTTTATGAATCATTAGATTCCATAATTAATTTTATATTTTAATAATTTATATACGAAGATTATTGATTTGGTGATTAATCTGGAACTAACTATTTTTTCAGTGGTCATGAGGTGAATGTAGGACAAGTCTATCCCCCTCTCATTTGAAGAGAGAGAGCATCATCAAAGAGGGGGTGATAGATCAAGGTGAAGCAATAGATTATAAGATTATTCCAAGAACCATCCACACACTCCGCCATCTCACAAGTAAAAACTAGAGATGTTATGTCAAGCTTTGACTTTGGCATTGTCTTAATGTTTAGTCAATGTCACATTGTATTTTGTTGGTGCCACAGTTGTAGTAGCCTCATGCATACATTGATGTCACAGTTGTGATTATCGTTTGTATTCACCATTGTCACATTTGCACTAGATGGTATAGTTTTACATCTTTTTCGTAGTCATTAATGCTGATTGCCTTTAGCCAAGTTGTCTTGCAAAAGTATGCTAGATTCATACTGGTATATTAAGTATTTTTGCATGGGTTATTCTTGTTATTAACTATAATGAGGAGCTTGATCGTTGGAATTCAAATGTTTCTTTTGAGAATAGATAAATATTAGTTTAAAATATTAATTAATCTCACTTTTGAATTTACGGAAATCTTGGGAAACAAATGAGAAGTGGGGATTGTTGGCATGAGGTAGTTAAACTAGAGTTACTAGCCAAAATAACTACCACGTTTGCCCTATTCCTCTTGAAACCATTACTCTTCCCAATGAATTGGGAAGTGGAAGGGGGAAATGCAAGAGTTCATCTATAGTGCTAGCAATGAAGAAGGATTTTAGGGGCTGACTGGTTACCCTAAATGAAGGAAGGTTATGGAAGATTATTGGGAAAACAAGGCATGGAGGACACACACAAGAAGGTTGGAAACTATGGAGTGAGGAGGGGGAGAAAGAAGCTTAGAAAATAAGGGAAAAATCTTATAGGTAATAGAGATAGTTCAAATGGTTTTTATTTCATTTAGAATAAACTTGGAACTAGTTACCTTTAATGAGTTGTTGGTTGTAAAATTACACCACTGTAAATGATAAAAAGATGTTTTTGATTGATGCATTCTTGGTAGCTTTGAAGCGTATTGGTGACTGTATAAATATGTGGACATTCTAGTTTGAGTGGCTTGATTTGTTTTCCCTTCATAGTCATGTGGAGATTCTAATTTATTTTAAATTATTTAAATCCTTGTACATAATTAGGGTTGTGTTAGTGTTACTTCTTCTTTCTATGGAAAGGGAGTCATCCCATATTCCTTTCACACTAAAAAATTATCATTGAGTCTATAAAATTTTATGGATTGAACCCCCTCAAGTGTGTTTATTGAGTCCTAAGTGAGCCAACTTCTTATAATCATTAACATACTCTTCATAAGGATTTCCATAATGGATGTCTACATATATCCTTGTGTCGATGAATTAATTTATAAACTTGGCCTATACTTAATGTTTAGTCTCTTCTAGATTAAATCTTCTTGAAGGATCTTTTTGAATCATTATGTTTGACATTTGTACTAAGTTAAAACTTTACCCCTGTGCTAAGCAAATTATGACAGGTCTATGATGAGAACAAGTGAGGCAAAAATAATATGTTGTTACTTATAGTATAATTTGACCTCTGTGCTGAGTTCAAGTGTGGGAAAAATGTTAAGTTGTGATTCTTACTAGTGTCACATAGCAAACTACTCTTAAACTTTAGTCCTAGAGGTATTTCTTAATTCAAGGAGTATTAATGTGGAGAAACCATGAAGGGCTGTTGTTAAAGTGTTTGAACCAACAACAAGCAAAGGCTATTGTTGATGAATATCATCAAGGAATATGTGGCAAGCACTTCCATGCCAAAACCACATCACATAAAATCATCAAAGAAGTCTTTTGGTGGCCAAGTCAGAAAATGTGTTGGTTGCCAACATTTTTCTAGAAAGATGAAATTGGCTGGAGCATTACCTCTTATGTTAGTTGTAGTTGAAGCACCATTTCAACAATGGGGCATTGACTTCATAGGAAAAATATAGGAGAAGTCCAGTAATATATTTAAGTGGATCCTTGTGGCCATTTATTATTTCACCAAGTGGGTTGATGCTATCCCCACTCGCAATGCTACATCCAAGGTGGTAATTGATTTTCTTATGAGAAATATAATAGCTAGATTTGGAGTGCTATCAAGAATTGTTAGAGACAATGCCATGTGCTTCAGATCTTAGGATATTGCTAATATGCATTCCAAATATGGAGTTAAGTTGATTCATTCATCACCATATCATTCCCAGAGTAATGGACAAGCTGAGTCCAACAATAAGAGTAATGAAGATTATAAAGAGGACACTAGATCAGAATAAGAAAAGATGGGATGACAAACTAAAATATTCTCTATGCGCTGATAGGGTAACATTCAAGAAATCCATTGGAAGGAGCCCATTTCAGCTAGTATATGGAGCAGAGGCAAAAATGTCAATGTCATTGGAATTGCATGTATATCAAGTGATGTAACAAATCGGCGAGGATGGAGATGATGTTTTAACCCTGAGAATGCATGAGTTGGCTGAGTTGGATGAGGATAGAAGGATGACACATCATTAAAATGAACAACAACAACAAAAGCTTGAATACTTGTTCAATAAGAGAATAGTAAAGAGGAGATTTCAAATTGATGACTTGGTTCTCCTATGGAATGCAAGAGGAGAAGACAAGGGTAATCATGGCAAGTTTGACCCTTTGTGGTAGGTCCTTACCAGATTGATGAAAAAGTTGGACAAGATACATACTACATCAAAATAATGGAGGGAAAATTTTTGGAGCTGTACATTCATATACAACATCCGAAGCTTTACTTTTCATGAGTAAGTGCTTCCCCTACAATTTGAATATAGTCAATAATATTATGTGCTCTAACATTTATGACTATATTTTGCCTTGTATATATGTTGTGGCTGTAAATACATATGTGTGTGTGTTGTTTCCCTTTTGTTTTGTGCCATTTGGTCTACCTAGAGATCTAAATTCTTGTTGTGACACTGCTAGTCACATGTCTCCAAACAGAGCCAGTGTTAGTACCTGCAAAATTTTGTTCCCATTTTTCCCTTTCTGCCCCCAAAAATTCCAAAATCCCTATGTAAATTTCTTAGCAAATGTCACCATTCAATAGAGAATTAAATTATAAGAAACTTTTCCCTTTGAACCATCTCAAAATTCCTTGAAATGAAAAAGTTATGCTTGTTCAAAGTTTAGTTTTTATGTTTTTTGCCTTGGTCAAAAAATGGTTTCTCCCTTAGAATATTTTCCATTTTACCTTTGGTCAGCAAATTGGTCTTTTCTCAAACTTTCTAACTTTTTAGAAGCTTAGCATTTAGCTGATTCACTGATAAAGCGACAACATAGCAAAGGAATGGCAAATAGATAAAAGCAAAAAAGAAGAAGTCTATTGGCAATGTTGCTTTGGTTTGAATTTCTTGAAGTTCACAGATTTGTGGTTTGGCCAATGGCCTTTTCACCGACAGAAGGTAGTAGTGCAACATGCAAAAGTTTCTAAGGCAAGAAAGAAGACAAAGGAAAGGCTTTGTCAGCAAAGTTGGAGGTTTGCGAACCTCTAGGTTTGCCAACAAGGGGTTTCACCAACATCCATTTCACCAATAGTGAAGAAAAGAGGCAATGTTCGCAAAAGTGCCTTTTTGTCGATAAAGCAAAATGTAGAGAAAATGACAAGGCAGAATTGGTTCTAAAATTTGAGAATTCATTGATAAGGAAGTTAGTTCTGTGTGGGGAAAATTTGCCGATAAGGAAAATTGAGATGATATTTTGGCTAAAGCATGAGAGGAATTGGTGGAAGGCCAAACTAATGAAATAGTTCAAATTTGTGGCAATTTGCTGATATGTCATTTTATTGACATGGTCAAAAGGAAAGTAAAGTTGGTTTTGGAAATGTCTTTTTTGTCGATAAGGTGGTAAAGTGCTTGGTTAAAGAAAATTAGATTTTGCTTACTAAGGAGGTAAGGGTGGTTCGACAAAATGTATATTCGATGATAAGGAAGATAGTTCAACATGGGTCAAATTTGCCGATAAGGCAAATAAAGGTATTATTTTGCTAAGCCATAAAGAGTTCGGCAAAAGGCATTTTTGCCAATAGAGGAGAAGTGGTGCCCAAGTCCTTTGGTTCTAAAAGGGGAAAATTTGCTGATAAAGAGTAAAAGGACTAAGGCATAGATTATCAGCAAACCAGCTAAAGACTAAACTTTTCAAAATTTCTCTCTTTTCATATTTCGTCGATAAGGCAATAGGAGAGAGCTATAAAGGGGAAAAGTCAAAGGTTTGTGATGAGGCATTTTTACAGAAAAAGGAAAGGAAAATCAGCTAAGTTAGGGAGGCTTTGAAAAATTCATATTTGTTGATAAAAGGCAAGCTTCCAAGGTTTCAAAATAAGCAAGTTTTCTGATAAAAGGAAATTTGGCTAAGGCAAGAAAGGTATTGACAAATCAGAAGAAAGAGGAACTAGGGAACTAGTTTGAGATTTTCATAATTCACTGATGCGGTGATAAAAGGTGTACTTTTCTCTAGGTTCTAAAAATTGTGAAATCACTGACAAAGTGATAAAAGAGATGGTTTGCAAAATTTAGATTTTGCCAATTTAAGGTAAGGGGCCAGAGTAAGGTGGTTTGACAAAAGAGTGGTTTACCGATAAACAAGAATGTTCAAAAAATGAGGGATTCACTGATAGGTGACCAAAGGGTGACTTTCTTCCAGAGTTAGAACAAGAAAAGATTTGTGAAAATGGCATAAAGAAGGCCAAAAGAGGATAATGGCAAATACAGAAAATGAAGAGGATTGGCCAATAGAATGGGAAAATGTAGAAAGGTACAGTCAGAAGCCGTATGCTTCAAAACAGAAAATGGGGATGACATAATGGGAATGCTGTCAATACTTGAAATGGTTAAAATTCCCTAAATACATGCCATGATCATAGGGATACACAAACTAATTTGTACCTAGAATTTAATGAACCTACAGAATAGTGTTGTGCAAATGGTTGGTGCGGTAAAAATTATTCAATGCACAAAGGACAAATCAAAGAAGTCAATGTTGTAGGTGGCAGGGAAGGATTAGAACCTTCCTTCTTTATTGCTTAGAGTACATTTGGAGTGCAAGTAATCTTTTTCTGATTGTTTGTAGAGATGACAGAGCATGGGTTTTGCTACCCCAACATGCAAATCTTCTAACAAATTGGGAGTTTGAGTTTAATGCAACATGGTGTGTACTCATTGACTAAGTGTAGTGCTGGGAATTTGTGCACTTAGTTGGAATTGAGTTGCTATATATGCAGGGTTTTGATTTGTATTAGGGGTGGATCATTTTGGCATTTCTCGGTAGGATTGTGAGCTCCAAGAGGTAGATTAAGAAAGGATATTTGCAGGCTTTGTTTATACATGAATCAATCATGAAGTGTATGTAATAATTCACAAATCTTTGTATATAATTGTTGTTTTTCTCCAATGTTGTAGGTATTTTTCCTTGTAAACTATAATTGTAATTACAGTTTTCTTTTGCCAAATTTAGTGGTATGATTGTAAGCTCTGATTTGATGAAAGTGATAGTTCTTAATTCATTTCCAAGATTTTCAATGCTCATTTTAGTATTTCATAGGGAAGAACTTGGTATAGTGTGAGATTGTTAAGTATTTTCAATAATATGGTATCAATTTCTTTGCATTTGATTCATCAAGTAGGCAGTTATACACTTCTAGGTGATTGCTTTCCTTTGTCTTATATTAGACTATGCAGTCCAATGGATAGGCACTAGTCTGAGTATCCTTAGATCACCCATCTTCCAAATAAAACTATACATCTTACCTTAAGAAGTAGAAGTAGTCTTTATGTGCATCCTAATTGTGTAGGATTGCACTTGTCACCTATATAGGGGTCATACAACAACCAGCTTTTCTTAGTTTAGTGACATATTTGGGATTGAGAAAGTAATTTGGGTTTGGTTGTTAACATTTTTAATTGTTCATCTAGTTTTATTTTAATACCTATTGAAGTATAATACCCCTTGGAATATCTCTCCAGAGTTTAAGTTGAGCTCGAAGAGTAGAGGAGTTTACACATTCCTAGAGTTGACTAGAATCACCCAAAACTTGTTGATAAACCTCTTCCTATCATCCTAATGACAATCCTTGGCCTAGGTGATTTAGGAAGGTTTTAGAGTTTTGTGTTTCTATTATTTTGGGAACAATAGTGTCAACATGTTTCACATATCCTAGGGTAAAACCCTTGTTTATCACATTTTTTGGAAACTCATACAACTTACCTAAGTACCCAAAAAATTGTCTAAAGAGTCTTATGAGAGTATTGGAGGTGTTGGGAATGAAATTCCCAAGCTACTTTTTAGCAAATATTAAATTTCAATTATCCAAATATTTTAGTATGTAAGCATATATGGAAAGATCCACAGTTGTTTTCAAGGAGAAATTAACAATTGAGTTGATATAAATCTTTGGATTTGATCTACTCTGATTCCTAAAGACTTAATATAACATGGTTGAAGTGCTCATTAAAGATGAACCGTAAACAAGGAGGTGAAAAGTTACAAACCCTGTTGAAAATAAAGGAAAAATGGCATTAAGTTCCAGAGCTAAATATGGGTGAATTCTTCATCGAAAATTAATAAGGGTGGCTTTTTGAACCATCTTAAAATTCCCTGTATTTTGCAAGTTATGTGTGTTTTTAGTAAAATGCATTTTGGTATGGGTTTGTATGCTTGTATATACAAAGTCATTTGTATATACAAAGTCTCTTATATAAAAAGTGGTTTGTACGTTGTGTCATTGTATGATGCATATGCGAAGTCCCTTGTATATCGGGTCGTGGTATGGTTGGATAAAGAAGTCATCGGGTTGATGCATTGTTCTAACATTTTATTATTTACAAGGTGGACCCAACGAGGTTAAAAGTTGAAATGTATTTTCTGTCAGGTTCGCTGCTTGTATGTTATGTCTGTATGTTTGACAATTTGCAACATACATTGCGATACATACAAGGTGATATGCATTGACCAGAACCGAAGCAATTATGAATTAATGTTAAGCTTTGTATGTTTGTGCTTTGTATGTATGTTGCGGTATAAATACATTGCGTTACATACAAGGCGAATATGCATACCATGGAATTGAAAGATTATGAAATACGGTAAAATCATTGTATATTTCATGTATTGTATGTTTCGGGTTATACAAGGCTAATATACATACTGTGGATTCGAAAAAGTATGAAATGAAGTTAAGTTGTTGTATGTATCGTGCTTTGTATATGTATTCTTTTGGGGACATACATTCTAGTATACATACATTGCGATATGCATTGCACTTATACAAATGGTGGAACTAAAAGCGGTATTAAAATTGGTTTTATCCTTGTATGTTTCGAGCCTTGTATGTATGTTTCAGATACATACATTGTGGTACATACAAGCCGACACTCAAGAAAAATTAAAATCTGATATATAGGATGCATCCTGACTCATTGTATATTAGAATATACATTGCACTTTATGTAGGTTGCAGAACTAAAAATTTATGCAATGAGATGTAATTGTTGTATGTATGTTTCGGGACATGCAAAGCAAAATATACAAGGCTTCATACAACATGGAATCCAAGAAAGATTAAAGTTTAGTTAAACCAATGCATCAGGACTTAAAAGATATCAGAGGATGCATATACAAGTCGGAATCGAAAGGGGCTACATAATGCGATTTATAAAAATAAGAAGTCTGAAAGGAAGATACAATTGAATTTGTATGTATCACGCATTATTTATGAAGGATGGATACAAGTAGTGGGTCCCGCCGCTTGCACATTTGGCTTGTATAACAACAATGTATATCTTTGATATGCCAAACTATTGTATATACAAGACATGACTAGTCATCACTGGTTCTCTTTACGATTTCTAATAGTCACCTCTTGTATCCAACACTCACATACATTCTTAAAGATACATTTGCAATATACATTCGCATTACACCTTTCGTAAAACAAAATGCACATTACGCCGATACAAAATACTGAAACCAAAAAATGACATTTAAGTCTGAATGGTTAATATACTCTTCTGACATTTGAAATATGGGTTTTGCAGGATATTCACAGCAGGGATAAAACTATAAAACACCCACGAAAGGATCTTGAGGAACTAAATAAAATATCGATAAGGGAAGTAATTACTTGAGTAAATACATTTGTTTAAATAAATTTGTTTGGATTGTTTGATAAGACATTAATTTGTGTTTTAGCTGGTTTTTTTTAGGATAATAAAGAAATCCTCGAAGGAGATTAAGAAGAACTACAATTAAAGAGCTTTGTTTGATCTTGGAATGGTTATCCATTTGGTGATTAAGACGAGTGTTAGTTTTCTTGAATTTGTTTATTAAGACAAATATTGTTGTTTGGTTATCAACCGTCACAACTGTTGTAACTAGTCTGAAGCTTGTATGCCACTTTTTATAAGAGACGACCAAGACCAGAAAGAAGAGAGATTAGGATATATGAAAATAGATAAATAGAGTAGGGAGAAATTACAGAATAGAATGGGGGATATTATAGATTAGACTTGAACAACAATGCTAGTACATTTTTAATATATTTTATTTCTGGTAGACCATGTGCAAGCATTCTCTAATGAAGTGAAGTCTGTAAGCATGAAGCAGTGACTACAAATTTCAGTATCAACTATCTATTAAATTTATTCAATTATATGACTGTCTCCTTTCAAAGTTTTCTCTATTATTCAATTTGAGTTATCAAGTATATCTTCAAGTTGTCTATACACATTTACTATTATAGTGTGATAAGATTAATTGGTTTATGCTTTCAGAATTAAATCCTTTAAATCTATCATAATAACTCTGAGGACATTGTCATGGATCTGTAAGAAGAGTCATATAGTTAGGGTTTGTATTCTTTCTCCAGTTTTTGATAAATTTGTTACAATTGCAATATTATTCTAATAGGTTCCTTCAAGTAAGGATTAAATCCTTTCAGATGAATGCAGGTAATATTTTGTCAATTAGATATATGTAAGTATGGAATACTAACTATTTCCTTGCAGGGTTGTACAAGTTACATACCTATTCTTTTATACCAGATAGTTTGAGTTTTTACCAAACCAGCAGTCATTTATTTCATGATCATACTGACTCTATATTAAATAAGGCACTGGTCTAGTATTTTCATCATCACTTATACAAATTCATTTCAGATTTACTTAGTTAGATTGCCTTATTGTTTTAGCATTACAATTTAGATTATTTAGAATTAACTTGTTGTCTTTTATCTATTTTATATTTTGTGCCATTATCAAAAGTTAGCTTAATTCTGATTAAAGTAGTGATCATCTCTTTATCTGCTTTATTAATTAGAGGTTTACCCACCTAGGTCTGGCAAAGCCTAAAGTGAAGGGGGTTTAGCCATATCTACCCCATGTCAGTTAGCCAAAAACATCAAGAGAGCCTGGCAACCTCTTAGGGTTAACGACCTGCATTTTTTAGACCTAACAAAATTGGTGACTCTACTGGGGACAACTTGAGAAAATCAAGTAGCAAGCCATCTTTCCTTATAGAGTCATTAAAACTTTTAAATCAGGTCTTCAAATAGAGATTCATAATTGTGAAATTTGTACTCCCCATCAGAGTCTACCCTAACAGAATTGGCGGCTCTACTGGGGAGTCAAGTGAAAGTATTAGCCAGAAATTCTAAAGTTTTTCCCATCTGAGTCATAACAGAATTGGTAACTCTGCTAGGGAAACACATAGAGAAACCTGGTAATAGACCGTGTTATTAGAGTCAGAGAATTAAAAGGCATAACTCTGTTGGTAGAAGGAAAAACCTAGAAAATTGATTTGTCCTCTAAATAGAGGTGGCAACTCTAGACAAAATTCAAATACAGATTGGTAGACTCTACTAGCAAGAACCCAGAAAGATGAAGTTTTCCTCTTCTCACAAGAGGTGGTGACTCTAAAAATAAAGTTGATGAAACATGAAAAAATATAACATACCCTCTTTAGATCCATTCTTTGAATTAAGGAGACATGAGGGAGAATCTGGGTGTGATTTTTTCCACAGGTTGGTGGACATCTATATATAGATACCTTTACATCTCAAACCTAGTGAATTCTTATGCATTAAAATGTTCATGATTGCTTATGAGCCTATGTCAATTTATTGGCCTGAATCATTAAAGCCAGTTACTCTAGACCAAGTGGCTAAATTGGTTCCTATCATAGAAAGGAAAAGGCATGAGGATGCTATCAATATTAAATCTAATGATAATAAATAGCAAGAGGATGATAAAAAAATATAGCAATTAAAGGATGCGTATGCAAATGAAAATAATAACTATAATAGCCCACATGAGGAGGATGAAGATAGAGAGGGTCTATCCTGCATAACAGATTGTGACTGTAAATGTTATGAAGAATCCATTGAAAATCTATATTTTGATGACAATCATGTGGATTTGTAATTAAGTGATTTTCGCAGCTCTTATGAAGAACATGAGAGGTTTGCTGATCAAGCTGTGGTTGATCTTGATAGCATGACTAATCAAGAATTGGAAGTGCTTTTAGAATGGAAAGAACAACATCTTAGGAGGATACAATAGAGGATACAAGAAATCGATGATAGACAAAAGGCACCATTAACCATCCAGGCATCAAAACCACCAAAACCTATCCCTCCACATAAACAAAGTAGTGATGTCAATTCACATGCACCCTCTCAGAACACATATGCTCCATATACTCCAAGATTACCTCATAATCCATACCATAACCCTATCCAACATAATATGCCACCATAGGGGTTCCAACCTATAAATGCAAGTAACATTCGTCAATACTATCCACCACCAGGACAGTACTATGCCCCACAATACCAACAATATGTGCCATAACAAAATGTTTGCTATCAGCCTCCATATCAGACAAGTTTTATCCCAGCCCACCCACCGCAATATATGAATCAACAGTGTTGGGGGGAAGAGAAGCATTATTTTCAAAAAGGAAGACAAACTTTCGATAAAGAGGGTCTACCAGAACATGAACTCCAAGTGTTTCCAAACCCATGCTATCCTGAGGATGAAGTCTTTTCAGATAACCAGGGTGAATATTTTCAACAAACAAAACAAAATCATGATCAAGAGGAAGTGCACATAGCAGAAACTAATCTTCAAGCCTTTTCAAAACCATTATATGATGACATAGCACAAGAAGAGGATGAGGTATTTTTAGATGGTCAAAATGATACATCATCTTGTGACCATGCTGATGAAATGGGTACATCTGATTTTTGGTGTTGTGGCAATGATGAAAAAGATGAAGAAAGTATCATCAATGTGGTGGACGAAGAAATATGCTCACTTAACAGTGAACAAATTTTAGAATTACTCACTATAGAATATGAGAAATATGCACATAAGGATGATACTCAAATACCATGTCCAACATACATATGCTTTGACAGTGAGGATACTTTGCATGATAGTAGACCATATGATTGGTGTGGAAGTACAGTATCAGGATCACATTCAGATGAGATAGAAATAATTGATGATTGTAAATTCAATAGCAGTGATTGTCTAGAGATAAATGCTTCTATTGAATCTTGTGATAATGGAGTTTCAAGATCACAATCGTGTGGGAAAGTTACTTGTGATGCTGAAAATAATAGATGCTTTTTCATTAGATGGTGCCAAGACTCAAGAAAATAAATATCAGATGCAAATTGATTTCTTCTGCTTCTCAGTTCAGATAGAGAACCATCATTTGGAAGATGACAACAAATACAGTTACATAAAATATTATACAGAGATTGTGTCTAGCCTGTCATACGAGTGCAAGGTTATAGATGGTTTTCAAATACATAATGGTGAAGAATTTGCCAACATCACTAGTCAGTTAAAGATGGATATGACCATTCATGCAAACTTCAATGATATGTTCAAATTGGCATCATTACAACATGATCAGAACAAGGCTTTTGACAGGGGAAAGACATGGATTTTCTTTTTTGATATGGTCTTTTGACCATATCAGTTTTTGGGCAGAAGTTGACTCTATTGCCCAACGGAGTAGGCACTAGTCTGCTCCCTAGAGATCTAGAATCTTGCTATGCCCACAAGGGGCATACATCCCCAGAAAGAGCCACTGTTGGGACTGAAATTCCCAAGCTACTTTTTGGCAAATATTAAATTTCAATCATCCAAATATTTCAGTATGTAAGCATATATGGAAAGATCCACAGTTGTTTTCAAGGAGAAATTAACAATTGAGTTGATAGAAATCTTTGGATTTGATCTACTCTGATTCCTAAAGACTTAATATAACATGGTTGAAGTGCTCATTAAAGATGAACCATAAACAAGGAGGTGAAAAGTTACAAACCCTGTTGAAAATAAAGGAAAAATGACATTAAGTTCCAGAGCTAAATATGGGTGAATTCCTCGTCGAAAATGAATAAGGGTTGCTTTTTGAACCATCTTAAAATTCCTTGTATTTTGCAAGTTATGTGTGTTTTTAGTAAAATGCATTTTGGTATGGGTTTGTATGCTTGTATATATAGAGTCATTTGTATATACAAAGTCTCTTATATACAATGTGGTTTGTATGTTGTGTCATTGTATGATGCATATGTGAAGTCCCTTGTATATCGAATTGTGGTATGGTTGGATAAAGGAATCATCGGGTTGATACATTGTTCTAATGTTTTATTATTTACAAGGTGGACCCAATGAGATTAAAAGTTGAAATGTATTTTCTGTCAGGTCTGCTGCTTGTATGTTATGTTTGTATGTTTGATAGAATGCAACATACATTGCGGTACATAAAAGGCAATATGCATTGACCAGAACCGAAGCAATTATGAATTAATGTTAAGTCTTTGTATGTTTCTTCTTTGTATGTATGTTGCGGTATACATACATTACATTAGATACAAGGCAAATATGCATACCGCGGAACTGAAAGATTATAAAATATGGTAAAATCATTGTATATTTTGTGTATTGTATGTCTCAGGTTATACAAGGCTAATATACATACCGTGGATTTGAAAAAGTATGAAATGATTTTAAGTTGTCATATGTATCACGCTTTGTATATGTATGCTTTTAGAGACATACATTCTAGTATACATACATTGCGATATGCATTGCACTTATACAAATGGCAGAACTGAAAGTGGTATTAAAATTGGTTTTATCCTCGTATGTTTCGGGCCTTGTATGTATGTTTTGGATACATACATTGCGCTACATACAAGCCGAAACTCAGGAGAAATTAAAATTCGATATATAGGATGCATCCTGACTCATTGTATATCGAAATATACATTGCACTTTATGCAGGTTACGAAACTGAAAAGTTATGCAATGAGATGTAATTGTTGTATGTTTCTGCCTTGTATGTATGTTTCGGGACATGCAAAGAAAAATATACAAGGCTTCATACAACGCGGAATCCAAGAAAGATTAAAGTTTAGTTAAACCAATGCATCAGGACTTAAAGTATATTGGAGGATGCATATACAAGTTAGAATCGAAAGGGGCTACATAATGTGATTTATAAACTAAGAAGTTTGAAAGAAAGATACAATTGAATTTGTATGTATCGGGCATTATTTTATGAAGGATGGATACAAGTAGTGGGTCCCGCCACTTGCACATTTGGTTTGTATAACAACAATATATATCTTCGATATGCCAAACTATTGTATATACAATACATGTCTTGTCATCACTGGTTCTCTTTATCGTTTCTAACAGTCACCTCTTGTATCCAACACTCACATACATTCTTAAAGATACATTTGTGATATACATTCACATTACACCTTCAGTAAAACAAAATGCACCTTACACCGATACAAAATACTGAAACCCAAAAATGACATTTAAATTTGAATGGTTAATATACTCTTCTGACATTTGAAATATGGGTTTTGCAAGATATACACAGTAGGGATCAAACTATAAAACACCAATGAAAGGATCTTGAGGAACTAAATAAAATATCGATAAGGGAAGTAATTACTTGAGTAAATACATTTGTTTAAATAAATTTGTTTGGATTGTTTGATCAGACATTAATTTGTGTTTTATCTGGTTTTGTTTTAGGATAATAAAGAAATCCTTGAAGGAGATTAAGCAAAACTACAATTAAAGAGCTTTGTTTGATCCTAGAATGGTTATCCATTTGGTGATTAAGACGAGTGTTAATTTTCTTGAATTTGTTTATTAAGACAAATATTGTTGTTTGGTTATCAACTGTCACAACTGTTGTAACTGATCTGAAGCTTGTATGCCACTCTTTATAAGAGATGACCAAGACCAGAAAGAAGAGAGATTAGGATATAGGAAAATAGATAAATAGAGTATGGAGAAATTATAGAATAGAACAGTGGATATTATAGATTAAACTTGAACAACAATGGTAGTATATTTTTAATATATGTTATTTCTGGTAGACCATGTGCAAGCATTCTCTGATGAAGTCAAGTCTATAAGCATGAAGCAATGACTGCAAATTTTAGTATCAACTATCTATTAAATTTATTCAATTATATGACTGTCTCCTTTCAAAGTTTTCTCTGTTATTCAATTTGAGTTATCAATTATATCTTCAAGTTGTCTATACACATTTTCTATTATAGTGTGATAAGATTAATTGGTTATGCTTTTAGAATTAAATCCTTTAAATCTATCATAATAACTCTGAGGACATTGTCATGGATCTGTAAGAAGAGTCATATAGTTAGGGTTTGTATTCTGTCTCCAATTTTTGATAAATCTGTTACAATTGTAGTATTATTATAATAGGTTCCTTCAAGTAAGGATTAAATCCTTTTAGATGAATGCAGGTAAAATTTTGTCAATTGGATATATGTAAGTATGGAATACTAACTATTTCCTTACAGGGTTGTACAAGTTACATACCTATTCTTTCATGCCGGATAGTTCGAGTTTTTACCAAACAAGCAGTCATTTATTTCATGATCATACTGACTCTATATTAAATAAGGCACTGGTCTAGTATTTTCATCATCACTTATACAAATCCATTTCAGATTTACTTAGTTGGATTGCCTTATTGTTTTAGCATTACAATTTAGATTATTTAGAATTAACTTGCTATCTTTTTATCTATTTTATATTTGGTGCCATTATCAAAAGTTAGATTAATTCTAATTAAAGTAGTGATCATCTCTTTATCTTCTTTATTAATTAGAGGTTTACCTGCCTAGGTCTGGAAGAGCCTGAAGTGAAGGTGGTTTAGCCATATCTACCTTGTGTCAGTTAGCCAAAAACATCACGAGAGCCTGGCAACCTCTTAGGGTTAACAACCTGTATTTTTGAGACCTAACAGAATTGGTGACTCTACTGGGGACAACTTGAGAAAATCCAGTAGCAGGCCATCTTTCCTTATAGAGTCATTAAAATTTTTAAATCAGGTCTTCAAACAGAGATTCATAATTGTGAAATTTGCACTCCCCATCCAAGTCTACCCTAACAGAATTGGTGACTCTACTAGGGAGTCAAGTGAAAGTATTAGCCAGAAATTCTAAAGTTTTTCTCATCCGAGTCGTAACAAAATTGCTGACTCTGCTAGTGAAACACATAGAGAAACCTTGTAATAGATCGTGTTATTAGAGTCAGAGAATTAAAAGGCATAAATTTGCTGGTGGAAGGAAAAACCCAAAAAATTGATTTGTCCTCTAAATAGAGGTGGCAACTCTAGACAAATTCAAATACAGATTGGTAGACTCTACTGGCAAGAACCTAGAAAGATGAAGTTTTTCTCTTCTCACAAGAGGTGGCGACTCTGAAAATAAAGTTGATGAAACATGAAAAAATATAACATACCCTCTTTAGATGCATTCTTTGAATTAAGGAGACCCGAGGGAGAATCTGGGTGTGATTTGTTCTAGAGGTTGGTGGACATCTATATATAGATACCTTTACATCTCAAACCTAGTGAATCCTTATGCATTAAAACGTTCATGCTTGCTTATGAGCCTATGCCAATTTATTGGCCTCAATCATTAAAGCTAGTTACTCTAGACCAAGTGGCTAAATTGGTTCCTATCATAGAAAGGAAAGGGTGTGAGGATGCTATCAAGAGGATGATCAAAAGATGCAACCATTAAAGGATGAGTATGCAAATGAAAATAATAACTATAACAGCCCACATGATGAGGATGAAGATAGAGAGGGTCTATCCTATGTAACAGATTGTGACTATAAATGTTCTGAAGAATCCATTGAAAATCTAGATTTTGATGACAATCATGTGGATTTGCAATTAAGCGATTTTCACAGCTCTTATGAAGAATAGGAGAGGTTTGCCGATCAAGCTATGGTTGATCTTGATAGCATGACTAATCAAGAATTGGAAGTGCTTTTAGAATGGAAAGAACAATAGATTAGGAGGATACAACAGAGGATACAAGAAATTGATGATAGATACAAGGCATGATTAACCATCCAGGCATCAAAACAACCAAAACCTATCCCTCCACATAAATAGAGTAGTGATGTCAATTCACATGCACCCTCTCAGAACACATATGCTCCATATACTCCAAATTACCTCATAATCCATACCATAACCCTATCCAACATAATAAGCCACCACAGGGGTTCCAACCTATAAATGCAAGTAACATTCCTCAATGCTATCCACCACCAAGATAGTACTATGCCTCACAATACTAGCAATATGTGTCACATCAAAATGTTTACTATCAGCCTCCATATCAGACAAGTTTTATCCCAGCCCACCCACCGTAATATATGAATCAGCAGTGTTGGGGGGAAGAGAAGCACTGTTTTCAAAAAGGAAGACAAACTTTTGATAAAGAGGGTCTACCAGAACATGAACTCCAAGTGTTTCCAAACCCATGCTATCTTGAGGATGAAGTCTTTTCAGATAACCAAGGTGAATATTTTCAACAAGCAGAAGTGCACATAGCAGAAACTAATCTTCAGGCCTGTTCAAAACCTTTATATGACGACATAGCACAAGAAGAGGATGAGGTATTTTCAGATGGTCAAAATGATACATCATCTTGTGACCATGCTGATGAAATGGGTACATCTAATTTTTTGGTGTTGTGGTAATGATGAAAAAGATGAAGAAACTATAATCAATGTGGTGGATGAAGAAATATGCTCACTTAACAGTGAACAAATTTCATAATTACTCACTATAGAATATGAGAAATATGCACATAAGGATGATACTCAAATACCATGTCCAACATACATATGCTTTGACAGTGAGGATAATGTGCGTGACAGTAGACCATATGATTGGTGTGGAAGTATAGTATCAAGATCACATTCAAATGAGATAGAAACAATTGATGATTATAAATTCAATAGCAATGATTGTCTAGAGATAAATGCTTCTATTGAATCTTGTGATAATGGAGTCTCAAGATCACAATCGTGTGGGAAAGTTACTTGTTGCTAAAAATAATAGTGATAATAAAGAAATCCTCGAAGGAGATTAAGCAGAACTACAATTAAAGAGCTTTGTTTGATCCTGGAATGGTTATCCATTTGGTGATTAAGACGAGTGTTAATTTTCCTGAATTTGTTTATTAAGACAAATATTGTTGTTCAATTATCAACCATCACAATTGTTGTAATTGGTCTAAAACTTGTATGCCACTCTTTATAAGAGACGACTAAGACCAGAAAGAAGAGAGATTAGGATATAGGAAAATAGATAAATAGACTAGGGAGAAATTACAGAATAGAATGGGGGATATTATAGATTAGACTTGAACAACAATGCTAGTACATTTTTAATATATTTTATTTCTAGTAGACCATGTGCAAGCATTCTCTGATGAAGTCAAGTCTGTAAGCATGAAGCAATGACTGCAAATTTCGGTATCAACTATCTGTTAAATTTATTCAATTATATGACTGTCTCCTTTCAAAGTTTTCTCTGTTATTCAATTTGAGTTATCAAGTCTATCTTCAAGTTGTCTATACACATTTGTTGTTATAGTGTGATAAGATTAATTGGTTTATGCTTTCAGAATTAAATCCTTTAAATCTATCATAGTAACTTTGAGGACATTGTCATGGATCTGTAAGAAGAGTCATATAGTTAGGGTTTGTATTTTGTCTCTAGTTTTTGATAAATCTATTACAATTGCAGTATTATTCGAATAGGTTCCTTCAAGAAATGATTAAATCCTTTCAGATGAATGCAAGTAATATTTTGTCAATTAGATATATGTAAGTATGGAATACTAACTATTTCCTTGCAGGGTTGTACAAGTTACATACCTATTCTTTCATGCTAGATAGTTTGATTTTTACCAAACAAGCAGTCATTTATTTCATGAACATACTAACTCTATATTAAATAAGGCACTAGTCTAGTATTTTCATCATCACTTATACCAATTCATTTCAGATTTACTTAGTTAGATTGCCTTATTGTTTTAGCATTATAATTTAGATTATTTAGAATTAACTTGCTGTCTTTTTATCTGTTTTATATTTTGTGCCATTATCAAAAGTTAGATTAATTCTAATTAAAGTAGTGATCATCTCTTTATCTGCTGTATTAATTAGAGGTTTACCCGCCTAGGTTTGGTAGAGCCTGAAGTGAAGGGGGTTTAGCAATATCTACCTTGTGTCAGTTAGCCAAAAACATCAAGAGAGCCTGGCAACCTCTTAGGGTTAACAACCTGCATTTTTGAGGCCTAATAGGAGGGACTAAAGAACCAATCATTAATGCAAGTGGTACTCCCACTCACTGTTGCAACACACAATTATTCTTGCACAAACAAAGAGACTCTCTACTCACAAACCATAAAATATTGCAACAAAAAAATATTTCACTTTATTATGCCAAATCCATACATCAATCAAATTCTACAACAACATTAGAAATAGGGTCTTCAATGGCTACTCTCTCTCTTTTAAACCTAGACACACACAACTCCCATGGATTCCTCTACATATAAATATTCACTTTCATCTCTACGCGCTTCCCATGGCAGAGATTTCCCTCTCTGAAATCTACCTCTAAGAAATCTGCATTTGATCTATTGAAACATTTTTTTAATAACACTTCATCTACAATGTTTGGCTTTTCATATTACTCAAAATATTTTAGTGCCTTTAGAATAATAACACCACATTTTAAAGAAGACAATCACATTTTTTAGAGCCTTTACTTCCTTTCGGATGCTGAAATAGCACAAAAAGTGTTTTTTTAAATAACTTTTGACTGGGATCATATATTTGCATGAAAACTAGCCAATTTGGGCATAAAATTCTCTTGAATCTTCCCATAAAAGGATTTCTCTCCAGCTTTTAAAAATCCTAAAAATTAATTGTTTATGTATCCTACGAGGAAAAAAATTTTGATTTTAAATTCTCCCAAACAATGAATAACTTGGCCACAAAATATTCACCACATTATGAGAAATATATCTGAGAATATACCTATAAAAATATTTCATCCTAGCCTTCATAGATTTTTGGAAACAACTATTTCTGTAAAACTGCCCTGTGGAGCCTTAAAACAATGATTTGGTGAAAATTGAAATTTTGCAAATCTGAGCCAACTTGAACTTTGTTGATATTGAGAGATGCCTAAAAACACCAAAGCAAACTAGAACACACACCAAAACTAAAATTAAACTAAAATATTTTTGGGCAATGTAGGATCGCCTATGGACCCGGATGCTCCTACATCAGACATGTCAGGTAAAACATTTGTGAGCATTGGCTCACAAAGGTGGAGTGGAATGGTAGAACCATTCTTCCAAAGTACAAGAAATATGCAGAAAACTCCATCACTATGATAGGTGCACAAAAAATTGTTTTTTT
The DNA here is from genome assembly GCA_027924645.1 of Cunninghamia lanceolata. Lineage (NCBI taxonomy): Eukaryota > Viridiplantae > Streptophyta > Pinopsida > Cupressales > Cupressaceae > Cunninghamia > Cunninghamia lanceolata. The sequence continues at coordinate 1,276,669 of BSBN01001427.1, read as the reverse complement.
TCTTCTCTTCTAGCATCTCACTGGAACAACTGTCATCCTCCCCCTGCAACTCTGCTCTACACTCTTCTTCCCTCTCATGAGCTCATGTCCACCATGAACCATCCTTCTCCACCAAATAATATCTTCACTCTTTTCTTGATTAATGGGTTTTACCAACCACAAACTGACTAGCTCCCCCAAAATATCACACAATCTACATCACAACCTACAGCATCCTCACCAAAATCTGCATCTACTACTCCATGGAAATTAAATATTTCCATTTTCTCTTCTCCATACTCTTCAACTCTCATCATAGAAAATGAAGGAAATCAATATCATCACAAAATACAATAAGATTTACCTCATCCTTTTTCATGGCTGCAACATCATCCTTTGCTGTGACATCTCCCACATCATCATTGACTATAGCTTTTATTTCTTTACCCTTTGCTCTAATGACAAGATTTTCCATTGACTCCTCCTCTATCGCCAACATATTCAACATCAAATCATCTTTGTCTTTGTCATTTACAACCTCTTCACATTTCATCGTGTCAATCACATCCTCTACAACTATAATTTCATCAATAGCTACAATTTCTTCACTACTCCTTTCTTTACCTTTGCCATCTTCAGCCACTGTTGCTACATTTGTGTCCTCTTTCTCATTCTCCTTATTTGTTGTAACCTTATGCTAGTCTTCATCATGCTCAAAAAATACTTCACGCTTCTACACTTCCATCCTATCCAATCTCTTATTTATATCAGCTATCATTAAGGAGATCTTCCTTTTCTAATACTGCATCCAGCCCTCCCATATCACAGGCTTCTTCCACACTAATATCCCCATCTCATCAGCTGTAATCTTTCACCATCACTTCTAATGCTCTATAATCTACAAATCCATTCATGACTTCCCATCTCTCATTTGCTCAAGACTCCTCTCTAGCTGCAACAATCTTTTGAGTAATTCACAACTACTTCACTCTCTTCTTTTACCTGTAGGTCCTGGCATATGATACCTCACATGAGACACTCTATCTATGCACTCAAGACCACTATCTCTAATACCATTAGATGCAAGTGGTACTCCCACTCACTGTTGCAATACACACAGAATTAATCTTGCACAAACAAAGACTCTCTCTGCTCACAAATTGAACTCACAAACCATACAAGATTGAAACAAAATAATATTTCACTTTATTATGCCAAATCCATACATCAATCAAATTCTACAACAATATTAGAAATAAGGTATTCAATGGCTGCTCTCTCTCTTTCAAACTGACACACACACACACGCATCTCCCATGGATTCCTCTGCATACAGGTATTCACTTTCACCTCTACACCCTTCCCATGGGGAAGATTTCCCTCTCTAAAATCTACCTCTAAGAAATATTCCTCTAATATATTGAAACATTTTTTAAATCACACTTCATATGGAATGTTTGGATTTTCATATTCCTCAAAATATTTTAGTACCTTTAGTACAACAACACCACATTTTTAAGAAGATAATCACGTTTTTGAGAGGCTTTACTTACTTTCGGATGTTGAAAAAGCACAAAAAGTGTTTTTTTAAATAAATTTTGAATGGACTCATATCTTTGCATCAAACCTGGCCAATTTGAGCATAAAAACCTCTTGAATCTTCTCATAAAAGGATTTCTCTCTAGATGTGAAAAATCTTAAAAATTAATTGTTTTTGTAGCGTGTTTGGAAAAATTTTATGATTTTAAATTCTCCCAAATGGTGAATAATTTTGCCACAAAACTTTCACCACATTATGAGAAATACATCTATTAATATACGTATAAAAGGATTTCATCCCATCTTTCATAGATTTCTAGAAACAATTGTTTCTGTAAAACTACTCTGCAGAGCCTTAAAACAACAATTTAGTGAAAATTGAAATTTCGTGATGTTGAGAGATGTCTAAAAACACCAAATAAAACTAGAACACACACCAAAACTAAAATATTTTTGGGTGATGCAAGATTGCCTATGGACCCGGATGCTCTTGCATCAATCACCTATTCAACCAAAACTGAGGATTAGTATACAAGCCTCAGATCCTTGTAACCTTTTATCTTAGGATTAAATTCATACTATGAACAATAAATTTATCCACACACTCATAATAATAAAATAATCTTTGAATCTAATAATTGAATCTGACATTGAGGAGCTTGCATAATAAATCACGGTGGTTGTAAACATAATGTCAAAATGCAAATATTGTTGTAACGAGATATGAATATTGATCTCATTTTTCCTTTTAGGATTGATAAATGACATAATATTATAGTTTCCATAATTTAAAGACTCCAAGGGCATAGAAATATTGGTAAACCATTTTTTATAAATATTGAGTTTTAAAACATTGTTTGGGATTTGGGTTTGGATAGACAATCAAAGACCTTGAATTGAGAAGTTGTCCTTAACTATTTTTGGAATTCATAATTAGATGGTTAAGTGATGAATCATGATGAATTTTATAAGAGATTAATGTGGATCATCCTTTATTAAGTAAGCTTGTTGTAATATATTGGTCAAACCAAGTTAGTGTTGACCTACACATTGTCAAATTAGATACACACATGTTGGCTCTAAGTATTGGTGTTGCATGTGGCTTATGGGGCCCCTATCTAATCCCAATTGTTCCTACCAACTTACATGTAGGTTAATAAGTAACAATTTTAATTCATTTATGAGTACGTTTAGTAGTTAAGGTTAATGACTAGTCTTCTGCAAGAGTTCATGATGTTATGTGTATTGTTCCTTTACCCATGGTCCAGTCATAATCTATTTAAATGTTTATATTTGAGCTATACTACATAGAGTTTCAACACATAACATAATATGGTCTCATTATTACTATTATTTCTCTATAATAATGTTATATTTAAGATTATGCCACAACAACTAACTCAAGATAAAATGATATATATTGTCATTAAGTTGGTTCTTCTTTAGATGAGGGAATATCCTATGTGATGTATTTTCATCCACCCATATACCAATATATTGTGGGATTATTGAATAGGGGTCAAAATAATCATGTAAGTGTGAAGTGTCATTCATGATAGTGTATTAAATGCATAATCTAAAGGAAATAATTACCTTGGTTATATTCAAGTATACTTCTAAGGTGCAAAAGTCTTTTTTAGAGGAGGTATTTTATCCATATGAAGCATTATATAATAATTTCTATATGGTAAAGAAATATATTTAGAAGCTATTGTGGTGAACCATAATTAAAGGTTGGACAAATGTTTCTTTTATATTTTGATGTCTTGATCACTTGTGAAGGGTGTTTAGAATCATAACTTTGATAATTCATTTATGGTAGTTGGATTATTCATGAAGTTTTGGAATGATTGCTTATTTGTCATGAGATCTCAATTCAGAGATGACAACTTTAGTGGTATTCAGTTTAAGTCTTGTTAAATATATTTCTATTTGGCTAGTACTCTCTTATACAAGGAAGTTATCTTAGAAAATATAGAGTTAATAAGCTAGTCTTTCTAATAGTCAAATTTTTAAGTCTATTCCAAATTTTCATTTAGCTTTATTTTAAAAGTGGTGTTACTATACTTGTTGATAGAAAAGAAAAAACTTGATACTTAGAATGGTTTAACATAATTTATATTGTGGGCCCATAACTCACGGGTCACGTGATCATTTCCACATCTTAAACTTTGAAAAAAAAATGATGTTGTTAAGTGGAATGAAACAATCTTTTATAAGATATCAAACCAAACATATTATCTTAGCATCTACCATGGGGACATGTCAAATTTTACAAGGGGGGAGACAACCTTTAATTTTTCTTTTTATATGAAAATTCAATGAGAATTATATTGTATAAACCTATTATATACAATTTTTTGCATGTTACAGTAGCTAGTAATAGTTTGTTTTTTTAAGATACTTTCATACTATCCTTATTTTATTGTACTTTGTTATTGGACTTGATCAACCCAATAACCTTGTACATGTATAACTAAGATCCTGACTAGGTATTTTAAACACCCTGTTGACAATACCATACTGATTTACATTTGAATCCTTGTTAAATTTAGATTTGTCTCAACTTTATTTGAGTGACTAGGAAATTATATAAACATTAATGTATTTGACACTATTTAGTTTTTTGAAAAGAGGATATTCATGTACTCTAAATTGCATGACTATCATCTTTGAATGTATTTTGAGTATATGGTATTCAATGATGAATGACTACATAGTATGGGATATAGATGTTATTCACTAAGTAAGTGCTATGTGATCACATGACAATACTTTTATATATTTTATGTTGAGGTGACACTTGAAAAAATTGAAATATTTGTATTAAAGATAGGGTTACACTTGAATGACCAAATTTGAAAGGATATTTAGTTTATACATTTCTATTAACTTCTCAAGTATAAATTAATGATCTATTTCATGTGAAAATGTACTTATAGTTCTAATCATGATATTGATTAACAAAGTAGTTCTATGGGACCTAATTTTGGTTTCAGTTAAAGTAGAAGAGTTTTCAAAAAGATATAAAATTTGAGAAATTTAATTATAGATGAAGTTAAAATGAAATAGATTCATTTGGATACTGGTAGTGTTACATCAATGCTTGACTAATTATTTTTATGTTGAATTATGTTGTAGATTCAACTTTAACTATTGAGGACAACAACTAATTTACAGGGGGAGAATTGTTATGGGACATTTTCCCCAAGAAAATAATTAAATAAATAAAGTTTATAAAACATTATTGGAGAATAAAAAATGAAAGGAAAAGAAAAACGAATTATTTAATAGTAAAAAAGATGTGTAAAACAAAAGGGATGAAGAAAAAGTTACTTTCAAGTTTAAAAGAAGTTAAAAGGTTAAAAGAACCTTATAAAAATAACAATACTTGTATTTAAGTGATTCTTACGAGAAGAGTGTAAATAAAATAATAATTATATTCCTTATTTTGTAATGGTTGGGTGTGATGGTTGGAAGCCAACCTTTAGGTTATTATTTAAACCCATGAAACAAATGTAAATGGAGAGGGAATTATTCAAAAATTATAGAGAGAAAAATATATAGAAAAGTATATAGGAATTAGAGGGTGCAAGGAGTGAGGATTAAGGTCATTGGCTAGGCATTGAGCATTTGGAGAAGGAACACATAGATTGTGTCCAACTCGAAGTACAACATATACCAGGGAGTGTCCTAGCTAGGGCTGTGTTTTCTTATGCCATGAGGCATGCTTGGTTCTATGTAAGAACTGGTTTCTTCAGAGGTGCTCTTTACTGAGAACAACCAGGACCTGTGAATATTCCTCCAAGTGCAGTATAACATCTCAATGCTTCACACACACACACACACATGTATTAGGGGTGCTCTTTACTGAGAACAACCAGGACTTGTTATTATTCCTCCAAGTGTAGTATAACAACATCTCAATGCTTCACACAAATACACATTATACATTCAAAATGTTTATCCCGATGCAAAACTACCCAGCATCGAAGTAAAATTGGAATATGGGCCCCTTGTTTTAACTTACCTTGGACCTAAACAAGGCCAATGGACCTAAGCTCTACCTCCCATGTCCCCCCTTGTAGGTCAGGGATAACTTAAGTGCATGTTAGCCTGAGACCTTTCTAGAGGTTTCTCCATGTCAGCTCTTTTGGTTGGAATTTACGATTGTGAGCGGGAAAGCATATATAAGTGTATTTTTGGATTCATTATCAACTTGGTTGGAATGAGCATAACTTGAGATATTGAAGTGAATCAAGCAAGAGAATTCATTATGATTCTAAAGAAATTTTTATGTTGTTATTGCAGATATTGAGCTATCATTTATTCTTTGTTAAGAGTTGAAGAATCTTCATCATTCTAAGGGATCATCACATAGGTGATATCATTATTTGTTTATCATCATTTGAATCATCTCATTATCATTATTTTTATCCTCTATCCCCATGAGGGCATGCATACTTTATTAATTAATAGTGTTGGGAAGCTCGAATGCTATCCCAGGATTTGACTGAGGCAAGTCCCTAAACACCATAACCCCCAAACCCCTTCTTATCTTCTTATCTGTAGGTTATAGGAGAGAGATCTATAAAATACAGAGCCACAAGAAGACATAGTACAAATCAAGGTTTTAGGATCTGAAAATAGTTTCAGAGTTTTCTTTCACAAAGAACTTGGGTGGTATCACCCATGTCCTCCTACCCTTTCTGAATTTAGATCTAGCATTAGGACATCATCTACAATAACCTTCTATTTCACACCTCTAGAAGATTCTTCCAATCAGGACCTAGGCAGTCCCACCTTGGTCTTCCAACACCTCTGCTTTCAAGAGATAGGTTCTATCATTCCTCTAATCATCCCTATGAAATTAGTTTCTGGGTTGCTATTGTACATATTTCATTACAAGCAGATCATTGTAAAACTAGGGTTTTATGCATTGTTAACATAGGGTTTGACAAAAGGCTAAATTAAATTTGATCCATCTATAAAATAGTTGTCACAAGATTTGTAGCTAAGTCCTCCTCCATTTGGTAGTGATTTGGCTCAGCCTTGTCCTTGAATGTTATATGGAAAAGGGTTTGATCTAGTTTGCATTCTAGTTGTTTACACAAATACAATATCTAATTACAAATGAGGATATTCAAAAAGTATTCATTACAAATTTACAACGGAACATATGTGACAAAATATTGTTGATGAAGTATAGTTCTTTTCAATATCTATGCATAGTTCTCTGTGATTGCCAACTTTCAACTAGTCCGTATGAGAATCATAACTCATCGACACTAGTTAATCAATCCAAAGCTGGAACATCTCAACAATCATTCAAGAAGCATAACAAGAGTTTAATCAAGATCAATGGGCAATAGTCAAACAACTTTCAATTTCATGTGGTAGCTATTTCAAATCGGACCCCATTCAAATTCAGATAACAACAAAGAGAATTCACTCCATTATCGGATTCTCTTCATTTGGTAATGATTCAAGAGGTAACCAACAATATTTTGAAGATTCCTCCTACTCATCTAATAGATAGTAGAAAGATGAAAGGAATTTGATTTGATGCTAATGCCTTTTGTCAGTATCACCTCTTGGCAAGACATGACATTGAAAGATGTATGTGTCTTAAACATGAAATTCAAGACCTCATCGATTCTAACATAATACCGATGACTGGTGTGAATGATAATGGAAATATGTCAGTTCCTCCTCCAAATCAAAATCTAAAAATCTTCATTAATCCTTTTCCTATGAATAACATCAACAACATGGTAGAACAACAAAATGAAATGGAGCCTAAAGTTGAAGTTCTTGAATTTGATGAAATAGTTGGCATGATTGAACTAGATAAGGTGGAAAAAGAAGATTGTCTTGAATTCAAAGATCCACCTCGTCCAAGAGCAAAATGTATTTGAACTAAGGTTCCTCCTCCGTTATTCTGTTGTGTCTTGCACACATGCCCCATTTTACCAAATGGAGACCTCCTCTTTCACTTTGGCTTGGAGTCTCAACTTTTTCTACTTATGATGATGAGAAGGTGAATTTGTGCTTAGATTGCATGATTTGCTCCAGATTTGAATATTTTGCATGATTGGAGTGATTTGATGTCTTTTGTGATTGATTTGGAGGTGTCTTGAGCTGTCTTGTGCTTAAGAAATAGCCATTTGTTACTTTCCACATTGAAATTGGGTGTTACTACATTTTACTCAAAAATCCTATGTCACTAGATATTATCCTTGAAATTGCTACTACAAGATGTGTCATGTTGAAATTCCTAGTTTCCAGGTCTTAGAGATGCAAAATCATGTCAAAATCCACTAGATTTCACTAAGGGGTCCATATTCTTTCACCCTGATACATGTTCCTGAAGCCCTAATTTGGCTAAGTTTGAAACCCTGAAAACACTAAAAATTGGCTAAGTCTGAAACCTAGTGGAACCTCAAAATCTTAGAATCTGCATATGAAATCCTATGGATTTGGAACCTATCTCAAACATCCTGAAAGTATATTTAAATATCTAAAGTTATAATTAAATATATTTTAAAATATACTTTCACCATGACCAATTTAAAATCTCGCACTAAAAATGCCTCTTACTATACTTTGCGCTAAAACTGCCTCATACTAACCTTTGCGCTAAAATCATCCCTATCTGACTTCCCTCTTGAACTAGCGCAAAGTCGGTCACATCAAAAATCTGCACTGACTGCACTTTACATGTTGCACTAAAAATACCTTCTACTAACCTGCGTGGAAATTGCATCTCATTGCCTTTTATCGAAGGAAACGAAAAGTCACGCAAGTCAGTCAGTGCCAAAAGTTGTGCAGGTCAGTTAGTGCGAAAAGTCACGCTAGGTTGGTCACAACAAAAATCCCCACCAATGAAGTTAGCACTAAAAATGGACTTCTTGGACTTGTGCTGGAAATGCGATGCACCCACCTTAGTCGGTCGAACCTAAAATCCATGCTAAGGTCGGTTGGACCTAAAACCAGTGCCGAACATATTTTGTGCTAAAAATGAACCTCTCCGACCTGAGCTAGAATTGCATTACACCGACTTTTAGTCGATAGACCCCACAATCAGTGCTAGGTCTGTGACACCCAAAATATGTGCTAGGTCAGATGGAGTCAAAATCTATGCTAAGTTAGTTGGAGGCAAAATGAACGCTAAGTCAGTGACCCCCAAAATAAGCGCTTTTTGGTATTTTAGCCTGAAAATTAAGTTTTTTCAAGGTGCAAATTAGATTTTCTTGATGGATATGGATTGCACAACTATTTTCATATCATGATGAACATTTTACCAAGTTTGTGTTGATTTTGGGCATGTTTAACGATAATCAATGCTATTGCACATGAAAAGTCTGTGACCCCTAAAAATCCTTTTTTTACAGAAAATCCTAGAAAAACATGAAATAAAAGTCCCCAAATGGATTCAAATGACCACAAACACCTTCCCAATAAACATATATGCCAAATGGGTACTTGAAAATGGTTAAAAACTCAGAAAATCATGCAAAAATCACTGGATTTAAGAGGTGTTCATAGAGAAAGTGACATTGACAATGAGTTGTTCCTGACTAATCTATGGCTGCACATGGACATATTTTGATTCAAAATGATGGAAAATGATTGTTTAAGATGAAATTGATGCTTGGCCTTATTGATTATAGGTCTAAGAAGACAAAGGAGCCAATTGGAGCCGTCTTGGAAGGTGAACACACAAAGGTGCAGTGTTGACCCAGAAATGCAAAATTGACATTGTATCAACCAAATTGCTATTGCACATGTGAAAGGAAGTCAGTATAATGTCTAAGATGATGGAAATAGGCCTTAGAAGTTGGAAGACATTGAAGATCATGCCTCTTTCATGGCAGTTCCTGTAGATCTAGTCCAATGCCTAGGACATGCATACAATTATCCCAGTAGTCCAAGCATGCAATGATGATCCAACAAGCATCTGATTGGATATACCTTCACTAAAAATGTGTCACATACTTCTCTTGATCTAGCCAGCACTTGGAATCTCATTAATCCACATCAAATCAAATTTTCAAGTGTCATGTGACTCTATTTTGTCTTTATTAGGCCTTGAAAACTAACTTTTCATCATATACAACCAAATGCTTATCCATTTTGTCCAGATTCAATGTATTTGCAAGTTGTTTTTTTATCTTTTTCCTACAAGACAAAGGTAAATCTGAAAATGTAACAAACTAATATATCTCATTAAATGCCATGTAATCTAGACCGTTAGTGTTGAGTTAATCTCTACCGTCCATTGAAAAACTTGGTATGGTGCCTTGTCTAGAAAAGAGCCATCTTTCTCTCATTGTAACAAGTAAGATTTGATAATGAATTGTTGAGACTCTGCCAAAATTTAGTCAATACAAAGCAAGTTTTGTAGGTTGCTGGAAATTTGTGTTTATGTGTTGTCTCATTTCGGTTTTCATGGTTCATATCAATCTGAATTTAATTAGTTGTGCTTTTATAATGATAGGTAAGTGTTAAGATATCTAATGAATGATTTGGTCTATACTATTAGTGCTTGTTGATTGTAAGTTGCTTGTATAGTTAGCCTAGGCCTTGTCATCGAATGTAGTTTAGTTGCATTCCACTAATTAAGCTGTGCCATTGTCTGGGTGTTTAATGAGTGAATGCAATTTGAAAATCATAAGGATCCTTTGAAGATTGCATCATTTCTTGCAACATTGTGGGTTTCCCATCCTGGTGAAACAAGGAATGGTTTATTAAAAGTATTTGTCTATCTGCAACATTTTACCCCGTTGTGATTGTCACTTAGGATCTCTTATCCCTTCTCGCTCTCCCTTTCTTTTTGCATTTTATTTACATCAAGTTTGGTAGATTTAGGGTTTGAGCAACATTTCATTGCCCATCTGCTGAAATTTTAGACTTCACAGTCTCAACCACCTAGGGTTTCTACATGTGCATTGCTGTCATCTTTTATAAACCCTGCATTTCATGTAAGACCCCTTGTGGGCACATCTAGTACATTCCAACTGAGAAATTCCAAGCATGCTAAGACCTAGATGTATTATCCTTGGGGTAGTCCTATCCTAGATAGGATACCTTTTCAAGAGAGTTGTGATCCCATCAATCATACCTATGTTGTGTGCTAAAAATACCATCAACAGAATTGGTGCTAGAAGGAGGGCATGGACAAAGATTATTTTCGTAGGCTTTCAGTTTTATTGGTTCATTGCACATGCTGAAAATGAATTGAAATATAGAAAATTCTAATCCAATGGGCACACATAAGGGTTTCAATCATGAGATCCCTTCATTCTTTAGAGGACCATCTCAGTAGTCATATCATGAATAGAACTTCCAAGTGAACATCCTACTTTTCAAAGAAGTGTTAGATAGGCATATCAGAGTGAGGTATCCTCCACTAACATTGCTTGATTTTAGTTCACCTCAGGTCTACACTGTACATCCTGGAAAGCTACAAGACAAAATTGACTATTTAACCTTTCTCGAGAGGTTAGATCTGCATTTAAGAGGATGGCTCCCAATCTTTGAAATTTATATGCCTGAAGTAGGATATAGGCATAACAAACATATTCATATTCAGAGCAAGATAAGGCATGGAGGAGCTGTAGTATGGATGGATGCATATGCATGTAGTAATGTCTCCGTTGAAAGCACCCAAAGAATTGATGCTACAAGACTTATGAATCCATTCATAAGAGATCACAGTTAGAAGGGTAGTTTGCACATTGAAAAAACTGAAGTCCCTGAAGTTGTTCATCAAAATACATATCCTGATGATAAAGGCAGGGAATACATATGGTCTCCAAATCACCCAACTAATGAATATGAGATACATGACTGGTTAAAATCCCTTTGTCAATCGAACAAATCAGAAGAATATGTTGTTCCAGTCTGGGTAATACTTAATTTGCAGCCACCAGACAATGAGTAGGACATTATACGAGGTCACACTTCTGTTACTAAGGATGTTGATAAAATGGACAATGAATCAATCCTCATGAATAGTCATTTTGAAGATGCAGATCAATAATCAAATGTTTCAAAGACATCAGGTCCTAAGACTGAATTTGCTGCTACAGAGGTGTAGAACAATAGTTCCTTGTAGGTAGCTAATAATTCTGAGTTAGTACAATAGGTTGTTCAAATTAGAAATATGCAAGAACAGAAGGAAATTAGTCCTCCAAATGAAGAACAATCATGGATAGTGATGCAGAAAATTATTCCAATCAACATATCAGAGCTACAATCAAATTATCTAGAGAACACTGATCAAACTCTTGACTGCATCAGCCCAATGTATCAGCATGACTAGTCATATCAGGCTAATATAGTTACTCCAATAGAGTTTTCAGCTAAGTTAAATAAAGAAAATTAGGAAAATGCATCACTTCAAGGAAACTTTGACATAACGGATCAAACCATGCAAGAAGAAGAGGACCTTGTTGCTATTGCAGATAATGGATATACAATCCAAATAGAAGGGTTGTTGTTTGATATAGAGGAAGAAAAAGGCTCTATTTTTGTTGTAGCTAGTAAATTGTGAACCCAATGCCAGCCCTTAATTGAACACTAAGGTTGTTAATTGATGCAGATGGAGTTGTTTCAAAGCATATGACTGATATTGACAAAGTACATTCAAGTATATCATATGTTCATTAGGCTGACCCTGTTCATACATGCATAAAATAAGATTTCTACATTATTGATGTTGACTTACTGATGGCAAATGAGGGTAGATGTATGCAATCTGAGAATGAAAATCAGATAGTCATGCAGAGTGATGACTTGGAAACTTTTTCATGTCAATCACTTGATCACATCATTGAGTTGGTGTCAGCAATGAGCAAGGATATGCTACTGCATGGGAATTCACCGCACATGTCAGATTTTGCTTTAGCCACTTCATGCAAAGTTCATCCAAATGATCCACATTCTAAAGAAGGTTGTCCAAACTTCTTGTTTGCTTGGGAGATTACTGCAACATTTAGTCCTCCAGAGGTATTTAATGCACAAGATATGACCCTCCACGAGCTAAAATCTCCTGAAGATGAGAAGGTATTTGGTACAATGCAACAAGGTGATGAACTTGCATCTCTGATTTATGGTACTCAAATCAGGTTATATCTTCCCTCTTCTCACTTGGTTTTGAAAGTTATCAATTTGATTATGGTGATTTAGGTAAGACAACTTGCATTTGGATTAATCATGGCCCTAATGAATTGCCCAAATTGTTGATTCTGCATGATTGGTACCCTAAAGATGAACCTAGCATGCACATACCCTACTATTCAAAGTACAAAGATGAATTTGCTAGACTTAGGAAACTGACGTACACTTTGTTCATTCTGCATGTCCTCAGAAATAAGTCACGGGGTAGTGTAAATACTTGCTGCCCAAAGTTTTGTACATAGTCTTACTTGTTTCTAGTTAGGTTTTAGTTAGTTTCTTGTTGTTCTATCTTAATCTCTGCTTTCTGTTGCTACTTTTCATTAGTTTTTAGTTGTTGGTAGTTGGTAGTTGTTAGTTGTTGCTTTCTGCCTATTTTTCTTTGGTTACAGTAGTTTGCTTTCTTTAGGTTCGTTGCTTGTTTGCTTTTCTTTTCACTTTTGGGCTTGCTTTGCTTGGGTTCTCCATTTCTCAAATATGGTGGTAGTTGTACAGACCTGCAAGTGCTGTTGGGTAATACTTAATTAAGAATATTTCTTTGAGAAGCCAAGGTTTCTGCAGTGAGGCCTACTCTTTACACTACTGTTCATGAGACTATTTGCAGTGATGTTGACTATTATTTATATGTTGAGAGACTATTGATCTGGAATCTTGCTTATTAACCTAAATAATTTTTAAGGAAAATAATTGTGCAATGATATTTTAGATGTGCTTCGGCTATGATATCTTGATGAGTATTGACTTCGAGTTTGAGTGTGCCAATATTACTAATAAACCACAAATACAGGAGACCATCCCATACCTTTGTTGTATCCCTTGTGAGCCGATCTAGTTTAATGAGGAACTAAGATCAACCTCTTGTAGGAGGAATGTTGTAATGTTGTAATGTTGTAATGTGTTAATATTGCATGAGGTCAGGGGAATAAGGGTTATCTTCTGATTTACTTTTATTATGAGAAGTGTTGTAAGAAATGTTGTTTCAATCTTGTCTAAACTTGTTTCTTTTAGACCCTTTCTCTTATGTATTATTTTACTCTGGGAGTTCTAACTAGGCAAAAATCAACCCTAGGTTATACCTCATGGGTCTAGGGACCTTTTTGACTAGGATAACCATGGGTTAACCTCTTTATGGTCACTTAAACTTCACAGTGAAGTTAAGTGACAAATTTGAAAGCATGGGGGACAATGGGATGAGTGGAATCTACACTCAGGCCCACTTCCAAGTCATGGGACAACTCCATGATCCCCTAATAATGGAGTGTTGTCTCCATGTGCCTCTCTTTTGGTGGGGTTCCCCTTATTAAGGGTAGTGTGTCATCCACTCCCTTATATTTTATTTTACTTATTATATTTTAATTTCTCCATGTGTTGTAGATAGGACTATAGTGGGGAACCTATGGAGTGGGGGTTAATTGTTTATGACCACTAGGATAATGGATGAGTTGTGGATTAGTTGTTTAATGCCACTTCAGAAATTAGGAAAATGGAGGGAATTATTCTTTAAAAAGAGGAGAAGAAGGGAAGTGTGGGGAGGTTGGATTATGATGGAAAGAAGGAGACTTTGGAGAAGGAGGCTAGAGTGGAGCTCTTCATCAAATTTCTTCCATAATTGGGCTTTGGTTGGTGAACAAGACTACTCTCTTGTGTGAACTGTTGCTTAATATGTATGTTTGCTTCTTGCTTGATGGATGAATGTGCAAGTGTCTTCTTTGTGCCTTCTGTTATTTTTGGGGTTTGATTTGGGTGTGGAAAGAGCTCCTTCCAGTTGGAAGGCAATGCTCATCTTGTATAGGGAAGGGGAGGTGTGACCCTCCTCGGTGTCATCTTGTTTTCTTGTTATAAGAGATGCTTTGAAGGCATGTTGGTACTTTAGCCAAGAGATGACGCCTAGAGGTAGAGATGTCTACTCCCCTACCCTCCTTGAACTCACCTAAGCTAAGTCTTTGTAATGTGAGTATACCATGGGTGGTTGTGTGTAAATTGCTTGGTTGATGTTGTTCAATGTTGTGAAGTGTTTTGGGGTTGTTTTACCTGGGTATGCGGATGGTCTCCCTAGCTCGGGGGTGACCCTCTTGCGGGTCAAAGATAGGGAGGAGAGCTAGATGGTTGTTGTTGTCTCTCTTGTTTGCTACAAGTTTTCTGTTGGAACATGTTAAGAGGCTTGGAGAAGTCATCTTGTTCAGAGAAAATGTTCTTTTCCTTGATTGTAAGAGAGCTTGGTCTCATATCATTTCATCATGTAAGAGCATTAGAGGAGAGATCTCCTCTTTCTGAATTTGGTGTAAAGATTATTATTTTGTAAGTAGAGAGAGAAATCCCCCTTAACATGTTGTTGGTTGTTCGTTTGTATTGTATACTTTATTTTATCATTTGAGAGAAAAGTTGGAAGGATAATTGCTTCAAATGTCTAATTTCTTGTATTCCTAATCTATTGAGTTGAGGACTAGTGTGGTTAGAAATAGGTTTGTAATAACTATTATATTTTATGATTGTAAGATATAGAGTTTTATGACATTGTAGTAGTTAAAATTGTAACGGGATGAGAAGGAAATTCATCCTTTAGAAGGTTGTTAGTTAGGAATTTATTTGTGTATATCAATGTATTATTTGGGTGAGTAGAAAGAAGAGAGAACTATTTTATCCAAGAAGAAGGGTTGCTTATTATCCTGTAGATACATAATCATAAAGTTGTTGGATGGGACAAGTTGATAAATTCTATTCATTGCAATGTTGAAGGAAATTAAAAATTTAGTTAATTTGTAAATTGTTTTTTTTTTTTTTTTTTTGAAAATGAAAAGGAATTGTGTGATAAAATCATAAATTTACTTATTGTGAGCCAATGAAACGATAGCTATTCTTTCCATTTCATATTCTAGGCTAATCCATGTTAAATTTAAATTAATAAAGAAAATTAGATTTAATAAAGGGTAAAAAATTGACATTACTAAACCTCTTGTTTATCACTGTTTGTATAAGGTCTAATTTCATTTTAATATAGTCGTAACTCAATGGTTGTAAACCAATGTAATTTTATTATCTTACCACTTTATAGTAATATATATATTAAATTGAAAATAGAATCATTTCACAAGAGAACTCTTTATAAATTTAAACTCATTTAATATGCTCTATTTTCTGTAAATAGTTTAAAGTAAATGAACTTTGTCGAAATTTGATATAAGTTTATATGTTTTTATATATGTATTCTTAATAATTCAATTTAAATGAATTTTGTAGGAATATGATATATATATAGTATTTATTAGAATTTATGAAGTTAGTAAAATAAAAATAAATAAATAAAATATAAAAATATATATATATAAAAGGGAAATAACAAAGGTGGGGGTTTTAACCCCCACCGTATTTTTTTACATAGTGGGGTGGGGCAGGGTGGAGCCCCACCCTCACCCCCGTCCACATCTTCTGCCGTGAACTAAGTCCCCACACCCCCCGACCTCATAACGCCGCATGTCACGGGCATCCCCTCAGCCTACATAGGCCTCCCTCCACGGAGCTCACACGCCCCTTTCACCGCTCAAAGCGGCCGTCCAATGCCACAGCCTCGCCGCCGATGAAACACACCGCCGCCGGCCGCTTCGCACCTTCTGCCTCCTTCGCTATCCGCGTCCCACCGCTCTCGCGGCCACCTTGCTTTGGCCTCCTCCACCACCAAGGCTTCGGCCTTCCCTCTGTGGCAGCGCCCACCTCCACACTTCAGTGTCCCCTGTGCCATCCTCCTTCGCCACCGTCGATCCACCACAACCTTACAAAAACACAGCATTCATCAACATTTAAGATAGGGTTATAACAAATATTTGAGTGGGCATCAATAATTTAATATTGTAACACCTAGTGGTGGAAATAAATGAATACCATGAGTTATATTTAAATGAATATTAATAGTTATTAGTAGATGTGGTTAGTGTGGTGTCTTGCACCACTTAAAAGAAATTCATATAATTTGATGTGTAGATATTTTTAAGTGTATTTTAAGAAATATATATATATATTATCTTATGAGTTAATATAATAATTATTTCTGAATTGGAAAAGTCTTTCAATAACATTTTATATAAAATTATCTATAGTGTAAACCTATTTTTATAAGTAGAGTAACTTGGTTATATTAATAACAAATGATCCCATGATCCTTATACAACTGTATCTAAAAATATAAAAATGCATATAAATGCATATAGAAATGAATATGAATATATGTCTTGATTAATTAAATTTGGAGAGTGGAGTATTTAATGACTTGGTAATTATACTCAATAATGGTATATATAGTTGTAAGCCATGAACCATCTTTTAATATATAAATAAAAATGTGTCTATGTGAACTTATAGGTATTGTATTGGAAGATAAGTAAGTTGACAACATAATAAACAATTATTTGGGCTCGTAAGAAGCTAAATATCAAGTGAATAATTAGATAGTAAAATGAGCACTCAATTGAATGATTTTAACAGAGGAGGAATGCAATTTTCTTGTGAAAATTGATTCAAATAATTGATATGGTTAATATCATTATGAATTTGAAAGGTGGGGCAGGATGTTGTAAAAGGGTAAAAAGGATGTATTAAGAATGATATTAAATATTTAGGTTGGGGGTTTTATTTAATTGGGAATCTATACAATTAGTTATAGGTTTAAAGAAATAACATGTGTCTAAATGTAGAAGGATATTCTTATACACAAATTCAACTTGTATTAAAAGGGAAATGGTAAGGTGATTTTAAAGGGGTAAGTAGCAAAAGAATTATTTGGGATAATTAACTTAGGGGCCTTTATGATATCCGTAAAACGTAACATTTCAAATGGTAGGCTATGATAATGATTCTTTTTAGTTGAGATGAATAGATAATTAAATAACTAAACGGCGGTAGTAATTAAAGAATTGCGAGATGATTCTGAAACAAGATAAGAAGACCCACTAAAGGCCGGTCCTCTATCAAGAACCCCTAAGCACTGCAAGATTAAACCGTCAATAACGATAGTGATAGACCTCAACAAGCACATGTGTGTAGAGTATGCCGTAGTAGCAAACCCTTTGTCTAACATATCCAAACACAACCGAGCACGCTTGTGCGTGCGAGGGGGACTTTTTCAAGTGGTTAAGAAAATTTTTGATAGTTCGTATCATGTCACATGTCACATGTGGACATGACACGCATGTATTGCGTGTTGTGTCTGCACGTGAAATGTGGGCATGACATTTTGGTATCAAAGCCAGGTTTCAACATTGGGAACTCTAGGTTAGCGTATTGTTGGGCCGACATGGAGTGGGTTGAGTGTGGTTAACCCTTGACCTACTCCATGTAACTGCGAGAGAGTGAGGTTGCGAATCATCAACTAGAGTCTTGTGTTGTCATCATGATTAATGTAGTCTTCCGCTTGTGAGTTAGAGTTGGTGTGCTCCTCTTGTCGACCCTCCTCATGAGTAGATCAGTCTAGTTTGAGAAGGTTGTGTTTGGCCCTCTCTCGCCCTTGTTGTTTCATTTTTGTAAAGTAGGGTGTTGTCCTCTAGTTTGTACTATGTGTGAAGAGGTTTAGAGGTTAGCATCATAGGAACAAATAGTCTTGTGTTGCACCTTAATGTATGGATGTGAAAGAGAGGATGGTGCATTGTTGACCTTCGATTCCTTGAATGAATAATGTAGTCTTAATGACCTTTTTCGATTATTCTTGCCTTGTGTACCTTGCGCGTGTTTGTTGTGATGTTTAATAGCAAGTCTTCTTAACTCTTAACCCTAGTCAACATGTGAGTTTTGGCCTTGTCTTCCTTGGGATGGGTTACTAGAAGTGCTTGCATGAAATATATCCACTTAAATCTCATGAGTGCAAGTCATTGAGTGATGTTTACATTGCCTTTGAGAGAGTTAAAAGTTATGAAAGGAATAGGAGTAAACGTGACTTATGTAAATTTTGTTCTCGAGAAGATACAAGGGTAAACGATGCACTTGTTGAAAAATTGAAAAGAACTTCCTTAATGTAAATTTTGTATTTTATAGATATATCTTGTGTAAAATAGATATCTAGTTACACATACCTAGTGTGGGGTTAATGTTTTGGCACCCTTTGGTAAAACACTAAATTAATGACATAAGCTTTCAATTAGATTCTCCTTATGATATACAATCTCTTACAAGCTTGTTGACAGATAAGTATATGTTTGATTCTTAATTCATAGGTAGTAATATATGTGTTTGATGTTGCTTGATTCAATTATGACTTATGAAGCAAAAGCTAGTATATGGTATACTTGATTGGGGGTGTATTGTTTTAAAATGCAAAGACTATGGTTAGATTCTTTTTAGACCTCATAGTGGTGAATTTTAAATGTTGTTGATAGATTCCCTATTAATCATTATGGTAAATAATTTGGTGACCTTGTGTATGGAAGTTGATTTTATGTCATTAAGAAATGAATGATAGAGGAAAATTGTGTTATGTGTTACCTTGTGGATATGAGTTAGAGAAGAACGTGAATGCTTTGTATTGTCTTTATCCCATACATGCATAGTGTACTCATGAGCTTGCGATACTGGGTATCCATCCATGGGTTGAGTGTATAACTACAAAGATGATGGACTCTTGCTTGTATGGTTGTTTGTATGTTTACACTATAAGGTCCAATCATGGAGTTGGAGACCTTCCATGTGTGGAGAGAGGTAGTGAGAGAGGAAGAACTTAGGAAGCTATGGCGACATGCTGGGGCATTGGTTCGGGATTACCCAACCAACCATACCTTCCTATGTCAGAGTACCCCCTACTTCCCCTTGGTAAATAGACCCTTGCGAGGCCCATCGTGCTATCCTATCATGTTATATTTCCTTGATGATGCTAATTGACAGTTGACTTGGGATCTTGATTATGTTTTGGTATGGGCATGTGTATTGCTCAAGGCCATGTTACTTGGTGCAGACTTTGGTATCTTATTGGATGCATGGCATCCTATAGACATTACATTGTGATTACGTGTACCTTTGAGAAGGACATGATGTTATTTACTACTAACATGTACCTTTGAGAAGGACACGATGTTATTTACTACTAACGTGCTACCTTTGAGAGGGGCATGATTCCACATCAGAGAACGTGAAGGCGCATTTTCCTACATGATGTTATTGCATTGGTCGTGTTTGCTTAACATATGTAGTGATCGTGTTTCCCTCCTTCCTTATTGGTGACTTAATGTTAGTCACGTAGTGATGTGATGTGCACTTTTATGGATTTCGATCTTGTTCTTTTGGTTGTCTGATGCCTTTTTGTCTCTTGCCTGTGTGGACCAACCATGTTATTTTATCTTGTCTGAAAGTAGCCTAGCCACAAATCTTTGACTCTTCATTTTTCATGTAACCCTTGTGGTTATGGTTGTTCTATTGTTGGAATGGCGCGCATTTATTTATTTTTTTGTTGAAATTTTGAAACTCTTTTCTTTTGGTATATTTGTTATTTGTGGTGGCTAAGCTAGATTATTTTTGTTGTTTGCAAGTGTTGGTCCTGTGTTGTGATGTTCTTCTCACCATGTCATTGGAGCGACCTCTGGTAGAGTGTATATAAGGAAGCAAACGCAGGGAACTTATGAGGATGGGGATAGGTGTGGACTAGTATGGGCTGGTTATAATCCACTTACCTTCCTAGTGATCTTGTTCTTATGATTGGATATCTCTTGGAGGCTAACCCCCTTATACAAACAAGAGGTAGGCCGTTTTGGGATGTATGGCAAGGCCCCCAGGCGCGTGGCCTAGAGACCATCATTCTACCTGGTTCTTGGATCTTTGGTTACTTGGCACTGGTTAATGGATACTTGGTTCTATGATGAGACTATGACATCCCCTAAACCTTATGTGAGCCTTGTGAAGTTAATACCTATAATGTGGATGAATGGAAAAATATGTTTAGATGTAAGATCTGTAGCTGATGTATTGAGTTGATGTTTATATAAACAGGTTGCACGATGTGTGAATTCTTTATGAGTGTTTTAAGAATTATGCCTTGCTAACTTTGAGTTACCATACTTT
The DNA here is from genome assembly GCA_027924645.1 of Cunninghamia lanceolata. Lineage (NCBI taxonomy): Eukaryota > Viridiplantae > Streptophyta > Pinopsida > Cupressales > Cupressaceae > Cunninghamia > Cunninghamia lanceolata. Next base: position 1,255,939 of record BSBN01001427.1, on the reverse strand, counting down.
ATAATCTAATGAGATCATTATTATGTATTTTTTTCGTACTTACTTTGACTGATGCAACAGAACTTACTTAAGATATCAAAACCTACCGTAGTATTCTACTGGCACCACATACAGAACATCTACGGTAAGAAAAATTGTTTGGTAAGCAAGTCTACTGTCAATCTGATTATGAGATTTATGAAAGGTTGCATAATATCTTAAGGAGCACTTCATCGTTTAAATGCTATAACATATGCAAGAAGAGATTTCAACTTTTAATAGTGGATTTCCATGCATGTTAGGGGTTGCATTCTCAAATTGCTTCTCAAGTAAAAGTTGGTCATTGATGTGGATATAACTAGATATATAGATATAGATTCTCAACATTTGACTCCTTCGGAAAGAATGCATGTAGGTATGCAAGGGAAAATTACCTATTTCAAGTTAAATCAAGTTACTTATTCCAAGTTGCTTATTTCAAGTTACTTATTTCCTTCTCACTAAAGAGTGTTACAACCTAAGAATAGAAATGATGGATAGTAGAATCGGTTAGTGTTTCATTTACTTTTGAAAGGCTTCATTATCATGCAAATTATAATTCAAGTAATTTATCCTGGTAAATAATGAACGATGTAATCATAACATGGGGTTCCGTTGATTACCTTGGGATGTTGCAACAGGTAGCTTAACAGTCTTGAATTTGTCAGTTGACCTGGATTAACAAGCATATGCTTTTTGATAATTATCTAGTCATTGGAGTCTTTAAATACTATAACCCCTTATAACTTTGGACAGTTTTTCCCTAAATTCTCTCTCTTAGGTAGGGCATATTTGAAGTGTCGATTTGGGACACCTATCATACTACTTCTACCTTACCAAGAGAGAACGACTATGAATCTATTTAAACAACTTCACTTTTGTTCCGCATCAAAATAAAACTACATTGACTCCTTAAATCAACACTTAATATATGTCATTCCGGGATAACATTGGAGTTAAGGTGGAATATAACTTTGGTTTCTATAGTATTGTTGACTAAATGTTTGATTTCCACACATGCATACATAAGATTTATCTCTAGGAATTACAACAACCTTAAACAGTTAAGATAACGAGTACACCATAAACCTTTTTCATCTACCATGCCTCATTATGAACAATTCCAGTTGGTTCCAATAACCGATGTCTACATATCTAGTTACATGTTTAGTATCTCCATCCAAATGAAATAAACATTAGCTAAAACTTCAAGCACTGGGTCTTCTAGGATGAGAGTTGGATAGGGTTTAGTAGGGCTTGTATGACGAGTTCACTGCAACATGGAAAGATGCAACAAGACTGAAGACCTTTTTTACCCTCACCTCTTTGACGACTTCCAGGAGGAAGTACAGTTTTAGGGGGGGGGGATGTGAGGCCTACTCTTTACACTATTGTTCATGAGACTATTTGCAGTGATGTTGACTATTATTTATATGTTGAGAGACCATTGATCTGGAATCTTGCTTATTAAGCTAAATAATTTTTAAGGAAAATAATTGTGCAATGATATTTTAGATGTACTTCGGCTATGATATCTTGATGAGTTATTGACTTCAAGTTTGAGTGTGCAGGTATTACTAACGAAACCACAAATACAAGAGACCATCCCATACCTTTGTTGTATCCCTTGTGAGCCGATCTAGTTCAATGAGGAACTAAGATCAACCTCTTGTAGGAGGAATGTTGTAATGTTGTAATGTGTTAATATTGCATGAGGTCAGGGGAATAAGGGTTATCTTCTGATTTACTTTTATTATGAGAAGTGTTGTAAGAAATGTTTCAATCTTGTCTAAACTTGTTTCTTTTAGACCCTTTTTCTTGTGTATTATTTTACTCTGGGAGTTCTAACTAGGTAAAAATCAACTCTAGGTTATACCTCATGGGTCTAGGGACCTTTTTGACTAGGATAACCATGGGTTAACCTCCTTATGGTTATTTAAACTTCACAGTGAAGTTAAGTGACGAATTTGGAAGCATGGGGGACAATGGGATGAGTGGAATCCACACTCAGGCCCACTTTCAAGTCATGTGACAACTCCATGATCCCCTAATAATGGAGTGTTGTCTCCATGTGCCTCTCTTTTGGTGGGGTTCCCCTTATTAAGGGTAGTGTGTCATCCACTCCCTTATATTTTATTTTACTTATTGTATTTTAATTTCTCCATGTGTTGTAGATAGGACTATAGTGGGGAACCTATGGAGTGGGGGTTAATTGTTTATAACCACTAGGATAATGGATGAGTTGTGGATTAGTTGTTTAATGCCACTTAAAAAATTAGGAAAATGGAGGGAATTAGTCTTTAAAAAGAGGAGAAGAAGGGAAGTGTGGGGAGGTTGGATTATGATGGAAAGAAGGAGACTTTGGAGAAGGAGGCTAGAGTGGAGCTCTTCATCAAATTTCTTCCATAATTGGGCTTTGGAAGGTTGGTGAACAAGACTACTCTCTTGTGTGAACTGTTGCTTAATATGTATGTTTGCATCTTGCTTGATGGATGAATGTGCAAGTGTCTTCTTTGTGCCTTCTGTTATTTTTGGGGTTTGATTTGGGTGTGGAAAGAGCTCCTTCCAGTTGGAAGGCAATGCTCATCTTGTATAGGGAAGGGGAGGTGTGACCCTCCTCGGTGTCATCTTGTTTTCTTGTTATAAGAGATGCTTTGAAGGCATGTTGGTACTTTAGCCAAGAGATGATGCCTAGAGGTAGAGATGTCTACTCCCCTACCCTCCTTGAACTCACCTAAGTTGAGTCTTTGTAATCTGAGTATACCATGGGTGGTTGTGTGTAAATTGCTTGGTTGATGTTGTTTAATGTTGTGAAGTATTTTGGGGCTGTTTTACTTGGGTATGCAGATGGTCTCCCTAGCTCGAGGGTGACCCTCTTGCGGGTCAAAGGTAGGGAGGAGAGCTAGATGGTTGTTGTTGTCTCCCTTGTTTGTTGTAGGTTTTCTATTGGAGCATGTTAAGAGGCTTGGAGAAGTCATCTTGTTCAGAGAAAATGTTCTTTTCCTTGATTGTAAGAGAGCTTGGTCTCATATCATTTCATCCTGTAAGAGCATTAGAGGAGAGATCTCCTCTTTCTGAATTTGGTGTAAAGATTATTATTTTGTAAGTAGAGAGAGAAATCCCCCTTATCATGTTGTTGGTTGTTCGTTTGTATTGTATACTTTATTTTATCATTTGAGAGAAAAGTTGGAAGGATAATTGCTTCAAATGTCTAATTTCTTGTATTCCTAATCTGTTGAGTTGAGGGCTAGTGTGGTTAGAAATAGGTTTGTAATAACTATTATATTTTATGATTGTAAGATATAGAGTTTTATGACATTGTAGTAGTTAAAATTGTAATGGGATGAGAAGGAAATTCATCCGTTAGAAGGTTGTTAGTTAGGAATTTATTTGTGTATATCAATGTATTATTTGGGTGAGTAGAAAGAAGAGAGAACTATTTTATCCAAGAAGAAGGGTTGCTTATTATCCTGCAGATACATAATCATAAAGTTGTTGGATGGGACAACTTGATAAATTCTATTCATTGCAATGTTGAAGGAAATTAAGAATTTAGTTAATTTGCAAATTGTTTTTTTTTTTTTTTTAAATGAAAAGGAATTGTGTGATAAAGTCATAAATTTACTTGTAGTGAGCCAATGAAACTATAGCTATTCTTTCCATTTTATATTCTAGGCTAATCAATGTTAAATTTAAATTAATAAAGAAAATTAGATTTAATAAAGGGTAAAAAATTGACATTACTAAACCTCTTGTTTATCACTGTTTGTATAAGGTCTAATTTCATTTTAATATAGTCGTAACTCAATGGTTGTAAACCAATGTAATTTTATTATCTTACCACTTTATAGTAATATATATATTAAATTGAAAATAGAATCATTTCACAAGAGAACTCTTTATAAATTTAAACTCATTTAATATGCTCTATTTTCTATAAATAGTTTAAAGTAAATGAACTTTGTCGAAATGTGATATAAGTTTATATGTTTTTATATATGTATTCTTAATAATTTAATTTAAATGAATTTTGTAGGAGTATGATGTATATATTTATATAGTATTTATTAGAAATTATGAAGTTAGTCAAATAAAAAAATAAAATATAATATATATATAAGGGAAATAACAAAAGTGGGGGTTTTAACCCCCACCATATTTTATTTTATACCAAAAAAAAAGAATAACATAGGTGGGGGTTTTAACCCCCACCGTATTTTTTTACATAGTGGGGTGCGGCGGGGCGGACCCCCACCCTCACCCCCGTCCACATCTTCTGCCGCAGGCTAAGTCCACACACCCCCCCCGACCTCATAATGCCGTGTGTCACAGGCTTCCCCTCGGCCTACACAGGCCTCCCTCTGTGGAGCTCACACGCCCCTTTCGCCATTCAAAGCGGCCGCCCAACACCACAGCCCCGCCGCTGATGAAACACACCGCTGCCGGCCGCTTCCCACCTTCTGCCTCCTTCACTGTCCGCGTCCCGCCGCTCTCGCGGCCACCTTGCTTTGGCCTCCACCACCACCAAGGCTTCGTCCTTCCCTCTGTGGTAGCACCCATCTCCACACTTCGGTGTCCCCTGTGCCATCCGCCTTTGCCGCCATTGATCCACCACAACCCTGCAAAAACACAGCATTCATCAACATTTAAGATAGGGTTATAACAAATATTTGAGTGGGCATCAATAGTTTAATATTGTAACACCTAGTGGTGGAAATAAATGAATACCATGAGTTATATTTAAATGAATATTAATAGTTATTAGTAGATGTGGTTAGTGTGGTGTCTTGCACCACTTAAAAGAAATTCATATAATTTGATGTGAAGATATTTTTAAGTGTATTTTAAACATATATATATATATATATATATATATATATATATATATATATATATATATATATATGTATATATATATATATATATATATATATATATATGTATATATATATATATATATATATATAATCTTATGAGTTAATATAATAATTATTTCTGAATTGGAAAAGTCTTTCAATAACATTTTATATAAAATTATCTGCAGTGTAACGCTATTTTTATAAGTAGAGTAACTTAGTTATATTAATAACAAATGATCCCATGATCCTTATACAACTGTATCTAAAAATATAAAAATGCTTATAGAAATGAATATGAATATATGTCTTGATTACTTAAATTTGGAGAGTGGAGTATTTAATGACTTGGTAATTATACTCAATAATGGTATATATAGTTGTAAGCCATGAACCATCTTTTAATATATAAATAAAAATGTGTCTATGTGAACTTATAGGTATTGTATTGGAAGATAAGTAAGTTGACAATATAATAAATAATTATTTGGGCTTGTAATAAGCTAAATATCAAGTGAATAATTAGATAGTAAAATGAGCACTCAATTGAATGATTTTAATAGAGGAGGAATGCAATTTTCCTATGAAAATTGATTCAAATAATTGATATGGTTAATATCATCATGAATTTGAAAGGTGGGGCAGGATGTTGTAAAAGGGTAAAAAGGATGTATTAAGAATGATATTAAATATTTAGGTTGGGGGTTTTATTTATTTGGGAATCTATACAATTAGATATAGGTTTAAAGAAATAACATGTGTTTAAATGTAGAAGGATATTCTTATACACAAATTCAAGTTGTATTAAAAGGGAAATGGTAAGGTGATTTTAAAGGGGTAAGCAACAAAAGAATTATCTAGGATAATTAACTTAGGGGCCTCTATGATATCCGTAAAACGTAACATTTCAAATGCTAGGCTATGATAATGATTCTTTTTAGTTGAGATGAATAGATAATTAAATAACTAAACGGCGGTAGTAATTAAAGAATTGTGAGACGATTCTGAAACAAGATAAGAAGACCCACTAAAGGCCAGTCCTCTATCAAGAACCCCTAAGCACTGCAAGATTAAACCATCAATAACAATAGTGATAGACCTCAACAGGCACATATGTGTAGAGTATGCTGTAGTAGCAAAACCTTTGTCTAACATATCCAAACACAACTGAGCACGCTTGTGCGTGCGATGGGGACTTTTTCAAGTGGTTAAGAAAATTTTTGATAGTTCGTATCATGTCACATGTCGCATGTGGACATGACACGCGTGTATTGCGTGTTGTGTCTGCATGTGAAATGTGGGCATGACATCTGCTTGGGTCTTACTGTGGGTTCTGCTGTTACACCAGGGAATATGATGTATGTTCATTAGAAAGGAATCATTGGTCGATGCGCATGAAGTATTTTCTAACCATATACCTTTCACACTCTTAAGCAATCCTGAGGTACCTAAGTAAGTCTTGGTGATCTTGTATTAAGTGAAAAATCTAAGGTCCACCTTTGCTGACATCGGGAGTACACACCCAGCTAATTGAGTTATCAACGTAACTAGTGTTGTCAAAAGGCATGTGTTACAAGGGTAGCGGTACTGAATTGTACTTTGCCAAATCTAAGCTTAATGAAATATCCAAAAGAGAAAAGAAAAGAAAAGAAAAATCACAATCACACACTATAACTTAGTTAGATGGACTATCAAGTAATATCTACCAAGGCTATGGATGCTTGACCGGTAGTAGGGCTTTGCTTGAGTGGAATTTTGAGACAAACCTGCTGGGGTTATAGACACTTGCTGGAAGTGGGGCAATGTCTAGATAGTTCATGAGGTGTGTACTAATCACATAGCTTAATGTAAAGGATTAGAGATAAGCTTAGTTACCAAAGGATGGGAATTAATGTAAATGCACACACTCAAGTTTCCATGATATGGATGGTTGCACCGTGCTCTTGATTTCTGCTTCTTTGATAGAATATCATGTTGTCTAGTTTAACACATAGAAAACACAGAGATTCTAGGTTTGAAACTAACGTTTATCTTTAAAATGCTCTGGAGCATTTTCCCAATAGAGTCGCCATTTGTTGTGCCTTGCACACATGCCCCATTTTACCAAATGGATACCCTCTCTTTCGCTTTGGCTTGGAGTCTCAACTTTTGTTTCTTATGATGATGAGTAGGTGAATTTGTGCTTAGAGTATATGATTTACTCCAGATTTGAATATTTTGCATGATTGGAGTGATTTGATGTCTTTTGTGATTAATTTGGAGGTGTCTTGAGTGGTCTTGTGCTTAAGAAATAGCCATTTGTTGCTTTCCGCACTGAAATTGGGTGTTACTACATTTTTCTTAAAAATCCTGTCACTGGATATTGTCCTTGAAATTGCTACTATAGGATGTGTCATATTGAAATTCCTAGTTTCCAAGTCTTAGAGTTGCAAAATCATGTCAAAATCTAGTAGATTTTACTAGGGGTCTATATGCTTTCACCCTGATACATGTTCCTAAAGCCCTAATTTGGCTATCTAAAACTTTGAAAACCATAAAAATTAGTTATGTTTGAAATCTGGTGGAACCTCAAAATTCTAGAATCTACATATGAAATCCTATGGATCTAGAACCTATCTCAAACATCCTAAAAGTATAATTAAAAAATATCCAAACTTATACTTAAATATATTTTTAAATATACTTTCACCCTGACCAATTCGAAATATGGCGCTAAAAATGCATCTTACTGCACTTTGCACTAAAACTGCCTCCTACCAACCTCTTCGCTAAAATAATCCTTGTCTGACTTACATCAAACTAGCGCAAAGTCGGTCGCATAAAAAATCCATGCTGACTACACTTTACATCTTTCGCTAAAAAAACCTTCTACTGACCTGCGCAGAAATCGCATCGCACTACCTTTTGTCAGAGGAACCCAAAAGTTGCGTAGGTTAGTCAGTGCCAAAAGTCACGCAGGTTGGTCACTGTCAAAAGTCGCGCTAGGTCAGTCACAACAAAAATCCCTGCCAATGAAGTTAGCGCTAAAAATGGACTTCTCATACTTACGCGAGAAATGTGATACACCAACTTTAGTTGGTTGGATCTTGTTGGCCTCGTTTTCAACTTGCCAATTTTTAAACTTTTTGTGTCGAAATGACAAATCTAACCATGCTTTGAACCCTTTCTCCAGAGTCACTTTTTGATTGCAAAACACCAGTGTCATATTTTTCCTGCATGTGTCATTGAGATAACTTATTTATAAGATGTCACAATCTGTTTCCCTACATTGAACTTTGCATAACAACATCATTATGGAGCAGAGATACTCATCATTTCATTGAGTTTCTTAGGCACACTTGTCCAGTTTGCGGTATTTTATGAAAACAATTAAAAATTAAAAATCCATGACAAATGTTACAAATTAATGTTTATGGCAGTGTTTGTGACTTCATTTCACCTAATTTGGCAACTTTTCGGGTCAAGAAGTCTTATGGTTTGAGAGATTTTAAACTTTCAATTTTTTTGGTGGGCGGTTGGTAGAAATAATAAAATTGTGGTTTTTATAAGGATTGGAACAAAATTGTTTGGCACAGAGATTTATAATGATAATATGGACAATGTATCATGATTTCATGACAATCTGACTTTCTAGTTGAAAGTTATGTACTTTTCACCATTTCTCATGCCTACATAGTTAACTGGGTCAACACATTCTCAATGGAGTTCATAGAAGAAGGAAAAATGTTTCACTTGTTCATGTAAAGTTATTTTTATATTGTCTAGGTCAGATTGAAGATCAACTCTTATGCATAAATTCAAGTTCACAAGTTGTAAATTCACCTAAGGCAAAAAGGTATCACTTGTGAATTTGGCTAAGTACGCATTGACTTTTACTTTTGCCTAAACTTTCACTTTCAGTGAAGTGAGCATCTACTTTCAATTTTGGCTAACTTGTTGGCAACTTTCAAAAAAAGTGAAGAAGGGGAGTCAATTTTAGTTTTGACTAACTCAATGGAAAGTACAAGTTGTAATTTTCACTAACTACTTGTGCAAATTTATAAGTTGTGAAAAGTTAGTTAAAAGGTTGGGTTGTGAAAAATTATAACTTATAACTTAGAAGTTATGAGTTGAGGTTATATAAAAAAAGAAAATTCACAACTCAAAAGTTAGTTATTCCTTGCGAACTACACCTCCAACTCCCAATAGATTAAATGGTATTGAAGTAGTTATTATAACTACCGGTAAAGAGGTCTTTCATCTCTACACATAACAGATTTATTGAAAAAGTTTTAGAGAGATTTAAAGTAAATGCACTTCACATAGCAACGACCACTTGTTGAGCTGCTTGAAAGTTTCAATTCTCACCGTACGGCTCATACCGGAAATTCATGTGCAAAGTCATTGTCTTAGAGCATCATTCTCTCGAGAGATTGAAATCATTTGTAAGAGCCCAAGAAAGTTTTACCATGAAACCTTCCATACTACACAAAGACATCAACCTCACTGCTGTAGATGTATCCAGGGAAGTGAATTTTCTTACTAATAATACCATTTGCAAAATGACATTTGGGAAAAATATGCAATAAAGATGAGATGCATGGAAAGGGTCTCAGCGAAATATGATTGGCTATTAAAAAGAGAATTCTGCCAACATTTGCCACTATACTCTTGAAGCAAAAGATTTGAAATGGAGTGTGGGCTTCCATCAAAGCATGAATGTGGAGAGTTTTTGTCAGATATTGTAGCTGCAGCGCCATGGTAGGTGCACTTGCAAAGCAAGAGAGATTAGACAATAAATGTGAAGTTTTTAATAGTTGTATCAAAGAAATGTGGCCTCATCAATTGCAGAGGTTGCAGGTTAAACATAAGATGCCTTTGTTTTAAAAAGATTTAAAACATTTCAAGAACATGTTTGGCAAGTGTGAAACTAAAATTCCATAACCTTCGTCGGCATCCTCCTTGTTTGTAGCCCACGTCAGGGTACGACATCCACCAAAGGCATAATGAAATGGAGATTTGTGCCAAATATTATAGTTTGAAATGATTTGGTAGACTTGTATGCAAAATGTGGAAGACTACACATACGAGTTGTTTGACAAAATACCTCAGAGAAATACCATCTCGTGGAAGGTCAAGATGATAGGGAAGTTGCACACAAACTGTTTGACAAAATGCCTCAAAGATTTAGATGATGGACAGTATATGTGAGCCTTATAATACTCAGAAAATTGTCTTACGTCATCAATTGTCCCTAATGGCATATTACTTGAGTCTCCTATGGGTGCAAGTACCAATATAATTCAAAATACCGTGATAGACATGAATGCAAAATGTAGAGAGGCACTAGAAGCAACGACTGCAGATTGTGCACATTATGGTTTTTGTCGAAAATGCTTTAGAAACTTCAATCAAGCCGAAGGTTTTGGCAGATTCTCTGTGATCTATCTACCATGTTACCTCTTTAGCTGATAGTGGCTCTGGAACATTTCGTGAAGGCTGCAAACAGAAAGAACCTTTATGGATTGTTTTTGAAGTGGCAGGAACAATTGAACTTTTATCTTATTTGAGAAGTTTCCTTCTACAAGACAATTGGTGGAAGTGGCCATCGAATAAAGCTGGTAGGCAAGGGCTTGCAATTAAAAGAGTGTGAACATATCATTATAAACAATTTGGAATTTGAAGGTGGCCAAGGGCATGACGTTGATGGAATTCAAATATAGCCAAATTCATGACATATATGGATAGACCGATTGCAGCCTTACATAGGTATTGGCTTAGCTAGAGATACTCATATACACGGTTTATGATGATGGTACCATCACAATACCAACACATGAAAGAAAAGTTAACATTAGAAAATTTTATGATATAAATATTTCCATGGAAGACTATAAATCGAAAATAATATGCATGGAAAAGGTTGATGAAGAGGGAAGTCAATTTTCTTCATTTGATTTAGAATGGGAGGAAGAATGTGGCATATGCCAAGAGAATAATAGTAAGAATGCCTTTCTTAATTGAAATCATGTCATATGCATGAAATGCTACCAAGAATGGCATGCATGTAGGTACAATCATATCCATCTTGTCGTGATAGTTTGAATAGAATGGAATGAAGATGTTCATCTTTCACTATTGCTAGCCTGGGTTCTTGAATTCTAAGATCTATAGAAAGTATTGTGGAAAGCAATCATTCCCAATTCAAAGAGAAGAAAGTCTTATGAAGGTGACATTTTCGTAATATGTGAATAACATACAAAAACACATAAATTTTGATACAGATACAATCCTTGGTGGAGTCATGACTACAAATTGTTAAAAATGATACTTCAAAGCCTATACAAAGAATAGAGGGGATATATGTGCTGCTCTAGTAGCTTTGAATGTCAAGAAAAGCGTCAACGTTCCACTTCTTAGTGCATTTGAACTTAAACGATAATGTGCTTGTATAAAAACTATCTTTCATTATGGAAGTTGAATGAAGAGCACAACCGAGAAGAAAGCTACAGGTGGTCCTCTCTACATAGTAGCACTGTTGAGGAAGATATGGGTATTGCAGTGGATACAAAGATATCATGTAATCAGTCGAGGGTTGTGATGAATATCGCCATTATGCCATAGGACTAGTCAACTTGGAATTGCCTTGACACTCTTATGTTACTTATTGCCCTAAGTACATGTATTTAGAAGAATTATCAAGATCCAAGAATCTTTGACTACCAAAAAGAAGCGAATGGAGATAGAAAATGACTTAGTCGAATTCACAACTCGAAAGTTGTATCTTTGAAAACTACCATTTTGAAAAGTGACTTGTTTCACTTATTGTAATTAAAAGTTTAAAATTAGGTTTCTTTTCAAAAAAAAAGGTAGTTACTTGAACTAGTTAGGAAGTAGTTACAAGTTAGTTACAAGTTGGTTACTAGGTGGTTATGGAAAAAGCCTATAAATATGAGGCTATTTGAACTGTAAAGGGTGGGGGACTCTTTTGAGAGAACTTTGAAAACAGGGGAAACTCTGGAGAAATTTTTCAGAGATATTTTAAAAAGCTTTTATGTTTACACTATGTACAAAAAGGATTTTGGAATTGTATAATTTCAAAGATAATGAAAAATGCAGTTTAGTTCGTGTGCTCTAAATGCATTCTTATGTTATCATTACTAATTTCTCGTATGTTGAATTGGTAATCCCTTTTATGCACATGTGTAATACATTGATGATCTATGTGATTGATGTGATGAAGCACACCCATCTCCTAGTATCTTGTTTTGGATGTGTTTGTATGACCTATCCCTTGTTATGTTGAGGTTTATTGTACCCCTTTCATCATCATTGCACGTTTCAACTTATTTGGCAATAACCCCTTTTGTAATCGTTATTAGTTGTGAAATCTCAATTGGTTTTCGTATGTCTATTGTTGGGGTTTCTGTTATTCATCTTTTCCTAGTTTTGTGTTTTCTCCTTTATGTACTTTCAGGTTAAAAGTACACAAAAATACCAAAAACTCAATCATACGAGGGACCTACCCCTCTCAAATGCACAGGAAAGCTGATAATTCAATAACAACTTCTCCAACTGTTGGGAAAATTTGGTCACCACTCTAAGGGCAACGGGTTAGTTTCAAAGGTTATTTCACGGTGACTAATTTGTTTACCAACAGATCTAAAATCCACGCTAAGGTCGGTTGGACCTAAAATCAGCGCCGAACATATTTTGAACTAAAAATGAACCTCTCCCACCTATGCTAGAATTGTATTACACCGACTTTTAGTTGGTAGACCCCAAAAGCAGAGCTAGGTCAGTGACACCCAAAATCCATGCTAGGTTGAATGGAGTCAAAATTTGTACTACGTCAGATGGAGTCAAAATCCATGCTAAGATAGTTAGAGGCAAAATCAGTGCTAAGTCAATGACCCCTAAAATTAGCATTTTTTGGTGTTTTGGCCTGAAAATTGAGTTTTTTCAAGATACAAATTGGATTTTATTGATGGATATGGATTGCACAACTATTTATCGCATAATGATGAAGATTTTACCAAGTTTGTGTAGATTTTGGGCATGTTTAATGATAATCAATGCCATTGCACATGAAAAGTTTGTGACCCCCAAAAATCTCGTTTTTTGCAGAAAAAGTTAGAAAAACATGAAATAAAAGTCCCCAAATTGATTCAAATGACCATAAAAACCTCCCAAATCAACATATAGGCCAAATGGGTACTTGAAAATGGTAAAAAAAACTCAGAAAATCATGCAAAAATCACTGGATTTAAGAGGTTGTTCATAGAGAAAGTGACATTGACAATGAGTTATTCCTGACTGATATATGGCTGCAAATGGACATATTTTAATTCAAAATGATGGACAATGATTGTTTAATATGAAATTGACACTTGGCCTTGTTGATTACAGGTTTAAGAGGACAAAGGAGCCAACTGGAGTCGTCTTATAAGGTGAACACACAGAGGTGCAGTGCTGACCCAGAAATGTAGAATCAACATTCTATCAACCAAATTGTTGCTGCACATGCAAAAGGATGTCAGTATGTTGTCTAAGATAATGGAGATAGGCCTTAGAAGCTAGAAGACATTGAAGATAATGCCTCTTTCATGGCAGTTCCTGCAGATCTACTCCAATGCCCAAGACATGCATACAGTTATCCCAGCAGTTTGGTCATGCAATGATGATCCAACAAGCATCTGATTGAATATACCTTCACTAAAAATGTGCCACATACTTCTCTTGATCTAGTTAGCACTTGGAATCCCATTAATCCACATCAGATCAAGTTTTCAAGTGTCATGTGGCTCTATTTTGGCTTTATTAGGCCTTAAAAATTGACTTTTCATCATATACAACCAAATGGGTATCCATTTTGTCCAGATTTAATGTATTTGCAAGCTATTTTTTATCTTTTTCCTACAAGACAAAGGTAAATCTAAAAATGTAACAAACTGATATATCTCATTAAATGTCATGTGTTGATGTATAAAATTGGGCAACACCAACATCAGAAGTTTCAAGAATGTGGAACTTGCTACTTGAAATGACCTCCAGATTTTAAAGAAGTTGGCTCATCTCTATTTCAATTAGGTTTTGAGAAAAGGGAAAGAAATTAATAGGATTACAGATACAATTAAGCAAATCTAACTATGGTGATACACCTAAGTAACAGTGTCCCATCAATTTAAGCACAGTGAAAATATTCTCAAGATATAGTTATATTAAAGAGTAGATACTGCATGATTAACATAAACAATAAAATGAATATTATCAAAGGCTTACAACGAAACACTTTGCAATGACCCAGATGATATCAACCAAGGCACAGAATAGAGTTCTTCTTATTAATCTTCCAACAACATAAAAGGCACAGATACATTAACTTTCTTATCAAGAACAACAAAATAAAGGTAAAATGACATAAACTGGTCATAGCAAAGTCTCCGACTCCTCTTTTAAATTTTTGACTAAAACTTATCAAAAAATCCTTGAATCTATATGAATGAATGTATATACTGATCTATTACAAATATTGCATATTTATAATCATAGATCTAACCCAAGATTGTCTGTAACAACCAAATCCTCAATGGTCCAACAGAACTGAAGATTACTGGAAGTTCCTGGTGGTTACGATCCTCTAAATCTGTAACGGCTATCCCTCCTACACGCTCATTGGCTAGGGCAAAATATTATGTGGCACACCTCCTTTATTTGAGACATAGACACATGGCAAGACCCACAAAATTATAACTAAAACTAAATATGACAAATGGTAGCATCCACATCAAACCTAGAAACTCCTTTGTCTTCAAAGAAATGAATAGGAAAATGACACTTATTGCATTTCGCAGCCTTCAAAACATTCTACATGTCTTCTCCTACAAAGCCCCTAAAACCTGTGTCTTTATGCTCGAGTGACATCCTTTCATGACATTTGTCGCAACCTGCTTTACTTATAAAATGAGACATAATAATGATGGGACCCACAACCTTTGTGCTCACTACCCTCAAAGGGAGAAAACTAGGACAAATGGTAGCCTCCACACGCATGTTAGCTAACATGTGGCAAATTCCGCAACACTGCTTAAACAAATAAAACCTTTGAAAGATCCTTGCGGAAGCTAAAACTTGGCACAACCCGCACAAAACTCTGAATCAAAAAGTTTCTCGCTAAAAGAGTCATGAACAAAGCAACTCATTCTTCGTGACCACCACATGGCATCCTCCGCATGCTTGAAACTTGAAACATTACGGTGGCCCACCATATTTATACTTGCACCAATATGATATGGAAAGAAACACATGGTATCATCCACAGCAAACTTAAAAGACACACGGCGCCCTCCGCACAAAATGTAGAAGCTTTTGAGACTGCCTTCGCAAGTGACACATGGCTACACCTGCAGCATTGCTGAAACAAAATAAATTATTGATACTATCTTCTGCGTGGCGCGCTCCGCATAAAACTCAATATTTGAAACATTATTGTGGCTTTGATTGTGACTTTGACACTTGGTGAATTCTGCACTAAAACATTTGAAACCCGCACAACAACATTTGAAACTCACACATAAACATAATAAGACCCATTGACTAAGCCACAACTAAAACAAAATGTAGAGTTTTTGACACTCTACATTTCTTGGTGACCACTAGGACTTCTGAGCCTTCTCTAAAAGAACCCAAAACTGATAAAAAGATATGTATTGAAAATGCAACTTTGAATCATAAATTTTGCAATGATGTCTGATAAATAGACTATTCTGAATCGAAGAACCCCTATCTACTCTACAAATCTTGAAAAGAAAAATCAAGATTAATTATATCTTTATGAGAAAAAGTTTGCAAAATTTGTATAACCTTTAATTGAAATTCTAGTTGAGCCATAGGTATCAACACAATTTCAACTTCCTTTACTATTGATGAATCACTTAAACCCTAGAAAATTGTCTGATCATTTTGCTTAGTCAAAAGAAGGGCCTTGATGTCATCAATCATCAACACTATGTTACTATCTAGGAACGGTGAAGGAAGCCCCAGTTGCACCAAATCCTCTATATGTTTCTTCATATCTTTCACTCCTTCTTTCACTATATCCAGGAGCTCTTGACAATTTGTGGCCACAGAGTTACAACTCAAAACCTCATTGACCTTCTTAGCAGCAACCATTCTATCATTGATACCTGCTGCTGATAATGTCTCATCTATTGTATCATACAAATTTTTCAATAAAAGTTGAGAGTCAGAAACCCTCAATGAAATAATGGACAAGGTGGCCTGCACTGAAGTTTCTACTTTCTCACACAGCTGTTGGGCATTTAACATAAAAGTTAAAGATGGCTTTAGTTGGATAATCTCCTTAGATATTCTCTTCCATACTGAAACATATAGCTCTTTTACCAAATTTAGAACTCCAGCATTTTGTGGCCTATTAGCCAGCTCAATTGTCAGTTGCTTTGTTCTTTGTTGCTCAGCCATGAGTTGTTCCTGAACTACACTATTGGCATTTTGCTCATTCAATAACTTTTGTTGCAAGTATGTGGCCTCTTGCAACTTATCCTAATATTTCTTCTCTAAAGTGGCTTTCCCTTATCTCAAAATAGTTACTGCAGCTTTTTCTTATGCCAGCTCAGACTTAAGAGAAGTAATCTGGGCTTGTACAGCCTGATGTATCTACAAAGAAACAATATTTTGCAACTATTTGTTCAAATTATCAATCTCATTTTTCTTAGATTGAATCTCCCCAGCAAGATTGTTGTTATTCAATTTCTCTTGAGCCAAATCATTTTCTGTCTTTTGCAACTTCTTGGATACTTTCAAATAGTCTGTTGCTATAGCAGTTGAAGTTTCATTTAGTAGCTCAACCCTGTCCTATGGCCTGAAGAGAGACATATCCATGGCCACAACATTCATAGCATAATCTTGGGGCTGCATTTGTTCATTTGGTTTCACCACATTTGGAGAAAAATGTGTAAATGTCAATGATTGTTGAATAGGGTCATAAAGTGACCTCATGTGTGCCACAATAGGGCTTTTGTTTTCCTTTTTTCTCTTCTTGTCCATCCTAGCCTCTCTATCCCTTTTTGTTGTGTTTTCTTGAGCTTGGAATGTAGGAGGGGATGCAATATAACCTCTAGCAAAGGGGTGGCCTTGAGGCAGACCATAGGGAATAGCAGATAATTGCTGGCTAGGAGAAACCTGAGGAGGGGTACGTTTAGGCACAGATGGAGAAAATAATGGCAATGTAATGGCCTGTGAGGACATGGCCTGAGTACTAGCAGTTGTGACAAGGTTTGATGTAAGCACAACAGAAGTGGTAGGGGTTAAGAATGCATGGCTACTTGGGATTTCTACTCCTATAGCAAAAGAAAGAGATATAGGAGAGAACGGAGAAGAAGCATTTACTTGAGTGACAGAAGAGGTGACTGGTACTTGTTGCTGTTCTGGTTCTATTTCTTCTTCCTCTTCTTCTTGCAGGTACAATCTCCTATATTTCTTAGGCCTCTCTCCTATTTCCTCTATTTCATCCTCTTCAATATTTACCACCACTTGTGGTTGCAAAGGAACAATTCTGGAACCCTAGATGCTGAAGCTATTTGAGTCCCTAGAATTGATGATGACACAACACCTTTTTGTTTCTCCAAGGTGCTGAGGGATTGGGGCCATCAAGATGTAGGAGCAACAGATGATGCATGTCCTATTTCTTGCATTATTTGGGTCAACTCTATTTCTTCTTTTGTCTCCTCACTCTTCCTCTAAATTCTACTTGTGTCAAGACTTGAGACTAGGGAGGGATTTCATTCATCCCAGATTGATTCCCATCTTTCATCACTTTCAACATTCCCAAATGAATGTGTAAGCTCTGAAGTTTCTTGCCTATATTTCTAATAGGCTTCAATCTTTTCTACTCTCCAATCTTGGGCTTTTAATGCTTTCCTTAGACCAGCAATCATTTTCAACTTAGGGTCATATTTCTTCTCTTTGACATAGAAGGTTTCCCATGGCCTAGGCCCCTCATAGGGCAAATCAATTAATTCCACATATAGATCTGGGTTATCCTCTTTTGGATTCCTCTTGTCCTCCAAGAATGGACGACCTTCATGTACCATCTTGGCACGAACCTTATTATTTATAATCTAGGAGGCTAGAAAACTATCTAGGTCATATTTCCATTTATCCTCTCTGATGAGGAACCTAAGGACAGCTAACTTTCTTAATAAGAGGTTCTCTGCACCTCTAACTTCAAGTGTCATGTTTTTTCTGGTCCATGGGACATCATACATCTTCTTCTTTCTTTTCTTGTGGCCAAAGTCATTATCAACCACAGATACTTGTCGGGTCACCTCTAAGAATACGACCCCAGGGGTCAATACTTTAGGCAATAGCATGGGTTACCCACTGAAACCTTAGACTCTGATTATTGTATTATGTGCCACAAAGAAGTAGTCATAGGGAATTGGGAAATTGGTTATAAAACCCCTTATACTCTGTGTCATCCTATGTTCTACATGCTTAGGGCTTAGCTGACAGAAAGAAGGGGTGACAAAATGTTCCCAAAACTCATAGGGGTCAAAGATTTCTGATAACACATGTCTCCATGCGGACACAGGGATGGTTTTATTATGACCAAAATTTGGATCATACATAGTTAAGTGCATATGCTGTGCAAAAAGACCAAAGTTCTGATACAACATAAGATGGAACAGGAAATCAGAATACCTAAATACTCGCTTTCTCTTGAAATTTGTGAGCTGATCAATCATGGTGGCAACAATTTGTTTCAAAAAATCTAGTTGGTACTCTTGCGATTTATCCACAGTTGTCATTCTGAAAATGATTGCCAATTGTCAATCATAGACTGTGTTGTCCTCCTTCATTCCAAAAATGAAAGCTATCATTGAAAGTGCCTCTTGAACATTCTGATTAAATTGTGCCCGTCCAGTGGGTAGTGTGGGCATCTAAGTATTATCCTCTCCCAACTGTATCTCTAAATTCAGGAACTTCAATTTGTTATGGATATTTGCCTATGTGCCTTGCATTTTGACAACAGTTGGAAATGTGGTTGTTCTATCATACTACAGGGCCATCATGTCCCTTATGACCTTGGGTATAATATGTTCTACGAAAGGGCCCTATTGGATAGTATTTGATGGTGCATGAAATAGTTCTACACATAACTTGATTAGCTCGGGACAAGGGTGGACATTTGGGACCAGGAACTATGCCAATTGAGAGGTCCATACCCTCATACCAAAAGTCTCAAACTGCCCGTTTTTTGCCCAGAGAATGTACATTTGATGTGCCCACTCCCAGAGACTCTTGGTGTTCTTTTGAAGGGTTGTGTCATATATGCCATCTGCATAGTCCTTCACTTGTTTCGGGTTGACAGATAACCCTACTTCAGGAACCCTTATTCTTGGATAGGTTTTCCTTGGTTGTGCAGGTGCCAAAGCATATGATTTGTTGTTCAACAGTTTGTCCATTGACTCAAAAATTCTAAGTCCCTCTCAGGGTGACTATGTCTCAGACATATTTGTATCTTTGTGAGGAGAATGCGGGAAACTTTGACACAGAAAAGAATGAAACTATTTTATCAGAGTGATACTTAGCTAAAAGGCACTTGCTAGGGACAGTGTTTGGATGCAACAATGATTCAGAGTAGAAAGATAGAAGCAAATGATGGTTACACTTAGGACTTAAAACCTAGCTCATTGGGATTTATGGAGATAATAAATGACACATCCCATCTTATTAATGGCATTAATGTCAAGAAACAACTAGTGTATCTTTTTGAAATCCATGTGGAATGGAGTGTCAAATATGTTACGAGAGTGGCTATCTTTCTGAAAAAGTGTGTACTTCCAGGGAATTTTAGGGATTGTCGAACAACCTTAATAAATGCTAGGCTAAAAGAGAAGGGGCTTTTGTGCTCCCACCACATGTTCACTGAACACTTATTTGAAAGGGAAAGAGGGAAAATAGAAAAGAGAGAAAAGGAAACAAAACTAACTATGATACATGATGAGCCCCTCCTTAATAGAAAAGTTTTAGAAAGATCCCATTTACTAGAATCTCTTTAGGTTCTCCATTCATGGTCTCTAGCTCAAATGAATTTTGTTGCTTGCAAGAATGAATTTTATAAGGACACATCCACAATGATTTGAATTTGCTGTGTTGACCTAGCTTGATATCTCTTTCATCCCATTTCAATACTAGAGAGCCAACCTCAAAAATGGGATTTGAAGCCTTCTTATCAAACTAGTCCTTACCCATTTTCTAATGTTTCATTAGTGACTCATGTGCCTTTTCTCTTTTTTCTTGGACTTCCAATAGTTCAGCAAGTCTGACTTGCATGGGGTCATTCTCTTCAATTTCTATCTGTTTTAACAATTGCAAAGCAGGGATCTCTAAGCTTAGTGGCATTACTATAGGTTTACCATAAACTAATTCATAGGGAGACATTTTAGTCACTTGCTTTGGTGTGATCATGTGTGCCCATAGTGCTATATTAAGTAACTTATGCAACTCTCTATGATAATTGGTCCCTATCCTTTTTATGAGTCTGATAAGGTTCTTGTTAGTGGACTCTGCAAGACCATTACCTTATGGGTAATACTTTGAAGAAGTCTTCAAATACATCCCATTTCTTAGTACAAATTCAAATAATTTGGTTCCTAAAAATGCTTTAGCATTATCTGATATGATGGTACGAGGAGGACCAAACCAAGTAGTTATGCCTTCTAAAAATTCTAGTATGACCTTTTTTGTTGCCTCTTTGAGTGGTACTACTTCACTTCACCTGGTAAAATAATCTGTTGCTATGAGAATCTATTTGTGTCCCATATTTGACACTGGATTGATCATACCAATAAAATCTAGAGCCCATTGAGCAAAGGGTTCATCCACAACTATGGGACTTAGAGGCATTGTTGCATTTCTCCTTTTGCCAGTATAAAACTGGCAAGCCTAACATTCCTTAATCATCTGGTGGCAATCTGTAAATAGAGTGGGCCAAAAATATCCTGCTTGTGTTACTTTGATTGCAGTGGTCCTGGCTAAAAAATGTCCACCTGAGGCTCCATGATGTAATTCATGTAGTATTCTTTGAGCTTCATCCTTTTCTATGCATCTTAAGAGCATACCATCAACATTCCTTCTAAATAAAATATGATCAATTAGTACAAAATGGGTCCCTTTCTACCTATAGTACCTTTTCTTATCATGGGAGAGCTCATTTGGGAAAATCCCATACTTCATAAACTGTATCCTATTTTTGACCCAAGAGTCTTAGTCAACCTCTTGGAGTTTCAATACATTTTTACTTTCTGTTTCTTCAGTCACTGTTCTTTCCATGTCTTGGGTCATGTATTGGCACAATCCTTTACCTCTAACTAACTTGGTGGGTCTTTCTTCTACATCATATTCTAGGATCTTTGTTATCCAATTGGATCTTTTCTCAGTGATCTCACCCTCCATAATATATTCTCTTAGACTGGAATGAGCCACTAATATCATAATCTTATTTCCTATTACCAAATGTCTAAATTTTTTAAGGGCTTTTACCATGGCATATGCTTGCTTCTCCACAAAATTATATCTAGACTCATATTCCTTGAGAGTTCTAGAGAAAAAAGCTATTGGATGCTCTCCTTCTTGTTGATCATCTTTCTGAGTTAGAACAGTAGCAACACTGAATTTTCCCCCATACACATACATTATAAAAACTTTAGAAAATATGGGTTTCTGAGTACCGGGGCCATTGAAATGGCTTTCTTGACTTCTTCAAAAGCATGTCTTCCTTCTATAGTCCATTTGAAAACTAGATCTTTTTTAAACAATAGTGTCATTGGTCTAATTAAACCTGCAAAATCAGACATGAATCAGCTAACAAAGTTGATTTTTCCTAGAAAGGATTGAATTGCTTTCTTGTTGACTGGTAGAGATAGGTTCATTTTGGTTGTGATCCTTTCGAGATCAATAGAGACCCCTTCCTTTGACACTATATGCCCTAGAAGTTTACCCTGAGGTACAATAAAGATACATTTCTTGGGATTCAGAGATATTCCAAACTCTTGGCATTCTTAGAAAAAATAGTTAGGTCATCTAGATAGATCAGAACAATCTTATTTATAAGTTCACCGAATGCTACATCCATTGCACACTAGAAAGTAGCCCCAACATTTGAAAGGCCAAAAGGCATTTTAGCATATGCAAATGTTCCCCACTTTGTAGTGAATGCAGTTTTATGTTGATCTTTATCTGCTAACCAAATCTGATTATATCTTGAGAAACCATCCAACAAGGAAGACCTTTCTGACCCAGCCACAGTTTGTAAAATTTGTTCCATAGAAGGCAAGGGATAATGATCTTTCAAAGATGCTCTATTCAAATCCCTAAAATCTACACAAAGTCTTATGTCACCATTCGTCTTTCTTATAGGCACTAGGTTTGATACCCAAGTTGAATGTTTAATTGGAAAAATAATCTTTGATTCTAGGAGCTTTTGTAGCTCATCCACCATTAAAGGTTCAATTCTAGGATTCACTAGCCTTTGCTTCTATCAGATTGGTTTAGATCCTTCAGTAAGCTCTATGGTGTGTTCGATGATATCTCTATTATAGCCATGGAGGTCCTCATAGGTCCAAGAAATCACCCTATCATATTTATCACATAAAGAAATCAACCTTTCCTTTTCTTCTTGGGTTGTAGAATTACCAATTTTCAACTTCCGTCCTTCACTGACTCAAGAATCTTAGAATAATCTTCATTATTTGCCTAAAACCTCCTCTTCTCTAGGCTTGCATCTTCTGGATCAAACAAATTTTCTAGAGTAATCAGTCCTTTAGGAAGTTTATTTGATTTTAGCTGGATAATTTGATCACCATATGCTTCCTCAATTTTGGGATGTAATTGATCAGAAAATTCACCTGATTGTTGTAAGAATGCAAGTACTCGAAGGTCATTGTCAAAAACTTGCCAATTTTGGTCATTGTCTAGAATTGTTGGTCTTACTATAACCTTAACTGACTCATTGTTAACTAATAGATCACTTACTGGGTCAAATTGTGAACCAATTTGTGTCATTCTATCTGCTTCAAAATTTTGGGCTCTGAGAACTACCTCAATATTGAAAGCCTCAAAACCATCTATCAGGTTCCAAATCTTGTGCCGATAGGATCTCATTCTTACATTTTTGGCTATTGCTTTCTCTCTGATTTGTTTTACCACCAGTTCTGAGTCTCCTTTTACTATCAGATTCTTTATTTCTTTTTTCTTTTCTAACATGAGTCCATGCACCAAAGATTCATATTTAGTGTCATTATTGGTATAGGCAAACTAAAAGAAAATGGCTCTTAGAATTTTCTCACCATTTGGGGTAGTAAGGCAAATTCCTGCTCCAGCACCTTGTTTACTCCTAACCCCATCAAAATTTAGGGTCCAGATTTCTAAGTTTCTTTTAGATTCTCCACTTTCTGATATTTCTTTCCTTATAATATTAGGGATTTCTTGGTCTTCTTCAAAAATGATATAAGTGCCTAGACCAGTAGAGTCATAGTTTCCATAGGGATCACTCTACATCATAGTCAATAGCTGATTGTTCTCTTCTTCCTGTTGGTCATGTTCAGTCCAGTCACCTAATTCTTCAACAAAGATTCTCTCCTCTTTATTCAGCATGGCATGGGATGCTTCTAATTTTGGAATTGGTTCATTTGTGATATGGTCTTTGGATAATGGCTCAGATAATATTTTCATCTTTGTCCCATATTTGGTTCTCAGGATGAGGTGTGACCAATCTAGTGACATGTAACCTCCTATTTTGGCTGTGAAATCTCTAAACAAGCATAAACCAAATACAGGGGGAATATCTATGACTACCACATCCTGATTGACAATTATATTGGGGCAAGTATATAGTTGTAATGGAAGTTGTTTGATTTTTCCTATTGTTTGAATAGATTTCCCGTCCAACTGTATGACCCCTCTTGTAAGTGGTTCATACTTTATCTTTAAAGCATCTACTATCTAATTTGGCATTATTATAGTATTGGCCCCAGAATCTATCATTGCATTATGCAACAGTTTTTTCCCAACTATTAGAGTAAGAGAAAGGGATCTGGTTTAGATTTACCTACCTCAAGTACATTGTTCAATAGAGCTATTGTTTGTAGAGGTATAGTATCTTTATGTTGGAGTTTCCCTTTATCAATAGCTCCTCCTTTAGTACCAATGTGTTTAGAGGCTTCTTGACCTTGCAGAGCTTCCTATAACAGTGTCTTCTGCTCAGGAATAGCTAACATATCCTAGATTGATACATGTGTTGGAGTTCTTTTCAACTGGTCCACCACATTTACAGGTCCTAATGCTTGGGTCTTTGAATAATAAGGGTACCTTATCTTTTCTAGAACTTGTCTCGAGGCTACTTGATTATGCACAGGCTGAGGCATGTCTTGCCTAGAGACTGGATTGTGATGATTTTGAAATGGAGGAGTTCCAATGATTTTATTATTAGTGACTTTAGGCTGCTCCATCATTCTCCTCTTTGATCTAGTATAGTAGTCTGACTGCACCAATGGTTTCTTTGAAGTGGATGCCTCATTTAAGAATAATGAATCTTCCTCTTCAATCCATGAAAATAAGGCATGTTCGAAGGCTATTTGCTCTTCTTGTTGTATGGACATCCTTTGCATCTGGGCCACCATTACTGCATTTTGAACACTAGGGGACTGATATGGTGGAGTGTTAGAAGTTGAGAATTGTCCTTCTAACCCTCTCTGTTCTACTATCTTTTGCTGCAAATTACCTCTGGGACAGTCTCTGGGCATATGGACATTGTTGCAGGGAAAGCACCAAGCATTTGTGTCATCCACTAAGTTATTTTTCCTTGGAACTATTTCCCTGTTGGGATTATGAGGAACAGTTTGTAAGGGTGTAGGGACTGAAACCAACTGGTTTGAAGGCTGAGAATTAGTTTGCCTTTGAGGGCCTTGATATTGATTTGGCTAAAAGGGAGGTATATTTCCTTGGAAACCTTGATAAGGGGGCTTTGAATAGGGATTTTGTTGTCTCTTTAGGTTGATTATCTCATTTGAGAAGGTCCTTAGAATGTTTTTGACATCATCCATTTTAGATGGTTGAGCAGAGGTGGTTGCCCTAGCGGGTTGTTGAGGTACTGGAATGAATACATGGACACAAGTGGAGCTGTAAGGCTAGGAGCTTCTTGTGGCAAAGGTTGGGTAATTTCTGGGAACATAGGCATAGTAGGCCTTGGGGGCAATTTTCCAACATCTATCAAGTTATTTTCAGCCTTGACTACCAACTCATATGCTTCTGGTAGTGGCTGACTTCCAAGATACTGAATCATTACTAATATATCAGAGTTAAAAGCTTTGAGGTAAAACACAATAGCCATACCTAATAATGGTCTTGTTATAGCAGGAATTTGTTGGGAATTAAGGTGTCTCAACCTTTGCAAATTCCTAATGTTGTATTTATTCATCCCATGTTGAGTTGGCATAGTCAGCACCTTGTGTATATGTAGCAGGGTAAATTTTGGTGACTTTGGTAGCCGCGGTTTCCTCCTTGAATAATTAACGGGGGTTTGGGGGCAATGCCCCCAAGATAGGATCAAGGGGCATAGCCCCTTGCAGGGTCAAGGGGCAATGCCCCTGGCGTGCTCCCTGTCGCGGTACAGGATGGGGTCGAGGGGCAGCACCCTTGTGGGGGTTCGAGGGCAATGCCCCCGAAACCTCAAATAATTTTTAATTAATGACAAGTGTCGATGAGTATCTTTGCACGAGAGAAAGGCATCCTTGGGTGGTCAAGGGAGGTTATGACATGTAAGAGGAATATGATATTTTTAGTCAGTGTATGACAGATTCTATGACAACTGTGAGGTGCGTAAGAGCATCTGTCGTAACCTATCTTGGGACAAAGTGCCCACTTTGGGATGGGATGTTGGACAAGTGTCCTTAGGCGTGGGTTTTGGGGCATGAGTCCAAGATGGATGCCCATCTCTAGAAGGTTCCATATTTGCCTTGTAAACTCTATATAAATAGGTGCTTGGATGGGAGATAAACAACTTTGGTACAAGTACTGTTATGCTGCCAGAATATCTCCAGATTCGACATTAGAAGACTCCTGAAACAGTATTGGCTCTGAAACTGTATTGTAATCTATTATTCTTTACTGTAATACATTTGAGCTGTGTTTTGGAGTGTGGGGTTTTTCACCCATAAGGGTTTTCCCCACATATATCTTGTCTCTCTCTCTCTTCTATCTTCTTTCTGGTTATTATGTTTTTGCTGCAATATCTCATGTTAATGGTTTAACATTACTATAATAGTTAGGATAAAGTTGGATTTGCATAGCCCTCTCCTCATTAGATTAGTGTAGGAAGCGTTTTCCGCACACCTAGCTTCCTTTCAGAATTCTATCCCAAGTCTTTTGAAATCTTGAGTTGAAATCAGTCATGGCTTCTTGTGGTGCCCTTTTGATAGTGATCAATTGTTGCAGTAGGGAAGATTTATCACCTTTCTCTTCAAATCTTACAAAGAGAGTATCACCAAGTTGATCCCATGTGGATATTGTATTTGGAGTGAGAGATCTATACCAGTCTAGAGCCTTTCCTTTGAAAGAAGTTGCTAGTAGTCTTATTGCCACATTCTATTCAGTAATAACATGTACTACACACACATAAAATACATCTTGCAAATGTTCCCCAGGTGTCTTGAAATCTTCTCCACTGAACTTAGGTAGAGCTTTCAAAGCATTGGTCGGAATAGGATCCCAAGTTGCTGGTTGTACTGGGAGGATGAGAGGACTACCAGTATTCTAATTTGCATAGTTCCTTGGAGGTATAGGTGCTCCCATATTTATTCTTTGTGCTACTGCAACCTGATTCACTCTTCTCCTTGGAGTAGCTACTAATGGTGGTAAAAGAATGCCCAGATTAGCAATAGACTGAGCTCTTGTTGTAGGTCCATAGCTCTGGCTCCTTGTTACTCTTTGGCTCATACAATCTTGACAGAAACTTCAAGAAAGGTCCCACCGAGTGTGCCAAAAACTGTTGATGTATAAAATTGTGTAGGTTCTAACACCAACATGGAAAGTTTCAAGAATGTGGAACTTGCTACTTCAAATGACCTCCAGATTTTAAAGAAACTGGCTCTTCTCTATTTCAATTGGGTTTTGAGCAAAGGGAAAGAAATTAATAGGAATACAGATACAATTGAGCAAATCTAACTATGGCGATGCACCTAAGTAACAGTGTCCCTTCAATTTAAGTACAGTGAAAATATTCTCAAGATAGAGTTATATTAAAGAGTGGATATTGCATGATTAACATAAATAGATAGAATGAATATTATGAAAGGCTTACAACCAAACACTTTCTAATGACACAGATGATATCAACCAAGGTACAAAACAGAGTTCTTCTTATTAATCTTCCAGCAACATAAAAGGTACAGATACATTAACTTTCTCATCAAGAACAACAAAATAAAGGCAAAATGACATAAACTGCTCACAGCAAAGTCTCTAACTCCTCTTTTAAATTTCTAACTAAAACTTATCAAAAGATCCTTGAATCTATATGAATGAATGTATATATTGATCTATTACAAATACTGCATATTTGTAATCATAGATTTGACCCAAGATTGTCTGTAACAAACGAATCCTCAATGGCCCAATGGAACTGAAGATTACTGGAAGTTCCTGGCAGTTATGATCCTCTGAATCTGCAATGGTTGTCCCTCCTGTATGCTCATTAGCTGGGGCAAAATATTATGTGGCACACCTCCTTTATTTGAGACACAGACACATGGCGAGACCCGCACACTTATAACTAAAAAGAAATATGATAGATGGCAGCGTCCACATCAAACCTAGAAACTCCTTTGTCTTAAAAGAAATGAATAGGAAAATGACACTTGTCGCATTCCATAGCCTTCAAAACATGATACATGTCTTCTCCCGCAGAGCCCCTAAAACCTGTCTTTATTCTTGGGTGACCTCCTTTCATGACATCTATTGTAACCCTCTTTACTTATAAATTGAGACACAATAATGATGGGACCCACAACCTTTGCGCTGACTACCCTCAAATGGAGAAAAATGGTATAGATGGCAACCTCCGTGCGCACACTAGCTAACACGTGGCAACTTCCGCAACACTACTGAAACAAATAAATCCTTTGAAAGATCCTCGCAGAAGCTGACACTTGGCACAACCTGGATAAAACTGTGAATCAAAAAGTTTCTCACTAAAAGAGTTATGAACAAAGCAACTCCTTCTCCATGACCACTACGTGGCCTTCTCCGCAAGATTGAAACTTGAAACATTACTATGGCACACCATCCTTATACTAGCACCAATATGATATGGAAAGAAATATGCGACATCATCTGTAGCAAACTTAAAAGACACATGGCACTCTCCACACAAAATGTAGAAGCTTTTCAGACTACCTCTGCAAGTGACACATGGTGACACCCACAGCATTGCTGAAACAAAATAAACTATTAATACTATTTGCTATGTGGCTCGCTCCACATAAAACTTAATATTTGAAACATTGGTGTGGCTTTGACTGTGGCTTTGACACTTGGTGAATTTTGCACTGAAACATTTGAAACCCACGTAGCAACATTTGAAACTCACACAGAAACATAATAAGACCCGTGGACTAAGCCGCAACTGAAACAAAATGTAGAGTTTTTGACACTCTACACCATGTAATCTAGACTATTGATGTTGAGTTAATCTCCACCGTCCATTAAAAAAATCGGTATGGTGCCTTGTCTATAAAAGGGCCATCTTTCTCTCATTGCAACAAGTAAGATTTGATAATGAATTACTGAGACTCTACCAAAATTCAATCAATACAAAGCAAGTTTTGCAGGTTGTTGGGAATTTATGTTTGTGTTGTCTCATTTTGGTTTTGATGGTCCATATCAATCTAAATTTAATTAGTTGTGCTTTTGCAATGATGGGTAAGTGTTAAGATATCTAATGAATGCTTTGGTCCATACTATTAGTGCTTGCTGATTGTATGTTACTATGTATAGTTAGCTTGGGCCTTGTCATCGAATGTAGTTCAGTTGCATTCCACTAGTTAAGCAATGCCATTGTCTAGGTGTTTAACGAGTGAATACAATTTGAAAATCATAAGGATCCTTTGAAGATTGTATCATTTCTTGCAACATTGTGGGTTTCCCATCCTGGTGAAACAAGGAATGGTTTATTAAAAGTATTTGTCTACCTGCAACATTTTACCTCAGTGTGATTGTCACTTAGGATATCTTATCCCTTCTCTCTCTCCCTTTCTTTTTGCATTTTCTTTACATCAAGTTTGGTAGATTTAGGGTTTGAGCAAATTCATTGCCCATCTACTGAAATTTTATACTTCATAGTATGAAGCACCTAGGGTTTCTGCATGTACATTGTTGCCATCTTTCGTAAACCATGCATTTCATGTAAGACCCCTTGTGGGCATAGCTAGAACATTCCAACTAAGAAATTCTAAGCATGCTAAGACCTAATTGTATTATCCTTGGGGCAATCCTATCTTGGATAGGATACCATTTTCAAGAGAGGTGTGATCCCAACAATCATACTTGCATTGTTCTGTGCTAAAAACACCATCAACATATTCCTTCAAGGATCATGAAATAACCAAAATGTACAAGATACACAAATGGAAAAAACTACATGTAATCACAATAAGGAAAAGAAGGCTATAATGATGAAAAGTATCCCATTTCATCATGAAAAGCTCATTGACCAAGAAAACTAGAATAATAATAAAAAAGAGCAAGGCACGAGTCATCAAAATCCAATGACAAAGGTAATGATTCACCTCCTTGAAAGCATCAGAAGATTTCAAACATACAAAATCTTGTGAATCAAGCACCACACGACTATTTTAAAATCAAATAGGTATGAATTCCTCATCCATTCCACCACACTTGATGGAGAACCTCTATAAGATGCTCGCAAGTTTGGTATACTCATATATAGTTGTGTTATGTTCCCCCCTATAGTGTTAAATATTTGTTTAGGTTTTCTTTGATGACCATTGATACTCTTGTAAGGTCAAGGATACAAGGGGACCACCTCTGTTACGACATTTTTTCTATTTGTTTCTCAATTCTTCTACACTTCTCTTATTGCAATTGTTGTGTATGGTTCCTTGGGGGCATAACATTGTGGAAGGTGTCTTGGGGGCATCTTCCCATGTTGTGTCCCTAGGTCACTTTTGTCTCCTCTCTTAGTTTTCATGATTTCATTTGTCTATTATACTTGTGGCTCTACTAGTTGGTGGATGACAACAACAATATACACTTCCGATAAGGACCATGTGTCCCTAAACAAGAAAATAAAATGGACTCGGTCCATATATGAAGATGGGAGTAGTTTGTTACTAACATTTGACTAGTAGAATCACTTTATGTTGTGATGTGATCGTATTGTGAAACTATTGTAACAAACGTTTGCAATACTCTAAATCTTCTTCTATGCACTTTGAAATGTTTTTGTCTCACCTTGTCAATACACTTGGTTCTAAGATACTTGAAGTATAATCTCGCGGCTATACTCAGTTCTCAACCCATAAGTATAGCCTTGGTTTGTTTGAGCAGCATGGTGCCTTATTTCTGTATTAGATTCATGAGATGATTTGGTTGTTATCTTAGCTTAGATTTTCAAACCAAAGATTTTTGTTGATCAATGGTTGTTAACAAATGATATTGATGTGTTTCTATTGTGATTGTTGGGAATAATTTAGTGATTGTAAGCACATGTCACTTTGGGGCATGGGCTTTGTGAAAGCTTTTGATCCCTTGTGTGTTTTCAACCTTACCTTAAATGTGATTACTACCAGCAAGTAGGAGAAAACACTTAAAGGCATATACTATGATAAATGCTTGGATACATTAGATATTGTGATAAATTATGTTGTGTATACTACCTTTTCACTATAAGGAATCTTCGTAATGCAGCTGTGGTTGTATAGTTTGTGTTTTTGTGTATGCTTCTTTTTCATTTTAAGGTATCTACATAATGTAGGTGGGGTTGTATACTATGTGCGCATGCTTCCTTTTCACTATAAGGCATCTTTGCGATGCAGGTGGGGTTCTATGTTTTTAAATCCCTTCTATAGAAGGTAGGGTTGTGTCTTCCTTTGAGTGGTTGCACATCCTTTTTAAAAAGTGATCTTATAGGAGGTAGGGCTAGGTCTTGAATTACTCACCCTTAAGAGTGTATGTTTGATGTGTATAAGATGTATAGTGAGTTGACGACACACTCTATGACACTCATGTACTTCGTGTGCATTTAATGTGTTTTGCATGTTTTGTGGAGGCATGTAGCGATGAACTCCCCCAACACCATGTGTCTTGCATGTTTGTGGAGGTACATAGTGATGAAATCCCCCCACACTATGTGTTTTACATTCTTTGATGGTGGCGTGTAGCGATGAGCTCCCCCCATTGCCTGTTAGTATAGTATAATTATTTAATCATGTCTTCTCTCCATGTATACCTTGTGTATTGCGTGACTACATTCATGACTACTCCATGTATTACATGCTTTCCTATTGTCTTCCTCATGTTTTATGTGATTCACATGTATCTTCTTATGTTCCCTAAGCTTGGGGGCTAGAGATGGTCTTCCAAACTTAGGGTGTGCTTTCGCTCTAGTATTTGATGTTCTTGATGTGTTTTTGACTGTACTTTAATGCATGTACTGATCATAAGATCATATGTACATTAAAGTGGGGGTTAAATGTTATGAAGTAAAAAGTGTCCTCTTGTCTTTTATCTCCTTGTTTAGCTCCTAGGTCCCCTTGATTGCATTATACATTCAAAATGTTTATCCTGATGCAAAATTTCCCACCACTGAAGTAAAATTGGAATATGGGCCCCTTGTTTTAACTTATCAAGGACCTAAACACCACTAATGGACTTGGGTAGTAATGCCCATGTCTCCCATTTAAGATCAAGGCTAACTTAATTGCATGTTAGCCTAGGACCTTCCTAGAGGTTTCTCCTTGTTGGCACTTTTGGTTTGAATTTACAATTGTGAGAGGAAAAGCATATATAAGTGTGTTTTTGGGTTCATAATATTATCAACTAGGCTGGAATGATCATAACTTGAGATCTTGAAGTGAAGCAAGCAAGAGGATTCATTGTGATTCTAAACCAGATTTGTGTGTTGTTATTGCAAATATGGAGCTATAGTTTATTCTTCCTTCGGAGTTGAAGAATATTCATCATTCTAAGGGATCATCACATAGGTGATATCATTATTTGTTTATCATCATTTGAATCATCTCTTTATCATTGTTTTTAGCCTTTGCTCCATGAGGGCATGCACTCTTTATCAATAAATGGTGTTTGGAAGCTTGAATGATATCCTAGGATTTGACTAAGTCAAGTCCCTAAACACCATAACCCCTAAACCCCTTCTTATCTTCTTGTGCGTGGGTTATAGGAGCAAGATCTAGAAAATACAAAGCCATGAGAAAACAGAGTATAGATCAGGGTTTTAGGATCCGAAAATAGTTTTGGAGTTTTCTCTCACAAAGGACTTGGGCGATACCACCCATGTCCTCTTGCTCTTTCTGAATTCGGATTTGGCATCAAGACATCATCTACAACAACATTCCAATTCACACTTCTAGTAGATTCTTCCAGTCAGGACCTGGGTGGTCCCACCTTGATCCTCTAACACATCTGCAATTAGTTTCTAGGTTGTTGTTGTACTTATTCCGTTATAAGAAGATCATTGTAGAACTAGGGTTTCATGCATTGTTAACTTAAGGTTTGACAAAAAGGCTAAATCAAATCTGATCCATCTATAACACATGAGTCACAATATCTGTAGCTAAGTCCTCCTCCATTTGGTAGTGATTTGGCTTGGTCTTGTCCTTGAATGTTATATGGAAAAGGGTTTGATCTAGTTTGCATTCTAGTTGTTATCATTCTCCTTTTTCATACTTAACAATATATATTTTTAGGAAATGTTACAAATGTTACATTGATTAAATTATTGTTACAAATTGATGTTATTAAAGTTTATTGATGAAATATTTGGTTGTACAACTATGTTTTAACATTTATTCAGTATATGGAAAGTAGATTAATTTATTTCTATTTCAAATAATTTACCTTAAAGTGCATTAAATATTATATAAGGACTTTATAGTTGTTAAGAAAATAATAATAATATTACTTGGGTGAAAAGGAGATCACAAAAAGTGTCAATCTAGGGAGTCTTAGGTGAAAATAATTGCATATAACATTGAGTTTTCTACCACTGAATTCTAAAACCTGGCTCCTTACAAAAATATCTAGCCAATGTAGGGATTGTTTAATATTACGTTCTTATTCCAGAAGAGTAAGAAAGGATTCATTAGAAAAATGCTTATTCACTAATTAAGTTGAAGGATTGGGCAAATGAATGTATTTGACCAACTTTTGGGGAATAAAATTGGCTAGAAGATATCTAAAGGGCTCAGGAGAAAGCGCATAAAGAGCAGGGGCTAAAGGACATGCTTGATCATGGATAGATCTAAAAAGACCATATGCACTAGATTGATGGCCATTGATAATGAGACAAGAAGAGGAATCTAGAAAAAGGATGCAAATAGATTGCACAAAACAAGGGCCAAATTCTATATCTTGAAGCATGGCAAGGATAAAAGGCCACTCAATGAAATCATAAGCTTTAGTAAAGTCAATTTTTATGAACACAACTAGCTTTCTATGATTACTAGGCCCACTCAATGTCTTCCCAGATTGTAAGAATATTATCCAAAATACACATAGATTTAATGAAGTTGTTTTCTTCAGGATGCACAATCTACAGAAGAAGATGGTGCATCTTTAATGTAGGATCCTTGGCTATAATCTTGTAGGAGGTATTAAGTAGAGTAATTGGTCTCTAGTTGTAGATATCCTTAGGATCTCTTAACTTAGGCATAAACTTAATATTTCCTTTGATTATAATTTTTTCTAAGGAATTAGAATGAAAGGATTCAATATATACTTTATGAAGATCCTCTCCAATGAAGTCCTAGAGAGTCTTATAGAACTCACAAGGAAACCATCACATCTAGGATCTTTGTCTTTGGCCACGTAAAATATAACTTCATGGAGATCAGCAATAGAGAGCAACTAATCACAAAAGACTTGCTAAGAATGAGAAAGTTGACAAGGGACAACCCTGAGGCACTCTTACAAATCTTTATCATGTTCGCATGTGAGAGTTCTCTTGAAGTTTGAACACTTGATCATAATGATGAAAAAATCCTAAAGGATATCAAGAAATTCAGTGAGGAGTTAATGGTTGTGTTTGATTTGTTTAATGACTATGAAGTGTGGTAAACACAAGAGCTTGGGAAAATTCTTTAGAGGCTATATCTCCCACTTCGAGCTTTAATCTGAGTGCCTTTGGCTATATGACTATCAACAATTTCCTTTTATTGATTAATTTTGACCACTCACAACTACAGAGTAGGAGCAAAGGGATTAGCTTCCAACACAACAATGACTTGATGGAGCTCCAAAATGGTGGCCTCATATGAGTGGTCAAAAAATTGAGCTAGTTGGTAGCCATAAATTTGAAGGAAATGGGAGGTGCATTTTATAGCACTATTCCACTAGTCAATCCAACTTGTTTGTTGAGTAGGATGAGGATCAAGGTTCTAGACACATTGGACGTGGGCCAACATGGGCTAATGAGTTAGAAAGGATGTGTTGATCAAAATTGAGGGACTCACACCTCTCTCAATCATAAACATATCTCTGATACCACTTGTTAAGAAATTTCAAGTTGATCCAACCATTTCCTACATAACCCTAGATGAGAGAAAATGATTTGTACAAGATTACAAAATAACCATAATACAAAGTGTGGACACCCTAAAATGACCAAGTCATCGCATCACTTGCATTTCGTCATTTCTTCCTAATCACCTACATTTCAACATTAATTAAATAATCTAATTATTTAATTAATTTCACCAAATTCTTCTAAATCACAAAATTGCGACATTAATTAAATAAATCCTCATTATTTAATTAATTAAATCAAATTCCTCTATATTCTTCCACAATTAAATAATTTTTAATTATTTAATTAAATCATTGTCACCTTCCAAAATTCACATCTACATTAATTAAATATATCCAATTATTTAATTAATTCAACAAATTCCCTCTTATCTAAAATTAAATAATTCTTAAATTATTTAATTAAATCAAAAATCATTCTCCCAAAATCATGCACAACAATTAAATAAATTTATTTATTTAATTTGCTTTTAAATCTTCTAAATTAAATAATTCTAATTATTTAATTATTTCTTCCAAAATATCTTCTCTAAATTTAAATAAATCAATTATTTATTTAAATTGCTTTTTCTTCTAAAATTGAGTTATCTCTAATATAACTCAATATTTCTATATTTAATAAAGCAAAATATCTTCTAATTCTCATGCAAATCTCTTCTTTTTGTTTTAAATCACTTAACTGATTGCTTTATTCTTTTAATTGATTTATCTCTTCAATTAACTCATTCTTCTATTCTTGATAACTCCTCTCATGCAAAAGAAAGCAAGACACTTGTCTTCTTCTCATTCGTTGCACATTCCTCAACTTATCTCTTCCGTTGATTCTTCTGAATTATCTAGACCGTTGATCAATCTTTGATGAAATCTATATAAACCCCCCTCATCTCCTTCATTTAGCCTCTCTCTCTTCGATCGTATTCTCAGGCATACTTAACAGAGCTTTGAGCATACACAACGCGTCGATTGAGCACTCTAACGATCTTTTGACATTGATCTCTTGAGCACTACACTTGCTTGTTGCAGCTATGGCTTTGCAATTTCATTGAGCAATTCTACATTCAATCCAAAGGAAACAACACAAATTTCGGTAAAAGTCTTTATTTCATTGATTATTTGTCATGGCTTTTATTTAGATTCGTTTTCTTTATGTTATTGGATTTTTTGGTTTTCATTAGTTTAGGATAGATTGATTTTCCATATACACATTCTGGCACGCCCGGTTGGACCCACTAATCCCTTGGTTTCTTTGAGAAATTTGTTTTTTTTTAAGACACAGTACGGCACGGCGCTTACGGCACTTCACAGCGCTTCTGGCAGTATATTACAGCGCTTTTGCAGGAACAGTTCAGCGCCCTTGGCAGCACGGCCGCGCTTCTGGTAGCACAGAAAAGCGCTACCGGTAGCACAGAGAAGCGCTACTAGCGTGTTATTAGGCGCTTTTGATTGCAATTAGGTTTTTGACTTCATTCAGGGTTTTGCAGTGATTTCTCATTTCAGATCTATCGTTTTGTCAGACAAGCTGTTATATTTGTCTTTCAGAACCTGCTTTTTTTGATATCTCCTAAGCTGATTTATTTAGGGATATCCTTGTTTTTTGTGCTAATCTATTGGGCTAATCCATTTTGCTGAGTTTTCCAGATTACACAACCCGAATCTATCAGATATCATCCTTTAGATAATAGGTCCACCATGAAAAGTTATTTTGACCTGGTTATTGTTAGCAAAACTAATATTTTCTATATCTGAGACAGAACAGCGCTTTTGGCAACATATTATCGCGCTTTCGGTTATACAGTGAAGCGCTCCTGGATCTTTTACAGCGCTATTGGTATTATCGTTTCACACCTTTGGTATTTATCGCAGCGCTTTTGGAACAACAGTGAAGCGCTTCTGGTTATTGTTCAACGCTACTGGCTATATTCTCTGACGCTTCTGGTCTGCATTACAGCACTCCTGGAACATAGTAGGTCGCTTCTGGTAATGTTGTTCAGCGCTTTTGGTCAAAGTTGATTTATTTTTGCTAACTTGTGAAATTTTGGTGGAACTAACGAAATTGCTGCAGCTTCTTATTACTCACACAGAGCCAATAGGTGTTTTTAACATATTTATGCAGGACGAGCGTTGAAGACCCTTTTGTTTTACCTTACTAAGTCTTAGAAACACATTGCATGCTTAAAAGGAGTAATTGAACAAATCTTTCCTTGCAATCTAAGCCTTAGGAACATACTGATTTTCTTAAAGGACAATGGACATGTATGGACAAACACCTCAATTTTCTAAGGGACAATGGACATGAATGCCAAACACTTCATTTCATAAGGGACAATTTACAACTATAATCGTGTGTGTGCATAGCTTAGTTGCACCTTATTTTTCTTATAACGGGACAATTGAACCTTTGTGTGACGTGCTTGCTTTTACTTTTTTGGTACTTCCTTTAGAAGGGCCTGCTTTTGGATTGCGATTCATCCAAAAGGGACGACCCTAAGCGGAGTTTTCCTTTGAACCGCTATATAAGAGGGATAAGGCGAAAGCCAAGTCCTAACCGACGTCAGCCTTACCTTGTGGTGCCAAACTGAAAAGAGGTGTACTAGCTCTTTGTGGAAATGATTTTCACATTGAGCAAAGTGTTTGAAACTCTTAGTAGGATTGGTTAAAGCTTTTAGTAGCTTGTCGCATTGCTTGTAAGGCGTTGGTCCCTCAAAGTCACTAAGAACCAATTTAGATAGAGACTACCCGACCTACCTCCAAACATTGCAGTAATCATTAGTGCAAGGGAAATCGATTTAAACCCTTAAGATACTCACCATTGGCTCCCTTGAGAAGAGATAGTATTTCCTTGGACATAAAGCTCTTGTGACCTACTTGAGCTTTCCAAGGGGAGGGTGAGATATCCCTACCTATCGTCTCTCGCAAAGTTACTAAATATCCGACACCTTTATGGAATGATATTTTTATCGACGGAGTATTAAGCTGTGAGCTGATCTACTGCAATGAAACCTTGTCTCTAGGGATAAAAAGTGCTTGTTATTGATTGCAACTGTATTTGACCTGTGGAAACATTGGGCTTGTTTGGAGCCTTGAACATACACTATCTGTTGTGTCAGTCCTTGTGCCTTTTTTGACCACTTGTTTGCTATGTTTTCTCTTGCCAAACCAATCCAATCAGAAACAGAAAAATCTTGCCTTTGAAAAACATCTGACACTACTTCAGCGCCCCTGGTATTACAGCAGCTCGCCTTTGGTAATACAGTAGATCGCCTTTGGTCAAGCAGTAACCCGCCTCTGGCAAAACTCTACTTCAGCGCCCTTGGTATAACAGTAGCTCGCTTTTGGTCACTGTAGCTCGCCTTTGACATAGCAGTAACTCACTATTGACAGCTCAGCCCATCGCCTCCGGCCCACAGTAGCACGCTTTTGGTAGCACAATCCTGCACCTCTGGTCAAACAGTATAGCGCTTTTGGCCCAGTACTTTGTGCATCAGAGTTTGTCCGTTTCTTCAAAGCATCTCATAGATTCCCAGCATTACATTGTGTCCTAAGCATATCCCATGGTCACCACTAGGCTACAGCAAACTATGAAGTCTAGGCAAGTTATCCCTAAGAAGCACAAGTCACCCCCTCGCACACCACAATCAGGTCGTCTCAACGTTACTCCCAAAGTGACTCCTAGTACACCCGCGGCAAGACCAATTAGCTCTCCAAACATGCCGCACATAGATGAACCAAGCAATCCTCATGAGGATAGAACCCCTTTGCTAAATGCACCGCAGTATACCACAGGCTTGTCTCCAGATTTTGTCCCACAAGGTTATGTCATAGATCAACCCCCATCTCAAGAAGAGCGACACTTTGAAATAGGTCAATCCTCTCAAGAAGATGGGCAAGATCTTGATGAATTTATACAAGATCCTAGAGCTATAGCTACCTTTGATAAAATCCTTAGTGAGAACCAGGATCATTTCTTTCGCTTGCTTGCAAAGCAAGGTGCCAAGTTACCTCAAGATTTTGATGTGTCCACTCTCAAGGAGAGCACCAACACCCAAGAAACCATACAAGCGGTGCAAACCATGTCCACGGTCACTACGCCCTTACCTACTCAAGGTTCACAGTATAGGAATCCCCTTTTCCAAAATCCAACAGAGGAAAGGGCCATATCACCACTTTTGACTCCTATGGAGATCTATCAAAACCAACAAGAAACTCTCCAACGTCAAGCAGAGTTAGCTAAGCAAGCCACCTTAGCTCGATCCAATGTGCAACCACCTCCTAAAGTGTCCACCCCAAGCACAAGCAGAATCTTGGTTACCCCATCACGCATAGGTTTCCCACCCAATTACAATCCGGGGAACGCTTATGTAGCCATGCAACAAGGGTCTCAACAAAAGCCACCTCCTATATCATCACACCTGCATGTCTCTCAACCAATTAGAGTCACGCAGCCCCAACCACAACATTCTTCTACTCTCATCCTCAAGCAACCCCAACCATCGCAAATCACTTCTACCTATGTTCCTCCACCACAACATTCTTCTACTCTCATCTTCAATCAACCCCCACCGTCGCAAATCACTTCTACCTATGTTCCTCCTCCACAACATTCATCCACGCTCAACTTCTTTCATACATTGCCTAGCCACTCTCAACATTCCCAACATCAGGTTTCCCAAAGCTATGTGCCACCATCACAACCTAATCAAACGCACTTTAGCTTTCCTCCCCCCAATACGTTTCTTCAACCATCGCAGAGCCAACATTCTTACCTATCGCCACCTCCACCTCTGCCTAATCAAAGCCTCCAATTCCAACCCAATCTGAACCAATCATACAATCCATACAATCCCAATCAATCTTACGACCCTTACAATACCACTGCGCATGGCTCACATTATAATCTTCCATATGGGCAACACCAACCGCTTTTTGGACAACAGGAGACATTACCAACCCCTCCCATGACTATGGAACTAAAGATTGCGGAGGTACAACAACAGCTATCTGATCTTACATTTGGCCACAGCAAAAAGACCTTCTCCTTGGAGGAAGTGTGTCCTTATCCTTTTGATCGGTCGTTACCAATGATCCCTTTTCCTCAAAATTTCACTATTCCAAAGTTTGACAAGTACAAAGGAAAAGGTGACCTAAAGGACCATCTTAGGGAATTCTATCTTGCTTGCTTCGAGGTCTCTCACAACGATACGTATCTTATGCGTCTCTTTCCTTGCAGTCTTGGAGGTCAAGCAATAGAATGGTTCTCACACCTACCTACGGGTATCAAGTCTTTCAATGAGCTAGCAGAGAAGTTTGCCACCCATTTTTCTTACAACGCAGAGCATGAGATTTCCATGACGGACCTATGCAACAATAAACAGAAAAATGGTGAGACTTTCATTTCTTTCCTCCAACGATGGAGACAAATGGCTAGTAAATTCCCTTTCAAGATTCCAGAGAAACAGCTTGTTAGCATCTTTGTGCAGAACCTCAACCAAGAGTTAAGTTTCCATTTGCAAATTCTTAGTGCTACAACCTTCGATGAAATCACATACAAGGGTATCAACATTGAGAAGGCCCTCATTGCTAAGGGTGTGGTCAAAATCTTTAAAGAGACAAAAGATAGCAATTCGCATCAACAATCGAACGATAAACCCAAATATTGGAACAAGAACAAAAACGTGGTCAATGATGGAGTGGTCGATGCTAAGCATGTCCAAACGTTGCAAACACCACTGTAACTCTCCAAACCAAGTCAAGCTCCACCTCAACAACAACAGCCACAAAGGCAGCCTTATCAAAATCAACAACGACAACAGGAGCGGCCCCAACAAGATTACCCTTCGCGACGTCAATTCACTCCCTTGGGAGTGCCCATCGAATCGGTCTTACAGCAAGCTTTGCTGAAAGGGCTCATAACCTTACCTGATGCTCCCCCATATGGAGAACCTGTCTACAAAACTGCACGTTACAGAGACAATGAGTATTGTGAGTTCCATAGGAGCAAAGGTCATCGAACAGCATCTTGCATGAAGCTTAAGCACCTCATCCAAAACCTTATCGACGCTAATCAAATCACTTTTGAGAATGAATCACCAGCGCAACACACGAACAAGGATCTCGATATGTACAAGGAACCATTCCCTCATCACGGTCCACCTCCTCCTCAGGATAGAGGTAAAGGTATCAATCACGCGTCCACGTCCTTCGATTCCATTGTAGGTCATTTTGAAGAGAGTCGAGTGTCTACCCTCACCATTAAAGGCAAATCTACGGATTGTGTTGTTACTACTCGTCGAGGTCATGTCACCATCCGTGCACCTACACCTAGGCTTCCGGTCCAGTCTGATTATAATCTTGTCGAACATCTAGGGAAAACACCAGCACAGATCTCTATTTTGGACCTTCTACGGTCATCACCGGCACATAGAGTGGTGCTAGAAAAAGCCCTCCAAGAGTCCTCCGTTCCTAACAACATAGCAGTCGCAGATTTCCAAGCTATAGTGGGTAATATTGCTTCGCCTTACAATGTGGTCTTCTCTGAGAAAGACCTCCCCTCCCATGATCCATGTCACAACGATGCCCTACATATTGAAGTTCTCATACATAAGCGCAAAATCAAACGCATACTCATAGATGGTGGTGCTGGTCTCAACATCTGTTCTTTAAAGTTACTGAAGCAATTGGGATACTCTGAGGATCACGTCAACACTGAGCATAGTATTACAATCAAGGGGTATGATGATGCAGAACGCCGTTCAGAAGGTGTTATTCACTTGCCTATACA
The DNA here is from genome assembly GCA_027924645.1 of Cunninghamia lanceolata. Lineage (NCBI taxonomy): Eukaryota > Viridiplantae > Streptophyta > Pinopsida > Cupressales > Cupressaceae > Cunninghamia > Cunninghamia lanceolata. Next base: position 1,214,446 of record BSBN01001427.1, on the reverse strand, counting down.
ACTAGGCCCTGTTATGCTTGAAACTAGGTGTCAAGTCCTTGATATTGAGCTGCCTTACAACATTATTCTTGGCCGCCCATGGATCCATGCAATGAAAGCTGTTCCCTCCACGTACCATCAGTCCCTAAAATTCCCATACAATGGTACGGAGATCACCATCCCAGGAGATCCTAATCCTTTTGAATTTTGCCGTGTCTTGCAAGGAAGCTATAAGAATTGCAACCAAGTGCCTAAAAATGACAAAGCCCTTGAATCCCCTCTCTATGTTGACCCTGAAACTCTCACGCAAGCCTCTACAAGCGAGCCTACACCCCTCCCCAAAATCACAGCACGGGTCCGAGATATAGGCTTTGGCACTTATGATATCTCAGAATCTTGTTGTGTAGGGCAGATGCCTTTATCTCCCAAATCTTACGGCAAACCACCCATTGCTAAAGTTACCAAAAAAGCAGCTATTCCTCCCCCAACATTCCTAACCCAATTCCAACATGGACAGTTATTGGAAGAGGAAACCATTGAGGACATCTCTTCTTGGCTCTACAAGGAGAAAGAACCAGTCACAATACCAGTCAAGCAATATGGCAATGGCTTAAGGATAGTGAAAAACATGGGCTATAAAGGCAAAGGTGGCCTTGGGAAACAGAATCAAGGCACTATGGAGCCCATTGTGGTAACAAAGAAGCTAGACAAAAAAGGATTAGGATTTGGTAAGAAGGTACCACGCGCCTCGGACATCGAGTACATCCTCGACGAGGTAGCTGACAAGTTTCCCGCCGATACGACGTCTACAGAGGATATCATCGATGACTCTTCCCTCCACATGACCAATTTATTCGCAGAATCCTCCATTTTTACACTATCCTCCGTATCCTTAACTTCCACCACCAGCACCCAGAATGTCACGCTTGTCTACCCTGAACTTATCGATTGGGACCAACAAGGGGCCCCCGTTATAGATGTATTTCAGAATGACGAAGCTTTAGCTGAGTTCATGGGACTTCGGGAAGGTATCCCTTTTGGCGATCACAAGGCAGGTTTTGTAATGGAACTAGAGCCCATGGCTTATTTTGGTGAGAATGCCAAATCCTCTAGTCGCAAAAGTGCAAATAAAGAAAGATCTCTAGGTGAAAACCACACTGTGGCACCTCCTGATCATAAAATAGTAAAAATAAAGGATGTATCCAAAGGTGAAAACCCAACTGTGGCACCTGAGGATGGAGGATTTGACCTTCCCTTACCTTCTAAGTATCAAGAGAAATCAGCTCTACTAGTGGAAGATTCTACAGAGATCAACCTAGGTACAGAACAGAATCCAAAGACAACATTTCTAGCAGCATCATTATCTGATACAGAGCACAGAAACCTTAACAACTTCTTCTTGCAACGAACCATCAACTTTGCATGGACCTATGCAGATATGCCAGGGCTAGACCCTAAACTGGTAGTTCATTATCTCACAGTTGATCCCAAGGTGAAACCAGTCAAGCAGAAATTGAGAAAGATGCACCCACAGATCGCTCTCCTAGTGAAAGTAGAAATACAGAAGCTGTTAGACGCAAAGTTTATATGACCCATTGACTATTCAGATTGGGTCTCAAACATTGTACCTGTGTCTAAACCTAATGGGCGCATCCGCATGTGTAATGATTTCAGAGATCTCAACAAGGCATGTCCCAAAGATGATTTTCCACTACCAAACATTGACATTATAGTGGACTTGACAGCAGGTCACGAGATGCTTTCTCTTATGGATGGATTCTCAGGCTACAACCAGATTAGAATAGCTGAGGAGGATCAACACAAAACAACCTTTACATGTCCTTGGGGTAATTACTGTTGGTGTGTTATGCCGTTTGGTCTGAAGAATGCAGGAGCAACCTATCAGCGAGCTATGACAGTGATCTTCCACGATCTCTTTCATCACATCATGGAAGACTATGTTGATGATATATTGGCTAAATCTTCTAGAGCAGAACATATTCAGGTCCTAGGACAGATCTTCGACAGGCTTTAAAAATACCAAGTAAGACTCAATCCTAAGAAGTGTGTCTTCGGTGTCACATCAGGGAAGCTATTGGGATACATTGTATCTTGTAGAGGCATCGAAGTAGATCCAGCAAAAGTAAAAGCTATAGTGGAGATGCCTCCACCAAAGAACCTAAAAGCATTAAGGAGCCTACAAGGAAGGTTGCAGTCCATCAGGCATTTCATCTCACAGCTAGCAGATAAATGTCAACCCTTTCAACACTTGCTTCGAAAGGATGTCTCATTTCGATGGGACAACAAGTGTCAGGCAGCGTTTGATCAACTTAAAGAGTATCTAGCTACACCTCCTGTATTGGTTCCACCAGTGGCGGACAAACCCTTGATATTGTACATCTCCACTACAAACTCAGCCCTAGGGGCTCTGCTAGCACAGAATGATGACACAGGAAAGGAGCATGCAATTTATTACATCAGTAGAACATTGGTGGGATACGAGCTCAATTATTCACCAATGGAAAGGGCTTGTTTAGTAGTAGTGTTCGCCTCCCAAAAGTTGCGACATTACATGCTGAACCAACACACAAATCTGATAGCCAAGATTGATCCCTTGAAGTATCTACTAGCAAAGGCAGCTCTCACAGGCAGACTAGCTATATGGGTTATGATCCTTAGTGAGTTTGATATTGAGTACACAGATCGTAAGGCAATTAAAGGACAAGCCCTCGCGGATCAACTAGCAGAAGCACCTATGAAAGATACACATCCCATGGTAGCAGACTTTCCTGATGAGAATCTCTTCACTCTTTCCAACTCCATAATGTGGAAGTTGTACTTTGACGGTTCTTACACACAGCATGGATCAGGAGCTGGCATCTTATTTGTTACACCTCAGAATGACTACATTCCAAAGTCATATCGGCTAGCATTCCCTTGCACCAACAACATAGCCGAGTATGAAGCACTCCTCATATGTCTCAATACAGCAGTTCAATGGGACATCACAGAATTACAAGTATATGGAGACTCACAGCTAGTCATCCGCCAAGTCACAGATGAATACCAAACAAAGGATGAAAAGTTGGTCCCCTACAAACAACTAGTGGATGCCTACAAACCACATTTTTCTAGCATCACATTTGAGCAAATTCCAAGAGAACATAATAAAGCTGTAGATTCTATGGCTTCTGTAGGGTCACTGATTGACATGCCTGCAAATACACAGAAGTGTGAATTCTTGATCGAGCAATTGTTGATACTTGCCGTCGATGTTCCTGTTACTGAAATCATCTGCGAACTTGTTGGTCCCAATTCCCCATGGTACGAAGATATCTATGAATACCTCAAGAACAAAACCTTTCCCCCTGACCTATCATCCACCCAACGCAAAACCTTTATCCGTCGATCCTCTCGTTACATCATTCTGGGTGATACACTATATCGCCGGAGTCTCGATGGTATCCTCTTACGATGTCTTAACGCGGACGAAGCCGAAGCTACCTTACGAGACATACACGAAGGTGTCTGTGGCGCACATTCTACCGGTCCTAATCTTGCTAAGAAGATACTCAGAACAGGTTATTACTGGCCTACAATAGAGCAAGATGCCGCACAGTTTGCTAAGAAGTGTCTACAATGTCAGTAGCATGGAGATCTGATTCACGCACCAGCTCATGAGTTACAACCTGTGACAACTCCATGGCCTTTTTCTCAATGGGGTCTCGACCTCGTAGGACAAATCCACCCTTCCTCCTCAAATGGCCACAAGTTTATCATTACCGCCACTGAGTATTTCACGAAGTGGGTGGAAGCCATTCCTATGACCTATATCACTGGTAAGCAAATAGCCAAGTTTATCCTAAACTACCTCATATGCCAGTATGGTATTCCCCAAGCCATTGTCACTGATAATGGGAGACCATTCAAGAACCAAGATGTTCGTGCCTTATGCATACAATACAATATCCAACATCGCTTTTCAACTCCCTACTATCCGCAGAGTAACGGCCAAGCTGAGGCTTCCAATAAAACCATTCTCAAAATCCTCAAGAAAACAGTCAATAAAGCTGGTCGTGATTGGCACTTGCAACTCAATCCCGCCCTATGGGCCTACCGCACTAGTATCAGAACACCAACTAGTGCCACACCCTATGCCTTGGTCTTTGGCTCTGAAGCCATCCTACCTATAGAGGTCGAGATCCCATCCCTCAGAGTATCCATGCAGGACCTGATCGGCGGAGAGGAGTATCGCACTTCCAGATTAGCTGAGCTTGAACTACTAGATGAGAGGCGTCTTGCCGCACTTAATCATCTCCATGTCTATCAAAACCGCCTCCGGCGTAATTACAACAAAAAGATCAAAGAGAGACGGTTTCAAGTTGGTGATCTTGTACTTAAGGAGAATCAGAGAAATCAAGCAGATCGAGAGAAGAAGGGTAAGTTTGAGCCTAACTGGTTAGGTCCCTTCGTTGTCACAGCAACATACGGATCAGGAGCTTATACTTTAGCTACACCTGATGGCATTCCTCTAGATGAGCCACTTAACAGTGTCCATCTCAAGAAGTTCTATGCCTGATCCTCAGAGTATTCCCACCAAAAAAAAAAAAAAAAAAAATCAAAAAAAATACAAAAATACAAAAATACAAAAACATTCATCCTCTGGTGAAAACCTGGTAAACAGGCGCCTTGGATAAGTACCATAGTGAAAACCTGGCAAACAGGCGCTATGCGTAGAGTCAGCATCTATCGTCTATCGAGTCTTGTCCACTCCTTGTCCAGTTCGCAACACGCTTCATCTATCCATCCATAATAAAACCATTGACTTTGTTTGCATTTCCATCTCCCTATCTAGTATAGCTTGGAAATTTGTCAGTGTCCCTCATCGTCATCCCACGTCTTGATCTGTGTCTACAGTTAACACTGTCTTGTCCTAGGTCAAGTCTTTCTGTGTCTTCTTCGGTAGTCACCCCTACAGTTTCCTCTACCAGAATGGGGGCAACTCTTTCCTTAGCTTCAGTCTAGGATTGGTTCCTTGTTCGTGGTTCACAGCGCATACTTCAATCTTGTCTCATTTCCACAGGTAACACCCTTTAACGGACACTTTGCTCCTACGATAAGGCTGTTATCTTCTCAACACTTGTTCTACATCATCACCTCCCCCAGAACTACATATCATCTTTTCAATCTTAAGGTACCTTGATCCCATGGATATGGGTATGTAGGAAGTCTGGAATACGAAGGACGTTTCCAGTACTCAGGTACATAAGATCACGTCTTCTCAACACTTGTTCTACATCATCACCTCCCCCAGAACTACATATCATCTTTTCAATCTTAAGGTACCTTGATCCCATGGATATGGGTATGTAGGCAGTCTGGAATACGAAGGACGTTTCCAGTACTCAGGTACATAAGATCACCTCTTCTCCGCTCTTTTCCCACATCATCACACTAACCAGAACTACATATCATCTCTTCTCAATCTTAAGGTACCTTGATCCCATGGATATGGGTATGTAGGTAGTCTAGAATACGAAGGAAGTATCCAGTACTCAGGCACATAAGATCCCCTCCTTTCACCTTGACCCATTCATCACTCTATCCAGAACTACATATTTATCACGTTCATCTTCCATCGTAAGTGTGCCTTGATCCCGTGGATACAGGGTATGTAGGCAGTCTGGAATACGAAGGATGTTTCCAATACTCAGGCACACACGATCCATCATTCTCCACCCGTTTCAATCCATTAGCGCTTCATCCTTCTAGTCTTCCGTTTGTCAAAATCTATTTCGCCTTGACTTGACTAACTCAAGCAGCAAGCTAGCACATCCTTTCAAAGCAAAAGTCCTTAACAAACTTGAAGCAAAGAGGCCTACTGCCAGAGTCATCTACTGTCCTGCATACCGATTGCCAACATCAGCTAAGTACCGCTTAACCAAGCCCTAGATCAACAAGCTTGTCTTCTACGAAGTGTTCCATTGTCGAGACCAACACACGCGTCTCCTGCAACATGTGGCATTTCCTCCAGCAAGATATTGTCTTTTTAGGTAGATAGCCCCCTTTAACGGACACAGAGTTCCTACGATAAGGCTGTTATCTTTCCTACCCAATCTATCCTGAGCAACCTCTTTGGCAAGAGAATATGTCGGCTGTATGTTTACTTTGTAAGTCAATCAATTTGTGTTATGGTTTATCTTTTGTTCCCTATTCCCATACCTATTCAAAGCTACCTTGATTTATCTATAATCTTGGTATGTTGCGATGCAGTACGGATTGGGGGCATAGTCATTGCTTTCTGTGTGCCGTGTTTGAGGAATGATCTTTAGTATCTTTCTTAGCATCATATTTATCTTGTGTGTGTTACGACCTAGCATCTTACATATTAATATTTCTTCTTGCATTGACATGTATTGAAGTTTATTTTATGTTCAAGACTATGTCTTATTCACATGTCCCAACAAGGTTATATGCTGTCTAAGGGATCTAAGTTCAAACCGCTTACTTGCAGAGTCAACGTCCACGCACTCGAATATTACTGCACCTTGGTCTTTTATACCTTGGTGGCGAATTATCCACATGCTATATCAAACTAAGGATTGCTCTTTATATACAAATGTGAAGCCATTACAACAAGCTCATTCATCCATTCCCACACCCTTTATATCGCTTTCATTGCAGTAATCGATCAGCAGTCTGTGTCCTCCATCTCCTCCTGTTCTCCTCTCTGGTGCATATCTACAAAACCCACATGTCAGATATCACTAGTCATCACATCTATATCATCATACATCTCTATTATCATGCATCTATAAGCATCATATAAGCAACATATGTCATCACATGAATCCATAATCATACATACATATCATTACATCCATGACATCAGATAATGCATACACAAAAGCATGAATAGCAATGAATCGAACAAATCATCATATATATATATCATGAAATGGTCATCATAATACAAAGTGTCTGTGTCTACATCAATAATACAAAACATGTATACATCCAAATATACATCAATATAGTACATCAAGGCTATCAAGAGCCCTCAAAATATACATCAGAATGCACGCAGGCATCTGTCCAAAATAATACAATATTATACAATATACATGAGTATGCCCTAGTGAGTAGAGCTACCCGCCTGCTGTGGCCCCTGGCCTCCCCCTGTGCTCGGTGGGGGTCCCCCTGGTGGTCCTCCTCCTCCCCCTGGCGGCAAAAGTGGCCCTCTGACCGAGGACGCTGACTGCCCTGTCCTCCGCGATCCGGATGCCCCAGATCTGCTCCTGTCTCTGTAGCTCGGTGCTTGCTGAGCTGCTGGCACTGCACCCACATACAGCCCCCTATAATACTCTGCCTCCCGGCCAGCTGATACCAGCTCACCCTACACTCGGACGAGCTCACTATATAGTGTCCTCTGGTCTGCGCCCAGTGCACGGCGTGCCTCCTCTCTCTCCTGCCTCACTCTAAAGAGTGTGGCCTCTGCTGTTAGTCGCAGCTGTACCTCGGCATCTCTCTCTCGTCTAGCCTGTGCTACCGCCTCGGTATCGGCTGCTGGTGCGGCTGGTGGCTGCATCTGTGCCTGTGCCTGTACATGCACCTGGGCCTGTAGCTGTCTGTAGGCCTGCACCTGTGCCTGTAACTGTGCCTGTACCTGTGCCAGGGCTGTCTGTGCGGCTGTGGCTGCCTGTGTCTGTGCCTGGGCTGTGGCCTCTGCCTGTCTCACCTCTGCCCGCGTTGTGTCCCTGTCTCTCCTCAGTCTAACCATCCGGAGCTCTAGTCGAGTCCTCCGGGCTATCTCCTCCTGCAGCAGTCGCTCGGCCCTCTGCAGATCAGTCTCTACGACTGGGCCCAATGCCTCTGCCATCTCAACATCCTCCTGCTGGCCACCTGCCTGCTATCCACCAGCCTGCTGTCCAGCTGCCCTGGCCTGCCGCCTCCTCCTGGCCTCTCCGCCAAGAACTAGCACCTCTCCCACTGCCCCTACTGCACCTGGTGTAGTCAGTCTCATCGGCCTGTGAGTCTGCCAGTACTGATCATAGTCAGGTAGTGTCCCTGGGTCTGCTAACCCTGTGTCCCAGTCCCATCTCACGGGGATCAGCCCCCGCACCTCTGCTAATGCTATCGCCACCGGGATCACTGGGTCCCAGTCTCCTGTCTCTCTCCGCGTCCTGGCATGTGTGGCCTCCCCCACTGGTAGCCCCTGTGGTAGGCCAAACTGTCTCAATACCCACTCCAGAAGATATCTCTCTATCATATATGTCCGTCTACCGAACAGATAGCGAGCCTGTCTGCAGTACATGAGCTGCTCATGCTCATCCGGCCACTCCTCGCATAGTAGCCACGGCCTCCAGATAAAGATGTCCATCTCGTCGATCTGTCGCTGCCAGTAGCTGACAGATCCCATCCTCCTGTGTGTCATCACTCCATCATATAAGAACGCATATGGCTCCCCTCTGTCTCGGTGGCGCTGCGCCATGGGTCGAATGACTGGAATGTGCTCCCACGCCCACACCTGTAACAAGGTCACCCCTGCTGAGAGGCTCCTGCCTCTCCTGTATACGCAATAATGCATATCATGGTATAGCTGCCCTAGCACACAGGGTCCCCACGCATACTGTCGGCCATGTGTAAACATCCCAGATAACATTGTCCCCCAACCAACTGATAAACCTCTGGATCTCCTGTCCGAGCACAGGAAGCCGCCGATCAATGATGCCACTATCCAACGGATCCTGTCGCAGAGTCTCAGGACGTCTGCCCACCTAATCTCCCCATCATCTATCCATAGGTCGTCCATGCAGAAGACCTCCTCCAAGCCTGCCTGGCCCCATGCCGGGTCAAAGTCAACAATCTCCCCATCAATCCGAATCCGTAGGATGCGATATACATCCTCCAGTGTCACTGTAGCCTCCCCTGTCGGGAAGTGAAATGATGAGGTCTCGCTGTGATACCTCTCCACCACTGCTGTCACTAGGGCGAGATTCGCCCTAATGTGTGTAAGGTGTGCCACATGCCATAGCCCTGCATGCTCTAAGAACGCATCCTCCTCCCAGGTCAACTGAACAACCTCGTGCGCAATCACGTGGTGTCACTCCCGCGACATCAACGGTGGCAAAATCCTCTGCATCCATAAACATATCACTTGTCAGTTTCATAACCAAATCCCTCAAAACCTATCTACCCATTGGCTATGCTATACCCCACCCTTGCCATCCCTATTCCCTCTTGTCAGCTAGGCTAGGCGTCTCTCCTCTAGGCCCCCCCATTTTACTAATCCCTAACTTTTTCTTCTATCTAGCCAGAAGTGCTTTATTTATGCAACCACGCTGTTTCTCCCAGCCAAATGCGCTTCACTACTTATCCCACTGCACTTTGATTTTTCCTCCCATGTGCGCCTTGTTTTTCAAGTGCGCTAAAGCATTATGCCAACTGCGCCGCTCTGTTTTACCAGAAGCGACGCGATTTCTCCACATACCCGCCACCCGCGCTAACCTGCCTTACCAGGAGCGCTGCACTGCCATACCAGAAGCGCTGCGGATTTTTCCACATGCGCTGTGACACTACCTACATTAACCAGAGGCGACGCGATTTCACCAACTGCGCTGCGCCCGCCTACCAGAGGCGCTGCGGCGCGCCAAAAGCGCGCCTAGCGACTACCATACGCGCTGCACAATCCTATAGCGCTTTTGGCTCAAATTGCAAACCTACCTAAATCTAGCCCTACAAACACCCTGGTCGACAAATTACAAGGGGGTGTTCGATCACTTACCGCTGCCGGAGCTCCTGCTGGCCTCCCGTAGGTCCGCACCAGCTCCGCCCGATGTCTGTGCACTGGAATCAGCATCTCTCTCCGCTAGCTGCTCAACTCTCTCTCCACTAAGCTTAGAAGCTCTTCTCTAAATTTAGACTCTCAATGGGTGCAAATGAGGATTATGGTCCCCATGGGACCTATTTATAGTGTCCCCACCCTTCAGTTTTTCTTCCCCCCCCTGTTTCTGCTTTTTCTTCCTACTGGTCGCACACCTTTCTAGTCGAGCGTCAACACCTTTCCTCTGTCGCCTCCCTGTCTTCCCGCTCGAGGGGGCATACGCTAGGGCAACTCGATACACTGGGGCATAAAAAATGTATTACATCTTCAACAATCGTTTTCTTTGACGCAACGCTACATGCTGCATTGCATCAAAGAGGGGCAAAATGTGGACACCCTAAAATGACCAAATCATCGCATCACTTGCATTTCGTCATTTCTTCCTAATCACCTGCATTTCAACATTAATTAAATAATCTAATTATTTAATTAATTTCACCAAATTCTTCTAAATCACAAAATTGCGACATTAATTAAATAAATCCTCATTATTTAATTAATTAAATCAAATTCCTCTATATTCTTCCACAATTAAATAATTTTTAATTATTTAATTAAATCATTGTCACCTTCCAAAATTCACATCTACATTAATTAAATATATCCAATTATTTAATTAATTCAACAAATTCCCTCTTATCTAAAATTAAATAATTCTTAAATTATTTAATTAAATCAAAAATCATTCTCCCAAAATCATGCACAACAATTAAATAAATTTATTTATTTAATTTGCTTTTAAATCTTCTAAATTAAATAATTCTAATTATTTAATTATTTCTTCCAAAATATCTTCTCTAAATTTAAATAAATCAATTATTTATTTAAATTGTTTTTTCTTCTAAAATTGAGTTATCTCTAATATAACTCAATATTTCTATATTTAATAAACCAAAATATCTTCTAATTCTCATGCAAATCTCTTCTTCTTGTTTTAAATCACTTAACTGATTGCTTTATTCTTTTAATTGATTTATCTCTTCAGTTAACTCATTCTTCTATTCTTGATAACTCCTCTCATGCAAAAGAAAGCAAGACACTTGTCTTCTTCTCATTCGTTGCACATTCCTCAACTTATCTCCTCCGTTGATTCTTCTGAATTATCTGGACCGTTGATCGATCTTTGATGAAATCTATATAAACCCCCCTCATCTCCTTCATTTAGCCTCTCTCTCTTCGATCGTATTCTCAGGCATACTTAACAGAGCTTTGAGCATACACAACACGTCGATTGAGCACTATAACGATCTTTTGACATTGATCTCTTGAGCACTACACTTGCTTGTTGTAGCTATGGCTTTGCAATTTCATTGAGCAATTCTACATTCAATCCAAAGGAAACAACACAAATTTCGGTAAAAGTCTTTATTTCATTGATTATTTGTCATGGCTTTTATTTAGATTTGTTTTCTTTATGTTATTGGATTTTTTGGTTTTCATTAGTTTAGGATAGATCGATTTTCCATATACACACAAAGATCAAAATACATATCACAATATAACACAAAATATACCCTGGGAAAACCCTCACAAGGGAAACATCTAGCCTCTAGAAAAGCATACACACTCAATGTATTATTCAATAATGAAACATTACAATACACTTATAGAGCTTCCATGAACACTTTTGAAACATAAATCCCCTCCAATGCATCCTCCATGTGTCCAAGCAAAATTGGTAACCATGCAACCACACATCCCATGCCATGCTTCACATATGCACTCTTTAGGAGAGCTCAATACAAATGATAGCCAACTTGAAAATGACATCCTACATGACCAACCAAACTCAACCACTAAGCATGTGCTTTCTTTTATAGAGTCAAGCTCACACAAAACCACCAAGTGGTATTAGCTAAACCATGTGTCTCAAAACCATGAGAGTACAAAACCATTGACCCCAAAACTAAATATTTCCCACAAATATTAAATATCTGTCCTATGTCTCTCACACATTAAATATCTAACCATTGTTACAATACAACTTTACAAGTGGACCCAAATAAATATTTAATGTGGCTAAACACATCACTAAAGATGTGCCACAAATAAATATTTATTTTCCATAATTAAATTCTTTCTTTCTTGTGCAAGGTGTACAACACAACACCTTTTTCTACCACTCTAATGCTTATGTTTTTTTTTATATTATCAGATGGAGACAATCAATTCTATGAGAAAAAAATATTTTTTCTAAATCTAAACCAAAAAATTTATATGTAGCATCCACAAGTCTAAATAGCTAAAGAGTTTTGTCACATCCCATTTTCACTAGTCTATTAAATTGAAAAAATATTAGATATTTTAAATGATTGATTTTTCATGTACTTAATTAATGATTGGATATGATGTTTGGAAGCAATAAATTTATGATTGTTATGCTATTATGATGACTTGTTATCTAGTTGCTTGTATGGGATGTCCTTGATTTGAACTCATAACTAGTTGTTCATGATGTTTGCACTTGATTATTAATATGAGTGATATATATATATATATATATATATATATATATATATATATATATATATATATATATATATATATATATATATATATATATATTACATGTGATTATGATCTTTTATTTTGAGCTAGACTAACTATTATATATTGTCATGAGGTGGATGTAGGATAGTTTCCACCCTCACATGGAGAGTGAGAGTATCATCCAAGAGAGGGAGATAGATCATGACAATGATGCAACCAAACCATACTATTTGAGAACCCACTCATGTGCATAATCCATAATTAGATCATTTGTTGATGTGTTGTAAGCATGCCAATATATGTATGTATGTTGTCACAAGTTGTGTGTGAAGTCTTCATTTGTTTTCATTTGGATGCATGATTCCTAGTTCATGCAAAATTTCATTTGTGAGTCACATGTTACTTATGCAATACTTTAATGTGTCCTTTATTTCTGATTCAAATTATGATTTATAGTCTATTTTACTCTATGCCTAAGTTGCTTTGTGATATGCTTGAAGTTGTTTTCACATTTCACATATTAGATTTTGTAAAGATAGGGGAGAATTTAAAAAGTTTAGTTTTAATTTGAATTTGTTTTGTGGCCGAAATACTTTAGTTTTGGCATTAGTTAAGACTTTATTTTTCAAAAACCTAGGGTTTTTGCCTTGATTGAGCCTTGAGGAATTTAATGGGGGCATGAGAAATTCATGGGGTTATGGGGCTATTCATGCCAACCCATGGACTTCTTTTTTAGGCTCTTGGGAACATTCTAGTATTCTCTAGAGTTGTGGAGATTTAGATGGGAGCTTAGCTAGACATTTTTGGGGATTTTTTTCCTTCCAACAAGTTCTTGAGGCTATTGAAAATTGTAGGAAATGTGGGTTTTTTGTTGCAAATCATTTATGGGGAAAGATTATGGGCATTGGGCATTGTTGGACTGGTGTTGTGATGTTTTTGAAGGGAATTATTTTGGATTTTGTGAGAGGCCATGAGCTAGGAGGTTGAGGTATCTCTGGAATAGCAGATGTAAGGATTTTTCTATGTAAATTATGACTAGTATGTGATTGACTCCTTCCTATTCCACTTGAATTGTCTTTTGTATGCAAAAGCTAGAGAGTTTTACATTAAAATGTTGATTTTCATTTATACCTTCATACATTATTTGGCCTATGAACATTGAGTCTATGAGTTTATTGTTGTATATTTTCTAGTTTAAAACCCATGGTTGTATGTGTTGTTTGAGTATTGAATATATATATATATAAGGATATATGTATAACTATGTAATTTTTACTATATGCAGAGTATTCTATGTCTCTATTTTTGTTGGCCAAGAACATAGGTTTAAGAACAATTTGTAAAGTCTTTGTGATAGTTGTCATATCATTTGTTGTCTTGGAACAACCCTTTTTTCGTATACAATAAATTAAGTGAGAGTATATAGGATGTATGATAAATGTTTATGGTAATGTGTATATTTCCCTTGTTCTTATTTAGTGAAGTAGATCTAGTTTTCATCAATTGTTTATAAAGTATAAATGTGAACATGTAGATTAAATATATACTTTCAATCTCATATCTACAAGTTTATTTTTTAATAATTTTGGATATATTTTTCTTATGGGTTAGACTCTTAAAGCTCCAAGTACTTATGGCTATGTAAAATTATCTCAAAATAATCTTATCCTATGTACAATTGGTTGTGTAGCAAAGAACATTAGCATTTGATTTAATATTGACTATTTGAAATGTATGAGAGAATTAAAGGGTTTTGTGAGGATGATAGTATCAAACTAGTTTCATTGGAAGAGTGTATTCATATACTTAAATATAGTTATACATATTTAAATAAATGTATACAATATGGTATACATATGTTTATATATAACATATGAGAGATATACTTTATATTTTATTCATGACTCTCAACTCTTGATTATGTGAGAATGTGATAAAGGGAACACACATGCAATAGAGTGGTATTTTAAGTTGTAAATTGTTAGAAGATTCTAAAATAACCAGTATTGTTGCAGGGTTTTAGTTTCAAACAATATTCATTATTATTACGGTACCTTGTTCACTATGGAAAACTCATGAAACAATCTTTTGTAAGATTGTCATGCATTTTATATTTGTCAATAAAGTTGCACAATATCCTTACATTAGACTATAGTTGTACTTAGTGAGTGGAAACAACAAGTATAGTCTTATGTAAGACTGAATATGCATTATATAAACATGTTGTATGAGTTTATCTATCTAGTACAATAGATAGATAGTATTTAATTACTAAAATATATTGAGACCAACTCAAGGATAGGGTACGCTGGGGGTTTGATGATAGTATTATATTCTAAAAAGCTTGTGTGTTGATTTATACTTAGTGTTTCCATATTTATTTCATGGTCACTTTGGATGAGTCAAGAAAGAGATAGTAGTGTGTGAACAGATGGTTCATATCTCTATGCAATTTTGATTGAATACTTTAGCCAAAGTGATGTTATAGTTTTTGATAATATTAAGTAGCCAAAACAAGGGAGCTGAACCCATTACATATTAGCCCCAATGGCATGCAAAAAGGTCAACATAAAGACTAGAGAGACCACCAACAACAAAAAACATAGACATAATAGACCACCACTAGACTGACAGTAGACTAAATGCAAAATCACAGAAATAAGAGCCCCTAAGGCTGATTGAACAGCTGACCCCAATCATCAGTAAGGAATTGGTACATTTCCTCATATTCTTTCAGCTCCTTATTCTCAATCTCGTGCCTGTTGAGCTCAATATCCTATAGGACATCTAGTGTCATCACTGATGTGTGTATGACCTTAGAAGTGAACCTAGCTAGAATCATGAATTTCTTCTCCAGCTCCATCATCATGTTGTTGAGGTCCTCGAACCTTTTACCTTTCTTGGTTTTCTTGCTACCCTTGTTTCTTTTACCGATGTCCTCTTTCATCTTCTCAGAATTATCAATCTCCTCCCCTTGGATGTTTAGTTCAGGGAAGTTACTCAGACCATCATCCTCTACCTCCACATCCACAGTTACCTCCTTATCAATCTTAACTTCACCTTCTGTGTTCTCCTCAGTGTCATCTAAATTAGTAAAAAACACATGCTCCTTAAGTGAAGGGGTCAATTTGGCAGCCAGTCTGCTCGGCCTCCTGGTCGACAGCACCCTAAGTTTACCCAAGGGAATGGTATTCTCAACATCTTTCATGTTTTCACTACCTTCCTCCCCTCCCACAAAACCCTCAACATCATTCTCCATGTTGTGAACTTCCATCTTGGACTTGTTCCCGCTATTCTTAGAACCGCTACCCCCTTCCTTCCCCTCCTTAATCTTCTTTTGGAGGGTACCACCCTTAATATCACCCTCCATCAGCTTTCTCTTGGTGGGTAAGGAACTCACTTTAGGATTGGTAGGCTTAGGGTTCACCTGGTTGATAATTTTAGCCTCGGGACTATTCCCAGTGATGGGTTTTTCTAAGAGGTGGAGTTCTTAGCCACTTTGTGGGAATGGGGATAGTTTTATGAGGTAGTTTATGTGATAATCACATGATTTCTCTAGTCAGGGTTTAGCTTGGGTGCCACAAGAGAGTTGTCGATGTGGGTAGCAGTGATTTGCTTAGGGGGCCAAAGGGCTAAGTAAAATTTATACAGTTTATAAATAAGTCCCTAATGGAGTGGTATGACAAGTTTAATGGGATCTTTGGCATGTTGTTCAATGGTCGCCTCCATTGAGGTTTCTAGAGAAGAAAGAAAATAAAATGGAAAACTTATGAACTAACTTCTCCTAAAATGGTTTAACAACACGAAATGATAATGATAGAATCTACGAAAACTACCTTCAAGTGTAAAGTACTTGATGAGCATATAACAAACATCATCCCATGGTTTGGGCAACTTCTGTCTATCGAAACCACCTTGCAGAGTATGTAGAACTTCCCCTTTTTTAGAAATAGGGTCATTCCCTCTGGGTCTGAGACCTTACTCATCTTCTAATACTTAACGGGCCATCTGTGGACATACCAGTGGTCATCTCTATGACTTTCTTAGACACTGCGAAGCCAACTCCTCCAACTAAACATGTCTATCCACCCACGACTGCACAAACTACTTGGAGAGGTTCTCATCATGCCCTTAGAGGCATTCTAGATACGAGGCCACCCCTCCCTCACAACAGACATGCCAGAGGGTTTCATTATTTTTGAACTTGTCATAGGACACGGGCTCAATGTGGGTCCTATCTTCTTCCATATTCAACAAATAGAAACACTTAGCAGAAGTTTGATAAGGTAAGTTGACTCTGGCAATCCAAAAATCTTTAACCTTGAAGATATGAATCTACCTGTAGAGCAAGGCATGAGTTTTGATGAGATATCTATCACCTCACCACTTGGAAATATCATGTTTCCATAAATTCGCATTGTGCGAATTAGAGTGGTAGAACTTTTTATGATTATTAGCCTTGAGGTGATCATAGATATGAGTTCTATGGATGCTTAAAAAATTAGGTCCATTCATCCCTTGGCCACGTGACTGGCCATGTGCTTAACCCCTTGAAGCATCCTAGTCATAATGCAAATGTGACTATATGTCATACCCCGATCGCTTATACTATTAGTCATGTTGATCTAGCAATTAGAAGAACCGCAATTGAACCTTATAGTGTCTTTAGCAATATTATGAGTCACAATATTCCTATGAATATTCCCCTCTTGGCACCAAAGCCACACAAAAGGCTTGAGGGATTCGAAATCTCTTGATTATGACCCATGGTAAACCAAGGATGGTATTCTGCTCCTTGCTAAGGACTGTTTGGATATTTATAGGAAGATTTTATGGATTTCACTAACATCTCAAACTGCTCAAAGTTTGACCCAGGTTGGCCATGTTGTTGGCCACCCTGTTTCCTTCACGATAGGTGTGTCCTATCTCCTTCTCAGAGAACCCAGTTAATAAGCCATCTATATCCTCTTTTATATCCTTGAGTTTCCATCCGCTATCAGTCCTACCAAGAGAAACATCCACAATAACTTTTGAGTCCCCCTCTATCTGTATCTAGTCCATCCCCAAGGAGAGGGAAAATTTGAGTGCCCATAATAGGGCAAGACCCTCAGCCACATTATTAGATTGGGTTCTAATGCCCCTTACATACGTAGCAATAAGGATCCCTTGTTTGTTTATGATGACACCTCCTCCACTGGCTAGGCTAGTGGTTTTTTTTCTACTTCGTCAAAATTGAGTTTAACCCAGTCCTTGGGAGGGGGTCTCCAGATGGTATTTTGTCTAACCAACTTCTTAGAGTTGTCAAAGGTGGTGATATCTGGTATCAAACCCCAGTTCTTAACAATATGCAATTCAATTTGTGTGCGGGGTTCTTTAGCAACATTCAGAGTGCGAATGGAAGTATTCTCTAACACTAGTTTGCTAAAGGAGAAGAAGACATCATTAGCACTTTTAGTTGTTTCCCTGAAAAATATGTTATTTCTCTCTTTCTAAATTCTCCACCCCAAATGTGGGGGAATTTGCCTCCATAATTCCCTGATTTTGGGATATTTAAAGGGAGAGATATAGCTTTGAATGAAGTCCTTGAGATTTTCATTGAAAACCCAGTCCATGGTAAGTTTATCCAAGGTCCTTCCCCAAATCTCTTTAGTGAAATCACAATGGAAGAGAAGGTGATGTATAGACTCTTCCTCTATCTTGTACAAAACACGTCGGTTAACCAGTTGGAAGCCCCTTTTGTTGAGGTTATTAGTAGTAAAGATTTTTGGGTGGCCAACAGACCCCTAGAAGAAATTAATTTTAGGAGTCAGGTGATTGTTCCAGACCTTCTTCTATAAGTTGTTGTCCTAGCCACTGTTAGATAATAGATTGTAGGCAGATTTAACCAAGAAGACTCCCTTCCTATCCTAGGCCCAGAGCATCTCATCCTCCCTAGGAAACAAGGGGATTCTGCACTTGATCAACTCCAATTGTAGAGACAAACACCCTTGTTCTCCTAACTGACTGTCATTCTAGCAATTAGTCATATTTTTCTAATGTCCTTGGCCCTGGGTTTGGTCCGTAATGTAATTACTGACAAACCTCCCAAAATGAGTGACGACTCTAGCTTTAGTGTTGATATTTCCCTAATTAGACATAGGGACCTCATGTAACCAATTGTCTTCCTAGAACTTGATTTTATCCCCCTTGCCCAACCTCCATTTAATGCCTTGAGACAAAATGCTTCTAGTTCTGATCATCTTGTTCCAAATAATGGAGCCTTTTGGGAGGCTCTCCCTCTCAAGTAACCCATTCCTTTCCCCATTGTGAAGGTACTTGGCTGTCATGATTTGCACCCAATCTTTTTGATCCTTAAGAAAACTCCATCCAACCTTAGACAACAAAGCTTTGTTCATCATCTGGATCTTTCTAATACCTAGTCCCCCTTGATACTTAGGAAGACAAACTTTGTCCCACCTAATGCACGATATCCTCTTCTTTTACTCAACCCCCATCCAAAGAAAAATTTTCTAAATTTTCTCAAACTTTTCAGCAATATATCTGGGCATCTTAAAAAGAGTAAGAAAGTAGGTGGGAATACCTTAGAGTGACGCCTTTACTAGTTGACACTTTCCAACTTGGCTCAAGAGTTTACCCTTCCAACCTTCCATCTTTTTTTGGATTCTCTCCAAGACAAATTTCTAGTAAGAGGGGGTCATGTCCTTGATAGTGAGGGGGAGACCTAGGTAAGTTGCAAGGAGGTTGGCCATGTTACAATTCATGATATCTTTGACCTTCTCCTAGTGTTCCTGATCAACATTGAAGAAGGCAGTGCTCTTTTCATAGTTTATGCATTGCCCAAAGGCTTCAGCATAGGAGTTTAGAAGATATTTCCATCTTCTAGCTTCCACTGCTAAGGCCACACCAAACAACATAGTATCATACACATATTGTTGGACAGTTGAAGGCCCCATGGTATATGCAGCTCTGACACCCTTGATATCCTGTCTATCTAGGCGAGATAAAATGTTCCTTCCCAACACCTCAGCCATGATGATAAACAAATAGGGTGATAGGGGATCCCCTACCTAATACCTCTGCTAGCATTGATGAATCCTTGGGGAGAACCATTGACCAACACTGAGTATTTGATAGTGGTGACACATTCACTTATTAGTGTTATCATTTTATCCTAAAATCCAAACTTCCTTAGCAATTTGAAGAGGAAATCCCAAGAAATTCTATCACAAGCTTTAGAAATATCTAGTTTAAGAGCCATACTAGGGATGTTGCTCCTGTCCATTGAGTGAATTATATCATGTGTGGAGATGGAAGTGTCCACAATTTGTCTACCAGGGATATAACCTTTTTGACAATCGAATATGAGGTTGTCTAGAAAAGGTTGTAGTTTGAGGACAAGGGTCTTCGTGATAATCTTATAAATAGTGTTACAAAGGCTAATAGGGTGGAAATCAGTCATAGACTCAGAGAAGTTCTTCTTCAGTATGAGAGATATTAAAGTGGAGTTAATCTTCTTGAGGATCTTACTAGTCTTGAAGAAATCTCTGACAGCTATAGAAACATCAAAACCAACGATCTCCCAGAATTCTTGGAAGAAGGCTGGGGGGAACCCATTTGGTCTAGGGGCTTTGAAAGCCCACATAGAGAAAACAACCGCCCTAAATTCCTTAGTGGTAATTGGATTCAAAAGAGTGCAGTTATCTTCAGTAGAGAGAATTGAGGGAATGTTGTCCAGCAGCTCTTCCTCTATGACATGGTTGGTAGTGCCCCTATGCTCGGAGAGGAAGTTCTTGAAGTAGTTAGAGCTAGTTGCCCTAACTTAGCCTCTGAGTTGACCTCCTTATTGTTTTCATCTAGCAGTTTGGTGATTATGTTCCTTTTTATGTACTTCATGGCTGACTGATGGAAGAAAGTAGTGTTTCTATCCCCTTTAGTCAACCATTGGACTCTAGATTTTTGCTTCCAAAATATCTCTTCTTTGTTCATTATTTCCCTTAGATCCTTGAGAAGGGTGCCTTCCCTATTGAAGTTAGCCTCACTTTTGTCTCCCTTGGCCATGTTATCCTAGATTTCTGATAGACTGTCAAATATGTGTTTCTTCTATGTCATGACATTTCCAAAGTAGAACTTGTTCCAACCTTTAACTTTCTTCTTGACATGAATAAGTTTTTGAGTGAGTCTAAACATGGGGGATCCATGAACAGAGATTCTCCACCAATCAGCAATGCAATCTTCTAAATTTGTATGCATTGTCCATTCACTATACCCACAAATTTCATGTTATTTAAAAGTTGTGTTAACTAGAGGGTATCTAGGGACTGCATGACTAACTGCATGTGATGGATGCATACATATTTACACTTTGTTCTTGGATTTGGTTATGGTTTTACTATATATGTCATTATCTACCAAACTCATTGAAGGGTTAGGCCACTTCTAGTAGGAAGATAAGTGGGGGACAGCGTAGTCTATGGTTGGAGGTAAAACACTTAGCTAATGCTCTCCCTCCATACAACTTGAAAGAAACCATATTGTTTACACTCAAATGAGATGATTATAACTATTGGTCATCTATCTTGAAATTATTTCAAGTTAAAAATTCTACATATCTAATTATCACTCATGGATTGATTTGAAGGATAGTAGTCCTAATCTTAGTTTATATTGCATTGAATTAATATTAAACATGTATAATGCCCTACCATATGAAATAATAAATGAATATCTTTCTCTTATTTATGTAATGAAACTTATGGATTTAAAAATATTTAGCATTTATAGTTTTGTTGTGAATCTTAAAGATTAGATACTCTTATTATATTTTACAAAAAATTAAGCCTAAGTGATGGAAAAAAGTTAGATTCTTTCAAACCAAGTTCTTTTATTTTAAAAGTATTATTCTATGTTTTTAGTGAGTTTATGGAAAACTCATTACAACTTTAAGTAGATATCCTACTTTCCATGCCATAAAGTTAAATATAAGGTCATAAACATATCAAAATATGTACATTTATAGATTCAATATCACCCATTCTTTCATAAATTTATACACCTCTTATTATTCTTTGGACCTTTTTACGCTAAATCACTTATTTTTACTAAAGTATAGACACAAAAGTAATATATTATAAAAATACCTCTTGTATGTACTCACATAAAAAAGATATTAAATATTTGATTTTTTTACCTTAAATGAATTAAAACCAACTACAAGTTGAATTATTTTGTGTGTGTGCATTCATATGAGTTAGTGAGGTGTCAAGTTTGATTGTTTTTCCAAAGGTTTGAGATAATGATTTAAAACAACTAATATCATAATGTGTCAAAATTTTACATGATATTGATCATTTTTAAAGTGTGGAAACTTTGTGAAGTTGAAAAATGATGGAGTTTGAAATAATGAAGTGTGATGGACAAATAAATGCAACTAATGCAAATAAGAAAATGGTCAATGGAAATAAAAAACTCACTTAGTATAGGGTAAGTTTTCAACTTCTTAATTTTAAAATTAAATTTTCAAGTAAAAGAATATCAATTTTGAGTTTGCTAATTCACTTTCTTACAAATAGATTTAGAAGTTGATTTTGAATACAAATTTAATTTATGGAATCTAGTTTTAGAACAAGTTTAAGGTAGAACATATTTTAGAATACAATTTCTTAAACATAGTTTTGAACATTATTATTAGTGTCATATGCATATTTTATCTTAATAAATATGTAAATTTTTGTAATAAATGAAAGAAATGACTAGTCAAAAAATTAATTGTGCCTCCAAATTTTGCACCTTGTGCCTTCATACTAAGTAAAATACTAGAATTCAACTTTAAGTCCTACATAAAACCAATATAAATTAATTTAAAAATAACCTCGACCTACTAAGAATTATCCAATACATATGAAGCTAAAAATATCAAAAATTGTAAAATGTTGAGCAATTATCTGTGAATCTTTAGTGTGGACATAACTACAATTAAATGAATTTGGAGATATAAAAGACATCTATTTAAACCCTCAAAAATAACATTATATACAAAAAAATGTAACATCTTTTATACCTTTTTTTAATAAATATATCTTAAAAATTTAATAGACTCTCATTATCTCACTCTATGATGCACTAAGTATTCATAAATTTTTTAAAATGATTTAAATAAAGATGATTAGAAATAAAATGAAAAATGACCTTATTTTTTAAAGCATTTTAATCAATGCACTATTAATGACAAAAATATGAGTTAGTTCACATTTTAAATTTTAAACATATAAAACACTAGCATCTAAATATTAAAATTAAAATTAAAATTTAATAAGAATTACTACTTTTCAATTAATAAATTAAAAATTATTACATTGATATTTATATATACATTAATTGAATTTCCTAAAAAATTAATAGATTTTCATTATTCTTACTTTAGTCATTCATTAATTATTTTGAAATTTTTTAATATTATTTAAATTTTGTAAAGTAGAGTTATATAATTAAAAATTTAAAAAAATATATATTTTATGTTATTTTTTAAAAATAATTAATTTAATATTTTAATAATATAAAATATAAATTAATTTACATTTTATGTTTTCAAATTTATGAAGAAATATAAATTTATATGTAAATAATAAATTGTTTAAAATTAAAAAAATAAATTTAATATTATAATAATATAATAATATAAAATATAAAATATAAATTAATTTACATTTTATATTTTCAAGTTTATAAAAAAATAGAAATTTATATGTAAATATTAAATTGTTTAAAGTTAAAATTATAATTATTTAAATTTGTGCTAA
This sequence comes from Cunninghamia lanceolata, assembly GCA_027924645.1. NCBI lineage: Eukaryota > Viridiplantae > Streptophyta > Pinopsida > Cupressales > Cupressaceae > Cunninghamia > Cunninghamia lanceolata. The sequence continues at coordinate 1,191,298 of BSBN01001427.1, read as the reverse complement.
ATAAAATTAATAAAAAATATTAACTTCAAACTAACTGATTTTAGTAGAAATTATAATATAAAGAGAATTTAAATACAAATATATATAAACTAATTAAAAGAGAATTAATATAAATATAAGAAATATTTGCGCCTATTTAAAATTCTATCTTATTTAAATGGCTTTCATATTAAATTAAAACAAAATGAAAAAACTAAAACAATGTCTAAAGGTTAAAGATCTCACAATTAAATTAAATTTTAAATCCATCTTCGGAATCATATCTTGTAATCTATATAAAGCCCCCCAAAAAACGGTCTCCACGTGACAAGGAAACACATGGGAAAACTTGACCTAAGCATTACAGCAGGTCAACTTTTTTTTTTTAATGTTTTTCCATAACTGCATTTTCCCTCGTCAAATTTTTGTCTTTCGTAATACTGAAAAAGCATCCATCCGGACTTCATAAAGTTTACGAGAAATGTACTAGATATCTTAAACAGCAAATGAAATAATAACGACCAATGCAGATCATTAAAGCACCTACTTACGGTTATGTGAAATATAGAGTTAAATTCTTCTCAGGTTTTCCACTTTTCAATTGAAGTCTAAATTTATAAGCCAAAAAACTATATTAAAAAAACAATGACAGTAACCAAATAAAGTTGTGGTGCATACGTCAGGATAAATTTAAGCTTTAAAGGAATAAATTACGCCTAGTTGAACGGCGTGGTCAATGAATTGATTAACTTATGCAGGACTATAAGTTCATCCTGATTTGACAGGAGCATTTCCCCGTATCACACATGGGTTAAAATTTGTTGGTGTAAGCCACACCCGGACCGACGATGGACTGGCCCAAGAGGGGCCAGTAGCTCAGTGGTAGAGCACTCCAGCAGCGTATGGAAGGTCCTAGGTTCGAGTCCTAGCTGGTCCATGTCTCAACATGGTATCAGAGCCAGGCTAGGAGCCCCAAGCACACGAGAGGTGTGGCTTAAGGGGGGGTGTTGGTGTAAGCCACACCCGGACCAACGATGGACTGGTCCAAGAGGGGCCAGTAGCTCAGTGGTAGAGCACTCCAGCAGCGTATGGAAGGTCCTAGGTTCGAGTCCTAGCTGGTCCATGTCTCAACATGGTATCAGAGCAGGCCCAGGCTAGGAGCCCCAAGCACACGAGAGGTGTGGCTTAAGGGGGGGTGTTGGTGTAAGCCACACCCGGACCGACGATGGACTAGCCCAAGAGGGGCCAGTAGCTCAGTGGTAGAGCACTCCAGCAGCGTATGGAAGGTCCTAGGTTCGAGTCCTAGCTGGTCCATGTCTCAACATGGTATCAGAGCCAGGCTAGGAGCCCCAAGCACACGAGAGGTGTGCTTAAGGGGGGGTGTTGGTGTAAGCCACACCCGGACCAACGATGGACTGGTCCAAGAGGGGCCAGTAGCTCAATGGTAGAGCACTCCAGCAGCGTATGGAAGGTCCTAGGTTCGAGTCCTAGCTGGTCCATGTCTCAACAAAATTGACCAACATTATCTGAATCTAGAAGAGCTTTACAGAATGGTGGCTTATGCGTAAACTCAGCGCCTTTGATAGCGGATATGGATATAATTCAAAGTGGTTTTCGTTTTAATTTTAATTTTTTTTAATCTCTCTTCTTCTTCATGCTTGGAGGTGACAATCTGTAGAAATTTCAATTTTATGTTGAAATTGGGAACATCAAACAGTTTGATGATATGATATCAATAGCGCAGATCATTTACAGATTCAAGGAATGCGACCCCGATTAATATAAGTATTGCCTATGAAGAAACACATTCAGCTTGAATGTCAAAAACATCTTTCAATTCTGTTTCAAGAATTTCCACAAGTTTGGTATAAAGGTAGTTGAATATGTTGGTTTCTTCTGTCACTTGAGCAGTAACTTAGTAAGAAAAGTATCAGAACGTTTAAGGCCAAAAATACCATAATTTAAGTTGAGTTAGGAGCTGCGAGGGTTTTATCACAACCAAGAAGTATTATTTATAAGTATGGATAATGGTGTAGCACTAGCATAGATTCCTACTTCCCATTCCTGTTCATTACCGCAGGACCACCAACGTGATAGCATGCACGTAAGCCATATTAATGGTAATACTAATAGATGGTCTTAGGCTTATTGAATATGATATTATTTTTATTTTTATATCATTCTTCTCATAGATTAGTATAGATATCTTCAATATATTTATTTAATTTTTGAAAAGTAGAGAAAATAGAATAAGAGAATTGGCTTTTACTAGGGTTTAGGTCTTGGCCTTGTTTGTGTTAGTTTTGCTGCTCCTTATGTCATATTTCTTCTCTATGTAGCATCCTCCATTGTTTTTCTACATTTATTGCAGAATTTTTTTAGGTTTTCTTGGCTATGGGCTCACCCCCCCCTCCCACACTTTTAGCCGACCCAAAACTTCATTAACCCAATAGTCCATGTTGATGTCAATGGTTTGACAATGCATGAGGATGGCTCCATTGTAAAAATGACTTTAAAAATTCATTCCGAAGGTATTTCATGAGGTGTCTTTTGAAACACCTCTAGATGTGGACCTTCCTATCCCAAAATTTGATAATGCATGTAAATGGCTTGAAAATTTTACTTTAATGTGGTACTTTGTTGGGAGGATTCTCCTTGTGTAAGAGTTGGTATAGAATGCTCTATACCATGCAAGATTTGGCTATGGAGGTAGCCACCCAAGATCTAGGATCTTCAATGAAAGCATAAGAGAGACCCAAAATGAAAGAATAATTCTATTCTATCAAGGGATGCAAATACACAATATGTACAACAATATGACATGAATATATATACATAAATAATATTACAATGAGAAGCCCTTAGTTATATAGACAAAGGTGAAACATAATACAGTATAAGATTATGACAAGTGCCTTAATCTTATTACTTTAAACACAAAATGATAACTATCCTTAGTGTACCCTAAGTAAACTTAACTAGACAAGTGTGAATAAGACCTAATGTGGAACCAGTTAGGTAATATACCTTGGACATACCAACAACCCCCCTTAAGTGCAACTTAGGAAAAATATGTAAACAAATGCAAAGATTCAGGGATGTGTCTTGGCTACAAGGCCATGTTAGGTACCTATGTACAAACAAATCTCTCACAAAATTATGAACTATGCTACTAGAATACATAGAGATAAGAAAATTATGTTGATGTAATTGTTGTGAAGATTAGGACAAGCTTAGGTTCTCTTAGGGTGTGGATTCCTTTCCTATAAGGGTTTGCCTAGAACAAAATTATGTTATGGTTTGCATTTTCTTTCATTGTTGATTTAATTTATCTTATGATCTATCACTATTAAATAATTTGGATGCACTAAAGAACATCTATCTTGTTGTTTTGTTTCACCCCATTTTAAACATTGTTTAGTTGATTTGAGGGGATTTATATTGTTCATTATGGGTTATCATATTCCATTCCACCTTTCAATTACTTCTTAGATAACACCTTGCATCTAGATAGAACTATAAGTCCTAGTGAGTTAGAATCCTAAAACACTATAGATGGAAGAATATCTTTCGCTATCACTATGAACTTCTTCCTAAACTAAGTAAAATATATTAGAAGAATAAATGGATTGAATGCCTTGACAACAAATAAAAGGTCTTGCAATTAATTGGTTGTATTATTGATGAGTACACACAAGATGGTATGTCTAGCACATTGAGTGCCCTTGTACTCTTTGGATCAAAATTTTCTAGTCATTCATACTTAAGCATATGATGTGAAGATGTCTTCGGAAGAGTAGGGTAGTCACATGACATGTACTAAGAGTTCACCTCCACCTATTGATTACATTGAGTTTAGTGTTGCTTCATTAAGGGATTCTAATCATTATGTTTAACAAGTTGATATTTGTGTTCATTATTGGAATGTCTACATATCTAACAAACATCACATGTTTGTAGAATATCATATTCAAGATCTTGACACTATCATCAAGGACATTTGTCTCCTCTTTGTTGACAACTCCTATAGAGTTGGATCCCCTACTTTTGATGCTATGAGGGTAACCATCCTTTTCTTTCTTTTTCTCTACATGCTTATATGGTGACACATTTTGTAGTTCCTAAGTCCTATGATTCACATTCATCATTGTTCATGTTGACATCTTCTATAAGGGTCCCTAATTACATTGATACATTTTATCCATAGTTTAGTATTAGTGTCAAGAATTTGAGTAGTTTCTAGAGATATTCATCCTAATTCCTTCCTACACTCCACCACTTGAGTGTGAATTAAATAGGTTTACAACTAGAGCTTCCTTTCTTCCAAAAGGAAGATGCATCATTTGTTGTAGAGGGACCTACTATAGCACTCTTAATGCAACTATCTATATGCACATTCTTTATGTTTTATCTAGAGGTACTCATGGCCCTTACCTTACAAGGATTCTAGGATATTGGTCCATCTTTCTAAGGAGGGAGATTTTTCTATGAGTTTTCTTTCTCTTATTTTGGTGGAACATATTACATACATGGGTACCTAACATGGATAACACATTTACTTAGAGCCATAATCCATACCCACCTAAGCTATGATCATGGGGGTGTTAGAGGATTATTTTATTTCTAGCATTTAGTTATTTACTTTATTTATTATTGTGTACCTAGGATAATCTTACTTAGATAGGTTAGATTTAGTTTGTTAAGCTAATTTAATTACATGTGACTACCTTGACTTGAGGTCATTAAGTGTCACAATTGCCTCATTAATCTTGGATTGATGGTTTTTAAATTATGCCCTGTTGGTGAAAAATCATATTTCACTTTTACATAAGTTAATTAGGGAGATTCTTTTTACAATAATGTTTCATTTCTCATACTAGAGAGATTTATGGTGGGTGACCTAAGCTTTCCTTTCCCACTTTGTCCCTATTTGGCAAGTGGTTATCTTTTAGGAAGGTTAGTTGTCTTTCTTTTTAGTGCTTGAGACATTTATGGCATGTATTATCATCTACCATTTTTCTCTCTCTCCCACATTAGCAAGTGGTTTTTTATTTATGTAACTCTAGTATTGTGAATGTGAAGCACATATTCAAATGCATTTGGCTTGTACATTATCCTCTTGTAGGTCTCTCTTGTAGAATTTTTTCTGCAAATGATCCTAGCTCCTGTGAGTCCTTGTGTGACTCTAACATGGTATCAGAGCTCCAGATTTGTCAGTTTCTTCTCGAATCAGAGAGGGTTTTAGCCATCAACATTTAATCTGTACATCCTGGAGTAAAACAAACCTCACGGTTGCGCTCAGAAGGAGTCAAAACCCTTATTTTCATATAAGGTACTCTATATTTTCCTGAAAAAAATTTTGGGCATTTTTTGGGGTTTTGTTTTTTTATGTGCAGGAAAAATCCATACGACTGCCTCAATTTCTATGCCAGATTTTCTATACAATCACCTTGATTTTCATTCCAAATTTTCTATAGTCACCTCGATTTCTGTGCCAAATTTTTTGAGCTTATTTTAATTTTTGACCTGTCTCGATTTATGTGCCAAAAATTTTTGAATCTGCCTCGATTTCCATGATGCTTGATTTCTACCTACCTCAATTTTTGTGCTGCCTCAATCTTTGAATTTGCCTCGATTTCTGTGTCGTGCTCATGTGCAAGCCTAATAAGGTAGTTTTTTTTTTCTTCCAAAGGCCATAACTTGAGCATACAAACTCAAAAATTGGCAAACAAAAAAGCATTGGAAAGCTAGTCCTGAGCACTATCTAGTAATGCTAGTATTTTTCCTAAATATTTCTGTTTGAAACCTATTTTTTTCTGTTTGAATTCAAGGCATCAGTTTTGGCTTATGAGCTCTATTCTTGCGCCTAGAATCTCCGTTTTTTAAAAATGAACAAGCATTGGAAAGGTATTAGAGAACTCTACACAGCCACCTATGTAATTTTTTTAGATTCAGCCCCAGGTATCTTTTATTCAATTTTTGATTTTATGGCTTCTGTTGGATATCCTAGACATGCTACCTCCTGGAAAGGTTCTGTTTTCTTTGATAGGCCCTTCTATTATTAGCATAAATCTATTTGCATGTTTTGATCTCTATCATTTTGAGGAGGTATCATGGGTTTTGCCACTCATCCTTCCATAATCAATCTAACTAAGGACAATTATGAGTCCTGGCAAAGAGGCATCTTGACACACCTCAGGTGGCTACATCTTTTGCCTCATCTTTATGGGCTCATACCTAAACGAGAGACACATATTAAGAACTCTGTTTGGGGTAACAATCGAGATCATATTGTAGGTTTAATTTGTACCACTGTTGATTATGATATTGCGTGTGATCTTCCCATCCATGAGAGCCCACACACACTTTGGACAAAAATTTGGGAGTTGTATGGAGACCCTCATGTCTCACCATTTCCAAATGATCCTACAACAGATTGCCTCATTCCACTTGATGATGTAGATAATATACCTTATGATGATGATACTTTAGAGGAGCTTAAGTATATGACATTTCATGAATGTTCAGAGATAAAGACCTCTCTTGCTCCCTCTTCTCCTCCTATTGAGATCACATTTTCATCACCTGTTGCTACTTCAGAATTCAGTGTTGCATCATCATTGGCTTCTAGTAATTCTTTGCAGTAGGTCAATATTAGTCTTTTAGATCCACCTCATTGGGATTCTTATCTTGCAGACATATCATCTATGTTTGTGGAGTCTCACATTGCCGATTTGGAGGACATATTTGAGTGTTTATCTCTCCTATTTGATGCTATCTCAGGTGGTTTTGCATCACCACCTTCATCTCCTGTGTTTCCTAATGTAGTTCAGATCATATCCTCTTCTGGTTCTCTTCTCTAATTAGGCAGACAATTTCTATTTTGGAGAAGACATATTTTCCCAGTATGAGGTCACTTGAGTTGCATTTAGAAGCTCACACATTTCGATATGGGTTCCCTATTCATCCAAGATGTGGGAATGGCTTCTACATTCACCAGTGGATATGTTTCTTTCGAAAGGGAGAAACGTTGTTTGTAGGCAGTGGATTGTATTATGTCTTCAAGATCTCTTCATTGGTTCTGGAGTTTCTTCTTGGAGGGGATTCATATTCTCTATTCTCTCTCTCTTATGGGGGGCACTCATGATTGTACTCTTGTGATAGATTCATTCCATGGGGAGTCTTAGTGTCCTTCTTCCATCACATGTTCTTGTACTTTCTTTTTTGTTTTTTCTTTCTTTTGGAGAGGAGTTTTCTCCCACTTGGTTTTTCTCTTTTTCTCCACCTTATGAGAGATTCTTGTTGTTCATGGGTACCAAACATGGCTTTGTTACCAGGACCCATCTTTCTTTCTTTCTTTCTTGTTATCTTGTGTAATCTCCCTAAGTTGCACTTATGGGAGGTGTTACTGGAAAATCATATTTCACTTTTACATAAATTAATTAAGGAGATTCATTTTAGGATAATGTTTCCTTTCTCATACTAAAGAGATTTATGGAGAGTGAGCTAAGCTTTCCTTTCCCACTTTGTCCTTATTTGGCAAGTGGTTATCTTTTAGGAAGGTTAGTTGTCTTTCTTTTTAGTGCTTGAGACATTTATGGCATGTATCATCATCTACCATTTTTGTCTCTCTCCTACTTTAGCAAGTGGTTGCTTATTTATGTAACTCTAGTATTGTGAATGTGAAGCACATATTTGAATGTATTTGGCTTGTGCATTATCCTCTTGCAGCGCTCTCTTGTAGAAGTTTTCCTATAGATGATCCTGGCTCCTGTGAGTCCTTGTGTGACTCTAACATGCCCCTCTTCTTTCATCTAGATCTAGGCTTGTTACTTGGTAAATAATATACAATCTTTACTTTAGTAAAGGTTATTAATTAATTTGATCTTTTAAATACTTGTATTTATAATACAAAGTATTTTTGTCTTATTTGAGTATCCTCATATATGTGTGAGATGACTCATGTTCATATTCCTCTTGGAGGAATATTTAAAGTTTAGCCACCTCCTTATGAGGTTTATGACACTTTGCACACACACATTATGAAATGTGGCATGCATAGACTATGGGAGTTACATGCAACTCCTCTCTCTCACCTCTATTTATTTGAGGTTCTTCTCTTCTTCTTTCACATGAAGGCCTCTCTCTCTCTCTCTCTCTCTCTCTCTCTCTCTCTCTCTCTCTCTCTGCAATGCAATTCTTAGACTTATGCCTCTTTCATAATAATAGGGGTTTTCTTTGTTTTTCCTCCTTACAAATTTTTGGTCTCCTTGTCAAGTCTTAGTGCTTGCTTCTTGTTTGGTTCTTCATTCGATGGTAAATTCCTCCAAACAATGTTCCATGCTCAATTAGTTCTTTCCTTGTCTTCATGGTATCAGAGGAAGTTTTAGTCTGAAACATCCACCATTAAACAAATTGAGTGAAGAAGAATTTTTTTTTGTTGTTTATTATTAAAAATCATAAATCTTTTTGTTTACAAAAAAAATCAATCTTATATCCTATAGTTTCACAAATCTTTTTTTTTTAAATTGCATTTAGATCCTTTAATCTATGTCGTTTTAAAAAATATATATTATGGAACTGTATCTATTTTTTCAATTTTTTTAAAATTTATCTAGGTTTTCTAATCATTTTTTTTTTTTAAATTAAGGCTTTTGCCCTTCCTGCATGTTGCAGATTTATTTTAAAATAAATCTAATTCTAAAAAAAAAAAATTTAAAAAAAAATCTAAATTTAAAAACTTAGAACAAAAACTAAGTTTTAAAATTTTAATTCAAAAATAAAAACAAAAAGGGCTCCTCCCTCTGCGCTGCCGGCCTCCACCAACACCGCTCAGACCGCCCTCCTCCAAACCCTCCAACCCTCTTCCTCGCTCCGTCCCTGCACTCAAAAACAAAAACATAAAAAAAAATTATTGTCGTGCCCCACCTACTTGTGCTAGAGGATAAAAATAAATCTTCTCCCGTGCCATTTCCCCTTTCAAACCTCCTTTTATATTTTTAAGTTACTCTTTTACACCTTTTTTAAAATTAATTGTCTTTAATTTAATTTTTCTTTAAGTTTTTAAATTAATTATACTTATTCCATTTTTTAATAAAGTTTTTTTATTATCTTTTAATTAATTTTTTTAATTAAGTTTATATAATCTCTTTTATTAAGTTTTTTTATATTTCAATTAGTATTATATGTTTTCATTTTAAGTTTTTTTTTTAATTACCCTTTATTTATTTAAATAAGGTAATTTAAAAAAAAAAACTTTCATTTACCTAATTAAGTAATTTAATAAAAAGTTTGTTTGTAACATCAAATTTCGTTTAATTAATTTCTTTTAATAGGGATTAAATTTTTTATTAAGGATGTAATTTTTTTATTTTGGTTTAATTTTTTTAAATTTTTTTATGTTCAAAGTATTTAAGTATTTTTCTATGCATTGGTCTTAGAAGATAAGAAATTCATTTTTTAAGCCCTGTGACAAATAGATTTATTATCAATTGATATTTATTCAAGCATTAGATTTTGGTAGTTTTGATATTAACTTTTTTATGATTTCGTAGTCCTTTTAATGCTTTTAGTGTTTTATCCATGTGGCTTGATTAGCGCCCTTCAAATGCCAATTTTCTAATGTGACACTAAGCATTTTGTATCCCACCTTGTGAGAAATTAACATTTTCTTTCAAAAAATAATTCTAGAGCTTCCTTCTCAACTCTTCTATGTTGTTTGCTAAAGAGAATACAAAATTTCATTGTGCCTAATGACGGGTTGCCTAGTATCATTCCATCTAAATTGGTATGTATAGGATGCACGTATAGTAAGCTGTATAGGGAGCCCTTTCTACAAGGTTAAGCATGGAGGGCACATCACAATTGCACCTCGTAGCTACCTTCTGGGACCCATGGAAAATAATTCCATCCAATAATGTTGGTATGCACTTATTTATTTATTTCTTGATGTTTATTCAAGAAAAACTTAGATCTATTTTCTTAAAATGAAGGATCAAGTTTTTGAAACTTTTATTAAGTTTCACTTTTCTTTGTTGAAGGCAATCTAGTTTTTCAAAAAAATCCTTAGGATTGATATTGGTCAAGCATATGTGCATAATGGCTTTAATGGTTATGTGAAGTCCTTTGGAATTAAACATGACCTAAATTCCCTTTATAATTTACCAAAATTATGTAGTGGAAAGGAAACCTAGAACTATTGTTGATATGAGTTTATGTTTGCCTTATAAATTTTTGGGTTGATACCATGTTTTGTGCTACCTATCTTTTAATAGCACTCCTACTCAAGACTTAAAGGTTATCTTAACTAGATTGGATCAATCTTATGTTAGTTAAACTAACTTTTACTTTCTTTCTTTAATGTCTCAAATTTGGATTCAATTGATCCACGATATTATATTATGCAATATGAAATTATTTCACCTTAATTGTAAATTAAAAATTTTCCTCTAGTTATACTAATTTAGATTTAGGAGATGATCCTAATGATAGGAGATCCACTTGCGGCTATTGTTTCCTTGTTGAATCAGGTACAATATCTTGGAATAACAAGAACCAACATTCCACTTCTCTTATCTCTACAGGAGCTCAATATAAAAGTTGTCCAAATGCATCTAAACAAGCACTATGGTTAAGAAGATTGCTTGAATACTTGGCTTTACCTCAAAAGGTTCCTAGGCTTCTCTTCAAGCCTCTTTGTAAAGATATATTTTTCTCCATCATTGTAAATGTCAAGAATCTCATCCCATTGATGTATATGTTGTAATCATTGTAAAAATTTAGGCTTTCATCCCATTGGTGGATTTGTCATAATCTCCCCAAGTAAAGCTTAAGGGGGTATGTTAGAAGGTTAATCTTTACTTGGTAAAGGATATTTAATCTTTACTTTAGAATTTTTGTCTTATTTGAGTATCCTCACACGTGTGAGGATGACTCGCATTCATATTCCTCTTGGAGAATATTTAAACTTTAGCCACCTCCTTATGAGGTTTATGACACTTTACACACACACATTATGAAATGTGACATGCATAGACTATGGGAGTTACATGCAACTCCTCTATCTCATCTCTATTTTTTTGAGGTGTTTGTCTTCTTCTTTCACATGAAGTAGTTTCTCTCTCTACAATGTAATTCTTAGGCTTATGCCTCTTTCATAATAATGGAGGTTTTTATTTGTTTTCCCCCCTTGCAAATTCTTTGTCTCCTTGTCAAATCTTGGTGCTTTCTTCTTGTTTGGTTCATCATTTGATGGTAAATTACTTCAAACAATGCTCTAGATGCTCAATTAGTTCTTTCCTTGTTCTTTTCATTTTCCTTTTAGCATTATTAGCAAATCCTATAGAATGCAAGGATTATCTATTATGATCAACCCTTCAAAAAGAGAAAATGAATTTATTGGTTAATTTTGGAAAATATTGTGGAAGAATATGAAGATATGTTGTAGTTTTGTTCAACATATCACCCACAAACAAATGGATAAATAGAAGTGGTGAACAACAATTTATGTAATTTGTTGAGATGTTTAGGAGAGAAGATAAGAAATTAGGAGATGGTCCTAGTATAGGATGAGTTTGCTTATAACAATTTGGTAAATAGGAGTACAAGAAGAACACCATTTGAGGTAGTGTATGGAAACAATTTAGATAATATCTTAGAATTAAAATATATTAGTAATGAAGAAAAAATAAGTGCAAAACCAAAAGAATTTGTAGATCGTATAAAGATAGTACATGCAGAGGTAAGAAATTAGTTAGAAAAGATTCAAATCATAAGTATAAGAAGGATGATGAGAAAATGATATACAAGTAATTTATGGTAGGTGATGGCATAATGGTATATTTGAAGAAAGAGAGATTCCTTGCCCAGTACATATAATAAGCTTGAGATGATGTAGTTTGAACCTTGCAGAATTATGAAATTTTTTTATTTAGGAGATACATATGAAGTAGAATTACTAGAAGGTTTGAGAATATCACTAGTCCCTAACATTATAGATTTATTTCAATATCATAAACTAGAGTTAGAAAATGGTAGCATAGAGGCAGAATGGATAAAATAGATATTACAACAATAGATAGAGGAAATTGAGGAGATATTGATCAACAAAGTTTGAAAGAGTACCAAGAATAAATAGTATGAAGAATATTTGGAAAAATGGAAGGGAAGGTCAATTGAAAACTCATAATGGATATCTAAAGATGAGGTGAACCATTTTGGTTCCCAAATAGTCCTCCCAAAGTGAGAGACTTACTTTTCAATTATCCAAGGTGTCTAATGTAGAAGCATCCAAGGTGTAAGATAAATCTTGCATTAACAAAAAATATTCTCATATTATTTGTTGTTTTGCAAGTTTCTAATAATGTTTTAGTCATCATATTCTCATTGCAAAGCATTGTTCTCATTCCAAAGACATATTTAGGTTCAAGATTCATTTCATGCACACTAGAGTCCCAATTTAGTATGACATTAAAAAGTGTTGTAAATCACCATAGTCTACTTGTAGAGGTCCAAATTCATATAAGAGATTCAAGATAGATCATTCTTTAGTAATGTAAGTTGACTTCTCAAAACTAGCCATTGGTCAAAACTTATGACTTGTTCAAATCTTTAAAGAATATATTTTTTTGTACAGAAGTGAGTGGAATCTACACTACACCAAAATAATCCTCATCATTATTTTAAGAGCTAAGTACCCTTACCTTAATACATTTAATTTCTTTAAATAACATCAATTTATACACTTTATTATTCTCAACTTTCAATTTAGATTTTGCCAAATTAATTATATCTATTTAATTAAACTAAATGGAAAGATTATTTTCCTTTTACAATATCCACATTCCACAAGTTGGCTATACTTTGTTTTATTTTACATAAAAATATTACACGAGCAACCAAACTCAAAACGTTAATAGAAGTCCCGTGGAAGTGAATTTATTTAGTTGTGTCATATGCAATTATACCGGGCGTGTTAATATTTTTTTATAAAAAATCACATAAATTAGTTTTCTGAATTACGGGTGTGAACATAAATTCAACAACTATTCTGTTTCTATGTACTGCAATCCTTGTGAGCCGTATCTAAAAAGTCCTTTTTAGTGGGAATCAAGATAATGAAGAATATTGATATATTCCAATTTAGTAAAAGATAACTGAAGAGTCTCAACAAACAAAACTAAAATAACAAAGAACCCTTAATCATAAAGGAACATATTGTCTTGACGGAGACAGATGTCTCATTCAGTGTGTTCGTGCTTGCCAAGTTACAGAATCGAAGGATTCCTAACAGTTCGTCTATAATGCACGTATTTTGGTCTAACAGCGGGAACCTTTTCTGCAGGTGAGAACACCAGAAGTTGCAGTGATAGAGCCCACAATAGAGGAAGGTCTTGCCGCCATACTCGAAGCTTTGGCATAGCTTGATGATGCTCCAGCCCCTGATGCTCTGAAGAATGCCCCGTTTAACATCAGATCTCCACTTGATCTCCAATTCCAGTTCCTCCACGTACCTTCTGATGCATCTTCATGCTTTGTCACCTGCACATTATCCATACCATAACTATTCTACATCCATTGTAAACCAAACAGATAAATAAGAGACATGAGTTGTATAGGCCTTTTACCTCCTTTTTAAATTGATTGTCAGGGGCAAGGAATCTGTTGCCTTGGCTGTTAATGGTGGGATTTGCACTCCCCCCAATGGCGTACATTTCCCAGTGGGTGTAATCATTGTTCACCACATGAAAGTATCCATGTCGGCACCTGCATTACAACATTAATTTTGGAAGCTTCCAATAGAGAACAGACGGATAAACTTCAGCTTTTGAGTAAGTAATGTGAAAAATCTATTGCAGCTACTGATTATTAATTTCCTATCTTATAAGATTATTTGGCTTATAGCAAATATTAAATAATAATACAGCTGCAATTTCACGGAAAAATCACAGAAATAGAAAAATAAATGAACACAATGTTTTGGACAAATTGTCCCTGGAAAAACCCCGAAGGGAAAACCAGTCAGCAGATATGAATTTTATTCAACTACAGGAAATCAAGAGATACAAAATTGCTTGCCTCTTACTGGCAGAGCTCTGGAAATTTCTTTCCTGTAAATTCCCTTCCCTCAATTGTTCCTGCTGAAATTGCTCCGGCAATATTTTCCTTCTCCGGCAATTCCACTGCTCTCCAACGCTATCACTGCGCCCTTTGCTTTCACTGCAAATCAATTTGCTATCACCGCAAATTTATTTATTTGCTATCGCTGCAAATACTTCTCGGATCTGTGTTTTCCAAATGCCTATTGATCCTCTTTTATAATCCCCTCATTGGAAACCAATGGCCATGATTTAATATTAATCAATGGCTAGGATTAATTAGACTCTAAACCCTAATATCTAGAAGTCTCTCGAGAAATCAATTATCTAGGTATGGAGATAATTATTCCAGCTGTGTTTCCAGCCTCGTAATCTCCACCCGAGACTAGAACACCTGTCCAAGCTACACAAAAATTAACACTCCCTCTTAGCGAGGAAGGTGTTCTGCATAACACCCAACTTACCTCTGAAGAAGATGAATTTTGCCTTCCCCAATGCCTTTGTCAAAATGTCTGCTACCTGCTGATCTGTAGGTATATACTGTAGCTGAACAACCCTCCGCTGTACACAATCCCTGATGAAATGATATCTGATGTCTATATGTTTAGACCTATCATGAAACACTGGATTCTCAGATAATCTGATGCAACTCTGATTATCACAGTGTATCACTGTAGTCTCAACCCTCTGACCAAACAAGGCTACTAGCAACTTCCGAAGCCATATAGCCTCACACGTTGCCATGCTAGCTGCTATGTATTCTGCTTCTGCAGAACTCAGAGCCACGGACTTTTGCTTCCTGCTGTACCAAGAGACAACTCCTGATCCCAAACTAAAGCAGCACCCTGAAGTGCTTTTCCTGTCCACCGCACTACCTGCCCAATCTGCATCAGTATAGCCTATCAACTTGATACCATCACCTCGAGCATATCTGATCCCATACTCGATTGTACCACGCAAATACCGCAACACATGCTTTGCCGCTATCCAATGCACTCTCTTCGGCTCAACCATGAACTGACTAAGAGAGTTTACTGCAAAGGATATATCTGGCCTAGTGTTGACCAAATACATGAGAGATCCAATCAACATCCTGTATAAGGTGGGGTCTACATCCTTTTCCTTGGATGTGTCTACCTTCTTCCAATTCGTGATCATAGGTGTAGACATGGCTCTGCAATCTTGCATCTCAAACCTCTTCAAGATTTCAATGCAGTATTTCCCTTGTCCAAGGAAAATCTCTCCATCTGTCTGCCACACTTCCATGCCTAGAAAGTAGTGCATAAGCCCCAAATCCTTCATCTCGAACTCTGCTGCAAGGTCCCTCTTGCACTCCTCTATAAGCCCCAGTGAACCTGTTAAAAACAAGTCGTCCACATATAGAACAAGAATGAGAATTTCACCCCCAACCACCAAGTAGTAGAGGTTAGCATCCGCCTCACTCTTCACAAAGCCTATTCCCTGCAAGTATCTATCAATGCGCTCATACCACGCCCTGGGAGCCTGCTTGAGTCCATACAAAGCTTTCTTCAATCTGCACACGTGGGTTTCGCTGCTGTGTGCTACAAAGCCCTCTGGTTGTTCTATGTATACCTCTTCTAACAATTCACCATTAAGAAATGCCGTCTTGACATCCATTTGATGGATTTGCCATCCCATATGCGCTGCAAGTGAGATTACGGCTCGTATAGAAGTATACCTGGCCACTGGAGCGAATGTCTCCTCATAGTCTATTCCCTCCTTTTGAGAGAACCCCTTGGCCACGAACCTTGCCTTGTATTTTTCGATGCTACCATCTGCACCATGCTTAATCTTATAGATCCAACGTGATCCAACCACTGCCCTATCTGTCGGTCTAGGCACAACCTCCCACACATCATTCTGCATTATTGAGGTATATTCCTCAACCATCGCATCTTGCCACACCTTTTGCTGTGCAGCCTCTTGATAGCTAGAAGGCTCACTATCTACCAACTGACTAACCAATGCCACATAGTCATTATACCTAGCTGGTTGTTTCCGCTGTCTATTACTCGTCCTAGGAGCTCCCACAAACTCCTGAGTATCCTTATGTGTCTGTTGAACCTCACGGTTCCTCCTGTCAACTATAGAGGATGAAATATCAAACTCCATATCTTCTTGATGCATCTCTTGGATTTGCTGTATCTGTTGCTCCATACTCTGCGAACTCTCAGCACCTGAGCCTGTGCTTGTACTAGTAACTGTACTCGTGCTTCGCTGCCCCTGTTCTGGTTGAACAATCCTTGGAGCTTCTGTTGGCTGCTCATTCTGATCATCTGCTGGCAAATCTCTGGA
Organism: Cunninghamia lanceolata; assembly: GCA_027924645.1. Lineage (NCBI taxonomy): Eukaryota > Viridiplantae > Streptophyta > Pinopsida > Cupressales > Cupressaceae > Cunninghamia > Cunninghamia lanceolata. The sequence goes on along the minus strand of BSBN01001427.1, from coordinate 1,174,907 downwards.
CCTCCTATATGCCTTGTCCTCCATGAATTTGACATCACGCCTGACTATAATCCTCTTGGTTCCTGGAATAAATATCCGATATGCCTTTGAGGTCTCGCTGTACCCCACAAAGTACCCTCTCTCTGCAGTCTGATCTAACTTCGAACGTGTAGCCCCTGGAATGTGACAAAATGCCAAACTCCCAAATATCCTGAAGTGACTAACATCTGGCTTCTTCCCTGAGAATGCCTCCTCTGGTGTCATCTTGCCCAATACCTTATGTGGAACCCTGTTCTGTATGTATACTGCTGTACTGCATGCCTCTGCCCATAAGTATCGTGGCATATCTTGGTCATACAACATAGCCCTTGCTGCCTCCGATATAGAACGATTCTTCCTCTCAGCAACCCCATTCTGCTGCGGGTTGTAAGGAACGGTCCACTCTCTCTTGATTCCTTCCCTGGTACAGAACTCCTGGAACTCTTTCCCTTTGTACTCACCTCCATTGTCTGACCGAAGAACCTTTACCTTTCTACCTGTCGAATTCTCCACAAGAGCTTTGAACTCCTGGAAGTGACTGAAGACCTCATCCTTGGTCTTCAAGAAGTATATCCAGGTCTTCCTGGAGAAATCATCAATAAAAGTAACAAAGTACTCATATCCTCTGAGAGACTTCGTTGACATTGGTCCACATATATCTGAATGTATTAGATCAAGAACCCCCTTGGATCTGGTGTCACTCCTTGGAAAAGCTGCTTTCACAAACTTCCCCAATACACATCCCTTACATACATCATCATGCTCTGTGCTCACGTCTGGAACACCTGTCACTGTCTCACGAAGCAAATTAAGTGCTCCATGATGTATATGGCCCATCCTTCTATGCCATAGCTCTCCTTGATCTCTAGGATTACTGCTGCTCACTAGTGCCTTAGGAGTATCAAACTGCAACCTATAAAGTCGGCCGCTCCTAACTCCAATAGCTATGGGTGATTTCCAATCCTTATGCTTGATTAAAACATGCGCCCCTCTAAAGAGTACATTGTAGCCTTTATCCTGAAGGACAGATATGGAAATTAGATTCATGCCCAAGCCTGGCACATACAACACATCATGAATGGAAATAGGCTTGCCATTCTCCCTCTGAAATAGAACAGTCCCTCTCCCAACTGGATTGCACTTGGACTTGTTCCCCATCTGAATTTGGAATCTGATGTCCTCCTCCTTGTAGCTGGAGAAGTACTCCCTAACTCCTGTCATATGAAATGATGCCCCACTGTCTATATACCAAACACCCTGTGAGGTTGAGCTAGTCAGACAAGCTATGAGTGCAAACTCATCCTCCATTCTACTAGAAAGCTCATCTACACTTGCTGAAGCTGCCGTCTGCTTCTTGCCCTTCTTTTCATTTTTCTTCCTTTGTGGGCAATCGCTGACATAGTGGCCGAACTCATGACAGCCATAGCATTTGATCTTAGATAAGTCCTTCTTCTTCTCACTTTTTGAATTTGATCCTTTGCCAGACCCCTTCTTCGCTTTCCCTTTTCCTGCTAGGGCAACGTTTTCCTGTTCCACCTCACTTTTCTGACTATTACTGCTGGTTCCATTGACAAGACTTAGTCTAAGCTCCTCTTGAGTGAAGTCACTCCATAGTCGATCCCAACTCGGTAAGGTGTCTCGTCCATTAATAACTTGAACAAAGACATCCCACTGCTTAGTAAACCCATTCAGGGCTATTCGTACTAGCTCATCATCCTTTGGTTTGTCTCCAACAGCTGCCAATTCATCCTTGACAAGTCTAAGTCTGGTGAGGTAACTTGTGACGTCTTCTCCCTTATTCATCCGGGTATTCCTTAACTTTTCTCTGAGAATCAGCTTTCGGTTAAGGGTAGCATTCTGGTACAGATTCATAATGGCATCCCACATCGTCTTTGCTGTATCTAACTCTGCAATATGCGGAACAATATGATCCTTAACACCGTCAAGAATCAGCCTCCTTGCCTTGGCATCTTCCTTCTTATATGCTACGAGCTGTGTTGCGTCTGTAGGTACAGGTACAACAGTGGTCACATAATCCTTGATACCATTCTCTTCCAGCAATAAAGAAATTCTGGCTTTCCAGACACCAAAATTTGAGGCTCCATCCAATCTGTCCTGATCTCTTAAACCTGCTGAGGCCATCTCAAAAGAAAATAATAATTTGAAGAGGTCAAACTGGGTTTTATAAACCCTAGATTATTTTTCCTTTCTCCCTGTGCCTGTTCTGCACTCAGATCTGCTCTGATACCATGTGAAAAATCTATTGCAGCTACTGATTATTAATTTCCTATCTTATAAGATTATTTGGCTTATAGCAAATATTAAATAATAATACAGCTGCAATTTCACGGAAAAATCACAGAAATAGAAAAATAAATGAACACAATGTTTTGGACAAATTGTCCCTGGAAAAACCCCGAAGGGAAAACCAGTCAGCAGATATGAATTTTATTCAACTACAGGAAATCAAGAGATACAAAATTGCTTGCCTCTTACTGGCAGAGCTCTGGAAATTTCTTTCCTGTAAATTCCCTTCCCTCAATTGTTCCTGCTGAAATTGCTCCGGCAATATTTTCCTTCTCCGGCAATTCCACTGCTCTCCAACGCTATCACTGCGCCCTTTGCTTTCACTGCAAATCAATTTGCTATCACCGCAAATTTATTTATTTGCTATCGCTGCAAATACTTCTCGGATCTGTGTTTTCCAAATGCCTATTGATCCTCTTTTATAATCCCCTCATTGGAAACCAATGGCCATGATTTAATATTAATCAATGGCTAGGATTAATTAGACTCTAAACCCTAATATCTAGAAGTCTCTCGAGAAATCAATTATCTAGGTATGGAGATAATTATTCCAGCTGTGTTTCCAGCCTCGTAATCTCCACCCGAGACTAGAACACCTGTCCAAGCTACACAAAAATTAACAAGTAATACAGAGTTCTAATAAGATTTTATTCATACCTGGGCATACGCTGAACAAGCCCTTCTCCAAAGTGGTTGAATGCAACTGTTACTTGCATTTTAACGTCTTGGGTATAGTCGTCGCTGTGTCCTAGGAGCATCACCTGCAAAACACCACTAAATATTTCATTTGAGCAATAGTTTTTGATTGATAATTTAATAGTTACCAACATTGTTTCATGTTTCTGTCTGATAATGGGATTTTAGTACCCTACTCTAAGGTCCTGTCATTAAATAACAACGGTGAATCCTTTGTAAAGAAAAATGAATATATGACCGAGGAAATAAGCAGTTGAGCACCTTGTCATGGTGAGTGAAAAAGTTGTTTGAAATGGTGATAGCAGTTGACCCTCTGATGGCGTCGATCAGTCCATCTGTACAGCTTGACAATGAACAGTGGTCTACCCAAATTGCACTTCCTCCAAAGATGGAAATCCCATCTCCATCACTCCTGGTTCTATACCCATAATGGGTGGGCGAGCTCCTCACATTTGTATTTCCTGCAGGTTTGCAGTCGTGGATATGAACTCCATGAATGATGATGTTGTTCACATACTGTATTGTAATGCAAGCTCCATTTGCTATATGAACGTTGGCTCCTCTACCGTCAATAGTCTTATAACTGTTCATGATAAGCTCCTCCTTGAGCTGAATAACCATATCTCTTTGGAAAATAATCCAGAGAGGCTCGGTTTGAATAACAGCGTGGCGCAGAGTGCCGGGGCGGGGATTGACGGGATCGTAGTCATTGGGATCTGTAACCACATAAAATCTGCCCTGCTGACCTCCAATGGCGTTTTTGCCAAATCCGATGGCACAGTCAGCCAACCTCTTTCTGTTATTAACCCAGTTGGGATCACAACGCCAACAGTCGTCGATGGGGTTCCCCGTTCCGCACGACAAATAACTCAGCTTTCTTGTTGAACTATTCAAACTCCTGCACAGTAGCTCCTGGAATTCTTAAATAATCTCAACTGCCTACAACATATGGTAGTTATAAAGCAATCTTAATATCTTTTCCGCAGTGTATTTTTTTAACATCGAATCTATCTCTACAACGACAAATATAAGCTATCCAATAGCATGATGATATGGGGAATACAAATTTTGGCTATAAAAGCTGTGTACCAACTACAGTTACAAGGATAATATTTTAGAAAGTACAGTAAAGAAAGCACCGAGCAACAGCATAAGAATAAATAGAAGCATGATTAATAAACTATGCAATTTAGCATTTCACATTATAGTCCGAAATGGGGTAAGACAGTAAATTTGATTTCCGTATACTACATTCTTTAAATGCTCTAAAATGTCTTAGATTCTAAAGCATCTCAAAGGCGACATGCTTACCTTTCGACCATTTGAACTACAAGCTCCGGACTCTTAACATGATATTTAACAGCATTTTCAGCCTTCGTCATATTTACTGAACTTACTGACTTGAAGAAAAAGAAAGCAACTAAAAGAAGCAATGACTGTAAGGCTTGACTGGTGGCCATTTTGGATGAGAGAAAGCCTGAAATGGTTATATGACATGCTATGGCTTTGGGCTCTCTTATATAGAAAATTAGCCTTCGTAAAATCTGTACCAAACGGGGAATCTTGACCCCACCGGTTGACAATATGGTTATATGCACGTTATCACGTTAGGGAATGGACATGAATGGCATCTAGGATTGTACTTTAGCGGTTGACCTTACCTTACTTATACTCAAAAACAATACCCATAAATAATAGTGGGTGATAAAACAATATCAATTCCCGTACAATGAAAATTTAAGAGGTCGATCTCTAACTGTAAACTATTATATTCCGTAATAAAGCGTTCCGTGACATTTCTGAGCATGTTAAGGCCAATGTATTACTGGACTGACAAGAAAAAGACAATTTGAGCAATTACATTTCTCCAAATCACTTGGAAATATATAGATATAGAAAATTTGAAGGATGTGTTGAGTCCTCGAGGCATCTTTATTCGTGTCTACTTTCCATGGTGAGGTTATCTTTCATGATTTTCGCACACATATTCATATAATATCGTAAGTGTTAACAATTTCAACAGAAAGTTAGAAAATGGCGCATGTTGGGGCCTCCTTCCGAAAGACAATCAGTTTTGTCTCCGTAATCGAAGGGATTTGAGTCCACTGATTTATTCACAAGTAACAAGTAATAATAACAATTCTTTCGGCCATTTTCGGTTTCACATTATAAGTGGAGAATAGGTATTGACCGAATCAAATGCTTGTCAAAGTTTGTCGTTTGGTTATTATAATTTCTCACGGGGATTGTCGACAAACTTTAGAATCCTATTGTCGCATCTTCTTCATAAATTTCTCACCAATAGCAGAGAAAATTGAGGGGTCGTTTTGCATTCACATGCTTCCCGTGCTCTTCCTTATTTTTCCTAATAATATTTCTCACGGAGTTTTAAAATCGGATGACAAAAATTGAACTTACAAGAAAACTAACATTATCTGAACTTAATAAATTGTAAATATAGGTTTGCAGTATACACTTTTTTTTAAGGGAGCGTTGTAAATGAAAACATGTAATGCACATTATAAGAAATGTAACATTTTTTTTATTTTTTTTATATGTAATTTTTTTTTAATGAATAAGTGTCTGAACTATTATTTAAAAAATAATATTACATATTTTCAAAAGAAAAAGTAGGTGGAAGAAGTCACATCCCTAAGTCTAAATAGGAATAAAACCTAGACCAAAAGACAATAATAGGCCGCTATACATCAACAGGGTTCAGAGTATCCATGGGAGGCTTCCAACCAGCATTATCATCATCTTTTTTGTCTTCATCTAGAGGTTGAGTGTCATAAATAGATGATATACCAAGAGTTAGGCAAGGGAATTTGTTAGAGTCTAGCCAACCACCAAACCCATAGCTAGGAGCCTAAGGAGAAGCAAAGTGGTAGTGAGTGGGTTGAGATCATTCTCCTTGAGACCGATCCCCAGTTCTTCTCATAGGAGGCTAAGAGGCATAAGAGTGCATCCTATCACCACAAGCAGAGTGACTAAACCCTTGATGATGTTGACAAGGCATAGAATGGCCTCAACTAAAGGCAAGAATTGGAGGGAATCTACCAATAGTGCATAGGGTATTACCCCAATGGTCCAAAAGCACCTAAAGATGTGCCACCTGGATCTGCATAAGCACATTAAAACAAATTATAGCTTTAGTGTAAAGAAAGAAATTATGATCAATTAAGCATTAAAAAAACAAAATTCATGTCCTTCCATATGCTAAAAATAATTTCCACCTTGAAAGCATGCCAAATTTGGGTATATCTAGAGGGCATTTTAGTCTTTGATCCCCTGACAAAACCATATGCCAAGCAAATGGCTCTGGTTGAAAGGGTTTGGAAAAATCATGAATCTAGGTCCAAGCAGCTTGAGCTCTAGGACAAAAAAACTAAAAAAGGTGCTTGATAGTTTCCTAATGACCGCAAAATAGGAATTGATGATCCTTGACCCCGATATCGGTTAATTTGGAGCCAATTAGAAGGCCTTGGTAAAGAATACACTAGGTAAAATGGGCAAGATTCAACTTAATAATGGTTGACCAAATTGTTTGAAACATATGCTACCAAGCTCACTCAAAGGGGATTGCAACAACATCTCTAGTTTAAAATAGGCAGCACAGGTAGGTGCAAAGAAAGCCAAGAATAGCCCTTACAAGGCTTATAATTGAAAATGGTGTGTTAGGATACTATTTCTAATATTTCCACCAGGGATTGAAACAATGAACCTTAATCTTGTGAATTATAGCATAGAGTCAATAACAACCTAGAAGATTTTATGGTCTTATTGGACAAATGAAACTTAACTATTGCTTTAGGCCAAGTAAGAAAATTCCTAGTTTCTTTGAAAAAATATTTCGAAGGTTCTTGATTCCCTTCTTGAAAAACCTCAAAGCATGAACCCATAGAGTCCTAGCTAGAGGACAGTCTTAATAAGAGATACCAAGAGACCACCATATAAATTGTTGATTAATAAATACCTATGTGAAATCCTTTTCCATTCTAAACTAACTATGGCTTAATGGCTTCCCAAGCTCTCCAAAAGCTTTTTATTACAAAAGAACCTTGAATCTAAACAAGCTCCTTCATGATAAGAAGGGTGTGAAGGTCAATCCCCTTTCAATCTTGTCTCCCATAAGGAATGTCTATAGAGATGCACTGGCACACCAAAAATTTCTAGGCCTCATTTCCTTCAATATCTTGGATAATCCATTTGGCACACAAGGCCAAATGTTCTCATTGAGTGAAAACAAACCTAGCCCTCTTGATTCATGTGGAAGCCAACAAAATCCCAAGTTACATGATGGAAACCTCTATATTTTTTGAGGAGGCCCAAACAAAATCCTTAAGAAGATTTAGAAGAGACTTATAAGAAGAAGAATATACATAAGCAGCCACCAAGATCTTTAAACATACCCGGAGTTTCCTTCAGCTAGGGAGAGAGGCTTGGTAATTTAGTAAGATAGGTTCTTTTTAATTTTGGAGATAAAAATCTACCATAAAGAGTATGTGGAGGCTTGAAAGGCAAAGGAATCTAAAAATTTCTTCATGCTCAATAAGTAAAGTTTATAAAACATTATTGAAGAATAAAAAAAGAAAGGGAAAGAAAAACAAATTATTTAATAGTAAAAAAGATGTGTAAAACAAAAGGATGAAAAGAAAGTTACTTTCAAGTTAAAAAGAAGTTAAAGGTTAAAAGAACCTTATTAAAATAAAAATACTCCTATTTAAGTGATTCTTAGGAGAAGAGTGCAAATAAAATAATAATTATATTCCTTATTTTGTAATGGTTGGTGTGATGGCTGGAAGCAACCCTTTGGGTTATTATTTAAACTCATGAAATGAATGTAAATGGAGAAGGAATTATTCAAAAATTACTGAGAGAGAGAAATATACATGAAAGTATACATGAATCAAAGGGCACAAAGGAGTGAGGATTAAGGTCATTGGCTAGGTACTAAGCATTTGGAGAAGGGACACACAGAGTGTGTCCAACTTAGAGTACAACATACACTCGGGAGTGTCCTAGCCAAGGCTGTGTTTTTTAATGCCATGAGGCATGGTTGGTTATGTGTAAGAACAGTTCCTTTGGAGGTGCTCTTTTCTGGGAACAGTCAAGACCTGTGATTATTCCTCTGAGTGTCATATAACAGCATCCTAGTGCTTCACACACATACATAGGTTATTAAAGTTTATTGATCAAATATTTGGATGTACAACTATGTTTTAACATATATTCAATATATGGAAAATAAATTAATTTATTTCTATTTCAATACATTAAATATTATATAAGGACTTTATAGTTGTTAAGAAAATAATAACTTTCCGGTAAATGAATGTTACTTGGGTGAAAAGGAGATGCCATTTGGTATGAAAAAAATAGAAAAAAAAGATTATAAAATTATAAATAAGTAAAGCTACAATAAATGACTATGAGATTAAAAATTCATATGTATTATTAGTATATATATGGTTGTAAAAATATAATATAATAGAAAAAGTAGAAAACTATGGGGTTAAACGAGTGAAAAGTTTAAGGTGAAATGGTGTATAGAATCACTTAAATTAAATCAATAAAGTTTGGTAAAACATATATCCTAGAAGAATAATAAAATTAGGAACTTCACCCTGTTATTATAAATATTGCCATAGGTGTATATAGTTTATATCCATACTTAATATAAATCAAATTTAATATGATTATTAGTAGATGTTTCTATAGTCTTAAGTTAGATTTTAAACAAGTATAGGTTATGTTGTTATTAGAATGGTTACATATATGTTACAATGATAATAATAAAACTAATACTAAAATTAATAATAATGTAAAAAATTATAGTATGTTTAATAGGAATGTGGGTCTAATCGCATGCTTTGTTATGATCACAAATATTTATATTCATCATAGATCATACATTACTAATTAATTTATATGTATATCAATAAGGTTTGAGTTAAATATAAAAACTTTATATTATATAGTTATGCCTCATATAATATTAATTGATTTTACTATAAGTAATATATACTATGATATATAAAATAATATTAAGTTGAGATGAAAAACAAATGTGATTGATATATTAATCTATGAGAACTTAAATAGAGACATCTTAACAATGTTATATTATCTTCAACACATAAGAAAATAAAAGTTATAAAGTTATTTTAATTACTTAAATTACTTTATTTTATTATTGCATTTACTATAATTTACCTAACCTAAAGTAATATTATTATTACTTAAGAGTTGTTTTTTAAAATCATTTAATAATTATTTATTACATATCTTAAATAAATAACTATTTAAAATATATTATAAAATATTATATCATATAGTTATAAATTGAAGCGTATATAGATAAGGGTTAATTACAGTACCACTATAATTATTTTATAGTCATATTAACAATATTTATGTTTTAAGAAGAGAAATTTTATAAGCCCCTTCCAAGGTTCCATAAAAGGAATACCTGGAAGCATCAAAGCAAGCATCATATAAAATGTTAAAGTATTGAAAAATTATTTACTAGTAACTAAAACTAAACCTTAAGAAATATAAAAAAACTACAATATATTATATAAATTTTAAAATTGTAATATATATGATAAATGTGTATTTTAGGATCTTAAATTACCTTGCATTCTCACCTTGTTTTCTCTATTCTTGTAGACATGGGTATAAATGTAATTTATTAAGTCCAATGTTAAATATTTATAACGAACTTGTTCAATATGTAGAGTTATTTGGGCCTCTAAATATTGGTTAGAAAAATATATATTATAGGTAGAAGAAAAAAAATTGACTATTAAATTGGTTGTAATTATTTTTTCTTACTAACTATAAGAACTATATATATTATAAATATTAGTGTGTGAAATATTATGTGAACTATATTATAAATATTAGAACTATATATTATAATTTTAGTGTGTGATTTAAATGACCAAGACAATTATATATTGGTTTTGCTTGGACACATATGAAAAATTTAGATTATATATGATTAAGTTGTTTGAGTGATAGATCAATTATGGTGTTAAGTTATTGTTTTATATTCATATGCTATTAATATGAAAATGAATATAATGTTTTGGATGGATTGATTAGCATATTATATTTGGTATATTCTATTTGCTATTAATATTATTTATATTAATGTATAATTTGAGTATACTATAATTGGTGAAATCTAAGTGTGTGTGTGTGTATCTGGTGAATATAAAAGATAGAAATACATATTAATTAAATGACACTTACCAACTAAAATTATTTGGCCTCACCAACTAACCTACACTTTAAAATTTTACTTAAAGAACATTAGGACTAGGAATTGGCTATTGTTTTTTCTAATTTAGCACAACCTAAAAAACCAACCAATAAAATAATTTGTAATAGATAGGACATTGTGACTTGAAGAAAGTCTATAAAAATGAATCTTGTTAAAGGAAGAGACAATTCTTGGATGGTTGAATAGTGACAATTTTAAAAATTGGAAAAAATGACTTTATAAGAGGTTTTTCACAGTAGTGGTAGACAAAAAAATACTATGGCCAGGAAATATTGTTCAAATGGGACTATTTGAATGGGATTGTTTGAATTATACTATTGTAGATGGTGGTCTTCATATACATCTATTTCAAACTCCTTTACAAGTACCTACTCAGGACCCTTCACTCTTACCCACATGATCTACCTCCATCAGATTGCATGCCAGTGTATATCATAACAAGGTCAAGATTGGGTCTAGTTGTAACTCCATTAATTTTGTTTCTTGAAACTACACAAGTTTTCTCTTTATAACAACTAAGTTGGTGTAGGGATGAGAAAGATGATAGAAGGCTACCTTGTCTCTACCATTGTCAAATTTTAAATCAATAGTGTCTGTTAGCACCTACAAAATTTTGTTCTCATTTTGCCCTTTTTACCCTCAAAAAATCCAAAAGACCTATGAAAATTTCTTAGCAAATGTCACCATTGGATAGAGAATTAAATTCTGAGAAACTTTGCCTTTTAAACCATCTCACAATTCCTTGAAATGAAAAAGTTATTCTTGTTCAAATTTTGATTTGTATGTTTATTGCCTTGGTCAAAAAATAGTTTCTCCCTTCGAATATTTTCCATTTTTCCTTTGGTCAGCAAATCAACCTTTTCCTGAACTTCCTAACTTTTCAAGAGTTTGGCTTTTCGTTGATCCACCGATAAGGCAACGACATAGCAAACGGAGAGTATTGCGGAAAAAAGTAAAGGCAAAAAAGAAGAAGTCTATCGACAATGTTGCTTTGGTTCAAAATTCTTGAAGTTCTCCGATATGTCGTTTGGTCGATGGCCTTTTTGCCAATAGAAGGGAGCAGTGCAGTGTCCAAAAGTTTCTAAGGCAAATAAAGAAGACAAAGGAAAGGCTTTGTTGGCAAAGTTGGAGGTTCGTGAACCTCCAGGTTCACTGACAAGGGGTTTTGCCAACAGCCATTTTGCCGATAGTGAAGAAAAGAGGCAAGGTTCGCAAAAGTGCCTTTTTGCCAATAAGGAAAAATGCAAAGAAAATGACAAGGCAAAATTGGTTCTAAAATTTGAGAATTCACCGATAAGGATGTTAGTTTGGTCTGGGGCAAATTTGTCGATAAGGCAAATTGAGGTGATATTTTAGCTAAGGCATGAGAGGAAAAATGCTTTATCAGGGAATCGACAGAAGGCTGAACTAATGAAATAGTTTGAATTTGTGGCAGTTTGTTGATATGTCATTTTCCTGACATGGTCAAAAGGAAAGTAAATTAGGTTCTACAAATGGCTTTCTTGCTGATAAGGCAGAAAAGTGTTTGGTTAGAGAAAATTAGATTTTGATGACTAAGGAGGTAAGGGTGGTTTGGCAAAATGTATATTCACCGATAAGGAAGATAGTTGGGCATGGGTCAAATTTACCAATAAGGTAAATAAAGGTATTATTTTACTAAGCCATAAAGAGTTCAACAAAAGGCATTTTTGTCGATAAAGAAGAAGTGGTGCTCAAGCCCTTTAGTTCTCAAAGGGGTTAGTTTGTCGATAAAGATAAAAAGGACTAAGGCATAGATTATCAGCAAACCAACTAAAGACTGAACTTTTCAAAAGTTTATTTTTTTTCATATTTTTCCAATAAGGCGATAAGAGAGATCTATAAAGGGGAAAAGTCAAAGGTTCATGATGAGGAATTTTTATCAACAAATGAAAGGAAAATCAGCTAAGCCAGGGAGGTTTGAAAAGTTCAGATTTTCTCATAAAAGGAAATCTTCCAAGGTTTCGAAATGAGCAAGTTTGCCGATAGAAGGAAAATTAGCTAAGGAAAGAAAGGTATCGACAAATCAGAAGAAAGAAGAACTAGAGAACTAGTTTGGGATTTTCATAATTCACCAAGAAGGCAATAAAAGTGGACTTTTCTCTAGGTTCTAAAAATTGTGAAATCACTGACAAAGTGACAAAAGAGATGGTTTGCAAACTTTAGATTTTGCCGATATAAGGTGAATAAGGGGCCAGAGTAAGGTGTTTTGTAAAAAGAGTGGTTTACTGATAAACAAGAATGTTCAGAAAATGAGGGATTCACTGATAGGCAACCAAAGGGTGACATTCTTCTAGAGTTAGAACAATAAAATATTTACCAATAGGGCATAAAGAAGACCAAAAGAGGATAATGGAAAATACAGAAAATGAAGAGGATTGGCTGATAGAATGGGAAAATGCAAACAGCTACAGGCAAAAGTTGTATGTTTCAAAATAGAAAATGGGGATGACACAATGGGAATGTTGTCAATACTTGAAATAGTTAATTTCCTGAATGCATGCCATGATTATAGGAATACACAAACTAATTTGTACCTAAAATTTAATGAACCTATAGAACAGTGTTGTGCAGATGGTTAGCGCAATAAAATTCTTCAATGCACAAAGGATAGATTAGAGAAGTCAATGTTGCAGGTGGCAGGGAAGGATTAAAACCTTCCCTCTTTATTTCTCATAGTACAATTGGAGTACAAACAATCTATTTCTAATTGTTTGCAGAGATGACAGAGCATGGGTTTTACTACCCCAACATGCAAATCTTTTGATAGATTGGGAGTTTGAGTGGAAAATTGCATGTAATAATGTTGGTACTATACACATGGTTCTCAGATGGTTTGGATACATTTTTATAGATCCATTTATATGTCAACCTAATGAAGGGTAGGGCCACTTCTAGTAGGAAGATGTGTTGGGGATCATCAGTCTATGGTTGGAGGAAAAGCACCTAGATGATGCTCTCCCTCCACACAACAAGATAGAATTCCATGAAGCTTGAACTCAGAGAAATAAATGTTTTTGAATATTGTGACATTAAATTTGTAATTATATATAAGAAGTATTAGGATAATTTAATTTGCACTAAAGTACTTGTACAATCATATATGTAATCATTATAATGAATAATTTGGGCAAGAAATATGATATATATAAATTTAGTTTTGATTGTTTTATAATCTAAAATAGTGTTGTATTGTATTTTGATGCTTTATGGATTAAATTGGTGTATTGTTATGATTATTTTTTTTTTAAATGGTACATTTTAAAAAAAAACTAAAATTATTCATTAAAATATAGTTATAGTTTTGTTCTTTAGATCTTTAGTTCATTTCATGTGGGATCATATCCTAGGTTCAAACACTAGGGCCTATGAGCCTACTATGTTTGACCCAAAACTTTTTGAAAATGTAAGTAAATATAGGTAAATCAAAGTGCTTTTCTTTCTTAGAGTCTAGGGATGGGAGGATCCAGAATGTGAAAGAATACTAGAGAAATAGTCAACTAATTCTAAGGAAGTCCACCCAATCACCTCTTAAGGAAGATGAGTTGTGGTAACTTGATAATTAGACCTTAGCTTTGGCCATGGGCCATATTAAGTTGAACAAAGAGATCATATTGTTTGAGGTATTGTTGTGCTTCTATATTTTGTATGCATGAATAGCAGAGCTATAGATTCAACTCTAAGGTTTGGAGTCTTTCTTGCTAAAGTTATTTTCCTTTGAGAATAATATTTCTAGATTCTTTGTTAATATTCAATTAGGTGTAGGAGTAACTGAGTGTTGAAGATCCTAGAATTGTATCAAGGATACTTAGATGAGAAATTTTCTTGTCTAATTCCTAGATGGTTCAGTATAGAACTAAGTGGAATAGGTAGATCATTGATGGGAAGATAGAGAGTTGGACCTTTCAAGTTTCATTGTACGAGTTAAGCTATAAGATGCTCTTAAGATTCTTATCATATTCTAGAATAGGAACTTTTTTTTGAAAGATTATCTTCTTTTATCTTAATTCTTGATGAATGATTGATTCTTGAAGTCATGGTAGTGTTTTTTAATCTTACTCATGGATAGTGTGTTGTTAAAACATTTGTAAAAAGAGTCACATACTCTCTTGAGGGTAAGCCCATGGTGATAATGTTTAAATTCTCAATACCATTTTTTGGAAAGGAAGCAAATGTGGTCATGTTTTTCATCATTGAACCCTACCTTGTAAACCCATGTGTTATTATGTCATACTACAAGAGTAGCTTATCTTCATAGAGCACTTTCTTATGTTTGAAGTTATTATTTCCTCATTTGCATATAAGTTCTTACATTAATTTCATCCTACATTATCCTATTTTGAAGCACACCAATAGAATTGCATAAAGAAATGTAATGACCTATTCGCTTAGATAGTTTAGAAAAGTGGTGCAAGTCTTTGAAATGCATTCTTTCCTAAGGTTCATGAGAAACCCAAAGGGTGTTAAAATGTAGAATGTTCCCATGATAGCATTAGTGAATCCTTCTTTCTATTAGTATTTATATTGTCATGTATAAAAGAATTGTGGATAGGAAGAAGTGGATTAGAGTTCCCTAGTATATTGTGAAGCCTTTTAAAAAATGTGTCAACGTGTTGCAGAGGATATGGATATAATGGTCCTCTCATGCAATCTTTCATTGATTAAAGATTAAGTTTATCATCTCCCAAAAGTACTTTTACTTGAGGCATTTTGTTAAGTGGTTTGCATGTAGCATGCATCCAAATTCATAACTATTATAAAAGAGATCTTTTAGGAAGCAAAGTTTCTTCTCATTTATAGAAAATGAATTAAATCTATTGGATCATAATGCTTGATGTTGTTAGCAAAAATATGCATCATGATAGATTATAAGTATTTTTTGTGAATGGTTAACCATTTGTGAGGTAGGGTGCATGTGATTTTCCTTAAAGAAAAGTAGTGCATGGTCTTAGGTGAGAGGAATGGATCATTTTATGCTAAATGTATAGATGAACCAATAGAGACTTATTTTTTGTATTAAGTCAATGTGTTGGGAAAACAAGTAAGGGATATGAAATAATCTAGTCTCTCATGCTTGAACCTATTTTCTGTCCTTGAGATAAGAGTTATTCCCTAACTTAATTTTGAGACAATTTGGTTAAATAGTTGAATGTCATGTTTATTACCTCATGGTAGAGATAGATAGTGCAACTGCATTAGTGAAAATGATTATCACCGAGGCATTTAGTCAAGCAATTTTAAGCCTTGAATAGGTAACCATTTCAATGAGGTGGGGAATATAAGCTTTGTAATGTGGAATGTTGGGTAGAGCCATTGTCCTAACCAAAATTTTATATTTTTGTGTTGTTATATTGTAATATCATTTGATTGATGGATTTTAATCTAAAGATAAATGTCAGAAATCTCTAGTGGCATAAATGAATGTGTCGAGTCACCTTGGGTAGTAAGTCAAATTTTATTTTACCATCATCTTGGATTATAAAAGATTGATAATGTGTGACAGGTGTGCAGTTGTAAATCTTTTGAGTATGACTGGAGTCTTAAAGGACTTGTTTGATTGGCATTTCTAAAGTATGTTCTCTAACTCACTATGAATTTTGAAAAAACTATAGGTGTAGTGTATCATTTTACTCCCTTGTTAGTGGCTCAATTAGTCACATATATGGATGCTATGAAGCACAAATGGCTTGATCTATGAAGCTATGAATGAAATAAAAAGGTACAATTTGTTTTGTATCCAACATAAAAATGCTATGGAGATAACTAAATGCAAAGCAAAAAAACAAAGATGCAATGATTAATTTGCCTCCTAAGGAAAGATTTGAATATTTTAAAAAATAAAAACTAAAGAAATAACCTAAGAGGCTCACAGGCCTATGAAAAATCTTGAAAAAGATTATGAAGATGAGAAGAGCATTCCTAGCCTTGAGAATAATGAAGAGGTGAGGGGTATTTATGGGTTGGAAATCCATAGCAAAGGTGGTCATGATTGGGGAGTTAATAGAATTGATTGGTGATTGATTTGGCTTTGATTGAGAGTGAACAATTGTTGGAGAGAAGATCATAGAAGAAGAAATGGAGATAAAATATGATTGATTGAGAGATAAGAATAGATTGATTAAAAGACAAGAATAGACTGATTAAGAGTCTATAAATAGTTAGGGGGAGTGGATAGTCAATTGTACATGAGATAGCTTTCCATTAAGAACCAAATGGCGCAGAACTAGACTAAAAATATAAGAAAACATAGATGGGAAAGATGACAAGGTCACCCCTTTTTGGAAGTGGGTCAGCCATTTTACCAGGGTAGGTCACCCTTGGATACCAGACTTAAGTTGTAGAGTCACCTAGGGAGACCATGAATACATGAGGGGTGGCCTAGAAGGGGTGGTTTGGACAGGTAGTTTAAAAGTGGGAGAGTGGTTTTGGAAGGTTAAAAATGATTTTGGGGGGCTGAAACAATGGATAGGACATCCAAGAATTGGGTCACCCCTTTTACTAGGATAGGTCACCCCTAGAGACCACACTTCAACTATAGGTTCACCTAGGAAGACAAGGAAGACATAAGGGGTGACCTAGAAATGACAACTTAGACATACAAATTGAGGGCATAGAGGGATTTACAAGGTCAATTAGATGATTCTAGAAGATTGAATAATGAAAAATCCCTTAGGGAAAATGAATTTCCCCTCTTGTGAAGTGGATTAGTCATGTCATCAGTGCTAGTAAGTGATAGGAATCATTTGTCAAATATGGGTTAGGTGGTTAACAAGAAAGAATGTAGGGTTTAGAAGGTTAGTTGGAGGTCGGGGAGGCATAAACAAAGAAAAAAAAATTGAAAACATGTCACCAAGAGAGAATATGTTGAGAGGTCTATATATTTTATGCTTATATGTACATGACTAGGACTATAGCTCATCATCAGACTACCATGTAGGCATGTACATCTTTTTCATACTTATATAACCTACTTTCACTTAAGGATCATGAGTAGACAACCATAAAAAAAAGACAACGTACACTCTCTAAGGTGATTCGTTAAGCAATAGAAATAAAGAAAATATATTGCCTAATAGACCCAATAATCCTTTTCAAAGAAGGAAAAGCCTATATTTGTAGATTACCAAAATGGGAGGGGTAATTTAGCCATGGATCCAATAGGACAACTTGATGAATAAGATTAAATAGCATGCTAACCTAAAAAAATCTCCTTATTAGATTACTTGCCCCATATTCCTCATAGTGTAGGGAGTTTAATTTTAAAAAGTCACTACAAATGATAGGAATCCTAGCATTCTATGATCCATGGGATTTTACTTCAATTCAAGTATAGTGAAGAGTTCACTACACTTCTATCATAACATTCAATCTAGTTAATAAGAATGGTCAACCCTGTATAAAGTCAAATCAAATAAGAATAACTATCTAATTATTATAGCTATTTTATAGATCTAATTTGTTATTATTTAACTTTGATCATTTAATTGAATCAAGATTAGTGTAGAATAATAGGAAGAAACACTTATATTCCTTATGTTTTCTTTCACTAGGGAAAAACTCCCTATTCTAAACATTTTTATATGTAGTTATTATTATGCACAAGGATAGAATCCATGCAATAAAATAAAAAAAAATCTACATCATAAAATACATATCAAGGTTACACATCCTATAACATGCATTGGATGATGTCAATTATTGTAATGGTGAAAATTGTATGCCCATGCCCTTTTGCCTTTTTTGGGGCCCACATCAATTAGGTTGTCCTTTATGAATTGACTAGTGTGCAAGATGGTGTATTTTACATGGAAGTTTACAAATAATATAATATTCACATATTCTCATAGTCATTTGTCTAGATTTAGATTTGAATTTGCATCTCCATCATTTATCAACTTGGTTAGGTTCATAAGTGAAAAATTCACTCACTGCTTTTCTGTAATTGGAAATTTGAACCCTAAACTTTTAACGTTGAATTTCTTAATTTGGGTCCATGCTTCCCTCCTTCGCTAGTTTTTTTTAAATAGGGGAATCAATACCTTGTGGGACCCATGAAGTGAAATCCTAAAACACACCACTATAACGTCCATCTGCACGAGCTACCCTCCACCCATGTGGGGGTAAATCTAGGGATATTGAACCTACAACCATCATCCATGTTTTTCAATGGATTGAGCATCTAGTCTACCCTTGAGGGCTCCCCTCCTTCAATAATTATTAGTTGGCTAAAGTGCAACATATTTAAAATTGCATGCTAGGTTGGTGTATTTAAGAACTAACCATAATTCATTTAGATCATGAAGGATTATTATTGGAGCATCCATATGAGAATCATAATTGCATTATTCTCTTGCATCATCATCCTAGGCATACTATATGCTTGCTTGATGTCTTTGATAATTATTTGTCACCATTAAGTTAGTCAACCTAGAGGTTTGACTAAACAAATCATGGCCTTTGTAAATAAGTACATTCCCTAAAGGTGTTTACAAGCGTTGTATGTTCCTTATTGTGAAATTATGGTGCATGGGCACCTAGTCAAATGATGTAAATATGGTCTAATGTGAGTTTTTATGTGTTGAGTCATGTTTTTGATGTATTAAGGTCAATTTAGACCATAGGTGATGTTTTTAGTCATGTAGGGGTCAGTTTGGAGTCAAATTGTCATTTGTGGCAAAATGTTGCAAAAGTTACACAAGCAACTTTACAATTTTTGGGTGTACATGGAAGGTGAACAATCATATGGTTAAAAAGTTTTTATGGACCATTGGGTTTTGAGGAGAAATGTTTAAATATGACTTTCCTTGGTCATGGCAAGCTATTGAAGAAAATTTGGAGATCAAAAATAATAATAAAACTCTGTCTTCTGTGTGATTTTCTATGTTTTATGTTGTTGTAATGAGTTGTACGGCCCTGTACAGCTTGAAAACATACATTTTTTATTGGGATTGATAAAGGAGTGAATCAGATTTCAAATGGTTTTGGTTTGAGTCATTTTCATCAATTTTTGAGTGAATTAGAGCCTTTTTAGTGAAAACTATTAAGAAACCCTAGGTTTTGAGGGTTTGGTTGAAAAATGCATTTTTAAGCCATTCCAACAGTGAAAACCTCTAAAAATTAGTATAATGGGAGTAGGTAGGATGTTTTTCATGTTTCTTAAGTTTGTAGGAGTAGGGGGAGGAAGATTGGTGACAAATTGTTGATGCCCTAGAGGCTGAAAATCTCTGGGCATAGAAGTTGCCTAAGAGGTAGGGTTTAAAGGAAAGCTCTTGGAAAGTGGTTTGAAAGGGTTGGAATAGTTGAGGCAAGCTATATTTGACATGTTTAAGGTATTGGTTTGAAGAAGGAAGGTTGAGAGTGTGAAAAAACAATAGGTGCCTATTTGCACAAGCCTAATTAGGCCTTTTTCAAGCGTAGCAGCAGCATTTAGACCTTTGTGTTCCAAAGTAACCCCACCTACAATTGAGATATATTGTGTAAGGCGATAAAGGGTATCTAAAACTATGATTAGTTTCTAGGAATGAAGTCTAGTGTAGAAATTAGGTTAGAAAAACCCCTTTTGTTGTCCTAATTAGGCCTAATTGGAGGGTAACAGTGAATTTTAGAGGGTTTTGTTCCAAAACAACCCTATCCAAAAAGTTGATATGTTACAAAGAGGGAAAAAGGGTATCTAAAATGATGATCAGTTTTGGGGTATTGGGTTTGCATTGGAAAGTATGCTAGAAAACTTAGTTTTGGAGTACTACTAGGAGAACAGGACAGTTTGTGAGAAAACCCACCAAGTTAGGGTTCCAAAGTTGAAAAGTTTCATAAATTGAGTTGTATTGTCAACCTCCACCATACTCTACATCAAATTGGTATCAAAGCATAGGTAGGTTTGTAAGGGAGAGAAGGTGTGAAGAAAAGTGATCAAGATGCCTCCAAAAGGTAGCCATGTGGCTAGAGAAATGCAAGAGATGAAAGAGAAGACTGAAAGGCAGATTAGAAGGTTGAAGGAACTGCAAGATAGGTTGGTAGCAAGGATAGAGGCTATGGAAACCGGTCAGAGAAGGGGTGTGGTCATAAGTGATGGGAATGACAGTGAAGAGGAAGGGGAAAAGGAGAATTCCCCCTGAAGAAGAAGAAGAGGAATTGGATCATGATAAGTAGAAGTTTGCCAAGCTACAGAGAGCAGTCAAGGAAGACAAACACAAGGTGAAGATTGATTACCTAGGTATGGAGGTAACTTGGATGATGAAGAGCTATTATATTGGATTGTAGCACTTGATAACTACTTTAAATGTGAAGATGTTCTAGAGGAGCAAAGAGTGAAGATAGCAAAGACAAAATTGAAGGGCCATGCACTATTGTGGTGGGATTATGAGGAATCTGAAAGGAGGAAGAAAGGTAAGTCAAATATTGTTTCTTGGGATAGAATGGTGGCTAAGCTTAAGGGTAAGTTTCTTCCAAATGATTATGTAGTTCAATTGCACAAGAAACTTCAAGGTTTGAAGCAAAAAAATATGGATGTCAAAACTTATACTAATGAGTTTTATAATTTGAGTATAAGAGCATGACATATGGAGGATGATGTGGACAAGGTGGCTAAATACCTTAGTGGATTGAGATTTAATATTCAAGATGAGTTAACTATGGCAAATCCAAGAATGGTTGAGGAATGTTATCAAATGGCCATAAGGGTTGAAGAAAAGATCAAGAGAAGGTAAGACAAGTCAAATAGGGGCAGAGGTAGAAATATCAAAGGTAGAGGATCATTTTCCAACTCAAGGTAGTCATATGAGGGTCAAGAAGATGCAAGCAAGGTGTAAGAACAAGTTGTTGATCAAAGAGGTGGATTTAGAGGTGGTAGATTAGGCTTTAGAGGTAGATTTGGAGGTCAAGGAAGAGTTTCATAAGGATTCACAGGAAGGTGCTATCAATGCAATCAATTTGGCCATCAAGCATGGAAGTGTCTGGATAAGCAACCTTCTACTTCACATGGTGGTGAAAGGAGAACAAAATTAGTGCAAGAGGAAGATAATGAGAGTGTCAACTCTCCATCTCAGCCTATTGTTTTAGAAATTGGAGAAACTCTAATGATGAGGAGAACATTGCTCAAAGTTTTTGTGGTGAAAGAGCCTCCACAAAGAAAATCTTTGTTTAGAACCACCTACAATTCTCAAGGTAAGGTGTGTAAAGTTGTTATTGATTCTGGTTCCACAAATAATTTGGTTTCTTTAGAGATGGTTGAAAAGTTGAAAATGAAAAGGATCCCACACCCCACTCCTTATAAAGTTTCTTGGTTGAATGAGGGTCAATATGTTTTAGTAAATGACCAAATTTGGGTGGAGTTCAACATAGGAGGGTATAAGGAAAGAATTCTATGTGATGTGTTACCTATGGATGTATGTCATTTGTTTCTAGGGAGGCCTTGGCATTTTGATAGGTATGCTATGTATGACGGGAGAAGAAATACCTATGAGATAAGCAAAGATGGAGTATCCTATACTTTGATACCATTAAAAGAGGATGATAAAGGGCAGACCATAAAACCTACTGTGATGATAGTTGGTAGGAAGGAATTCATAAAGGTAGAGGAAGAAAAGAACATGGAGGTTGCAGCCACTTCTAAACTTGAAGATATTAAGACAGTAGATTTGAAGAAAGATTTGACTTTGGAGGGAAATGATATTGAGTTGGTGTCAAGATTTTCTTTGTTGAAGATCAAGGATGAATTGATTCTTGGGATGCAAGATTGGCTTAAAAGGTATGTTGATATGAAGATAGAAGAAGTGTTCTATACATTGTTTGCACAAGGGGATGTTAGTCATTCTACTTCTTTCACAATAAAGGTTAGTAGACCTGATAAAACAATAGTTATAGGGTCACCACAGTAGATGGAAGAGATGAAAGGTAAGAGTGAAGTGGTTAAGAACAAGTTGCAAAGAGATGTGGACAAATTTCAGCACACAATGGGAGTGAAGAAGAAGGTAGTGCCTTACAAGGCACAAGGAGGTGTGGTAGAAGATAAAGATGCAGATTTACCAGCATTCTTAGGTGAATCACAGACCAAAGATTATCCATCAAGTGAAGAATGACACCCTCAAAGGAAGAACCGGTCAAAGGAAAGAGACAATGCATGTTTTCAGTATTTGACTCATTGGAAGGGATTGCCAAATGTAGATGCCACTTGCAGGTCAGAAGATGACATGAAGAAACTTGAGTCCATTATTGCATCACTGTCCTCAAGGGGACTTGAGTCAAATTTTGCCCGGGCCGGTGTATGGTGCAAGGGCACCTAGTCAAGTGATGTAAATATGGTCTAATGTGAATTTTTATGTGTTGAGTCATGTTTTCGATGTAATAAGGTCTATTTATACCATAGGTGATGTTTTTAGTCATGTAGGGGTCAGTTTGGAGTCAAATTGTCATTTGTGGCAAAATGTTGCAAAAGTTACACAAGCAACTTTACAATTTTTGGGTGTACATGGAAGGTGAACAATCATATGATTAAAAAGTGGTTATGGACCCTTAGGTTCTAAGGAGAAATGTTTAAATATGACTTTCTTTGGTCATGGCAAGTTGCTTAAGAAAATTTGGAGATAAAAAATAATAATAAAACTCTGTCTTCTGTGTGATTTTCTATGTTTTCTGTTGTTGTAATGAGTTGTACGGCCCTGTGCAGCCTGCAAACGTACAATTTTTTATTAGGATTGATAAAGGAGTGAATGATATTTCAAATGGTTTTGGTTTGAGTCATTTTCATCAAGTTTTGAGTGAATTAGAGTCTTTTTAGTGAAAATTGTTCAGAAACCCTAGGTTTTGAGGGGTTGGTTGAAAAAATGCATTTTTAAGCCATTCCAATGGTGGAAACCTCTAAAAGTCGGTGTAATGGGAGTAGGTAGGATGTTTTTCATGTTTCTTAAGTTTTAAAGAGCAAGGGGAGGAAGATTGGTGACAAATTGTTGATGCCCTACACTAAAAATCTCTTGTTTTGGGCATAGAAGTTGCCTAAGAGGTAGGGTTTGAAGGAAAGCTCTTGGAAAGTGATTTGAAAGGGTTGGAATAGTTGAGAAAATCTATATTTGACATGTTTAAGTTGTTGGTTTGAAGAAGGAAGGTTGAGAGTGTGTAAAACCAATAGGTGCCTATTTGCATAAGCCTAATTAGGCCTTTTTCAAGCGTAGCAACAGAATTTAGACCTTTGTGTTCTAAAGTAACCCCACCTGCAATTGAGATATGTTGTGTAAGGGGATAAAGGGTACCTAAAAATGTGATTAGTTTCTAGGATTGAGTCTGGTGTAGAAATTAGGTCAGAAATCCCCCTTTTGTTGTCCTAATTAGGCCTAATTGGAGGGTAACAGTGAATTTTAGAGGGGTTTGTTCCAAAACAAACCTATCCAAAAAGTTGATATGTTACAAAGAGGCAAAAAGGGTATCTGAAATGATGATCATTTTTGGGTTATTGGGTTTTCACTGGAAATTATGCTAGAAAACTCACTTTTGGAGTACTACTAGGAGAACAGGACAGTTTGTGAGAAAGCCCACCAAGTTAAGGTTCCAAAGTTGAAAAGTTTGATAAATTGAGTTGTATTGTCAACCTTCACCCTGCTCTACATCAAATTACAACATCAAAAGTTCAATACAAACTATTTTTTCATCATTTTTTGATTAGTTCATTCATGTGGGTATAGGTATAGGTCCACATGTAGGTTTCATTTCCATATTCATAGATTCGATATGATTCATTTTATACTCACAAATAAGATCTATCTAAATTGTAAGAATAACCCAATTTAAATTCCATCATTCTATTTCTAATATATTTAAAAAGTGATTATAAATTAAATTTTAAAAATTATATACAAAACAATAGATGCCTATTTATTTACCACCAAAATTAACTAAATGATATTATTTTTTAATCTCTAATTTCTTTATTTGTATTATATAAAATATCACAGTTCTCAGTTAAATGAAATAAATCACATTAGTTGTTATATTCATTAAATCAAAACTTAATAAAGAAATTTATTCTATTTATTAGTACCTACCTTCAGTAGTACTATTGCAATGAGTTTTTTATCTAGTGATTAATCTATATAGAGTAAATCAGGAGATAGAGGCACAATGTTCTACTTTGCTAAAACTCACACTTCACCTACTGTGCCCAACGATAAGGGTTCTTGTACTCACCGCAATGTGCTTGCAGACGATGGTGGTTCTAGTTCTGATGGTTTGGCGCCATCCTCTCCAACTAAGCTTGTGAAGGGCTTGCTTTCATTGGGTCGTGGTTTCTCTATTCCACGTGGGTCATTGAGGGATGCAAATTTTCTGACTAAGGTAGATTTGGTTAGGAGTGCGGGTGTGGGTGCTGCTGCTGGTGGAATGATATCTCACCACAACGGTTGGTTGATGCCCCTATGGACTTCAAAGTGACTTTGCACCAGGATACTCATGTGGGGCACAAGCCTTTTCTTTCACCCAATTTACCTTAGTTCGCCTCTCCTTCTGGCCCCTCTTCAAGCCATACTTTACTGGTAATCTAAATCCCCCTTTCTCTGTCCTTCATTCAGCTGTGATATCAGAGATTAATGTCGGCAGTTGCATTAGTGACAGAGAGGATTTCCTACAAGACAATGCCCTTATTTGCTTATTTATGAGAACTTGGCCAAATCTGTGAGATCTACACATCTAGATAAGTGATAATTGGAGAGAACATATGGCGGATGAAATTAACATTTACCCTTGTACTAGGGTTTTTTTATCTTGGAATTTGAGTCTAAGGAAGATAAGGATTTGGTGCTTAATGCTAGACCTTATTTTTTCATGGGGATTTTTTATGCATGAAGCCATGGTTCCCTTCCTTCAACCCTTGAATGGAGACATTTTCCTCTACATTTCTATGGGTGCGTCTTCCTTATCTCCCCTTACAATTTTGGGAAATTGAGTGCCTGAAAGCTATTGGCAAGAATTTGGGTAAAAGACAAAGCATATCAGAAGAAACTATCATTTATGAATCCTCCACTTGTTCAAGACTTTGTGTCAAAATGGATCTTTCAAAAGGTCTTCCATTAGAGATTTCTTTAAGGGCTAGTAAAAGATTATGGAGGCAGTGAGTCAATTATGAGAAGATTTCTTTTAGATGCAAGATATGTTTTTCAACAGAACACTCTACCTCCCAATGTAGCATGAAGCATGCTCATGTGCGAGCAAAGCCTACCTGGTGGAAAGGGGTTGAATCCCACCACTATCTTGTTCCTCCCATTGAGAAACTAGATTCAGATGCCCCAAATGCACTTCATGATGACACTCTTCTGCCATGCATGCCCTCAGCACATGGCCTACATGCTCCAGCACCTGTGCCCATGAAAGAAGCTAATTCTATTACAGGTATCAAAAAGACCTCTAATATTTTAGGGGAGAATTTAGACATGCAGTCAAGTATTCTGGCTCCATCTACAGTTTCAACTGAGATACTTATAGTCATTGGATATGCAGATACTTTGAATAAGAAAGAAAGTTCTAAAATGGAGTCCCCATCTAGAATTGAGACAGAATGGATAGAAGTAAAGAGAAAGAAAACCCCTACTTTAAAAGCAAAGCATCATATGCCCTTAAGATCATCAAAGAAAAGGGAAGATTGAAGAATATGCAATTCTGATGCACACATATTTGGGTCATGCGAGTACTGTTATTTTGTTTTCAATTTATATGGGAGTGGACCCCTGGTCCACAACTTACCTTAAAAAAAGTCTATTTAGAGTAAACCAATCAAAATAGAGTATTATTTTCCATGTTGAACAAATTTTAATTTTTCTTAAGTCTACATGAGAAAATTTTAACAAAAACTATTTGGAAAATCATTTATATGTGTTGTGATTGGCTCAAAAATTAAGCTCTTAAGGATAGATTTTGTGGAAATATGGAATGGAATGGAATGAAGCATACTAACATATTAACTTATTTAATTAAATTCTAAGTGAATAAAATATTTTTGAAATTTGATTATTAAACAAATATTTTTTTTAATGTTAAACAAATAATATTTTTTCTGTAGATCTATGCAAATATTATAACAAAAATTGTAATATTTATATTAATATAATATTCATATTAATGTGATTATTTAATTTTGATTCATTGTATATATATTATTTATCAATTTGATATTTTAAATATTAATGAAATAATATAATTAATTATATATTATTAATAGAATGTATATTAAATTATTGATTATACAAATTAGTATAATTATCATTATAAAGTATTTATATTTATGTTATATTATAGTAAAATAAAATATTAATATATTATATTGTTTAATATTCATATTAATATTTATTTTTTATTCATTATGTATATTAATTATAAAATCCTTATTTTAAATAGCAATAGAATAATAAAATTAATAATATATTAGTGATTTTATAATTTTTATACAAAGTTACACTAAATATAGTTATTGTTTTTAGAAAAAAATATATTAATAAGCAATTTTTTAAATTTATTCATATACAATTTTATCATACATATTAGATAATATAGAAGTCTTTAACTTTAAGGGTTTTTAAAAATATGTCAAAATAATAAATATTTAAAAATAATATAATTTTGACACCCAAAGGTTGCACGACCTAGTTTCACCAAAATCCTATGTGTACTTCCTATTTGGGTTCCTCTCTCTACATTGGAATCATTCTAAGATCTTTGAGTATTCTGATAAATTGCATGATTTTCAGGTCTTTATTGGTCATGGCTTAGGTTTCATGGTGGAGTCTATATTAACATTTTTCGTTCTACTTTGTAACCCTTATTGCGTGTTCTATTTCCCTTTTTTTAATTTTTCAAAAGTTAGCAGTGACCTTTTCCCTGCCCTTCCATTACCTTCGTCACCCGGGTGCTTTGACGTAAGGGTACTGACAAAGGTAGTACTAGATTTGATCCTGAATTAATGTCTGCATTAAAGTCGCAATGGAAAACAAAGTCGAGGCAGATGATAGAACTCATTCAAAACAAGAAAAAACATAAGAGAAGCGCTAAGTGTGGATAATGCTAAAGTTCAACCAGAAAATGCGAGCTTCAAGATCCAATCTACACTCGGAATCAATAGTGGAGTCACCGTGGAGAGGTGTGCAAGAGGTGAGGCTAGAGAGCAACCTCAAGGTGAGTTCCTTGCCTAGCCAAAGAAAGTCTCCTTGTGCCCAAATGATGATATACTTAAAGCTATAAAGAATGAAAAATCTAGATTAAAGAACATAACTATGTTTTTTACGTGCATCAATATTGAGAAAATGTTGTCAAGGAGATTTTTTGGTAATTGGTTGATATCTGTTTGGGGGAAAAAATGGGTATTCAGTTCTCCTTATGTAGAATGGTTTAATCTGACATTTTTGTTATATTTTTCAAGAATTGTAGCATGCAAAAGAGAGTAGTTGATAAAGATTATGGGAACATTGGTCCAACACTTTTTAAAGCATTCCCATGGGCACCAGACAGCACACACAAGGAGATACAATTTTGTTCAGTACCTAAATAGGTGATAATTAAAAACCTACATGTTCAGTTTTGGTGTTTTTTACTACAGATTATCAAACCCTTTGGGAAAATTATTAAAATAGATGAAACAAGATCCACCTTACCACATATTGATGCAAGGCTACTTGTAGCCTTCAATATTAGATTTCAAATACTGGAAATAATAGAGTTAAACTGGGAGAATAAATGTGTGCAATGTGAATTTGTAGGGCTTGGGGGGCTCAATTCTTGTTTTCTATGTAAGATAGATGGGCATCAAAGGAAGGATTGCCTAGTTATTAACAGAAATTACAAAAAAGACAATCTGGCCTTTGATACTAAAGAAAAGAACCCTAATAACCTCCCAGTTAATTTGGCATCGAAGTCTTTAGGCCTAGATTTTGGGGTCCTTCCTAAGGAAAATAATAGGTCTCACATTGTGCAAGAGCTTAGCCCCAAAATGGTGGAAGAGAATTTAAGTGAAAAGGATGAGGAAACCAGGATGGATAGCAATGGAGGGCTACCTTCTGTGGTTTTTGGTAGTGAGCGCCAAGATGATGGTAACTCTGGCAGCACCCAGGATGGTAGCTTAAGCCTTTTCTCTGTTGAAGAACTTGATGAAAAGGACTTGATGGATGAAGATCCATCCCTTGTACCCCAAATTGAGGAAACTCAACTGCATATAGACTTTAATAACAAAGAAAAGGAAAAAGAGATTGAATTACCTTTGAAAGGCCAGGATAGGGCCTCAGGTTCTCATAAACAAGACACCATTTCTGATGATGGATTTATCATCGTAAGGAAGAAAAAATGCACAATAGTTGGCTTTAGACAAAATAAGGGAGATGGCAGACCAAAGGATTAAGTTAGACATATTGAAGGAAGAATTCCTCAAGAAAAAGGCTGCAGATCCCCTAGGGTTGGCAATTGACTTCTACAAGTAGGGTGGCATGAATGCTAAGCCTGTATCAGTTCAAGTAAAAGTAAGACATTGTCTAAGGTTGAAGGGGGGAAAGTAACCTTTGACATTGATTCCTCAGAGGAGGAAAGTAAGAAAAGAAAGAACATGAGAAGGTCAAACAACTCTGTTAAACCTAGCAAAAAGGGTAAGGATGATATGTATTAACCACGGGATAGATTGAACAAGGGGAAGAAAACCCTAATTCTCATTCACTAATTAAGAGATGAAAAACTTACATTGCTATAGCTGGAATGTCAGAGGGTTAGAGTCCTCTGATAGGAAATATGTAGTGAGGGATTTCTACAATAAGAATAAAGACATGGATATCTTGTTTATCCAGGAAGTCAAAGCAGTAGGCTTCATGATTGAAAACATATTGCAGTTTGTCTAGAGAGATGCAATGTCCTTCACCATATATCATGAAAGGGGTAGAGGAAGCAATGTTATTTTTCTTAATAGGAAATAGGAAAAGCTTCTTAAAGACTCAGGATAGTCCCCATGCAACAGGTGTATCTGGATCACTTTAGATATTGGAGGGATGACTATTAGTCTTTGTTCAATCTATGCCCCTAATGAATATTACAAAAGAGCATAAATATGGAAGTGTATGACTTCTGAGTTATCAAAGGTGCCCTGGATGCTTGGGGGTGACTTCAACATGATTGAACAAGAAGAAGATAAATAGGGAGGAATTCCCATGGGGTGGAAAGGAAAAAAGAAATTTTTTTGGAAAAGGTTTAAAAAATCTTTGAATCTTATAGACCCTTTAGCTTGGTGATAAGAAGAATAATAGTGGAATCTGGTTCTCATGGTCTAATTGTGAAAAATTCAACAGAAGAATATATAGCAGACTGGGTAGGTTTTATATAGATAAGGATGCTTTTATGATCCAGTGTAGAAAAGATGTGAATAAGGTGCAAGTTATCCCTAATCCTCTATCAAATCATCACCCTATCAAAACTGTGATACAAATCAAGAAGCAAGAAGAAAGGGCCAAAAAATAGAAAAATACCTCTTACAAGCTAAACTGTGAGCTCTTAAAAGATCAGGATTGCCTAAATGGTATTAAAACCTTAAGAAACATTTGCAAATCTCAGCTTAAGAAAAAAGATGCCTCTCTTTACTGGAATAAATTGGTAGACTCTTGTAAGGTTGTCTTTCAAATTGTAGGAAAGAAGTATGCCCTAGACAGGAAAAAGAAGAACTGTTCCTACAAGAAGAGTTTCTTAGAATGGAGGAAAAAGTCCAAGCCAATCCAAATAAGGAAAATCTTGTGGAAAGACTAGGGGAAGTCAAGCACAGACTAAGGAAGGTTCATATTAGGAAAGCTCAGAGTGCAAAGATTAGGGCAAAACTGAATTGGTTGGAGGATGGGGATAAAGGCTCAAAGTATTTCTTCTATCTCCTTAAATATAAAAACATTAAAGAGAATATAGGAGTTGTAGTTGAAAATGGAGTCACCCTAAATAAACAAGAGGATAGACTAGTTGCCTTTAAAAACTTTTATGAAAACATATTCAAAGCAAAAGACTCCAAAGATGGGTGCAAAGAGGCCCAAGATCTATGTGGAAGAATCTGTAAGGAAAGGGTGAATGAAGAGATGAAAAGGCATCTTGACAAAGAAATATCAAAAGAAGAAATTGAAGCAGCAATTAATTCCATGAAGAATGGGAAATCCCCTGGTGATGATGGCCTCCCGATGGAGTTCTATAAAGCAAATATGGAATGGGTAGTGGATGACCTACTTGAGGTGTACAAAGAATCAATAGACAAAGGATCTTTGGGAGGAGAAATAAATAAAGGTATTATCAAACTCCTACCCAAGGAGGGAGATAAGACACTAATTAAAAACTGGAGGCCCATAACATTACTGAATGTTTCTTACAAAATTTTTTCTAAGGTGCTGGCCCTAAGAGTTAGAGATATTCTTCTAGAGATAATAAGCTCCACCCAAATAGGATTTATTAAGAGTAGATACATTCTTGAGAATTTGATCACAAGTTGGGAAGCCCTTCAATGGGTAAAGGATTCTAATCAAAATGCAGGAATTCTTCTTTTGGATTTTGAAAAGGCTTATGATCGGGTTGAGTGGTCATTTATTTTTAAAATTTGCAAGGCAATAGGCTTTCCTGATAAATTTTTCAAAATGGTCATGATGTTGTTTAAGGATGCCTCGTCCCAGGTTGAGGTGAATGGGGAAGTGTCTTCTCCTTTTGAAATGGGGAGGTCTATCTGTCAGGGTCACCCCCTTGCCCCTTCATTATTTTTGATTGCATCATAAGTTCTCCATTTTCTTTTAAGAATAGAATGTATTCAAGGTAGTTTAGAGGGTATCTCTCTACCTAATGGTGAGAGATTACTTAATGTACAGTTTGCAGATGACACTGCTCTTTTTTCGAAGATCAACAAGTTGGAATTTGAAAGGTTGGAACATAGGATTGACATCTTTTGTCTAGCCTCTGGTGCTAAGATCTCCCCCTCTAAATCTATTCTCTTGTCTTGGGACCTTGTTGTTCCCACCTAGCTTAACCTTGCAAAATGGCAATGGGGGGGTCCAGGGGTGCAGGTAGGGTTCCTTGGTATCCCATCTACTATTAGACCCTCCTTGAAACTTATGTGGTATTGGATTTTTACCAAAATTGAAAAGAAACTTAAGAACTAGAGTAGATTGCATCTCTCTTTGGCTGGCAGAGTTCAGGTTTGTCAAAAAATCCTGTCATCTTACTCAATCTACTACTCTTCCATGTGGCTTTTTGCCAACTATCAGTTTGACATTATTCACAAGTTGATAAGGAATTTTTTGTGGTTAGGTGGAAAGGGGGAGGCAATAAAACATTTGGTCCAGTGGAGGTGGTGTTGCATGAGCAAAGAATTGGGAGGGTTATGGCTTCAAGACTTGAGGATCCAAGGTGTTGCCTTGGTAGCAAAATGGATAATCAATTCTTTGGTTGGTGATGAGCCCTGGAAGGTATTGGTGAGAACTAACGTCATGAATGCTATTCTAGTGAAGAAAAGAATTTGGGATAAATTGCATTTCCATGATACTCTATTTGGGGACTTTAATACTAAACCTGGGGGATCTGTAGTCTTTAGAAGCATATGGAAGTCTTGGGAGCAAGTCAAAGATATTATCTCGGATAGGGCAGACATTGATTATAAGTACCATTGCATATGGGGACATAGGTCTATTTGGTGGAATGTTAGGCATAAAGATAAACCTCTAGCTTTGCTTCAGGGTTGTTCTGCCCTAAAGTTTAACTCAATTGGGATTTCAAAGCTCAATGATCTTTTTGATGAGGGTTATCTAAAAAAGTGGAGCTAGATTAAAGAGGAGTTTCATTTAAATGATAATTTGTAAGTTACAGTTAGGGGTAACTGTTAAGGAGGAAGAGGATTTGGATAAGATGCAATGGGTAGATGGAAATAATATATTGCTTGTGAAGCCTACATTGATTTATAAAATGCTCTCTAACTCGCAGGAGATCTTCCAGCACATCAATGACACCTGGGGTGACATTTTAGGTCTAGAAACCCTATCTGTAAACTTCAACTGGATTTGGTCTAGTGTCCTTGAACCAAAAAAACCTACTTTAGATTGTTGATTATCCTCAATAAACTTTGCATTGGTGTTGGTGATGTCTAGTGCCCGTTGTGTAATGTTCAAGAGTCTATTGCCCACATTTTTTATTATCTATTTGCTAAAAGAGTCTGGGATTTTTTTATGGGTAATATCTCTTTGTGGAATCCTCCTATAATTGTAAATTGGAAAGAAATAATATGTGGTTATCCGGATGCTTTGAATAAAAAATATAATACTTTTTGTCTCATATAGTCTACTTAAATTTTATGGTTTATCTAGAAAGAGAGGAACAAGGAACGATTCCATGGCAGGGAGAGGCAACTCAATGGGATTTTTAAGTCTCACAAACTATAATTTTTTGAGCAGGTGGTCGTGACAATGGAGATGTCAATTGACAAGTTCAAAGAACTAATGGATACAAGAGCTATGTTTTTCAAAGAAGACATTAAGGAATTAGATTTCTACATAAGGAATTTGAGGAAGTTTGACTAGAGATTTTATAATATTTATACGGATTTCCAGGAGCTGTATTGCATAAAATAATAGAGAGACTTAGCAAAGAGTGAGATAGACAAATAGTGGGAGACAGTATGTCAAAAATTTAGCACAAATACTGAGCATTAGAGGGATTCACCAGGTAGGGACTCTGATAACATGAGAAATAATAGGATGCATGGTCGGGCACAAGATAGAGATAGGGGTGTAGACCAATGGAATGAGATGAAAAAAGAAAGAGTAGAAGATTCATAGTTGGATGATAGCCAAGGCTATTACTATCAGTTTGAAGAACAAGGAGATGAAGATTTGACTGTACAGCTTCAAAGAGATGCAGGGAAAGACATGGAAATGGATGATGTCAACAGAAACTATGAGAGACCACCAATAGAGGAACTGGAAAAGGATAATATGGATTAGTTAATATTATCAAAGTAACAAATGAATTTTTCTTGCTAAGGTGCAGAGGTCATACAACAGTAAAGTGACAAAAAAATCATGGAAAACTTGAGTTTTTTGATTTGATAGATATATATGAATCTCTCTAGTATGTACTCATGTTTTAATATGTAAAATTGTCCATATATATTAGTGAAGTAGTAAGTTTTTGGATTGATGTTAGCTACAGAACAAGTTTTTTGATGTGGTCTGCTTAACCATGATGATGTAACTCTTACTTTATTTGAATACAATTGGTGCACGATTCTCAATCCAAAAAAAATGATATATAATATTAACGTTTTTATAGTATTAAGTATTATTTTTAAGTAGATTTCAAATATTTAAAATATATTCCTCTTTATTATATAATTTGTCTAAATATTTTAGAAATAAAATTTAAAATTATATTAAGAATACTTTATATCAAAAATCAATAATGTTAATAGAGAATAACCTCACCAATAAACTACTTACCTTTAGTTGCATATCATATTTGAAGTTAGGTGATGTAATCAACCATTGACGTGTGTTTAAATTTAATCTCATTTATCTACTGTTGGAACTCTCGTAATTAATATTATAACAAACTCTTCTCTCATTTTTTACTCAATTTTTATAATGCAACAATATTTCATCACCTAACATATAGTGAAATAAATTTATTTATTCATGTGCTAATTTCCCTTTAGAATTACATTTCTTTTTGCTATGTTTCTTATGCGTCATCGCATAGTATAAACCCATCACCCAGTGAAAAGGAAGGAACTAAGATCACTTGTCCATGTATAGTATTTATGTGATCCAATAATTTCATTCCACATGGAAAATTTTAATTTTATTTATATAGTGACCTTCATTAGGATGAAACAAAACATGTTCCCTCACATTAATGTAAATTTGACAAATATCAC
The DNA here is from genome assembly GCA_027924645.1 of Cunninghamia lanceolata. Taxonomy (NCBI): domain Eukaryota; kingdom Viridiplantae; phylum Streptophyta; class Pinopsida; order Cupressales; family Cupressaceae; genus Cunninghamia; species Cunninghamia lanceolata. The sequence goes on along the minus strand of BSBN01001427.1, from coordinate 1,140,690 downwards.
AACCAAAGGAGTTTGCATTAAATATTAAAAGATTCATTTTATTATTTTTTCTAAATTGACTTTTTTCATTTTTTCCTTTCTAGTTTTCAAAATTAATTTTATCTAAAAAAATATGATTTTTTTAAATTATTATTTTATTTTTTACCTAACTAATCTTTTTTGCATATTATAACTTGCACTCTCTCTTTTTGTTAAGCTTGATTAATAAGTTGGCTTTTATTTTTATTTGATTTACATTATTTTATAATTTTTTAAATATTTATATGCTTTAGTGACATTCAATAAAAGCCACTACATAGCCTTGTTACCTAGATTTACCATCTTTGTGCTCTAGTAATTAATTATACCATATTGACTAACAATTAACTTGACCTCAACTATGCCAACAAGATTCAACTTGAAAGTCGAGCTTCTAACAATTAAAATCTTCTTTGGCCTAATAAAATTGCCATACATTTAGCTTCTAACAATTTCACGTTAAGCCACCTTATGTCTTTGATCTCTAGGTGTGGTCAAGATGACTCAAGAATCACTTTGTGATAGCTCATACTCACCACTACGTGGCACTTATTTATAATTATAGAAACCGCTCCAACATAAATTAAAAAAAAAAAAAATCTGTTTAAATAATTTTGAATTTAAATATTATTAAGTCTAGTTTTATCCTCAAATTTTAGAGTTTCGTGAGCAATATTATCAAGAAAAAAATAGGCAGAGCATATGGGATCCATGTGAATGCAAAATGACTCCTCAATTATCTCTAGTATTGGTGAGAAAATTTAGGAAGAACACGGGAACATAGGATTCTAGGCTTTATTGGGAATTCCATGAGAAATTATAAAAGTCCATGTTTGATTGTGGAAAGTCATTTATAAACCAGATGACAAAGTTGCGAGTCATATCTCATTACTTTTACGTCTATCTACTCAGGACTTGAAGTCTGTCTAAACCAACATACACATGGGTAAGATTGACAAGCATTTCAAGTGTCAAAATTACCCAATTACAATGTGAAACCGAGAGTGGTCGAAAGAAGTGTGACTTCGGAATAAATTAATCAACTCAAATTCCTTCGACAACGGAGATAGAAAACTGATTTTCTTTCGGAAGGAGGGAATAATCTGCCCAATTGTCGAACATCTATTGAAATTTCTAACACTCAGAAGATATGATCTGAATATGTCTGCGAAATGCGGGTCATGTGCAGAACCGTGAAACATAAGCTCGACAAGACAAGAATAAAGATGCCACGTCCAATCAAGACAATCCTTGAAACTTTGTATATTAATTTTTTTCCAAGAGATTAGTTGAAATATGTTTGCTTATGTTGCCTTTTTCTTGTCATTTCAGCAATAAGTTGGCTTATTTTCAGAATGTTTTATAACGGAAAGTAATAGTTTAGAGTCTGACGTCTTATAAATGTTCATCGAAATGGTATTGATATTGTTATATCACTTCCCGACTGACAAGTCAAATATCTGCTATTATTTATTGGTATTGTTTTAAGTCAAATGTCAACTGCTATTGTATAATCCTAGATGCCATTCATGTCCATTACCACCGTAAGCTTAGCAGAGTGATAACGTGCATATAACCATATTGTCAACCGGTGGGGTCAAGACTCACCGTTTGCTACAGATTTTACGAAGGCTGAATTTCTATATAAGAGAGGCTAAAGCCATAACATGCCGTATAACCATTGCAAATCTTCCCTCATCCAAAATGGCCACCAATCAAGCCTTACAACCATTGCTTCTTTTAGTTGCTATCTTTCTTCTCCAGTCAGTAATGGCGAAGTCATTTGGAACTTCTGAAAATATGACAATGGCTGAAAATGCTGTTAAATATCATGTTGAGAAGCCGGAGCTTGTAGTTCAAACGGTAGAAAGGTAAGCATGTCGCCTTTGAATCTAAGACATTTTAGAGCATTTAAAAAAGGTAGTATGGAAATGAAGTTCACAATCTTACCCCATTTTGGAATATGATGTGAAAAATAAGGCTTACTTCTAATAACGGCTGATGCTAAATTGCAAGGTTTATTAAACATGCTTCTAATTATTTTTATGCTGTTACTCTGTGCTCTCTTTACTGCGTTTTCTATATGATATTCTTCTTGTACCTGTAGTTGGTACGCAGCTGTTATAGACCAAATTTGTATTCCAAATATCGTCATACCATTGTATAATTTATATATGTTGTCATAGACATAGATTCAATGTTAGAAAAATACACTGCGGAAAAGATATTGTAAGTTAGTTCAAATTATTAAACACCAAAGTTTTAGTATTATTTTACAGCCAACATATGTCGTAGGTCGTTGAGATTATTAAGGAATATCAAGAGCTACTGTGCAGGAGTCTGAATACTTCGAAAAGGCAGCTGAGCTCTCTGTCGTGTGGAACGGGGAACCCCATTGACGACTGTTGGCGTTGTGATCCCAACTGGGTTAATAACAGAAAGAGGCTGGCTGACTGTGCCATAGGATTTGGCAAAAACGCCATTGGAGGTCAGCAGGGCAGATTTTATGTGGTTACAGATCCCAATGACTACGATCCCGTCAATCCCCGCCCCGGCACTCTGCGCCACGCTGTTATTCAAACCGAGCCTCTCTGGATTATTTTCCAAAGAGATATGGTTATTCAGCTCAAGGAAGAGCTTATCATGAACAGTTATAAGACTATTGACGGTAGAGGAGCCAACGTTCATATAGCAAATGGAGCTTGCATTACAATACAGTATGTGAACAACATCATCATTCATGGAGTTCATATCCATGACTGTAAACCTGCGGGAAATACAAATGTGAGGAGCTCCCCCACCCATTATGGGTATAGAACAACGAGTGATGGAGATGGGATTTCCATCTTTGGAGGAAGTGCAATTTGGGTAGACCACTGTTCATTGTCAAGCTGTACAGATGGACTGATCGACGCCATCAGAGGGTCAACTGCTATCACCATTTCAAACAACTTTTTCACTCACCATGACAAGGTGCTCAACTGCTTATTTCCTCGGTCATATATTCATTTTTAATTACAAAGGATTCACCGGTGTTTTTTAATGACAGGACCTTAAAGTATGTTATTAACAGCCCATAATCAGACAGGAACACGAAACAATGTTGGTATTATCAATGAAAAAGCTATTGCTCAAGTTAAATATTTAGTGGTGTTTTGCAGGTGATGCTCCTGGGACACAGCGATGACTATACCCAAGACGTTAAAATGCAAGTAACAGTTGCATTCAACCACTTTGGAGAAGGGCTTGTTCAGCGTATGCCCAGGTACGAATAAAATCTTATTAGACTCTGTATTACTTACTCAAAAGCTGAAGTTTATCCGTCTGTTCTCTATTGGAAGCTTACAAAATTAATATTGTTGTAATGCAGGTGCCGACATGGATACTTCCATGTGGTGAACAATGATTACACCCACTGGGAAATGTACGCCATCGGGGGAAGTGCAAACCCCACCATCAACAGCCAAGGCAACAGATTCCTTGCCCCTGACAATCAATTCAAAAAGGAGGTAAAAGGCCTATACAACTCATGTCTCTTATTTATCTCTTTGGTTTACAATGGATGTAGAATAGTTATGACGAGTATGAGGAATGTGCAGGTGACAAAGCATGAAGATGCAACAGAAGATATGTGGAAGAATTGGAATTGGAGATCAAGTGGAGATCTGATGTTAAACGGGGCATTCTTCACAGCATAAGGGGGTGGAGCATCCTCAAGCTATGCCAAAGCTTCGAGTATGGCGGCAAGGCCTTCCTCTATTGTGGGCTCTATTACTGCAACTTCAGGTGTTCTCACCTGCAGAAAAGGTTCCCTCTGTTAGAGCAAAATACATATATTATACACAAACTGTTTGGAATCCTTCGACTCTGTAACTTGGCACGCAGGAGACACTGAATGATGCGTGTGTCTCTTTCCAGACAATATAATTAAGGGTTGTTAGTTATTTTAGTTTTGTTTGTTGAGACTCTACAGTCTTCTTCTACTAAATGGAATATATCAGTTTTCTAGTGGAGGAGTGTCATGCGGCCATGCCAATATGGTGTTTATGATCTTGCTTGCCACTCAATAATAATTTAATCTTTATACAAGTATTGCAGAAAAGCAATTTGTGGTGGAAAATTTTGAAATTATTGACACCCCGGCATAATTGCACACGACACCACTAAATATATTTCACTTTCGCTTCCATGGGACTTATATTGACCTTTTGAGTTTGATTGCTTGTTTAATATTTTTACTTAATAGAAAACAGAGATTACCGAACTCATGGGGAGTCGGATATTGGTCCACTAATGTCATTGTTATTTGTGGCAATACTGCTATCACGGACAATAACATTACAACTAAATACCATCTAATATCTTTAAGAAATAAATTAAATGAGACCCAAAGCTTTGAAAAAGGAAAAAAGATTAAATTAATTAAATATTAATTAATTAGGTTTTAATTAATTTAGATTAAATTGAGTTGTTCGAGTTCAATGAGTCAAATTAAGTAATATAAATAGTAAGTATAATTGTGTCATAAATAGATATTATGAAGAGATAATTTGTTTAGCTTTTTTATTAAAGAATGTGCACCAACTGATGAAGACAATGAGATCTATGCACCTTAGAGTTTAGAGATGTCCTAGATAGTCATTTATGTGGATCAAAATTAGAATATTCCTTTTTTCTCTATGTTGAGTTGAGTTCACTATTTTGGATCTAGTTCGCATCTACGAATTCGCTCTATATCTGTGAACTCAATCTCTAATAATCTTTGGATTCTATCTTCTAAACTCTCATAAAATACATTGATATCCAATAATGATCTCTATCACATTCTCAAGTTATTTTTGTCAAGTTGACCTAGTATTAAAAAATACTTGGACAAACATCAAGCTTCAAACATTCAAATGAATTTTAGAATAATTGGTGGGTGATTGACATGCACTAAGATGAGTGTGATTTGATACAAGTGTGAATGATTGTTCCTTTGAATGGCTTACATTAAGTTTGCATCAAAGAGGACATTATACTTTGTATCTATTTCTTACCTTGTTTCTTCAAAGTCCCTATGTTTATTTCAAATATTTTCTTTTGGTTTGTGTACTTGCTTAGTTTGTTTCCATGTCATTCCCCTTTGAATTTCCTCAATTCACTTTTTTTACTTTGTTCCCATGATTTATCATTGCTTTAGATCAATTGTCTAGTTTAAACGAAAATATGTTTAAGTTTGAGTTGAAAAAATGTAATTTTTTTAGTTAGGGTTCAATTCATTTTATGATAGTTTTAAGTTTCTTTTGCATCCAAGTTCCTTATCGCATTGAAAGATTCACTTTGTACACATATTGCATAATGTTTTCTTTCATGGAATCTTGAATAATACCCATAATTTTCATTTCTACCTCTCCATGTTAAATTTTTATAACCCTCATGATACAACATTCCTATAAGAATACCCCCTCCTTTTACCATATATAGTAGGTATCTATTTTTCATTACATTTGTATACCTCTGTTTATTTATACTCCTCATATGTTCCATTGAGTATTTAATTTCCACCATTATTACATAAATGTTTGAATGAAAATATTGAATGAACTTAGATTGGAGAAATTATCAAAATGAAGTACAATAGAAATATTCTTTACTATTTTTTTAATTTTAAGTACTAATGAAAAATCTATTTTAAAAATTAAGGTAAACTTGTTTGAGTGAATAAGGGGTCATTAATTGTGGATCAATAGAAGAAATTAATATTGATGTAGAGGTAAATTACAAGAAACTAAAAATATAATTGTTCACCTATCTTAGATCCATCCATGAATATTGAAAATTATTCTATAGTTTTAACATGTTTCAATATTTTGAATAAAGTTTTGTGGATCAAAAAACTGCATAAGAAGAACTAATGAAGATAAATTAAATAACACAATTATACCTTCCCTTCAAATACAATTTCATCTCACCGATAGAGCAAAAAAGGAATGCACCTGAACTCCTTTGGATATGCTCTCTTTGATTCAAATGATAGTATCTTATGTGGATTGCTCAGAACTTTAGCATAGCCTTAGCATGTAACAGTGGATTATAATGGATGATATGGATGAGATTCAACAGCATAAGTTTGCAATAATGAATGTGGATGAATTTGGATTGAGAGTGGATTTATTTATAGCTTTCCATCTAAAATCATGATCAACGATAGAGGATGATTGAAGAGATCAATGGATGAGAATGATTGAGAGGATATGGAGGAATGGGAGAGTGACAAGTGTCCTTGTTCTCTCATGAATTATGGGAGTTAATAGGCTTGATTGGCTAGTTGACTAAATTGATTGATTTGTCACCTGAATAGATTGATTAGTTAATTGGTTTGATTGATTTTTTAACAAAATAGATTGAGAGTGATTGATAAAGTTATGAGAGGAAATTATGGTGAGAGGAGATAATAGGGAAATTAAATAAATTAATTATTTAATTTCATGTGCAAATGGATAAATAAATAAAATATTAAATTTTATTTATTTGGAGGAAATAGAATATTAGTTTTAATTAAATAAATCATTCAAATTTATTTAATTAATGTGTGGAGGGAAATTAGCTTAATTAAATAATGAGAATTATTTAATTAATACAGAGTAATAAGATGATGACTAAAGAGATGGATGAATTTAATTAAATAATTAAGAATTATTTAATTAATATGGAAGAATAGAAATAAAATAATTAAGTCAAGAAGTGATGTGAATGTGATGCAGTGATATGAAAATGCATTAGTGAATTTTAGGTGTCTACATTTTGCCTCTCTTTGAGACATTGTTTTTATAACATTGTTTCAAAGAAAATACAGTAATGGTGAAATTCCCCAGCAAATCATTGACCCACCCTGGTGAAGCAGAGGAGTGATATGCCTCAGGTATGCCACAAAATGAAGAGGTGGCATACACAAGCTAGCACAATCATAGGATCTAATCTAAAACACAAAGAAAATTTGAGGCTTTTGATCTCCAAGATCACACAAGGTGCGAGGAGAGAGCATACACCAAGAAATTTCCATAGACACATCAAACAGGTTAATTAACCCTCTAAGTTAATTTAGTGTGCCTAGATTAGTGAGAAAACAAAGCCTTGGACAGTTGAACCTATAGGACAAATATGTTAGTAGTTTTTTAATTTTTTTTGGTCTTGGACAAATGAGATACAAGATACACAAATGGATTAGTTCACAAATGGATTAGTTCACAGGACAAAAAAAAGGTTAGATGTAAAAGGTGGTTTTTTAAAATATTTTTTATATTTAAAAAAATTCCAAAACAAAAGTGTCAAACAATGAAACAGATTCAAAATTTTAAAGATCGAAAGTGCACAAACGCTTAACAAAAGTGAAATTTTATTAAACAAATGTGAATAGATATGAAATAGATATTGAAAATGGTGAGTACAAACACAGATAACCAGATCAAGCTATTTTAACATAGAAAAACAAAACATAGAATAATATATTATTGTCTTCAGATGATTTTCACATTGCATTACATTGGCTTTATAAAAGCCTATTCCCTTTAACTATTTGATAACTACCTACATAACCTCCATATGGAAATGTAACTCCCACAAACTAACATTTATTTAATATGCATAAACTAACCTATAAATACAAATTTAACATTGTAATACCATTGTTACTATGACTATTATGCCAACATTCCCCCCCTTATTACATTGTTCCTACAATAGTACTAAGGGACCCCCCCTGAATGCTAATATACTCAACAAAGTTGATTACATAATATGAATACATATTTTATAGAAGATCTTTTCCTAAAGAATAAATCATGAATCAAGCAGGGCTCCATCATGCTGTCTCCTCTACCCTCAAAAAGGTTTAGCTTCGATCTGTGTTCTTGAGCTCTTTAGTCCCAAACTCTTAAATCACAGAGTCTTGAATTATTCGACAATAATCACTAAGAGATACAATAGATCTCTATCATTGTCTAGTGACCGTGAAAGGGTATTATTCTCAATCATATACTTTGAAGCTCATTAGACAACAATCCATATTGAGCTCAACACCAAATCCCAAACTTGTCTCCAAAACAAAATCTTCACAAAACATACATTCTTCAAATCCGTCAGCATCAACAACGAAAAGCAAAACAGCCAAAACCAAAAATGCTTCTCATTAATAGCATCATCTCAAAGTGAGAAGCTAACTTGAGATGATGGAAAATTCCTCCATCCTCCAATGCCGCCTGCCTCCAATATGACTCTCTTAGTCCTTACCCTCCAAATATAGAATCGGAGGAAGTACTACAATTCTCGAAAGCACAATCATTCTTGAGCATACAAGATTTATATGAAGTAGCCATGTAATATGTGTGGCTATAATGAAAAGCAAAAGATTGGGTGTTGGATTCAACTGATAATACACCCATTACATTAAACACCTTATACCTCCCAATTAGATGCACATTTTAAATAAATCCAATTACAATTACCTCCAAAATAAACCCTTACAATCGTAACAGCTTATTTAAGTTCAAAAAAATCAACTTCTCCTTTGAAAAACACTACATGCCTTTAACACAAAAGAATCTCTCCTTTTTAATATGCCCGATTTAAAAGTAATACCTCTTTACACATCAATTTTCCACATAGTCACTTTGGCAATACAATCCACTCTTGGCTAAGTTCAAACTCATACAACTTCAATGGTTAACTTGAAAGTTTACCAATACACTAGGAAGCACCAACCTTTATCATTTCATAGAGTACACTGTCTCATTCTTTCAAACAAACTGTCGTACATGTTTCTCTACCAGAAACAACATCAGTAAACAATTCTACATAGTAGTATAAGAAGCACAACAAAAGACATTAAAATGCCTGATGCCTAATCAGATCATGACTTAAATTACATCCTCTTGCTAAGGATGAGATCAAATCAATCTGTATCTACTATAACAGAAAGTCACACCTTGCTTTGCATTTCCACAAAATCACATAGAATTGCTCCTTTCATTCCTGTCTTCTTTCATTATTTAACTCTCCCACATTTTACATCGAAACCCTAACTACAATGGCAACCATGAAAGTAATGCACTAGAGTCTGAATATTACTGTCAGTTAATTTGTATGCAGCAAAATATGGAATGACAACCTCAAGCGTGGAATCCAATTCATCTACCACTCATTGATTACATTCATCCATTTACAGATTTATTATTGAAAAGAGTTAAGTTTGAATGAAATGCTAAGTGCCAACAAACTTTAAATGTTGTTAAAACTTATCTTTCTTTTTCCATAGCAATAGTCATCCCCCAACTGCCAACAATATCAAATGCAAAGATTTGATTTTTTAGATTGACAGATTTGCTCAACAATCATTTTCTTCATAGCCCATTTTCAAAATGCTCTGATATCATATTGAAAATGGTGATCACAAACACAGATAACCAGATCAAGCCATTTTAACACAGCAAAACAAAACATAGAATAATATATTATTGTCTTCAAATGATTTTCACATTGCATTACATTGGCTTTATAAAAGCCTCTTCCCTTTAACTATTTGATAACTACCTACATAACCTCCATACGAGAATGTAACTCCCACAAACTAACATTTTTTTAATATGCATAAACTAACCTATAAATGCAAATTTAACAATGTAATACCATTGTTACTATGACTATTATGCCAACAATAGAAGTGAATTTTAATTAGATAGAAGTGCACACATATCGAATAAAAGTGAAGCTCTACTAAACAAATGTTCACAAATATGAAACAAAAGCAAATTTTAATCAGACAAAAGCACACAAATATTGAACAAAAGTGACCTTATACCTAACAAAAGCATCAAATGATAGAAACACAATTAGAAATAAGCACCTATAGCAGAGATCCACAAATTTGCACACAAATGATTAGTTTTTTACAAAATAGATAATTAGCCAGATCTAAAACAATGATAGAGTCCAGAAACAAATAAAATTCTAGATTTTCAATACAGAATTGATTAAAATCAATTTGCAATCATAGATTAGTTAGAAAATTTATAACAAAATAACAATCTATAATAGCACATTGTTACTAATAAAATACATCAATTTGTGTTGCAGAAGTGCCAATTCATGTTGCAAATGTGCCAACCTATAGAGCAAAAGCATTGATATATGATGCAAAAGAATCAAATAACATAACAAAAGCACTGAAGTACTGAAAAAAGCACCAAATGATAGTCACAAACATTTTTTAACCTATCTTATGCAAAACACAGAAATTCATTAGTTATAGGGACATGGGTCCCATCGGGTGTGCCAAAATGAGGATCAGAAAAGTGCATAAGAAGAACAAACAATGAAGACAAATCAAATAACACAATTATACCTTCCCTTCAAATACAATTTTGTCTCACCAATAGAGAAAAAAAGGAATGCACTTGAACTCCTTTGGATATGCTCTCTTTGATTCGAATAATAGTATCTTATATGGATCACTTAGAATTTTAGCATAACCATAGTATGTAACAATGGATGATAATGGATGATATGAATGAGATTCAATAGAATAAGTTTCCACTAATGAATGTGGATGAATTTGTCTTGAGAGAGGATTTATTTATAGTTTTCTAGAAATCATGATCAATAGTAGAGGATGATTGAAGAGATAAAAAGTTGAGAATGATTGAGAGGATTTGGAGGACTGATGGAGTGACAAGTGTCCTTGTTCTCTCATGAGTTATGGGAGTTAACAAGCTTGACTAGCTAGTTGACTGAATTGATTGGCTAGTTGACTAAATTGATTGATTTGTCATCTGAATAGATTGATTAGTCAACTAGTTTCATTGATTTGTTAACATAATAGATTGAGAATGATTGGTAGAGTTATGAGAGGAAATCATGGTGATGAGATAATAGGGAAATTAAATAAATTAATTATTTAATTTCATGTGCAAATGGATAAATAAATAACATATTAAATTTTATTTATTTGGAGGAAATAGAAAATTAGTTTTAATTAAATAAATCATTCAAATTTATTTAATTAATGTGTGGAGGGAAATTAGCTTAATTAAATAATTAGAACTATTTAATTAATACGGAGAAATAAGATAAAATGACTAAAGAGATGGATGAATTTAATTAAATAATTAAGAATTATTTAATTAATATGGAAGAATGGAAATTGAATAATCAAGTCAGAAAGTGATGCAAATGTGATGTAGTGATATGAAAATGCATTGTTGAATTTTAGGTGTCTACATGTTTAGTATCCCTTCAAAAATGTTGATGCCAATATTCAAGTTCTATTTTGAAAAGGTAGAGTAAGGTAAAGGTTATTTAACTTAAAATTATCAAGTGAGACACCAATTTAATGTATGAGACCTATTAGAGTGAATAATTTATCTATTCACTATAGCTTAAGTGTACTTAGGTTGATGAGGTTAGACAACATCTTGTCTAACTAAATGTGCAACCTTTTAGAGGTTATAGGTTACCAAGTTGTTTAGTAAACCTCATGTGCATACCTTTTCAGGTTGGAAGACTTTCCATCTCACCTCAAAAGGCACTTTGTAGTCATCCAACACTTGTCACACAAGGTTGTTGGTTTGCACATTCCAAGTGATCCAAAGGTTGACACCTTATAGGACACTTGTCTACTTGTTTTTGCCACATCACAAGGCATTTGTCAATCCACGTACAAGGTGGATTGCCTCTTCCATACCTATATATTGAGGTATTCTCATGTAAATTAGTAAGTGATATCAATATAAGTTTATGCTCAATTAGGTTCATCAATATCATTGATTTCTTATCTTGTATTATTGATTTCCATATTGTGAGAGTGATTCAAGTGTTGAAAAATATCCTTGGCTAATTCCAACATGGTATTAGAGCCATGTTGCAAACATGCTCTTTGATTTGATGGAATCCAAAGGTGAGGTGAAAGTCGATGCATCCTCAAGCGAAACGGATCAAGCTTCATTGTAAAAAAAATGTTTTTTTAGCCCCTAACCATTTTTTTTTGCAAAAAAAAAAAATTAGAAAAATCAAAATTTGAAGGAGCTTTTTGCCTTTTGGGCCAATTTGGGTAAATGTTTTGTAACAAAATGAATTTTTTTGCAAAGGACAAATTTGCCCTATGCAAAATTGTCGTTTTGGATCAATTTTGTCAAATATTTGGTAGATCACATGGCCTATTCAGTCGCTGCCAAGATTTTAAATCAATTTTATTGTGGATGTGTAGGTTTATTTGCAATTTTAAGGCCATTCATCCTAGTTAAGGGCTCCTCGGCCCCGTGGCCCTCTCTTCTATGTTTTTTGGGCCTACAACAATATCAATGCATCTCACAACCCTATGTTGACCCTCTTGGTGGATGCCCATAAGGGGATTCCTTTCTACAAGGTGTACATACCATAACCTTCTGTGATTCAAATCCATAGCTCTTGTATGGAATGCACACGCCTTCGTCATTAGACTAAATTAAGAGTAAACAAATATATTTTTGAGTCCTACTTAAATACCATAAGGGATTCCTCTTCATACCCTTATAAAAAAAAAGATTTTTAATTTATACTTCTTTCTTTATTCACATAAATTCCCACCTCCTTTAATGTTATTATTTTGAATACTTAGGGAAAAATTAATAAAATTACTACTTCTACCCTTAATACCTAGCAATATACTATTTATTATTTATAATATTAAATACCCCATTATGAATTCATGTGATACAATATTGTGTATATAGTGACACCCCTAAGCTTATTGCAAGAATTTCTAAGCTTTGAATATATAATTTTTTGTCTTGTTTCATAAGTTCCTCACATTTAGGTCCTTTCTCATAGCCATTAGTCTCCCCAAGATGTCATTTCCCTTTCTTAAGTTCATAGACCCAACAAACTAGTTTCATTTCATTTTTTTCTCTCATATCTTATTTCCCATTGTAGCATTTTATCTTCCAAATTATACCATTTTCTTTAGTAATATGTCTATGGAGATGAGGACTAGATTTCATTTTTATTTATTTTTCTATCACATTGAATTCTTTTACTTTTAATTAGTTATTCTATATACGACTGGATAATCCAATAAGCCTAGGGATCTCATGGATAGTCATATGCATGTAGGGGTGAAATTTTGAGAGGGGATACTTTAATGAAAATAAATAAATATATTACATCCAGTTCCCTAATCACAAAATTTTCCTTTTTCTTGTACTCATGGGCTTCATTAATGTATCTTGTACATTTATAAAAGTGTCTATTTTCTTGACCATAATTCTACTAGTTTCCAACATATCATTAAAAAGTGATATTACACATTAATCTGCTTCATTTGTACATTGAAGGAGGGGTTCTTTACCAAGACGATGACATGCTAACAATCACACTAAATCAACACTATATCTTGAGTCAACCTAATGTTCAAAATAAAATCTCTAGAGAAAAGCTACTTCCTTATAAGCATGAGTGGCTATTGTACACCCTACCTTTATAGTCAAAAGAGAAGTTCCATAGCCCATATTTTTCTCATGCAACTAATCACACTAGTGAATAAGGTGCACATAGATACCAACTGGTAGAACTAATGTTATCCACATCTTCTACCCAATTTAATGAAGAGTTTATGTTTCCATCGCCCCCTAGCGTCCTCAACTTCAAACAGATCTGCGAATCCATGAATCCTCTCAGCTTCTATTCCATTTTTCATGTGCAGTTTGTTGCTACACATCAGACAATGATTCAACTCTCCTCTACATTGCATAGAGACAGGATCAATTGATCGCTCTTATACCAAATAATGAAGAGTTTATGATTTATTGATATGGTGATGAAATTCAGATACAACATATACTATGAGGGAGTATAGTTATAATAGTTGATTCACATAATAGTTGATTCAGTTATATGAAACTGAATCATAACTAGACCGAACCATAACCAATCTAACCAACAATAGAATACAATATGCTAACACAATTAACATCCATGAATCCCTAAATATCCATTATCTTACTAAAATTTGATCTTCCCTAGTAGTAGAGAAAACACTCTAATGTGTCTCAAAGATTTGAAGACCATGTTCATTATAGTCCATAAATAGGATTAGGTACTACTAACCTTTCAATCGCATGCATATTGTATGTGTCTCCAACACTCTTGGAATTTAGGTGTTGAGGGATAATATTTTATTATTATTATTCTAAGGAATCTTGAATATTATTGTAACAACATTAATAATGAGGTTATAGTTGGTAGGTCAAAAGTGGATATCTTGCTTCTGGGTGCCCTCCTTTAAAGACCCCATATCTTTCTTCCTGGTGGAAGAATGCTTCACCTGAACATCTCATAGCGGATGCAGTTGGGGATATTCCTAGTTTAGAGGAATCTAAACCTCTTTCTAATGATGCTTGGACAGTCTTTGATGATGAGGTGGTTCCTGATCTGATGGTCCCTATTGATTTGGTGGTTCCTGATCTAGTTGTTCCTATTGCGGTGGTGGTTCCTCATCCCACTATGAGTGTTCCTCTTCCTTTAGCTCCCACCCCTATTTCTACAGGTGTCACTGGTGTGCCTTCTCTGGTTAGGCATGCCTCTTTTGGTATGTTATCCCATGCCAAGATAACTAAGAGGTTTTCCCCTCCTCCCTCTACTGGTTCAAATTTGGAAAATGAGATGTCATGGACTATTGTCCATAGAAAGAAGAAAAGTCTCCTGAAACATGTGTTTGTCTCTCACCCTTAGGTCAAGGAAGTTAGGTTTTCCTTGCTAGGGAAATTGTGTTGTGTAAGTTGACCCTTTGGGTTGTGGGTGTGTATTGCCCATTGGCAACTTCCTGCAGTTTTTTTGGTCTATTTGTGTGCTATTACTGCATTATTTCTAACCTATTTGTGGATTGTTTTGCTTGCCCTACGGATTGTTTTCCTGCTCGGGAAATTGATCAAAGAACTCAACAAGTTAATTATGCCCTAATGACCACAATAACGAAGACTAATGATCCTCAAATTTATGATGAGGATAAGGGAAAATATGAATAGGAACAAGCTATGCAAAATAAATATGACTCTTTGATAAAGAATCTGAGCTGGGAATTGGTGGACTTACCCAAGGGAAAGAATGCAGTAACAAATAAGTGGGTGTATAAAACTAAGTTCAAGTCTAATGGAAGCATTGAAGAACATAAGTCAAGATTAGTGACCAAAAGGAGGGAATTGACTACATAAATTTTTTTGGGCCAACAACAAAGATCAATATTGTCAGGACTACTATAGTATTGATAGCTTATTACATGTGGTCTTTTCACCAAATGGATGTTAAGAATGCCTTTTTTGAAAATTTTCATTTACCACGCCATGTTAAAGGATTGATTGGATTTCAAGTTCTAGATCACCTTGTGGGTTAGTAGTGGAGGCTTAAAGAATTTGAGTAGGGCCCACCATGCTTTTACTTTGAATATGTGTATAGTATGTCAAAGGGTGTATGGACAAACCATATCCTTATTTATGTATGATGTTGAACTAAAATTTATGGATTCAAAGTACTTTTAGTTTCAAGTAGATAACATGGCTACATGCATAACCTTTCTATGAATATTTATTTTCAGATTTTACCTTTACCACCCATGACAATTGAAGAGGCATTTCTTAAAACAAAAAATTATTTATTATCATGGGATTAAACTACATAAATATAGTGGAAAAAAGTGTTCCATTGTGTGATAGACTTGGGGCTATGGCCAAGCATTCTAATGGATAGTTCCCTACATTAAAGATGGTATGTTTACAAAAATAGAGAAAGAGGAATAGAGAAAGAGAGATAGAGTGGGGGAGAGAGATAAGAGATATAAAGGGAAAAAGAGATAAAGAAAAGAGAGTGACTTTCAATTAGCTATTTCATGCCAACGATCCAAAGATGACATCTGTCTAGTTGGGAACTACACTTAGGAAAACACATAATTTTCTTAAGAACCTAATAATTCACCTTTAAGACCTCTTTAGTGTACCAATTGCACACTAAAGTGTATGTATCTATGACAATAGCAACATATTGTCTCCAAGATTCATTGATTCATACATGGCATGACCAATACAATTGAAAACAATGTTGTTTATTGAAATGGCTCAAAAAAGGACATTTGTAGCATCTCGAAAGTCCTTGACAAATGGAAAGAACACCTAAAACTAGCTATTGTTCAAGTCTCCCCTCAATTCACCACCATCCCAATAGCAAATGATTGATGTTTTCAATAATTATGTTGGAGTAAATTGCTTCTATATGAGTCATCCAAAAACATTCACAATTATATTGGTTAATTAGAGAAATATATTACATACCATTGGGAAATAATTTCAAATGACTACCATCCATGGAATTTCCATCGCACATCTCTAGATCCATTGACATACACTAATGATGAAACTCCTTTTGACTAGGGACATGCAATGCAAGACAATAGTCCTAATGAATGGAAAGTCTTGTCAATTCTATACCTAGGCATACCATTTTAACTGGATGGGCTCAACATGCTTTGGAAACAAGAAGAGGACCAATTAAGGGCACTATCACTTGTAAATAATTGATCAAAATAAAAAACAAATTTACTTGCATGCAACTCTTCTAATTCTTCTACCCTTGCTTAGTTTGCCATTTGTTTTTCTCTATTTTATCTATAATGAGCTCTCACTTCATGTCTTCTACCACTAATTACTTATATCTACATGCTATCTTGGTATACCCATTGCACATTAAGAGCACTATCACTTGCGAATAATTGACTGAAATAAATAATAACTTTACTTGCATATCTACTTTTACCCACTACTATTCAAAATCAACTTTACTTGCGTACATGTAAACATATTTAATTTACTCCATTTATTTTCTAATGCAAGACAACAACACATATCACTACATTCCTTTGATGTTAAAATGATGGATGGATAACAACCATTCACCAGCAACAAAATTGTATGTTCTCTTCTCGATAAATTTCAATGTTCAATGTGCAATTATAAAGGAACAACTAAAAAAGTTTATCTACATGCTATATCAGTGTATCCATTGCAAAATAAGCGTTCCTATCCCAAACCTTGAAATCCTTAGGGATGTCAAGTTTAATCAAGGGTTCAAGGATATGATAAAATCCTCTCCAAATCCTATCCTAGGACTGGTCACAAATAATGACATATCCTATAGTACTTTTGAAACAAACAAAAGTTCAAAGTCAACTTCCAATACAATTGAAGAATCTAGCCCTTCTCAGAAGACCAAGAGTCCTCAATAAATTTATCAAAGAAATCAACAAGTTAATTATGCCCAATTGACAACAATAATGAAGACTAATGATTGTCAAACTTCTGATGACGATAAGGGAAAATATGAATAGGAACAAGCTGTGCAAAATAAATATTACTCTTTGATAAAGAATATGAGTTGGGAATCGGTGGACCTACCCAAGGGAAAGAATGCAATAAAATATAAGTGGGTGTATAAAACTAAGTTCAAGCCTAATAAAAGCATTGAAAAACATAAGGCAAGATTAGTGACAAAAAGGAGGGAATTGGTTTAGATATAATTCATTGCTCTCTTGTATTGCAAAGCTATATAGTAAAAGATAATGGAAAGTTGCATGCAGTTTTTTTAATCTTGTGAATAAAATTTAACTAAGAAGAGTAGAACATAGAAATATAGAAATAGAAAGGATTATAGTTGCACAAATTTACTTGGCAATAAATTACACATGCCAATAGAAATAGAAAGGATTAAAGTTGCACAAATTTCCTTGGTAGTAAAATTACGCATGCCCACAAAAATATAAGGAATTAAAGCTACATAAATTTCCTTAGATGATGAGGCTTAGGGTCCAAATGCTACTAACCTCTGGGTTTGGTTATGGAGAATTCCTCAAGAAGGGGATATACCGCTCCTCAAGGGAATTCTCCAGCTAGATTGGGTGTGAGCTTGAGCCATTGTGCACATAAATATTGGGCTTCTTAAATTTTATCAAATGTAGGAACATGATGTTGGTGCTTCACCAAGTACAAAACACTTCCATCTTTAAAAAAAAGATTTTAATTTTCAATGAACTAAATATGCTTTTGCTAAGAAAATATCAACAATGAAAGTATGTTTCTTTCTTTTATAATGAATTGTGAAATTGCAAATAACTCAAGGCCAACACATAACAAGATTTTGAAAATTAAAAACCTTGTTGGTTAAAGAACAAAGAGTTCACCTTAGATTCAAACACTTTCTCAATCAAATGTCTATGAAATCACCCTACTACCTTAGTTTTCAAACATCAACAAATGTGGAAACGTTCATGAAACCCCCAAATGAATGTTGTGATGAAATTACTTACTTGTTGTTGTGTCCATCTATTTTGAGAGTAAACAAGTGAGACAGAGGTGTTGGGTTTGAAACCACTTTGAAGTTGCACTCCAGCAATTTCTAGCACTTCGTGTGGTCTACCTCCCTTCCAACGTAACCTGAAGGATACCCCTTTGAATAGTATTATTATTTTTTTCACATTCACAGTTTGTGTCCCTATACCTAAAACTATACCTAATCTAATTTAAACTATATATTGCACCAAGAATAAAAAGAAACAACAATTCATCAATTAAATTTAAGCTACAATTATAGAGTAAGAAATAAACTGCAATTATAGTATTTTAATATAGTTTTACCTTTTCCTATGGTGCAATATATTTTTGTTATGATCATTCAATAAAGTAATATATGTCTTTGTATTTAATTTGTTTTAACTTGCAATCTAAAATTTTAATTCGATTTTCTTTTTTTAAAGATCTTATGTTATTTGTCAAGTCTTTGCTTTTGCCTTCTTGGCATGCTTTTGCAACCTTACAACTAGTAGGGACATTAGTTGCATTGCGACTCTTGTTAATTTTGTTTTCTATTACTTACTCTTCATTATATTTTAGGTTTGTTTTTACAAGGATGCCAAAATGCTTTAAATTTGATGGTCATTCATGAATTTTAATAAAACAATTATTAGCTAAGTTTGAAAAAAAAACTCATATACATAATGAATTTCAGAACAAACCACTAATTGTTTTTCAACTTATCCTTTATAGTGCAAAGAAATAAAGAGAAAACCACCATCTATTTTAATAGTTAATTCCTAATAAATAAATTGCCCAAATCAAGGGAAATGAAGCAATAAGAAAGTTGCAAAGTGATTATAGTTTAAAATAGAAAAAAATAACAATAATGAATTTTAAAGCTTAACAATACCAACTATGTTGTAAGACAAGTAGGATTGTATTCATTAGCAAAATGTATTTTATCTTTTGAGCAAATAATTTAATATGATAATTATTATTTATCTAGTTTTGCCATTGATCTGTTGGTGACATTTGGCCATCATGGTATTACAAAACTAAGCTTAACTGTATAAACATAGTGGAAAAAAAGTGTTACATTATGTGATACACTTAGGACTATCGTCAAGCATATGATCTGTTTAAATTGCATCCTTAATGAGTCAATATCTATTCAGGAATATTGTTGAACATATCTTGTATCTTTCAAACACTCTTTTAATGGCTATTTGTTTTTCAAGGAAATTTTGTTAATCCATAAGATTTCTTCTCTCTATGCATTCCCAAACAAAAATTGTACAGAGATTAAATTGTTCCCAACCTATTTGAGGCATGACACCAATTGAAATCTGAGAAGTTTTTGAATGACATATCTGGAGCAAACCCAATGTTAGCTTTCCATAATTCATGTTCTATGTTACCATTTTTATGTAGGGCAAGTTAATAGAATAAAGATTTATAGTCTCGAATGCTTGTTTGGAAGTTCTAAAAATTTGTTCAACAATCCATTCAGCGCATCCAATTTTGTGTCAAAGTTTGTCATAATAGTGGTATGTAGTCACTAAAACTATTATATAGCTATTTATTACACAATAGTATGTAAATGAAAAACCATATTTCTAAATTGCAAAACATAGCATGACAACTGGCACCAGTTGCAATTTGAGCAGTTTTTGAATGACATTTGTGGAGTAAACCTAATGTTTGCTTTCCATAATTCTGGTTCCATGTTACCATTTTTATGTAGGGCAAGCTAATAGAATAAGGATTTATACAACAATATGTAGTTGAAAACCATATCTCCAAATTGCAAAACACAGTTGATGCCATATACAATTTCAAGAAGGATGCAACAGAAAACTAGCTACATAAATATATGCAAGAGAAGCAACTATATTCTAAGAATTGATACTCCCTTTCAATGGCTATAAATCACAAATTACACTACCTTCCTCAAACAATGCAATGCCAACAAGTCATAAAACATAAACACTTCTCAAAAAATGTGTACTTTACAAATAGCGTATCGGTAAAACTGTTGCACGTCACCCCATGCAACTGCTAGTTTGTATTATATAATGTATCACAATTCTTTTTTTTATCCATAAGTGCTGGAGGTCACAAAGGGGACCTCCACCCCTTCAACATATCCACTTAATCAAACTTATGCAACTTAAAAGCCACATAGATACCACATGTTACTTGGGGGATTCGAATTTGGATCTCCAACGTGAGAATCTTATGGCCTTGCCATTTAAGCACAACCCCTTTCACTAATGTATCACAATTTTAAGTTAAATGAAATAAATTACATTAGTAGTTATATTCATTAAATCGAAACTTAATAAAGAAATTTATTCTATTTATTTATAATTATAAAACCACTCCAACATAAAAAATAAAAATAAAAAGAAAACAATTTAGATAATTTTGAGTTTAAATATTATTATGTGTAGTTTTATCCTCAAATTTTAAAATTTCGTGAGCAATATTATCAAGAAAAAAATAGGCAAAGCATATGGGATCCATGTGAATGCAAAATGACTCGTCAATTATCTCTAGTATTGGTGAGAAAATTTAGTGAGAAAATTTAGGAAGAACATGGGAGCATAAGATCCTAGGCTTTATGGGCAATTCCATGAGAAACAAGAGACGCATTGCGTCAGGTTCCTGCTGATTAGACATTGTTTGGAATAGGAAGAGAAGAGTGGATGCAGTATGATAACGGTGCAGTTAATTGTTTGTTTTGTTTTCATGAATATACACACAACAATGCCAAAAACTATGATACAAAGTGAATGAAATATTACAATGAGCTCCTAGCACATGTAGGACAAGAAGGAAAAAGGAATGTGGGAGTTGACAACTAAGTAACGTTGCAAATGGATGACACATGTGGGAAGTCTTGGAATAAGTGTGAGGACATGCATAAGGAGCGGCTTGACTATTGGCAGAACCCAGTGAGGCGGTGAAAGTGTGAACTGTTGAACTAATTGAGCCAATGAATCGGTTCAATGAAGCTATTCAACGGGCTACCTGAATGAAGTGGTTCAATGGACGGGTTTAATGAAGCGGCTCAATTGTTGGCAGGACTTAGCGAGGTGGCGGAACTGTGAACTGTTGAACCGATTAAATTTAATTTTCATGGTTTTAGGGTTAAAAATGAACTTTGTGGAAAAGATTTAATTTGTAAAGCATTTAACTTGATTAACATAATTATATAAACTAAACATGTAATTATGGTAATTAATAATTTATGAACTGGTACTTATCTATTATACATGTATTGAATAGGTTGAAAGCTTAAATATTGTTCTAATTTGCCCCTTAGTTTGAAGTATGACTAAAGATAGTAGTAATAACTTCTTTTTTGGCCTTCTGTATAGAAATGTTTGTATGCGTGGTGACAAGATCACATTGCAATAAATGCTAGACTTGTTAAGAGAAGAAAACATGTAGTAAGAGTTGCAAGTTGTTGATGGGAGGCCCAATCACTATTGCAGTGATGGTCACGATGAGTCACCTTGGGATGGAGAGTCTGTTGTTGTAGGCATGCTATTAATATAAATTCAAAATATTCATAATAAATTAAAGAGAATCAATTTTAAAAATTATGTTTAAATTGATTATTTTAATAATATTTAAGAGTGAAATTTAATTAATTTATTATTTAATTAATTTTTACATAAGTAAAAAATATTGTATTTATTTTCTTTTGTGTGTGAAATATTTGTAAATATCTTATAATTATTATTGACCTGATCTTTGAAAATTGTAATTTTGAAATGACTGGAAGTTATTTAAGTAAAATATTTAAAAAAAATATAAACATATATTATTGTTAAATTTCTTTAAAATATTATTTAATTCACTAAAACATATACAGTTATTATTTATAATATTAAATGCTTCTAAAAGGAAAGCTCAGCAAATCTATGCAATTCGAATAGACAATGCAAATAAAATTAAAAATGATTTCGTTAGGGCTTCCGTCGCACGTAGGTTTTTAAAAATAGTGGCAACCAGCTCAAATGTCAATAACTATATGTAGATTCGGGCAGCCCGTATATTTACTGTCAAATACTATTTACGTTGAGAGTTTTA
This sequence comes from Cunninghamia lanceolata, assembly GCA_027924645.1. Taxonomy (NCBI): domain Eukaryota; kingdom Viridiplantae; phylum Streptophyta; class Pinopsida; order Cupressales; family Cupressaceae; genus Cunninghamia; species Cunninghamia lanceolata. The sequence continues at coordinate 1,118,227 of BSBN01001427.1, read as the reverse complement.
TGTTTGCTGGTTCACACGCCTGTCACAATGCAACTTGGCACTTCAACATTCAATGTTTAAAATGTCAGATGTCATTATTTTTTTGAAAAAAAAATTTGAATTTTAGCACTTATTGTTGAACCGATTGAACCAATGAACCGGTTCAATGAACCGGTTCAATGGAGTGGTTCAATGAAGCGGTTTGACTGCTGGCAGAAGTTAGTGAAGCGGTGAAACTGTGAACTGTTGAACCGATTGAACCAATGAACCAGTTCAATGGAGTGGTTCAATGGAGTGGTTCGACTGTCGGCAGAAGTTAGTGAGGCGGCGAAATTGTGAACTGTTGAACCAATGAACCGGTTCAATGAACCGGTTCAACGGAGTGGTTCAATGAAGCGGTTCGACTATCGGTAGAAGTTAGTGAGGTGGCAAAACTATGAACTGTTGAACCGATTGAACCAATAAAGTGGTTCAACCGACTGGTTCAATGAAGCGGTTCGACTGTCGGCAGATTTTAGTGAGCTGGCGAAAGTGTGAACTGTTGAACCGATTGAACCAATGAACCGGTTCAACTGAACGGTTCAATGAAGCAGTTCAACCGAGTGGTTCAATAAAGTGGTTTGACTGTTGGCGGATTTTAGTGAGCCGGCGAAAGTGTGAGCTGTTGAACCGATTGAACCAATGAACCGGTTCAACCGAGCAGTTCAACTGAGTGGTTCAATAAAGCGGTTCGATTGTCGGCAGAAGTTAGTGAGGCAGTTCAGTCCAATTCTGCATGATTGTTTCTAAGTCAATCTAGCCTTGACTCATGTTTACTTAGAGTTCAACTACATTTCCAAGGCATGGAAGACCAAGCGTAGAATCATTTTAGTTCATTATTCCATAAATAAACCTGTGCATCCAAACTTGTTACGCCATGCAAAACACTCCAGGGTTAGCTGAATTGTGGTTTTGAGGATGATGCTTCAAGGTTGCCCTTCACATTCAGCTACAGGCGGGCAATAATCAAAGGTGGATGAGATTTGCTAGTTGCTAGATGGCTAGGTTATAGGACATGTACAAGCCCTAGATTGACAACTTATGTTAATGGAGTTTGTTGGGTGCAATGTCTCTGCCATATCTATAACTCTCCAAGTCTAAATTTCCTTTCCAACAATCAACATATCTAGGAGAGATTTGAACTTGTCACTTTGCAATCAAAACTCTATTAATTTGGATAAAGATTTGTAATTTTTGCTAGACCCTCTTTTCCGTCAGTTGACATTTTGGGGGTTTTGTTTCGCAGCTCTATTGAAATCTCTATTATACGAAGCATGTGGAAGAACAGTAAACCTTGGATGTGGAGCCATCGATTTACTGTGGACAGAAATCGCATTGGTTTGTTCTGCAGGATGGTGTTCTGTCCTATTACAAAATACATGGTTGGGATAAGATTGTCGTCAGTTAAGAGATGGAGAAAGGCGTTTGCGTTATTGGAGAGGAGTCTTTAAAGATGATGAAGAAGCCCAAACATGCTCATGCTCGTTCAAAGCAAAGAGCTGTTTGGAGAGGTTCATCTCAAGGTAAATTTTAAGCCATAAGCTTTTTGCTTTGAAATGCGTAAAGATTTGTGAAAGTAATAACCGCAGTTAAATTTAAGAGTTTTGTTTTCTTTTTGGGGGAACTTGCTAGATTGGAAAATGCAGAGTGAAATAAGGGATATGAAATATTCGGTCAAAAAGAATACAAACTACTTGCTAAAAACTCCAGGAACAAGAGAAAACTGAGTTGAACTGAATAAATTGTGAGTTTCAAAGTGACTCGAAGTCAGTAAATTGTGAATGTCAGATACATAGATTTATGAGTGTGGTGTAGAAGCACCTCGAAGACATTAAGAATCTGAGGATTCTATACATTTTATGTTATGTCCAAAATGTTATGTTGTAAGGCCTTAGGCCACTTTGAGTCTTAGTTAGCCGCATAATGACATGTATGTCAAGAAACAGCTTAAAAGCTTGTAACCGAACAAGAAGTGTAACTGATTGGCAATGGTGGTTCGTTTTCCACCATGTGTAACTGTCAATTGAGAGTCTTTATATAGTTGGTCTCTGTTCGTGTAGAGGGAGAGAAGCGAACGAACAGAAAGAGAAAAGAAAACAATTTGTATGTAAAATCTCTGGAAGGAATAAAATAGTTTTGTTCTTGGTCTAATTACTAGAACATCGATTTGGAGTCATTCCACTGGTGGGTTTCTTCGAAACCAGTGGAATGACCTCCATGATAGTTAGATCTATTTATGTCCTGTTAAGTTTTTAGTTATTCTCGTGTGTTCTATTCGGTTACAATGTGCAGAGAAGGAATTAGCACTTCATGTGTATACAAATGTATGCGAGATCAATCGGTGTGTATACGTCAGTCGTATGACAGAATAGTTTGTGTGTATCTATCCTTTTAGACATACAACCGGTTGGGTCAAAGACTGTGGACCCCACAGATTGCATAACAAATTCTAGGTATGCATCGGTGAAAGAATCTAAAGCTGGGCCGACAGTAGGCATGTCTTGCCGAAGGTGACGTTAAATGCAATGCATATCGGCATAAGAATTACGATCGGGGTGAGAACTAAGAAGTCTCACCGATGGAAGGCTCATCGGTGAGAGATGTGTTGTCGGGGGAGGCGGGAAATGTATTGCCGATGGCCCAAGTCTTACCGACAGCTATGTGTTAGATTCAGCAGAGTGAAAGAGATGTCGGTGGGAAATGTATGAGGGTTGCCGATAGTTAAGGTCTTGCCGATGGTAAGCCTATCGGCATAAACTGCGGCGTCGACAGGAGATCCAAGGAACTCGCCGATAGATAGGAGTCTCACCGATGAAGAAAACAATGCATGGTATCGAGTGGTTGGTAAAAGAAGTTCAAAATCTTGCCGATAGGCAAGCCTATGTATATTTCGGTGTGACTTCTACCTTATCCGGCCGATTCACACTATAATGGCTATTTTGTGGGCTTTTCAAGGATTATTCAACCCTGTTTTATGTGTTAACTGGTTTCCCTCTGCATCAGAGTGGACCCCAAATAATTTAATTTCATTTCTAGCTCATTGCAGTTGTCTTTTTCTATTAATAGTTTCCAGTATTCCCCAAATGATTTAGTTAAATGAGCATTGGGGATAAATGATGAAGTCGTTACTATGTTATCTGAAGGAGGATGCAAATGGGAAAAATGCTAGTTCACACCAAGGAGCAATTTAAAATGCTCAAGACAGAGACATCAAACAACACGTCAATGGCCTGAAACATAGGTTAGTCCTAGACTATTATTACATGAATAAAGGTGGCAGTTGTATATATATGATGACACATCTTTAAAAACTATTCATTTCTCTCTCTGATATTTGTGAAATCCAATTCTATGTATGCAAGTGTGTAAACACTATAAAGTATTGACCCTATTTAAGTGACAGCTATTCGGTGGTGGAGAAGAATCCATTGAGGTGTCAAGTAAGGCTATTCTAAACTGTGGAAGAGAATGAAAGAGCAGAAATATTTAATGAAAAAATCAACTGCAGAGATTATGGCCACGGAACAGGAAGAAACCAGCTTTTCTACCCGCAAGTGTGCACACAAAATTGACAATGGTATATATTTTTTTGCATTTCATTTCTACTCACATTTCACTAAGTTGTCTTGCCTTTTATAGACTGTTAAATGCGTGTATAGCTAATATCATATATATGGTTTATGTTGTGTGTTTTCTAGATAGAAATTTTCAATTTTTTTTGTTGGTGTGATGGTTTTTCAGATTCATGGCAAAAAGTGGAGCTCATGTTAGTTACATTTTGGGATATTCAAACCTCAATCTAGTGCCTCTAGGATTGGTCTGGGGAATTACTGGCATGGTTGTTTTAGATGCTTTCTTACTCTATGCCAATTTGCTGCTTGCAGATCTGTATATTATAGATGGCCAATGCTTTATCAGAAACAAAGATTTAGGGTTGTTTTAGATGCTTTCTCACTGTATGCCAATTTGCTAGCTTGCAGATCTGTATATTATAGATGGCAAATGCTTTATCAGATACAAAGATTTGGTTGGTCATGTATTTGGTGAGTACTTAAACACTCACCCTTGTAATATAGATTATATACAGAGCTATGTGACTTGTTTCCTCTGCAATTGATTGAAAAAATTGAGATAAATTTTATAAATCGTTTGTTTAAGCACAGTCTAACGGGACTTGGTAAATTTATGATTCTAATGTAGTAGAGTATCATGTGAATTATCTATCTTAAATAATCTAAACATTTTTTCCAATAATAATAGATGCTATTTTAATTTCATAAGATGGACTTTATATTTAACCAGCTTCCTTCAATGATTTGGAACACTTACAACTGTATGCTATTTTCTGCAAAACTGGCCGTGGTGGGATTGTATATTATTTACCATGCATGGAAGAAAATGTACTATATACCCTGGGCTATATAGTTTGCACATTTCATACTCTACAGTATGGGGTTCCTACCACTTTCTGGGAGAGCTCTTAAGGTACTCCATTTTGGCAGAATGATACATCACGTCATGGTAACTTGAAGTGGATCGAAGGCCTGTTCAATAAATCCTGGAGATTGCTAAATTTTACTATGATTTACTATGATCTTTTTCGCCTTGTCCATGGTTCCACATTTTGCATACATGTCTAGCAGGGTATTTGCAACCACAACATATGACAAAATTGCTCTATCCTTCATGCTTTGATGGATGTCCATACCATGTTCCGAAGCTCCCCTTTTGGCATAGGCAGGGAGGATGTTGGCAAAGGTTGTTGAGTCTCGCTTTACACCTGCCAATTGCATTTGCTTGAAAGTTTCTAAAGTCTTCTCTAAAAGTTCAATTTGTGCATATCCTGCAATCATTGCACTCCATGAGATCACATTTCTTTGAGGAATTTTGTCGAACAATTCGCATGCTTTGTCTAGGTTCTCACATTTTGCATACATGTCTACCAGGGTAGTTGCCATTACAACATCTGACAAAGTTTCTCTATCCTTTATGCCTTGATAGATTTGTATACCCTGTTGCAAAGCTCCTATCATGCTATAAGAACCAATGATAACTATTCTTTTGGAACATGAAGGTGATGATTATTGCTCTGAAACATAAACAGGGTTTTTGGTATTTACACTAACAAATTTGCAATGAATATGAGAACTTTGTGAGCTTTATATATTGGATGTCTGTTAAATAAATTGATACTGCGATGCAACGATTAACTAAGAAAAAACCTTTAAGTTTACTTTCATGTATGGATAGAAACCTAAGCATCCAGAGAAAAGAGTTCAGTTATAAAGTTGACATCTTCTTTACTTTGTTGATCTCTGCCCTTTGTGTGTCTTCTATTGATTATGCTTTTTGTACCTTGACTTTTGTGCTCTAGTTGCCGTTCATTATTTAATTTTATTTTAGCTTTTGTCCATTTGTGCTCATCAAAAATATGTTCCATCAATTCTTTTTGTTGCTGTGTTGGTAAAGGAATATGTAACAGATGTGAAGACCGGACCTTATTGCTGGACGCTCCAGTATCACAACCAAATCCCAAATAAATTGTTTCCCAGATATTTGTTCTAGATAACATATCTTGCAATTTATCTTTTCTACAACATATTGTATCATTGACAGTGATAAAAATTTGAAGTAACAGGATTCTTTTTGGATTTGACTTTGATTTTTGTTGCTATTCAAATGAGTCTTTATATCTATATTTTGATTAGTTAATACTTTAAAAGTTCAAAGATTAGCAAGGATATTGGCATACTGAATGAAAGTTGAGGTTCTTTTTCTATTGCTAAACAAGTGCCTTGAGTTTTCCTTATTTTCACGATTTCCACCTACAATTTACGGTACAACGATTGAATGGTTAAACCTTTGAGCTTATCAAATTGTCGAAATGTTTAGACACTAAAGATAGATAGTTCGCAGAATACTCAACTGTATTGGAATCATAAATTTCCCAGGGACCATTAGGCCCAGCCTAAACAAACGATTTGCAAATAATTTTGGTAGCCATTAGAATAATTAAAATATCTTTGTATTTGAAAAAGCATTGGCTATCTATAATATACAGATGTAATAGAGTGAATTATGTGCAGATACAGGAAGAGAAGGTTGCAAATTAAAAGTTAGAAATATATTTTATAGTACAGAATAAGTGATTGGAATTTGTTCAATTGGCAAGTTGACCCATAATGATCATTGCATCCTCAAATTAGAACGGAATTGCATGATAGTATTTGAGCAGATAGTATTGCTTGGCCCCAAAGTTTTAATTGTATCAATACTTTTTGACAGTAAATAGATCATATTATATAGAACAAATTCCTAAAAACTTTCGCCACCCAATTATTGAGCACACATAGTTAAATAAGGCACTATTCCTGTAATGCCCATTGCCGTATGCAATCTACGATTTTGTTAAGCCATTGGGCATCAAAAACTGTATGATCATTATTATATTGAATGAACTATTGCACATGAGGAAGATAAATCTCATTGAATGCAGTGAAATGTGTTTATTGTGCTTTTGGGTTGGATGTTCATTGTTTAGTGATCTTATGTGTTTCAGCGTAATACTTAGACAGAGCTAATGTTGTTCTTTTGGGTTGGATGTTAATTCTTTGGATGTTTATTTACAGTTGTTTGATCTCCATACTGATTTTGCATTTTGGTGAAGTCAATTTACAACAAAACAAAACAAAAATTTATTTACTAGCAAATTAACAATAACTGTATTGTAATAGAAAATGCGGTTAATTTGTTCACACACATTCAATATTGCATGTGATTGTAGGGCACTCTGCCAATGTGTAAATGGTTAAAATACCAAAGTCTAAGATTAACAGATCAGGCAAAGAGGGTTTAGCTTATACAATTGGGCTTTTGGCAATGGCAGTGAGCAATTTATCTAATGATTTGGCATAATCCATGGGTCATTAGGATTGTGTAGCTTTGGCAACCAAGATTGCCCTACATTGCTAGAGAATTTTGGCACTTATAGATCAAATGATTTGAATGATTTCTCGAAACTGAAGAACCAGTAAGCTAATTGGAACCTATTCCCCTGTTGAAGTGTCTTGTTACACAAAAGGCTAAAGATTGTGAAAGAAACAGCATTGCAGTATCATATTTAGGCTTATTGCAGGACACCCTAGCCAAGAAGCCTCAATTTGATAGGATACACATTCTTGCTAGATATGGACAGAGCTATTGGGGTTTATTGTTCACTTGGATTCCAGTTGCACTTTCCCGATTAGCAGTGGCTAACCCGATGGTTTTAAGCGATTGGCGAACTTCTTACTGTGAGGTATTATTGTTTGTTGTGAGGTATGGCGATGAACTATATCTCTATCATGTAAGACGCTGATGCTGATGCAATACAAAATGCATAAGCACAATTGTGGTGGACAATTTAGAATGGATAGGTATATAGACAACTCCAGAAATTGCCAGCATTGATAGTCGAATACAATGTGGCAGTGTATTGTGTTGTTTAGAAGAAATAGATGATGGAACAAATGTAGTGTTATGTTGGATTGTCAGACAAACACAATCCAATATTTTCTAAGACAAGTTGTAATGACAATGCATGTGTGTCAAATGCAGCCATCAGTTCACTGTGTGCTGTGAGTGCGAAAATTGGACTAAGATATAATTACAGCGAACCAATACGAATATCTAGATCTTGATTTTGTCTGCAATGGCGATTGCAGTTTCTCAGGTGGAGGTGGTCTTATTACATTACCAGTGGCCAGAATGCGATGTGGGTGTGTTTAACTTTGGGTTCATCTGAGGAGCTGTTATTTTCCATCTGGCAAATAGGTAATCCCGATCCTAACGAATCAACTAGCTAAAATGAAAACTGTATGATTATTATTATATTGAATGAACTATTACACATGAGGAAGATAAATCTCATTGAATGCAGTGAAATGTGTTTATTGTCCTTTTGGGTTGGTTGTTCATTGTTTGGTCATCTTATGTGTTTTAGCATAATACTTACACAGAGCTAATGTTGTTCTTTTGGGTTGGATGTTAATTCTTTGTATGTGTATTTACAGTTGTTTGATCTCCATACTCATTTTGCATTTTGGTGAAGTCAATTTACAACAAAACAAAACAAAAATTTATTTACTAGCAAATTAACAATAACTGTATTGTAATAGAAAATGCCATTAATTTGTTCACACACATTCAATATTGCATGTAATTGCAGGACACTGTTCCAATCTGCAAATCGTTAAAATACCAAAGTCTAAGATTAACAGATCAGGCAAAGAGGGTTTAGCTTACACAATTGGGCTTTTGGCAATGGCTGTGAGCAATTTATCTAATAGTTTGGCATAATCCATGGGTCATTAGGACTGTGTAGCTTTGGCAATGAAGATTGCCCTATATTGCTAGAGAATTTTGACACTTATAGATCAAACAATTTGAATGATTTCTCCAAACTGAAGAACTAGCAAGCTAATTGGAACCTATTCCCCTATTTAAAAATGTGCATCATGATTGCAAATTAAAGACGAAGTTGAAGTGTCTTTTTACACAAAAGGCTAAAGATTGTGAAAGAGACAGTGTTGCAGTATCATATTTACGCTTATTACAGGACACCCTAGCCAAGAAGCCTCAATTTGATAGGATACACATTCTTGCTATACATGGATAGAGCTATTGGGGTTTACCATTCACTTGGATTTCGGTTGCACTTTTCTGGTCAGCGGTCGCTGTCCTGATGGTTTTAAGCAATTAGCGAGCTTCTCCCTGCGAGGTATTATTGTTTGCTGTGAGGTATGGCAATGAACTGTATGTCTATCATGTAAGATGCTGATGCCAATGCAATACAAAATGCACAAGCACAATTGTGGTGGACAATTTAGAATGGATAGGTATATAGACAACTCCAGAAATTACCAGCATTGATAGTCGAATACAATGTGGCAGTGTATTGTGTTGTTTAGAAGAAATAGATGATGGAACAAATGTAGTGTTATGTTGGATTGTCAAACAAACACAATTCAATATTTGCTAAAACAAGTTGTAATGACAATGCATGTGTGTTAAATGCAAGCATCAGTTCACTGCGTGCTGTGAGTGCGAAAGCTGGACTCAGATATAATTACAGCCAACAAATATGAATTTCCAGATCTTGATTTTGTCTGCAGTGGCGATTTTAGTTTCTTAGCTGGAGGTGGTCTTATTACATTACTAGTGGCCAGAATGCAATGTGGGTGTGTTTAACTTTGGGTTCATCTGTATATGAAAAATATATGGATCGGGATTACCTATTTGCCAGATTGAAAATAATAGCTCCTCAAATGAATAATCAGATTTCTAACATTGTATACAAATACCTTTAAGCTATCTCAGATGTAATTTTTTTTGTAAGTTGTTAAGGAAACTAGAGCTCAAGGTGATAACAGCATCAATGCTGAATATAAACAGAATACATAAGATTGCACTAAATTTAACAATATTGAAGTCAAATATAGTAATAATGAAAGTAAAATGCAGTCACAAAAGAACTTTACAGGGTGGGATTTTCTGTAGTGAAGAAAAAACTATTGCAGTCAAGTCTTATAAACAACAATGAGTGCGAGATAACTAGAAACCACCAAAATTTACTGAAAATGCAATAGAGATAGTTTTAACGAATCAACTAGCTGAAACGAAAAGGAGCAGAGAAATATAAAAGAAACATGAAACTAAAAATTGCAAGAGATACAGGGAAACAAAATTTTTTCTTTAATTAAGTTTGATGTTAAGGTGCGTAATATATGTGAAGGACAAATATTGTTTTTAAATTGTTCAGAGTAGTAGTGTATTATAACAAGAAACTATTGCTGTATAGAGTTTGAGATATGGCAAAATCATTATCAAAAATTTTATGTAAGAAGTGTAGGTGATATGTCGTTTGTTCTCAAAAACTGCTGTCTGGTTTTCTTATTTATCTAGTACCTAACATATGGATAGAACAGGAGTGGTTAGTATATTGTTTTTTAGTGATAAGCAAGTCTAAGTAACAATAACATGCAAATAATGTAGAAATAATTTATTAAAAAGTGCTGGAGAATAAATTATTTTTGTTTGATCTAATTATTGTATTGATAACAATAATGAAGTGGAATAGGAGTGTACCTGTGCACAGAGTGTATTGATTATTCTTGAAGGGAAGTTGCATTGATGATGAGGTTGTATCGATTTAACGTGAATTTACCCTTTTTAGAGAAGTACCGTAAGATGAAGACAATTGCTGTTTTATCTGCAATATACTTGTCATATGTGAGATTGCTGAGTGCTGGAAGAAGAAGTTGGATGATAGAATTGTCACAAAAACACTGAACTGTTTGATTGTTCTTAGTGGTCACAGTAGTTTTTAGGTAAAGGGAGTATATGTATGTGACATCTTCATCACATTTGAAACAATGAGCTGTTTGGTCTTCGAGGGCTCCATAGTTATGAAACTTATAGTTGCATTGTGGGCAAAATGCATGGAAAGGGGCAGAATAAGCATTAGCTATTTTTAATGTTCTGTGGACCTGCAAGAGATGTTCAATTTTCATTGGTTCTAGGATGTATCTTTTACTATATAAATTGATTAATGAAACAAATTCAGGAATTCGGGTCTAGTTACCTCAAATGTTGAATGCAATAAACTATTCAAATGATCCAAGGTTCTTCTATTGGTTAATTTACCAATATATGTTGCTTGGCATGTTTGCAGTGTGTTCTCTTTTACATCCATTCTCTTGACAATATTTTTGAACAGCATTGCTGGGAATTCATTTTGCTTCATCTCGTCTTCGACTGCAAGGAAATTGCTAGTCAAACTTGCATGTAGCTGCAACTATTTTTTGTATTGGCAAAATTGTTAGTAGTCTTGATCTATCGAAAGAAATATATAGTAAAATTGAAAATGTCAATGATTTGCAATAAAGAGACGATAATAATTATTTACCTGTGCTTTGTCACATTTGGAGTCACCATCCTTGATATCAAAAACATAGTAAACTCCTGTCTTTCTTGTGCCAGTGACCAATGCGCCAATGGTGCCAGCAACATATGCATCTGTACTTGCAAGCAATTGTTTAATAGTGGTGCTTGGTATGAAATTATAGTCTTGACAAAGCTTTGGTATTATATCAACAGTGGATGCATTATTCAACAGCAAGATGCAATCGCAGTCACCTCGATCATAGTCAGTTTTTGGAGCAAGTTGAAACCCAGATATGGATATTGCTGATCCTGGAATTATTTTGCTTTCATGTTGCATGATAAGATCACCAGTTATATTCAAGGTGATGGTCATTTCAGCTTTAACATCTGTGAGGTCTGCACGGAAAACTTCACGTGTCTTGTTAGCTTTGTCTAATGTAGCTTTGTATGTCACAATGACATCGCCTTCAAAGGTGCTTCCTACTTTATGAGCATTTAGATCCTCAATAGAAATTGGTTTTGAAGTTCCAATTTTTGACCTGCAAGAGAGAAGATAAAATTAGTTTGAGTTTAAAGATTTGAATCAACAAAATTTATGCAGAAATAAAGAATATTGGTCACCTCTTTGATGTTTGTTCATTAGTGGTTTGCACTTGTTTTTCTGCACTTTTAGTCTTGTCCATTGTATGCTGCATATTAGGAACCATAAATCATTAGCAAAGATGAGTGAATGTATAGTTATTTTATGGTAATTATCAAATGGTTTGATGGTTGAAGTTGAAAAATGAAAAGCAATATAGATTATGAATCAATATGTAAAAATGTAGATACTAGGGAATTTTAGAATCCTCTAACAAATGAGCAGTAGAGATTTGTAAGAAATAGATGGAATTTGATGCTACTGACATCAACAAGGAAGAATTTTTTTTTTGGGTAGTAGAGAATTATTATGTTTCATTATTATATTTTGTTTGGATTTAATTTTTAAAATGTGTATATGAATGTAATTTTGATATGTCTAATGACATATTGAAGTAGGTTCGGGCTTGTTAAAGGGTTCAAATTTTATGAAAGTTGCAAAATGATCACTCCAATATGCTTCTGATCTGTAAACATAAAATGTTTCTGAATGTACATTGGACCATACATGGTCAATCATTGGTTTGGATAGTGATTGGGATTCATGTAACAAAAATTGCATATTTTGGTTTTGCATATGTTGTAAAAGTTGTTTTCTTTTGTTGCACTGTTTACACATGTCAATGTTGAAATCTCCTACAATGAACATTATCTTTTGTCTATCTACACATGAAAATACTTGGTTGGTGATGGATATGATTTCTGTCAATGGAGCATTTGGTCTTGCATATAGATTACATATGTTTATCTTGTTGTCCATGAAACATATTGTTGTTGTATGTTGCATTGTTTTACAGACAATAATGTTTTTCCGAGTTAAGAATGATATTCCATGAATATTGTATGATGAGTAACAATTGAATTGTTCAAATTTGTTGTTGGAATTGTTGAGTAGCATATGTATTTCTTGTAGACATACAATGTCAGATGCCATTATATCAATGTCACTGGTAATGTCTTCTATATGCAGAGATAGATTGCGGGTATTTAATGTACATAATAGTAGTTGTGAACTAGTAATGTGTTTGGTATGTTCATTTTCAAATATCCATTATGCTGTTGATTTTAGGCGAGACATTTCAAGGTCTATTTTTTTTTAATTTTGAAGTTTTCTTTTACAAGAGGCTTTAACAAGAACAATGTATGAATTGTTTTTGTTCGAGAGAGTGCTGTATATGTTAATCCATGTTGCCTTATGCCAGTAGGATCAAATGCCAAACTGTGCATTGTGAGTCTTTGAGATCTATGGATGGTTCTAGCACAAGCTAGTTGAATTGGAAATTGTTTCCTAATAGTTATTTTTTTGCTGCTTGATATTTTCTGAATTGGCTTAGCAACGCGAAGTATTGGTGTCCATTGTCTGTCAATACTATTGCCATAGCATTGTGCTAGCCTTGCACGTTGATGGTGGCCAATCTTTGGATCATCAAAATTGATCCAAACAATGTCAAAGTCATTGTATTGGGTGTATGCTTTAAATGTGCCATCTGATCCATTGACGAGGCCGTCTTGTGTATTGTAATTCCCAGCATAGATTTCTACAAGCATATTTGGTTTCAAAAGTATTTGAGATGGTAAAGATGCTGTATGATTATAGAGACGGACCCCGTTGTAATTTTCATCATGTTCATCAATTGCATTCAATATTGTTAGCTCTCCAGTAACCATTGATAACATTTTTTGATTGTGTGCATTAACATCTTTCCTTTTGTAAAATAGGAAAGGGAATGTCGGGTCCATGGGTGGTGGGTGCAGGCAAGTTTCATTCAAATATTCTATATCATTATTTGTTTGTGAACCTATACGTATTCTATTGAGGATTGCAATAAAGTTTTCATCTTTTTGTCGCATAGTTGATTGCAATTCATAGAATTTTATGTTGTCTTTCCAAAAGTTGTATGGCATTAGTTCAGTTAAGGTTGGTGTGTTTTCAAAAACAACTGAATCGAGCATAGGCTGTGCTTGGTACAAATCACCACAAAAAATTGTGTCAAGATTTCCAAAGTATGCAGTAGGCGTTTGCATTATATCTCTTAATCGTCTGTCAATGTAACACAAAAATGATGCGCCTACCAATGAAACTTCATCTAGTAAGAGCACACGCAGTTGCTGGTAGTACTTTGACATTGTATCAAGTGTTTCAATGCTCAATGGAACAAATTCTGACTTGTTGAAAGGTATGTGGAATGCTGAATGTAATGTTACTCCACCTATATTGTATGCTGCCTTTCCTGTGTAAGCAACTATTAGACCTTTAGGTTTGTTAGGATCAGTATTAATGGAGTTATTATATATGCGAAGAAGAGATTGAAATATTGCTTTTGCAGTAAATGTTTTCCCAGTTCCTGCTCCACCTGTTAGGAACAAGTGTAGTGGAGTTTTGTTGTTTTTTGTTTTTTTCAATACAATGTCTTTGACAATTGCTTGTTGTTCTTGATTTAGCATTCGTCTCAACTTGAAATATTCGACATTGTCCATGATATATGGGTGTTTTGCAATTTCAATTGCATTAGCAAAATGAGTTTTTGGTTTGTTACGCTTTAGTGTTTCAAAATCTTGTTCTATGTTGTATGATTCTTTGTATGGCTTTTCATTTGGAAGGATTGACTGGTTGTGAGTGTGATTATTTTCAGAATTGATCTCATCAAGAGCTTTGTCAATATCACCCCATTTAGAATTGATCTTGTAATTGTATTTGATACGATTTGCATTAATTGTGTTTTCATGAAATGAGTAAGCATGGTGCCATGTATCAAAACCATGCTTAAGTGTCTTTTCATTTATTGTAAAGGGCACATAAAGTAGCAATTGTTCCCTACAATAATTTTCCAAGTCAAAATGTTTGCTAAAACCGATAAAACGTATGATATTTGGTTTAGCTTTTTGATGCATTGGTTTTCCATCCTTTCTATATTCTGAGACAAATTGAGCAACACAAATATGCATAATTGGTTCTGGTCGTGCTATGTAGTAGTCTATTAAAGACTTACAAGCAATATTTTCTGATTCATCTGGTTCATTGTTCAATTGTTTCACTGACTTCAGGACAAAAGTTCGATCACTATCAGTGCTTGTATCAATGAATATACATTTTCTTGAGCTATAGCTTAGTGGAAGTGATAGAACAATGTAAGCAGCTTGCTGTGAAGACATTTGCTGTAGGTTGAGTAATGCATTTCCAAGTTTACTTATCATTTTAATAGCATCGATACTATTTTGTTGATGGTCCTTACAGATTCTTTTAAATGCATATGTCATTGTTTTGTCCACTTTTGTCATGTATGAGCTGCAATACATTGCTGCAGCGTATGCATTAAGTACAAACCGTGCATCTGTATTTGCTTTCCATATATCAGGCATTTTTTTTGAAAAGCTATTATTCCATATCTCTGAAGGGTTTCGTTGCAAGAAAATTGTAGGCCTATGGATTGTTGATTTTATAGCTATGATGTAATCATCTTCATTCATATTCATGTCTTCTAGAAACATTTGGAAGGAGAATGATTGTTCATAATTAGAATGTTCTAACACAGAGAAGATTTTTTTTGCAATTGAAATTGTAACTTCATTGGTTTCATTCAATGGTTCTAGAACCATAGTTATTTTCATTCGTGGAAATGGGAAGTTGTGTTTACAATAATGCTGCTTTGATTTCCTACATTGCTTTGTATGGTGGTGCTTGTGCACCATAGCCATTTCTGCAGTCAAATTATTAGTATTACAACTGATGTATTTGTCAATAAATTGTTCAATATCCACGGTTTTATTTTTACCATAAATTGGTGCATCTCTAATCCATAAGAGGAAGTGGTCATGTTCATTGCCACGATTCTGAAATTCAGTTACAGAGAAATAATCGACGGCTTGTCTGAAGAAAGAGCTATCTGCAAATATCAATTGTTTTAGTGAATTAATTCTATGTCTATAATAACGTACACACGTCACATGATCTTTTTTGATGAGGTAGAAAATATTGTTCTCATGATTTGTGTCATATTGTTGTTGTGAAGATGCGTGATATGTACTATGCAAGTATTCAAGTGTGTTTGATAAGTGTTTCCAATTTTGTTCAGCACTAGTAAATGTAAGGAAAAATGTAGGTGGTCCAAGTTGTCGTATCATAGCAAAAAGATTTTTTTTCAATTGATGTAAATAATCTGGAGATATTCTTATTCTTTTGAAATCAACATATCCAATGTCTGATTTGAGTATTTGCTCTAGGTTAGGTTTGCATTTGACATCTTTTGCTATTAGCTTTTTGCCTTTTAGTTGTCCTTTACGAATTCTTATCCACATTGTAGATAGTACTTGATGTATCAGTATCTTGATAGTTTTAAAAAATAGATTGGTTGTATGGTATGCGAATTGTCTATTTGAATTTCGTAGCTCCCATTGTGCAATTTTTTGATATGAGAAATTCTTGACAATGTTATCATCACGTGGGTTTCCAAAGAACAGTGTAGGGAAATTCATTTCTTCAACATAAGTATCTTTAAAGATTCCAATAGGGTTATAGTTTTCTGCAGGGGCAACTTCTATAACTTTGTCTTGCATTTCATGTATACATTTAGATTTAGTGAATCCATGTATTAAGGTTTCACAAGGGTTTTGATGATCTATATCAGAGTCTGAGTCAGTTTCATTTGTACAATGTTCATTGGCTATGTCACTTTCATTATTGATTTCAAGAGATTCTTTCCAATTCCTATTTAATTGAACTTTTTCCATTTTGTATAGTCTTGTTTTGCTTAATTGGTTCAAAGCTTTTATTATAACAGTTGATCAAACCATTCCTTTTTGAAAAGCATTTTTGTATTCTAGTCGTCTTTTAAGAGCAACTGCAATTGTCGATGTTTCATTGGTAGATCGTGGCAATGCATTTTGTATAATATTCATGTTGACTGGCACATTGATAATAGATCGAGTCAATCCTATTTGAGATCTTTTGTATCCTAATTCCCAGATTTGTGCAAATGCAATCCTCAGTGAAACAAGACATTCTTCCAATTGTGTAAGTATGTTTACATATTGCAAAGGTTTATTCATCCGAATATGTTGCGGTGTTGCATACCTAGGAAGCTTGCATTGATTCAATGTTTTATGGCATATGCGACAAATAGAATTTGTCAATAAATTGTGATTTTGATTTGTTAGTTTATAATATGTTTGTTTTTCTTTGTCCTTGAAAGCCATAATGTCCTTTTTAAAATGCAAAGTCTGACAGATTGCGCATACATGTCTTGGTGTGTCTTGAATTTTTCTTTGGAATAATTCTATTGGTGATGTTAAGCATTTGTTTTTTTTGGCTGCATTTTTCTTTTTTTGATTGCTGCATATTTGTTGTTTGATCTTTCGAAGCGATGTAGTGTTGCTATTGACTATCTTTTGTTTTTTAACAAAGTTACCAACATGAGGTTGTTGATTAGTCCTTAGGTACTGTTTTATTGTCCTAAATGAGATTTTTGATTGGGTATTAATTGCTTGTATTTGATAGGGTATGAGTGGTTCAAAATGTCCATGAAGGGGATTTGTGTCATGAAACAAGATAGAGTATGATTGCCCTTGGGAGAATGGATTGAAATGTAGGTATTTTTTGCCTGATGTGATTGACCAAAGACATATTTGGATTCCTAGCCACTTGGATAACCAGTGAATACAAAAAATGTCTCCCCATAGAC
Source organism: Cunninghamia lanceolata (assembly GCA_027924645.1). Lineage (NCBI taxonomy): Eukaryota > Viridiplantae > Streptophyta > Pinopsida > Cupressales > Cupressaceae > Cunninghamia > Cunninghamia lanceolata. The sequence continues at coordinate 1,100,969 of BSBN01001427.1, read as the reverse complement.
CAACTTCATTGTTATGTGTAGTCGGTGTTGCAGAAATACGCATTCGCCGGAGATACTCTTCAACGTTTCCTACATTGTGTAATTCATTTAATGTGTGACTATCCAATTCATAATTATATGAGGTAATTGCTTCTGCATCATGTTGTGCAAGGTAGGTCAAGAAATAGTCTATTGTTCCATTGCGTAATTGAATTGATGTGTATTTAGAATGAAGTAGAAACTGTAACGAGTCAAATAAGCAATCGCCTACATTATATTTAAATGCATGAACTCTATGCAGCCCTTCATTTTCTAGTGCGAAATTGATATTTGAAATGTGAGGTTGTATTGTTAATTTGTAATTGTCTATATCTATGATTTGTTTTTGTTTTTGGTTTATTGACAGCCTTGCTTTCTTCATTTATTCGCTCAACCGAGGACAATTTTGCCGATATTCAAATACTGTAAACAGGGTGCACCTGTAATATGTTGATAATCATGTGTTAGTGAGTTCTGAACATGCAAAACCACAAAAGGCATATTAAACAATTGAACCAAGAAGTAACTTGTGACCTAAAAGCAATGCCTAGTTACAAACTTAGAATTCACTTTGTTTACATTTTTCTTATTTTAAGTTGGGAGCAAGCATTTAAAAATAGATAAGTTCAACCCTAAAGTACTAAATAGTCAACACAAAGTTTTAAAATTCTGAAAATAACTGTTATGTAAGTCTAAATAGTACCAATCATAATTAAACACTACAAAAGATAATATTCCATAATGTCACAACCTTAGGTCTCAAATAATTTGCAATTTGCATATATGAATAACATATTGAACAGTAAAATTGAAAACAAAAAAAGAAACAAACAAACAAGACAATTAATAACAAATACTACAAACCAAAGAAAGAATCAGTAGTCATATCTGCTAACTTCACTACCACACTCATAAAACTGTTGATCCAACAACCAAATGATTAGCACGAGGATACAAGGTAGAATGAAACTATGAACTGTTTGAAAATAGAAAAAATAAATTACGAACTATAGTGTATTTGCTTTTTTTTTTAACTCTGCTCAACAATTGGCTGACTGGGTTGGGAAAATTGCATCTAACCGATGCATAAGTAATCCTGCCAGCGGCAGGAACCAATAATAATGACATTATTACATTGCAAAACACTTTAGAAGTTAAATCTTGTAAGCTCTTTGATGGGACAAACTTCCATGACAATGAATATATACAAGCCAAGTGTGAACTCAATGAATGTGTTTGGAGAAAAAAGTAGTTTGCAATGGGGCCATTATTTGGGTATTCTTGTTTTTAATTTCCCGTACACTTAAATGGGGGATCATTAACGCCAAAATAATTTAAATGAAGCATTATCTTGTTCTACTTTTTATTTCCCATTTAAGTAAGATGCTTCTTGTATTTAGGGCATGTGTACGTTCCCAAGAACATACAAAAAAAATTGTGGTGGGTCACAAAAGAAAACATATTATATTATATTATATTATCTCTTGCATTTATAAAGTTTTTGTTCCCCTAGCCAAATGTGTTTACAAGCACGTCATTCATTTAATACACAATTATTTTGCATTCATGGGCCGGAGAAAATGAGGTCAACTATTTTAAAACTATGTAGCCAACTAACTTTTCCTTTTAAGAGCTAAGTAACAATTATGGCTTTTGTTGAATGGAAAGGGGTATGTGGTAAAAGCACGGAGTGGTAATCAGATTAACTATAAAAATATAAAAATATAGCAATCACACTTTAATGTGTAATGGCTAAGTTGATAATGATATGGGTTTTTATTATTGTATTTTTTTATTGTGTTAGTAGATTGATAGGTCTCATCACTGTCTTTTGAAATGAAAAGTCATCGACCAGACATGCTCCAAAAATATACACCACCTAGATTAACTAACAATCCACAAAATAGACTATTGGTGGCATTAAGCTTAACTGTTAACATCAACTGTATCCATTAACATTAAATTTAACCTTGCACAGATTTTGCATGATCTTAGTAGTGGTGGTAGTTGTATATATGATGACACATGATTCAATAAAAAATATTCATTTATCTCTCTAGCTTTTGCGAAACCCAATTCTGTATATGCAAATGTGTAAAGACTATAAAGCGTTGGTTTTATTTAAGTGACAGCTGTTTAGTGGTGGAGAAGAATCCATTGACGTGTCATGTAAGCCTGTTCTAAATTGTGGAAGAGAATGAAAGAGCAGAAATATTTAATGAAAAAAATCAACGCCAGACATTATGGCCACGGAACAGGGAGAAAGCAACTTAAATCAACTCCAGACATTATGGCCACGGAACATGAAGAAACTAGGTTTACTACCCACAAGTCTGCACAAACAATTAACAATGGTATACAAATTTTTCCATTTCATTTCTGCTCATACAAAATTAACAATTTTTTTGCTCTGTATACAATGGTATTGATGATTTCAATATTTCTAGGAATTGACCCATTATTGCTTAGTACTTCCTGAGAATTCCTGTCATGGACTATATTAAGTGGGCTTCACAAGGCGAGGATTGCTTGGAGATGCAATAGACGCCAGGCGCATTTCTCAGGACATTAGGGCTCTCTGGACGAAGCAGTATGTCTTATGTTGTAGACATCAAAACACACACAAGCAAGAATAGTAGCAGCGGCAGTTGTGCACTTTGTGCATTTTTAATTTTGTTTTGGGCCATTGTCAATTTTCCACTTAGACACAGTAAATTGTTAGTTGGACAGTGATGGAGAAGCCTGGAAATCATTCCTTCGCATAGAAGCAGCACTGTACTAACTGGACTGGTTGGATGCGAGAATATGAGGATAAGATTTAACAAGGAACTGATTATTTGGGCCTAATCCCTAACGTTTAAGAAGTGAAGAGGAAAATTGGAATGACCCCGTGCTTTGTAAATTATTCATTTTGGCACAGGATGGATGTCCGCTTACAGAAAAAGTCTAGTATACATGTATAGTGCTGATAGACAGAAACAGAGATTTCTGGAGGTCTGCCCACAACATTAGTTCAATGGTATTCAACCGCATCCACCTCACCTATTCCATCCACATGCTCACCAGGCCGCAGTACAAAACTTGCTCCGGGATTCACACATTTGAGTCCTTCAACCTCACAGGACAAGTAGTGGCAATATGGCTTCACATTTTAGGTCTGCTCAGGCTGAGTCATGTTCAAACCTACAAGCCCATGCTATGATGGTCGTGCTGGACAACCACGTGAGCACTGCAGTTATGCTTCTCCACCACAGATGATAATGGCTTCTTTGACAAGTATTTATTTCCATCCCAGTAAATATTTTGTCAACCCTACTTCATCTTGTGAAGATAAAGTTTCGAGTTGTATTGACAACCGAATTTTATTAAGGCTGAGAGCTTTAAAAATACATAACTATAATTTTCCTGTTTATAGTTTTAACTTTTAATAATGGGGATAGCGTTGGTGTGGTCAGAGAGTAGGAGGGTGAAAAATGCGAAACCCTGGAGCGGGGATGTGCTCAGCCTACGGCGGTGTCGCCTGCGTTGTGGAAGTGCATGCTCAGCGCAGGTTATTTCTCCTCATTCCGCTCTATTCTCGTATATGGCGTGCTATTGTTTGCCCTTCCTGCGGGGCGCTGCTCAAATCCTAAAAGTATACAACATTTTTATCGCAGCAATAGCTCATGAGGGTTACATTCTATCCAGCTCTTTTCAGGTTAGATCCATTTTGTGCCAAATTTGTTTGAAAATACAAAACTGTGAAATACTCTCTTTTAGTCTCAATATCTATCTATCAGACATTAATTCAAAAATAGATATTGTTGCTAATGGGAAAAACATATATCTAGTAAACAGGAGGAAATTAGGACATTAGATGATAGTTGCGCAAGTTAACAGGTTACAAACCTTATTTTGCAGGCCCACAAAGAGATTCAGCAACCACTGGCTCAGGTTCCCAGCACCTTTTGCACCGGTTCTCATAGTTTCTCCACTGGTTCTCAGCTTGTCAAGTTGGTTCCGTTCTCAGGTAGTTTCTTCTAAACATCTATAATAGTGCTGTCAACATGGCCTATTAATTTGAAGATTTTGGCGTAAGATTTTGGCAAAGATTTTTTACGAAAACATTCAAGAACATTCAATGTCTCGAATAAATTTCTATCACATCATGTACTTTATACATTTATAAAAATAAATACTTCATTAATGGCAATTCTAATTGTCCTCCACGAAATGATTTTTCTTTTAAATATTTTAAAAAATAATTTCTCTCCTTACTGTTTGAGGATTTGCCCAATAGGAAACAAGATAAATAGCATTTTCCAAGTTTGAAAATAGAAAAAATAAATTACAAACTATAGTGTATTTGCTTTTTTTTTTAATTCTGCTCAACAATTGGCTGACTGGGTTGGGAAAATTGCATCTAACCGATGCATAAGTAATCCTGCCAGCGGCAGGAACTAATAATAAAAGTTCATGTTTGATGGCGGAAAGTCATTTACAACCAGATGACAAAGTTACGGGTCATCTCTCATCACTTTTACGTCTATCTACAGACTTCAAGTCTGTCTTTAGAACCAACATACACATGGGTAAGATTGACAAGCATTTGTTTCGGGAGGAGGGAATAGTCTGCCCAGTTTTCGAGCATCTATTGAAATTTCAAACACTCAAGAAGATATGATATGGATATTTCTGCGAAATGCGGGTCATGTGCAGAACCATGAAACATAAGCTCGCCATGGAAACTAGACAAGATTAAAGATGCCACGTCCAGTCAAGACATCCTTGAAACTTTGTATAAAAATTTCTTCCTGGAGATTAGTTGAAATATTGTTGCTCATGTTGCCTTTTTCTTGTCATTTCAGCAATACGTTGGCCTAGTTTCAGAATGTTTTATAACGGAACGTAATAGCTCAGAGTCTGACCTCTTAAATTTTCATCGAAATGGTGGTGATATTGTTATATGACAAGTCAAATGTCTGGTATTGTGTTTAAGTCAAATGTCAACTGCTATAGTATAATCGTAGATGCCCCCATTCATGTCCACTACCACCGTAAGATTAGCAACGTAAGAACGTGCATATAACCATATTGTCAACCGGTGGGGCTCAAGGTTCCTCGTTTTCTACAGACTGAATTTCTATATAAGAGAGGCTAAAGCCATAACATGCCGTTTAACCATTGCAAATCTTAAATCTTCCCTCATCCAAAATGGCCACCAATCAAGCCTTACAGCCATTGCTTCTTTTAGTTGCTATCTTTCTTTTCCAGTCAGTAATGGCGAAGTCATTTGGAACTTCTGAAAATATGACCAAGGTTGAAAATGCTGTTAAATATCATGTTGAGAAGCCGGAGCTCGTAGTTCAAATGGTCGAAAGGTAAGCATGTCGCCTTTGAATCTAAGACAATTTATAGCATTAAAAAAAGGTGGTATGGAAATGAAATTTAATGTCTTACCGCACTTTGGAATATCATGTGAAAAGTAAGGCTTACTTCTAATACGGGCTGATGCTAAATTGCAAGGTTTATTAAACGTGCTTCTACTTATTCTTATGTTGTTGCTCTGTTCTCTCTTCACTGCGTTTTCTGTGATATTATTCTTGTAAAGCTGTTATAGACCAAATTTGTATTCCATATATCATCATACCACTGTATAATTTATATATGTTGTTGTAGAGATTAATTGCGGAAAAGATATTGTAAGTTAGTCAGTTCAATTTATAAAACACCAAAGTTGTAGTATTGTTTTACTGCTAACATATGTCGTTGAGATTATTAAGAAATATCAAGAGCTACTGTGCAGGAGTCTGAATAGTTCGAAAAGGCAGCTGAGCTCTCTGTCGTGTGGAACGGGGAACCCCATTGACGACTGTTGGCGTTGTGATCCCAACTGGGTTAATAACAGAAAGAGGCTGGCTGACTGTGCCATCGGATTTGGCAAGAACGCCATTGGAGGTAAGCAGGGCAGATTTTATGTGGTTACAGATCCCAATGACGATGACCCGGTCAATCCTCGCCCCGGCACTCTGCGCCACGCTGTTATTCAAACCGAGCCTCTCTGGATTATTTTCCAAAGAGATATGGTTATTCAGCTCAAGGAGGAGCTTATCATGAACAGTTATAAGACTATTGACGGTAGAGGAGCCAACGTTCATATAGCAAATGGAGCTTGCATTACAATACAGTATGTGAACAACATCATCATTCATGGAGTTCATATCCATGACTGTAAACCAGCGGGAAATACGAATGTTAGGAGCTCCCCCACCCATTATGGGTATGGAACCAGGAGTGATGGAGATGGGATTTCCATCTTCGGAGGAAGCGAAATTTGGGTAGACCACTGTTCGTTGTCAAGCTGCGCAGATGGACTGATCGACGCCATCATGGGCTCCACTACTATCACCATTTCAAACAACTTTTTCACTCACCATGACAAGGTGCTCAACTGCTTATTTCCTCTCTCATAAATTCATTTTTCTTAAAAAAACCTTCACAATTGTATTTTTATCACACAGGATCTAAGAGAAGGGTACTAAAAGCCCATTATCAGACAGAAACATAAAATAATGTTAGTATCTATTAAGTTATCAATTAAAAAAGCTATTGCTCTAGTTAAATATTTAGTGGTTTTTTGCAGGTCATGCTCCTAGGACACAACGACGACTATACCCAAGACGTTAAAATGCAAGTAACAGTTGCATTCAACCACTTTGGAGAAGGACTTGTTCAGCGTATGCGCAGGTATGAATAAAATCTTACAAGAATTCTGTAATCCTTATACCAAGACAACTATACAACTTGCTGAAGTTTATCTGTCTGTTCTCCATTAAAGCTTAAAAAATTAATGTTTTAATGCAGGTGCCGACATGGATACTTTCATGTGGTGAACAATGATTACACCCACTGGGAAATGTACGCAATCGGGTGAAGTGCAAACCCCACCATTAACAGCCAAGGCAACAGATTCCTTGCCCCTGACAATCGATTCAAAAAGGAGGTAAAAGGCCTATACAACTCATGTCTCTTATTTATCTCTTTGGTTTACAATGGATGTAGAATAGTTATGACGAGTATGAGTAATGTGCAGGTGACAAAGCATCAAGATGCAACAGAAGATACTTGGAAGAATTGGAATTGGCGATCAGAGGGAGATCTGATGTTAAACGGGGCATTCTTCACAGCATCAGGGGTTGGAGTATCCTCAAGCTATGCCAAAGCTTCGAGTATGGCGGCAAGGCCTTCCTCTATTGTGGGCTCTATTACTGCAACTGCAGGTGTTCTCACCTGCACAAAAGGTTCCCGCTGTTAGACCAAAATACATGTATGTGCTATTATGCACAAACTGTTTAGATTCATTCCACTCTGTAACTTGGCAGGCATGGATGCACTGAATGATGCTTCTCCCTCTCTCCAGACAATATGATCGTGTATCAATATAATTAGGGGTTGTTAGTTATTTTAGTTTTGTTTGTTGAGACTCTACAGTCTTCTTCTACTAAATGGAATATATCAGTCCTGTTTTTCTTAGATTAGAAGCCTAGTGGAGAAGGGCCAATATGATGTTTATTATCTTGCTTGTCACTCAATAATAACTTAATCTTTATAGAAGTATTGCAGAAAAGCAATTTGTGGTGGAAAATTTTGAAACTATTGACATGCCGCTATAATTGCACACGACCTCACCAAATATATTTCACTTTCATTGAATTTGATTGCTCGTTTAATATTTTTATTTAATAGAAAACAGAGATTACCGAACTGATGGAAAGTTGCATATGTTGTCCACTAATGTCATTGATGTTTGTTACATAGCTGCTATAATGGACAATAACATTAAAACTAAATACCATCTAACATCTTTTCAAAAAAAAAAAAAAATGAGACCTGAAGCTTTGAAAAGGAAAAATAAGATAGTTAAATTAATTAAATATTAATTAATTCAGTTTAAATTAATTAAATATTAATTAATTAGGTTTTAATTAATTTAGATTAAATTGAGATGTTGGAGTTCAATGAGTCAAATTAAATAATATAAGTATTATGTATAATTATGTCATAAGTAGATATTATGAAGAGATAATTTGTTTAGCTTTTTGTCTAAAGGATGTGTGCCAATTGATGAAGACAGTGAGATCTATGCACCTTAGAATCTAGAGATGTCCTACATAGTCATTTATGTGGACCAAAATTAGAATATTCCCTTTTGCTCTATGTTGAATTGTGGATCAAAATTAGAGATGTCCTAGATTTATGTGGATCAAAATCTACAAGTTTGTGAGCTGCTTCTGGGTATCTTCTAATATGTTGATGGCTTGATGCTTTTGTTTGCTGGATGCCTTTTTCTTCTTTAGGGCCTCCTTGAGTAACTTCATTTGTTGTGAGAGAGAATGGACCCCCTATAGTGGTATGTTGATCATATATTGTTTAATTGATCAACAATATTGAAATATTTCACTTATTGTACTGTCTATCCTACATTTAGTGCCCAATGTACACTTGGTTTCTTAATCAAAGGATAAGATAATCTATTTTGTTTTGAAGGGGTGTCTAGTAGTCTAATCACCTCACTCGGGACCATTTAGTTTGGTTCTTCCTAGGGAACCTTTTATTGAAGTAGTTGTTATTAGTATTTTGAAGGAAGGGGCCACTGACCCCTTTTAAATACTAAACCTTTCTTGCCATAATGCATCTAATTATTTATCTTACAGTCTAGACTATAATTTCTCAATCACCCTTGAAGTATAACCACTTGTCAAGTTTGGTTGCAATTTGTATTAGAGGTCTAGAGTATTCCTGATGCATACAAAACATTTGGCCTCATTATATTTGGATCTACATAAGCTATTGAATATCTTTTGGAGAACCCAATTCAACATTTTGCAGTCACTGAGGCAGTAAGGCATCCAGACTATTGTAACTTTTGATTCCAACATAGGTAAATTTGTCATCAGACATCAAATAAGGAGGTCACTAAATGGTGGATAGGTGCAAAGCAACATGTTTGCCTACCAATGTCATTGTTCATGTAGAGAATTGCAACTTCAAGCTCCATAAGTATCCTCTTGTTTCAAAAAGTGGATATTTGAAACGAAATCTATCCAATGCATCAAAGATCACTTTGAAATTACAACTTGAAATATTTTATCTTGTTGCAAACTTCTGTTATCGGTCAATGATACTTGTGGACCCCTTCAATGTTCCTGCTCTGAGATGTGCAAGAAATTTTCTAGAAATGACTGAAGAGTATGGCAAGGGAAATGTTTATGAGAGAAGTGATCTATATATTACTCAAGTTGTCCTTCAAAGTTGGTTGTTCTTAAGAGATGTGAAGATTTGCTTCCATTAGCTGAGTAAATTCAAATTGTGAGTAGATGCATAGAGTTCAAGACAAATGACAAATAGTGAATGGTGGTTAAAGGATCTTCTAACTATGTCAATGAAACTATTTGAGAGGATTGTTGTTTCAATGCAGGAATAGGGAACGGAAGAGATGATAGTCAGTCGAGTGATTGTTCAATATGGCACCAAATTGATACTTGGGGAGAAAAGACAACAATTTTCATGTGGTATAGTTCAAGAACAAAAGAGAAATGTCAACTTGAATGAATTATTAGAATGTGTTACCAGACTTCTTCGTATTGAAGGGCATTCTGTACCTCTTGATTTCCTATTTTCTTTGTTTTGTGTATGATTAAGCTGCAACCTTAACATTGAAAATAAGATCATTTGGAAGCTAGTATTGCTTCTCCATTGGAATATGCAATAGTGGATATGTTTTTATTGCCAACAAACTCAGTCACTAGTATTGGTTTTGACACAGAGTTAGAAAGCATGAAGCTACAAGTCTTAGATTAAGGAATTTGGTGGAAGAGTAGAGGCTATCTGTGAGTCAGTTGGGGTTCTCAAAATGCTTGTTATCACTAGTTTTTCAAGTTCATAAACTCCACATATCGTCAATCGACAAATATTATAGTAGGGGAACTATACTCTTTGCTGATGAAGTGTTTCAATATGTCAGTTTCGAAACAAAATACAAAAAAATGCCAGGTCATAGAATGCAATGATCGCAAGATACGCTAAATTGGATTTGTTTAAAAGGTTTTAGAAACTTTCAAGCCAATGCAACCGGTAGAATAACACCTTCCTCTACCTAAACTAAAAGTCCGCAAGCAGACAGGCATGCAAAATGTAAAAGCATGGACTAAAAACTCTAGGTATATGAATGGAAAACCAACTCTGTTGCTCAAATGCATGAGATGGGAGTATTGCGAGATATGTACATAAGGGAATGGAGATTAGCTTCTTGAAGCAAAATGACACAAAATCCATGGTTTGAAACATTCAAATAGGTGATATTGGATTGTGTAATGCCAAATCCCTTAAACTTCGTCAGCACACCACCATCTAGTGTCAAATTAAAAATAGAACACAAAAAAAAATTGTCAGATATTATATTTGGAAACATTCTAATTTCCATGCATGGAAATTATGGAACCATAGACAAAAGTCATGGTTTAAGAAGACAAAGCAATTTCAAATAGAAAAAGAAAAATGCTATTGTGCAATGACTGTTGGATATACAGAAAATCAAAAAGATTTAGAAACTTTCGAAGAAATACAATTAGCAAAAGCTAAACTATTTTTTAGTGGAGTCCCAGCTCGTGCCATGATAGGGAAAACACAATTAGTGAGTTTTTCATTTTAGATATTATAGTGAGAAATCATCTGGCGACATGCATATGAAATGTGGAAGCAACTTTAGAGCACTAAGCTTTTGATAGAAATGGTTAAATACTAGAGTGTTGACCAGTTCCTGTTGGTAGAAAATATATTGTTTCATTAGTTTTGACAGTGAGTTGATAATGATACCTTGTATTGTTAATACATGCACACAATAAGATGTTAAAACATCCTCTTTGCATTTTATTCGATCGGACTTCTTTCAATTAGGAGGTGAGTGGTAGCGAACAATAATATGGTCCATAGAGCATCCATATTACTTATGATCGGTGCAGTTTTGAGGAAGGCCATATAGTATCTTAACTTAAAACTACATAGAAGAGCCACACATTTCTTTTTAGTGCCTAACCTACAGTCAACCTTGTGTATTGTGTGCTGATTTGTGCGAAAAGAAGATTGATATTGTTTGGTTTTAGAAGTACACTCCATTTTATTAGCCGTGAAGAGATAGAAGCATTTCAAAGCTGGTTTCCTTCTATGGTTTCTATTTGACCAACTACCCTAAATCAACCATTCACCTATAGTAACATTATTATCATTTGATGCTAGATATATGGTATGGAAGCGACAACAGCATGGGCTACAACAAAATCTCATAGATATGGTAATTCTAGACCTGTATTCTTAACCATGATGTCCAAGATGACATTTTACACATTTATCACCTATCTAGTTACTTCCTTGGTATCAATTACACTTGTGGCATATCAAGTTATGATTAGTGTTTATTCTCTATTCACTATATCGGAAGAGCCCTTGACACAAACTACTAAATCTTTCATGACCAGTTTTGTTTCTGAAGTTAACCATTATATAAGAAAGGCACAGAGTTTGGTGATGACACTGCCAACACTCATCCTAGACGGAACATTATTGGCAACTGGAGACCTTAGGTATTCGAGCCTCAATATGGTATCATGCTTTAGTGGAGGCTACGCTTTGTTTTTATTATTGAATGACTTCAGTTTTGAGCCAATGGGAGATTACAAAAGTCATCCTTTTAGAAAACAAATTGGAAAATTTAAATAATGAGGAGTCATTTCAAGAAACAGTTACGGATGAGTGAAGGAGGGCTTTAAAAACTCATCGATAGTCCTTTGTGAAGGGGGTTCCAAAAATTTTATGTTTTTGTTGCCCTGTGTAACCAGAGAGCTGTGTATAGGAGATAGACTAAAGACTTTGAGCCCAGTTTTGTTTTTCAAATATTAATAGAGAATGTTGTTCTTATGCTCATCATTCCTCTAATGGAGAAATGTGTTCTTATGTTCATATTTTTTCTTTGTATGTTGATTGTTTGTATGTTCATTCAATACCTTCATATGCTATAATCTTTTGTACTTGCTCTTGGTATACAGGCATTGGCAAGACTTTTTGCTGTTGTAGTTAGTTTATTCTTTTTTCTATTTGGGAATTTGTCTTGTGTTTCTTGTGCTCACAAGTAGATTTCCTTTCTTTTTCTCTCATCTTTCTTTCTCCTACCTTTTTGTCCTTTCTGGTTAAAAGTACTCAAAATCTAAAAACCCCCATCGTATGAGCGAGCTGCCCCTCTCAAACACAAAGGAGAATCGTTGAACTCATATTAATTTCTCCATTTTCTAGTAAAGCGTGTTGTTGCCCATTGGGTGAGTCTTATAAATTTAGTAGCAACAAAATTGTTTACTAACACTAGGTTCTCATGATGTTAATCTATAAGAGGAAGGTAAATGTTTTTTTGAGAAAAGGTGCAAAGCACCCATAAGAAATGCATTAAAATAAAAGGAAGTACAAAAATAAGCCCAGACTAGATGAAGATAGGCACAATAGCCGACCAAAGTGAATGTCGATTAGCCTCAAGTCCATACGAAAGTACAAGAAAATAACATGAGTTGATAAACAATATGCAAATAAAAAACAATATGTGCAAACATAAAATGCTCCTGATGTGTCAATCTACCGACATGAGGTCCCTAAAGGCTTTCAGTACAAAATCATTTATGGTGCCCCCTAAATAAATCTATAAAAGGCACTACAAATGAAGCTGGCAAACATAAACGTTTAGCTTATTCACCAAAAAACTACCCATTGTGAGGACAAAGAAGGAAAAAAAATTCCATTCAAAATTTGCATATGTCAGGTCATAAAAGCCAAGATTTGAATTTGGCCCACTCACCAACTCCACCTAGAATCCTGCAATTGCAACCACAACTAGCCTCACCCAAGTCACCAACCAATCCACTCAGACTCCACTGATCCCACCACCAAGACTACAACAACACCAAGGCTGTAGCCAACACGAGCACCAACTCCCAATCTACCACCAACAACCACCACGAAGCCCCATATAACCACACTGCCAAGACTATGAATAGTGCATCCACTAGACTTCTTTCAGCGACTCCGCCAAACCATCTCTATTGCCTCAACTCATGTCTCCATCCAAGCACCACCAGGATCTCCACTAGGTTTAAATTATGGAACCATAGACAAAAGTCATGGTTTAAGAAGACAAAGCAATTTCAAATAGAAAAAGAAAAACGCTATTGTGCAATGACTGTTGGATATACAGAAAATCAAAAAGATTTAGAAACTTTCGAAGAAATACAATTAGCAAAAGCTATACTATTTTTTAGTGGAGTCCTAGCTCGTGCCATGATAGGGAAAACACAATTAGTGAGTTTTTCATTTTAGATATTATAGTGAGAAATCATCTGGCGACATGCATATGAAATGTGGAAGCAACTTTAGAGCACCAAGCTTTTGATAGAAATGGTTAAATACCAGAGTGTTGACCAATTCCTGTTGGTAGAAAATATATTGTTTCATTAGTTTTGACAGTGAGTTGATAATGATACCTTGTATTGTTAATACATGCACACAATAAGATGTTAAAACATCCTCTTTGCATTTTATTCGATCGGACTTCTTTCAATTAGGAGGTGAGTGGCAGCAAACAATAATATGGTCCATAGAGCATCCATATTACTTATGATCGGTGCAGTTTTGAGGAAGGCCATATAGTATCTTAACTTAAAACTACATAGAAGAGCCACACATTTCTTTTTAGTGCCTCACCTACAGTCAACCTTGTGTATTGTGTACTGATTTGTGCAAAAAGAAGATTGATATTGTTTGGTTTTAGAAGTACACTCCATTTTATTAGCCATGAAGAGATAGAAGCATTTCAAAGCTGGTTTCCTTCTATGGTTTCTATTTGACCAACTACCCTAAATCAACCATTCACCTATGGTAACATTATTATCATTTGATGCTAGATATATGGTATGGAAGCGACAACAGCATGGGCTACAACAAAATCTCATAGATATGGTAATTCTAGACCTGTATTCTTAACCATGATGTCCAAGATGACATTTTACACATTTATCACCTATCTAGTTACTTCCTTGGTATCAATTACACTTGTGGCATATCAAGTTATGATTAGTGTTTATTCTCTATTCACTATATCGAAAGAGCCCTTGACACAAACTACTAAATCTTTCATGACCAGTTTTGTTTCTGAAGTTAACCATTATATAAGAAAGGAACAGAGTTTGGTGATGACACTGCCAACACTCAGCCTAGACGGGACATTATTGGCAACTAGAGACATTAGGTATTCGAGCCTCAATATGGTATCATGCTTTAGTGGAGGCTGCGCTTTGTTTTTATTATTGAATGACTTCAGTTTTGAGCCAATGGGAGATTACAAAAGTCATCCTTTTAGAAAACAAATTGGAAAATTTAAATAATGAGGAGTCATTTCAAGAAACAGTTACAGATGAGTGAAGGAGGGCTTTAAAAACTCATCGATAGTCCTTTGTAAAGGGGGTTCCAAATTTTTTATGTTTTTGTTGCCCTGTGTAACCAGAGAGCTGTGTCTAGGAGATAGACCAGAGACTTTGAGCCCAGTTTTGTTTTTCAAATATTAATAGAGAATGTTGTTCTTATGTTCATCGTTCCTCTAATGGAGAAATGTGTTCTTATGTTCATATTTTTTCTTTGTGTGTTGATTGTTTGTATGTTCATTCAATACCTTCATACGCTATAATCTTTTGTACTTGCTCTTGGTATATAGGTATTGGCAAGAATTTTTGCTGTTGTAGTTAGTTTATTCTTTTTCCTATTTGGGAATTTGTCTTGTGTTTCTTGTGCTCACAAGTAGATTTCCTTTCTTTTTCTCTCATCTTTCTTTCTCCTACCTTTTTGTTCTTTCTGGTTAAAAGTACTTAAAATCTTAAAACCCCCATCGTATGAGCGAGCTGCCCCTTTCAAACACAAAGGAGAATCGTTGAACTCATATTAATTTCTCCATTTCCAGTAAAGCGTGTTGTTGCCCATTGGGTGAGTCTTGTAAATTTAGTAGCAACAAAATTATTTACTAACACTAGGTTCTCATGATGTTAAGCTATAAGAGGAAGGTAAATGTTTTTTCCAGAAAAGGTGCAAAGCACCCATAAGAAATGCATTAAAATAAAAGAAAGGAAGTACAAAAATAAGCCCAAACTAGATGAAGATAGGCACAATAGCTGACCAAAGTGAATGTCAATTAGCCTCAAGTCCATACGAAAGTACAAGAAAATAACATGAGTTGATAAACAATATGCAAATAAAAAACAATATGTGCAAACATAAAATGCTCCTGATGTGTCAATCTACCGACATGAGGTCCCTAAAGGCTTTCAGTACAAAATTATTTAAGGTGCCCCCTAAATAAATCTATAAAAGGCAATACAGATGAAGCTGGCAAACATAAACGTTCAGCTTATTCACCAAAAAACTACCCATTGTGAGGACAAAGAAGGAAAAAAAATTCTATTCAAAATTTGCATATGTCAGGTCATAAAAACCAAGATTTGAATTTGGCCCACTCACCAACTCCACCTAGAATCCCGCAATTGCAACCACAACCAGCCTCACCCAAGTCACCAACCAATCCACTCAAACTCCACTAATCCCACCACCAAGACTGCAACCCACCCTACAACAACACCAAGGCCGTAGCCAACACGAGCACCAACTCCCAATCTACCACCAACAACCACCACGAAGCCCCATATAACCACACTACCAAGAATATGAACGGTGCATCCACTAGACTCCTTTCAGCAACTCCGCCAAACTATCTCTGTTGCCTCAACTCATGTCTCCATCCAAGCACCACCAAGACCTCCACTAGGTTCAAATCCTCCACCAATTGGAGGATTCACATGATAATTGCCACCAATCCCTACACCAATGCCTCCACCTAATCACCGCATATGCAACCCCCAAGCCTAGGTCCAACACTGATTAGTCATCTAAATTATCTCCCCTAGTGCCCCATTTGAAAGAAACACCAATGTCACCACCATCAACTTGCCAACAATATACACCACTGGCACCACAACTAAGTTTAGTGCCATAACCAATACTGCCGTAAACGCCAATGGTGTCTCCAAATCCTAATTGGATTTAGCACTTAGAGCATCATCCAGGCCTCCACCTAGGCCACTTGCTTCATGAAATCCATCACCAACTAGGAGCCTATCATCTTCTAGGACTTAAAGCTCTAAAGCATCCTCAACACTTGACTCAGCGCTACTTCAAACCAGAACTTCCACACACCTCCAAGTTGCAATGTGTCGTACCTATTTGTATTTTTTAAAAGATCTTTTTATGTGACTTTATTAATTTATGCGATCTTTCAGAACTAGATAGAAGAATGCAGAAGGGGTTTTCAGTTTTCCTGCAGATGTGTTGCCGAAGCATACAATATAAAACATATATAGAAAACCTAGAAAATATACAATGGATATGGAGAAACTAACAAAGACCCAGATAGAAAAATAGTCAAATAGTAATAACTATGACATACCCATATAGATTTTTGCAACTTGATACAACAGCCTGAACTAGACCAGGTGTGGGTATAGCTACAAAATCACTTCTTAACTTCGGAAGCCTCAAAGAATGAGCAAACAATGTTTGACAGGAGATAAAAGGGCTCTAGATGCCTCCAATAGACATTTGAATGATTGCAAGTGAGAGGGGGAATTAGCAACAAGGTAGCCACCTCCCTCTCCAAGGTGAACGACCCACTAAGGAGTATAAATAGCAACAACAACACATAAACTCCTTCTCAAACCCTTACGAAATGATTTGCAGTCCTCACAATCACCAATCCACCCTCCAAGAAGAAGAAAGAAGCATTTAACAACACCAATATGTATCCACAGGAAGGTACGGCCTATGCTGAAAGGTACGACAAGCCAAGGGAAATGTGCAGCAATCACAAACTCTCTCAAACTCCTAGGAATCTGCTATAATCTGGTATATCAACTGCTCACAACAATAACCCAAAATGCCGCAACCTCAGAAACCTCAAAATCGCAACATATCAACTCCATTGAAGCTCATGAGTGAATACTAAATGCATCCACCATCAACGGCACCGTTGGGTGGTCTTCCACACCTGTAGAATGCCGTTACCTATGGAAGTTTTCATCTCCACAAGCCTCTTATTTGAATCCTCAAACCGTTCATAATAACCAACCCTAGTAGAGCTCACAAGAAGAAAATATCACAAAGCAAGCATAAGCAAATGAGCTCCAAAACCTCTTTTTATTTCCCCTCCAAGATGGGCGTTTGGCATTAAAGACAAACATTAACTTTTAAAACACTGTTATTTCCCTAGGGAAGGGCGCCCATGGTCACAACTTAAACTTATGTCTTCAATTTC
This sequence comes from Cunninghamia lanceolata, assembly GCA_027924645.1. Classification (NCBI taxonomy): domain Eukaryota; kingdom Viridiplantae; phylum Streptophyta; class Pinopsida; order Cupressales; family Cupressaceae; genus Cunninghamia; species Cunninghamia lanceolata. The sequence continues at coordinate 1,083,526 of BSBN01001427.1, read as the reverse complement.
CTCAAAAGTCACTTTTCCATTTTATATTATAAAGTCCATATTAAAATATACCATTAATAACTTCGGACTTTAAAATAACTGCCAAGATGGTGTCAAAATGCAAGGATCTATAGCTCGTCAGAAAGCCCTCAACGAGACGAATCTGATGCCACCCTGAAAATGCCGAACCGACACTAACCCTGAACTTACTAAAAATAGTAAGTACTGACCACGAGCAGTCTGAGCCAACTCCGGAGGTGCCAACTAGATTCTTTGAACTCGAACCATCTTTCCTCCACCGACACAACTTCTAACTCTAGTTCCCTAACCAAATTGCTAGTCCACGGGAACTCTATGATGGACTAACCATGAGTCTAGAAGGGGACACTAATGTAAATTGTCATCAAATCACTCGCACAATCAACAAGACACCTGAATTTGGAAAGAAGAACCCCTGATTGTATTAGAAACTAAAAGGAATCTCTGCATAACAATAATAAATCTGTTAAAAAAATGAACTACTACTACTGCTGAAAACTATAAAAATGGTTGAGTTACAAGACAATCTCTTTCTCTACAATATGCAAAGGCAAAAAAGCAAGAACTAAGGAAAAAAATTATAAGCTTTTTTTATATAATACAAAACTGTCCCCAAAAAGTGAATGGGCAGTCAACTCCAGCTCAACTAAACTCGAAAATATGCATGAATGAGTTTGAAAAAGTAACTCCAAGTTGCTGGGCGAGCACAAGTGAGAAGCCTAAAATTTAGGTTCCAAAACTCCTCCAAGATGAGAAAAAATAGCTCGGAACTCCAAGTCTTAAAGTCCTTGACCAAGAAACTGCCAAAAATAGTCATGTCAAAAATAGAACTCCAAATATCTCTCCCTGCATGACCCTGCACTTCGGTTCGAGTCCTCTCCTATTTTTGTGTACCTTGAAAGACGTCTGGTCAAGTCCGGAATGGTATTTTTGGGAAAATATAAAAAATATAATTTTTTTTAATATTTTCTACAACTTAGTAAATTGCATTTTAAGAGGCCTTCAGAGCAAAATCAGGGCAATTCATTAGCAAGGTACAACTCAAACTAGATAATTGGTTTATCTTTCTAACGAGTCCAAAAACTTTGAATACTGATAAAGTAGCAAGGAGTTATGACCCTGCCAAAAAAAAAATTATTTTTATTTATTTATTTATTTTTCGGATATATGGTCTTCAGGTACCTGTATCTACACAGTGAACAAACATGTTAGATAAACATTTGTAGAGGATGAAGCCTCTCTCTTGACTGTTTTGATCTGATATTCTCTTCCTTCCTGCTTCATTTGAAGTCACTTACTTCCTGAAAACATTAGAAAACAACTCTTACAGCCCAGCCTAATTGGGTTGCCAAGCACAATTTCGTAACAAGTTAAACTTATGAGGTAAAATTATTCTTTTTCCAAGTGCAAATTATTTATAAATGTAAGGTGAAAAGATTCAACTATGATTCTATCTTTGAATATGTTATAATTTCAAGGTTGAAAATATTTAGAAAAGATATGCTTTATTTCTTTGTGATTATGCAAATGATGTATAAAAAAATTCACTCATTTTTATCATGTTCTTTTACATTCTTAGTAAATTGTAAGTGTAATTTTGAGTAATATGAGAAAGCATGTTACAACTATATTTATCACTAGCTTAATTGCACATTTAATTTTCTTAAAGGTCAATTAATCTTGTTTGTTGTGTTTGTGTAAGTCAATTGGTGCGTATGCTCTCTCCTCACACCGCAAGGTGATCTTGGAGATCAAAAATACCTCATAGTTTACTTTTTGTTGTGTTAAACCTAAGGATCCAAGTTATGTATGCTCTTCCCTTGCATTGAAAGATGATATTGGAAACGAAAAGCACTTGGAATTGTTTCCCTTTAGTGATCTCATCTAATGATTTCATCACCTTAGGGGATGACCCAAAACATGTGTTTTGGTAGGGAATATTAAATGTGGTGAGAATTAGAAGACTCACCTCAAAGGAGCCATCATCGCACGGTTTTGGCATAGCCTTGATGCCCCTTTGTATAAGGAGTCAAAGCGATGTGGAACTAGATTCGACCATGACAACCTGCTTGTAGATGGGCCCATGTTCATAGATTTTGGCCTCACCTACCTAGAGCATATAACAAGGACATCTCATAGTCACATGTACGACCTATATTAAGAACTTTTGGCCACTCTTTTTTTGTGGTGCAACAAATACCAGTTAGGGTCAGGAAGTTACTCACACCATGCTTCTAAGTTTGTAAAGATAGAGCTCATTGTAGCCAAGGCCTCGGCCTCCATGGTAAGGGGTGTATAGATGGTACATGACCTTGTATTCCCTAGCTATTTGAAAGTTGGTAGACAACATATTTGTGGGCTATGAAAATTGACACTCCCACTATAATAGTCTTGTTCATGTACTTGGTGTGTTTTCTTTGTGATAAAATTGTGAATACCTCCTTGACCCAAATAAATCCAAACATTACAAAACCTTGAATATCCTAAGTCCAAAGTTCAACTTTGAGAGAGACCTAAACACAAAAGTCCTTTTCCCAAAGGTTTACAAAATTGGGATCCAAATCCACATTTAAACCAGATCCACTATACATCAAAATCCAAATCCAAGTCATGACCAAATCCCTCCCTATTCTAATCACACCTTAATCCATATTCAAATCCCTATCATTCACTTTATCCTTCAAGCCATATCATCCTTTTTCACCCCATAATTCATGAATTAAGATCAAGCCCTTGATCAAGGCCACCATCCTTTATCAAGGTCCATCAAGTTTTTTTTATCCAATTTCAATCCAATGTCACTCTCAAGACACTTCCCCAATCATCATCATCATCATCATCATCATCCATAATTAAATCCATATCAATTGTCATAAGATCACTCTCAAGTCCACATCACCCTAGTCACCTCATCATTTCATGCCCCCATAACTAGATTTCAAACCAAGAAGAACATGGATCCTCATGCAGTAATTGGACCCTCTTCAGCTCATGGTGGCCTTGACAACCAAAGTGAGCATGTAAGTCTCATTGATCAACTTGAGCACTCACCTTGATTAATGGAATTTCTTAGAAATGAAGGGACTCACACTAAGATTGACCAATTTGTAGGTGATAATAAATATGTTTTCCTAGAATATCTTATCAAGGAAGGGACTAAAATCCCTCCTAACTTTGACAGGATAAAACTCAACGATCTCATCCACCCTAATTCATCACCACCACTCACCTTTGAAAATATTTTAGATCATTCATATAAACACCCCACTCATGACCATATCACCCACCACAATGATCAATAAGTAGATGGTAGCATCCTACCACCTCCACCTCATCATAATCCCACTTCATCTTTTAATTAACATCAACCAAGTCAACCTTCATCAGTTCCCCCACAAATCACAATCCCTTCTATGGCATCCCATCAACATGTTCCCACATTTTCCAATTCACACCAAACTTCACTTTCACCTCTTTCCATCCCTCGAAGCACAACTCCAATCCAATCCACATTACCACCCTATATTCCATTACAATCAATCTCATATCAACCCATATGACATCATTCAGTCATGTCCTCACAACCAACACATAAATCATCCCAACCTAACCCATAAATATTTCAATCTAATCCCACATCCATCTATCCAAATACCTCACCTCAACCCATGATGTCTCCATTCATCTCATCACAAATAACACATCAATCATACCAACCTAATATATCAACACATAAAAGTAATCCCACATCAACTCACCATACCATCATTCGTTCCACAACAAAATCCCACAACATCAAATCCTATTCATCCTACAATCACACAACCTTTGCCAATTAGAGCTACCAACTACATCTCATCTTTACCATCTATTCTACCTCTTGGTACCTCCTTTTATCACGAGTGGTAGGAAATGAAAGTGCTCTTAAAGGGTTACAAGATGGGACTCAATGCAAACATTCTAAATTTGAAGACCTTTGTCCCTACCTCCTCGACTGATCTATTGTAATGAACTCTTTTCCCCCTAATTTTAAAATCCACAAATTTGACAAATACAAGGGAAAGGGAGACCCTCGAGATCACATCAAAGAATTTTTCATGGCTTGTCAAGAAGTTTCCTATAACGATGTGTACCTATTAAAACTCTTTCCACAAAGTTTGACAGGTCAGGCCTTGGATTGGTTCACACATCTAACTCCAAGCACTGTCAATACCTTTCCCGACCTAGCAGGAAAATTTGTTGCACATTTATCCTACAATGTCAAGCATGATCTTACAATGTTAGATCTTTGTAATGCTAAGCAACGTAATGGAGAAAGCTTTACTGCTTATTTTGAATTTAAATATTATTAAGTCTAGTTGTATCCTCAAATTTTAAAATTTCGTGAGAAATATTATTAAGGAAAATATAGGCAGAGCAGAGGGGATCCACGTGCATGCAAAATGACTCCTCAATTATCTCTAGTGTTGGCGAGAAAATTTAGGAAGAACACGGGAGCATAAGATTCTAAGCTTTACGGGCAATTCCATGAGAAATTATAGAAGTTCATGTTTGATGGCGGAAAGTCATTTATAACCAGATGACAAAGTTGCGGGTCATATCTCATCACTTTTACGTCTATCTACTCAGGAATTGAAGTCTGTCTAAACCAACATACACATGGGTAAGATTGAAAAGCATTTCTTTCGGAAGGAGGGAATAGTCTGCCCAATTTTCGAACATCTATTGAAATTTCTAACACTCAAGAAGATATGATATGGATATGTATGCGAAATGCGGGTCATGTGCAGAAGCATGAAACATAAGCTCGCCATCGCCATGGAAACTAGACAAGAATAAAGATGCCACGTCCAATCAAGACGTCCTTGAAACTTCATATATTAATTTTTTTTCGGGAGATTAGTTGAAATATTGTTGCTCATGTTGCCTTTTTCTTGTCATTTCAGCAGTACGTGCGCGTTGGCTTAGTTTCAGAATGTTTTATAACGGAACGTAATAGTTTAGAGTCTGACCTCTTAAATTTTCATCGAAATGGTATTGATGTTGTTATATGACAAGTCAAATATCTGGTATTGTTTTTAAGTCAAATGTCAACTGCTATAGTATAATCGTAGATGCCCCCATTACCACCGTAAGATTAGCAACGTAAGAACGTGCATATAACCATATTGTCAACCGGTGGGGCTCAAGGTTCCTCGTTTTCTACAGACTGAATTTCTATATAAGAGAGGCTAAAGCCATAACATGCCGTATAACCATTGCAAATCTTAAATCTTCCCTCATCCAAAATGGCCACCAATCAAGCCTTACAGCCATTGCTTCTTTTAGTTGCTGTCTTTCTTTTCCAGTCAGTAATGGCGAAGTCATTTGGAACTTCTGAAAATATGACCAAGGTTGAAAATGCTGTTAAATATCATGTTGAGAAGCCGGAGCTCGTAGTTCAAATGGTCGAAAGGTAAGCATGTCGCCTTTGAATCTAAGACATTTTATAGCATTAAAAAAAGGTGGTATGGAAATGAAATTTAATGTCTTACCGCATTTTGGAATATCATGTGAAAAGTAAGGCTTACTTCTAATACGGGCTGATGCTAAATTGCAAGGTTTATTAAACGTGCTTCTACTTATTCTTATGCTGTTACTCTGTTCTCTCTTTACTGCGTTTTCTATGATATTATTCTTGTAAAGCTGTTATAGACCAAATTTGTATTCCATATATCATCATACCATTGTATAATTTATATATGTTGTTGTAGAGATTAATTGCGGAAAAGATATTGTAAGTTAGTCAGTTCAATTTATAAAACACCAAAGTTGTAGTATTGTTTTACTGCTAACATATGTCGTTGAGATTATTAAGAAATATCAAGAGCTACTGTGCAGGAGTCTGAATAGTTCGAAAAGGCAGCTGAGCTCTCTGTCGTGTGGAACGGGGAACCCCATTGACGACTGTTGGCGTTGTGATCCCAACTGGGTTAATAACAGAAAGAGGCTGGCTGACTGTGCCATCGGATTTGGCAAGAACGCCATTGGAGGTAAGCAGGGCAGATTTTATGTGGTTACAGATCCCAATGACGATGACCCGGTCAATCCTCGCCCCGGCACTCTGCGCCACGCTGTTATTCAAACCGAGCCTCTCTGGATTATTTTCCAAAGAGATATGGTTATTCAGCTCAAGGAGGAGCTTATCATGAACAGTTATAAGACTATTGACGGTAGAGGAGCCAACGTTCATATAGCAAATGGAGCTTGCATTACAATACAGTATGTGAACAACATCATCATTCATGGAGTTCATATCCATGACTGTAAACCTGCGGGAAATACGAATGTTAGGAGCTCCCCCACCCATTATGGGTATAGAACCAGGAGTGATGGAGATGGGATTTCCATCTTCGGAGGAAGCGAAATTTGGGTAGACCACTGTTCGTTGTCAAGCTGCGCAGATGGACTGATCGACGCCATCATGGGCTCCACTGCTATCACCATTTCAAACAACTTTTTCACTCGCCATGACAAGGTGCTCAACTGCTTATTTCCTCTCTCATAAATTCATTTTTCTTAAAAAAACCTTCACAATTGTATTTTTATCACACAGGATCTTAGAGAAGGGTACTAAAAGCCCATTATCAGACAGAAACATAAAATAATGTTAGTATCTATTAAGTTATCAATTAAAAAAGCTATTGCTCTAGTTAAATATTTAGTGGTTTTTTGCAGGTCATGCTCCTAGGACACAACGACGACTATACCCAAGACGTTAAAATGCAAGTAACAGTTGCATTCAACCACTTTGGAGAAGGACTTGTTCAGCGTATGCCCAGGTATGAATAAAATCTTACAAGAATTCTGTAATCCTTATACCAAGACAACTATACAACTTGCTGAAGTTTATCTGTCTGTTCTCCATTGAAGCTTAAAAAATTAATGTTTTAATGCAGGTGCCGACATGGATACTTTCATGTGGTGAACAATGATTACACCCACTGGGAAATGTACGCAATCGGGGGAAGTGCAAACCCCACCATTAACAGCCAAGGCAACAGATTCCTTGCCCCTGACAATCGATTCAAAAAGGAGGTAAAACGCCTATACAACTCATGTCTCTTATTTATCTCTTTGGTTTACAACGGATGTAGAATAGTTATGACGAGTATGAGTAATGTGCAGGTGACAAAGCATCAAGATGCAACAGAAGATACTTGGAAGAATTGGAATTGGCGATCAGAGGGAGATCTGATGTTAAACGGGGCATTCTTCACAGCATCAGGGGCTGGAGCATCCTCAAGCTATGCCAAAGCTTCGAGTATGGCGGCAAGGCCTTCCTCTATTGTGGGCTCTATTACTGCAACTGCAGGTGTTCTCACCTGCACAAAAGGTTCCCGCTGTTAGACCAAAATACATGTATGTGCTATTATGCACAAACTGTTTAGATTCATTCCACTCTGTAACTTGGCAGGCATGGACGCACTGAATGATGCATCTCTCTCTCTCTCCAGACAATATGATCGTGTATCAATATAATTAGGGGTTGTTAGCTATTTTAGTTTTGTTTGTTGAGACTCTACAGTCTTCTTCTACCAAATGGAATATATCAGTCTTGTTTTTCTTAGATTAGAAGCCTAGTGGAGAAGGGCCAATATGATGTTTATTATCTTGCTTGCCACTCAATAATAACTTAATCTTTATAGAAGTATTGCAGAAAAGCAATTTGTGGCGGAAAATTTTGAAACTATTGACATGCCGCTATAATTGCACACGACCTCACCAAATATATTTCACTTTCATTGAATTTGATTGCTCGTTTAATATTTTTATTTAATAGAAAACAGAGATTACCGAACTGATGGAAAGTTGCATATGTCGTCCACTAATGTCATTGATGTTTTTTACATAGCTGCTATAACGGACAATAACATTAAAACTAAATACCATCTAACATCTTTTCAAAAAAAAAAAAAAAATGAGACCCGAAGATTTGAAAAGGAAAAATAAGGTAGTTAAATTAATTAAATATTAATTAATTCAGATTAAATTAATTAAATATTAATTAATTAGGTTTTAATTAATTTAGATTAAATTGAGATGTTGGATTTCAATGAGTCAAATTAAATAATATAAGTATTATGTATAATTATGTCATAAGTAGATATTATGAAGAGATAATTTGTTTATCTTTTTGTCTAAAGGATGTGTGCCAATTGATGAAGACAGTGAGATCTATGCACCTTAGAATCTAGAGATGTCCTACATAGTCATTTATGTGGACCAAAATTAGAATATTCCCTTTTGCTCTATGTTGAGTTGTGGATCAAAATTAGAGATGTCCTAGATTTATGTGGATCGAAATCTACAAGTTTGTGGGCTGCTTCTGGGTATCTTCTAATATGTTGATGGCTTGATGCTTTTGTTTGCTTGATGCCTTTTTCTTCTTTAGGGCCTCCTTGAGTAACTTCATTTGTTGTGAGAGAGAATGGACCCCCTAGAGTGGTATGTTGATCATATATTGTTTAATTGATCAACAATATTGAAATATTTCACTTATTGTACTGTCTATCCTACATTTAGTGCCCAATGTACACTTGGTTTCTTAATCAAAGGATAAGATAATCTATTTTGTTTTGAAGGGGTGTCTAGTAGTCTAATCACCTCACTCGGGACCATTTAGTTTGGTTCTTCCTAGGGAACCTTTTATTGAAGTAGTTGTTATTAGTATTTTGAAGGAAGGGGCCACTGACCCCTTTTAAATACTGAACCTTTCTTGCCATAATGCATCTAATTATTTATCTTACAGTCTGGACTATAATTTCTCAATCACCCTTGAAGTATAACCACTTGTCAAGTTTGGTTGCAATTTGTATTAGAGGTCTAGAGTATTCCTAATGCATACAAGACATTTGGCCTCATTATATTTGGATCTACATAAGCTATTGAATATCTTTTGGAGAACCCAATTCAACATTTTGCAGTCACTGAGGCAGTAAGGCATCCAGACTATTGTAACTTTTGATTCCAACATAGGTAAACTTGTCATCAGACATCAAATAAGGAGGTCACTAAATGGTGGATAGGTGCAAAGCAACATGTTTGCCTACCAATGTCATTGTTCATGTAGAGAATTGCAACTTCAAGCTCCATAAGTATCCTCTTGTTTCAAAAAGTGGATATTTGAAACGAAATCTATCCAATGCATCAAAGATCACTTTGAAATTACAACTTGAAATATTTTATCTTGTTGCAAACTTCTGTTATCGGTCAATGATACTTGTGGACCCCTTCAATGTTCCTGCTCTGAGATGTGCAACAAATTTTCTAGAAATGACTGAAGAGTATGCCAAGGGAAACGTTTATGAGAGAAGTGATCTATATATTACTCAAGTTGTCCTTCAAAGTTGGTTGTTCTTAAGAGATGTGAAGATTCGCTTCCATTAGTTGAGTAAATTCAAATTGTGAGTAGATGCATAGAGTTCAAGACAAATGACAAATAGTGAATGTTGGTTAAAGGATCTTCTAACCATGTCAATGAAACTATTTGAGAGGATTGTTGTTTCAACGCAGGAATAGGGAACGGAAGAGATGATAGTCAGTCGAGTGATTGTTCAATATGGCACCAAATTGATACTTGGGGAGAAAAGACAACAATTTTCGTGTGGTATAGTTCAAGAACAAAAGAGAAATGTCAACTTGAATGAATTATTAGAATGTGTTACCAGACTTCTTCCTATTGAAGGGCATTCTGTACCTCTTGATTTCCTATTTTCTTTGTTTTGTGTATGATTAAGCTGCAACCTTAACATTGAAAATAAGATCATTTGGAAGCTAGAATTGCTTCTCCATTGGAATATGCAATAGTGGATATGTTTTTGTTGCCAACAAACTCAGTCACTAGTATTGGTTTTGACACAGAGTTAGAAAGCATGAAGCTACAAGTCTTAGATTAAGGAATTTGGTGGAAGAGTAGAGGCTATCTGTGAGTCAGTTGGGGTTCTCAAAATGTTTGTTATCACTGGTTTTTCAAGTTCATAAACTCCACATATCGTCAATCGACAAATATTATAGTTCGGGAACTATACTCTTTGCTGATGAAGTGTTTCAATATGTCAGTTTCGAAACAAAATACAAAAAAATGCCAGCTCGTAGAATGCGATGATCGCAAGATACGCTAAATTGGATTTGTTTAAAAGGTTTTAGAAAATTTCAAGCCAATGCAACCGGTAGAATAACACCTTCCTCTACCTAAACTAAAAGTCCGCAAGTAGACAGGCATGCAAAATGTAAAAGCATGGACTAAAAACTCTAGGTATATGTATGGAAAACCAACTCTGTTGCTCAAATGCATGAGATGGGAGTATTGCGAGATATGTACATAAGGGAATAGAGATTAGCTTCTTGAAGCAAAATGACACAAAATCCATGGCTTGAAACATTCAGACAGGTGATATTGGATTGTGTAATGCCAAATCCCTTAACCTTCGTCAGCACACCACCATCTAGTGTCAAATTAAAAATAGAACGCAAAAAAAAATGTCAGATATTATATTTGGAAACATTCTAATTTCCATGCATGGAAATTGTGGAACCATAGACAAAAGTCATGGTTTAAGAAGACAAAGCAATTTCAAATAGAAAAAGAAAAATGCTATTGTGCAATGACTGTTGGATATACAGAAAATCAAAAAGATTTAGAAACTTTCGAAGAAATACAATTAGCAAAAGCTATACTATTTTTTAGTGGAGTCCTAGCTCGTGCCATGATAGGGAAAACACAATTAGTGAGTTTTTCATTTTAGATATTATAGTGAGAAATCATCTGGCGACATGCATATGAAATGTGGAAGCAACTTTAGAGCACCAAGCTTTTGATAGAAATGGTTAAATACCAGAGTGTTGACCAGTTCCTGTTGGTAGAAAATATATTGTTTCATTAGTTTTGACAGTGAGTTGATAATGATACCTTGTATTGTTAATACATGCACACAATAAGATGTTAAAACATCCTCTTTGCATTTTATTCGATCGGACTTCTTTCAATTAGGAGGTGAGTGGCAGCAAACAATAATATGGTCCATAGAGCATCCATATTACTTATGATCGGTGCAGTTTCGAGGAAGGCCATATAGCCACACATTTCTTTTTAGTGCCTGACCTACAGTCAACCTTGTGTATTGTGTACTGATTTGTGCGAAAAGAAGATTGATATTGTTTGGTTTCAGAAGTACACTCCATTTTATTAGCCGCGAAGAGATAGAAGCATTTCAAAGGTGGTTTCCTTCTATGGTTTCTATTTGACCAACTACCCTAAATCAACCATTCACCTATGGTAACATTATTATCATTTGATGCTAGATATATGGTATGGAAGCGACAACAGCATGGGCTACAACAAAATCTCATAGATATGGTAATTCTAGACCTGTATTCTTAACCATGATATCCAAGATGACATTTTACACATTTATCACCTATCTAGTTACTTCCTTGGTATCAATTACACTTGTGGCATATCAAGTTATGATTAGTGTTTATTCTCTATTCACTATATCGGAAGAGCCCTTGACACAAACTACTAAATCTTTCATGACCAGTTTTGTTTCTGAAGTTAACCATTATATAAGAAAGGCACAGAGTTTGGTGATGACACTGCCAACACTCAGCCTAGACGGGACATTATTGGCAACTGGAGACCTTAGGTATTCGAGCCTCAATATGGTATCATGCTTTAGTGGAGGCTGCGCTTTGTTTTTATTATTGAATGACTTCAATTTTGAGCCAATGGGAGATTACAAAAGTCATCCTTTTAGAAAACAAATTTGAAAATTTAAATAATGAGGAGTCATTTCAAGAAACAGTTACGGATGAGTGAAGGAGGGCTTTAAAAACTCATCGATAGTCCTTTGTAAAGGGGGTTCCAAAATTTTTATGTTTTTGTTGCCCTGTGTAACCAGAGAGCTGTGTATAGGAGATAGACCGGAGACTTTGAGCCCAGTTTTGTTTTTCAAATATTAATAGAGAATGTTGTTCTTATGTTCATCGTTCCTCTAATGGAGAAATGTGTTCTTATGTTCATATTTTTTCTTTGTGTGTTGATTGTTTGTATGTTCATTCAATACCTTCATATGCTATAATCTTTTGTACTTGCTCTTGGTATACAGGTATTGGCAAGACTTTTTGCTGTTGTAGTTAGTTTATTCTTTTTCCTATTTGGGAATTTGTCTTGTGTTTCTTGTGCTCACAAGTAGATTTCCTTTCTTTTTCTCTCATCTTTCATTCTCCTACCTTTTTGTCCTTTCTAGTTAAAAGTACTCAAAATCTAAAAACCCCCATCGTATGAGCGAGCTGCCCCTGTCAAACACAAAGGAGAATCGTTGAACTCATATTAATTTCTCCATTTTCCACTAAAGCGTGTTGTTGCCCATTGGGTGAGTCTCGTAAATTTAGTAGAAACAAAATTGTTTACTAACACTAGGTTCTCATGATGTTAAGCTATAAGAGGAAGGTAAATGTTTTTTTGAGAAAAGGTGCAAAGCACCCATAAGAAATGCATTAAAATAAAAGGAAGGAAGTACAAAAATAAGCCCAGACTAGATGAAGATATGCACAATAGCCGACCAAAGTGGATGTCGATTAGCCTCAAGTCCATACGAAAGTACAAGAAAATAACATGAGTTGATAAACAATATGCAAATAAAAAACAATATGTGCAAACATAAAATGCTCCTGATGTGTCAATCTACCGACATGAGGTCCCTAAAGGCTTTCAGTACAAAATCATTTAAGGTGCCCCCTAAATAAATCTATAAAAGGCACTACAGATGAAGCTGGCAAACATAAACGTTCAGCTTATTCACCAAAAAACTACCCATTGTGAGGACAAAGAAGGAAAAAAAATTCCATTCAAAATTTGCATATGTCAGGTCATAAAAGCGAAGATTTGAATTTGGCCCACTCACCAACTCCACCTAGAATCCCGCAATTGCAACCACAACTAGCCTCACCCAAGTCACCAACCAATCCACTCAAACTCCACTGATCACACCACCAAGACTGCAACCCACCCTACAACAACACCAAGGCCGTAGCCAACACGAGCACCAACTCCCAATCTACCACCAACAACCACCACGAAGCCCCATATAACCACACTGCCAAGACTATGAACGGTGCATCCACTAGACTCCTTTCAGCAACTCCGCCAAACTATCTCTGTTGCCTTAACTCATGTCTCCATCCAAGCACCACCAGGACCTTCACTAGGTTCAAATCCTCCACCAATTGGAGGATTCACATGATAATTGCCACCAGTCCCTACACCAATGCCTCCACCTAATCACCGCATATGCAACCCCCAAACCTAGGTCCAACACTGATCAGTCATCTGAATTATCTCCCCTAGTGCCCCATTTGAAAGAAACACCAATGTCACCACCATCAACTTGCCAACAATATACACCACTGGCACCGCAACTAAGTTTAGTGCCACAACCAATACTGCCATAAACACCAACGGTGTCTCCAAATCCTAATTGGATTTACCACTTAGAGCATCATCCAGGCCTCCACCTAGGCCACTTGCTTCATGAAATCCATCACCAACTAGGAGCCTATCATCTTCTAGGACTTAAAGCTCTAAAGCATCCTCAACACTTGACTCAGCGCTACTTCAAACCAGAACTTCCACACACCTCCAGGTTGTAATGTGCTGTACCTATTTGTATTTTTTAAAAAATCTTTTTATGTGTGACTTTATTAATTTATGCGATCTTTCAGAACTAAACAGAAGAATGCAGAAGGGGTTTTCAGTTTTCCTGCAGATGTGTTGCCGAAGCATACAATATAAAACATAGATAGAAAACCCAGAAAATATACAATGGATATGGAGAAACTAACAAAGACCCAGATAGCAAAATAGTCAAATAGTAATAACTATGACATACCCATATAGATTTTTGCAACTTGATACAACAGCCTGAACTAGACCAGGTGTGGGTATAGCTACAAAATCACTTCTTAACTTCGGAAGCCTCAAAGAGTGAGCAAACAATGTTTGACAAGAGATAAAAGGGCTCTAGATGCCTCCAATAGACATTTGAATGATTGCAAGTGAGAGGGGGAATCAGCAACAAGGTAGCCACCTCCCTCCGCAAGGTGTACGACCCACTAAGGAGTATAAATAGCAACAACAACACATAAACTCCTTCTCAAACCCTTACGAAATGATCTGCAGTCCTCACAATCACCAATCCACCCTCCAGGAAGAAGAAAGAAGCATTTAACAACACCAATATGTATCCACAGGAAGGTACGGCCTATGTTGAAAGGTACGACAAGCCAAGGGAAATGTGCAGCAGTCACAAACTCTCTCAAACTCCTAGGAATCTGCTATAATCTAGTATATCAACTGCTCACAACAATAACCCAAAATGCCGCAACCTCTGAAACCTCAAAATCGCAACATATCAACTCCATTGAAGCTCATGAGTGAATACTAAATGCATCCACCGTCAACGGCACCGTTGGGTGGTCTTCCACACCTGTAGAATGCTGTTACCTATGGAAGTTTTCGTCTCCACAAGCCTCTTGTTTGAATCCTCATACCCTTCATAATAACCAACCCTAGCAGAGCTCACAAGAAGAAAATATCACAAAGCAAGCATAAGCAAATGAGCTCCAAAACCTCTTTTTATTTCCCCTCCAAGATGGGCGTTTGGCATTAAAGACAAACATTAACTTTTAAAACACTGTTATTTCCCGAGGGAAGGGCACCCATGGTCACAACTTAAACTTATGTCTTCAATTTCCTCAAAAGTCACTTTTCCATTTTATATTATAAAGTCCATATTAAAATATACCATTAATAACTTCGGACTTTAAAATAACTACCAAGATGGTGTCAGAATGGAAGGATCTATAGCTCGTCAGAAAGCCCTCAACGAGATGAATCTGATGCCACCCTGAAAATGCCGAACCGACACTAACCCTGAACTTACTAAAAATAGTAAGTACTGACCACGAGCAGTCTGAGCCAACTCCAGAGGTGCCAACTAGATTGTTTGAATTCGAACCATCTTTCCTCCACCGACACAACTTCTAACTCTAGTTCCCTAACCAAATTGCTAGTCCACGGGAACTCTATGATGGACTAACCATGAGTCTAGAAGGGGACACTACAGTAAATTCTCATCAAATCACTCCTACAATCAACAAGACACCTGAATTTGGAAAGAAGAACCCCTGATTGTATTAGAAACTAAAAGGAATCTCTGCATAACAATAATAAATCTGCTGAAAAAATGAACTATTATTGCTGCTGAAAACTGTAAAAATGGTTGAGTTACAAGACAATCTCTTTCTCTACAATATGCAAAGGCAAAAAAGCAAGAACTAAGGAAAAAAATTATAAGCTTTTTTTATATAATACAAAACTGTCCCCAAAAAGTGAATGGGCAGTCAACTCCAACTCGACTATACTCGAAAATATGCATGAATGAGTTTGAAAAAGTAACTCCAAGTTGCTGGGCGAGCACAAGTGAAAAGCCTAAAATTTAGGTTCCAAAACTCCTCCAAGATGAGAAAAAATAGCTCGGAACTCCAAGTCTCAAAGTCTTTGACCAAGAAACTGCCAAAAATAGTCATGTCAAAAATAAAACTCCAAATATCTCTCCCTGCATGACCCTGCACTTCAGTTCGAGTCCTCTCCTATTTTTGTGTACCTTGAAAGATGTCTGGTCAAGTCCAGAATGGTATTTTTGGGAAAGTATAAAAAATATAATTTTTTTAAATATTTTCTACAGCTTAATAAATTGCATTTTCAGAGGCCTTTGGAGCAAAATCAGGGCAATTCATTGGCAAGGTACAACTCAAACTAGATAATTGGTTTATCTTTCTAACGAGTCCAAAAACTTTGAATACTGATAAAGTAGCGAGGAGTTATGACCCTGCCAAAAAAAAATTTAATTTTATTTATTTATTTATTTTTCGGATATATGGTCTTCAGGTACCTGTATCTGCACAGTGAACAAACATGTTAGATAAACATTTGTAGAGGCTGAAGCCTTTCTCTTGACTGTTTTGATCTGATATTCTCTTCCTTCCTGCTTCATTTGAAGTCACTTGCTTCCTGAAAACATTAGAAAACAACTCTTACAGCCCAGCCTAATTGGGTTGCCAAGCACAATTTGGGAACAAGTCAAACTTATGAGGTAAAATTATTCTTTTTCCAAGTGCAAATTATTTATAAATGTAAGATGAAAAGATTCAACTATGATTCTATCTTTGAATATGTTATAATTTCAAGGTTGAAAATATTTAGAAAGTATATGCTTTATTTCTTTGTGATTATGCAAATGATGTATAAAAAAATTCACTCATTTTTATCATGTTCTTTTACATTCTTAGTAAATTGTAAGTGTAATTTCGAGTAATATGAGAAAGCATGTTACAACTATATTTATCACTAGCTTAGTTGCACATTTAATTTTCTTAAAGGTCAATTAATCTTGTTTGTTGTGTTTGTGTAAGTCAATTGGTGCGTATGCTCTCTCCTCACACCGCAAGGTGATCTTGGAGATCAAATATACCTCATAGTTTACTTTTTGTTGTGTTAAACCCAAGAATCCAAGTTATGTGTGCTCTTCCCTTGCATTGAAAGATGATATTGGAAACGAAAAGCACTTGGAATTGTTTCCCTTTAGTGATCTTATCTAATGATTTCATCACCTTAGGGGATGACCCAAAACATGTGTTTCGGTAGGGAATATTAAATGTGGTGAGAATTAGAAGACTCACCTCAAAGGAGCCATCATCGCACGGTTTTGGCATAGCCTTGATGCCCCTTTGTATAAGGAGTCAAAGGGATGTGGAACTAGATTCGACCATGACAACCTGCTTGTAGATGGGCCCATGTTCATAGATTTTGGCCTCACCTACCTAGAGCGTATAACAAGGACATCTCGTAGTCACATGTACGACCTATATTAAGAACTTTTGGCCACTCTTTTTTTGTGGTGCAACAAATACCAGTTAGGGTCAGGAAGTTACTCACACCATGCTTCTAAGTTTGTAAAGATAGAGCTCATTGTAGCCAAGGCCTTGGCCTCCATGGTAAGGGGTGTATAGATGGCACATGACCTTGTATTCCCTAGCTATTTGAAAGTTGGTAGACAACATATTTGTGGGCCATGAAAATTGACACTCCCACTATAATAGTCTTGTTCATGTACTTGGTGTGTTTTCTTTGTGATAAAATTGCGAATACCTGCTTGACCCAAATAAATCCAAACATTACAAAACCTTGAATATCCTAAGTCCAAAGTTCAACTTTGAGAGAGACCTAAACACAAAAGTCCGTTTCCCAAAGGTTTACAAAATTGAGATCCAAATCCACATTTAAACCCGATCCACTATACATCAAAATCCAAATCCAAGTCACGACCAAATCCCTCCCTATTCTAATCACACCTTAATCCATATTCAAATCCCTATCATTCACTTTATCCTTCAAGCCATATCATCCTTTTTCACCCCATAATTCATGAATTAAGATCAAGCCCTTGATCAAGGCCACCATCCTTTATCAAGGTCCATCAAGTTTTTTTTATCCAAATTCAATCCAATGTCACTCTCAAGACACTTCCCCAATCATCATCATCATCATCATCCATAATTAAATCCATATCAATTGTCATAAGATCACTCTCAAGTCCACATCACCCTAGTCACCTCATCATTTCATGCCCCCATAACTAGATTTCAAACCAAGAAGAACATGGATCCTCATGCAGTAATTGGACCCTCTTCAGCTCATGGTGGCCTTAACAACCAAAGTGAGCATGTAAGTCTCATTGATCAACTTGAGCACTCACCTTGATTAATGGAATTTCTTAGAAATGAAGGGACTCACACTAAGATTGACCAATTTGTAGGTGATAATAAATATGTTTTCCTAGAATATCTTATCAAGGAAGGGACTAAAATCCCTCCTAACTTTGACAGGATAAAACTCAACGATCTCATCCACCCTAATTCATCACCACCACTCACCTTTGAAAATATTTTAGATCATTCATATAAACACCCCACTCGTGACCATATCACCCACCACAATGATCAATAAGTAGATGGTAGCATCCTACCACCTCCACCTCATCATAATCCCACTTCATCT
Organism: Cunninghamia lanceolata; assembly: GCA_027924645.1. NCBI lineage: Eukaryota > Viridiplantae > Streptophyta > Pinopsida > Cupressales > Cupressaceae > Cunninghamia > Cunninghamia lanceolata. Next base: position 1,065,348 of record BSBN01001427.1, on the reverse strand, counting down.
TTTAATTAACATCAACCAAGTCAACCTTCATCAGTTCCCCCACAAATCACAATCCCTTCTATGGCATCCCATCAACATGTTCCCACATTTTCCAATTCACACCAAACTTCACTTTCACCTCTTTCCATCCCTCGATGCACAACTCCAATCCAATCCACATTACCATCCTATATTCCATTACAATCAATCTCATATCAACCCATATGACACCATTCAGTCATGTCCTCACGACCAACACATAAATCATCCCAACCTAACCCATAAATATTTCAATCTAATCCCACATCCATCTATCCAAATACCTCACCTCAACCCATGATGTCTCCATTCATCTCATCACAAATAACACATCAATCATACCAACCTAATATATCAACACATAAAAGTAATCCCACATCAACTCACCATACCATCATTCGTTCCACAACAAAATACATATCAACAATCTATACAAAATCCCACAACATCAAATCCTATTCATCCTACAATCACACAACCTTTGCCAATTAGAGCTACCAACTACATCTCATCTTTACCATCTATTCTACCTCTTGGTACCTCCTTTTATCACGAGTGGTAGGAAATGAAAGTGCTCTTAAAGGGTTACAAGATGGGACTCAATGCAAACATTCTAAATTTGAAGACCTTTGTCCCTACCTCCTCGACTGATCTATTGTAATGACCTCTTTTCCCCCTAATTTTAAAATCCACAAATTTGACAAATACAAGGGAAAGGGAGACCCTCGAGATCACATCAAAGAATTTTTCATGGCTTGTCAAGAAGTTTCCTATAACGATGTGTACCTATTAAAACTCTTTCCACAAAGTTTGACAGGTCAGGCCTTGGATTGGTTCACACATCTAACTCCAAGCACTGTCAATACCTTTCCCGACCTAGCAGGAAAATTTGTTGCACATTTATCCTACAATGTCAAGCATGATCTTACAATGTTAGATCTTTGTAATGCTAAGCAACGTAATGGAGAAAGCTTTACTGCTTATTTTGAATTTAAATATTATTAAGTCTAGTTGTATCCTCAAATTTTAAAATTTCGTGAGAAATATTATTAAGGAAAATATAGGCAGAGCAGAGGGGATCCACGTGCATGCAAAATGACTCCTCAATTATCTCTAGTGTTGGCGAGAAAATTTAGGAAGAACACGGGAGCATAAGATTCTAAGCTTTACGGGCAATTCCATGAGAAATTATAGAAGTTCATGTTTGATGGCGGAAAGTCATTTATAACCAGATGACAAAGTTGCGGGTCATATCTCATCACTTTTACGTCTATCTACTCAGGAATTGAAGTCTGTCTAAACCAACATACACATGGGTAAGATTGAAAAGCATTTCTTTCGGAAGGAGGGAATAGTCTGCCCAATTTTCGAACATCTATTGAAATTTCTAACACTCAAGAAGATATGATATGGATATGTATGCGAAATGCGGGTCATGTGCAGAAGCATGAAACATAAGCTCGCCATCGCCATGGAAACTAGACAAGAATAAAGATGCCACGTCCAATCAAGACGTCCTTGAAACTTCATATATTAATTTTTTTTCGGGAGATTAGTTGAAATATTGTTGCTCATGTTGCCTTTTTCTTGTCATTTCAGCAGTACGTGCGCGTTGGCTTAGTTTCAGAATGTTTTATAACGGAACGTAATAGTTTAGAGTCTGACCTCTTAAATTTTCATCGAAATGGTATTGATGTTGTTATATGACAAGTCAAATATCTGGTATTGTTTTTAAGTCAAATGTCAACTGCTATAGTATAATCGTAGATGCCCCCATTACCACCGTAAGATTAGCAACGTAAGAACGTGCATATAACCATATTGTCAACCGGTGGGGCTCAAGGTTCCTCGTTTTCTACAGACTGAATTTCTATATAAGAGAGGCTAAAGCCATAACATGCCGTATAACCATTGCAAATCTTAAATCTTCCCTCATCCAAAATGGCCACCAATCAAGCCTTACAGCCATTGCTTCTTTTAGTTGCTGTCTTTCTTTTCCAGTCAGTAATGGCGAAGTCATTTGGAACTTCTGAAAATATGACCAAGGTTGAAAATGCTGTTAAATATCATGTTGAGAAGCCGGAGCTCGTAGTTCAAATGGTCGAAAGGTAAGCATGTCGCCTTTGAATCTAAGACATTTTATAGCATTAAAAAAAGGTGGTATGGAAATGAAATTTAATGTCTTACCGCATTTTGGAATATCATGTGAAAAGTAAGGCTTACTTCTAATACGGGCTGATGCTAAATTGCAAGGTTTATTAAACGTGCTTCTACTTATTCTTATGCTGTTACTCTGTTCTCTCTTTACTGCGTTTTCTATGATATTATTCTTGTAAAGCTGTTATAGACCAAATTTGTATTCCATATATCATCATACCATTGTATAATTTATATATGTTGTTGTAGAGATTAATTGCGGAAAAGATATTGTAAGTTAGTCAGTTCAATTTATAAAACACCAAAGTTGTAGTATTGTTTTACTGCTAACATATGTCGTTGAGATTATTAAGAAATATCAAGAGCTACTGTGCAGGAGTCTGAATAGTTCGAAAAGGCAGCTGAGCTCTCTGTCGTGTGGAACGGGGAACCCCATTGACGACTGTTGGCGTTGTGATCCCAACTGGGTTAATAACAGAAAGAGGCTGGCTGACTGTGCCATCGGATTTGGCAAGAACGCCATTGGAGGTAAGCAGGGCAGATTTTATGTGGTTACAGATCCCAATGACGATGACCCGGTCAATCCTCGCCCCGGCACTCTGCGCCACGCTGTTATTCAAACCGAGCCTCTCTGGATTATTTTCCAAAGAGATATGGTTATTCAGCTCAAGGAGGAGCTTATCATGAACAGTTATAAGACTATTGACGGTAGAGGAGCCAACGTTCATATAGCAAATGGAGCTTGCATTACAATACAGTATGTGAACAACATCATCATTCATGGAGTTCATATCCATGACTGTAAACCTGCGGGAAATACGAATGTTAGGAGCTCCCCCACCCATTATGGGTATAGAACCAGGAGTGATGGAGATGGGATTTCCATCTTCGGAGGAAGCGAAATTTGGGTAGACCACTGTTCGTTGTCAAGCTGCGCAGATGGACTGATCGACGCCATCATGGGCTCCACTGCTATCACCATTTCAAACAACTTTTTCACTCGCCATGACAAGGTGCTCAACTGCTTATTTCCTCTCTCATAAATTCATTTTTCTTAAAAAAACCTTCACAATTGTATTTTTATCACACAGGATCTTAGAGAAGGGTACTAAAAGCCCATTATCAGACAGAAACATAAAATAATGTTAGTATCTATTAAGTTATCAATTAAAAAAGCTATTGCTCTAGTTAAATATTTAGTGGTTTTTTGCAGGTCATGCTCCTAGGACACAACGACGACTATACCCAAGACGTTAAAATGCAAGTAACAGTTGCATTCAACCACTTTGGAGAAGGACTTGTTCAGCGTATGCCCAGGTATGAATAAAATCTTACAAGAATTCTGTAATCCTTATACCAAGACAACTATACAACTTGCTGAAGTTTATCTGTCTGTTCTCCATTGAAGCTTAAAAAATTAATGTTTTAATGCAGGTGCCGACATGGATACTTTCATGTGGTGAACAATGATTACACCCACTGGGAAATGTACGCAATCGGGGGAAGTGCAAACCCCACCATTAACAGCCAAGGCAACAGATTCCTTGCCCCTGACAATCGATTCAAAAAGGAGGTAAAACGCCTATACAACTCATGTCTCTTATTTATCTCTTTGGTTTACAACGGATGTAGAATAGTTATGACGAGTATGAGTAATGTGCAGGTGACAAAGCATCAAGATGCAACAGAAGATACTTGGAAGAATTGGAATTGGCGATCAGAGGGAGATCTGATGTTAAACGGGGCATTCTTCACAGCATCAGGGGCTGGAGCATCCTCAAGCTATGCCAAAGCTTCGAGTATGGCGGCAAGGCCTTCCTCTATTGTGGGCTCTATTACTGCAACTGCAGGTGTTCTCACCTGCACAAAAGGTTCCCGCTGTTAGACCAAAATACATGTATGTGCTATTATGCACAAACTGTTTAGATTCATTCCACTCTGTAACTTGGCAGGCATGGACGCACTGAATGATGCATCTCTCTCTCTCTCCAGACAATATGATCGTGTATCAATATAATTAGGGGTTGTTAGCTATTTTAGTTTTGTTTGTTGAGACTCTACAGTCTTCTTCTACTAAATGGAATATATCAGTCTTGTTTTTCTTAGATTAGAAGCCTAGTGGAGAAGGGCCAATATGATGTTTATTATCTTGCTTGCCACTCAATAATAACTTAATCTTTATAGAAGTATTGCAGAAAAGCAATTTGTGGCGGAAAATTTTGAAACTATTGACATGCCGCTATAATTGCACACGACCTCACCAAATATATTTCACTTTCATTGAATTTGATTGCTCGTTTAATATTTTTATTTAATAGAAAACAGAGATTACCGAACTGATGGAAAGTTGCATATGTCGTCCACTAATGTCATTGATGTTTGTTACATAGCTGCTATAACGGACAATAACATTAAAACTAAATACCATCTAACATCTTTTCAAAAAAAAAAAAAAAAATGAGACCCGAAGATTTGAAAAGGAAAAATAAGGTAGTTAAATTAATTAAATATTAATTAATTCAGATTAAATTAATTAAATATTAATTAATTAGGTTTTAATTAATTTAGATTAAATTGAGATGTTGGATTTCAATGAGTCAAATTAAATAATATAAGTATTATGTATAATTATGTCATAAGTAGATATTATGAAGAGATAATTTGTTTATCTTTTTGTCTAAAGGATGTGTGCCAATTGATGAAGACAGTGAGATCTATGCACCTTAGAATCTAGAGATGTCCTACATAGTCATTTATGTGGACCAAAATTAGAATATTCCCTTTTGCTCTATGTTGAGTTGTGGATCAAAATTAGAGATGTCCTAGATTTATGTGGATCGAAATCTACAAGTTTGTGGGCTGCTTCTGGGTATCTTCTAATATGTTGATGGCTTGATGCTTTTGTTTGCTGGATGCCTTTTTCTTCTTTAGGGCCTCCTTGGGTAACTTCATTTGTTGTGAGAGAGAATGGACCCCCTTGAGTGGTATGTTGATCATATATTGTTTAATTGATCAACAATATTGAAATATTTCACTTATTGTACTGTCTATCCTACATTTAGTGCCCAATGTACACTTGGTTTCTTAATCAAAGGATAAGATAATCTATTTTGTTTTGAAGGGGTGTCTAGTAGTCTAATCACCTCACTCGGGACCATTTAGTTTGGTTCTTCCTAGGGAACCTTTTATTGAAGTAGTTGTTATTAGTATTTTGAAGGAAGGGGCCACTGACCCCTTTTAAATACTGAACCTTTCTTGCCATAATGCATCTAATTATTTATCTTACAGTCTGGACTATAATTTCTCAATCACCCTTGAAGTATAACCACTTGTCAAGTTTGGTTGCAATTTGTATTAGAGGTCTAGAGTATTCCTGATGCATACAAGACATTTGGCCTCATTATATTTGGATCTGCATAAGCTATTGAATATCTTTTGGAGAACCCAATTCAACATTTTGCAGTCACTGAGGCAGTAAGGCATCCAGACTATTGTAACTTTTGATTCCAACATAGGTAAACTTGTCATCAGACATCAAATAAGGAGGTCACTAAATGGTGGATAGGTGCAAAGCAACATGTTTGCCTACCAATGTCATTGTTCATGTAGAGAATTGCAACTTCAAGCTCCATAAGTATCCTCTTGTTTCAAAAAGTGGATATTTGAAACGAAATCTATCCAGTGCATCAAAGATCACTTTGAAATTACAACTTGAAATATTTTATCTTGTTGCAAACTTCTGTTATCGGTCAATGATACTTGTGGACCCCTTCAATGTTCCTGCTCTGAGATGTGCAACAAATTTTCTAGAAATGACTGAAGAGTATGCCAAGGGAAACGTTTATGAGAGAAGTGATCTATATATTACTCAAGTTGTCCTTCAAAGTTGGTTGTTCTTAAGAGATGTGAAGATTCGCTTCCATTAGCTGAGTAAATTCAAATTGTGAGTAGATGCATAGAGTTCAAGACAAATGACAAATAGTGAATGTTGGTTAAAGGATCTTCTAACCATGTCAATGAAACTATTTGAGAGGATTGTTGTTTCAATGCAGGAATAGGGAACGGAAGAGATGATAGTCAGTCGAGTGATTGTTCAATATGGCACCAAATTGATACTTGGGGAGAAAAGACAACAATTTTTGTGTGGTATAGTTCAAGAACAAAAGAGAAATGTCAACTTGAATCAATTATTAGAATGTGTTACCAGACTTCTTCCTATTGAAGGGCATTCTGTACCTCTTGATTTCCTATTTTCTTTGTTTTGTGTATGATTAAGCTGCAACCTTAACATTGAAAATAAGATCATTTGGAAGCTAGAATTGCTTCTCCATTGGAATATGCAATAGTGGATATGTTTTTGTTGCCAACAAACTCAGTCACTAGTATTGGTTTTGACACAGAGTTAGAAAGCATGAAGCTACAAGTCTTAGATTAAGGAATTTGGTGGAAGAGTAGAGGCTATCTGTGAGTCAGTTGGGGTTCTCAAAATGTTTGTTATCACTGGTTTTTCAAGTTCATAAACTCCACATATCGTCAATCAACAAATATTATAGTTCGGGAACTATACTCTTTGCTGATGAAGTGTTTCAATATGTCAGTTTCGAAATAAAATACAAAAAAATGCCAGCTCGTAGAATGCGATGATCGCAAGATACGCTAAATTGGATTTGTTTAAAAGGTTTTAGAAAATTTCAAGCCAATGCAACCGGTAGAATAACACCTTCCTCTACCTAAACTAAAAGTCCGCAAGCAGACAGGCATGCAAAATGTAAAAGCATGGACTAAAAACTCTAGGTATATGTATGGAAAACCAACTCTGTTGCTCAAATGCATGAGATGGGAGTATTGCGAGATATGTACATAAGGGAATAGAGATTAGCTTCTTGAAGCAAAATGACACAAAATCCATGGCTTGAAACATTCAGACAGGTGATATTGGATTGTGTAATGCCAAATCCCTTAACCTTCGTCAGCACACCACCATCTAGTGTCAAATTAAAAATAGAACGCAAAAAAAAATGTCAGATATTATATTTGGAAACATTCTAATTTCCATGCATGGAAATTGTGGAACCATAGACAAAAGTCATGGTTTAAGAAGACAAAGCAATTTCAAATAGAAAAAGAAAAATGCTATTGTGCAATGACTGTTGGATATACAGAAAATCAAAAAGATTTAGAAACTTTCGAAGAAATACAATTAGCAAAAGCTATACTATTTTTTAGTGGAGTCCCAGCTCGTGCCATGATAGGGAAAACACAATTAGTGAGTTTTTCATTGTAGATATTATAGTGAGAAATCATCTGGCGACATGCATATGAAATGTGGAAGCAACTTTAGAGCACCAAGCTTTTGATAGAAATGGTTAAATACCAGAGTGTTGACCAGTTCCTATTGGTAGAAAATATATTGTTTCATTAGTTTTGACAGTGAGTTGATAATGATACCTTGTATTGTTAATACATGCACACAATAAGATGTTAAAACATCCTCTTTGCATTTTATTCGATCAGACTTCTTTCAATTAGGAGGTGAGTGGCAGCAAACAATAATATGGTCCATAGAGCATCCATATTACTTATGATCGGTGCAGTTTCGAGGAAGGCCATATAGTATCTTAACTTAAAACTACATAGAAGAGCCACACATTTCTTTTTAGTGCCTGACCTACAGTCAACCTTGTGTATTGTGTACTGATTTGTGCGAAAAGAAGATTGATATTGTTTGGTTTCAGAAGTACACTCCATTTTATTAGCCGCGAAGAGATAGAAGCATTTCAAAGGTGGTTTCCTTCTATGGTTTCTATTTGACCAACTACCCTAAATCAACCATTCACCTATGGTAACATTATTATCATTTGATGCTAGATATATGGTATGGAAGCGACAACAGCATGGGCTACAACAAAATCTCATAGATATGGTAATTCTAGACCTGTATTCTTAACCATGATGTCCAAGATGACATTTTACACATTTATCACCTATCTAGTTACTTCCTTGGTATCAATTACACTTGTGGCATATCAAGTTATGATTAGTGTTTATTCTCTATTCACTATATCGGAAGAGCCCTTGACACAAACTACTAAATCTTTCATGACCAGTTTTGTTTCTGAAGTTAACCATTATATAAGAAAGGCACAGAGTTTGGTGATGACACTGCCAACACTCAGCCTAGACGGGACATTATTGGCAACTGGAGACCTTAGGTATTCGAGCCTCAATATGGTATCATGCTTTAGTGGAGGCTGCGCTTTGTTTTTATTATTGAATGACTTCAGTTTTGAGCCAATGGGAGATTACAAAAGTCATCCTTTTAGAAAACAAATTGGAAAATTTAAATAATGAGGAGTCATTTCAAGAAACAGTTACGGATGAGTGAAGGAGGGCTTTAAAAACTCATCGATAGTCCTTTGTAAAGGGGGTTCCAAAATTTTTATGTTTTTGTTGCCCTGTGTAACCAGAGAGCTGTGTATAGGAGATAGACCGGAGACTTTGAGCCCAGTTTTGTTTTTCAAATATTAATAGAGAATGTTGTTCTTATGTTCATCGTTCCTCTAATGGAGAAATGTGTTCTTATGTTCATATTTTTTCTTTGTGTGTTGATTGTTTGTATGTTCATTCAATACCTTCATATGCTATAATCTTTTGTACTTGCTCTTGGTATACAGGTATTGGCAAGACTTTTTGCTGTTGTAGTTAGTTTATTCTTTTTCCTATTTGGGAATTTGTCTTGTGTTTCTTGTGCTCACAAGTAGATTTCCTTTCTTTTTCTCTCATCTTTCTTTCTCCTACCTTTTTGTCCTTTCTGGTTAAAAGTACTCAAAATCTAAAAACCCCCATCGTATGAGCGAGCTGCCCCTGTCAAACACAAAGGAGAATCGTTGAACTCATATTAATTTCTCCATTTTCCACTAAAGCGTGTTGTTGCCCATTGGGTGAGTCTCGTAAATTTAGTAGAAACAAAATTGTTTACTGACACTAGGTTCTCATGATGTTAAGCTATAAGAGGAAGGTAAATGTTTTTTTGAGAAAAGGTGCAAAGCACCCATAAGAAATGCATTAAAATAAAAGGAAGGAAGTACAAAAATAAGCCCAGACTAGATGAAGATATGCACAATAGCCGAGCAAAGTGAATGTCGATTAGCCTCAAGTCCATACGAAAGTACAAGAAAATAACATGAGTTGATAAACAATATGCAAATAAAAAACAATATGTGCAAACATAAAATGCTCCTGATGTGTCAATCTACCGACATGAGGTCCCTAAAGGCTTTCAGTACAAAATCATTTAAGGTGCCCCCTAAAAAAATCTATAAAAGGCACTACAGATGAAGCTGGCAAACATAAACGTTCAGCTTATTCACCAAAAAACTACCCATTGTGAGGACAAAGAAGGAAAACAAATTCCATTCAAAATTTGCATATGTCAGGTCATAAAAGCCAAGATTTGAATTTGGCCCACTCACCAACTCCACCTAGAATCCTGCAATTGCAACCACAACTAGCCTCACCCAAGTCACCAACCAATCCACTCAAACTCCACTGATCACACCACCAAGACTGCAACCCACCCTACAACAACACCAAGGCCGTAGCCAACACGAGCACCAACTCCCAATCTACCACCAACAACCACCACGAAGCCCCATATAACCACACTGCCAAGACTATGGACGGTGCATCCACTAGACTCCTTTCAACAACTCCGCCAAACTATCTCTGTTGCCTTAACTCATGTCTCCATCCAAGCACCACCAGGACCTTCACTAGGTTCAAATCCTCCACCAATTGGAGGATTCACATGATAATTGCCACCAGTCCCTACACCAATGCCTCCACCTAATCACCGCATATGCAACCCCCAAACCTAGGTCCAACACTGATCAGTCATCTAAATTATCTCCCCTAGTGCCCCATTTGAAAGAAACACCAATGTCACCACCATCAACTTGCCAACAATATACACCACTGGCACCGCAACTAAGTTTAGTGCCACAACCAATACTGCCGTAAACACCAACGGTGTCTCCAAATCCTAATTGGATTTACCACTTAGAGCATCATCCAGGCCTCCACCTAGGCCACTTGCTTCATGAAATCCATCACCAACTAGGAGCCTATCATCTTCTAGGACATAAAGCTCTAAAGCATCCTCAACACTTGACTCAGCGATACTTCAAACCAGAACTTCCACACACCTCCAGGTTGTAATGTGCCGTACCTATTTGTATTTTTTAAAAAATCTTTTTATGTGTGACTTTATTAATTTATGCGATCTTTCAGAACTAAACAGAAGAATGCAGAAGGGGTTTTCAGTTTTCCTGCAGATGTGTTGCCGAAGCATACAATATAAAACATATATAGAAAACCCAGAAAATATACAATGGATATGGAGAAACTAACAAAGACCCAGATAGGAAAATAGTCAAATAGTAATAACTATGACATACCCATATAGATTTTTGCAACTTGATACAACAGCCTGAACTAGACCAGGTGTGGGTATAGCTACAAAATCACTTCTTAACTTCAGAAGCCTCAAAGAATGAGCAAACAATGTTTGACAAGAGATAAAAGGGCTCTAGATGCCTCCAATAGACATTTGAATGATTGCAAGTGAGAGGGGGAATCAGCAACAAGGTAGCCACCTCCCTCCGCAAGGTGTACGACCCACTAAGGAGTATAAATAGCAACAACAACACATAAACTCCTTCTCAAACCCTTACGAAATGATCTGCAGTCCTCACAATCACCAATCCACCCTCCAGGAAGAAGAAAGAAGCATTTAACAACACCAATATGTATCCACAGGAAGGTACGGCCTATGTTGAAAGGTACGACAAGCCAAGGGAAATGTGCAGCAGTCACAAACTCTCTCAAACTCCTAGGAATCTGCTATAATCTAGTATATCAACTGCTCACAACAATAACCCAAAATGTCGCAACCTCTGAAACCTCAAAATCGCAACATATCAACTCCATTGAAGCTCATGAGTGAATACTAAATGCATCCACCGTCAACGGCACCGTTGGGTGGTCTTCCACACCCGTAGAATGCCGTTACCTATGGAAGTTTTCGTCTCCACAAGCCTCTTGTTTGAATCCTCAAACCCTTCATAATAACCAACCCTAGCAGAGCTCACAAGAAGAAAATATCACAAAGCAAGCATAAGCAAATGAGCTCCAAAACCTCTTTTTATTTCCCCTCCAAGATGGGCGTTTGGCATTAAAGACAAACATTAACTTTTAAAACACTGTTATTTCCCGAGGGAAGGGCACCCATGGTCACAACTTAAACTTATGTCTTCAATTTCCTCAAAAGTCACTTTTCCATTTTATATTATAAAGTCCATATTAAAATATACCATTAATAACTTCGGACTTTAAAATAACTACCAAGATGGTGTCATAATGGAAGGATCTATAGCTCGTCAGAAAGCCCTCAACGAGATGAATCTGATGCCACCCTGAAAATGCCAAACCGACACTAACCCTGAACTTACTAAAAATAGTAAGTACTGACCACGAGCAGTCTGAGCCAACTCCAGAGGTGCCAACTAGATTGTTTTAACTCGAACCATCTTTCCTCCACCGACACAACTTCTAACTCTAGTTCCCTAACTGAATTGCTAGTCCACGGGAACTCTATGATGGACTAACCATGAGTCTAGAAGGGGACACTACAGTAAATTCTCATCAAATCACTCCTACAATCAACAAGACACCTGAATTTGGAAAGAAGAACCCCTGATTGTATTAGAAACTAAAAGGAATCTCTGCATAACAATAATAAATCTGCTGAAAAAATGAACTATTATTGCTGCTGAAAACTGTAAAAATGGTTGAGTTACAAGACAATCTCTTTCTCTACAATATGCAAAGGCAAAAAAGCAAGAACTAAGGAAAAAAATTATAAGCTTTTTTTATATAATACAAAACTGTCCCCAAAAAGTGAATGGGCAGTCAACTCCAACTCGACTAAACTCGAAAATATGCATGAATGAGTTTGAAAAAGTAACTCCAAGTTGCTGGGCGAGCACAAGTGAAAAGCCTAAAATTTAGGTTCCAAAACTCCTCCAAGATGAGAAAAAATAGCTCGGAACTCCAAGTCTCAAAGTCTTTGACCAAGAAACTGCCAAAAATAGTCATGTCAAAAATAAAACTCCAAATATCTCTCCCTGCATGACCCTGCACTTCAGTTCGAGTCCTCTCCTATTTTTGTGTACCTTGAAAGATGTCTGGTCAAGTCCAGAATGGTATTTTTGGGAAAGTATAAAAAATATAATTTTTTTAAATATTTTCTACAGCTTAATAAATTGCATTTTCAGAGGCCTTTGGAGCAAAATCAGGGCAATTCATTGGCAAGGTACAACTCAAACTAGATAATTGGTTTATCTTTCTAACGAGTCCAAAAACTTTGAATACTGATAAAGTAGCGAGGAGTTATGACCCTGCCAAAAAAAAAATTAATTTTATTTATTTATTTATTTTTCGGATATATGGTCTTCAGGTACCTGTATCTGCACAGTGAACAAACATGTTAGATAAACATTTGTAGAGGCTGAAGCCTCTCTCTTGACTGTTTTGATCTGATATTCTCTTCCTTCCTGCTTCATTTGAAGTCACTTGCTTCCTGAAAACATTAGAAAACAACTCTTACAGCCCAGCCTAATTGGGTTGCCAAGCACAATTTGGTAACAAGTCAAACTTATGAGGTAAAATTATTCTTTTTCCAAGTGCAAATTATTTATAAATGTAAGATGAAAAGATTCAACTATGATTCTATCTTTGAATATGTTATAATTTCAAGGTTGAAAATATTTAGAAAAGATATGCTTTATTTCTTTGTGATTATGCAAATGATGTATAAAAAAATTCACTCATTTTTATCATGTTCTTTTACATTCTTAGTAAATTGTAAGTGTAATTTCGAGTAATATGAGAAAGCATGTTACAACTATATTTATCACTAGCTTAGTTGCACATTTAATTTTCTTAAAGGTCAATTAATCTTGTTTGTTGTGTTTGTGTAAGTCAATTGGTGCGTATGCTCTCCCCTCAAACCGCAAGGTGATCTTGGAGATCAAATATACCTCATAGTTTACTTTTTGTTGTGTTAAACCCAAGAATCCAAGTTATGTGTGCTCTTCCCTTGCATTGAAAGATGATATTGGAAACGAAAAGCACTTGGAATTGTTTCCCTTTAGTGATCTTATCTAATGATTTCATCACCTTAGGGGATGACCCAAAACATGTGTTTCGGTAGGGAATATTAAATGTGGTGAGAATTAGAAGACTCACCTCAAAGGAGCCATCATCGCACGGTTTTGGCATAGCCTTGATGCCCCTTTGTATAAGGAGTCAAAGGGATGTGGAACTAGATTCGACCATGACAACCTGCTTGTAGATGGGCACATGTTCATAGATTTTGGCCTCACCTACCTAGAGCATATAACAAGGACATCTCGTAGTCACATGTACGACCTATATTAAGAACTTTTGGCCACTCATTTTTTGTGGTGCAACAAATACCAGTTAGGGTCAGGAAGTTACTCACACCATGCTTCTAAGTTTGTAAAGATAGAGCTCATTGTAGCCAAGGCCTTGGCCTCCATGGTAAGGGGTGTATAGATGGCACATGACCTTGTATTCCCTAGCTATTTGAAAGTTGGTAGACAACATATTTGTGGGCCATGAAAATTGACACTCCCACTATAATAGTCTTGTTCATGTACTTGGTGTGTTTTCTTTGTGATAAACTTGTGAATACCTGCTTGACCCAAATAAATCCAAACATTACAAAACCTTGAATATCCTAAGTCCAAAGTTCAACTTTGAGAGAGACCTAAACACAAAAGTCCGTTTCCCAAAGGTTTACAAAATTGAGATCCAAATCCACATTTAAACCCGATCCACTATACATCAAAATCCAAATCCAAGTCACGACCAAATCCCTCCCTATTCTAATCACACCTTAATCCATATTCAAATCCCTATCATTCACTTTATCCTTCAAGCCATATCATCCTTTTCCACCCCATAATTCATGAATTAAGATCAAGCCCTTGATCAAGGCCACCATCCTTTATCAAGGTCCATCAAGTTTTTTTTATCCAAATTCAATCCAATGTCACTCTCAAGACACTTCCCCAATCATCATCATCATCATCATCCATAATTAAATCCATATCAATTGTCATAAGATCACTCTCAAGTCCACATCACCCTAGTCACCTCATCATTTCATGCCCCCATAACTAGATTTCAAACCAAGAAGAACATGGATCCTCATGCAGTAATTGGACCCTCTTCAGCTCATGGTGGCCTTGACAACCAAAGTGAGCATGTAAGTCTCATTGATCAACTTGAGCACTCACCTTGATTAATGGAATTTCTTAGAAATGAAGGGACTCACACTAAGATTGACCAATTTGTAGGTGATAATAAATATGTTTTCCTAGAATATCTTATCAAGGAAGGGACTAAAATCCCTCCTAACTTTGACAGGATAAAACTCAACGATCTCATCCACCCTAATTCATCACCACCACTCACCATTGAAAATATTTTAGATCATTCATATAAACACCCCACTCGTGACCATATCACCCACCACAATGATCAATAAGTAGATGGTAGCATCCTACCACCTCCACCTCATCATAATCCCACTTCATCTTTTAATTAACATCAACCAAGTCAACCTTCATCAGTTCCCCCACAAATCACAATCCCTTCTATGGCATCCCATCAACATGTTCCCACATTTTCCAATTCACACCAAACTTCACTTTCACCTCTTTCCATCCCTCGATGTACAACTCCAATCCAATCCACATTACCATCGTATATTCCATTACAATCAATCTCATATCAACCCATATGACACCATTCAGTCATGTCCTCATGACCAACACATAAATCATCCCAACCTAACCCATAAATATTTCAATCTAATCCCACATCCATCTATCCAAATACCTCACCTCAACCCATGATGTCTCCATTCATCTCATCACAAATAACACATCAATCATACCAACCTAATATATCAACACATAAAAGTAATCCCACATCAACTCACCATACCATCATTCGTTCCACAACAAAATACATATCAACAATCTATACAAAATCCCACAACATCAAATCCTATTCATCCTACAATCACACAACCTTTGCCAATTAGAGCTACCAACTACATCTCATCTTTACCATCTATTCTACCTCTTGGTACCTCCTTTTATCACGAGTGGTAGGAAATGAAAGTGCTCTTAAAGGGTTACAAGATGGGACTTAATGCAAACATTCTAAATTTGAAGACCTTTGTCCCTACCTCCTCGACTGATCTATTGTAATGACCTCTTTTCCCCCTAATTTTAAAATCCACAAATTTGACAAATACAAGGGAAAGGGAGACCCTCGAGATCACATCAAAGAATTTTTCATGGCTTGTCAAGAAGTTTCCTATAACGATGTGTACCTATTAAAACTCTTTCCACAAAGTTTGACAGGTCAGGCCTTGGATTGGTTCACACATCTAACTCCAAGCACTGTCAATACCTTTCCCGACCTAGCAGGAAAATTTGTTGCACATTTATCCTACAATGTCAAGCATGATCTTACAATGTTAGATCTTTGTAATGCTAAGCAACGTAATGGAGAAAGCTTTACTGCTTATTTTGAATTTAAATATTATTAAGTCTAGTTGTATCCTCAAATTTTAAAATTTCGTGAGAAATATTATTAAGGAAAATATAGGCAGAGCAGAGGGGATCCACGTGCATGTAAAATGACTCCTCAATTATCTCTAGTGTTGGCGAGAAAATTTAGGAAGAACACGGGAGCATAAGATTCTAAGCTTTATGGGCAATTCCATGAGAAATTATAGAAGTTCATGTTTGATGGCGGAAAGTCATTTATAACCAGATGACAAAGTTGCGGGTCATATCTCATCACTTTTACGTCTATCTACTCAGGAATTGAAGTCTGTCTAAACCAACATACACATGGGTAAGATTGAGAAGCATTTCTTTCGGAAGGAGGGAATAGTCTGCCCAATTTTCGAACATCTATTGAAATTTCTAACACTCAAGAAGATATGATATGGATATGTATGCGAAATGCGGGTCATGTGCAGAAGCATGAAACATAAGCTCGCCATCGCCATGGAAACTAGACAAGAATAAAGATGCCACGTCCAATCAAGACGTCCTTGAAACTTCATATATTAATTTTTTTTCAGGAGATTAGTTGAAATATTGTTGCTCATGTTGCCTTTTTCTTGTCATTTCAGCAGTACGTGCGCGTTGGCTTAGTTTCAGAATGTTTTATAACGGAACGTAATAGTTTAGAGTCTGACCTCTTAAATTTTCATCGAAATGGTATTGATGTTGTTATATGACAAGTCAAATATCTGGTATTGTTTTTAAGTCAAATGTCAACTGCTATAGTATAATCGTAGATGCCCCCATTACCACCATAAGATTAGCAACGTAAGAACGTGCATATAACCATATTGTCAACCGGTGGGGCTCAAGGTTCCTCGTTTTCTACAGACTGAATTTCTATATAAGAGAGGCTAAAGCCATAACATGCCGTATAACCATTGCAAATCTTAAATCTTCCCTCATCCAAAATGGCCACCAATCAAGCCTTACAGCCATTGCTTCTTTTAGTTGCTGTCTTTCTTTTCCAGTCAGTAATGGCGAAGTCATTTGGAACTTCTGAAAATATGACCAAGGTTGAAAATGCTGTTAAATATCATGTTGAGAAGCCGGAGCTCGTAGTTCAAATGGTCGAAAGGTAAGCATGTCGCCTTTGAATCTAAGACATTTTATAGCATTAAAAAAAGGTGGTATGGAAATGAAATTTAATGTCTTACCGCATTTTGGAATATCATGTGAAAAGTAAGGCTTACTTCTAATACGGGCTGATGCTAAATTGCAAGGTTTATTAAACGTGCTTCTACTTATTCTTATGCTGTTACTCTGTTCTCTCTTTACTGCGTTTTCTATGATATTATTCTTGTAAAGCTGTTATAGACCAAATTTGTATTCCATATATCATCATACCATTGTATAATTTATATATGTTGTTGTAGAGATTAATTGCGGAAAAGATATTGTAAGTTAGTCAGTTCAATTTATAAAACACCAAAGTTGTAGTATTGTTTTACTGCTAACATATGTCGTTGAGATTATTAAGAAATATCAAGAGCTACTGTGCAGGAGTCTGAATAGTTCGAAAAGGCAGCTTAGCTCTCTGTCGTGTGGAACGGGGAACCCCATTGACGACTGTTGGCGTTGTGATCCCAACTGGGTTAATAACAGAAAGAGGCTGGCTGACTGTGCCATCGGATTTGGCAAGAACGCCATTGGAGGTAAGCAGGGCAGATTTTATGTGGTTACAGATCCCAATGACGATGACCCGGTCAATCCTCGCCCCAGCACTCTGCGCCACGCTGTTATTCAAACCGAGCCTCTCTGGATTATTTTCCAAAGAGATATGGTTATTCAGCTCAAGGAGGAGCTTATCATGAACAGTTATAAGACTATTGACGGTAGAGGAGCCAACGTTCATATAGCAAATGGAGCTTGCATTACAATACAGTATGTGAACAACATCATCATTCATGGAGTTCATATCCATGACTGTAAACCTGCGGGAAATACGAATGTTAGGAGCTCCCCCACCCATTATGGGTATAGAACCAGGAGTGATGGAGATGGGATTTCCATCTTCGGAGGAAGCAAAATTTGGGTAGACCACTGTTCGTTGTCAAGCTGCGCAGATGGACTGATCGACGCCATCATGGGCTCCACTGCTATCACCATTTCAAACAACTTTTTCACTCACCATGACAAGGTGCTCAACTGCTTATTTCCTCTCTCATAAATTCATTTTTCTTAAAAAAACCTTCACAATTGTATTTTTATCACACAGGATCTTAGAGAAGGGTACTAAAAGCCCATTATCAGACAGAAACATAAAATAATGTTAGTATCTATTAAGTTATCAATTAAAAAAGCTATTGCTCTAGTTAAATATTTAGTGGTTTTTTGCAGGTCATGCTCCTAGGACACAACGACGACTATACCCAAGACGTTAAAATGCAAGTAACAGTTGCATTCAACCACTTTGGAGAAGGACTTGTTCAGCGTATGCCCAGGTATGAATAAAATCTTACAAGAATTCTGTAATCCTTATACCAAGACAACTATACAACTTGCTGAAGTTTATCTGTCTGTTCTCCATTGAAGCTTAAAAAATTAATGTTTTAATGCAGGTGCCGACATGGATACTTTCATGTGGTGAACAATGATTACACCCACTGGGAAATGTACGCAATCGGGGGAAGTGCAAACCCCACCATTAACAGCCAAGGCAACAGATTCCTTGCCCCTGACAATCGATTCAAAAAGGAGGTAAAACGCCTATACAACTCATGTCTCTTATTTATCTCTTTGGTTTACAACGGATGTAGAATAGTTATGACGAGTATGAGTAATGTGTAGGTGACAAAGCATCAAGATGCAACAGAAGATACTTGGAAGAATTGGAATTGGCGATCAGAGGGAGATCTGATGTTAAACGGGGCATTCTTCACAGCATCAGGGGCTGGAGCATCCTCAAGCTATGCCAAAGCTTCGAGTATGGCGGCAAGGCCTTCCTCTATTGTGGGCTCTATTACTGCAACTGCAGGTGTTCTCACCTGCACAAAAGGTTCCCGCTGTTAGACCAAAATACATGTATGTGCTATATGCACAAACTGTTTAGATTCATTCCACTCTGTAACTTGGCAGGCATGGACGCACTGAATGATGCATCTCTCTCTCTCTCCAGACAATATGATCGTGTATCAATATAATTAGGGGTTGTTAGCTATTTTAGTTTTGTTTGTTGAGACTCTACAGTCTTCTTCTACTAAATGGAATATATCAGTCTTGTTTTTCTTAGATTAGAAGCCTAGTGGAGAAGGGCCAATATGATGTTTATTATCTTGCTTGC
Organism: Cunninghamia lanceolata; assembly: GCA_027924645.1. Classification (NCBI taxonomy): domain Eukaryota; kingdom Viridiplantae; phylum Streptophyta; class Pinopsida; order Cupressales; family Cupressaceae; genus Cunninghamia; species Cunninghamia lanceolata. The sequence goes on along the minus strand of BSBN01001427.1, from coordinate 1,046,157 downwards.
CACTCAATAATAACTTAATCTTTATAGAAGTATTGCAGAAAAGCAATTTGTGGCGGAAAATTTTGAAACTATTGACATGCCGCTATAATTGCACACGACCTCACCAAATATATTTCACATTCATTGAATTTGATTGCTCGTTTAATATTTTTATTTAATAGAAAACAGAGATTACCGAACTGATGGAAAGTTGCATATGTCGTCCACTAATGTCATTGATGTTTGTTACATAGCTGCTATAACGGACAATAACATTAAAACTAAATACCATCTAACATCTTTTCAAAAAAAAAAAAAAAAATGAGACCCGAAGATTTGAAAAGGAAAAATAAGGTAGTTAAATTAATTAAATATTAATTAATTCAGATTAAATTAATTAAATATTAATTAATTAGGTTTTAATTAATTTAGATTAAATTGAGATGTTGGATTTCAATGAGTCAAATTAAATAATATAAGTATTATGTATAATTATGTCATAAGTAGATATTATGAAGAGATAATTTGTTTATCTTTTTGTCTAAAGGATGTGTGCCAATTGATGAAGACAGTGAGATCTATGCACCTTAGAATCTAGAGATGTCCTACATAGTCATTTATGTGGACCAAAATTAGAATATTCCCTTTTGCTCTATGTTGAGTTGTGGATCAAAATTAGAGATGTCCTAGATTTATGTGGATCGAAATCTACAAGTTTGTGGGCTGCTTCTGGGTATCTTCTAATATGTTGATGGCTTGATGCTTTTGTTTGCTGGATGCCTTTTTCTTCTTTAGGGCCTCCTTGAGTAACTTCATTTGTTGTGAGAGAGAATGGACCCCCTAGAGTGGTATGTTGATCATATATTGTTTAATTGATCAACAATATTGAAATATTTCACTTATTGTACTGTCTATCCTACATTTAGTGCCCAATGTACACTTGGTTTCTTAATCAAAGGATAAGATAATCTATTTTGTTTTGAAGGGGTGTCTAGTAGTCTAATCACCTCACTCGGGACCATTTAGTTTGGTTCTTCCTAGGGAACCTTTTATTGAAGTAGTTGTTATTAGTATTTTGAAGGAAGGGGCCACTGACCCCTTTTAAATACTGAACCTTTCTTGCCATAATGCATCTAATTATTTATCTTACAGTCTGGACTATAATTTCTCAATCACCCTTGAAGTATAACCACTTGTCAAGTTTGGTTGCAATTTGTATTAGAGGTCTAGAGTATTCCTGATGCATACAAGACATTTGGCCTCATTATATTTGGATCTACATAAGCTATTGAATATCTTTTGGAGAACCCAATTCAACATTTTGCAGTCACTGAGGCAGTAAGGCATCCAGACTATTGTAACTTTTGATTCCAACATAGGTAAACTTGTCATCAGACATCAAATAAGGAGGTCACTAAATGGTGGATAGGTGCAAAGCAACATGTTTGCCTACCAATGTCATTGTTCATGTAGAGAATTGCAACTTCAAGCTCCATAAGTATCCTCTTGTTTCAAAAAGTGGATATTTGAAACGAAATCTATCCAATGCATCAAAGATCACTTTGAAATTACAACTTGAAATATTTTATCTTGTTGCAAACTTCTGTTATCGGTCAATGATACTTGTGGACCCCTTCAATGTTCCTGCTCTGAGATGTGCAACAAATTTTCTAGAAATGACTGAAGAGTATGCCAAGGGAAACGTTTATGAGAGAAGTGATCTATATATTACTCAAGTTGTCCTTCAAAGTTGGTTGTTCTTAAGAGATGTGAAGATTCGCTTCCATTAGCTGAGTAAATTCAAATTGTGAGTAGATGCATAGAGTTCAAGACAAATGACAAATAGTGAATGTTGGTTAAAGGATCTTCTAACCATGTCAATGAAACTATTTGAGAGGATTGTTGTTTCAATGTAGGAATAGGGAACGGAAGAGATGATAGTCAGTCAAGTGATTGTTCAATATGGCACCAAATTGATACTTGGGGAGAAAAGACAACAATTTTCGTGTGGTATAGTTCAAGAACAAAAGAGAAATGTCAACTTGAATCAGTTATTAGAATGTGTTACCAGACTTCTTCCTATTGAAGGGCATTCTGTACCTCTTGATTTCCTATTTTCTTTGTTTTGTGTATGATTAAGCTGCAACCTTAACATTGAAAATAAGATCATTTGGAAGCTAGAATTGCTTCTCCGTTGGAATATGCAATAGTGGATATGTTTTTGTTGCCAACAAACTCAGTCACTAGTATTGGTTTTGACACAGAGTTAGAAAGCATGAAGCTACAAGTCTTAGATTAAGGAATTTGGTGGAAGAGTAGAGGCTATCTGTGAGTCAGTTGGGGTTCTCAAAATGTTTGTTATCACTGGTTTTTCAAGTTCATAAACTCCACATATCGTCAATCGACAAATATTATAGTTCGGGAACTATACTCTTTGCTGATGAAGTGTTTCAATATGTCAGTTTCGAAACAAAATACAAAAAAATGCCAGCTCGTAGAATGCGATGATCGCAAGATACGCTAAATTGGATTTGTTTAAAAGGTTTTAGAAAATTTCAAGCCAATGCAACCAGTAGAATAACACCTTCCTCTACCTAAACTAAAAGTCCGCAAGCAGACAGGCATGCAAAATGTAAAAGCATGGACTAAAAACTCTAAGTATATGTATGGAAAACCAACTCTGTTGCTCAAATGCATGAGATGGGAGTATTGCGAGATATGTACATAAGGGAATAGAGATTAGCTTCTTGAAGCAAAATGACACAAAATCCATGGCTTGAAACATTCAGACAGGTGATATTGGATTGTGTAATGCCAAATCCCTTAACCTTCGTCAGCACACCACCATCTAGTGTCAAATTAAAAATAGAACGCAAAAAAAAATGTCAGATATTATATTTGGAAACATTCTAATTTCCATGCATGGAAATTGTGGAACCATAGACAAAAGTCATGGTTTAAGAAGACAAAGCAATTTCAAATAGAAAAAGAAAAATGCTATTGTGCAATGACTGTTGGATATACAGAAAATCAAAAAGATTTAGAAACTTTCGAAGAAATACAATTAGCAAAAGCTATACTATTTTTTAGTGGAGTCCCAGCTCGTGCCATGATAGGGAAAACACAATTAGTGAGTTTTTCATTTTAGATATTATAGTGAGAAATCATTTGGCGACATGCATATGAAATGTGGAAGCAACTTTAGAGCACCAAGCTTTTGATAGAAATGGTTAAATACCAGAGTGTTGACCAGTTCCTGTTGGTAGAAAATATATTGTTTCATTAGTTTTGACAGTGAGTTGATAATGATACCTTGTATTGTTAATACATGCACACAATAAGATGTTAAAACATCCTCTTTGCATTTTATTCGATCAGACTTCTTTCAATTAGGAGGTGAGTGGCAGCAAACAATAATATGGTCCATAGAGCATCCATATTACTTATGATCGGTGCAGTTTCGAGGAAGGCCATATAGTATCTTAACTTAAAACTACATAGAAGAGCCACACATTTCTTTTTAGTGCCTGACCTACAGTCAACCTTGTGTATTGTGTACTGATTTGTGCGAAAAGAAGATTGATATTGTTTGGTTTCAGAAGTACACTCCATTTTATTAGCCGCGAAGAGATAGAAGCATTTCAAAGGTGGTTTCCTTCTATGGTTTCTATTTGACCAACTACCCTAAATCAACCATTCACCTATGGTAACATTATTATCATTTGATGCTAGATATATGGTATGGAAGCGACAACAACATGGGCTACAACAAAATCTCATAGATATGGTAATTCTAGACCTGTATTCTTAACCATGATGTCCAAGATGACATTTTACACATTTATCACCTATCTAGTTACTTCCTTGGTATCAATTACACTTGTGGCATATCAAGTTATGATTAGTGTTTATTCTCTATTCACTATATCGGAAGAGCCCTTGACACAAACTACTAAATCTTTCATGACCAGTTTTGTTTCTGAAGTTAACCATTATATAAGAAAGGCACAGAGTTTGGTGATGACACTGCCAACACTCAGCCTAGATGGGACATTATTGGCAACTGGAGACTTTAGGTATTCGAGCCTCAATATGGTATCATGCTTTAGTGGAGGCTGCGCTTTGTTTTTATTATTGAATGACTTCAGTTTTGAGCCAATGGGAGATTACAAAAGTCATCCTTTTAGAAAACAAATTGGAAAATTTAAATAATGAGGAGTCATTTCAAGAAACAGTTACGGATGAGTGAAGGAGGGCTTTAAAAACTCATCGATAGTCCTTTGTAAAGGGGGTTCCAAAATTTTTATGTTTTTGTTGCCCTGTGTAACCAGAGAGCTGTGTATAGGAGATAGACCGGAGACTTTGAGCCCAGTTTTGTTTTTCAAATATTAATAGAGAATGTTGTTCTTATGTTCATCGTTCCTCTAATGGAGAAATGTGTTCTTATGTTCATATTTTTTCTTTGTGTGTTGATTGTTTGTATGTTCATTCAATACCTTCATATGCTATAATCTTTTGTACTTGCTCTTGGTATACAGGTATTGGCAAGACTTTTTGCTGTTGTAGTTAGTTTATTCTTTTTCCTATTTGGGAATTTGTCTTGTGTTTCTTGTGCTCACAAGTAGATTTCCTTTCTTTTTCTCTCATCTTTCTTTCTCCTACCTTTTTGTCCTTTCTGGTTAAAAGTACTCAAAATCTAAAAACCCCCATCGTATGAGCGAGCTGCCCCTGTCAAACACAAAGGAGAATCGTTGAACTCATATTAATTTCTCCATTTTCCACTAAAGCGTGTTGTTGCCCATTGGGTGAGTCTCGTAAATTTAGTAGCAACAAAATTGTTTACTAACACTAGGTTCTCATGATGTTAAGCTATAAGAGGAAGGTAAATGTTTTTTGAGAGAAGGTGCAAAGCACCCATAAGAAATGCATTAAAATAAAAGGAAGGAAATACAAAAATAAGCCCAGACTAGATGAAGATATGCACAATAGCCGACCAAAGTGAATGTCGATTAGCCTCAAGTCCATACGAAAGTACAAGAAAATAACATGAGTTGATAAACAATATGCAAATAAAAAACAATATGTGCAAACATAAAATGCTCCTGATGTGTCAATCTACCGACATGAGGTCCCTAAAGGATTTCAGTACAAAATTATTTAAGGTGCCCCCTAAATAAATCTATAAAAGGCACTACAAATGAAGCTGGCAAACATAAATGTTCAGCTTATTCACCAAAAAACTACCCATTGTGAGGACAAAGAAGGAAAAAAAATTCCATTCAAAATTTGCATATGTCAGGTCATAAAAGCCAAGATTTGAATTTGGCCCACTCACCAACTCCACCTAGAATCCCGCAATTGCAACCACAACTAGCCTCACCCAAGTCACCAACCAATCCACTCAAACTCCACTGATCACACCACCAAGACTGCAACCCACCCTACAACAACACCAAGGCCGTAGCCAACACGAGCACCAACTCCCAATCTACCACCAACAACCACCACGAAACCCCATATAACCACACTGCCAAGACTATGAACGGTGCATCCACTAGACTCCTTTCAGCAACTCTGCCAAACTATCTCTGTTGCCTCAACTCATGTCTCCATCCAAGCACCACCAGGACCTACACTAGGTTCAAATCCTCCACCAATTGGAGGATTCACATGATAATTGCCACCAGTCCCTACACCAATGCCTCCACCTAATCACCGCATATGCAACCCCCAAACCTAGGTCCAACACTGATCAGTCATCTGAATTATCTCCCCTAGTGCCCCATTTGAAAGAAACACCAATGTCACCACCATCAACTTGCCAACAATATACACCACTGGCACCGCAACTAAGTTTAGTGCCACAACCAATACTGCCGTAAACACCAACGGTGTCTCCAAATCCTAATTGGATTTAGCACTTAGAGCATCATCCAGGCCTCCACCTAGGCCACTTGCTTCATGAAATCCATCACCAACTAGGAGCCTATCATCTTCTAGGACTTAAAGCTCTAAAGCATCCTCAACACTTGACTCAGCGCTACTTCAAACCAGAACTTCCACACACCTCCAGGTTGTAATTTGCCGTACCTATTTGTATTTTTTAAAAGATTTTTTTATGTGTGACTTTATTAATTTATGCGATCTTTCAGAACTAGACAGAGGAATGCAGAAGGGGTTTTCAGTTTTCCTGCAGATGTGTTGCCGAAGCATACAATATAAAACATATATAGAAAACCCAGAAAATATACAATGGATATGGAGAAACTAACAAAGACCCAGATAGCAAAATAGTCAAATAGTAATAACTATGACATACCCATATAGATTTTTGCAACTTGATACAACAGCCTGAACTAGACCAGGTGTGGGTATAGCTACAAAATCACTTCTTAACTTCGGAAGCCTCAAAGAATGAGCAAACAATGTTTGACAAGAGATAAAAGGGCTCTAGATGCCTCCAATAGACATTTGAATGATTGCAAGTGAGAGGGGGAATCAGCAACAAGGTAGCCACCTCCCTCCGCAAGGTGTACGACCCACTAAGGAGTATAAATAGCAACAACAACACATAAACTCCTTCTCAAACCCTTACGAAATGATCTGCAGTCCTCACAATCACCAATCCACCCTCCAGGAAGAAGAAAGAAGCATTTAACAACACCAATATGTATCCACAGGAAGGTACGGCCTATGTTGAAAGGTACGACAAGCCAAGGGAAATGTGCAGTAGTCACAAACTCTCTCAAACTCCCAAGAATCTGCTATAATCTGGTATATCAACTGCTCACAACAATAACCCAAAATGCCGCAACCTCTGAAACCTCAAAATCGCAACATATCAACTCCATTGAAGCTCATGAGTGAATACTAAATGCATCCACCGTCAACGGCACCATTGGGTGGTCTTCCACACCTGTAGAATGCCGTTACCTATGGAAGTTTTCGTCTCCACAAGCCTCTTGTTTGAATCCTCAAACCCTTCATAATAACCAACCCTAGCAGAGCTCACAAGAAGAAAATATCACAAAGCAAGCATAAGCAAATGAGCTCCAAAACCTCTTTTTATTTCCCCTCCAAGATGGGCGTTTGGCATTAAAGACAAACATTAACTTTTAAAACACTGTTATTTCCCGAGGGAAGGGCACCCATGGTCACAACTTAAACTTATGTCTTCAATTTCCTCAAAAGTCACTTTTCCATTTTATATTATAAAGTCCATATTAAAATATACCATTAATAACTTCGGACTTTAAAATAACTGCCAAGATGGTGTCAGAATGGAAGGATCTATAGCTCGTCAGAAAGCCCTCAACGAGATGAATCTGATGCCACCCTGAAAATGCCGAACCGACACTAACCCTGAACTTACTAAAAATAGTAAGTACTGACCACGAGCAGTCTGAGCCAACTCCAGAGGTGCCAACTAGATTGTTTGAACTCGAACCATCTTTCCTCCACCGACACAACTTCTAACTCTAGTTCCCTAACCAAATTGCTAGTCCACGGGAACTCTATGATGGACTAACCATGAGTCTAGAAGGGGACACTACAGTAAATTCTCATCAAATCACTCCTACAATCAACAAGACACCTGAATTTGGAAAGAAGAACCCCTGATTGTATTAGAAACTAAAAGGAATCTCTGTATAACAATAATAAATCTGCTGAAAAAATGAACTATTATTGCTGCTGAAAACTGTAAAAATGGTTGAGTTACAAGACAATCTCTTTCTCTACAATATGCAAAGGCAAAAAGGCAAGAACTAAGGAAAAAAATTATAAGCTTTTTTTATATAATACAAAACTGTCCCCAAAAAGTGAATGGGCAGTCAACTCCAACTCGACTAAACTCGAAAATATGCATGAATGAGTTTGAAAAAGTAACTCCAAGTTGCTGGGCGAGCACAAGTGAAAAGCCTAAAATTTAGGTTCCAAAACTCCTCCAAGATGAGAAAAAATAGCTCGGAACTCCAAGTCTCAAAGTCCTTGACCAAGAAACTGCCAAAAATAGTCATGTCAAAAATAAAACTCCAAATATCTCTCCCTGCATGACCCTGCACTTCAGTTTGAGTCCTCTCCTATTTTTGTGTACCTTGAAAGATGTCTGGTCAAGTCCAGAATGGTATTTTTGGGAAAATATAAAAAATATAATTTTTTAAAATATTTTCTACAACTTAATAAATTGTATTTTTAGAGGCCTTCGGAGCAAAATCAGGGCAATTCATTGGCAAGGTACAACTCAAACTAGATAATTGGTTTATCTTTCTAACGAGTCCAAAAACTTTGAATACTGATAAAGTAGCGAGGAGTTATGACCCTGCCAAAAAAAAATTATTTTTATTTATTTATTTATTTTTCGGATATATGGTCTTCAGGTACCTGTATCTGCACAGTGAACAAACATGTTAGATAAACATTTGTAGAGGCTGAAGCCTCTCTCTTGACTGTTTTGATCTGATATTCTCTTCCTTCCTGCTTCATTTGAAGTCACTTGCTTCCTGAAAACATTAGAAAACAACTCTTACAGCCCAGCCTAATTGGGTTGCCAAGCACAATTTGGTAACAAGTCAAACTTATGAGGTAAAATTATTCTTTTTCCAAGTGCAAATTATTTATAAATGTAAGATGAAAAGATTCAACTATGATTCTATCTTTGAATATGTTATAATTTCAAGGTTGAAAATATTTAGAAAAGATATGCTTTATTTCTTTGTGATTATGCAAATGATGTATAAAAAAATTCACTCATTTTTATCATGTTCTTTTACATTCTTAGTAAATTGTAAGTGTAATTTCGAGTAATATGAGAAAGCATGTTACAACTATATTTATCACTAGCTTAGTTGCACATTTAATTTTCTTAAAGGTCAATTAATCTTGTTTGTTGTGTTTGTGTAAGTCAATTGGTGCGTATGCTCTCTCCTCACACCGCAAGGTGATCTTGGAGATCAAATATACCTCATAGTTTACTTTTTGTTGTGTTAAACCCAAGAATCCAAGTTAAATGTGTGCTCTTCCCTTGCATTGAAAGATGATATTGGAAACGAAAAGCACTTGGAATTGTTTCCCTTTAGTGATCTTATCTAATGATTTCATCACCCTAGGGGATGACCCAAAACATGTGTTTCGGTAGGGAATATTAAATGTGGTGAGAATTAGAAGACTCACCTCAAAGGAGCCATCATCGCACGGTTTTGGCATAGCCTTGATGCCCCTTTGTATAAGGAGTCAAAGCGATGTGGAACTAGATTCGACCATGACAACCTACTTGTAGATGGGCCCATGTTCATAGATTTTGGCCTCACCTACCTAGAGCGTATAACAAGGACATCTCATAGTCACATGTACGACCTATATTAAGAACTTTTGGCCACTCTTTTTTTGTGGTGCAACAAATACCAGTTAGGGTCAGGAAGTTACTCACACCATGCTTCTAAGTTTGTAAAGATAGAGCTCATTGTAGCCAAGGCCTTGGCCTCCATGGTAAGGGGTGTATAGATGGCACATGACCTTGTATTCCCTAGCTATTTGAAAGTTGGTAGACAACATATTTGTGGGCCATGAAAATTGACACTCCCACTATAATAGTCTTGTTCATGTACTTGGTGTGTTTTCTTTGTGATAAACTTGTGAATACCTCCTTGACCCAAATAAATCCAAACATTACAAAACCTTGAATATCCTAAGTCCAAAGTTCAACTTTGAGAGAGACCTAAACACAAAAGTCCTTTTCCCAAAGGTTTACAAAATTGAGATCCAAATCCACATTTAAACCCGATCCACTATACATCAAAATCCAAATCCAAGTCACGACCAAATCCCTCCCTATTCTAATCACACCTTAATCCATATTCAAATCCCTATCATTCACTTTATCCTTCAAGCCATATCATCCTTTTTCACCCCATAATTCATGAATTAAGATCAAGCCCTTGATCAAGGCCACCGTCCTTTATCAAGGTCCATCAAGTTTTTTTTATCCAAATTCAATCCAATGTCACTCTCAAGACACTTCCCCAATCATCATCATCATCATCCATAATTAAATCCATATCAATTGTCATAAGATCACTCTCAAGTCCACATCACCCTAGTCACCTCATCATTTCATGCCCCCATAACTAGATTTCAAACCAAGAAGAACATGGATCCTCATGCAGTAATTGGACCCTCTTCAGCTCGTGGTGGCCTTGACAACCAAAGTGAGCATGTAAGTCTCATTGATCAACTTGAGCACTCACCTTGATTAATGGAATTTCTTAGAAATGAAGGGACTCACACTAAGATTGACCAATTTGTAGGTGATAATAAATATGTTTTCCTAGAATATCTTATCAAGGAAGGGACTAAAATCCCTCCTAACTTTGACAGGATAAAACTCAACGATCTCATCCACCCTAATTCATCACCACCACTCACCTTTGAAAATATTTTAGATCATTCATATAAACACCCCACTTGTGACCATATCACCCACCACAATGATCAATAAGTAGATGGTAGCATCCTACCACCTCCACCTCATCATAATCCCACTTCATCTTTTAATTAACATCAACCAAGTCAACCTTCATCAGTTCCCCCACAAATCACAATCCCTTCTATGGCATCCCATCAACATGTTCCCACATTTTCCAATTCACACCAAACTTCACTTTCACCTCTTTCCATCCCTCGATGCACAACTCCAATCCAATCCACATTACCACCCTATATTCCATTACAATCAATCTCATATCAACCCATATGACATCATTCAGTCATGTCCTCACAACCAACACATAAATCATCCCAACCTAACCCATAAATATTTCAATCTAATCCCACATCCATCTATCCAAATACCTCACCTCAACCCATGATGTCTCCATTCATCTCATCACAAATAACACATCAATCATACCAACCTAATATATCAACACATAAAAGTAATCCCACATCAACTCACCATACCATCATTCGTTCCACAACAAAATACATATCAACAATCTATACAAAATCCCACAACATCAAATCCTATTCATCCTACAATCACACAACCTTTGCCAATTAGAGCTACCAACTACATCTCATCTTTACCATCTATTCTACCTCTTGGTACCTCCTTTTATTACGAGTGGTAGGAAATGAAAGTGCTCTTAAAGGGTTACAAGATGGGACTCAATGCAAACATTCTAAATTTGAAGACCTTTGTCCCTACCTCCTCGACTGATCTATTGTAATGACCTCTTTTCCCCCTAATTTTAAAATCCACAAATTTGACAAATACAAGGGAAAGGGAGACCCTCGAGATCACATCAAAGAATTTTTCATGGCTTGTCAAGAAGTTTCCTATAACGATGTGTACCTATTAAAACTCTTTCCACAAAGTTTGATAGGTCAGGCCTTGGATTGGTTCACACATCTAACTCCAAGCACTGTCAATACCTTTCCCGACCTAGCAGGAAAATTTGTTGCACATTTATCCTACAATGTCAAGCATGATCTTACAATGTTAGATCTTTGTAATGCTAAGCAACGTAATGGAGAAAGCTTTACTGCTTATTTTGAATTTAAATATTATTAAGTCTAGTTGTATCCTCAAATTTTAAAATTTCGTGAGAAATATTATTAAGGAAAATATAGGCAGAGCAGAGGGGATCCACGTGCATGCAAAATGACTCCTCAATTATCTCTAGTGTTGGCGAGAAAATTTAGGAAGAACACGGGAGCATAAGATTCTAAGCTTTATGGGCAATTCCATGAGAAATTATAGAAGTTCATGTTTGATGGCGGAAAGTCATTTATAACCAGATGACAAAGTTGCGGGTCATATCTCATCACTTTTACGTCTATCTACTCAGGAATTGAAGTCTGTCTAAACCAACATACACATGGGTAAGAATGAGAAGCATTTCTTTCGGAAGGAGGGAATAGTCTGCCCAATTTTCGAACATCTATTGAAATTTCTAACACTCAAGAAGATATGATATGGATATGTATGCGAAATGCGGGTCATGTGCAGAAGCATGAAACATAAGCTCGCCATCGCCATGGAAACTAGACAAGAATAAAGATGCCACGTCCAATCAAGACGTCCTTGAAACTTCATATATTAATTTTTTTTCGGGAGATTAGTTGAAATATTGTTGCTCATGTTGCCTTTTTCTTGTCATTTCAGCAGTACGTGCACGTTGGCTTAGTTTCAGAATGTTTTATAACGGAACGTAATAGTTTAGAGTCTGACCTCTTAAATTTTCATCGAAATGGTATTGATGTTGTTATATGACAAGTCAAATATCTGGTATTGTTTTTAAGTCAAATGTCAACTGCTATAGTATAATCGTAGATGCCCCCATTACCACCGTAAGATTAGCAACGTAAGAACGTGCATATAACCATATTGTCAACCGGTGGGGCTCAAGGTTCCTCGTTTTCTACAGACTGAATTTCTATATAAGAGAGGCTAAAGCCATAACATGCCGTATAACCATTGCAAATCTTAAATCTTCCCTCATCCAAAATGGCCACCAATCAAGCCTTACAGCCATTGCTTCTTTTAGTTGCTGTCTTTCTTTTCCAGTCAGTAATGGCGAAGTCATTTGGAACTTCTGAAAATATGACCAAGGTTGAAAATGCTGTTAAATATCATGTTGAGAAGCCGGAGCTCGTAGTTCAAATGGTCGAAAGGTAAGCATGTCGCCTTTGAATCTAAGACATTTTATAGCATTAAAAAAAGGTGGTATGGAAATGAAATTTAATGTCTTACCACATTTTGGAATATCATGTGAAAAGTAAGGCTTACTTCTAATACGGGCTGATGCTAAATTGCAAGGTTTATTAAACGTGCTTCTACTTATTCTTATGCTGTTACTCTGTTCTCTCTTTACTGCGTTTTCTATGATATTATTCTTGTAAAGCTGTTATAGACCAAATTTGTATTCCATATATCATCATACCATTGTATAATTTATATATGTTGTTGTAGAGATTAATTGCGGAAAAGATATTGTAAGTTAGTCAGTTCAATTTATAAAACACCAAAGTTGTAGTATTGTTTTACTGCTAACATATGTCGTTGAGATTATTAAGAAATATCAAGAGCTACTGTGCAGGAGTCTGAATAGTTCGAAAAGGCAGCTGAGCTCTCTGTCGTGTGGAACGGGGAACCCCATTGACGACTGTTGGCGTTGTGATCCCAACTGGGTTAATAACAGAAAGAGGCTGGCTGACTGTGCCATCGGATTTGGCAAGAACGCCATTGGAGGTAAGCAGGGCAGATTTTATGTGGTTACAGATCCCAATGACGATGACCCGGTCAATCCTCGCCCCGGCACTCTGCGCCACGCTGTTATTCAAACCGAGCCTCTCTGGATTATTTTCCAAAGAGATATGGTTATTCAGCTCAAGGAGGAGCTTATCATGAACAGTTATAAGACTATTGACGGTAGAGGAGCCAACGTTCATATAGCAAATGGAGCTTGCATTACAATACAGTATGTGAACAACATCATCATTCATGGAGTTCATATCCATGACTCTAAACCTGCGGGAAATACGAATGTTAGGAGCTCCCCCACCCATTATGGGTATAGAACCAGGAGTGATGGAGATGGGATTTCCATCTTCGGAGGAAGCAAAATTTGGGTAGACCACTGTTCGTTGTCAAGCTGCGCAGATGGACTGATCGACGCCATCATGGGCTCCACTGCTATCACCATTTCAAACAACTTTTTCACTCGCCATGACAAGGTGCTTAACTGCTTATTTCCTCTCTCATAAATTCATTTTTCTTAAAAAAACCTTCACAATTGTATTTTTATCACACAGGATCTTAGAGAAGGGTACTAAAAGCCCATTATCAGACAGAAACATAAAATAATGTTAGTATCTATTAAGTTATCAATTAAAAAAGCTATTGCTCTAGTTAAATATTTGGTGGTTTTTTGCAGGTCATGCTCCTAGGACACAACGACGACTATACCCAAGACGTTAAAATGCAAGTAACAGTTGCATTCAACCACTTTGGAGAAGGACTTGTTCAGCGTATGCCCAGGTATGAATAAAATCTTACAAGAATTCTGTAATCCTTATACCAAGACAACTATACAACTTGCTGAAGTTTATCTGTCTGTTCTCCATTGAAGCTTAAAAAATTAATGTTTTAATGCAGGTGCCGACATGGATACTTTCATGTGGTGAACAATGATTACACCCACTGGGAAATGTACGCAATCGGGGGAAGTGCAAACCCCACCATTAACAGCCAAGGCAACAGATTCCTTGCCCCTGACAATCGATTCAAAAAGGAGGTAAAACGCCTATACAACTCATGTCTCTTATTTATCTCTTTGGTTTACAATGGATGTAGAATAGTTATGACGAGTATGAGTAATGTGCAGGTGACAAAGCATCAAGATGCAACAGAAGATACTTGGAAGAATTGGAATTGGCGATCAGAGGGAGATCTGATGTTAAACGGGGCATTCTTCACAGCATCAGGGGCTGGAGCATCCTCAAGCTATGCCAAAGCTTCGAGTATGGCGGCAAGGCCTTCCTCTATTGTGGGCTCTATTACTGCAACTGCAGGTGTTCTCACCTGCACAAAAGGTTCCCGCTGTTAGACCAAAATACATGTATGTGCTATTATGCACAAACTGTTTAGATTCATTCCACTCTGTAACTTGGCAGGCATGGACACACTGAATGATGCATCTCTCTCTCTCTCCAGACAATATGATCGTGTATCAATATAATTAGGGGTTGTTAGCTATTTTAGTTTTGTTTGTTGAGACTCTACAGTCTTCTTCTACTAAATGGAATATATCAGTCTTGTTTTTCTTAGATTAGAAGCCTAGTGGAGAAGGGCCAATATGATGTTTATTAGCTTGCTTGCCACTCAATAACAAGAGATGCATTGCCTCTATCATTGTAATGTTGAATAAAATAAATGACATTGTAATTGATAATAAGTTTAAATATTTAGTAGCAAAAGCATTTAGATTAACGAATTTGTAATTTTGACAATCAAATTTGTTAAAATAGATAACATGTTTATTTATATATCTAGTTTATATATTAATTAATAATTAAACCGATTATTACTAATTCATATAATATTCAAATTATAATTGCTTAATATTTTGTTTAGTATATTAATTAATAATTACTATTGATATATGCTAATATAATAAAATGAATGACATTGTAATTGATTAATGTAAAGATTGATTTTAATTTGTCGATATGTTAACCCCTGAAATTAATTTCTGGACTTTGACTATGTTCCCTTGCCTACCATTTAATATTCAACAACATAATAGTGTTGAATATTATTTCAACAAAATAGTATTGTCTACTATTAATAGTAATTACTTTGTGTCATTTAAATTAATTATGCAGTTATAATTAGTAATTATTAAATTTGGATTTTAATATAGTGTTGAAAGATTTATTAAAATTAAAGAATACATTAATATATAATAGAAAAATATTGAAAAAGAAGTCAACTCTAAGTTGAAAATCCCTAGTCACAGCCATCCCGCCAAGTTAGAAATTAGAGTTGGCAGCATTGTTGGAGCATATATGTGTGTTTACCACCAACCCGCGGCTATTAAAGTAGAAGCCTGCAATATAACGGGGTAGTAAAAACTTTTAGCCATCCCAAGTATTTTACATTTTTACTATATGCGTGGAAATATATTTTAAAAAATATTTGCACCTTATACATTTTCCCATACGTGCAATATTTCATGCCTCATTTTTCACTGCTCTACCGCACAAGAATTAGGGTTTAGTTGCGGGAATGCGGGAAGGAAAAACAAGTTCACCACACTCAGACTTGACGGCACCTACGGTGATGCAGGGAAAGCCTAACTTTTTGTCTCGTAAGCCCACATATGGTTTGGTATGGTTCTGCGGGGATGTGAGAATGTACAAGTTGCTCTTCTGTAGACTCCATGGTTGTTTGTACACTGGCAAATGTGAACCAACAAAAAACAAAACTAAAACTTGATCCAAGCTCATACACATAGATCATGGTCTCTCCCTTCCAAAAAATTTGCAAGATCCTTAGTTTGAGTGGCTCCATTGGCCTCAAGCTTCAATACCTTTCTCAGAAGATGAAGTGGAATATATATACAAGCTTGACCCCAACAAGAGTGCAGAGATGTTGAGAGCGAAGTCACCTATGGTACGAGAGGCTTGTTTAAGGATTCTAATGTTGCACACTATTTTCTTAAAAAAGCTACCGAATCTTGTTGCAGTCCTAGCACTGGCGCTGAAATCAGGTGGAAGTGGATATATCCACTTAGGTTTGAAATCCCCACTATCCACATCCTTGACATTCTTCAGCGAAAATGAAGGTTTAGGTGTTTTTGACCTTTGTGCTAAAAGATGCTATGACCTGATATGTCCACTTAGCCTCAAAATGCCCGCAATCCTATGCTAGTCAAGTTTCCCGCTAAGGAGTTCTCAAGATTTTTTATGCAAAATTTGTCTTGAAGTGGATATGTCCTATGTCACCTAAAATCCCTGTAAATCTATTAATCAGTAGATTCCCTGACAAAGTCAAACTTAAGGCATTCCATTTTCTAGCGCTAAAGTGTCCTCCACTGAATGTATCTAGTTGGTGCCTAAATCTCCACTATCCAGTCAACTAGGAAAGTCTTTCTAAAAACATTAAAAGAGTCAAGCGCTAAAATTGCTCTCGACCAGATGAATCTTCTCAGCAAAACCTTCATCGGTTAAGAAACATTTTTCTCCGCTCTACCACACAAGAATTAGGGTTTACTTGTAGGAATGCAGAAAGAAAAAGCAAGTGCACCATACCCCCATACTCAAACTTGACGAGACCTGTGGTAATGCAAGGAAAGCCTAACTTTTTTCCCGCAAGCCCACATATGGTTTGGTTCAGCTCTGCGAGGGTGCGGGAATGCACAGTCTTCTCTTTTGCATACTCCATGGTTGTTTGTACACTAACAATTATGAACTAATGAAAAAAAAAATTGACGGCATGGAGGCATTCTGTCTAACAATTCATGAGCTTTTTCTATGCTTCCACATTTTTCATACATGTCTACTAGAGTATTTCCAACTATAGTATTGGACAAAAATCCCCATTTCATTATGCTTTGATAGAGGTCCATACCGTGCTCCAATGTTCCCATTTTGGCATAGGCAGGGAGGATGCTGGCAAAGGTTTGTGGAGTCTAGCTTTACACCTGCCATTTGCATTTTCTTGAAAATTTCTAAAGCTTTTTCAACAAATCCATTTTGTGCATATCTTACAGCCATTGCATCTACAGCTGAGCTTGCAACTAACACATTAATAAATAAGGATCAATGTTTGGGCCTTAAGCCTCCTCATCTCAATCCAAAAATGTAAGATCTGAAGTAGCATGCCAACCAATCATAATCTACAATTTACCTTGATAATGCTTACAAAGAGCAACCTTGACAAATCTTGTTTTGGTTTATCTATATGGCCTTCAACTTATCCATCATAAAGAGTCCTAGTTTAAGTTTGGGAAATAATTGGCAATGTAATTTATATAGTAGAG
Source organism: Cunninghamia lanceolata (assembly GCA_027924645.1). Taxonomy (NCBI): domain Eukaryota; kingdom Viridiplantae; phylum Streptophyta; class Pinopsida; order Cupressales; family Cupressaceae; genus Cunninghamia; species Cunninghamia lanceolata. The sequence goes on along the minus strand of BSBN01001427.1, from coordinate 1,028,635 downwards.
AATGCATACCTATAGGAATAATGTTGATTCTTTTTGCAAGTATGTTCCTAACTGGTGTTGTCATTGGTGTAAACCATGCTTTTGTTTTGATGCTTACTTGTAATGAGTTAAGTGTTGAAGATAATAAGTATTTTTGATATAGCAGAACAGTTAGGTAGATTGCTCCACATTTCCTGTAGAATGAATATTCTTGTCTGCAGATTTAAAGTTATTTAGATGAATGTCTAAAGATGCTATGCTCCATTTTTGAGCCTCTGGTATGAAGAATTGAGTGAGTTATGATCACCAGAGTGAAAACTACTTTTTCTAAGTATTCATTAGTGACAAGGAGAATGTATTTTGCTTTGCATTCCTTTGCATTGAAGTATTATGATCTGTGGTTCTAGAGTTAAGTCTGGAATGATGATAAGTTCCCTAAACTCTAATGGTTCATTATTTGGTGGTCCGCAAGCTATCCTTTCTTTATGACAGTAGCTGACAGTGTTGTTCTTGTGCTGCAGTTTGCAGAATCTTCTTGACAAAGTGGTTAGTGATTGTGTGGTTGTTCCTGGTGATTACAATGTGATTGTGGATGTCTCTTGATTGTGTTCCTACCTTTGAATTGGTCTACAAAGAGAAATTTAGATCGTGGATGAAGACTGTTCTTAGAAGACTTAATGTTAAAACCAATCTTGGCTGACTTGGTTATTTTCATTGCTTGTGGAGATACATTGAAGATTGAGGAAGCATGTCGTGATGTGGAAGATTGCATTTGAGTCCCAGTTAAGGGATAACATGATCCGCATACATCTTTAGCTTAGCAAATCTTGTTTAGGTCTAGACCTATTTCTATGTATGTTTGCAATGCTGACCTTGGAGATTGTTCCAATGGTTGATGATTGTAATGCCAACCTTGATGTACATTCCAAGGTTGATGAATTGTATAAAAGCATGTAATGTAGTTTTGAAAAAGATGTCTAACTGCGAAAAATGAAAAGATAAGTGCAAAGGTGTAAGAAGAGTAGAGCAGAGGAGTTTTATTATGCTTCAATGGAACTGAACCCAGGCATGGAGTAGATGCTATCAAATTAGTTCACCAATCTTTGGTAGTGAGCCAACCCTTGGCAGTGAGTTGATCTTGTCCATGAGTCTCAACATTTGCAGTGAGCATATTGGGTAGTGAGGCCTAAGGCAGCGAGCCTCTATTTTTTGGTATTGTTATAACATATATATTTCTGTGGGCTAACACCCACAGTGGTTTTTCCCTTTTAGGGTTTTCCAGGTAAAAAACTTGGTGTCTCATGTGTTGATGATGTTGTTGTGTTGAATTTCTTGTTTCATGCTTTCATGATTAAATCTAAATAATAGTGAACAAGTGTTTGATGCGTTAATGTTCATAAGTGGTCAAAGTTTCGAAGACAACTGATTCACCCCCCTCTTAGTTGTCTGGTACATTTCAACAATTGGTATCAAAGTAGGTTCCTCAGAAGAAAGTGTAACATCTTGAGGAAGATCCAAGATATCTTACAGAAAGGAATCTCCGCAGTTTGATGGAATGAATTATGCTCTCTGGAAGGTATGAATGAAAAGCCACTTCCTTTGTCTTGGTTATAAAGTGTGGAAAGAGATAGAGACAAAGTATACCTTGCCTCAGAATGGTTTGCAAACTGAAGATGAAATCAAAGAATATGAATTAAACATAAAAGCTAAAGATGCTCTATTAAGTGCCTTGTTAGACACTGAGTTGATAAAGGTAATGGATCTGGAAATTGCTAATGAAGTCTAGGAAAAGCTAAAAAATTTGTATGAAGGAGATGAGTTTGTTAAAAGTACCAAATTACAAGGTCTGAAAGTGAAAGATGAGTGAAGATGAAAACATAACAGCCTACATGCAAAAAGTTGATGAAATTGTCAATGGAATAAAAGGTATAGGAGGAACTATTGAAGAGAAGGAAGTTGTGATGAAAATTCTTAGGTCATTATGTAAATCTTATAGTTACAAAGTAGCTGCAATTGAAGAAGTAATGACTATGAAAGATGTCACAAATGACCAGTTGCTAGGAAAGATTACAACTTTTGAGATGAGAGAGTTTGGTGATGCTCTGCCAAATATTGAGATTGCTTTCAAAGCCATTACTTCAGAGAAGATCTCCAGAGATGAAAAGTACAAGGTGGAACCTGATGATGAGCTTGATGAAATTGAAGCAAACTTTGTTGACAGATTGGAAAGAGGTTCTGGTAAGTTGGAAATAAATGCTACTATGTTAGAGATCTTGATGATGAAGGTGTGACAGATGATGAATCTGATGATGCTAGTACTAGTGCAAATTAGTGCTTGTTTATTGCAATTAAAGAAGAACCTGTGTCTACTAATCCTACTAGTTATGTGAAGGAAGAAAAACCAGTGGAAGAAAGTGCTTTGGCTATTTAGGTTGAGAAAGATAAGGATGGATGGATTATTGATAGTGGATGCTCACATCACATGACCGGTGACAAAAGTAAGTTTGTGAGTTTGAAAAAGTTTAATGGAGGACTGGTTAGGTTTGGATATAATGTAGCTAGTAAGATTTGTGGAAAAGGATCTATTTATTTCGATGCAAAGAATAATACTGATAATTTCCTAAATGTGAAGGGTTTGAAGCATAATCTTTTGAGTGTTGGTTAGATGTGTGACAAAGGTTATGATCTGAGATTCAAAGATAATGGGTGCAAGATCATGGAAATCTATGAAACAATGATTTCTACTGGTAAGAAGACCAGAGGTAACATTTACCAATTAAGAGGAACTAATGATTATTGTTTATTGACCTAGATAGATGAGAGTTGGTTGTGGTATAGAAGGATGTGTCATATCAATTTTGACAATTTGGTGAAGATAAGTTCTGCACATGTTGTAAGAGATCTGCCTAAACTTCTGAAGCCAGCCAAGACTGTTTGCAAGGAGTGTCTTGATTTGGGAAACAAACAAAATAAGTTTCAAAATCAAAGAATAGTTCTCTACTGGATTGCTAGAGCTAGTACATATAGATTTGTGTGGTCTAACAAGAATAAGAAGTCTACAAGGTGATAGGTACTTTATGTTGTTGATTGATGACTATTTTAGAATGACTTGGGTCACTTTTCTAAAAGAAAAATATGAAGCCCTAGACAAGTTCAAAGTTTTCAAGGCAATGGTTGAGAATGAGTTAGAATTGAGAATCAAATGCGTCAGGTCTAATAGAGGAGGTGAGTTCACATCAAATAAATTCAATTTTTTCTATGAAGAATAAGGGATAAAGAGACAATTATCTACACCTAGGACTTCTCACCAGGATGGAGTTGTTGAAAGAAAAAATAGGACAGTTCAAGAAGCTGCTAGGACTATGTTAAAGGAAGTTGACCTACCAGAAGTATACTGGAGAGAAGCCATACATACTACTGTGTACATCCTAAATAGAGTTCAAGTCAAAGGTAACAGCTCTAAAACTCCTTTTGAATTATGGTATGGAAGAGTTCCTATATTGAACTATTTAAAAGTTTTTGGAAGTAAATGTTATATCAAAAGAGATGAAGAACTAAGCAAGTTCGATGCTAGATGTGATCAAGGAATTTTTCTTGGTTACTCTACCAAGAGTAAGGCCTACCGGTGCTACAATAAGAGACTGAATAAGATTATTGAGAGTGCTAATGTGAAGGTGGATCAAGGCAAGGAATGAATATGAGATCTAAGTTGCTATGAGCTAGATGAACCTGTGATTATAGAAAATGAAGAAAAAGTTGAGAAAGAAGACATCTAGGATGAAGAAGAGGCTCCAGAAAATGTTGTTAAGACTCCCAAGTATGTAAGGATTAATCATTTTGAAGATTAGATTATAGGTGACAAAAACAAAGGTGTGCTGACAAGAAAAAGAGTTGCAGAAGAACAAGTGAATTACTCTTTTCTTTCAAAAGTTAAACCAAAAATTGTGAATGAAGCTTACAATGACTAAAATTAGGTAAAAGGCATGGAAGAAGAACTGATGCAGATTGAGAAGAATCAAACTTGGAAATTGGTTCCTAAACTTGTTGATAAGAATGTCATTGAAACTAAATGGGTTTTCAAAAACAATCTAAATGAAAATGGAGAAGTTGTAAGAAACAAAGCAAGGCTTGTGTGCAAAGGATATTCTCAAATTGAAGGAATAGATTTTGAAGAGACTTTTGCTCTAGTTGCTAGGATAGAAGCAATCATAATATTTCTAGCATTTGTCATTCACAAAGATTTCAAAGTGTATTAGATGGATGTGAAGTCTTTATTCTTGAATGGTGAATTGGAAGAGGAAGTTTACATTGAGCAATTGGAAGGATTTTAGTTATCAAACCAAGGTGATATAGTGTGTAGATTGAAAAAGGCATTGTATGGACTGAAGCAAGCCCCCAAAGCATGGTATGCAAGGTTAGACAAGTATCTTAGGCAATTAGGGTTCAATAAAGGTACTGCTGATAGCAATCTCTATTTCAAAATCAATGATAATCAAATCTTGATAGTCAAAGTCTTTGTTGATGATATTATCTTTAGAGGAAATGAAGGTATGTGCATGAAGTTTGTAGGAGAAATACAAAATGAATTTGAGATGTCTATGTTTGGTGAAATGAATTTCTTTCTAGGTCTACAAATTACTCAATCAGATAAAGGAATCTTCATTTCTCAGTCTAAGTATGTGAAAGAGTTATTAAAAAAATTTGGGATGGAGGACTCCAAACCAATATGTACTCCCATGGTGACTGGATGCAAACTAAAAAAACTAATGAATCACCTAAAACTGATCAAAAAAGGTACAAATCTATGATTGGAGGATTACTTTATCTAACTCAAAGTAGACCTGATATAATGCATGTAGTATGTCTTGTAAAAAGATTTCAAGAAGATCGTAGAGAATCACATGTGATGGTAGTCAAGAGAATCTTGAGGTATTTGAAAGGCACATCAGATCATGGCTTATGGTATCCAAAGGATAATGATTTCACTCTCAGTGCTTATATAGATGCAGATTGGGCCAGAGATGTTGATGATAGAAAGAGTACAAGTGTAGGTGCTTTCTTCTTGGGAAATAGATTGGTTTCATGGCTGAGAAAAAAACAAGACTCAATCTCCTTGTCTACTGTAGAAGCAGAGTATATTGTAGTAGCATGTTGTTGCACTCAAGTGTTATGGATGAAGCAGACTTTGAAGGACATAAGAGTTGTGTATGAAGATCCAATGGCAATCTTTTGTGATAATACAAGTGCCATACACATTTCAAAGAATCCAGTGATGAAGTCAACAACAAAGAACGTATCAATAAGGTATCACTTTTTGAGAGAGAAGGTTACAGAGAATGAAATAAAGATGGAATATGTGTCCACAAAGGATCAAATTGCAAATATTTTCACTAAGCCTCTACCTAAGAATACCTTTGAGTATCTCAGAGAAAATTTACAGGTTATTACCCCTCCTTCTCTGAACTAAGATGCATATGAATGCATCAATCTAGTGGTGTCCAAAGCCTCATTCTTTGATCTAGACTAATGTTTTGAGAGCTACCTCTCAGGGGGAGTAGCAAGTGTTCCTAATATGTGTTCCTGACAAAGAGCAGTAAGTGTTACAATATTCATGAAAGAGCAATTGCAGCTGAGTGCAAGTATATGCCCTTTTCCATTGATGTCAAAGGGGGAGAGAAATCATTTGAAAAACTCAGGGGGAGAAAGAGTGCAGATGTGTAAAAAGAAATGGGGGGTATCTTGTCTTGATGGTCATTACAGTTTTTCACATCATATGTTGCTATGAATGACAAAGGGGGAGATTGTTACAAGTATGTGCCTAACTGGTGTTGTCATTGATGTCAACATATCTATATTGACACTGGTGTCAACTGTGCTCTTGTTTTGATGCTTTCTTGTAATGAGTTAAGTGTTGAAGATAATAAGTATTTCTGATACAATAGAATAGTTCGGTAGATTGCTCCACATTTTTTGTAGAATGAATATTCTTGTCTTTGGATTGGAATTTATTTAGATGCATGTATGAAGATGCTATGCTCCATGTTTGACCCTCCGGTATGAAGAATTGAGTGATTTATGATCACTAGAGTGAAAACTACTTTTTTTGAGTATTCATTGGTGACAGGGAGAATGTATTTTACTGCACATTCCTCTGCATTGAAGTATTATGATCTATGGTTCTAGAGTTAAGTCTAGAATGATGATCAATACCCTCAACTCCAATGGTTCATGATTTGGTGGTCCACAAGCTATCCTTTCTTTATGACAATAGCTGACAGTGTTGTTCTTGTGCTCCGATTTGAAGAATCTTCTTAACAAAGTGGTTAGAGATTGTGCGGTTGTTCCTAGTGATTACAATGTGATTGTGGCTGTCCCTTGATCATGGTCCTACCTTTGGATTAGTCCGCAAAGAGAAATTTGGATCTCATGGATGAAGACTATTCTTGGAAGACTTAATGTTAACACCAGTGTTGGCTGACTTGGTTGTTTACATTGCTTGTGGAGATACATTAGAGATTGAGGAAGCATGTCATGACATGGAAGATTGCATTTGAGTCCCAGCTAAGGTATAACATGATCTAAATACATCTTTAGCTTAGAAAATCTTGTTTAGGTCTAGACCTATTTCTATGTATGTTTGTAATGTCAACCTTGGAGATTGTTCCAATGGTTGATGAATGTAATTCCAACCTTGATGTACATTCAAAGGTTGATGAATTGTATAAAAGCATGTGATGTAGTTGCGAAAAAGATGTCTAAGTGTGAAAATGAAAAGATAAGTGTGAAGGTATAAGAAGAGCAGAGTAGAGGAGTTTAACTGTGCTTCAATGGAACTGAACCCAGGCATGGAGAAGATGCTATCAAATCAGTTCACCAATCGTTGGCAGTGAGCCACCCCTTGGTAGTGAGCCTCAACATTTGCAGTGAGCATATTGGGCAGTGAGCCTCTATTTTTTGATATTGTTATAACATATATATTTTGTGGGCTAACACCCACCATGGTTTTTCCCTTTTAGGGTTTTCCATGTAAAAAACCTGGTGTCTCATGTGTTGATGATGTTGTTGTGTTGAATTTCTTATTTCATGCTTTCATGATTAAATTTGAATAACAGTGAAGAAGTGTTTGATGTGTTAATGTTCATAAGTGGTCAAAGTTTTGAAGACAACTGATTCATCCTCCCCCTCTCAGTTGTCTAGTACATTTCAACAAGTGTTGCTTTTGAAGGGAAATCACATACACAAGGAGAATGGGAAGTTGAGTGTAGACCCTCCATGAACTACCAATACAAAGGAGGACCCTCAATGTATACTGAGAGTACAATGGCCAACAATACTAGCAGCAACTTTAGTAGCCCTACAGTGCATGTTTTGGGTGTTGTTTGTGCCATCTCTAATGACTTGGGTAGAGATTATTCCTTCTTTTTCCTGATTTGGGCAATGTTGTATTCTCTTTTTACCAAGTTTGGGTAATTTTTTATTATGAGTTATGCTCCTTAGATTCTCATTTTTTTTTAGTTGGATCCCTATATGCATTACTAAACAATGTGTGATCCAAGGAAAAATGCTCTGTAGAATTGTGATTTGGTGTAAGCCAACTACAAAAATTGGTCAAAATACCATCGGCTAATGATACCCATTTAGTTTTTTTAATGCAAGCATGTAGGTATGTCTATCAGGGATGTGTTGTTTACAGCCAGTGCTGGTGATGCTGACATATATACACATATTTAGAGAAATGATGTTTGTGCACTGGCAAATGTGAACTGACGAAAAATAAAACTAAATATACAGTCATCACTGCCTTATACATGTGCCAACATGCCAACTTGGTGCTTCAAAGGTAGATCAAAAAGAAAAATTTAAAGTTTCAACTATGGTCATCTTGCCAAATGAGTTTAATACTCAATGCTAATTGGTCAATAGAATTTTAATCTAATTAAAAAAAATCCATTTTTCACATTACTGTTCACCCAATTGACCAATAGCACAACAGATAAATTGCATTTATTAAATCATTAAATAAAAAAAATAGCTTTCAACTTTAGGGATTTTGCCAAATGAATTTAATACTCAATTGTCATTGGTCAACTGAATTGAAGTAATGGAATCAGATGATTGCATTAGTATTCCTGCTGAAGGTAGGTGCTAATAACTTAATCTTTATAGAAGTATTGCAGAAAAGAAATTTGTGTTCAAAATTTTTGAAACTATTGACTTTCACTAAATATATTTCACTATCTCTTCATTGGGACTTATATTGACATTTTGATTTTTATTTCTCATTTAATATTTTTATTCAATAGAAAACAGACATTATTGAACTAATGGAAAGTAGGTTATGCATCCACTAATGTCATTGCTATTTGTGACATAACTGCTATCACAGACAATAACATTAAAACTAAATACCATCTGACATATTTAAGAAATAAATTAAATGAGAACCAAAGCTTTGAAAAGGAAAAACAAGGTTTTCTTTTAGTGGTTAATGTAGGTTAATTAATTAAATATTAATTAATTTAGATTGAATAATTATGTTTTAATTAATTTAAATTAAATTGAGTTGTTGAGGTGTACTGAGTTAGATTAAGTAATATAAATAGTAAGTATAATTATGCCATAAATAGATACTATGAAGATAAAATTTGTTTAGCTTTCTAAATAAAGAATATGCACCAATTGATGAAGATAGTTAGATCTATGCACCTTAGAATCTAGAGAGACCCTAGATAGTCATTTATGTGGATCAAAATTAGAATATTCCCTTTTTCTCTATGTTGAGTTGAGTTCACTATTTTGGGTCTAGTTTGCTTCTACGAATTCACTCTATATCTGTGAACTTGATCTCTAATAATCTTTGGATTTTATCTTCTAAACTATCATAAAATACAATTCTAGCCAATAGTGATTTCTATATCATTCTTAGGTTTTCTTTGTGATGTTATTTAAAAATGCTTGGATAGACAACAAGCTTTGAACAAATATTCATATGAATTTTAGAATAATTGATACGTGATTCACATGGACTAAGATGAGTGTGATTTGATACAACAAATGTGAATTTAATTTTTGCTTTGAATGGCTTACATTAAGTTTGCATCAAAGAGGACATTATACTTTGCATCTATCTTTTACCTTGTTTCTTTCAAGTCCCTTTGTTTATTTCAGATTTTTCTTTTGGTTTGTTTGCTTGCTTAGTTTGCTTTCATGTCACCCCCCTTTCAATTTCCCAAATTCACTTTTTCTTCTTTGTTCCCTTGATTTTTCATCATTTTGGTTCAATTGTCTAGTTTAAAGGAAAATATATTTAAGTTTGAGTTGAATAAAGGTAATTTTTTTAGTTTTGGTTTACATAGTTCATTTTACAATAGTTTTACGTTTTATTTTTCTTTATCACTTTAAAGGATTCACTTTGTATGATTGTCTTATAATGGTTGCTTTCATGGAATCTTGAATAATACCCTTAATTTTCATTTCTACCTCTCAATGTTAAATTTTTATAACCCTTAGAATATGACATTACTATAAGAATACCCCCTCCTTTTACCATAGATCATAGGTATCTATTTCTCATAACATTTCTATACCCCTATTTATTAATGGTTCTCATATGTTCCATGGAACATTTCACTTCAACCGCTTGTACGTAAATCATTGAATGAAAATATTGAATGCCTTTAGATTAGAGATTATTAAAATTAAACACACGAAAAATATTCTTATACTATTTTTTATGTTAAGCACTAATGGAAGATCTACTTTAAAATGTGAGAATCGAGATCTATTGGCAAAATGTTGGCACTGGTTGATCCACCAAAGTCATGCTATCGAATGCTCTTGCAAGATATCAAAATATGATAGTATGTAATACAAAAAAGATTGAAAGCAATATCTAGATAAAGCAACAATGAATTAACTCACAATAAGAGGTATGTATATAGCATAGAGGAAAAGCAACTATTGTCTAGAATAGTGGCATGTAACTTCACTAACTAAAACTAGTGGCATGTGAACTCCATGTGAAAAAGAACACCTAAGCAAGCTTAACTGCAAATAGGAGTAATCCATGCCAACTACATGCGTAGGAATATTCTAATCATATCCTACACTAACACCCCACTAAGTGTAGCTTAGGTGGGTAGAGGAAATGTGAAATGGGTCCTGACAAATAGGCATGATGAGGTATCCAAGTACTTGATGCAATCTCTCATAAAGAGCAGAAAGGAATAAAACCTGGTGGGAAAAAACTTCCCTCCAATAGAGAGAAAGGAAGTGAAATGAAGAGGACTAGAAATGCCCCCCAAAGTGATAGTCTTGAAATCCCTACAAGATAGGGCCCATGTGTGCCTACATAAAGAAGAGAAAGTCAACACAAAATGTCGCATGGTGAATACTATAGTAGGTCCCTCTGTAACAAATAATGCCTCTTCCATTTAGAAGATAGAAACTTCAAGTTATCAAACTGTTGAATTCCCACTCAAGTCGAATGTAGAAGGAGTCAAGATTTATTGTTCTTGAAAGTGTTCATGTTTCTCAAAGTTGATGTTGAGCTATGATTGTGCCATGCTAGATTTGAGAACAGTGACCATTCAAGTGTGATCTTTGAACCGATGTGAATTAGGATGTGTCAAGATCATAACAGGAAGTGCTCGAGAGAGAACAAGAGGATCCAAACCAAGAGATGATGCAACTTGATGGCAATTGTCATCAAAGAGAATACATATGTGATGAATGCTATCATCAAGATAGATTATGAGAGATCATGAAATCATGGAACCAAGGAATTGTGAATTTGTTTTTGCTTCATTTTATTTGTTTGTCACATGTTTGTCTTTTGGCTTTCAGGTTTGTGTTTTGCCCACTTCATCTCTCTACAATCTATGCTCTACCATATAGTATATCTTGCTTCAAGATTTGCATGCTATTCTCTCATCCTACTCTATGTTTGCTAGTGGTTCACATTGTATGGAACTCCCTTGGATTTGTAATTTAATGCACATATCCCCTTGTTTGTTATGGTGTCAATTCGCAAGTCACACTAATAACTGATCTCAGACATGTTTCTGACTTATGAATCATCACTATTCCTCTTAGGTTTTACATGTCTTATCCATTCATCTTCATAATGTCATGTGCCTTCCGGTGTTGTATTTCACTTCCTCAATGTTGTCCATGCATTTATAAGGCTTGATATGTCTCATGACTCATGAAAATTCAAGGATGAGACTAACCAATGATAGGTTTGAATGCTCGAGTTTGGTAGAGTTTGAATTAATACCATGACAATCCTCTAAAGACATATTCGTAATACTAGAATCACTATCTAAAGTCATGATTATTTAAAAAATTTAAGTCTAATTTAATTGTTCCATGTTTAGGTGGCTTGATGTGACGAATTGCATAGTAGGCGATTAACGTCGATGCATTTAAAACAAGAGACATTGCTATTTAACATGGAATGAGAAAATCTAGACATGAGGGCAAAGAAAGATATCTGGTAGATTCTAGTCAATAACCCACAACAACAATAATGGAAAACACAGGCATATGGAGCAAGGCATGTCTAAAGATATGGGTAGTTGCATGCACTTTTCCAGCTAAAAAAATAAATGCCATTTAACCAAGGTAGAGACAAACATCATTTAAATGGCATGGGTATATGTATGCAATAAAGCAACATACCAATAAAGGAACAAATATACATAACTTGGCATGGGCAAAGAGAAATTTGGATGCCTCCATTAATGTGACAACAACAACACTCAAGAAATATTGTAAGGTCGTGTATAGACCCACTAGAATTTTCTCTAGTAATAATGGTTATGATAGGACTTCTTGGAGAATATTTACAAACTTCTTGTTCTCTATGTGATGACATCTATTGGAGGTTATGTGACTACAGCGTATGACAGTTATATGTTTATGCTTGAGCTATCTCTGGGTACTTTTATCGAATTATATTTCTATGATATGAGACCTACCCTTAGTAATTACTAACCATATTATTTTGTGTTGATCTAGGATTGTATATGTTGGCTTTTGAATAGTTTTCTCATATGACTTATTATACGGTGTGGATCTTACTATTCCTATTAATGACTAAATTGGTGATATGGTTAAGTTTGGTTATGGTTGATATGGTAAATGATATATATACATATATAACTAATCATGTGATTTTACCTTCCTTGATGCAATATTGTTGAATGGTATAGACATATGTTTTAAATAGAGATATGGCAGGATTAACCATTGTGCCATTGATACGATCTGATGATTTATGCTAATATCTTGAACAGAGAATTTAGTTCATGATAGGACGCTATGATTTCAATAAGAATTTTAACTTCATTTTATGAATTGTTCTCAACTATTAAATATAATATTGTTACTTTTGTAATGCGGACTTGCTATGGATATACAATGCACATATTGATGTTATTTATCAATGCTTCGGCTATGATATGATATTCGTGATAACCGCTGACATCGAAATGAGTGTACAGGTACATACTAGCCAGTGGAAATGGGGAAAAATATAGGGGGACCCTATTGTGTGATACTAGTAGAGCTGACCAAGTCTATTTGGAGAGACTTAGGTCCTTTGTATTGTGAAATTCACTATTGTACGTTGTGTTTTGTAGTGTTGTGTTTTGTCGTTTTATCCTTGTTACGTCATTGTTCTTGTGTTGTCATGTATTGTGTAACTTAAATTAATTAAAACTTCCCTTCATACCTTATAAGGGTGTAAAATAATTTAATAAAGTGTCTTTGCCTTAAAAAAAAAATAAAACATTAAGACCTAAGTTTATGTTTAGGCACTTTTGGAGGGGAGAATTGACAAAATATACAATTTTTGGAAACTTTTATTTTAACCCTCAATACGGTGAAGAAAATTAGTGAGGTGATGTGTCATAAAAATGGGATGTATGTGTTGTAGGAACCTAAGAGGGTTGTATTAGAAACCTTAGAAAAGGAACATAACAAGTGTCCCTAACTGAAGAGACACGTGTTTTCCTCTCAATAAGAGAGGTGTCAAAGAAGGAAATGGTTATGGAATTATTTCCCTAACTGAAGAGACACGTGTTTTCCTCTCAATAAGAGAGGTGTCAAAGAAGGAAATGGTTATGGAATTATTTGAGGAAAAAGGGGGCTTCTCCTGGGGGGGGGGATCTATATTTTTTCTATTTTTCTACCATCCGCTGCAACTGGTCTTCACCATCTGCTGCAACTTCTACTTTTTGGATCATCTACTACATTCTCTTTCACTTTCTGGGCTGCTGTTGAAACAGTTTGAAGGAAGGAAGAATAATAGTGGATCTTAATTGTCTCCCTCTAGTGTTGCAAGTGACCAGGTAGACTTTTAGTTCTTCTATTTTTAACAAAAACAAAATTTTAACTTGGAAAAAATTTCTGAATTTCACTGTGCTCTATCATTTCCTTTATTTATTAAATGAAAAGAGAATAATTCATTTTAAGGAAAGTGGAGCTAAATCAGTCCATCAATTCAATAGAGAACTTTAGGTAGGCCCTAACTTGGTTATTGTGAAATTCAACTATGGTAATTGTGGAAAATTGTACAGTATTAAAATAAATAAATAAACGAATTCATTCTTATACAAAAAAAAATTGAATAGCTTCTTACAAGGATTGCAACTATGTTTTGTGTGTTGTACATTGAGCTATACTGTATGTTAAGTGCTGTGGGAAGTTGTGGAAAGCTACAGTGTTCATTTGTTAAGTTGAAATTGTTTTGTTTTCCTTTCTATTATAAATTTTGTGTGGGGGTAGAGAAGGGGCTTCCTGTAGGAATATTATATTGGGTAAGAGTACCCTGATTGTACTTGAGAAAAAAATTAAAATTATGAGCAAGAGTACCCAACAAATGAAGTTGAAGGGTATGAGAACCGTGAGAAGTGAAATTTGTAAAATAAGAATGGTTGAATTTCTCCTACAGGCTGTTGTCTTTCTGTACCCCTATTTGAAGGTTTTACACCAACCTTCTTGTGGACTATGTGATAAATCCTATGTGAGCTTGATGTGTTGTCTTGTGTCACCTGTATGTTTGTGCAGTGGGTAGTAAAAGTGTGAGTGCAACTTCTAGGTTTCCCTGTGTTTTTCCCCTAGCTCGGGGGTGGGCAGCTACTGCCCTTGGTTGGGAGGTGAGCCTCTCCACTGGCTATACAAGGATGTCTTCTGTTATCTTTGTTACAGGTCTTCACTGGTGGTGGTAGGGTGTGTTTCCTGATTGCATGCTAACTGGAGGAGTTTCCAAGAAAATGTATGTTCTACAAAGAGGGAAGAATAGGATGAGGAAATGAGCTTTTGGTCCAGTTGTAATTTTTCCTGCCAATAAACATTTGAAAATTGTATTGAATTTTGAGAGTTGTAAAGATGATATGAAGGAAAAATCTGCATTGTTACTCTATGTTTGCTGCAAACTTAAGTTAAGCAAGGCAGGTACTTGTTTGATGCGTAGCATTGATGGATATAACTACTATCTACCTTTCTATGTGTTATCTCTATGTAACTATTAAGAAAGATGGGAATGTCAAATCTAAATACTATGTTGATGCATTATATTTCCTTAGTTTACCAGTTGAGAAAAAAAAGGGGGGGGGGATGTTACTTCTGCTGTTGCATGCATGTAATGCATAGATTCCTTGCTGATTAAAATTTCCAGATCTCTTGTAACCTGCAACATAAAGTAAAATGAAGAGTTTTTTTTTTATAAAAAGACTCCTTATATACAAAGATTTGTGAACATATAGTGTAGATATAGTTTTCCTTTTGGGTGTGTGCTTTGATTATAAGTCTTGATATATCTCATCATTTTATGTACTGCAGCACCAAGAAAAGAAAATATTGAGATAATAGGAGTTAGGAAACTATAAATTCTGAAATTACTACCTTCCTTCCAAAAGATAGAAACCAAATAAAGTAAAAAAAAATGTTCAAGTTGTACTATTCTGGAAAGACACTAGAAAGTATAGACTTGCTATTAAAACAAAAAAAAGAGTATTTACTGCCTCTATTCATGAAATGCAACTTCTTAGGGCAGCTTAGATTTAGTATTCTCCAGGATTTGGGTTGAGAAGAGTAAACCAATGCCTATCTTTTTCTTTCCTCTTTACCTGGAATGTTTTTACCCCTTGATCAGATAGGTGCAAACGCTAATCTTCTCCTCTTACCTTATTGTTGATTTTGTGTGAGTTATTTAATTATTTTTCCTCAGCCATAATGCTATAACTGAGACTTTAGTTTATGTCAAGGGGCATGTATAGATAGACATTGGTGTGAGCTATTAAAATTATTACAGTTGTCTTGAGTAAGAGGGAATCCATAGACATAGTTAGCTTTTCTTCACTTTTCTAATGCCACATTTTAAGGTGGAAGGTAGCCAACGAATAGTATTAAACTATTGCTAATGAGATTCTTTTCTTACCCAGGTTAGTTTCCTTGGTTGACGTCCCACCTCCTCGTATATCAATAATGTTAATTTTATTGTGGGAATTACTTACTTGTGTGTGCCTTAGTGTCTGAGTGTTGATGGTGTCTTTTTTCTATTCCTTATCCATTGTAAATTTTTAAAACTCTTATATTGTATGAAGGTGTTATTTGATAGCATTGTCAAAATAGGTATATTGTATTGAATTATGGTGAAAGGTTACTTTTTTAATTTTCTTGAAGATTTAAGATAGAATTTTAAGAATCAATTATTTTCTTTTATGAAAAGCATGTTTATCATTATCCTATCTATGAGCTTGTGTCATGCATATGCCGGAAAGAATTTTAAAGTTTAAAATTTAATTTCTTGCTGTCGTTATTTGGTACATGTGTATTGTAATGCAATTATAAACTAAGTTGTAGTTTAAGAGAGAAATGAATTTATTTGATTTTGCATATTCTTGATAATTATATAATGCCATATTTATTTATTTTTGGGAGTATTTTATTGGACATAAAACTGACTTTTACTTACCTTAGAATAAAATCATTACATACGTATTTCTTCATTTGTTTAACTTAGTTATAAGATAACAATCCAAGTTCTTTAATATAAATGTTAAGTTTTAGGATTGTAGTTAAAAGACAAAATGTTTTATTTTTTTACGTAAGAATTATTTCATTTACCTACAAGTGATTTATTTACTTAAGCGTAAATTCATTTTACTTTACAAATGATTTTAATTACTTAAGAATTATTTTATTTACATAAGAGTTATTTATTTATCTAAGAGTAAATTCATTTTACTTTACAAATGATTTCATTTACTTAAGAATTATTTTATTTAAGTAAGAGTTATTTATTTATCTAAGAGTAAATTCATTTTACTTTACAAATGATTTTATTTACTTAAGAATTATTTGATTTACATAAGAGTTATTTATTTATCTAAGAGTAAATTCATTTTACTTTACAAATGATTTTAATTACTTAAGAATTATTTTATTTATGTAAGAGTTATTTATTTATCTAAGAGTAAATTCATTTTACTTTACAAATGATTTCATTTATTTAAGAATTATTTTATTTACGTAAGAGTTATTTATTTATCTAAGAGTAAATTCATTTTACTTTACAAATGATTTTATTTACTTAAGAATTATTTTGTTTACATAAGAGTTATTTATTTACTTAAGTGTAAATTCATTTTACTTTAGAAGTGATTTTATTTACTCAAGAAATATTTCATTTAGCTAAGAGTTATTTTATTTTCTTAAGAATAGTTGCATTGTCTTCTTGTGCTAGCCTTGCCATCAAATGGATAATCTTATGATGCAATTAAGTTTCTTCTTTATATTATATTATAATGCAATTAACTTTCTTCTTTATATTATATTATAACTTGGGTGGCAACTGTTAATCTAGTGAATTAACATAGTTGGAAATAACCTAGATGGGTGTTATTACTCTTAGCACGCACCATTTAATCTAATTTTTACCATGGGATTGTTTTGTGGTCAAATTCCCATCCACAATCTAATTTTTACCATGGGATTGTTTTGTGGTCAAATTCCCATCCACTATCTAATTTTTACCATGGGATTGTTTTGTGGTCAAATTCCCATCCACAAAAATTTTTTAGAGAGCTCAAGATTTTCTTTAATGTATGTACTGTTTAATAAGTAGGACCTTATTATTTCTATTCACCTTGGTAGACTCAAAACAATAGAGATAGGGAAACTTAAAAAAAAAAATATTAGGGTTTGTTTCGTATTCTTTTGCCTTGTCATGTTTGGCAGGCATTACATTGTGGACATGGGGCATTACATAGGTATCAGAGCACCTAGGTTTTACAACTCTGGGAACTCTGGGGAGTGTTTGTTAGGTCTAACCTTTTTTTTATGTGCATGTCATGAAAAACTAATAGTTTTTTGTAAGTTCAATTTGATAGTTGTAGACTAGGATGATGGTTTATTTTCTCAAGTTTTGTGAATAAGTTAGTGAGTAGTTTGTGAACCATAACATGTGTATGGATGAAGTCCATTTCTTTCTCTCACCTTGTGCATCTAATGGGTATGAAGTAATTAGGATGGTAATTAGATAAGAAGACTGAGTTATCACTTTATGTTTCTTGAGATGTTTTGCATGATGTCGAGGGTAGCTATATTGTCACAAATTTATATCTTATATATAGTATATATGGAAGATATGATATATTGTGAATCTATTGTAATAAAGGTTACAAAGGATGATGCAAATTGATGTGATAAACTAATTAGGTAATTGGACAGAGTTCTGATTTCATTATTTTTGACTAGAGAATCATATTTCTATCAGTTAATAGATGATAAAGCTGATGCAACTTGATTTTCATGTTTTATTTTATTCTCTTATCTACTCAATTGTTAGACTAGTTTTAGTGTGTCAAGTAACTTTACAATTAATGTTTCTCGCATACATGGAAAGGATCCAGCTAAGTTGATGATGCGTTAGATAACTTGTAATTGGAATTTGATTGTTAGTTAGCATATACATGAGTGCCCTTGAGAAAGATTTTGGTAGAATTTATTTTTAGTATGGTATAGTGATTGGAAATATGTTACCATGAAATAGATTTTTATGTTTAGTTGATATTGCATTATGATCTATTGGAAATTTCTTGAAAAGAGTACCAATTTCATAATAGATTGCAAAAAAAAAATTCAATATTAAGTAGTAAACTAGAAAAAGACTATTTTTCTGTTGTTGTTGTGAATATCAATGGTCACTTGAGTAATTTCCCTAGACAATGTTGTGAGGCTATATGTGCATAATGGGGATATGTTTTGTGAAGCATGCCAGTGAATGTAGTAGTCATATCTCAAGTATGTGACATAAGGTATGTCCTTTGTGGTATTTGTACATGTTTGATGATAACCATTGACCTAGAAGAGAAATATTACAGAAGTACATATTGAAGTGTGTTTTATGGAGATGTGTGAGACACCCTTCATGTTCTTATATGATGAGATGTTAGTGTCACCCCTATTTGAGGACATTCCCTCATGACCACTTTGGAGTACAATCCTTCTTCTTCTCCAATTAAACCACATTTGTTTGTTCATGTTGTAAACCCTTTTCTTTCTATTGTTCCATGGGTTGAGGATGGACCTTAATGTGCCTGAGCCTATACTAATGGATGTAATTCTAGCTACAGACACTTGCTGGTTTATATTGATATCATTATGGATTTCTAGTATTTGGGAAGCTACTATCAATGATGAGGTACTAATTCTACAAAGGATATAGATAGTGTTATAATATTTGATTTTGAGATTTGATAATGATTGCAAATGACCCAGTAACTTCGGCAGTGACATATTATGTGCTGTCAGCATGTTCAGAGAGATAAATTAGGATAAGTGTGACATGGTATTTGGGATGGAAGCTTGATGAAATGATAGTTCTGTGTAATGAGATAATAGTGAATGATACCTTGTTACAAGGATGGTATGACTTTTGATGGGCTGTCAGTATAAGTATGAGGAGCATTATTCTCTACTTGGAATATTTACAGATGATCGTATACATACATGATATCTCAGACTCATGACACATGATAACTATACATGCTTTTCTCTTGTGAGGTGGATGTCAGATCCTATAGACAATTCATTTATGGCATATGTTAGTGGACCTTGGTATGATGGTAGGATTTTGGGTTGTGTGGGGCAGGTGCCCATTCATGTGGATTCTTCATGCAGGTATATGATTAGGTTATTCTAGATTGTGAGGGACACAGTTATTATGATATGGTAAATTCTTCATTGATTTTCATGTGGTTTGAGAACCACCATACTATCCTATGGTTTGAGAACCGCCATACTATTCTGTGGTTTGAGAACCGCCATACTATTTTGTGGTTTGAGAACCACCATATTATGTGGTTTGAGAACCACCATATTATTCTATGGTTTGAGAACCACCATACTATTTTGTGGTTTGAAAACCACCATATTATTTTGTGGTTTGACACCACCATGATATTTTACATGCTATTATCTTATGTGGTTTGAGACCACTATATGATTCCCCTCCTCCCCTTTAGTGACCTTGATGCAAGGTTGCATTATGTTCATAATGTGCAAATTTTTGAGAGATTGTTGGAATATTTATTTATGTGTTGGATATTTTGCTTGCAAGCCAGCAGTGTTTTGTTACATTGGGCTAATTGGCCATTTTTTTTATGTTTTAGTCCTTTTACCTCAAGGACATGTTCTTGGACTAACTTGGGATAATACAATGATTATTATTTGATTTCTACTTCTTTTATGATTCATTATATTTGTTTTCTTCTACTTTATTGAGGTTTAATTTATGAGTTGCTTTACTTCTCTAATTTTCTCGTTTGAGGCACTTTAATATTGCAACTGCTAGTATGTGTAGAGTGTTGTGACTATTGTATACTGTCATATCCTAGAGGGATCACTGACAGGTTGTTTGGGGGAGTAGATGGCCTGGGGAATCTTGTTATACTGAGTTTTGTATGAAGGGCTCCTAGAGAGGACCCTGAGACCATCCTTCATGATTTGCTACTTGGCACAGTGGTATTCTACATGGAATGGTTATTCATTTTTTTATCCGTCACTATGGTATGGGTGATATTGGCATTTCCTTCTGAGGTGAGATTATACGGTGTTACACTATTTGATATTGGCAGTGATTCTACATAACATGATTATTCATTCATTAGTTATTGGCTTTATGGCACTATGGATTGCTTAGTGGTATATTAGTGTTGTCTTCCTCATAATACCCCTTTCTTGTTGAGCCTTGTGGTGTGAGCCTTGTGATGTCTTCACGATGAGTATATATATTGTTACAAGTGAGTCTAGTCTTCATCGTGTGATTCACCTAAGAGGTATGTGATGAGAAGGAGACTATAAATTTAGATGGTGTGCTATAAGTAGAATTAAGTTTTGTGTTATATGGGTCATTGAGTGTTGTAGAAAATCATATGTTAAAGTTTTTGACCTAAATAGAAAATGTGACTTAATTCTATTCCTTAGAAATAAATGTATTTATTCATGATGGTAGTAATGAGTTAAGGACATGCTTAGCTATTCAAAATATGGTTTGTGGTTAATTAGCATTGATATGACTTGATATAACATGGTTGCTTATTGTTATATGATGAGGTAAAATAGTTGTTAATTTAAATGGATTAGCCTCTTTTCATACGGACTTCCAGGAGGAAGTTTATGCAAGCGGGGGAGAATGTAAGGTCGTGTATAGACCCACTAGAATTTTCTCTAGTAATAATGGTTATGATAGGACTTCTTGGAGAATATTTACAAACTTCTTGTTCTCTATGTGATGACATCTATTGGAGGTTATGTGACTACAGCGTATGACAGTTATATGTTTATGCTTGAGCTATCTCTGGGTACTTTTATCGAATTATATTTCTATGATATGAGACCTACCCTTAGTAATCACTAACCATATTATTTTGTGTTGATCTAGGATTGTATATGTTGGCTTTTGAATAGTTTTCTCATATGACTTATTATATGGTGTGGATCTTACTATTCCTATTAATGACTAAATTGGTGATATGGTTAAGTTTGGTTATGGTTGATATGGTAAATGATATATATACATATATAACTAATCATGTGATTTTACCTTCCTTGATGCAATATTGTTGAATGGTATAGACATATGTTTTAAATAGAGATATGGCAGGATTAACCATTGTGCCATTGATACGATCTGATGATTTATGCTAATATTTTGAATACAGAATTTAGTTCATGATAGGACGCTATGATTTCAATAAGAATTTTAACTTCATTTTATGAATTGTTCTCAACTATTAAATATAATATTGTTACTTTTGTAATGCAGACTTGCTATGGATATACAATGCACATATTGATGTTATTTATCAATGCTTCGGCTATGATATGATATTCGTGATAACCGCTGACATCGAAATGAGTGTACAGGTACATACTAGCCAGTGGAAATGGGGAAAAATATAGGGGGACCCTATTGTGTGATACTAGTAGAGCTGACCAAGTCTATTTGGAGAGACTTAGGTCCTTTGTATTGTGAAATTCACTATTGTACGTTGTGTTTTGTAGTGTCGTGTTTTGTCGTTTTATCCTTGTTACGTCATTGTTCTTGTGTTGTCATGTATTGTGTAACTTAAATTAATTAAAACTTCCCTTCATACCTTATAAGGGTGTAAAATAATTTAATAAAGTGTCTTTGCCTTAAAAAAAAAATAAAACATTAAGACCTAAGTTTATGTTTAGGCACTTTTGGAGGGGAGAATTGACAAAATATACAATTTTTGGAAACTTTTATTTTAACCCTCAATACGGTGAAGAAAATTAGTGAGGTGATGTGTCATAAAAATGGGATGTATGTGTTGTAGGAACCTAAGAGGGTTGTATTAGAAACCTTAGAAAAGGAACATAACAAGTGTCCCTAACTGAAGAGACACGTGTTTTCCTCTCAATAAGAGAGGTGTCAAAGAAGGAAATGGTTATGGAATTATTTCCCTAACTGAAGAGACACGTGTTTTCCTCTCAATAAGAGAGGTGTCAAAGAAGGAAATGGTTATGGAATTATTTGAGGAAAAAGGGGGCTTCTCCTGGGGGGGGGATCTATATTTTTTCTATTTTTCTACCATCCGCTGTAACTGGTCTTCACCATCTGCTGCAACTTCTACTTTTTGGATCATCTACTACATTCTCTTTCACTTTCTGGGCTGCTGTTGAAACAGTTTGAAGGAAGGAAGAATAATAGTGGATCTTAATTGTCTCCCTCTAGTGTTGCAAGTGACCAGGTAGACTTTTAGTTCTTCTATTTTTAACAAAAACAAAATTTTAACTTGGAAAAAATTTCTGAATTTCACTGTGCTCTATCATTTCCTTTATTTATTAAATGAAAAGAGAATAATTCATTTTAAGGAAAGTGGAGCTAAATCAGTCCATCAATTCAATAGAGAACTTTAGGTAGGCCCTAACTTGGTTATTGTGAAATTCAACTATGGTAATTGTGGAAAATTGTACAGTATTAAAATAAATAAATAAACGAATTCATTCTTATACAAAAAAAAATTGAATAGCTTCTTACAAGGATTGCAACTATGTTTTGTGTGTTGTACATTGAGCTATACGGTATGTTAAGTGCTATGGGAAGTTGTGGAAAGCTACAGTGTTCATTTGTTAAGTTGAAATTGTTTTGTTTTCCTTTCTATTATAAATTTTGTGTGGGGGTAGAGAAGGGGCTTCCTGTAGGAATATTATATTGGGTAAGAGTACCCTGATTGTTCTTGAGAAAAAAATTAAAATTATGAGCAAGAGTACCCAACAAATGAAGTTGAAGGGTATGAGAACCGTGAGAAGTGAAATTTGTAAAATAAGAATGGTTGAATTTCTCCTATAGGCTGTTGTCTTTCTATACCCCTATTTGAAGGTTTTACACCAACCTTCTTGTGGACTATGTGATAAATCCTATGTGAGCTTGATGTGTTGTCTTGTGTCACCTGTATGTTTGTGCAGTGGGTAGTAAAAGTGTGAGTGCAACTTCTAGGTCTCCCTGTGTTTTTCCCCTAGCTCGGGGGTGGGCAGCTACTACCCTTGGTTGGGAGGTGAGCCTCTCCACTGACTATACAAGGATGTCTTCTGTTAGCTTTGTTACAGGTCCTCACTAGTGGTGGTAGGGTGTGTTTCCTGATTGCATGCTAACTGGAGGAGTTTCCAAGAAAATGTATGTTCTACAAAGAGGGAAGAATAGGATGAGGAAATGAGCTTTTTGTCCAGTTGTAATTTTGCCTACCAATAAACATTTGAAAATTGTATTGAATTTTGAGAGTTGTAAAGATGATATGAAGGAAAAATCTGCATTGTTACTCTATGTTTGCTGCAAACTTAAGTTAAGCAAGGCCGGTACTTGTTTGATGCGTAGCATTGATGGATATAACTACTATCTACCTTTCTATGTGTTATCTCTATGTAACTATTAAGAAAGATGGGAATGTCAAATCTAAATACTATGTTGATGCATTATATTTCCTTAGTTTACCAGTTGAGAAAAAAAAGGGGGGGGGGGATGTTACTTCTGCTGTTGCATGCATGTAATGCACAGATTCCTTGCTGATTAAAATTTCCAGATCTCTTGTAACCTGCAACATAAAGTAAAATGAAGAGTTTTTTTTTTTATAAAAAGAATCCTTATATACAAAGATTTGTGAACATATAGTGTAGATATAGTTTTCCTTTTGGGTGTGTGCTTTGATTATAAGTCTTGATATATCTCATCATTTTATGTACTGCAGCACCAAGAAAAGAAAATATTGAGATAATAGGAGTTAGGAAACTATAAATTCTGAAATTACTACCTTCCTTCCAAAAGATAGAAACCAAATAAAGTAAAAAAAAAATGTTCAAGTTGTACTATTCTGGAAAGACACTAGAAAGTATAGACTTGCTATTAAAACAAAAAAAAAGATTATTCACTGCCTCTATTCATGAAATGCAACTTCTTAGGGCAGCTTAGATTTAGTATTCTCCAGGATTTGGGTTGAGAAGAGTAAACCAATGCCTATCTTTTTCTTTCCTCTTTACCTGGAATGTTTTTACCCCTTGATCAGATAGGTGCAAACGCTAATCTTCTCCTCTTACCTTATTGTTGATTTTGTGTGAGTTATTTAATTATTTTTCCTCAGCCATAATGCTATAACTGAGACTTTAGTTTATGTCAAGGGGCATGTATAGATAGACATTGGTGTGAGCTATTAAAATTATTATAGTTGTCTTGAGTAAGAGGGAATCCATAGACCTAGTTAGCTTTTCTTCACTTTTCTAATGCCACATTTTAAGGTGGAAGGTAGCCAACGAATAGTATTAAACTATTGCTAATGAGATTCTTTTCTTACCCAGGTTAGTTTCCTTGGTTGACGTCCCACCTCCTCGTATATCAATAATGTTAATTTTATTGTGGGAATTACTTACTTGTGTGTGCCTTAGTGTCTGAGTGTTGATGGTGTCTTTTTTCTATTCCTTATCCATTGTAAATTTTAAAACTCTTATATCGTATGAAGGTGTTATTTGATAGCATTGTCAAAATAGGTATATTGTATTGAATTATGGTGAAAGGTTATTTTTTTAATTTTCTTGAAGATTTAAGATAGAATTTTAAGAATCAATTATTTTCTTTTATGAAAAGCATGTTTATCATTATCCTATCTATGAGCTTGTGTCATGCATATGTCGGAAAGAATTTTAAAGTTTAAAATTTAATTTCTTGCTGTCGTTATTTGGTACATGTGTATTGTAATGCAATTATAAACTAAGTTGTAGTTTAAGAGAGAAATGAATTTATGTGATTTTGCATATTCTTGATAATTATATAATGCCATATTTATTTATTTTTGGGAGTATTTAATTGGACATAAAACTGACTTTTACTTACCTTAGAATAAAATCATTACATACGTATTTCTTCATTTGTTTAACTTAGTTATAAGATAACAATCCAAGTGCCTTAATATAAATGTTAAGTTTTAGGATTGTAGTTAAAAGACAAAATGTTTTATTTTTTTACGTAAGAATTATTTCATTTACCTACAAGTGATTTATTTACTTAAGGGTAAATTCATTTTACTTTACAAATGATTTTAATTACTTAAGAATTATTTTATTTACATAAGAGTTATTTATTTATCTAAGAGTAAATTCATTTTACTTTACAAATGATTTCATTTACTTAAGAATTATTTTATTTAAGTAAGAGTTATTTATTTATCTAAGAGTAAATTCATTTTACTTTACAAATGATTTTATTTACTTAAGAATTATTTGATTTACATAAGAGTTATTTATTTATCTAAGAGTAAATTCATTTTACTTTACAAATGATTTTAATTACTTAAGAATTATTTTATTTATGTAAGAGTTATTTATTTATCTAAGAGTAAATTCATTTTACTTTACAAATGATTTCATTTATTTAAGAATTATTTTATTTACGTAAGAGTTATTTATTTATCTAAGAGTAAATTCATTTTACTTTACAAATGATTTTATTTACTTAAGAATTATTTTGTTTACATAAGAGTTATTTATTTACTTAAGAGTAAATTCATTTTACTTTAGAAATGATTTTATTTACTCAAGAAATATTTCATTTAGCTAAGAGTTATTTTATTTTCTTAAGAATAGTTGCATTGTCTTCTTGTGCTAGCCTTGCCATCAAATGGATAATCTTATGATGCAATTAAGTTTCTTCTTTATATTATATTATAATGCAATTAACTTTCTTCTTTATATTATATTATAACTTGGGTGGCAACTGTTAATCTAGTGAATTAACATAGTTGGAAATAACCTAGATGGGTGTTATTACTCTTAGCACGCACCATTTAATCTAATTTTTACCATGGGATTGTTTTGTGGTCAAATTCCCATCCACAATCTAATTTTTACCATGGGATTGTTTTGTGGTCAAATTCCCATCCACAAAATTTTTTTAGAGAGCTCAAGATTTTCTTTAATGTATGTACTGTTTAATAAGTAGGACCTTATTATTTCTATTCACCTTGGTAGACTCAAAACAATAGAGATAGGGAAACTTAAAAAAAAAAAAAATATTAGGGTTTGTGTCGTATTCTTTTGCCTTGTCATGTTTGGCAGGCATTACATTGTGGACATGGGGCATTACAAATATCATGCCTTGAAAAGACCAAAATCTACCTCTAGATTGAGAGAAAACACATGGCCTTCAAACATGTGGTAGAATATTAAAAAATAAAATATGTTAAAGAGGCACAGGACTAGTAATAAGCACTTCTATGCTAGTGAGTTAATTATAGCATTTAAAAAGAAAAAGACAAATTTATAGCATGTGGCCACCTAAGTTTTGTTTATTGAAATAATTTTTAAGAAAAAGACTCAAAAGAGGTGTGAGGCTAAAGAAAATGGAGTCACCTATGATTTGGCAGGGGTCATTGTTACAAAAAGTTGTGTTGTACACCTTGCATAATAATAATATATTTTGTTTTTATAACCCTCAGAATACAACATTCCTATAACAATACCCCATCCTTTTACCATAGATTAAATGTATATATTTCTCATAATATTTGTATATCCCTATTTATTTATGTTTCTCATACGTTCCATGGAACATTTCACTTCCACCATACATAAATCATTGAATGAAAATATTGAATGTCTTTAGAATGGAGAGTATTTAAAATGAAATACACTAGAAATATTCTTATACTATTTTTATGTTAAGCACTAATGGAAGATCTACTTTAAAATGTGAGAATCAAGATCTATTGGTGGAATGTTGACACTGGTCGATCCATGAAAGTCATGCTATTGAATGCTCCTGCAAGATATTAAATTACGAGAGTATGCAATACAAAGAAGACTGAAAGAAATAGGTAGATTAATCTGTGACAAATTAACTCACAATAAGAGGTACATATATAGGGAAGAGGAAAAGCAATTGCTGCCTAGAATAGTGGCATGCAACTTCACTAACTAAAACTAGTGGCATGTGTGAACTCCATGCAACTCCATGTGAAAAAGTAAACATAAGCAAGGTTAACTCCAAATAGGAGTAATCCATGTGAACTACATGTTTAGGAATATTCTAATAATATCCTATACTAACACCTCCCCTAAGTGTAGCTTAGGTGGGTAGAAGAAATGTGAAATAGGTCCCAACAACTTGGCATGATGATGTACCCAAGTACAATGCAATCTCTCATAAAGTGGAGAAAGGAATAAAACCCAGTGGGAAAACACTTTTCTCCAAAAGAGAGAAAAGAAAGTGAAATGAATAGGACTAGAAATTCCCCCTTAAGTGATAGTCCTGAAATCCCTTCAAGATAGGGCCCATGTGTGCCTCCAGAAAGAAGAGAAAGAAAGTCAACATAGAATATCACATGTCGAATCTTGTAGTAGGTCCCTCTGCAACAAATGATGTCTCTTCCTTTCGGAAGATAGAAACCCCAATCTACCAAACTATTGAATTCCCACTCAAGTGGAATGTATGAAGGAGTCAAGATATATGGTTCTAGAAATTGATCATGTTTCTCAAAGTTGGTGTTGAACTGTGATTGTGTCATGCAAGATTTGAGAGCAGTGAAAATTCAAGTGTCATTTTTGAACTGATGTGAGTTAGGATGTGTTAAGATCATAGAATGAAGTGGTAGAGAGAGAACAAGAGGATCCAAATCAAGAGATGATGAAACTCGATGGGAGATGTCATCAAAGAAAAAACATATGTCCTCAATGCTATCATCAAGATAGATTGTCAGAGATTCTACAAAAAAATTATTTCCATTATTGCAACATCCCCCTAATTTCTCATGAAATCATGGAACCAAGGAATTATGCATTTGTTTTTGCTTCATTTTATTTGTTTGTCACATGTTTGTCTTTTGGATTTTAGGTTTGTGTTTTGGTCACTTCATCTCTCTGCAATCTATGCTCTGTCATATAGTTTATCCCACTCCAAGATCTGCATGCTAGGCTCTCATTCTGATCTATGTTTGCTAGTGGTGCACATTGTATGTAACTCCCTTGGCTTTGTAATTTAATGCACATATCCCCTTGTCTATTATGGTGTTGATCATAAGTCATTCTAATAATCAATCTGAGACATGTTTCTGACTTGCGAATCATCACTATTCCTTTGTAGGTTTTATAATTCGTACATCCATTCATCTCCGTAATGTCTTGTTTCTTCCTATGTTGCTATGTCACTTCCTCAATGTTGTCCATACATTTTTAAGGCTTGATATGTCTCATGACTCATGCAAATTCAAGGACGAGACTAACCAATGATAGGTTTGAATGCTCGAGTTTGGTAGAGTTTGAATTAATATCATGGCAATCTTATAACAACATATTTTCAATCCTAGAATCAATGCCAAAAATCACATGTGAATATTAAAAATCATAATTAAACATGATGTATAAATTAGATTTCATTAAGTGATTATTCAATCTCATTTATATTTGAAAATTTAAATGTAATTTACTTGTTTCATGTTCAAGTGGATTGATGTGATGAATTGCATAGCTACTGATGGAGGTCAGTGTATTTAAAAGAAGAGACATGGCTATTTAGTGTGGAATGAGAAAGTCTAGGCATGAGGGAAAAGAAACATATCTAGTCACTTCAAGTTAATAACCCACCACAACATTAATGGAAAACCCAAGCATATGGATCAAGGCATGCCTAAAGATGTGGGAAATTGCATGCAATTTTCTAGCTAAAAAATTAAATACCATTTGCCCAGGGCAAAGACAAACTTCATTTAATTAGCATGGGAAGATGTATGAAAGAAAGTAGCATAACAATAAAGGAACAAATCTATATAACTTAGTGTGTGCAAAGAGAAATCTGGACGCCTCCATTAATGTGATAGCAACAATACTTAAAAAATATCATGCCTTGAAAAGACCAAAATCTACCTAGCTAGGTGCCTAGATGGAGAGAAAGCATAGGGCTTTGAAGTAGGTAGTAGAATATTAAAAAATAGAAGACATTAAAGAGGCACAGGACTAGTACTAGGCATTTGTATGCTAGTGAGTTAATTGCATCATTTAAAAAGAAAAAGACAAATAGCATGTGGCCACCTAAGTTTTGTTAGTTGAAATGCTTTTTAAAAAAAGACTCAAAAGAGGCATGAGGCTGAAGAAAATGGAGGCACCTATGATTTGGTAGGGGCCATTGTTAGGAAAATGTGTGTGTTGTACACCTTGCATAATAATGATACATTTTATTTTTGTAAAATAAATATTTATTTGTGGTGCATCTTAATTGATGTGTTTGGCCACATTAAATATAAATTTTGGGCCACATGTAAAATTTGTATGTAACATTGGTCAAATATTTATGTGTGGGAGACATAAGACAAATATTTAATATTTTTAGCAATTATTTGATAATTGGAAAACTTAGTATCATAAAGTGAAAACTTAGTTACAAATATTAAATGACAGGTCAATGGGTTTGTGAACTCATGGTTTTGAGTCACATGGTTTTACCCAATACCACAAGTTGTATTTGTGTTAGCTTGTGTCTATAAAAGCAAGCACATGGTTAGTGATTTAGGTTGGTGGATGAGTGGGTTGTCATTGTACTGGGTTTCTCTTAGTGCACATGTGAAGCAATGCATATGATGTGTGGTTACATGCTTGGACACATGGAGGATGCAATGGAGGAGGTTGATGTATCAAAAGTATGCATGAGACTTTGTAAGTGTATTATAATGTTCCATTACTGAATAATAAATTGAGTGTGGAAGCTTTTGGAGGCTGGGATTTTCTCATCTTGAGGGTTTTCCTAAGATATACCTTGTGTTATCTTGTAACTTGTCTATTTGATTTTTGCATTATTCAATTGTTGTAATCTTGTATGCATTATATTCTCTCATAGGTTTATGTAGGAATTAGTTTGATCAACCTATAAATTCTTATTTTTGATCAACCTATAAATTGTTGTAATCTTGTCTTTTTCCTATTTGGGAATTTGTCTTGTGTTTCTTGTGCTCACAAGTAGATTTCCTTTCTTTTTCTCTCATCTTTCTTTCTCCTACCTTTTTGTCCTTTCTGGTTAAAAGTACTCAAAATCTAAAAACCCCCATCGTATGAGCGAGCTGCCCCTGTCAAACACAAAGGAGAATCGTTGAACTCATATTAATTTCTCCATTTTCCACTAAAGCGTGTTGTTGCCCATTGGGTGAGTCTCCTAAATTTAGTAGAAACAAAATTGTTTACTAACACTAGGTTCTCATGATGTTAAGCTATAAGAGGAAGGTAAATGTTTTTTTGAGAAAAGGTGCAAAGCACCCATAAGAAATGCATTAAAATAAAAGGAAGGAAGTACAAAAATAAGCCCAGACTAGATGAAGATATGCACAATAGCCGAGCAAAGTGAATGTCGATTAGCCTCAAGTCCATACGAAAGTACAAGAAAATAACATGAGTTGATAAACAATATGCAAATAAAAAATAATATGTGCAAACATAAAATGCTCTTGATGTGTCAATCTACCGACATGAAGTCCCTAAAGGCTTTCAGTACAAAATCATTTAAGGTGCCCCCTAAATAAATCTATAAAAGGCACTACAGATGAAGCTGGCAAACATAAACATTCAGCTTATTCACCAAAAAACTACCCATTGTGAGGACAAAGAAGGAAAAAAAATTCCATTCAAAATTTGCATATGTCAGGTCATAAAAGCCAAGATTTGAATTTGGCCCACTCACCAACTCCACCTAGAATCCCGCAATTGCAACCACAACTAGCCTCACCCAAGTCACCAACCAATCCACTCAAACTCCACTGATCACACCACCAAGACTGCAACCCACCCTACAACAACACCAAGGCCGTAGCCAACACGAGCACCAACTCCCAATCTACCACCAACAACCACCACGAAGCCCCATATAACCACACTGCCAAGACTATGAACGGTGCATCCACTAGACTCCTTTCAGCAACTCCGCCAAACTATCTCTGTTGCCTTAACTCATGTCTCCATCCAAGCACCACCAGGACCTTCACTAGGTTCAAATCCTCCACCAATTGGAGGATTCACATGATAATTGCCACCAGTCCCTACACCAATGCCTCCACCTAATCACCGCATATGCAACCCCTAAACCTAGGTCCAACACTGATCAGTCATCTGAATTATCTCCCCTAGTGCCCCATTTGAAAGAAACACCAATGTCACCACCATCAACTTGCCAACAATATACACCACTGGCACCGCAACTAAGTTTAGTGCCACAACCAATACTGCCGTAAACACCAACGATGTCTCCAAATCCTAATTGGATTTAGCAGTTAGAGCATCATCCAGGCCTCCACCTAGGCCACTTGCTTCATGAAATCCATCACCAACTAGGAGCCTATCATCTTCTAGGACTTAAAGCTCTAAAGCATCCTCAGCACTTGACTCAGCGCTACTTCAAACCAGAACTTCCACACACCTCCAGGTTGTAATGTGCCGTACCTATTTGTATTTTTTAAAAAATCTTTTTATGTGTGAATTTATTAATTTATGCGATCTTTCAGAACTAAACAGAAGAATGCAGAAGGGGTTTTCAGTTTTCCTGCAGATGTGTTGCCGAAGCATACAATATAAAACATATATAGAAAACCCAGAAAATATACAATGGATATGGAGAAACTAACAAAGACCCAGATAGCAAAATAGTCAAATAGTAATAACTATGACATACCCATATAGATTTTTGCAACTTGATACAATAGCCTGAACTAGACCAGGTGTGGGTATAGCTACAAAATCACTTCTTAACTTCGGAAGCCTCAAAGAATGAGTAAACAATGTTTGACAAGAGATAAAAGGGCTCTAGATGCCTCCAATAGACATTTGAATGATTGCAAGTGAGAGGGGGAATCAGCAACAAGGTAGCCACCTCCCTCCGCAAGGTGTACAACCCACTAAGGAGTATAAATAGCAACAACAACACATAAACTCCTTCTCAAACCCTTACGAAATGATCTGCAGTCCTCACAATCACCAATCCACCCTCCAGGAAGAAGAAAGAAGCATTTAACAACACCAATATGTATCCACAGGAAGGTACGGCCTATGTTGAAAGGTACGACAAGCCAAGGGAAATGTGCAGCAGTCACAAACTCTCTCAAACTCCTAGGAATCTGCTATAATCTAGTATATCAACTGCTCACAACAATAACCCAAAATGCCGCAACCTTCGAAACCTCAAAATCGCAACATATCAACTCCATTGAAGCTCATGAGTGAATACTAAATGCATCCACCGTCAACGGCACTGTTGGGTGCTCTTCCACACCTGTAGAATGCTGTTACCTATGGAAGTTTTCGTCTCCACAAGCCTCTTGTTTGAATCCTCAAACCCTTCATAATAACCAACC
This sequence comes from Cunninghamia lanceolata, assembly GCA_027924645.1. Lineage (NCBI taxonomy): Eukaryota > Viridiplantae > Streptophyta > Pinopsida > Cupressales > Cupressaceae > Cunninghamia > Cunninghamia lanceolata. The sequence continues at coordinate 996,254 of BSBN01001427.1, read as the reverse complement.
CTAGCAGAGCTCACAAGAAGAAAATATCACAAAGCAAGCATAAGCAAATGAGCTCCAAAACCTCTTTTTATTTCCCCTCCAAGATGGGCGTTTGGCATTAAAGACAAACATTAACTTTTAAAACACTGTTATTTCCCGAGGGAAGGGCACCCATGGTCACAACTTAAACTTATGTCTTCAATTTCCTCAAAAGTCACTTTTCCATTTTATATTATAAAGTCCATATTAAAATATACCATTAATAACTTCGGACTTTAAAATAACTACCAAGATGGTGTCAGAATGGAAGGATCTATAGCTCGTCAGAAAGCCCTCAACGAGATGAATCTGATGCCACCCTGAAAATGCCGAACCGACACTAACCCTGAACTTACTAAAAATAGTAAGTACTGACCACGAGCAGTCTGAGCCAACTCCAGAGGTGCCAACTAGATTGTTTGAACTCGAACCATCTTTCCTCCACCGACACAACTTCTAACTCTAGTTCCCTAACCAAATTGCTAGTCCACGGGAACTCTATGATGGACTAACCATGAGTCTAGAAGGGGACACTATAGTAAATTCTCATCAAATCACTCCTACAATCAACAAGACACCTGAATTTGGAAAGAAGAACCCCTGATTGTATTAGAAACTAAAAGGAATCTCTGCACAACAATAATAAATCTGCTAAAAAAATAAACTATTATTGCTGCTGAAAACTGTAAAAATGGTTGAGTTACAAGACAATCTCTTTCTCTACAATATGCAAAGGCAAAAAAGCAAGAACTAAGGAAAAAAATTATAAGCTTTTTTTATATAATACAAAACTGTCCCCAAAAAGTGAATGGGCAGTCAACTCCAACTCGACTATACTCGAAAATATGCATGAATGAGTTTGAAAAAGTAACTCCAAGTTGCTGGGCGAGCACAAGTGAAAAGCCTAAAATTTAGGTTCCAAAACTCCTCCAAGATGAGAAAAAATAGCTCGGAACTCCAAGTCTCAAAGTCTTTGACCAAGAAACTGCCAGAAATAGTCATGTCAAAAATAAAACTCCAAATATCTCTCCTTGCATGACCCTGCACTTCAGTTCGAGTCCTCTCCTATTTTTGTGTACCTTGAAAGATGTCTGGTCAAGTCCAGAATGGTATTTTTGGGAAAGTATAAAAAATATAATTTTTTTAAATATTTTCTACAACTTAATAAATTGCATTTTCAGAGGCCTTTGGAGCAAAATCAGGGCAATTCATTGCCAAGGTACAACTCAAACTAGATAATTGGTTTATCTTTCTAACGAGTCCAAAAACTTTGAATACTGATAAAGTAGCGAGGAGTTATGACCCTGCCAAAAAAAAATTTAATTTTATTTATTTATTTATTTTTCGGATATATGGTCTTCAGGTACCTGTATCTGCACAGTGAACAAACATGTTAGATAAACATTTGTAGAGGCTGAAGCCTCTCTCTTGACTATTTTGATCTGATATTCTCTTCCTTCCTGCTTCATTTGAAGTCACTTGCTTCCTAAAAACATTAGAAAACAACTCTTACAGCCCAGCCTAATTGGGTTGCCAAGCATAATTTGGTAACAAGTCAAACTTATGAGGTAAAATTATTCTTTTTCCAAGTGCAAATTATTTATAAATGTAAGATGAAAAGATTCAACTATGATTCTATCTTTGAATATGTTATAATTTCAAGGTTGAAAATATTTAGAAAAGATATGCTTTATTTCTTTGTGATTATGCAAATGATGTATAAAAAAATTCACTCATTTTTATCATGTTCTTTTACATTCTTAGTAAATTGTAAGTGTAATTTCGAGTAATATGAGAAAGCATGTTACAACTATATTTATCACTAGCTTAGTTGCACATTTAATTTTCTTAAAGGTCAATTAATCTTGTTTGTTGTGTTTGTGTAAGTCAATTGGTGCGTATGCTCTCTCCTCACACCGCAAGGTGATCTTGGAGATCAAATATACCTCATAGTTTACTTTTTGTTGTGTTAAACCCAAGAATCCAAGTTATGTGTGCTCTTCCCTTGCATTGAAAGATGATATTGGAAACGAAAAGCACTTGGAATTGTTTCCCTTTAGTGATCTTATCTAATGATTTAATCACCTTAGGGGATGACCCAAAACATGTGTTTCGGTAGGGAATATTAAATGTGGTGAGAATTAGAAGACTCACCTCAAAGGAGCCATCATCGCACGGTTTTGGCATAGCCTTGATGCCCCTTTGTATAAGGAGTCAAAGGGATGTGGAACTAGATTCGACCATGACAACCTGCTTGTAGATGGGCCCATGTTCATAGATTTTGGCCTCACCTACCTAGAGCGTATAACAAGGACATCTCATAGTCACATGTACGACCTATATTAAGAACTTTTGGCCACTCTTTTTTTGTGGTGCAACAAATACCAGTTAGGGTCAGGAAGTTACTCACACCATGCTTCTAAGTTTGTAAAGATAGAGCTCATTGTAGCCAAGGCCTTGGCCTCCATGGTAAGGGGTGTATAGATGGCACATGACCTTGTATTCCCTAGCTATTTGAAAGTTGGTAGACAACATATTTGTGGGCCATGAAAATTGACACTCCCACTATAATAGTCTTGTTCATGTACTTGGTGTGTTTTCTTTGTGATAAACTTGCGAATACCTCCTTGACCCAAATAAATCCAAACATTACAAAACCTTGAATATCCTAAGTCCAAAGTTCAACTTTGAGAGAGACCTAAACACAAAAGTCCTTTTCCCAAAGGTTTACAAAATTGAGATCCAAATCCACATTTAAACCCGATCCACTATACATCAAAATCCAAATCCAAGTCACGACCAAATCCCTCCCTATTCTAATCACACCTTAATCCATATTCAAATCCCTATCATTCACTTTATCCTTCAAGCCATATCATCCTTTTTCACCCCATAATTCATGAATTAAGATCAAGCCCTTGATCAAGGCCACCGTCCTTTATCAAGGTCCATCAAGTTTTTTTTATCCAAATTCAATCCAATGTCACTCTCAAGACACTTCCCCAATCATCATCATCATCATCCATAATTAAATCCATATCAATTGTCATAAGATCACTCTCAAGTCCACATCACCCTAGTCACCTCATCATTTCATGCCCCCATAACTAGATTTCAAACCAAGAAGAACATGGATCCTCATGCAGTAATTGGACCCTCTTCAGCTCATGGTGGCCTTGACAACCAAAGTGAGCATGTAAGTCTCATTGATCAACTTGAGCACTCACCTTGATTAATGGAATTTCTTAGAAATGAAGGGACTCACACTAAGATTGACCAATTTGTAGGTGATAATAAATATGTTTTCCTAGAATATCTTATCAAGGAAGGGACTAAAATCCCTCCTAACTTTGACAGGATAAAACTCAACGATCTCATCCACCCTAATTCATCACCACCACTCACCTTTGAAAATATTTTAGATCATTCATATAAACACCCCACTTGTGACCATATCACCCACCACAATGATCAATAAGTAGATGGTAGCATCCTACCACCTCCACCTCATCATAATCCCACTTCATCTTTTAATTAACATCAACCAAGTCAACCTTCATCAGTTCCCCCACAAATCACAATCCCTTCTATGGCATCCCATCAACATGTTCCCACATTTTCCAATTCACACCAAACTTCACTTTCACCTCTTTCCATCCCTCGATGCACAACTCCAATCCAATCCACATTACCACCCTATATTCCATTACAATCAATCTCATATCAACCCATATGACATCATTCAGTCATGTCCTCACAACCAACACATAAATCATCCCAACCTAACCCATAAATATTTCAATCTAATCCCGCATCCATCTATCCAAATACCTCACCTCAACCCATGATGTCTCCATTCATCTCATCACAAATAACACATCAATCATACCAACCTAATATATCAACACATAAAAGTAATCCCACATCAACTCACCATACCATCATTCGTTCCACAACAAAATACATATCAACAATCTATACAAAATCCCACAACATCAAATCCTATTCATCCTACAATCACACAACCTTTGCCAATTAGAGCTACCAACTACATCTCATCTTTACCATCTATTCTACCTCTTGGTACCTCCTTTTATCACGAGTGGTAGGAAATGAAAGTGCTCTTAAAGGGTTACAAGATGGGACTCAATGCAAACATTCTAAATTTGAAGACCTTTGTCCCTACCTCCTCGACTGATCTATTGTAATGACCTCTTTTCCCCCTAATTTTAAAATCCACAAATTTGACAAATACAAGGGAAAGGGAGACCCTCGAGATCACATCAAAGAATTTTTCATGGCTTGTCAAGAAGTTTCCTATAACGATGTGTACCTATTAAAACTCTTTCCACAAAGTTTGATAGGTCAGGCCTTGGATTGGTTCACACATCTAACTCCAAGCACTGTCAATACCTTTCCCGACCTAGCAGGAAAATTTGTTGCACATTTATCCTACAATGTCAAGCATGATCTTACAATGTTAGATCTTTGTAATGCTAAGCAACGTAATGGAGAAAGCTTTACTGCTTATTTTGAATTTAAATATTATTAAGTCTAGTTGTATCCTCAAATTTTAAAATTTCGTGAGAAATATTATTAAGGAAAATATAGGCAGAGCAGAGGGGATCCACGTGCATGCAAAATGACTCCTCAATTATCTCTAGTGTTGGCGAGAAAATTTAGGAAGAACACGGGAACATAAGATTCTAAGCTTTATGGGCAATTCCATGAGAAATTATAGAAGTTCATGTTTGATGGCGGAAAGTCATTTATAACCAGATGACAAAGTTGCGGGTCATATCTCATCACTTTTACGTCTATCTACTCAGGAATTGAAGTCTGTCTAAACCAACATACACATGGGTAAGATTGAGAAGCATTTCTTTCGGAAGGAGGGAATAGTCTGCCCAATTTTCGAACATCTATTGAAATTTCTAACACTCAAGAAGATATGATATGGATATGTATGCGAAATGCGGGTCATGTGCAGAAGCATGAAACATAAGCTCGCCATCGCCATGGAAACTAGACAAGAATAAAGATGCCACGTCCAATCAAGACGTCCTTGAAACTTCATATATTAATTTTTTTTCGGGAGATTAGTTGAAATATTGTTGCTCATGTTGCCTTTTTCTTGTCATTTCAGCAGTACGTGCGCGTTGGCTTAGTTTCAGAATGTTTTATAACGGAACGTAATAGTTTAGAGTCTGACCTCTTAAATTTTCATCGAAATGGTATTGATGTTGTTATATGACAAGTCAAATATCTGGTATTGTTTTTAAGTCAAATGTCAACTGCTATAGTATAATCGTAGATGCCCCCATTACCACCGTAAGATTAGCAACGTAAGAACGTGCATATAACCATATTGTCAACCGGTGGGGCTCAAGGTTCCTCGTTTTCTACAGACTGAATTTCTATATAAGAGAGGCTAAAGCCATAACATGCCGTATAACCATTGCAAATCTTAAATCTTCCCTCATCCAAAATGGCCACCAATCAAGCCTTACAGCCATTGCTTCTTTTAGTTGCTGTCTTTCTTTTCCAGTCAGTAATGGCGAAGTCATTTGGAACTTCTGAAAATATGACCAAGGTTGAAAATGCTGTTAAATATCATGTTGAGAAGCCGGAGCTCGTAGTTCAAATGGTCGAAAGGTAAGCATGTCGCCTTTGAATCTAAGACATTTTATAGCATTAAAAAAAGGTGGTATGGAAATGAAATTTAATGTCTTACCGCATTTTGGAATATCATGTGAAAAGTAAGGCTTACTTCTAATACGGGCTGATGCTAAATTGCAAGGTTTATTAAACGTGCTTCTACTTATTCTTATGCTGTTACTCTGTTCTCTCTTTACTGCGTTTTCTATGATATTATTCTTGTAAAGCTGTTATAGACCAAATTTGTATTCCATATATCATCATACCATTGTATAATTTATATATGTTGTTGTAGAGATTAATTGCGGAAAAGATATTGTAAGTTAGTCAGTTCAATTTATAAAACACCAAAGTTGTAGTATTGTTTTACTGCTAACATATGTCGTTGAGATTATTAAGAAATATCAAGAGCTACTGTGCAGGAGTCTGAATAGTTCGAAAAGGCAGCTGAGCTCTCTGTCGTGTGGAACGGGGAACCCCATTGACGACTGTTGGCGTTGTGATCCCAACTGGGTTAATAACAGAAAGAGGCTGGCTGACTGTGCCATCGGATTTGGCAAGAACGCCATTGGAGGTAAGCAGGGCAGATTTTATGTGGTTACAGATCCCAATGACGATGACCCGGTCAATCCTCGCCCCGGCACTCTGCGCCACGCTGTTATTCAAACCGAGCCTCTCTGGATTATTTTCCAAAGAGATATGGTTATTCAGCTCAAGGAGGAGCTTATCATGAACAGTTATAAGACTATTGACGGTAGAGGAGCCAACGTTCATATAGCAAATGGAGCTTGCATTACAATACAGTATGTGAACAACATCATCATTCATGGAGTTCATATCCATGACTGTAAACCTGCGGGAAATACGAATGTTAGGAGCTCCCCCACCCATTATGGGTATAGAACCAGGAGTGATGGAGATGGGATTTCCATCTTCGGAGGAAGCGAAATTTGGGTAGACCACTGTTCGTTGTCAAGCTGCGCAGATGGACTGATCGACGCCATCATGGGCTCCACTGCTATCACCATTTCAAACAACTTTTTCACTCACCATGACAAGGTGCTCAACTGCTTATTTCCTCTCTCATAAATTCATTTTTCTTAAAAAAACCTTCACAATTGTATTTTTATCACACAGGATCTTAGAGAAGGGTACTAAAAGCCCATTATCAGACAGAAACATAAAATAATGTTAGTATCTATTAAGTTATCAATTAAAAAAGCTATTGCTCTAGTTAAATATTTGGTGGTTTTTTGCAGGTCATGCTCCTAGGACACAACGACGACTATACCCAAGACGTTAAAATGCAAGTAACAGTTGCATTCAACCACTTTGGAGAAGGACTTGTTCAGCGTATGCCCAGGTATGAATAAAATCTTACAAGAATTCTGTAATCCTTATACCAAGACAACTATACAACTTGCTGAAGTTTATCTGTCTGTTCTCCCTTGAAGCTTAAAAAATTAATGTTTTAATGCAGGTGCCGACATGGATACTTTCATGTGGTGAACAATGATTACACCCACTGGGAAATGTACGCAATCGGGGGAAGTGCAAACCCCACCATTAACAGCCAAGGCAACAGATTCCTTGCCCCTGACAATCGATTCAAAAAGGAGGTAAAACGCCTATACAACTCATGTCTCTTATTTATCTCTTTGGTTTACAATGGATGTAGAATAGTTATGACGAGTATGAGTAATGTGCAGGTGACAAAGCATCAAGATGCAACAGAAGATACTTGGAAGAATTGGAATTGGCGATCAGAGGGAGATCTGATGTTAAACGGGGCATTCTTCACAGCATCAGGGGCTGGAGCATCCTCAAGCTATGCCAAAGCTTCGAGTATAGCGGCAAGGCCTTCCTCTATTGTGGGCTCTATTACTGCAACTGCAGGTGTTCTCACCTGCACAAAAGGTTCCCGCTGTTAGACCAAAATACATGTATGTGCTATTATGCACAAACTGTTTAGATTCATTCCACTCTGTAACTTGGCAGGCATGGACGCACTGAATGATGCATCTCTCTCTCTCTCCAGACAATATGATCGTGTATCAATATAATTAGGGGTTGTTAGCTATTTTAGTTTTGTTTGTTGAGACTCTACAGTCTTCTTCTACTAAATGGAATATATCAGTCTTGTTTTTCTTAGATTAGAAGCCTAGTGGAGAAGGGCCAATATGATGTTTATTATCTTGCTTGCCACTCAATAATAACTTAATCTTTATAGAAGTATTGCAGAAAAGCAATTTGTGGTGGAAAATTTTGAAACTATTGACATGCCGCTATAATTGCACACGACCTCACCAAATATATTTCACTTTCATTGAATTTGATTGCTCGTTTAATATTTTTATTTAATAGAAAACAGAGATTACCGAACTGATGGAAAGTTGCATATGTCGTCCACTAATGTCATTGATGTTTGTTACATAGCTGCTATAACGGACAATAACATTAAAACTAAATACCATCTAACATCTTTTCAAAAAAAAAAAAAAAAATGAGACCCGAAGATTTGAAAAGGAAAAATAAGGTAGTTAAATTAATTAAATATTATTTAATTCAGATTAAATTAATTAAATATTAATTAATTAGGTTTTAATTAATTTATATTAAATTGAGATGTTGGATTTCAATGAGTCAAATTAAATAATATAAGTATTATGTATAATTATGTCATAAGTAGATATTATGAAGAGATAATTTGTTTAGCTTTTTGTCTAAAGGATGTGTGCCAATTGATGAAGACAGTGAGATCTATGCACCTTAGAATCTAGAGATGTCCTACATAGTCATTTATGTGGACCAAAATTAGAATATTCCCTTTTGCTCTATGTTGAGTTGTGGATCAAAATTAGAGATGTCCTAGATTTATGTGGATCAAAATCTACAAGTTTGTGGGCTGCTTCTGGGTATCTTCTAATATGTTGATGGCTTGATGCTTTTGTTTGCTGGATGCCTTTTTCTTCTTTAGGGCCTCCTTGAGTAACTTCATTTGTTGTGAGAGAGAATGGACCCCCTAGAGTGGTATGTTGATCATATATTGTTTAATTGATCAACAATATTGAAATATTTCACTTATTGTACTGTCTATCCTACATTTAGTGCCCAATGTACACTTGGTTTCTTAATCAAAGGATAAGATAATCTATTTTGTTTTGAAGGGGTGTCTAGTAGTCTAATCACCTCACTCGGGACCATTTAGTTTGGTTCTTCCTAGGGAACCTTTTATTGAAGTAGTTGTTATTAGTATTTTGAAGGAAGGGGCCACTGACCCCTTTTAAATACTGAACCTTTCTTGCCATAATGCATCGAATTATTTATCTTACAGTCTGGACTATAATTTCTCAATCACCCTTGAAGTATAACCACTTGTCAAGTTTGGTTGCAATTTGTATTAGAGGTCTAGAGTATTCCTGATGCATACAAGACATTTGGCCTCATTATATTTGGATCTACATAAGCTATTGAATATCTTTTGGAGAACCCAATTCAACATTTTGCAGTCACTGAGGCAGTAAGGCATCTAGACTATTGTAACTTTTGATTCCAACATAGGTAAACTTGTCATCAGACATCAAATAAGGATGTCACTAAATGGTGGATAGGTGCAAAGCAACATGTTTGCCTACCAATGTCATTGTTCATGTAGAGAATTGCAACTTCAAGCTCCATAAGTATCCTCTTGTTTAAAAAAGTGGATATTTGAAACGAAATCTATCCAATGCATCAAAGATCACTTTGAAATTACAACTTGAAATATTTTATCTTGTTGCAAACTTCTGTTATCAGTCAATGATACTTGTGGACCCCTTCAATGTTCCTGCTCTGAGATGTGCAACAAAGTTTCTAGAAATGACTGAAGAGTATGCTAAGGGAAACGTTTATGAGAGAAGTGATCTATATATTACTCAAGTTGTCCTTCAAAGTTGGTTGTTCTTAAGAGATGTGAAGATTCGCTTCCATTAGCTGAGTAAATTCAAATTGTGAGTAGATGCATAGAGTTCAAGACAAATGACAAATAGTGAATGTTGGTTAAAGGATCTTCTAACCATGTCAATGAAACTATTTGAGAGGATTGTTGTTTCAATGTACGAATAGGGAACAGAAGAGATGATAGTCAGTCGAGTGATTGTTCAATATGGCACCAAATTGATACTTGGGGAGAAAAGACAACAATTTTCGTGTGGTATAGTTCAAGAACAAAAGAGAAATGTCAACTTGAATGAATTATTAGAATGTGTTACCAGACTTCTTCCTATTGAAGGGCATTCTGTACCTCTTGATTTCCTATTTTCTTTGTTTTGTGTATGATTAAGCTGCAACCTTAACATTGAAAATAAGATCATTTGGAAGCTAGAATTGCTTCTCCATTGGAATATGCAATAGTGGATATGTTTTTATTGCCAACAAACTCAGTCACTAGTATTGGTTTTGACACAGAGTTAGAAAGCATGAAGCTACAAGTCTTAGATTAAGGAATTTGGTGGAAGAGTAGAGGCTATCTGTGAGTCAGTTGGGGTTCTCAAAATGTTTGTTATCACTGGTTTTTCAAGTTCATAAACTCCACATATCGTCAATCGACAAATATTATAGTTCGGGAACTATACTCTTTGCTGATGAAGTGTTTCAATATGTCAGTTTTGAAACAAAATACAAAAAAATGCCAGCTCGTAGAATGCAATGATCTCAAGATACGCTAAATTGGATTTGTTTAAAAGGTTTTAGAAAATTTCAAGCCAATGCAACCGGTAGAATAACACCTTCCTCTACCTAAACTAAAAGTCCGCAAGCAGACAGGCATGCAAAATGTAAAAGCATGGACTAAAAACTCTAGGTATATGTATGGAAAACCAACTCTGTTTCTCAAATGCATGAGATGGGAGTATTGCGAGATATGTACATAAGGGAATGGAGATTAGCTTCTTGAAGCAAAATGACACAAAATCCATGGCTTAAAACATTCAGACAGGTGATATTGGATTGTGTAATGCCAAATCCCTTAACCTTCGTCAGCACACCACCATCTAGTGTCAAATTAAAAATAGAATGCAAAAAAAAATTGTCAGATATTATATTTGGAAACATTCTAATTTCCATGCATGGAAATTTTGGAACCATAGACAAAAGTCATGGTTTAAGAAGACAAAGCAATTTCAAATAGAAAAAGAAAAATGCTATTGTGCAATGACTGTTGGATATATAGAAAATCAAAAAGATTTAGAAACTTTTGAAGAAATACAATTAGCAAAAGCTATACTATTTTTTAGTGGAGTCCCAGCTCGTGCCATGATAGGGAAAACACAATTAGTGAGTTTTTCATTTTAGATATTATAGTGAGAAATCATCTGGCGACATGCATATGAAATGTGGAAGCAACTTTAGAGCACCAAGCTTTTGATAGAAATGGTTAAATACCAGAGTGTTGACCAGTTCCTGTTGGTAGAAAATATATTGTTTCATTAGTTTTGACAGTGAGTTGATAATGATACCTTGTATTGTTAATACATGCACACAATAAGATGTTAAAACATCCTCTTTGCATTTTATTCGATCGGACTTCTTTCAATTAGGAGGTGAGTGGCAGCAAACAATAATATGGTCCATAGAGCATCCATATTACTTATGATCGGTGCAGTTTCGAGGAAGGCCATATAGTATCTTAACTTAAAACTACATAGAAGAGCCACACATTTCTTTTTAGTGCCTGACCTACAGTCAACCTTGTGTATTGTGTACTGATTTGTGCGAAAAGAAGATTGATATTGTTTGGTTTCAGAAGTACACTCCATTTTATTAGCCGTGAAGAGATAGAAGCATTTCAAAGGTGGTTTCCTTCTATGGTTTCTATTTGACTAACTACCCTAAATCAACCATTCACCTATGGTAACATTATTATCATTTGATGCTAGATATATGGTATGGAAGCGACAACAGCATGGGCTACAACAAAATCTCATAGATATGGTAATTCTAGACCTGTATTCTTAACCATGATGTCCAAGATGACATTTTACACATTTATCACCTATCTAGTTACTTCCTTGGTATCAATTACACTTGTGGCATATCAAGTTATGATTAGTGTTTATTCTCTATTCACTATATCGGAAGAGCCCTTGACACAAACTACTAAATCTTTCATGACCAGTTTTGTTTCTGAAGTTAACCATTATATAAGAAAGGCACAGAGTTTGGTGATGACACTGCCAACACTCAGCCTAGACGGGACATTATTGGCAACTGGAGACCTTAGGTATTCAAGCCTCAATATGGTATCATGCTTTAGTGGAGGCTGCGCTTTGTTTTTATTATTGAATGACTTCAGTTTTGAGCCAATGGGAGATTACAAAAGTCATCCTTTTAGAAAACAAATTGGAAAATTTAAATAATGAGGAGTCATTTCAAGAAACAGTTACGGATGAGTGAAGGAGGGCTTTAAAAACTAATCGATAGTCCTTTGTAAAGGGGGTTCCAAAATTTTTATGTTTTTGTTGCCCTGTGTAACCAGAGAGCTGTGTATAGGAGATAGACCGGAGACTTTGAGCCCAGTTTTGTTTTTCAAATATTAATAGAGAATGTTGTTCTTATGTTCATCATTCCTCTAATGGAGAAATGTGTTCTTATGTTCATATTTTTTCTTTGTGTGTTGATTGTTTGTATGTTCATTCAATACCTTCATATGCTATAATCTTTTGTACTTGCTCTTGGTATACAGGTATTGGCAAGACTTTTTGCTGTTGTAGTTAGTTTATTCTTTTTCCTATTTGGGAATTTGTCTTGTGTTTCTTGTGCTCACAAGTAGATTTCCTTTCTTTTTCTCTCATCTTTCTTTCTCCTACCTTTTTGTCCTTTCTGGTTAAAAGTACTCAAAATCTAAAAACCCCCGTCGTATGAGCGAGCTGCCCCTGTCAAACACAAAGGAGAATCGTTGAACTCATATTAGTTTCTCCATTTTCCACTAAAGCGTGTTGTTGCCCATTGGGTGAGTCTCGTAAATTTAGTAGCAACAAAATTGTTTACTAACACTAGGTTCTCATGATGTTAAGCTATAAGAGGAAGGTAAATGTTTTTTGAGAGAAGGTGCAAAGCACCCATAAGAAATGCATTAAAATAAAAGGAAGGAAATACAAAAATAAGCCCAGACTAGATGAAGATATGCACAATAGCCGACCAAAGTGAATGTCGATTAGCCTCAAGTCCATACGAAAGTACAAGAAAATAACATGAGTTGATAAACAATATGCAAATAAAAAATAATATGTGCAAACATAAAATGCTCCTGATGTGTCAATCTACCGACATGAGGTCCCTAAAGGATTTCAGTACAAAATTATTTAAGGTGCCCCCTAAATAAATCTATAAAAGGCACTACAAATGAAGCTGGCAAACATAAACGTTCAGCTTATTCACCAAAAAACTACCCATTGTGAGGACAAAGAAGGAAAAAAAATTCCATTCAAAATTTGCATATGTCAGGTCATAAAAGCCAAGATTTGAATTTGGCCCACTCACCAACTCCACCTAGAATCCCGCAATTGCAACCACAACTAGCCTCACCCAAGTCACCAACCAATCCACTCAAACTCCACTGATCACACCACCAAGACTGCAACCCACCCTACAACAACACCAAGGCCGTAGCCAACACGAGCACCAACTCCCAATCTACCACCAACAACCACCACGAAGCCCCATATAACCACACTGCCAAGACTATGAACGGTGCATCCACTAGACTCCTTTCAGCAACTCCGCCAAACTATCTCTGTTGCCTCAACTCATGTCTCCATCCAAGCACCACCAAGACCTACACTAGGTTCAAATCCTCCACCAATTGGAGGATTCACATGATAATTGCCACCAGTCCCTACACCAATGCCTCCACCTAATCACCGCATATGCAACCCCCAAACCTAGGTCCAACACTGATCAGTCATCTGAATTATCTCCCCTAGTGCCCCATTTGAAAGAAACACCAATGTCACCACCATCAACTTGCCAACAATATACACCACTGGCACTGCAACTAAGTTTAGTGCCACAACCAATACTGCCGTAAACACCAACGGTGTCTCCAAATCCTAATTGGATTTAGCACTTAGAGCATCATCCAGGCCTCCACCTAGGCCACTTGCTTCATGAAATCCATCACCAACTAGGAGCCTATCATCTTCTAGGACTTAAAGCTCTAAAGCATCCTCAACACTTGACTCAGCGCTACTTCAAACCAGAACTTCCACACACCTCCAGGTTGTAATTTGCCGTACCTATTTGTATTTTTTAAAAGATTTTTTTATGTGTGACTTTATTAATTTATGCGATCTTTCAGAACTAGACAGAGGAATGCAGAAGGGGTTTTCAGTTTTCCTGCAGATGTGTTGCCGAAGCATACAATATAAAACATATATAGAAAACCCAAAAAATATACAATGGATATGGAGAAACTAACAAAGACCCAGATAGCAAAATAGTCAAATAGTAATAACTATGACATACCCATATAGATTTTTGCAACTTGATACAACAGCCTGAACTAGACCAGGTGTGGGTATAGCTACAAAATCACTTCTTAACTTCGGAAGCCTCAAAGAATGAGCAAACAATGTTTGACAAGAGATAAAAGGGCTCTAGATGCCTCCAATAGACATTTGAATGATTGCAAGTGAGAGGGGGAATCAGCAACAAGGTAGCCACCTCCCTCCGCAAGGTGTACGACCCACTAAGGAGTATAAATAGCAACAACAACACATAAACTCCTTCTCAAACCCTTACGAAATGATCTGCAGTCCTCACAATCACCAATCCACCCTCCAGGAAGAAGAAAGAAGCATTTAACAACACCAATATGTATCCACAGGAAGGTACGGCCTATGTTGAAAGGTACGACAAGCCAAGGGAAATGTGCAGCAGTCACAAACTCTCTCAAACTCCCAGGAATCTGCTATAATCTGGTATATCAACTGCTCACAACAATAACCCAAAATGCCGCAACCTCTGAAACCTCAAAATCGTAACATATCAACTCCATTGAAGCTCATGAGTGAATACTAAATGCATCCACCGTCAACGGCACCATTGGGTGGTCTTCTACACCTGTAGAATGCCGTTACCTATGGAAGTTTTCGTCTCCACAAGCCTCTTGTTTGAATCCTCAAACCCTTCATAATAACCAACCCTAGCAGAGCTCACAAGAAGAAAATATCACAAAGCAAGCATAAGCAAATGAGCTCCAAAACCTCTTTTTATTTCCCCTCCAAGATGGGCGTTTGGCATTAAAGACAAACATTAACTTTTAAAACACTGTTATTTCCCGAGGGAAGGGCACCCATGGTCACAACTTAAACTTATGTCTTCAATTTCCTCAAAAGTCACTTTTCTATTTTATATTATAAAGTCCATATTAAAATATACCATTAATAACTTCAGACTTTAAAATAACTGCCAAGATGGTGTCAGAATGGAAGGATCTATAGCTCGTCAGAAAGCCCTCAACGAGATGAATCTAATGCCACCCTGAAAATGCCGAACCGACACTAACCCTGAACTTACTAAAAATAGTAAGTACTGACCACGAGCAGTCTGAGCCAACTCCAGAGGTGCCAACTAGATTGTTTGAACTCGAACCATCTTTCCTCCACCGACACAACTTCTAACTCTAGTTCCCTAACCAAATTGCTAGTCCACGGGAACTCTATGATGGACTAACCATGAGTCTAGAAGGGGACACTACAGTAAATTCTTATCAAATCACTCCTACAATCAACAAGACACCTAAATTTGGAAAGAAGAACCCCTGATTGTATTAGAAACTAAAAGGAATCTCTGTATAACAATAATAAATCTGCTGAAAAAATGAACTATTATTGCTGCTGAAAACTGTAAAAATGGTTGAGTTACAAGACAATCTCTTTCTCTACAATATGCAAAGGCAAAAAGGCAAGAACTAAGGAAAAAAATTATAAGCTTTTTTTATATAATACAAAACTGTCCCCAAAAAGTGAATGGGCAGTCAACTCCAACTCGACTAAACTCGAAAATATGCATGAATGAGTTTGAAAAAGTAACTCCAAGTTGCTGGGCGAGCACAAGTGAAAAGCCTAAAATTTAGGTTCCAAAACTCCTCCAAGATGAGAAAAAATAGCTCGGAACTCCAAGTCTCAAAGTCCTTGACCAAGAAACTGCCAAAAATAGTCATGTCAAAAATAAAACTCCAAATATCTCTCCCTGCATGACCCTGCACTTCAGTTTGAGTCCTCTCCTATTTTTGTGTACCTTGAAAGATGTCTGGTCAAGTCCAGAATGGTATTTTTGGGAAAATATAAAAAATATAATTTTTTAAAATATTTTCTACAACTTAATAAATTGTATTTTTAGAGGCCTTCGGAGCAAAATCAGGGCAATTCATTGGCAAGGTACAACTCAAACTAGATAATTGGTTTATCTTTCTAACGAGTCCAAAAACTTTGAATACTGATAAAGTAGCGAGGAGTTATGACCCTGCCAAAAAAAAATTATTTTTATTTATTTATTTATTTTTCGGATATATGGTCTTCAGGTACCTGTATCTGCACAGTGAACAAACATGTTAGATAAACATTTGTAGAGGCTGAAGCCTCTCTCTTGACTGTTTTGATCTGATATTCTCTTCCTTCCTGCTTCATTTGAAGTCACTTGCTTCCTGAAAACATTAGAAAACAACTCTTACAGCCCAGCCTAATTGGGTTGCCAAGCACAATTTGGTAACAAGTCAAACTTATGAGGTAAAATTATTCTTTTTCCAAGTGCAAATTATTTATAAATGTAAGATGAAAAGATTCAACTATGATTCTATCTTTGAATATGTTATAATTTCAAGGTTGAAAATATTTAGAAAAGATATGCTTTATTTCTTTGTGATTATGCAAATGATGTATAAAAAAATTCACTCATTTTTATCATGTTCTTTTACATTCTTAGTAAATTGTAAGTGTAATTTCGAGTAATATGAGAAAGCATGTTACAACTATATTTATCACTAGCTTAGTTGCACATTTAATTTTCTTAAAGGTCAATTAATCTTGTTTGTTGTGTTTGTGTAAGTCAATTGGTGCGTATGCTCTCTCCTCACACCGCAAGGTGATCTTGGAGATCAAATATACCTCATAGTTTACTTTTTGTTGTGTTAAACCCAAGAATCCAAGTTAAATGTGTGCTCTTCCCTTGCATTGAAAGATGATATTGGAAACGAAAAGCACTTGGAATTGTTTCCCTTTAGTGATCTTATCTAATGATTTCATCACCCTAGGGGATGACCCAAAACATGTGTTTCGGTAGGGAATATTAAATGTGGTGAGAATTAGAAGACTCACCTCAAAGGAGCCATCATCGCACGGTTTTGGCATAGCCTTGATGCCCCTTTGTATAAGGAGTCAAAGCGATGTGGAACTAGATTCGACCATGACAACCTACTTGTAGATGGGCCCATGTTCATAGATTTTGGCCTCACCTACCTAGAGCGTATAACAAGGACATCTCATAGTCACATGTACGACCTATATTAAGAACTTTTGGCCACTCTTTTTTTGTGGTGCAACAAATACCAGTTAGGGTCAGGAAGTTACTCACACCATGCTTCTAAGTTTGTAAAGATAGAGCTCATTGTAGCCAAGGCCTTGGCCTCCATGGTAAGGGGTGTATAGATGGCACATGACCTTGTATTCCCTAGCTATTTGAAAGTTGGTAGACAACATATTTGTGGGCCATGAAAATTGACACTCCCACTATAATAGTCTTGTTCATGTACTTGGTGTGTTTTCTTTGTGATAAACTTGTGAATACCTCCTTGACCCAAATAAATCCAAACATTACAAAACCTTGAATATCCTAAGTCCAAAGTTCAACTTTGAGAGAGACCTAAACACAAAAGTCCTTTTCCCAAAGGTTTACAAAATTGAGATCCAAATCCACATTTAAACCCGATCCACTATACATCAAAATCCAAATCCAAGTCACGACCAAATCCCTCCCTATTCTAATCACACCTTAATCCATATTCAAATCCCTATCATTCACTTTATCCTTCAAGCCATATCATCCTTTTTCACCCCATAATTCATGAATTAAGATCAAGCCCTTGATCAAGGCCACCGTCCTTTATCAAGGTCCATCAAGTTTTTTTTATCCAAATTCAATCCAATGTCACTCTCAAGACACTTCCCCAATCATCATCATCATCATCCATAATTAAATCCATATCAATTGTCATAAGATCACTCTCAAGTCCACATCACCCTAGTCACCTCATCATTTCATGCCCCCATAACTAGATTTCAAACCAAGAAGAACATGGATCCTCATGCAGTAATTGGACCCTCTTCAGCTCATGGTGGCCTTGACAACCAAAGTGAGCATGTAAGTCTCATTGATCAACTTGAGCACTCACCTTGATTAATGGAATTTCTTAGAAATGAAGGGACTCACACTAAGATTGACCAATTTGTAGGTGATAATAAATATGTTTTCCTAGAATATCTTATCAAGGAAGGGACTAAAATCCCTCCTAACTTTGACAGGATAAAACTCAACGATCTCATCCACCCTAATTCATCACCACCACTCACCTTTGAAAATATTTTAGATCATTCATATAAACACCCCACTTGTGACCATATCACCCACCACAATGATCAATAAGTAGATGGTAGCATCCTACCACCTCCACCTCATCATAATCCCACTTCATCTTTTAATTAACATCAACCAAGTCAACCTTCATCAGTTCCCCCACAAATCACAATCCCTTCTATGGCATCCCATCAACATGTTCCCACATTTTCCAATTCACACCAAACTTCACTTTCACCTCTTTCCATCCCTCGATGCACAACTCCAATCCAATCCACATTACCACCCTATATTCCATTACAATCAATCTCATATCAACCCATATGACATCATTCAGTCATGTCCTCACAACCAACACATAAATCATCCCAACCTAACCCATAAATATTTCAATCTAATCCCACATCCATCTATCCAAATACCTCACCTCAACCCATGATGTCTCCATTCATCTCATCACAAATAACACATCAATCATACCAACCTAATATATCAACACATAAAAGTAATCCCACATCAACTCACCATACCATCATTCGTTCCACAACAAAATACATATCAACAATCTATACAAAATCCCACAACATCAAATCCTATTCATCCTACAATCACACAACCTTTGCCAATTAGAGCTACCAACTACATCTCATCTTTACCATCTATTCTACCTCTTGGTACCTCCTTTTATCACGAGTGGTAGGAAATGAAAGTGCTCTTAAAGGGTTACAAGATGGGACTCAATGCAAACATTCTAAATTTGAAGACCTTTGTCCCTACCTCCTCGACTGATCTATTGTAATGACCTCTTTTCCCCCTAATTTTAAAATCCACAAATTTGACAAATACAAGGGAAAGGGAGACCCTCGAGATCACATCAAAGAATTTTTCATGGCTTGTCAAGAAGTTTCCTATAACGATGTGTACCTATTAAAACTCTTTCCACAAAGTTTGATAGGTCAGGCCTTGGATTGGTTCACACATCTAACTCCAAGCACTGTCAATACCTTTCCCGACCTAGCAGGAAAATTTGTTGCACATTTATCCTACAATGTCAAGCATGATCTTACAATGTTAGATCTTTGTAATGCTAAGCAACGTAATGGAGAAAGCTTTACTGCTTATTTTGAATTTAAATATTATTAAGTCTAGTTGTATCCTCAAATTTTAAAATTTCGTGAGAAATATTATTAAGGAAAATATAGGCAGAGCAGAGGGGATCCACGTGCATGCAAAATGACTCCTCAATTATCTCTAGTGTTGGCGAGAAAATTTAGGAAGAACACGGGAACATAAGATTCTAAGCTTTATGGGCAATTCCATGAGAAATTATAGAAGTTCATGTTTGATGGCGGAAAGTCATTTATAACCAGATGACAAAGTTGCGGGTCATATCTCATCACTTTTACGTCTATCTACTCAGGAATTGAAGTCTGTCTAAACCAACATACACATGGGTAAGATTGAGAAGCATTTCTTTCGGAAGGAGGGAATAGTCTGCCCAATTTTCGAACATCTATTGAAATTTCTAACACTCAAGAAGATATGATATGGATATGTATGAGAAATGCGGGTCATGTGCAGAAGCATGAAACATAAGCTCGCCATCGCCATGGAAACTAGACAAGAATAAAGATGCCACGTCCAATCAAGACGTCCTTGAAACTTCATATATTAATTTTTTTTCGGGAGATTAGTTGAAATATTGTTGCTCATGTTGCCTTTTTCTTGTCATTTCAGCAGTACGTGCGCGTTGGCTTAGTTTCAGAATGTTTTATAACGGAACGTAATAGTTTAGAGTCTGACCTCTTAAATTTTCATCGAAATGGTATTGATGTTGTTATATGACAAGTCAAATATCTGGTATTGTTTTTAAGTCAAATGTCAACTGCTATAGTATAATCGTAGATGCCCCCATTACCACCGTAAGATTAGCAACGTAAGAACGTGCATATAACCATATTGTCAACCGGTGGGGCTCAAGGTTCCTCGTTTTCTACAGACTGAATTTCTATATAAGAGAGGCTAAAGCCATAACATGCCGTATAACCATTGCAAATCTTAAATCTTCCCTCATCCAAAATGGCCACCAATCAAGCCTTACAGCCATTGCTTCTTTTAGTTGCTGTCTTTCTTTTCCAGTCAGTAATGGCGAAGTCATTTGGAACTTCTGAAAATATGACCAAGGTTGAAAATGCTGTTAAATATCATGTTGAGAAGCCGGAGCTCGTAGTTCAAATGGTCGAAAGGTAAGCATGTCGCCTTTGAATCTAAGACATTTTATAGCATTAAAAAAAGGTGGTATGGAAATGAAATTTAATGTCTTACCGCATTTTGGAATATCATGTGAAAAGTAAGGCTTACTTCTAATACGGGCTGATGCTAAATTGCAAGGTTTATTAAACGTGCTTCTACTTATTCTTATGCTGTTACTCTGTTCTCTCTTTACTGCGTTTTCTATGATATTATTCTTGTAAAGCTGTTATAGACCAAATTTGTATTCCATATATCATCATACCATTGTATAATTTATATATGTTGTTGTAGAGATTAATTGCGGAAAAGATATTGTAAGTTAGTCAGTTCAATTTATAAAACACCAAAGTTGTAGTATTGTTTTACTGCTAACATATGTCGTTGAGATTATTAAGAAATATCAAGAGCTACTGTGCAGGAGTCTGAATAGTTCGAAAAGGCAGCTGAGCTCTCTGTCGTGTGGAACGGGGAACCCCATTGACGACTGTTGGCGTTGTGATCCCAACTGGGTTAATAACAGAAAGAGGCTGGCTGACTGTGCCATCGGATTTGGCAAGAACGCCATTGGAGGTAAGCAGGGCAGATTTTATGTGGTTACAGATCCCAATGACGATGACCCGGTCAATCCTCGCCCCGGCACTCTGCGCCACGCTGTTATTCAAACCGAGCCTCTCTGGATTATTTTCCAAAGAGATATGGTTATTCAGCTCAAGGAGGAGCTTATCATGAACAGTTATAAGACTATTGACGGTAGAGGAGCCAACGTTCATATAGCAAATGGAGCTTGCATTACAATACAGTATGTGAACAACATCATCATTCATGGAGTTCATATCCATGACTGTAAACCTGCGGGAAATACGAATGTTAGGAGCTCCCCCACCCATTATGGGTATAGAACCAGGAGTGATGGAGATGGGATTTCCATCTTCGGAGGAAGCGAAATTTGGGTAGACCACTGTTCGTTGTCAAGCTGCGCAGATGGACTGATCGACGCCATCATGGGCTCCACTGCTATCACCATTTCAAACAACTTTTTCACTCGCCATGACAAGGTGCTTAACTGCTTATTTCCTCTCTCATAAATTCATTTTTCTTAAAAAAACCTTCACAATTGTATTTTTATCACACAGGATCTTAGAGAAGGGTACTAAAAGCCCATTATCAGACAGAAACATAAAATAATGTTAGTATCTATTAAGTTATCAATTAAAAAAGCTATTGCTCTAGTTAAATATTTGGTGGTTTTTTGCAGGTCATGCTCCTAGGACACAACGACGACTATACCCAAGACGTTAAAATGCAAGTAACAGTTGCATTCAACCACTTTGGAGAAGGACTTGTTCAGCGTATGCCCAGGTATGAATAAAATCTTACAAGAATTCTGTAATCCTTATACCAAGACAACTATACAACTTGCTGAAGTTTATCTGTCTGTTCTCCATTGAAGCTTAAAAAATTAATGTTTTAATGCAGGTGCCGACATGGATACTTTCATGTGGTGAACAATGATTACACCCACTGGGAAATGTACGCAATCGGGGGAAGTGCAAACCCCACCATTAACAGCCAAGGCAACAGATTCCTTGCCCCTGACAATCGATTCAAAAAGGAGGTAAAACGCCTATACAACTCATGTCTCTTATTTATCTCTTTGGTTTACAATGGATGTAGAATAGTTATGACGAGTATGAGTAATGTGCAGGTGACAAAGCATCAAGATGCAACAGAAGATACTTGGAAGAATTGGAATTGGCGATCAGAGGGAGATCTGATGTTAAACGGGGCATTCTTCACAGCATCAGGGGCTGGAGCATCCTCAAGCTATGCCAAAGCTTCGAGTATGGCGGCAAGGCCTTCCTCTATTGTGGGCTCTATTACTGCAACTGCAGGTGTTCTCACCTGCACAAAAGGTTCCCGCTGTTAGACCAAAATACATGTATGTGCTATTATGCACAAACTGTTTAGATTCATTCCACTCTGTAACTTGGCAGGCATGGACGCACTGAATGATGCATCTCTCTCTCTCTCCAGACAATATGATCGTGTATCAATATAATTAGGGGTTGTTAGCTATTTTAGTTTTGTTTGTTGAGACTCTACAGTCTTCTTCTACTAAATGGAATATATCAGTCTTGTTTTTCTTAGATTAGAAGCCTAGTGGAGAAGGGCCAATATGATGTTTATTAGCTTGCTTGCCACTCAATAACAAGAGATGCATTGCCTCTATCATTGTAATGTTGAATAAAATAAATGACATTGTAATTGATAATAAGTTTAAATATTTAGTAGCAAAAGCATTTAGATTAACGAATTTGTAATTTTGACAATCAAATTTGTTAAAATAGATAACATGTTTATTTATATATCTAGTTTATATATTAATTAATAATTAAACCGATTATTACTAATTCATATAATATTCAAATTATAATTGCTTAATATTTTGTTTAGTATATTAATTAATAATTACTATTGATATATGCTAATATAATAAAATGAATGACATTGTAATTGATTAATGTAAAGATTGATTTTAATTTGTCGATATGTTAACCCCTGAAATTAATTTCTGGACTTTGACTATGTTCCCTTGCCTACCATTTAATATTCAACAACATAATAGTGTTGAATATTATTTCAACAAAATAGTATTGTCTACTATTAATAGTAATTACTTTGTGTCATTTAAATTAATTATGCAGTTATAATTAGTAATTATTAAATTTGGATTTTAATATAGTGTTGAAAGATTTATTAAAATTAAAGAATACATTAATATATAATAGAAAAATATTGAAAAAGAAGTCAACTCTAAGTTGAAAATCCCTAGTCACAGCCATCCCGCCAAGTTAGAAATTAGAGTTGGCAGCATTGTTGGAGCATATATGTGTGTTTACCACCAACCCGCGGCTATTAAAGTAGAAGCCTGCAATATAACGGGGTAGTAAAAACTTTTAGCCATCCCAAGTATTTTACATTTTTACTATATGCGTGGAAATATATTTTAAAAAATATTTGCACCTTATACATTTTCCCATACGTGCAATATTTCATGCCTCATTTTTCACTGCTCTACCGCACAAGAATTAGGGTTTAGTTGCGGGAATGCGGGAAGGAAAAACAAGTTCACCACACTCAGACTTGACGGCACCTACGGTAATGCAGGGAAAGCCTAACTTTTTGTCTCGTAAGCCCACATATGGTTTGGTATGGTTCTGCGGGGATGTGAGAATGTACAAGTTGCTCTTCTGTAGACTCCATGGTTGTTTGTACACTGGCAAATGTGAACCAACAAAAAAAAAAACTAAAACTTGATCCAAGCTCATACACATAGATCATGGTCTCTCCCTTCCAAAAAATTTGCAAGATCCTTAGTTTGAGTGGCTCCATTGGCCTCAGGCTTCAATACCTTTCTCAGAAGATGAAGTGGAATATATATACAAGCTTGACCCCAACAAGAGTGCAGAGATGTTGAGAGCGAAGTCACCTATGGTACGAGAGGCTTGTTTAAGGATTCTAATGTTGCACACTATTTTCTTAAAAAAGCTACCGAATCTTGTTGCAGTCCTAGCACTGGCGCTGAAATCAGGTGGAAGTGGATATATCCACTTAGGTTTGAAATCCCCACTATCCACATCCTTGACATTCTTCAGCGAAAATGAAGGTTTAGGTGTTTTTGACCTTTGTGCTAAAAGATGCTATGACCTGATATGTCCACTTAGCCTCAAAATGCCCGCAATCCTATGCCAGTCAAGTTTCCCGCTAAGGAGTTCTCAAGATTTTTTATGCAAAATTTGTCTTGAAGTGGATATGTCCTATGTCACCTAAAATCCCTGTAAATCTATTAATCAGTAGATTCCCTGACAAAGTCAAACTTAAGGCATTCCATTTTCTAGCGCTAAAGTGTCCTCCACTGAATGTATCTAGTTGGTGCCTAAATCTCCACTATCCAGTCAACTAGGAAAGTCTTTCTAAAAACATTAAAAGAGTCAAGCGCTAAAATTGCTCTCGACCAGATGAATCTTCTCAGCAAAACCTTCATCGGTTAAGAAACATTTTTCTCCGCTCTACCGCACAAGAATTAGGGTTTACTTGTAGGAATGCAGAAAGAAAAAGCAAGTGCACCATACCCCCATACTCAAACTTGACGAGACCTGTGGTAATGCAAGGAAAGCCTAACTTTTTTCCCGCAAGCCCACATATGGTTTGGTTCAGCTCTGCGAGGGTGCAGGAATGCACAGTCTTCTCTTTTGCATACTCCATGGTTGTTTGTACACTAACAATTATGAACTAATGAAAAAAAAAATTGACGGCATGGAGGCATTCTGTCTAACAATTCATGAGCTTTTTCTATGCTTCCACATTTTTCATACATGTCTACTAGAGTATTTCCAACTATAGTATTGGACAAAAATCCCCATTTCATTATGCTTTGATAGAGGTCCATACCGTGCTCCAATGTTCCCATTTTGGCATAGGCAGGGAGGATGCTGGCAAAGGTTTGTGGAGTCTAGCTTTACACCTGCCATTTGCATTTTCTTGAAAATTTCTAAAGCTTTTTCAACAAATCCATTTTGTGCATATCTTACAGCCATTGCATCTACAGCTGAGCTTGCAACTAACACATTAATAAATAAGGATCAATGTTTGGGCCTTAAGCCTCCTCATCTCAATCCAAAAATGTAAGATCTGAAGTAGCATGCCAACCAATCATAATCTACAATTTACCTTGATAATGCTTACAAAGAGCAACCTTGACAAATCTTGTTTTGGTTTATCTATATGGCCTTCAACTTATCCATCATAAAGAGTCCTAGTTTAAGTTTGGGAAATAATTGGCAATGTAATTTATATAGTAGAGAATGCATACCTATAGGAATAATGTTGATTCTTTTTGCAAGTATGTTCCTAACTGGTGTTGTCATTGGTGTAAACCATGCTTTTGTTTTGATGCTTACTTGTAATGAGTTAAGTGTTGAAGATAATAAGTATTTTTGATATAGCAGAACAGTTAGGTAGATTGCTCCACATTTCCTGTAGAATGAATATTCTTGTCTGCAGATTTAAAGTTATTTAGATGAATGTCTAAAGATGCTATGCTCCATTTTTGAGCCTCTGGTATGAAGAATTGAGTGAGTTATGATCACCAGAGTGAAAACTACTTTTTCTAAGTATTCATTAGTGACAAGGAGAATGTATTTTGCTTTGCATTCCTTTGCATTGAAGTATTATGATCTGTGGTTCTAGAGTTAAGTCTGGAATGATGATAAGTTCCCTAAACTCTAATGGTTCATTATTTGGTGGTCCGCAAGCTATCCTTTCTTTATGACAGTAGCTGACAGTGTTGTTCTTGTGCTGCAGTTTGCAGAATCTTCTTGACAAAGTGGTTAGTGATTGTGTGGTTGTTCCTGGTGATTACAATGTGATTGTGGATGTCTCTTGATTGTGTTCCTACCTTTGAATTGGTCTACAAAGAGAAATTTAGATCGTGGATGAAGACTGTTCTTAGAAGACTTAATGTTAAAACCAATCTTGGCTGACTTGGTTATTTTCATTGCTTGTGGAGATACATTGAAGATTGAGGAAGCATGTCGTGATGTGGAAGATTGCATTTGAGTCCCAGTTAAGGGATAACATGATCCGCATACATCTTTAGCTTAGCAAATCTTGTTTAGGTCTAGACCTATTTCTATGTATGTTTGCAATGCTGACCTTGGAGATTGTTCCAATGGTTGATGATTGTAATGCCAACCTTGATGTACATTCCAAGGTTGATGAATTGTATAAAAGCATGTAATGTAGTTTTGAAAAAGATGTCTAACTGCGAAAAATGAAAAGATAAGTGCAAAGGTGTAAGAAGAGTAGAGCAGAGGAGTTTTATTATGCTTCAATGGAACTGAACCCAGGCATGGAGTAGATGCTATCAAATTAGTTCACCAATCTTTGGTAGTGAGCCAACCCTTGGCAGTGAGTTGATCTTGTCCATGAGTCTCAACATTTGCAGTGAGCATATTGGGTAGTGAGGCCTAAGGCAGCGAGCCTCTATTTTTTGGTATTGTTATAACATATATATTTCTGTGGGCTAACACCCACAGTGGTTTTTCCCTTTTAGGGTTTTCGAGGTAAAAAACTTGGTGTCTCATGTGTTGATGATGTTGTTGTGTTGAATTTCTTGTTTCATGCTTTCATGATTAAATCTAAATAATAGTGAACAAGTGTTTGATGCGTTAATGTTCATAAGTGGTCAAAGTTTCGAAGACAACTGATTCACCCCCCTCTTAGTTGTCTGGTACATTTCAACAATTGGTATCAAAGTAGGTTCCTCAGAAGAAAGTGTAACATCTTGAGGAAGATCCAAGATATCTTACAGAAAGGAATCTCCGCAGTTTGATGGAATGAATTATGCTCTCTGGAAGGTATGAATGAAAAGCCACTTCCTTTGTCTTGGTTATAAAGTGTGGAAAGAGATAGAGACAAAGTATACCTTGCCTCAGAATGGTTTGCAAACTGAAGATGAAATCAAAGAATATGAATTAAACATAAAAGCTAAAGATGCTCTATTAAGTGCCTTGTTAGACACTGAGTTGATAAAGGTAATGGATCTGGAAATTGCTAATGAAGTCTAGGAAAAGCTAAAAAATTTGTATGAAGGAGATGAGTTTGTTAAAAGTACCAAATTACAAGGTCTGAAAGTGAAAGATGAGTGAAGATGAAAACATAACAGCCTACATGCAAAAAGTTGATGAAATTGTCAATGGAATAAAAGGTATAGGAGGAACTATTGAAGAGAAGGAAGTTGTGATGAAAATTCTTAGGTCATTATGTAAATCTTATAGTTACAAAGTAGCTGCAATTGAAGAAGTAATGACTATGAAAGATGTCACAAATGACCAGTTGCTAGGAAAGATTACAACTTTTGAGATGAGAGAGTTTGGTGATGCTCTGCCAAATATTGAGATTGCTTTCAAAGCCATTACTTCAGAGAAGATCTCCAGAGATGAAAAGTACAAGGTGGAACCTGATGATGAGCTTGATGAAATTGAAGCAAACTTTGTTGACAGATTGGAAAGAGGTTCTGGTAAGTTGGAAATAAATGCTACTATGTTAGAGATCTTGATGATGAAGGTGTGACAGATGATGAATCTGATGATGCTAGTACTAGTGCAAATTAGTGCTTGTTTATTGCAATTAAAGAAGAACCTGTGTCTACTAATCCTACTAGTTATGTGAAGGAAGAAAAACCAGTGGAAGAAAGTGCTTTGGCTGTTTAGGTTGAGAAAGATAAGGATGGATGGATTATTGATAGTGGATGCTCACATCACATGACCGGTGACAAAAGTAAGTTTGTGAGTTTGAAAAAGTTTAATGGAGGACTGGTTAGGTTTGGATATAATGTAGCTAGTAAGATTTGTGGAAAAGGATCTATTTATTTCGATGCAAAGAATAATACTGATAATTTCCTAAATGTGAAGGGTTTGAAGCATAATCTTTTGAGTGTTGGTTAGATGTGTGACAAAGGTTATGATCTGAGATTCAAAGATAATGGGTGCAAGATCATGGAAATCTCTGAAACAGTGATTTCTACTGGTAAGAAGACCAGAGGTAACATTTACCAATTAAGAGGAACTAATGATTATTGTTTATTGACCTAGATAGATGAGAGTTGGTTGTGGTATAGAAGGATGTGTCATATCAATTTTGACAATTTGGTGAAGATAAGTTCTGCACATGTTGTAAGAGATCTGCCTAAACTTCTGAAGCCAGCCAAGACTGTTTGCAAGGAGTGTCTTGATTTGGGAAACAAACAAAATAAGTTTCAAAATCAAAGAATAGTTCTCTACTGGATTGCTAGAGCTAGTACATATAGATTTGTGTGGTCTAACAAGAATAAGAAGTCTACAAGGTGATAGGTACTTTATGTTGTTGATTGATGACTATTTTAGAATGACTTGGGTCACTTTTCTAAAAGAAAAATATGAAGCCCTAGACAAGTTCAAAGTTTTCAAGGCAATGGTTGAGAATGAGTTAGAATTGAGAATCAAATGCGTCAGGTCTAATAGAGGAGGTGAGTTCACATCAAATAAATTCAATTTTTTCTATGAAGAATAAGGGATAAAGAGACAATTATCTACACCTAGGACTTCTCACCAGGATGGAGTTGTTGAAAGAAAAAATAGGACAGTTCAAGAAGCTGCTAGGACTATGTTAAAGGAAGTTGACCTACCAGAAGTATACTGGAGAGAAGCCATACATACTACTGTGTACATCCTAAATAGAGTTCAAGTCAAAGGTAACAGCTCTAAAACTCCTTTTGAATTATGGTATGGAAGAGTTCCTATAGTGAACTATTTAAAAGTTTTTGGAAGTAAATGTTATATCAAAAGAGATGAAGAACTAAGCAAGTTCGATGCTAGATGTGATCAAGGAATTTTTCTTGGTTACTCTACCAAGAGTAAGGCCTACCGGTGCTACAATAAGAGACTGAATAAGATTATTGAGAGTGCTAATGTGAAGGTGGATCAAGGCAAGGAATGAATATGAGATCTAAGTTGCTATGAGCTAGATGAACCTGTGATTATAGAAAATGAAGAAAAAGTTGAGAAAGAAGACATCTAGGATGAAGAAGAGGCTCCAGAAAATGTTGTTAAGACTCCCAAGTATGTAAGGATTAATCATTTTGAAGATTAGATTATAGGTGACAAAAACAAAGGTGTGCTGACAAGAAAAAGAGTTGCAGAAGAACAAGTGAATTACTCTTTTCTTTCAAAAGTTAAACCAAAAATTGTGAATGAAGCTTACAATGACTAAAATTAGGTAAAAGGCATGGAAGAAGAACTGATGCAGATTGAGAAGAATCAAACTTGGAAATTGGTTCCTAAACTTGTTGATAAGAATGTCATTGAAACTAAATGGGTTTTCAAAAACAATCTAAATGAAAATGGAGAAGTTGTAAGAAACAAAGCAAGGCTTGTGTGCAAAGGATATTCTCAAATTGAAGGAATAGATTTTGAAGAGACTTTTGCTCTAGTTGCTAGGATAGAAGCAATCATAATATTTCTAGCATTTGTCATTCACAAAGATTTCAAAGTGTATTAGATGGATGTGAAGTCTTTATTCTTGAATGGTGAATTGGAAGAGGAAGTTTACATTGAGCAATTGGAAGGATTTTAGTTATCAAACCAAGGTGATATAGTGTGTAGATTGAAAAAGGCATTGTATGGACTGAAGCAAGCCCCCAAAGCATGGTATGCAAGGTTAGACAAGTATCTTAGGCAATTAGGGTTCAATAAAGGTACTGCTGATAGCAATCTCTATTTCAAAATCAATGATAATCAAATCTTGATAGTCAAAGTCTTTGTTGATGATATTATCTTTAGAGGAAATGAAGGTATGTGCATGAAGTTTGTAGGAGAAATACAAAATGAATTTGAGATGTCTATGTTTGGTGAAATAAATTTCTTTCTAGGTCTAAAAATTACTCAATCAGATAAAGGAATCTTCATTTCTCAGTCTAAGTATGTGAAAGAGTTATTAAAAAAATTTGGGATGGAGGACTCCAAACCAATATGTACTCCCATGGTGACTGGATGCAAACTAAAAAAACTAATGAATCACCTAAAACTGATCAAAAAAGGTACAAATCTATGATTGGAGGATTACTTTATCTAACTCAAAGTAGACCTGATATAATGCATGTAGTATGTCTTGTAAAAAGATTTCAAGAAGATCGTAGAGAATCACATGTGATGGTAGTCAAGAGAATCTTGAGGTATTTGAAAGGCACATCAGATCATGGCTTATGGTATCCAAAGGATAATGATTTCACTCTCAGTGCTTATATAGATGCAGATTGGGCCAGAGATGTTGATGATAGAAAGAGTACAAGTGTAGGTGCTTTCTTCTTGGGAAATAGATTGGTTTCATGGCTGAGAAAAAAACAAGACTCAATCTCCTTGTCTACTGTAGAAGCAGAGTATATTGTAGTAGCATGTTGTTGCACTCAAGTGTTATGGATGAAGCAGACTTTGAAGGACATAAGAGTTGTGTATGAAGATCCAATGGCAATCTTTTGTGATAATACAAGTGCCATACACATTTCAAAGAATCCAGTGATGAAGTCAACAACAAAGAACGTATCAATAAGGTATCACTTTTTGAGAGAGAAGGTGACAGAGAATGAAATAAAGATGGAATATGTGTCCACAAAGGATCAAATTGCAAATATTTTCACTAAGCCTCTACCTAAGAATACCTTTGAGTATCTCAGAGAAAATTTACAGGTTATTACCCCTCCTTCTCTGAACTAAGATGCATATGAATGCATCAATCTAGTGGTGTCCAAAGCCTCATTCTTTGATCTAGACTAATGTTTTGAGAGCTACCTCTCAGGGGGAGTAGCAAGTGTTCCTAATATGTGTTCCTGACAAAGAGCAGTAAGTGTTACAATATTCATGAAAGAGCAATTGTAGCTGAGTGCAAGTATGTGCCCTTTTCCATTGATGTCAAAGGGGGAGAGAAATCATTTGAAAAACTCAGGGGGAGAAAGAGTGCAGATGTGTAAAAAGAAATGGGGGGTATCTTGTCTTGATGGTCATTACAGTTTTTCACATCATATGTTGCTATGAATGACAAAGGGGGAGATTGTTACAAGTATGTGCCTAACTGGTGTTGTCATTGATGTCAACATATCTATATTGACACTGGTGTCAACTGTGCTCTTGTTTTGATGCTTTCTTGTAATGAGTTAAGTGTTGAAGATAATAAGTATTTCTGATACAATAGAATAGTTCGGTAGATTGCTCCACATTTTTTGTAGAATGAATATTCTTGTCTTTGGATTGGAATTTATTTAGATGCATGTATGAAGATGCTATGCTCCATGTTTGACCCTCCGGTATGAAGAATTGAGTGATTTATGATCACTAGAGTGAAAACTACTTTTTTTGAGTATTCATTGGTGACAGGGAGAATGTATTTTACTGCACATTCCTCTGCATTGAAGTATTATGATCTATGGTTCTAGAGTTAAGTCTAGAATGATGATCAATACCCTCAACTCCAATGGTTCATGATTTGGTGGTCCACAAGCTATCCTTTCTTTATGACAATAGCTGACAGTGTTGTTCTTGTGCTCCGATTTGAAGAATCTTCTTAACAAAGTGGTTAGAGATTGTGCGGTTGTTCCTAGTGATTACAATGTGATTGTGGCTGTCCCTTGATCATGGTCCTACCTTTGGATTAGTCCGCAAAGAGAAATTTGGATCTCATGGATGAAGACTATTCTTAGAAGACTTAATGTTAACACCAGTGTTGGCTGACTTGGTTGTTTACATTGCTTGTGGAGATACATTAGAGATTGAGGAAGCATGTCATGACATGGAAGATTGCATTTGAGTCCCAGCTAAGGTATAACATGATCTAAATACATCTTTAGCTTAGCAAATCTTGTTTAGGTCTAGACCTATTTCTATGTATGTTTGTAATGTCAACCTTGGAGATTGTTCCAATGGTTGATGAATGTAATTCCAACCTTGATGTACATTCAAAGGTTGATGAATTGTATAAAAGAATGTGATGTAGTTGCGAAAAAGATGTCTAAGTGTGAAAATGAAAAGATAAGTGTGAAGGTATAAGAAGAGCAGAGTAGAGGAGTTTAACTGTGCTTCAATGGAACTGAACCCAGGCATGGAGAAGATGCTATCAAATCAGTTCACCAATCGTTGGCAGTGAGCCACCCCTTGGTAGTGAGCCTCAACATTTGCAGTGAGCATATTGGGCAGTGAGCCTCTATTTTTTGATATTGTTATAACATATATATTTTGTGGGCTAACACCCACCATGGTTTTTCCCTTTTAGGGTTTTCCATGTAAAAAACCTGGTGTCTCATGTGTTGATGATGTTGTTGTGTTGAATTTCTTATTTCATGCTTTCATGATTAAATTTGAATAACAGTGAAGAAGTGTTTGATGTGTTAATGTTCATAAGTGGTCAAAGTTTTGAAGACAACTGATTCATCCTCCCCCTCTCAGTTGTCTAGTACATTTCAACAAGTGTTGCTTTTGAAGGGAAATCACATACACAAGGAGAATGGGAAGTTGAGTGTAGACCCTCCATGAACTACCAATACAAAGGAGGACCCTCAATGTATACTGAGAGTACAATGGCCAACAATACTAGCAGCAACTTTAGTAGCCCTACAGTGCATGTTTTGGGTGTTGTTTGTGCCATCTCTAATGACTTGGGTAGAGATTATTCCTTCTTTTTCCTGATTTGGGCAATGTTGTATTCTCTTTTTACCAAGTTTGGGTAATTTTTTATTATGAGTTGTGCTCCTTAGATTCTCATTTTTTTTTAGTTGGATCCCTATATGCATTACTAAACAATGTGTGATCCAAGGAAACATGCTCTGTAGAATTGTGATTTGGTGTAAGCCAACTACAAAAATTGGTCAAAATACCATCGGCTAATGATACCCATTTAGTTTTTTTAATGCAAGCATGTAGGTATGTCTATCAGGGATGTGTTGTTTACAGCCAGTGCTGGTGATGCTGACATATATACACATATTTAGAGAAATGATGTTTGTGCACTGGCAAATGTGAACTGACGAAAAATAAAACTAAATATATAGTCATCACTGCCTTATACATGTGCCAACATGCCAACTTGGTGCTTCAAAGGTAGATCAAAAAGAAAAATTTAAAGTTTCAACTATGGTCATCTTGCCAAATGAGTTTAATACTCAATGCTAATTGGTCAATAGAATTTTAATCTAATTAAAAAAAATCCATTTTTCACATTACTGTTCACCCAATTGACCAATAGCACAACAGATAAATTACATTTATTAAATCATTAAATAAA
Source organism: Cunninghamia lanceolata (assembly GCA_027924645.1). Taxonomy (NCBI): domain Eukaryota; kingdom Viridiplantae; phylum Streptophyta; class Pinopsida; order Cupressales; family Cupressaceae; genus Cunninghamia; species Cunninghamia lanceolata. The sequence continues at coordinate 962,849 of BSBN01001427.1, read as the reverse complement.
AAAAATAGCTTTCAACTTTAGGGATTTTGCCAAATGAATTTAATACTCAATTGTCATTGGTCAACTGAATTGAAGTAATGGAATCAGATGATTGCATTAGTATTCCTGCTGAAGGTAGGTGCTAATAACTTAATCTTTATAGAAGTATTGCAGAAAAGAAATTTGTGTTCAAAATTTTTGAAACTATTGACTTTCACTAAATATATTTCACTATCTCTTCATTGGGACTTATATTGACATTTTGATTTTTATTTCTCATTTAATATTTTTATTCAATAGAAAACAGACATTATTGAACTAATGGAAAGTAGGTTATGCATCCACTAATGTCATTGCTATTTGTGACATAACTGCTATCACAGACAATAACATTAAAACTAAATACCATCTGACATATTTAAGAAATAAATTAAATGAGAACCAAAGCTTTGAAAAGGAAAAACAAGGTTTTCTTTTAGTGGTTAATGTAGGTTAATTAATTAAATATTAATTAATTTAGATTGAATAATTATGTTTTAATTAATTTAAATTAAATTGAGTTGTTGAGGTGTACTGAGTTAGATTAAGTAATATAAATAGTAAGTATAATTATGCCATAAATAGATACTATGAAGATAAAATTTGTTTAGCTTTCTAAATAAAGAATATGCACCAATTGATGAAGATAGTTAGATCTATGCACCTTAGAATCTAGAGAGACCCTAGATAGTCATTTATGTGGATCAAAATTAGAATATTCCCTTTTTCTCTATGTTGAGTTGAGTTCACTATTTTGGGTCTAGTTTGCTTCTACGAATTCACTCTATATCTATGAACTTGATCTCTAATAATCTTTGGATTTTATCTTCTAAACTATCATAAAATACAATTCTAGCCAATAGTGATTTCTATATCATTCTTAGGTTTTCTTTGTGATGTTATTTAAAAATGCTTGGATAGACAACAAGCTTTGAACAAATATTCATATGAATTTTAGAATAATTGATACGTGATTCACATGGACTAAGATGAGTGTGATTTGATACAACAAATGTGAATTTAATTTTTGCTTTGAATGGCTTACATTAAGTTTGCATCAAAGAGGACATTATACTTTGCATCTATCTTTTACCTTGTTTCTTTCAAGTCCCTTTGTTTATTTCAGATTTTTCTTTTGGTTTGTTTGCTTGCTTAGTTTGCTTTCATGTCACCCCCCTTTCAATTTCCCAAATTCACTTTTTCTTCTTTGTTCCCTTGATTTTTCATCATTTTGGTTCAATTGTCTAGTTTAAAGGAAAATATATTTAAGTTTGAGTTGAATAAAGGTAATTTTTTTAGTTTTGGTTTACATAGTTCATTTTACAATAGTTTTACGTTTTATTTTTCTTTATCACTTTAAAGGATTCACTTTGTATGATTGTCTTATAATGGTTGCTTTCATGGAATCTTGAATAATACCCTTAATTTTCATTTCTACCTCTCAATGTTAAATTTTTATAACCCTTAGAATATGACATTACTATAAGAATACCCCCTCCTTTTACCATAGATCATAGGTATCTATTTCTCATAACATTTCTATACCCCTATTTATTAATGGTTCTCATATGTTCCATGGAACATTTCACTTCAACCGCTTGTACGTAAATCATTGAATGAAAATATTGAATGCCTTTAGATTAGAGATTATTAAAATTAAACACACGAAAAATATTCTTATACTATTTTTTATGTTAAGCACTAATGGAAGATCTACTTTAAAATGTGAGAATCGAGATCTATTGGCAAAATGTTGGCACTGGTTGATCCACCAAAGTCATGCTATCGAATGCTCTTGCAAGATATCAAAATATGATAGTATGTAATACAAAAAAGATTGAAAGCAATATCTAGATAAAGCAACAATGAATTAACTCACAATAAGAGGTATGTATATAGCATAGAGGAAAAGCAACTATTGTCTAGAATAGTGGCATGTAACTTCACTAACTAAAACTAGTGGCATGTGAACTCCATGTGAAAAAGAACACCTAAGCAAGCTTAACTGCAAATAGGAGTAATCCATGCCAACTACATGCGTAGGAATATTCTAATCATATCCTACACTAACACCCCACTAAGTGTAGCTTAGGTGGGTAGAGGAAATGTGAAATGGGTCCTGACAAATAGGCATGATGAGGTATCCAAGTACTTGATGCAATCTCTCATAAAGAGCAGAAAGGAATAAAACCTGGTGGGAAAAAACTTCCCTCCAATAGAGAGAAAGGAAGTGAAATGAAGAGGACTAGAAATGCCCCCCAAAGTGATAGTCTTGAAATCCCTACAAGATAGGGCCCATGTGTGCCTACATAAAGAAGAGAAAGTCAACACAAAATGTCGCATGGTGAATACTATAGTAGGTCCCTCTGTAACAAATAATGCCTCTTCCATTTAGAAGATAGAAACTTCAAGTTATCAAACTGTTGAATTCCCACTCAAGTCGAATGTAGAAGGAGTCAAGATTTATTGTTCTTGAAAGTGTTCATGTTTCTCAAAGTTGATGTTGAGCTATGATTGTGCCATGCTAGATTTGAGAACAGTGACCATTCAAGTGTGATCTTTGAACCGATGTGAATTAGGATGTGTCAAGATCATAACAGGAAGTGCTCGAGAGAGAACAAGAGGATCCAAACCAAGAGATGATGCAACTTGATGGCAATTGTCATCAAAGAGAATACATATGTGATGAATGCTATCATCAAGATAGATTATGAGAGATCATGAAATCATGGAACCAAGGAATTGTGAATTTGTTTTTGCTTCATTTTATTTGTTTGTCACATGTTTGTCTTTTGGCTTTCAGGTTTGTGTTTTGCCCACTTCATCTCTCTACAATCTATGCTCTACCATATAGTATATCTTGCTTCAAGATTTGCATGCTATTCTCTCATCCTACTCTATGTTTGCTAGTGGTTCACATTGTATGGAACTCCCTTGGATTTGTAATTTAATGCACATATCCCCTTGTTTGTTATGGTGTCAATTCGCAAGTCACACTAATAACTGATCTCAGACATGTTTCTGACTTATGAATCATCACTATTCCTCTTAGGTTTTACATGTCTTATCCATTCATCTTCATAATGTCATGTGCCTTCCGGTGTTGTATTTCACTTCCTCAATGTTGTCCATGCATTTATAAGGCTTGATATGTCTCATGACTCATGAAAATTCAAGGATGAGACTAACCAATGATAGGTTTGAATGCTCGAGTTTGGTAGAGTTTGAATTAATACCATGACAATCCTCTAAAGACATATTCGTAATACTAGAATCACTATCTAAAGTCATGATTATTTAAAAAATTTAAGTCTAATTTAATTGTTCCATGTTTAGGTGGCTTGATGTGACGAATTGCATAGTAGGCGATTAACGTCGATGCATTTAAAACAAGAGACATTGCTATTTAACATGGAATGAGAAAATCTAGACATGAGGGCAAAGAAAGATATCTGGTAGATTCTAGTCAATAACCCACAACAACAATAATGGAAAACACAGGCATATGGAGCAAGGCATGTCTAAAGATATGGGTAGTTGCATGCACTTTTCCAGCTAAAAAAATAAATGCCATTTAACCAAGGTAGAGACAAACATCATTTAAATGGCATGGGTATATGTATGCAATAAAGCAACATACCAATAAAGGAACAAATATACATAACTTGGCATGGGCAAAGAGAAATTTGGATGCCTCCATTAATGTGACAACAACAACACTCAAGAAATATTGTAAGGTCGTGTATAGACCCACTAGAATTTTCTCTAGTAATAATGGTTATGATAGGACTTCTTGGAGAATATTTACAAACTTCTTGTTCTCTATGTGATGACATCTATTGGAGGTTATGTGACTACAGCGTATGACAGTTATATGTTTATGCTTGAGCTATCTCTGGGTACTTTTATCGAATTATATTTCTATGATATGAGACCTACCCTTAGTAATTACTAACCATATTATTTTGTGTTGATCTAGGATTGTATATGTTGGCTTTTGAATAGTTTTCTCATATGACTTATTATACGGTGTGGATCTTACTATTCCTATTAATGACTAAATTGGTGATATGGTTAAGTTTGGTTATGGTTGATATGGTAAATGATATATATACATATATAACTAATCATGTGATTTTACCTTCCTTGATGCAATATTGTTGAATGGTATAGACATATGTTTTAAATAGAGATATGGCAGGATTAACCATTGTGCCATTGATACGATCTGATGATTTATGCTAATATCTTGAACAGAGAATTTAGTTCATGATAGGACGCTATGATTTCAATAAGAATTTTAACTTCATTTTATGAATTGTTCTCAACTATTAAATATAATATTGTTACTTTTGTAATGCGGACTTGCTATGGATATACAATGCACATATTGATGTTATTTATCAATGCTTCGGCTATGATATGATATTCGTGATAACCGCTGACATCGAAATGAGTGTACAGGTACATACTAGCCAGTGGAAATGGGGAAAAATATAGGGGGACCCTATTGTGTGATACTAGTAGAGCTGACCAAGTCTATTTGGAGAGACTTAGGTCCTTTGTATTGTGAAATTCACTATTGTACGTTGTGTTTTGTAGTGTTGTGTTTTGTCGTTTTATCCTTGTTACGTCATTGTTCTTGTGTTGTCATGTATTGTGTAACTTAAATTAATTAAAACTTCCCTTCATACCTTATAAGGGTGTAAAATAATTTAATAAAGTGTCTTTGCCTTAAAAAAAAAATAAAACATTAAGACCTAAGTTTATGTTTAGGCACTTTTGGAGGGGAGAATTGACAAAATATACAATTTTTGGAAACTTTTATTTTAACCCTCAATACGGTGAAGAAAATTAGTGAGGTGATGTGTCATAAAAATGGGATGTATGTGTTGTAGGAACCTAAGAGGGTTGTATTAGAAACCTTAGAAAAGGAACATAACAAGTGTCCCTAACTGAAGAGACACGTGTTTTCCTCTCAATAAGAGAGGTGTCAAAGAAGGAAATGGTTATGGAATTATTTCCCTAACTGAAGAGACACGTGTTTTCCTCTCAATAAGAGAGGTGTCAAAGAAGGAAATGGTTATGGAATTATTTGAGGAAAAAGGGGGCTTCTCCTGGGGGGGGGATCTATATTTTTTCTATTTTTCTACCATCCGCTGCAACTGGTCTTCACCATCTGCTGCAACTTCTACTTTTTGGATCATCTACTACATTCTCTTTCACTTTCTGGGCTGCTGTTGAAACAGTTTGAAGGAAGGAAGAATAATAGTGGATCTTAATTGTCTCCCTCTAGTGTTGCAAGTGACCAGGTAGACTTTTAGTTCTTCTATTTTTAACAAAAACAAAATTTTAACTTGGAAAAAATTTCTGAATTTCACTGTGCTCTATCATTTCCTTTATTTATTAAATGAAAAGAGAATAATTCATTTTAAGGAAAGTGGAGCTAAATCAGTCCATCAATTCAATAGAGAACTTTAGGTAGGCCCTAACTTGGTTATTGTGAAATTCAACTATGGTAATTGTGGAAAATTGTACAGTATTAAAATAAATAAATAAACGAATTCATTCTTATACAAAAAAAAATTGAATAGCTTCTTACAAGGATTGCAACTATTTTTTGTGTGTTGTACATTGAGCTATACTGTATGTTAAGTGCTGTGGGAAGTTGTGGAAAGCTACAGTGTTCATTTGTTAAGTTGAAATTGTTTTGTTTTCCTTTCTATTATAAATTTTGTGTGGGGGTAGAGAAGGGGCTTCCTGTAGGAATATTATATTGGGTAAGAGTACCCTGATTGTACTTGAGAAAAAAATTAAAATTATGAGCAAGAGTACCCAACAAATGAAGTTGAAGGGTATGAGAACCGTGAGAAGTGAAATTTGTAAAATAAGAATGGTTGAATTTCTCCTACAGGCTGTTGTCTTTCTGTACCCCTATTTGAAGGTTTTACACCAACCTTCTTGTGGACTATGTGATAAATCCTATGTGAGCTTGATGTGTTGTCTTGTGTCACCTGTATGTTTGTGCAGTGGGTAGTAAAAGTGTGAGTGCAACTTCTAGGTTTCCCTGTGTTTTTCCCCTAGCTCGGGGGTGGGCAGCTACTGCCCTTGGTTGGGAGGTGAGCCTCTCCACTGGCTATACAAGGATGTCTTCTGTTAGCTTTGTTACAGGTCTTCACTGGTGGTGGTAGGGTGTGTTTCCTGATTGCATGCTAACTGGAGGAGTTTCCAAGAAAATGTATGTTCTACAAAGAGGGAAGAATAGGATGAGGAAATGAGCTTTTTGTCCAGTTGTAATTTTTCCTGCCAATAAACATTTGAAAATTGTATTGAATTTTGAGAGTTGTAAAGATGATATGAAGGAAAAATCTGCATTGTTACTCTATGTTTGCTGCAAACTTAAGTTAAGCAAGGCGGGTACTTGTTTGATGCGTAGCATTGATGGATATAACTACTATCTACCTTTCTATGTGTTATCTCTATGTAACTATTAAGAAAGATGGGAATGTCAAATCTAAATACTATGTTGATGCATTATATTTCCTTAGTTTACCAGTTGAGAAAAAAAAGGGGGGGGGGATGTTACTTCTGCTGTTGCATGCATGTAATGCATAGATTCCTTGCTGATTAAAATTTCCAGATCTCTTGTAACCTGCAACATAAAGTAAAATGAAGAGTTTTTTTTTTATAAAAAGACTCCTTATATACAAAGATTTGTGAACATATAGTGTAGATATAGTTTTCCTTTTGGGTGTGTGCTTTGATTATAAGTCTTGATATATCTCATCATTTTATGTACTGCAGCACCAAGAAAAGAAAATATTGAGATAATAGGAGTTAGGAAACTATAAATTCTGAAATTACTACCTTCCTTCCAAAAGATAGAAACCAAATAAAGTAAAAAAAAATGTTCAAGTTGTACTATTCTGGAAAGACACTAGAAAGTATAGACTTGCTATTAAAACAAAAAAAAGAGTATTTACTGCCTCTATTCATGAAATGCAACTTCTTAGGGCAGCTTAGATTTAGTATTCTCCAGGATTTGGGTTGAGAAGAGTAAACCAATGCCTATCTTTTTCTTTCCTCTTTACCTGGAATGTTTTTACCCCTTGATCAGATAGGTGCAAACGCTAATCTTCTCCTCTTACCTTATTGTTGATTTTGTGTGAGTTATTTAATTATTTTTCCTCAGCCATAATGCTATAACTGAGACTTTAGTTTATGTCAAGGGGCATGTATAGATAGACATTGGTGTGAGCTATTAAAATTATTACAGTTGTCTTGAGTAAGAGGGAATCCATAGACATAGTTAGCTTTTCTTCACTTTTCTAATGCCACATTTTAAGGTGGAAGGTAGCCAACGAATAGTATTAAACTATTGCTAATGAGATTCTTTTCTTACCCAGGTTAGTTTCCTTGGTTGACGTCCCACCTCCTCGTATATCAATAATGTTAATTTTATTGTGGGAATTACTTACTTGTGTGTGCCTTAGTGTCTGAGTGTTGATGGTGTCTTTTTTCTATTCCTTATCCATTGTAAATTTTAAAACTCTTATATCGTATGAAGGTGTTATTTGATAGCATTGTCAAAATAGGTATATTGTATTGAATTATGGTGAAAGGTTATTTTTTTAATTTTCTTGAAGATTTAAGATAGAATTTTAAGAATCAATTATTTTCTTTTATGAAAAGCATGTTTATCATTATCCTATCTATGAGCTTGTGTCATGCATATGCCGGAAAGAATTTTAAAGTTTAAAATTTAATTTCTTGCTGTCGTTATTTGGTACATGTGTATTGTAATGCAATTATAAACTAAGTTGTAGTTTAAGAGAGAAATGAATTTATGTGATTTTGCATATTCTTGATAATTATATAATGCCATATTTATTTATTTTTGGGAGTATTTTATTGGACATAAAACTGACTTTTACTTACCTTAGAATAAAATCATTACATACGTATTTCTTCATTTGTTTAACTTAGTTATAAGATAACAATCCAAGTTCTTTAATATAAATGTTAAGTTTTAGGATTGTAGTTAAAAGACAAAATGTTTTATTTTTTTACGTAAGAATTATTTCATTTACCTACAAGTGATTTATTTACTTAAGCGTAAATTCATTTTACTTTACAAATGATTTTAATTACTTAAGAATTATTTTATTTACATAAGAGTTATTTATTTATCTAAGAGTAAATTCATTTTACTTTACAAATGATTTCATTTACTTAAGAATTATTTTATTTAAGTAAGAGTTATTTATTTATCTAAGAGTAAATTCATTTTACTTTACAAATGATTTTATTTACTTAAGAATTATTTGATTTACATAAGAGTTATTTATTTATCTAAGAGTAAATTCATTTTACTTTACAAATGATTTTAATTACTTAAGAATTATTTTATTTATGTAAGAGTTATTTATTTATCTAAGAGTAAATTCATTTTACTTTACAAATGATTTCATTTATTTAAGAATTATTTTATTTACGTAAGAGTTATTTATTTATCTAAGAGTAAATTCATTTTACTTTACAAATGATTTTATTTACTTAAGAATTATTTTGTTTACATAAGAGTTATTAATTTACTTAAGTGTAAATTCATTTTACTTTAGAAGTGATTTTATTTACTCAAGAAATATTTCATTTAGCTAAGAGTTATTTTATTTTCTTAAGAATAGTTGCATTGTCTTCTTGTGCTAGCCTTGCCATCAAATGGATAATCTTATGATGCAATTAAGTTTCTTCTTTATATTATATTATAATGCAATTAACTTTCTTCTTTATATTATATTATAACTTGGGTGGCAACTGTTAATCTAGTGAATTAACATAGTTGGAAATAACCTAGATGGGTGTTATTACTCTTAGCACGCACCATTTAATCTAATTTTTACCATGGGATTGTTTTGTGGTCAAATTCCCATCCACAATCTAATTTTTACCATGGGATTGTTTTGTGGTCAAATTCCCATCCACTATCTAATTTTTACCATGGGATTGTTTTGTGGTCAAATTCCCATCAACAAAAAATTTTTAGAGAGCTCAAGATTTTCTTTAATGTATGTACTGTTTAATAAGTAGGACCTTATTATTTCTATTCACCTTGGTAGACTCAAAACAATAGAGATAGGGAAACTTAAAAAAAAAAATATTAGGGTTTGTTTCGTATTCTTTTGCCTTGTCATGTTTGGCAGGCATTACATTGTGGACATGGGGCATTACATAGGTATCAGAGCACCTAGGTTTTACAACTCTGGGAACTCTGGGGAGTGTTTGTTAGGTCTAACCTTTTTTTTATGTGCATGTCATGAAAAACTAATAGTTTTTTGTAAGTTCAATTTGATAGTTGTAGACTAGGATGATGGTTTATTTTCTCAAGTTTTGTGAATAAGTTAGTGAGTAGTTTGTGAACCATAACATGTGTATGGATGAAGTCCATTTCTTTCTCTCACCTTGTGCATCTAATGGGTATGAAGTAATTAGGATGGTAATTAGATAAGAAGACTGAGTTATCACTTTATGTTTCTTGAGATGTTTTGCATGATGTCGAGGGTAGCTATATTGTCACAAATTTATATCTTATATATAGTATATATGGAAGATATGATATATTGTGAATCTATTGTAATAAAGGTTACAAAGGATGATGCAAATTGATGTGATAAACTAATTAGGTAATTGGACAGAGTTCTGATTTCATTATTTTTGACTAGAGAATCATATTTCTATCAGTTAATAGATGATAAAGCTGATGCAACTTGATTTTCATGTTTTATTTTATTCTCTTATCTACTCAATTGTTAGACTAGTTTTAGTGTGTCAAGTAACTTTACAATTAATGTTTCTCGCATACATGGAAAGGATCCAGCTAAGTTGATGATGCGTTAGATAACTTGTAATTGGAATTTGATTGTTAGTTAGCATATACATGAGTGCCCTTGAGAAAGATTTTGGTAGAATTTATTTTTAGTATGGTATAGTGATTGGAAATATGTTACCATGAAATAGATTTTTATGTTTAGTTGATATTGCATTATGATCTATTGGAAATTTCTTGAAAAGAGTACCAATTTCATAATAGATTGCAAAAAAAAAATTCAATATTAAGTAGTAAACTAGAAAAAGACTATTTTTCTGTTGTTGTTGTGAATATCAATGGTCACTTGAGTAATTTCCCTAGACAATGTTGTGAGGCTATATGTGCATAATAGGGATATGTTTTGTGAAGCATGCCAGTGAATGTAGTAGTCATATCTCAAGTATGTGACATAAGGTATGTCCTTTGTGGTATTTGTACATGTTTGATGATAACCATTGACCTAGAAGAGAAATATTACAGAAGTACATATTGAAGTGTGTTTTATGGAGATGTGTGAGACACCCTTCATGTTCTTATATGATGAGATGTTAGTGTCACCCCTATTTGAGGACATTCCCTCATGACCACTTTGGAGTACAATCCCTCTTCTTCTCCAATTAAACCACATTTGTTTGTTCATGTTGTAAACCCTTTTCTTTCTATTGTTCCATGGGTTGAGGATGGACCTTAATGTGCCTGAGCCTATACTAATGGATGTAATTCTAGCTACAGACACTTGCTGGTTTATATTGATATCATTATGGATTTCTAGTATTTGGGAAGCTACTATCAATGATGAGGTACTAATTCTACAAAGGATATAGATAGTGTTATAATATTTGATTTTGAGATTTGATAATGATTGCAAATGACCCAGTAACTTCGGCAGTGACATATTATGTGCTGTCAGCATGTTCAGAGAGATAAATTAGGATAAGTGTGACATGGTATTTGGGATGGAAGCTTGATGAAATGATAGTTCTGTGTAATGAGATAATAGTGAATGATACCTTGTTACAAGGATGGTATGACTTTTGATGGGCTGTCAGTATAAGTATGAGGAGCATTATTCTCTACTTGGAATATTTACAGATGATCGTATACATACATGATATCTCAGACTCATGACACATGATAACTATACATGCTTTTCTCTTGTGAGGTGGATGTCAGATCCTATAGACAATTCATTTATGGCATATGTTAGTGGACCTTGGTATGATGGTAGGATTTTGGGTTGTGTGGGGCAGGTGCCCATTCATGTGGATTCTTCATGCAGGTATATGATTAGGTTATTCTAGATTGTGAGGGACACAGTTATTATGATATGGTAAATTCTTCATTGATTTTCATGTGGTTTGAGAACCACCATACTATCCTGTGGTTTGAGAACCGCCATACTATTCTGTGGTTTGAGAACCGCCATACTATTTTGTGGTTTGAGAACCACCATATTATGTGGTTTGAGAACCACCATATTATTCTATGGTTTGAGAACCACCATACTATTTTGTGGTTTGAAAACCACCATATTATTTTGTGGTTTGACACCACCATGATATTTTACATGCTATTATCTTATGTGGTTTGAGACCACTATATGATTCCCCTCCTCCCCTTTAGTGACCTTGATGCAAGGTTGCATTATGTTCATAATGTGCAAATTTTTGAGAGATTGTTGGAATATTTATTTATGTGTTGGATATTTTGCTTGCAAGCCAGCAGTGTTTTGTTACATTGGGCTAATTGGCCATTTTTTTTATGTTTTAGTCCTTTTACCTCAAGGACATGTTCTTGGACTAACTTGGGATAATACAATGATTATTATTTGATTTCTACTTCTTTTATGATTCATTATATTTGTTTTCTTCTACTTTATTGAGGTTTAATTTATGAGTTGCTTTACTTCTCTAATTTTCTCGTTTGAGGCACTTTAATATTGCAACTGCTAGTATGTGTAGAGTGTTGTGACTATTGTATACTGTCATATCCTAGAGGGATCACTGACAGGTTGTTTGGGGGAGTAGATGGCCTGGGGAATCTTGTTATACTGAGTTTTGTATGAAGGGCTCCTAGAGAGGACCCTGAGACCATCCTTCATGATTTGCTACTTGGCACAGTGGTATTCTACATGGAATGGTTATTCATTTTTTTATCCGTCACTATGGTATGGGTGATATTGGCATTTCCTTCTGAGGTGAGATTATACGGTGTTACACTATTTGATATTGGCAGTGATTCTACATAACATGATTATTCATTCATTAGTTATTGGCTTTATGGCACTATGGATTGCTTAGTGGTATATTAGTGTTGTCTTCCTCGTAATACCCCTTTCTTGTTGAGCCTTGTGGTGTGAGCCTTGTGATGTCTTCACGATGAGTATATATATTGTTACAAGTGAGTCTAGTCTTCATCGTGTGATTCACCTAAGAGGTATGTGATGAGAAGGAGACTATAAATTTAGATGGTGTGCTATAAGTAGAATTAAGTTTTGTGTTATATGGGTCATTGAGTGTTGTAGAAAATCATATGTTAAAGTTTTTGACCTAAATAGAAAATGTGACTTAATTCTATTCCTTAGAAATAAATGTATTTATTCATGATGGTAGTAATGAGTTAAGGACATGCTTAGCTATTCAAAATATGGTTTGTGGTTAATTAGCATTGATATGACTTGATATAACATGGTTGCTTATTGTTATATGATGAGGTAAAATAGTTGTTAATTTAAATGGATTAGCCTCTTTTCATACGGACTTCCAGGAGGAAGTTTATGCAAGCGGGGGAGAATGTAAGGTCGTGTATAGACCCACTAGAATTTTCTCTAGTAATAATGGTTATGATAGGACTTCTTGGAGAATATTTACAAACTTCTTGTTCTCTATGTGATGACATCTATTGGAGGTTATGTGACTACAGCGTATGACAGTTATATGTTTATGCTTGAGCTATCTCTGGGTACTTTTATCGAATTATATTTCTATGATATGAGACCTACCCTTAGTAATTACTAACCATATTATTTTGTGTTGATCTAGGATTGTATATGTTGGCTTTTGAATAGTTTTCTCATATGACTTATTATATGGTGTGGATCTTACTATCCCTATTAATGACTAAATTGGTGATATGGTTAAGTTTGGTTATGGTTGATATGGTAAATGATATATATACATATATAACTAATCATGTGATTTTACCTTCCTTGATGCAATATTGTTGAATGGTATAGACATATGTTTTAAATAGAGATATGGCAGGATTAACCATTGTGCCATTGATACGATCTGATGATTTATGCTAATATTTTGAATACAGAATTTAGTTCATGATAGGACGCTATGATTTCAATAAGAATTTTAACTTCATTTTATGAATTGTTCTCAACTATTAAATATAATATTGTTACTTTTGTAATGCAGACTTGCTATGGATATACGATGCACATATTGATGTTATTTATCAATGCTTCGGCTATGATATGATATTCGTGATAACCGCTGACATCGAAATGAGTGTACAGGTACATACTAGCCAGTGGAAATGGGGAAAAATATAGGGGGACCCTATTGTGTGATACTAGTAGAGCTGACCAAGTCTATTTGGAGAGACTTAGGTCCTTTGTATTGTGAAATTCACTATTGTACGTTGTGTTTTGTAGTGTCGTGTTTTGTCGTTTTATCCTTGTTACGTCATTGTTCTTGTGTTGTCATGTATTGTGTAACTTAAATTAATTAAAACTTCCCTTCATACCTTATAAGGGTGTAAAATAATTTAATAAAGTGTCTTTGCCTTAAAAAAAAAATAAAACATTAAGACCTAAGTTTATGTTTAGGCACTTTTCGAGGGGAGAATTGACAAAATATACAATTTTTGGAAACTTTTATTTTAACCCTCAATACGGTGAAGAAAATTAGTGAGGTGATGTGTCATAAAAATGGGATGTATGTGTTGTAGGAACCTAAGAGGGTTGTATTAGAAACCTTAGAAAAGGAACATAACAAGTGTCCCTAACTGAAGAGACACGTGTTTTCCTCTCAATAAGAGAGGTGTCAAAGAAGGAAATGGTTATGGAATTATTTCCCTAACTGAAGAGACACGTGTTTTCCTCTCAATAAGAGAGGTATCAAAGAAGGAAATGGTTATGGAATTATTTGAGGAAAAAGGGGGCTTCTCCTGGGGGGGGATCTATATTTTTTCTATTTTTCTACCATCCGCTGCAACTGGTCTTCACCATCTGCTGCAACTTCTACTTTTTGGATCATCTACTACATTCTCTTTCACTTTCTGGGCTGCTGTTGAAACAGTTTGAAGGAAGGAAGAATAATAGTGGATCTTAATTGTCTCCCTCTAGTGTTGCAAGTGACCAGGTAGACTTTTAGTTCTTCTATTTTTAACAAAAACAAAATTTTAACTTGGAAAAAATTTTCTGAATTTCACTGTGCTCTATCATTTCCTTTATTTATTAAATGAAAAGAGAATAATTCATTTTAAGGAAAGTGGAGCTAAATCAGTCCATCAATTCAATAGAGAACTTTAGGTAGGCCCTAACTTGGTTATTGTGAAATTCAACTATGGTAATTGTGGAAAATTGTACAGTATTAAAATAAATAAATAAACGAATTCATTCTTATACAAAAAAAAATTGAATAGCTTCTTACAAGGATTGCAACTATGTTTTGTGTGTTGTACATTGAGCTATACGGTATGTTAAGTGCTATGGGAAGTTGTGGAAAGCTACAGTGTTCATTTGTTAAGTTGAAATTGTTTTGTTTTCCTTTCTATTATAAATTTTGTGTGGGGGTAGAGAAGGGGCTTCCTGTAGGAATATTATATTGGGTAAGAGTACCCTGATTGTACTTGAGAAAAAAATTAAAATTATGAGCAAGAGTACCCAACAAATGAAGTTGAAGGGTATGAGAACCGTGAGAAGTGAAATTTGTAAAATAAGAATGGTTGAATTTCTCCTATAGGCTGTTGTCTTTCTATACCCCTATTTGAAGGTTTTACACCAACCTTCTTGTGGACTATGTGATAAATCCTATGTGAGCTTGATGTGTTGTCTTGTGTCACCTGTATGTTTGTGCAGTGGGTAGTAAAAGTGTGAGTGCAACTTCTAGGTCTCCCTGTGTTTTTCCCCTAGCTCGGGGTGGGCAGCTACTACCCTTGGTTGGGAGGTGAGCCTCTCCACTGACTATACAAGGATGTCTTCTGTTAGCTTTGTTACAGGTCCTCACTAGTGGTGGTAGGGTGTGTTTCCTGATTGCATGCTAACTGGAGGAGTTTCCAAGAAAATGTATGTTCTACAAAGAGGGAAGAATAGGATGAGGAAATGAGCTTTTTGTCCAGTTGTAATTTTGCCTACCAATAAACATTTGAAAATTGTATTGAATTTTGAGAGTTGTAAAGATGATATGAAGGAAAAATCTGCATTGTTACTCTATGTTTGCTGCAAACTTAAGTTAAGCAAGGCCGGTACTTGTTTGATGCGTAGCATTGATGGATATAACTACTATCTACCTTTCTATGTGTTATCTCTATGTAACTATTAAGAAAGATGGGAATGTCAAATCTAAATACTATGTTGATGCATTATATTTCCTTAGTTTACCAGTTGAGAAAAAAAAGGGGGGGGGGGATGTTACTTCTGCTGTTGCATGCATGTAATGCATAGATTCCTTGCTGATTAAAATTTCCAGATCTCTTGTAACCTGCAACATAAAGTAAAATGAAGAGTTTTTTTTTTTATAAAAAGAATCCTTATATACAAAGATTTGTGAACATATAGTGTAGATATAGTTTTCCTTTTGGGTGTGTGCTTTGATTATAAGTCTTGATATATCTCATCATTTTATGTACTGCAGCACCAAGAAAAGAAAATATTGAGATAATAGGAGTTAGGAAACTATAAATTCTGAAATTACTACCTTCCTTCCAAAAGATAGAAACCAAATAAAGTAAAAAAAAAATGTTCAAGTTGTACTATTCTGGAAAGACACTAGAAAGTATAGACTTGCTATTAAAACAAAAAAAAAGATTATTCACTGCCTCTATTCATGAAATGCAACTTCTTAGGGCAGCTTAGATTTAGTATTCTCCAGGATTTGGGTTGAGAAGAGTAAACCAATGCCTATCTTTTTCTTTCCTCTTTACCTGGAATGTTTTTACCCCTTGATCAGATAGGTGCAAACGCTAATCTTCTCCTCTTACCTTATTGTTGATTTTGTGTGAGTTATTTAATTATTTTTCCTCAGCCATAATGCTATAACTGAGACTTTAGTTTATGTCAAGGGGCATGTATAGATAGACATTGGTGTGAGCTATTAAAATTATTATAGTTGTCTTGAGTAAGAGGGAATCCATAGACCTAGTTAGCTTTTCTTCACTTTTCTAATGCCACATTTTAAGGTGGAAGGTAGCCAACGAATAGTATTAAACTATTGCTAATGAGATTCTTTTCTTACCCAGGTTAGTTTCCTTGGTTGACGTCCCACCTCCTCGTATATCAATAATGTTAATTTTATTGTGGGAATTACTTACTTGTGTGTGCCTTAGTGTCTGAGTGTTGATGGTGTCTTTTTTCTATTCCTTATCCATTGTAAATTTTAAAACTCTTATATCGTATGAAGGTGTTATTTGATAGCATTGTCAAAATAGGTATATTGTATTGAATTATGGTGAAAGGTTATTTTTTTAATTTTCTTGAAGATTTAAGATAGAATTTTAAGAATCAATTATTTTCTTTTATGAAAAGCATGTTTATCATTATCCTATCTATGAGCTTGTGTCATGCATATGTCGGAAAGAATTTTAAAGTTTAAAATTTAATTTCTTGCTGTCGTTATTTGGTACATGTGTATTGTAATGCAATTATAAACTAAGTTGTAGTTTAAGAGAGAAATGAATTTATGTGATTTTGCATATTCTTGATAATTATATAATGCCATATTTATTTATTTTTGGGAGTATTTTATTGGACATAAAACTGACTTTTACTTACCTTAGAATAAAATCATTACATACGTATTTCTTCATTTGTTTAACTTAGTTATAAGATAACAATCCAAGTGCCTTAATATAAATGTTAAGTTTTAGGATTGTAGTTAAAAGACAAAATGTTTTATTTTTTTACGTAAGAATTATTTCATTTACCTACAAGTGATTTATTTACTTAAGGGTAAATTCATTTTACTTTACAAATGATTTTAATTACTTAAGAATTATTTTATTTACATAAGAGTTATTTATTTATCTAAGAGTAAATTCATTTTACTTTACAAATGATTTCATTTACTTAAGAATTATTTTTTTGAAGTAAGAGTTATTTATTTATCTAAGAGTAAATTCATTTTACTTTACAAATGATTTTATTTACTTAAGAATTATTTGATTTACATAAGAGTTATTTATTTATCTAAGAGTAAATTCATTTTACTTTACAAATGATTTTAATTACTTAAGAATTATTTTATTTATGTAAGAGTTATTTATTTATCTAAGAGTAAATTCATTTTACTTTACAAATGATTTCATTTATTTAAGAATTATTTTATTTACGTAAGAGTTATTTATTTATCTAAGAGTAAATTCATTTTACTTTACAAATGATTTTATTTACTTAATAATTATTTTGTTTACATAAGAGTTATTTATTTACTTAAGAGTAAATTCATTTTACTTTAGAAATGATTTTATTTACTCAAGAAATATTTCATTTAGCTAAGAGTTATTTTATTTTCTTAAGAATAGTTGCATTGTCTTCTTGTGCTAGCCTTGCCATCAAATGGATAATCTTATGATGCAATTAAGTTTCTTCTTTATATTATATTATAATGCAATTAACTTTCTTCTTTATATTATATTATAACTTGGGTGGCAACTGTTAATCTAGTGAATTAACATAGTTGGAAATAACCTAGATGGGTGTTATTACTCTTAGCACGCACCATTTAATCTAATTTTTACCATGGGATTGTTTTGTGGTCAAATTCCCATCCACAATCTAATTTTTACCATGGGATTGTTTTGTGGTCAAATTCCCATCCACAAAATTTTTTTAGAGAGCTCAAGATTTTCTTTAATGTATGTACTGTTTAATAAGTAGGACCTTATTATTTCTATTCACCTTGGTAGACTCAAAACAATAGAGATAGGGAAACTTTTAAAAAAAAAAAATATTAGGGTTTGTGTCGTATTCTTTTGCCTTGTCATGTTTGGCAGGCATTACATTGTGGACATGGGGCATTACAAATATCATGCCTTGAAAAGACCAAAATCTACCTCTAGATTGAGAGAAAACACATGGCCTTCAAACATGTGGTAGAATATTAAAAAATAAAATATGTTAAAGAGGCACAGGACTAGTAATAAGCACTTCTATGCTAGTGAGTTAATTATAGCATTTAAAAAGAAAAAGACAAATTTATAGCATGTGGCCACCTAAGTTTTGTTTATTGAAATAATTTTTAAGAAAAAGACTCAAAAGAGGTGTGAGGCTAAAGAAAATGGAGTCACCTATGATTTGGCAGGGGTCATTGTTACAAAAAGTTGTGTTGTACACCTTGCATAATAATAATATATTTTGTTTTTATAACCCTCAGAATACAACATTCCTATAACAATACCCCATCCTTTTACCATAGATTAAATGTATATATTTCTCATAATATTTGTATATCCCTATTTATTTATGTTTCTCATACGTTCCATGGAACATTTCACTTCCACCATACATAAATCATTGAATGAAAATATTGAATGTCTTTAGAATGGAGAGTATTTAAAATGAAATACACTAGAAATATTCTTATACTATTTTTATGTTAAGCACTAATGGAAGATCTACTTTAAAATGTGAGAATCAAGATCTATTGGTGGAATGTTGACACTGGTCGATCCATGAAAGTCATGCTATTGAATGCTCCTGCAAGATATTAAATTACGAGAGTATGCAATACAAAGAAGACTGAAAGAAATAGGTAGATTAATCTGTGACAAATTAACTCACAATAAGAGGTACATATATAGGGAAGAGGAAAAGCAATTGCTGCCTAGAATAGTGGCATGCAACTTCACTAACTAAAACTAGTGGCATGTGTGAACTCCATGCAACTCCATGTGAAAAAGTAAACATAAGCAAGGTTAACTCCAAATAGGAGTAATCCATGTGAACTACATGTTTAGGAATATTCTAATAATATCCTATACTAA
The DNA here is from genome assembly GCA_027924645.1 of Cunninghamia lanceolata. NCBI lineage: Eukaryota > Viridiplantae > Streptophyta > Pinopsida > Cupressales > Cupressaceae > Cunninghamia > Cunninghamia lanceolata. Next base: position 943,750 of record BSBN01001427.1, on the reverse strand, counting down.
CACCTCCCCTAAGTGTAGCTTAGGTGGGTAGAAGAAATGTGAAATAGGTCCCAACAACTTGGCATGATGATGTACCCAAGTACAATGCAATCTCTCATAAAGTGGAGAAAGGAATAAAACCCAGTGGGAAAACACTTTTCTCCAAAAGAGAGAAAAGAAAGTGAAATGAATAGGACTAGAAATTCCCCTTTAAGTGATAGTCCTGAAATCCCTTCAAGATAGGGCCCATGTGTGCCTCCAGAAAGAAGAGAAAGAAAGTCAACATAGAATATCACATGTCGAATCTTGTAGTAGGTCCCTCTGCAACAAATGATGTCTCTTCCTTTCGGAAGATAGAAACCCCAATCTACCAAACTATTGAATTCCCACTCAAGTGGAATGTATGAAGGAGTCAAGATATATGGTTCTAGAAATTGATCATGTTTCTCAAAGTTGGTGTTGAACTGTGATTGTGTCATGCAAGATTTGAGAGCAGTGAAAATTCAAGTGTCATTTTTGAACTGATGTGAGTTAGGATGTGTTAAGATCATAGAATGAAGTGGTAGAGAGAGAACAAGAGGATCCAAATCAAGAGATGATGAAACTCGATGGGAGATGTCATCAAAGAAAAAACATATGTCCTCAATGCTATCATCAAGATAGATTGTCAGAGATTCTACCAAAAAATTATTTCCATTATTGCAACATCCCCCTAATTTCTCATGAAATCATGGAACCAAGGAATTATGCATTTGTTTTTGCTTCATTTTATTTGTTTGTCACATGTTTGTCTTTTGGATTTTAGGTTTGTGTTTTGGTCACTTCATCTCTCTGCAATCTATGCTCTGTCATATAGTTTATCCCACTCCAAGATCTGCATGCTAGGCTCTCATTCTGATCTATGTTTGCTAGTGGTGCACATTGTATGTAACTCCCTTGGCTTTGTAATTTAATGCACATATCCCCTTGTCTATTATGGTGTTGATCATAAGTCATTCTAATAATCAATCTGAGACATGTTTCTGACTTGCGAATCATCACTATTCCTTTGTAGGTTTTATAATTCGTACATCCATTCATCTCCGTAATGTCATGTTTCTTCCTATGTTGCTATGTCACTTCCTCAATGTTGTCCATACATTTTTAAGGCTTGATATGTCTCATGACTCATGCAAATTCAAGGACGAGACTAACCAATGATAGGTTTGAATGCTCGAGTTTGGTAGAGTTTGAATTAATATCATGGCAATCTTATAACAACATATTTTCAATCCTAGAATCAATGCCAAAAATCACATGTGAATATTAAAAATCATAATTAAACATGATGTATAAATTAGATTTCATTAAGTGATTATTCAATCTCATTTATATTTGAAAATTTAAATGTAATTTACTTGTTTCATGTTCAAGTGGATTGATGTGATGAATTGCATAGCTACTGATGGAGGTCAGTGTATTTAAAAGAAGAGACATGGCTATTTAGTGTGGAATGAGAAAGTCTAGGCATGAGGGAAAAGAAACATATCTAGTCACTTCAAGTTAATAACCCACCACAACATTAATGGAAAACCCAAGCATATGGATCAAGGCATGCCTAAAGATGTGGGAAATTGCATGCAATTTTCTAGCTAAAAAATTAAATACCATTTGCCCAGGGCAAAGACAAACTTCATTTAATTAGCATGGGAAGATGTATGAAAGAAAGTAGCATAACAATAAAGGAACAAATCTATATAACTTAGTGTGTGCAAAGAGAAATCTGGACGCCTCCATTAATGTGATAGCAACAATACTTAAAAAATATCATGCCTTGAAAAGACCAAAATCTACCTAGCTAGGTGCCTAGATGGAGAGAAAGCATAGGGCTTTGAAGTAGGTAGTAGAATATTAAAAAATAGAAGACATTAAAGAGGCACAGGACTAGTACTAGGCATTTGTATGCTAGTGAGTTAATTGCATCATTTAAAAAGAAAAAGACAAATAGCATGTGGCCACCTAAGTTTTGTTAGTTGAAATGCTTTTTAAAAAAAGACTCAAAAGAGGCATGAGGCTGAAGAAAATGGAGGCACCTATGATTTGGTAGGGGCCATTGTTAGGAAAATGTGTGTGTTGTACACCTTGCATAATAATGATACATTTTATTTTTGTAAAATAAATATTTATTTGTGGTGCATCTTAATTGATGTGTTTGGCCACATTAAATATAAATTTTGGGCCACATGTAAAATTTGTATGTAACATTGGTCAAATATTTATGTGTGGGAGACATAAGACAAATATTTAATATTTTTAGCAATTATTTGATAATTGGAAAACTTAGTATCATAAAGTGAAAACTTAGTTACAAATATTAAATGACAGGTCAATGGGTTTGTGAACTCATGGTTTTGAGTCACATGGTTTTACCCAATACCACAAGTTGTATTTGTGTTAGCTTGTGTCTATAAAAGCAAGCACATGGTTAGTGATTTAGGTTGGTGGATGAGTGGGTTGTCATTGTACTGGGTTTCTCTTAGTGCACATGTGAAGCAATGCATATGATGTGTGGTTACATGCTTGGACACATGGAGGATGCAATGGAGGAGGTTGATGTATCAAAAGTATGCATGAGACTTTGTAAGTGTATTATAATGTTCCATTACTGAATAATAAATTGAGTGTGGAAGCTTTTGGAGGCTGGGATTTTCTCATCTTGAGGGTTTTCCTAAGATATACCTTGTGTTATCTTGTAACTTGTCTATTTGATTTTTGCATTATTCAATTGTTGTAATCTTGTATGCATTATATTCTCTCATAGGTTTATGTAGGAATTAGTTTGATCAACCTATAAATTCTTATTTTTGATCAACCTATAAATTGTTGTAATCTTGTCTTTTTCCTATTTGGGAATTTGTTTTGTGTTTCTTGTGCTCACAAGTAGATTTCCTTTCTTTTTCTCTCATCTTTCTTTCTCCTACCTTTTTGTCCTTTCTGGTTAAAAGTACTCAAAATCTAAAAACCCCCATCGTATGAGCGAGCTGCCCCTGTCAAACACAAAGGAGAATCGTTGAACTCATATTAATTTCTCCATTTTCCACTAAAGCGTGTTGTTGCCCATTGGGTGAGTCTCCTAAATTTAGTAGAAACAAAATTGTTTACTAACACTAGGTTCTCATGATGTTAAGCTATAAGAGGAAGGTAAATGTTTTTTTGAGAAAAGGTGCAAAGCACCCATAAGAAATGCATTAAAATAAAAGGAAGGAAGTACAAAAATAAGCCCAGACTAGATGAAGATATGCACAATAGCCGAGCAAAGTGAATGTCGATTAGCCTCAAGTCCATACGAAAGTACAAGAAAATAACATGAGTTGATAAACAATATGCAAATAAAAAATAATATGTGCAAACATAAAATGCTCTTGATGTGTCAATCTACCGACATGAAGTCCCTAAAGGCTTTCAGTACAAAATCATTTAAGGTGCCCCCTAAATAAATCTATAAAAGGCACTACAGATGAAGCTGGCAAACATAAACATTCAGCTTATTCACCAAAAAACTACCCATTGTGAGGACAAAGAAGGAAAAAAAATTCCATTCAAAATTTGCATATGTCAGGTCATAAAAGCCAAGATTTGAATTTGGCCCACTCACCAACTCCACCTAGAATCCCGCAATTGCAACCACAACTAGCCTCACCCAAGTCACCAACCAATCCACTCAAACTCCACTGATCACACCACCAAGACTGCAACCCACCCTACAACAACACCAAGGCCGTAGCCAACACGAGCACCAACTCCCAATCTACCACCAACAACCACCACGAAGCCCCATATAACCACACTGCCAAGACTATGAACGGTGCATCCACTAGACTCCTTTCAGCAACTCCGCCAAACTATCTCTGTTGCCTTAACTCATGTCTCCATCCAAGCACCACCAGGACCTTCACTAGGTTCAAATCCTCCACCAATTGGAGGATTCACATGATAATTGCCACCAGTCCCTACACCAATGCCTCCACCTAATCACCGCATATGCAACCCCCAAACCTAGGTCCAACACTGATCAGTCATCTGAATTATCTCCCCTAGTGCCCCATTTGAAAGAAACACCAATGTCACCACCATCAACTTGCCAACAATATACACCACTGGCACCGCAACTAAGTTTAGTGCCACAACCAATACTGCCGTAAACACCAACGGTGTCTCCAAATCCTAATTGGATTTAGCACTTAGAGCATCATCCAGGCCTCCACCTAGGCCACTTGCTTCATGAAATCCATCACCAACTAGGAGCCTATCATCTTCTAGGACTTAAAGCTCTAAAGCATCCTCAGCACTTGACTCAGCGCTACTTCAAACCAGAACTTCCACACACCTCCAGGTTGTAATGTGCCGTACCTATTTGTATTTTTTAAAAAATCTTTTTATGTGTGACTTTATTAATTTATGCGATCTTTCAGAACTAAACAGAAGAATGCAGAAGGGGTTTTCAGTTTTCCTGCAGATGTGTTGCCGAAGCATACAATATAAAACATATATAGAAAACCCAGAAAATATACAATGGATATGGAGAAACTAACAAAGACCCAGATAGCAAAATAGTCAAATAGTAATAACTATGACATACCCATATAGATTTTTGCAACTTGATACAATAGCCTGAACTAGACCAGGTGTGGGTATAGCTACAAAATCACTTCTTAACTTCGGAAGCCTCAAAGAATGAGTAAACAATGTTTGACAAGAGATAAAAGGGCTCTAGATGCCTCCAATAGACATTTGAATGATTGCAAGTGAGAGGGGGAATCAGCAACAAGGTAGCCACCTCCCTCCGCAAGGTGTACAACCCACTAAGGAGTATAAATAGCAACAACAACACATAAACTCCTTCTCAAACCCTTACGAAATGATCTGCAGTCCTCACAATCACCAATCCACCCTCCAGGAAGAAGAAAGAAGCATTTAACAACACCAATATGTATCCACATGAAGGTACGGCCTATGTTGAAAGGTACGACAAGCCAAGGGAAATGTGCAGCAGTCACAAACTCTCTCAAACTCCTAGGAATCTGCTATAATCTAGTATATCAACTGCTCACAACAATAACCCAAAATGCCGCAACCTTCGAAACCTCAAAATCGCAACATATCAACTCCATTGAAGCTCATGAGTGAATACTAAATGCATCCACCGTCAACGGCACTGTTGGGTGGTCTTCCACACCTGTAGAATGCCGTTACCTATGGAAGTTTTCGTCTCCACAAGCCTCTTGTTTGAATCCTCAAACCCTTCATAATAACCAACCCTAGCAGAGCTCACAAGAAGAAAATATCACAAAGCAAGCATAAGCAAATGAGCTCCAAAACCTCTTTTTATTTCCCCTCCAAGATGGGCGTTTGGCATTAAAGACAAACATTAACTTTTAAAACACTGTTATTTCCCGAGGGAAGGGCACCCATGGTCACAACTTAAACTTATGTCTTCAATTTCCTCAAAAGTCACTTTTCCATTTTATATTATAAAGTCCATATTAAAATATACCATTAATAACTTCGGACTTTAAAATAACTACCAAGATGGTGTCAGAATGGAAGGATCTATAGCTCGTCAGAAAGCCCTCAACGAGATGAATCTGATGCCACCCTGAAAATGCCGAACCGACACTAACCCTGAACTTACTAAAAATAGTAAGTACTGACCACGAGCAGTCTGAGCCAACTCCAGAGGTGCCAACTAGATTGTTTGAACTCGAACCATCTTTCCTCCACCGACACAACTTCTAACTCTAGTTCCCTAACCAAATTGCTAGTCCACGGGAACTCTATGATGGACTAACCATGAGTCTAGAAGGGGACACTATAGTAAATTCTCATCAAATCACTCCTACAATCAACAAGACACCTGAATTTGGAAAGAAGAACCCCTGATTGTATTAGAAACTAAAAGGAATCTCTGCACAACAATAATAAATCTGCTGAAAAAATAAACTATTATTGCTGCTGAAAACTGTAAAAATGGTTGAGTTACAAGACAATCTCTTTCTCTACAATATGCAAAGGCAAAAAAGCAAGAACTAAGGAAAAAAATTATAAGCTTTTTTTATATAATACAAAACTGTCCCCAAAAAGTGAATGGGCAGTCAACTCCAACTCCACTATACTCGAAAATATGCATGAATGAGTTTGAAAAAGTAACTCCAAGTTGCTGGGCGAGCACAAGTGAAAAGCCTAAAATTTAGGTTCCAAAACTCCTCCAAGATGAGAAAAAATAGCTCGGAACTCCAAGTCTCAAAGTCTTTGACCAAGAAACTGCCAGAAATAGTCATGTCAAAAATAAAACTCCAAATATCTCTCCTTGCATGACCCTGCACTTCAGTTCGAGTCCTCTCCTATTTTTGTGTACCTTGAAAGATGTCTGGTCAAGTCCAGAATGGTATTTTTGGGAAAGTATAAAAAATATAATTTTTTTAAATATTTTCTACAACTTAATAAATTGCATTTTCAGAGGCCTTTGGAGCAAAATCAGGGCAATTCATTGCCAAGGTACAACTCAAACTAGATAATTGGTTTATCTTTCTAACGAGTCCAAAAACTTTGAATACTGATAAAGTAGCGAGGAGTTATGACCCTGCCAAAAAAAAATTTAATTTTATTTATTTATTTATTTTTCGGATATATGGTCTTCAGGTACCTGTATCTGCACAGTGAACAAACATGTTAGATAAACATTTGTAGAGGCTGAAGCCTCTCTCTTGACTGTTTTGATCTGATATTCTCTTCCTTCCTGCTTCATTTGAAGTCACTTGCTTCCTAAAAACATTAGAAAACAACTCTTACAGCCCAGCCTAATTGGGTTGCCAAGCATAATTTGGTAACAAGTCAAACTTATGAGGTAAATTTATTCTTTTTCCAAGTGCAAATTATTTATAAATGTAAGATGAAAAGATTCAACTATGATTCTATCTTTGAATATGTTATAATTTCAAGGTTGAAAATATTTAGAAAAGATATGCTTTATTTCTTTGTGATTATGCAAATGATGTATAAAAAAATTCACTCATTTTTATCATGTTCTTTTACATTCTTAGTAAATTGTAAGTGTAATTTCGAGTAATATGAGAAAGCATGTTACAACTATATTTATCACTAGCTTAGTTGCACATTTAATTTTCTTAAAGGTCAATTAATCTTGTTTGTTGTGTTTGTGTAAGTCAATTGGTGCGTATGCTCTCTCCTCACACCGCAAGGTGATCTTGGAGATCAAATATACCTCATAGTTTACTTTTTGTTGTGTTAAACCCAAGAATCCAAGTTATGTGTGCTCTTCCCTTGCATTGAAAGATGATATTGGAAACGAAAAGCACTTGGAATTGTTTCCCTTTAGTGATCTTATCTAATGATTTCATCACCTTAGGGGATGACCCAAAACATGTGTTTCGGTAGGGAATATTAAATGTGGTGAGAATTAGAAGACTCACCTCAAAGGAGCCATCATCGCACGGTTTTGGCATAGCCTTGATGCCCCTTTGTATAAGGAGTCAAAGGGATGTGGAACTAGATTTGACCATGACAACCTGCTTGTAGATGGGCCCATGTTCATAGATTTTGGCCTCACCTACCTAGAGCGTATAACAAGGACATCTCATAGTCACATGTACGACCTATATTAAGAACTTTTGGCCACTCTTTTTTTGTGGTGCAACAAATACCAGTTAGGGTCAGGAAGTTACTCACACCATGCTTCTAAGTTTGTAAAGATAGAGCTCATTGTAGCCAAGGCCTTGGCCTCCATGGTAAGGGGTGTATAGATGGCACATGACCTTGTATTCCCTAGCTATTTGAAAGTTGGTAGACAACATATTTGTGGGCCATGAAAATTGACACTCCCACTATAATAGTCTTGTTCATGTACTTGGTGTGTTTTCTTTGTGATAAACTTGCGAATACCTCCTTGACCCAAATAAATCCAAACATTACAAAACCTTGAATATCCTAAGTCCAAAGTTCAACTTTGAGAGAGACCTAAACACAAAAGTCCGTTTCCCAAAGGTTTACAAAATTGAGATCCAAATCCACATTTAAACCCGATCCACTATACATCAAAATCCAAATCCAAGTCACGACCAAATCCCTCCCTATTCTAATCACACCTTAATCCATATTCAAATCCCTATCATTCACTTTATCCTTCAAGCCATATCATCCTTTTTCACCCCATAATTCATGAATTAAGATCAAGCCCTTGATCAAGGCCACCATCCTTTATCAAGGTCCATCAAGTTTTTTTTATCCAAATTCAATCCAATGTCACTCTCAAGACACTTCCCCAATCATCATCATCATCATCCATAATTAAATCCATATCAATTGTCATAAGATCACTCTCAAGTCCACATCACCCTAGTCACCTCATCATTTCATGCCCCCATAACTAGATTTCAAACCAAGAAGAACATGGATCCTCATGCAGTAATTGGACCCTCTTCAGCTCATGGTGGCCTTGACAACCAAAGTGAGCATGTAAGTCTCATTGATCAACTTGAGCACTCACCTTGATTAATGGAATTTCTTAGAAATGAAGGGACTCACACTAAGATTGACCAATTTGTAGGTGATAATAAATATGTTTTCCTAGAATATCTTATCAAGGAAGGGACTAAAATCCCTCCTAACTTTGACAGGATAAAACTCAACAATCTCATCCACCCTAATTCATCACCACCACTCACCTTTGAAAATATTTTAGATCATTCATATAAACACCCCACTCGTGACCATATCACCCACCACAATGATCAATAAGTAGATGGTAGCATCCTACCACCTCCACCTCATCATAATCCCACTTCATCTTTTAATTAACATCAACCAAGTCAACCTTCATCAGTTCCCCCACAAATCACAATCCCTTCTATGGCATCCCATCAACATGTTCCCACATTTTCCAATTCACACCAAACTTCACTTTCACCTCTTTCCATCCCTCGATGCACAACTCCAATCCAATCCACATTACCACCCTATATTCCATTACAATCAATCTCATATCAACCCATATGACATCATTCAGTCATGTCCTCACGACCAACACATAAATCATCCCAACCTAACCCATAAATATTTCAATCTAATCCCACATCCATCTATCCAAATACCTCACCTCAACCCATGATGTCTCCATTCATCTCATCACAAATAACACATCAATCATACCAACCTAATATATCAACACATAAAAGTAATCCCACATCAACTCACCATACCATCATTCGTTCCACAACAAAATACATATCAACAATCTATACAAAATCCCACAACATCAAATCCTATTCATCCTACAATCACACAACCTTTGCCAATTAGAGCTACCAACTACATCTCATCTTTACCATCTATTCTACCTCTTGGTACCTCCTTTTATCATGAGTGGTAGGAAATGAAAGTGCTCTTAAAGGGTTACAAGATGGGACTCAAGGCAAACATTCTAAATTTGAAGACCTTTGTCCCTACCTCCTCGACTGATCTATTGTAATGACCTCTTTTCCCCCTAATTTTAAAATCCACAAATTTGACAAATACAAGGGAAAGGGAGACCCTCGAGATCACATCAAAGAATTTTTCATGGCTTGTCAAGAAGTTTCCTATAACGATGTGTACCTATTAAAACTCTTTCCACAAAGTTTGACAGGTCAGGCCTTGGATTGGTTCACACATCTAACTCCAAGCACTGTCAATACCTTTCCCGACCTAGCAGGAAAATTTGTTGCACATTTATCCTACAATGTCAAGCATGATCTTACAATGTTAGATCTTTGTAATGCTAAGCAACGTAATGGAGAAAGCTTTACTGCTTATTTTGAATTTAAATATTATTAAGTCTAGTTGTATCCTCAAATTTTAAAATTTCGTGAGAAATATTATTAAGGAAAATATAGGCAGAGCAGAGGGGATCCACGTGCATGCAAAATGACTCCTCAATTATCTCTAGTGTTGGCGAGAAAATTTAGGAAGAACACGGGAGCATAAGATTCTAAGCTTTATTGGCAATTCCATGAGAAATTATAGAAGTTCATGTTTGATGGCGGAAAGTCATTTATAACCAGATGACAAAGTTGCGGGTCATATCTCATCACTTTTACGTCTATCTACTCAGGAATTGAAGTCTGTCTAAACCAACATACACATGGGTAAGATTGAGAAGCATTTCTTTCGGAAGGAGGGAATAGTCTGCCCAATTTTCGAACATCTATTGAAATTTCTAACACTCAAGAAGATATGATATGGATATGTATGCGAAATGCGGGTCATGTGCAGAAGCATGAAACATAAGCTCGCCATCGCCATGGAAACTAGACAAGAATAAAGATGCCACGTCCAATCAAGACGTCCTTGAAACTTCATATATTAATTTTTTTTCGGGAGATTAGTTGAAATATTGTTGCTCATGTTGCCTTTTTCTTGTCATTTCAGCAGTACGTGCGCGTTGGCTTAGTTTCAGAATGTTTTATAACGGAACGTAATAGTTTAGAGTCTGACCTCTTAAATTTTCATCGAAATGGTATTGATGTTGTTATATGACAAGTCAAATATCTGGTATTGTTTTTAAGTCAAATGTCAACTGCTATAGTATAATCGTAGATGCCCCCATTACCACCGTAAGATTAGCAACGTAAGAACGTGCATATAACCATATTGTCAACCGGTGGGGCTCAAGGTTCCTCGTTTTCTACAGACTGAATTTCTATATAAGAGAGGCTAAAGCCATAACATGCCGTATAACCATTGCAAATCTTAAATCTTCCCTCATCCAAAATGGCCACCAATCAAGCCTTACAGCCATTGCTTCTTTTAGTTGCTGTCTTTCTTTTCCAGTCAGTAATGGCGAAGTCATTTGGAACTTCTGAAAATATGACCAAGGTTGAAAATGCTGTTAAATATCATGTTGAGAAGCCGGAGCTCGTAGTTCAAATGGTCGAAAGGTAAGCATGTCGCCTTTGAATCTAAGACATTTTATAGCATTAAAAAAAGGTGGTATGGAAATGAAATTTAATGTCTTACCGCATTTTGGAATATCATGTGAAAAGTAAGGCTTACTTCTAATACGGGCTGATGCTAAATTGCAAGGTTTATTAAACGTGCTTCTACTTATTCTTATGCTGTTACTCTGTTCTCTCTTTACTGCGTTTTCTATGATATTATTCTTGTAAAGCTGTTATAGACCAAATTTGTATTCCATATATCATCATACCATTGTATAATTTATATATGTTGTTGTAGAGATTAATTGCGGAAAAGATATTGTAAGTTAGTCAGTTCAATTTATAAAACACCAAAGTTGTAGTATTGTTTTACTGCTAACATATGTCGTTGAGATTATTAAGAAATATCAAGAGCTACTGTGCAGGAGTCTGAATAGTTCGAAAAGGCAGCTGAGCTCTCTGTCGTGTGGAACGGGGAACCCCATTGACGACTGTTGGCGTTGTGATCCCAACTGGGTTAATAACAGAAAGAGGCTGGCTGACTGTGCCATCGGATTTGGCAAGAACGCCATTGGAGGTAAGCAGGGCAGATTTTATGTGGTTACAGATCCCAATGACGATGACCCGGTCAATCCTCGCCCCGGCACTCTGCGCCACGCTGTTATTCAAACCGAGCCTCTCTGGATTATTTTCCAAAGAGATATGGTTATTCAGCTCAAGGAGGAGCTTATCATGAACAGTTATAAGACTATTGACGGTAGAGGAGCCAACGTTCATATAGCAAATGGAGCTTGCATTACAATACAGTATGTGAACAACATCATCATTCATGGAGTTCATATCCATGACTGTAAACCTGCGGGAAATACGAATGTTAGGAGCTCCCCCACCCATTATGGGTATAGAACCAGGAGTGATGGAGATGGGATTTCCATCTTCGGAGGAAGCGAAATTTGGGTAGACCACTGTTCGTTGTCAAGCTGCGCAGATGGACTGATCGACGCCATCATGGGCTCCACTGCTATCACCATTTCAAACAACTTTTTCACTCACCATGACAAGGTGCTCAACTGCTTATTTCCTCTCTCATAAATTCATTTTTCTTAAAAAAACCTTCACAATTGTATTTTTATCACACAGGATCTTAGAGAAGGGTACTAAAAGCCCATTATCAGACAGAAACATAAAATAATGTTAGTATCTATTAAGTTATCAATTAAAAAAGCTATTGCTCTAGTTAAATATTTGGTGGTTTTTTGCAGGTCATGCTCCTAGGACACAACGACGACTATACCCAAGACGTTAAAATGCAAGTAACAGTTGCATTCAACCACTTTGGAGAAGGACTTGTTCAGCGTATGCCCAGGTATGAATAAAATCTTACAAGAATTCTGTAATCCTTATACCAAGACAACTATACAACTTGCTGAAGTTTATCTGTCTGTTCTCCCTTGAAGCTTAAAAAATTAATGTTTTAATGCAGGTGCCGACATGGATACTTTCATGTGGTGAACAATGATTACACCCACTGGGAAATGTACGCAATCGGGGGAAGTGCAAACCCCACCATTAACAGCCAAGGCAACAGATTCCTTGCCCCTGACAATCGATTCAAAAAGGAGGTAAAACGCCTATACAACTCATGTCTCTTATTTATCTCTTTGGTTTACAATGGATGTAGAATAGTTATGACGAGTATGAGTAATGTGCAGGTGACAAAGCATCAAGATGCAACAGAAGATACTTGGAAGAATTGGAATTGGCGATCAGAGGGAGATCTGATGTTAAACGGGGCATTCTTCACAGCATCAGGGGCTGGAGCATCCTCAAGCTATGCCAAAGCTTCGAGTATAGCGGCAAGGCCTTCCTCTATTGTGGGCTCTATTACTGCAACTGCAGGTGTTCTCACCTGCACAAAAGGTTCCCGCTGTTAGACCAAAATACATGTATGTGCTATTATGCACAAACTGTTTAGATTCATTCCACTCTGTAACTTGGCAGGCATGGACGCACTGAATGATGCATCTCTCTCTCTCTCTCCAGACAATATGATCGTGTATCAATATAATTAGGGGTTGTTAGCTATTTTAGTTTTGTTTGTTGAGACTCTACAGTCTTCTTCTACTAAATGGAATATATCAGTCTTGTTTTTCTTAGATTAGAAGCCTAGTGGAGAAGGGCCAATATGATGTTTATTATCTTGCTTGCCACTCAATAATAACTTAATCTTTATAGAAGTATTGCAGAAAAGCAATTTGTGGTGGAAAATTTTGAAACTATTGACATGCCGCTATAATTGCACACGACCTCACCAAATATATTTCACTTTCATTGAATTTGATTGCTCGTTTAATATTTTTATTTAATAGAAAACAGAGATTACCGAACTGATGGAAAGTTGCATATGTCGTCCACTAATGTCATTGATGTTTGTTACATAGCTGCTATAACGGACAATAACATTAAAACTAAATACCATCTAACATCTTTTCAAAAAAAAAAAAAAAAATGAGACCCGAAGATTTGAAAAGGAAAAATAAGGTAGTTAAATTAATTAAATATTATTTAATTCAGATTAAATTAATTAAATATTAATTAATTAGGTTTTAATTAATTTATATTAAATTGAGATGTTGGATTTCAATGAGTCAAATTAAATAATATAAGTATTATGTATAATTATGTCATAAGTAGATATTATGAAGAGATAATTTGTTTAGCTTTTTGTCTAAAGGATGTGTGCCAATTGATGAAGACAGTGAGATCTATGCACCTTAGAATCTAGAGATGTCCTACATAGTCATTTATGTGGACCAAAATTAGAATATTCCCTTTTGCTCTATGTTGAGTTGTGGATCAAAATTAGAGATGTCCTAGATTTATGTGGATCAAAATCTACAAGTTTGTGGGCTGCTTCTGGGTATCTTCTAATATGTTGATGGCTTGATGCTTTTGTTTGCTGGATGCCTTTTTCTTCTTTAGGGCCTCCTTGAGTAACTTCATTTGTTGTGAGAGAGAATGGACCCCCTAGAGTGGTATGTTGATCATATATTGTTTAATTGATCAACAATATTGAAATATTTCACTTATTGTATTGTCTATCCTACATTTAGTGCCCAATGTACACTTGGTTTCTTAATCAAAGGATAAGATAATCTATTTTGTTTTGAAGGGGTGTCTAGTAGTCTAATCACCTCACTCGGGACCATTTAGTTTGGTTCTTCCTAGGGAACCTTTTATTGAAGTAGTTGTTATTAGTATTTTGAAGGAAGGGGCCACTGACCCCTTTTAAATACTGAACCTTTCTTGCCATAATGCATCGAATTATTTATCTTACAGTCTGGACTATAATTTCTCAATCACCCTTGAAGTATAACCACTTGTCAAGTTTGGTTGCAATTTGTATTAGAGGTCTAGAGTATTCCTGATGCATACAAGACATTTGGCCTCATTATATTTGGATCTACATAAGCTATTGAATATCTTTTGGAGAACCCAATTCAACATTTTGCAGTCACTGAGGCAGTAAGGCATCTAGACTATTGTAACTTTTGATTCCAACATAGGTAAACTTGTCATCAGACATCAAATAAGGATGTCACTAAATGGTGGATAGGTGCAAAGCAACATGTTTGCCTACCAATGTCATTGTTCATGTAGAGAATTGCAACTTCAAGCTCCATAAGTATCCTCTTGTTTAAAAAAGTGGATATTTGAAACGAAATCTATCCAATGCATCAAAGATCACTTTGAAATTACAACTTGAAATATTTTATCTTGTTGCAAACTTCTGTTATCAGTCAATGATACTTGTGGACCCCTTCAATGTTCCTGCTCTGAGATGTGCAACAAAGTTTCTAGAAATGACTGAAGAGTATGCTAAGGGAAACGTTTATGAGAGAAGTGATCTATATATTACTCAAGTTGTCCTTCAAAGTTGGTTGTTCTTAAGAGATGTGAAGATTCGCTTCCATTAGCTGAGTAAATTCAAATTGTGAGTAGATGCATAGAGTTCAAGACAAATGACAAATAGTGAATGTTGGTTAAAGGATCTTCTAACCATGTCAATGAAACTATTTGAGAGGATTGTTGTTTCAATGTACGAATAGGGAACAGAAGAGATGATAGTCAGTCGAGTGATTGTTCAATATGGCACCAAATTGATACTTGGGGAGAAAAGACAACAATTTTCGTGTGGTATAGTTCAAGAACAAAAGAGAAATGTCAACTTGAATGAATTATTAGAATGTGTTACCAGACTTCTTCCTATTGAAGGGCATTCTGTACCTCTTGATTTCCTATTTTCTTTGTTTTGTGTATGATTAAGCTGCAACCTTAACATTGAAAATAAGATCATTTGGAAGCTAGAATTGCTTCTCCATTGGAATATGCAATAGTGGATATGTTTTTATTGCCAACAAACTCAGTCACTAGTATTGGTTTTGACACAGAGTTAGAAAGCATGAAGCTACAAGTCTTAGATTAAGGAATTTGGTGGAAGAGTAGAGGCTATCTGTGAGTCAGTTGGGGTTCTCAAAATGTTTGTTATCACTGGTTTTTCAAGTTCATAAACTCCACATATCGTCAATCGACAAATATTATAGTTCGGGAACTATACTCTTTGCTGATGAAGTGTTTCAATATGTCAGTTTTGAAACAAAATACAAAAAAATGCCAGCTCGTAGAATGCAATGATCTCAAGATACGCTAAATTGGATTTGTTTAAAAGGTTTTAGAAAATTTCAAGCCAATGCAACCGGTAGAATAACACCTTCCTCTACCTAAACTAAAAGTCCGCAAGCAGACAGGCATGCAAAATGTAAAAGCATGGACTAAAAACTCTAGGTATATGTATGGAAAACCAACTCTGTTTCTCAAATGCATGAGATGGGAGTATTGCGAGATATGTACATAAGGGAATGGAGATTAGCTTCTTGAAGCAAAATGACACAAAATCCATGGCTTAAAACATTCAGACAGGTGATATTGGATTGTGTAATGCCAAATCCCTTAACCTTCGTCAGCACACCACCATCTAGTGTCAAATTAAAAATAGAATGCAAAAAAAAATTGTCAGATATTATATTTGGAAACATTCTAATTTCCATGCATGGAAATTTTGGAACCATAGACAAAAGTCATGGTTTAAGAAGACAAAGCAATTTCAAATAGAAAAAGAAAAATGCTATTGTGCAATGACTGTTGGATATACAGAAAATCAAAAAGATTTAGAAACTTTCGAAGAAATACAATTAGCAAAAGCTATACTATTTTTTAGTGGAGTCCCAGCTCGTGCCATGATAGGGAAAACACAATTAGTGAGTTTTTCATTTTAGATATTATAGTGAGAAATCATCTGGCGACATGCATATGAAATGTGGAAGCAACTTTAGAGCACCAAGCTTTTGATAGAAATGGTTAAATACCAGAGTGTTGACCAGTTCCTGTTGGTAGAAAATATATTGTTTCATTAGTTTTGACAGTGAGTTGATAATGATACCTTGTATTGTTAATACATGCACACAATAAGATGTTAAAACATCCTCTTTGCATTTTATTCGATCGGACTTCTTTCAATTAGGAGGTGAGTGGCAGCAAACAATAATATGGTCCATAGAGCATCCATATTACTTATGATCGGTGCAGTTTCGAGGAAGGCCATATAGTATCTTAACTTAAAACTACATAGAAGAGCCACACATTTCTTTTTAGTGCCTGACCTACAGTCAACCTTGTGTATTGTGTACTGATTTGTGCGAAAAGAAGATTGATATTGTTTGGTTTCAGAAGTACACTCCATTTTATTAGCCGTGAAGAGATAGAAGCATTTCAAAGGTGGTTTCCTTCTATGGTTTCTATTTGACTAACTACCCTAAATCAACCATTCACCTATGGTAACATTATTATCATTTGATGCTAGATATATGGTATGGAAGCGACAACAGCATGGGCTACAACAAAATCTCATAGATATGGTAATTCTAGACCTGTATTCTTAACCATGATGTCCAAGATGACATTTTACACATTTATCACCTATCTAGTTACTTCCTTGGTATCAATTACACTTGTGGCATATCAAGTTATGATTAGTGTTTATTCTCTATTCACTATATCGGAAGAGCCCTTGACACAAACTACTAAATCTTTCATGACCAGTTTTGTTTCTGAAGTTAACCATTATATAAGAAAGGCACAGAGTTTGGTGATGACACTGCCAACACTCAGCCTAGACGGGACATTATTGGCAACTGGAGACCTTAGGTATTCAAGCCTCAATATGGTATCATGCTTTAGTGGAGGCTGCGCTTTGTTTTTATTATTGAATGACTTCAGTTTTGAGCCAATGGGAGATTACAAAAGTCATCCTTTTAGAAAACAAATTGGAAAATTTAAATAATGAGGAGTCATTTCAAGAAACAGTTACGGATGAGTGAAGGAGGGCTTTAAAAACTAATCGATAGTCCTTTGTAAAGGGGGTTCCAAAATTTTTATGTTTTTGTTGCCCTGTGTAACCAGAGAGCTGTGTATAGGAGATAGACCGGAGACTTTGAGCCCAGTTTTGTTTTTCAAATATTAATAGAGAATGTTGTTCTTATGTTCATCATTCCTCTAATGGAGAAATGTGTTCTTATGTTCATATTTTTTCTTTGTGTGTTGATTGTTTGTATGTTCATTCAATACCTTCATATGCTATAATCTTTTGTACTTGCTCTTGGTATACAGGTATTGGCAAGACTTTTTGCTGTTGTAGTTAGTTTATTCTTTTTCCTATTTGGGAATTTGTCTTGTGTTTCTTGTGCTCACAAGTAGATTTCCTTTCTTTTTCTCTCATCTTTCTTTCTCCTACCTTTTTGTCCTTTCTGGTTAAAAGTACTCAAAATCTAAAAACCCCCGTCGTATGAGCGAGCTGCCCCTGTCAAACACAAAGGAGAATCGTTGAACTCATATTAGTTTCTCCATTTTCCACTAAAGCGTGTTGTTGCCCATTGGGTGAGTCTCGTAAATTTAGTAGCAACAAAATTGTTTACTAACACTAGGTTCTCATGATGTTAAGCTATAAGAGGAAGGTAAATGTTTTTTGAGAGAAGGTGCAAAGCACCCATAAGAAATGCATTAAAATAAAAGGAAGGAAATACAAAAATAAGCCCAGACTAGATGAAGATATGCACAATAGCCGACCAAAGTGAATGTCGATTAGCCTCAAGTCCATACGAAAGTACAAGAAAATAACATGAGTTGATAAACAATATGCAAATAAAAAATAATATGTGCAAACATAAAATGCTCCTGATGTGTCAATCTACCGACATGAGGTCCCTAAAGGATTTCAGTACAAAATTATTTAAGGTGCCCCCTAAATAAATCTATAAAAGGCACTACAAATGAAGCTGGCAAACATAAACGTTCAGCTTATTCACCAAAAAACTACCCATTGTGAGGACAAAGAAGGAAAAAAAATTCCATTCAAAATTTGCATATGTCAGGTCATAAAAGCCAAGATTTGAATTTGGCCCACTCACCAACTCCACCTAGAATCCCGCAATTGCAACCACAACTAGCCTCACCCAAGTCACCAACCAATCCACTCAAACTCCACTGATCACACCACCAAGACTGCAACCCACCCTACAACAACACCAAGGCCGTAGCCAACACGAGCACCAACTCCCAATCTACCACCAACAACCACCACGAAGCCCCATATAACCACACTGCCAAGACTATGAACGGTGCATCCACTAGACTCCTTTCAGCAACTCCGCCAAACTATCTCTGTTGCCTCAACTCATGTCTCCATCCAAGCACCACCAGGACCTACACTAGGTTCAAATCCTCCACCAATTGGAGGATTCACATGATAATTGCCACCAGTCCCTACACCAATGCCTCCACCTAATCACCGCATATGCAACCCCCAAACCTAGGTCCAACACTGATCAGTCATCTGAATTATCTCCCCTAGTGCCCCATTTGAAAGAAACACCAATGTCACCACCATCAACTTGCCAACAATATACACCACTGGCACTGCAACTAAGTTTAGTGCCACAACCAATACTGCCGTAAACACCAACGGTGTCTCCAAATCCTAATTGGATTTAGCACTTAGAGCATCATCCAGGCCTCCACCTAGGCCACTTGCTTCATGAAATCCATCACCAACTAGGAGCCTATCATCTTCTAGGACTTAAAGCTCTAAAGCATCCTCAACACTTGACTCAGCGCTACTTCAAACCAGAACTTCCACACACCTCCAGGTTGTAATTTGCCATACCTATTTGTATTTTTTAAAAGATTTTTTTATGTGTGACTTTATTAATTTATGCGATCTTTCAGAACTAGACAGAGGAATGCAGAAGGGGTTTTCAGTTTTCCTGCAGATGTGTTGCCGAAGCATACAATATAAAACATATATAGAAAACCCAGAAAATATACAATGGATATGGAGAAACTAACAAAGACCCAGATAGCAAAATAGTCAAATAGTAATAACTATGACATACCCATATAGATTTTTACAACTTGATACAACAGCCTGAACTAGACCAGGTGTGGGTATAGCTACAAAATCACTTCTTAACTTCGGAAGCCACAAAGAATGAGCAAACAATGTTTGACAAGAGATAAAAAGGCTCTAGATGCCTCCAATAGACATTTGAATGATTGCAAGTGAGAGGGGGAATCAGCAACAAGGTAGCCACCTCCCTCCGCAAGGTGTACGACCCACTAAGGAGTATAAATAGCAACAACAACACATAAACTCCTTCTCAAACCCTTACGAAATGATCTGCAGTCCTCACAATCACCAATCCACCCTCCAGGAAGAAGAAAGAAGCATTTAACAACACCAATATGTATCCACAGGAAGGTACGGCCTATGTTGAAAGGTACGACAAGCCAAGGGAAATGTGCAGCAGTCACAAACTCTCTCAAACTCCCAGGAATCTGCTATAATCTGGTATATCAACTGCTCACAACAATAACCCAAAATGCCGCAACCTCTGAAACCTCAAAATCGTAACATATCAACTCCATTGAAGCTCATGAGTGAATACTAAATGCATCCACCGTCAACGGCACCATTGGGTGGTCTTCTACACCTGTAGAATGCCGTTACCTATGGAAGTTTTCGTCTCCACAAGCCTCTTGTTTGAATCCTCAAACCCTTCATAATAACCAACCCTAGCAGAGCTCACAAGAAGAAAATATCACAAAGCAAGCATAAGCAAATGAGCTCCAAAACCTCTTTTTATTTCCCCTCCAAGATGGGCGTTTGGCATTAAAGACAAACATTAACTTTTAAAACACTGTTATTTCCCGAGGGAAGGGCACCCATGGTCACAACTTAAACTTATGTCTTCAATTTCCTCAAAAGTCACTTTTCCATTTTATATTATAAAGTCCATATTAAAATATACCATTAATAACTTCAGACTTTAAAATAACTGCCAAGATGGTGTCAGAATGGAAGGATCTATAGCTCGTCAGAAAGCCCTCAACGAGATGAATCTGATGCCACCCTGAAAATGCCGAACCGACACTAACCCTGAACTTACTAAAAATAGTAAGTACTGACCACGAGCAGTCTGAGCCAACTCCAGAGGTGCCAACTAGATTGTTTGAACTCGAACCATCTTTCCTCCACCGACACAACTTCTAACTCTAGTTCCCTAACCAAATTGCTAGTCCACGGGAACTCTATGATGGACTAACCATGAGTCTAGAAGGGGACACTACAGTAAATTCTTATCAAATCACTCCTACAATCAACAAGACACCTAAATTTGGAAAGAAGAACCCCTGATTGTATTAGAAACTAAAAGGAATCTCTGTATAACAATAATAAATCTGCTGAAAAAATGAACTATTATTGCTGCTGAAAACTGTAAAAATGGTTGAGTTACAAGACAATCTCTTTCTCTACAATATGCAAAGGCAAAAAGGCAAGAACTAAGGAAAAAAATTATAAGCTTTTTTTATATAATACAAAACTGTCCCCAAAAAGTGAATGGGCAGTTAACTCCAACTCGACTAAACTCGAAAATATGCATGAATGAGTTTGAAAAAGTAACTCCAAGTTGCTGGGCGAGCACAAGTGAAAAGCCTAAAATTTAGGTTCCAAAACTCCTCCAAGATGAGAAAAAATAGCTCGGAACTCCAAGTCTCAAAGTCCTTGACCAAGAAACTGCCAAAAATAGTCATGTCAAAAATAAAACTCCAAATATCTCTCCCTGCATGACCCTGCACTTCAGTTTGAGTCCTCTCCTATTTTTGTGTACCTTGAAAGATGTCTGGTCAAGTCCAGAATGGTATTTTTGGGAAAATATAAAAAATATAATTTTTTAAAATATTTTCTACAACTTAATAAATTGTATTTTTAGAGGCCTTCGGAGCAAAATCAGGGCAATTCATTGGCAAGGTACAACTCAAACTAGATAATTGGTTTATCTTTCTAACGAGTCCAAAAACTTTGAATACTGATAAAGTAGCGAGGAGTTATGACCCTGCCAAAAAAAAATTATTTTTATTTATTTATTTATTTTTCGGATATATGGTCTTCAGGTACCTGTATCTGCACAGTGAACAAACATGTTAGATAAACATTTGTAGAGGCTGAAGCCTCTCTCTTGACTGTTTTGATCTGATATTCTCTTCCTTCCTGCTTCATTTGAAGTCACTTGCTTCCTGAAAACATTAGAAAACAACTCTTACAGCCCAGCCTAATTGGGTTGCCAAGCACAATTTGGTAACAAGTCAAACTTATGAGGTAAAATTATTCTTTTTCCAAGTGCAAATTATTTATAAATGTAAGATGAAAAGATTCAACTATGATTCTATCTTTGAATATGTTATAATTTCAAGGTTGAAAATATTTAGAAAAGATATGCTTTATTTCTTTGTGATTATGCAAATGATGTATAAAAAAATTCACTCATTTTTATCATGTTCTTTTACATTCTTAGTAAATTGTAAGTGTAATTTCGAGTAATATGAGAAAGCATGTTACAACTATATTTATCACTAGCTTAGTTGCACATTTAATTTTCTTAAAGGTCAATTAATCTTGTTTGTTGTGTTTGTGTAAGTCAATTGGTGCGTATGCTCTCTCCTCACACCGCAAGGTGATCTTGGAGATCAAATATACCTCATAGTTTACTTTTTGTTGTGTTAAACCCAAGAATCCAAGTTAAATGTGTGCTCTTCCCTTGCATTGAAAGATGATATTGGAAACGAAAAGCACTTGGAATTGTTTCCCTTTAGTGATCTTATCTAATGATTTCATCACCCTAGGGGATGACCCAAAACATGTGTTTCGGTAGGGAATATTAAATGTGGTGAGAATTAGAAGACTCACCTCAAAGGAGCCATCATCGCACGGTTTTGGCATAGCCTTGATGCCCCTTTGTATAAGGAGTCAAAGCGATGTGGAACTAGATTCGACCATGACAACCTCCTTGTAGATGGGCCCATGTTCATAGATTTTGGCCTCACCTACCTAGAGCGTATAACAAGGACATCTCATAGTCACATGTACGACCTATATTAAGAACTTTTGGCCACTCTTTTTTTGTGGTGCAACAAATACCAGTTAGGGTCAGGAAGTTACTCACACCATGCTTCTAAGTTTGTAAAGATAGAGCTCATTGTAGCCAAGGCCTTGGCCTCCATGGTAAGGGGTGTATAGATGGCACATGACCTTGTATTCCCTAGCTATTTGAAAGTTGGTAGACAACATATTTGTGGGCCATGAAAATTGACACTCCCACTATAATAGTCTTGTTCATGTACTTGGTGTGTTTTCTTTGTGATAAACTTGTGAATACCTCCTTGACCCAAATAAATCCAAACATTACAAAACCTTGAATATCCTAAGTCCAAAGTTCAACTTTGAGAGAGACCTAAACACAAAAGTCCTTTTCCCAAAGGTTTACAAAATTGAGATCCAAATCCACATTTAAACCCGATCCACTATACATCAAAATCCAAATCCAAGTCACGACCAAATCCCTCCCTATTCTAATCACACCTTAATCCATATTCAAATCCCTATCATTCACTTTATCCTTCAAGCCATATCATCCTTTTTCACCCCATAATTCATGAATTAAGATCAAGCCCTTGATCAAGGCCACCGTCCTTTATCAAGGTCCATCAAGTTTTTTTTATCCAAATTCAATCCAATGTCACTCTCAAGACACTTCCCCAATCATCATCATCATCATCCATAATTAAATCCATATCAATTGTCATAAGATCACTCTCAAGTCCACATCACCCTAGTCACCTCATCATTTCATGCCCCCATAACTAGATTTCAAACCAAGAAGAACATGGATCCTCATGCAGTAATTGGACCCTCTTCAGCTCATGGTGGCCTTGACAACCAAAGTGAGCATGTAAGTCTCATTGATCAACTTGAGCACTCACCTTGATTAATGGAATTTCTTAGAAATGAAGGGACTCACACTAAGATTGACCAATTTGTAGGTGATAATAAATATGTTTTCCTAGAATATCTTATCAAGGAAGGGACTAAAATCCCTCCTAACTTTGACAGGATAAAACTCAACGATCTCATCCACCCTAATTCATCACCACCACTCACCTTTGAAAATATTTTAGATCATTCATATAAACACCCCACTCGTGACCATATCACCCACCACAATGATCAATAAGTAGATGGTAGCATCCTACCACCTCCACCTCATCATAATCCCACTTCATCTTTTAATTAACATCAACCAAGTCAACCTTCATCAGTTCCCCCACAAATCACAATCCCTTCTATGGCATCCCATCAACATGTTCCCACATTTTCCAATTCACACCAAACTTCACTTTCACCTCTTTCCATCCCTCGATGCACAACTCCAATCCAATCCACATTACCACCCTATATTCCATTACAATCAATCTCATATCAACCCATATGACATCATTCAGTCATGTCCTCACAACCAACACATAAATCATCCCAACCTAACCCATAAATATTTCAATCTAATCCCACATCCATCTATCCAAATACCTCACCTCAACCCATGATGTCTCCATTCATCTCATCACAAATAACACATCAATCATACCAACCTAATATATCAACACATAAAAGTAATCCCACATCAACTCACCATACCATCATTCGTTCCACAACAAAATACATATCAACAATCTATACAAAATCCCACAACATCAAATCCTATTCATCCTACAATCACACAACCTTTGCCAATTAGAGCTACCAACTACATCTCATCTTTACCATCTATTCTACCTCTTGGTACCTCCTTTTATCACGAGTGGTAGGAAATGAAAGTGCTCTTAAAGGGTTACAAGATGGGACTCAATGCAAACATTCTAAATTTGAAGACCTTTGTCCCTACCTCCTCGACTGATCTATTGTAATGACCTCTTTTCCCCCTAATTTTAAAATCCACAAATTTGACAAATACAAGGGAAAGGGAGACCCTCGAGATCACATCAAAGAATTTTTCATGGCTTGTCAAGAAGTTTCCTATAACGATGTGTACCTATTAAAACTCTTTCCACAAAGTTTGATAGGTCAGGCCTTGGATTGGTTCACACATCTAACTCCAAGCACTGTCAATACCTTTCCCGACCTAGCAGGAAAATTTGTTGCACATTTATCCTACAATGTCAAGCATGATCTTACAATGTTAGATCTTTGTAATGCTAAGCAACGTAATGGAGAAAGCTTTACTGCTTATTTTGAATTTAAATATTATTAAGTCTAGTTGTATCCTCAAATTTTAAAATTTCGTGAGAAATATTATTAAGGAAAATATAGGCAGAGCAGAGGGGATCCACGTGCATGCAAAATGACTCCTCAATTATCTCTAGTGTTGGCGAGAAAATTTAGGAAGAACACGGGAACATAAGATTCTAAGCTTTATGGGCAATTCCATGAGAAATTATAGAAGTTCATGTTTGATGGCGGAAAGTCATTTATAACCAGATGACAAAGTTGCGGGTCATATCTCATCACTTTTACGTCTATCTACTCAGGAATTGAAGTCTGTCTAAACCAACATACACATGGGTAAGATTGAGAAGCATTTCTTTCGGAAGGAGGGAATAGTCTGCCCAATTTTCGAACATCTATTGAAATTTCTAACACTCAAGAAGATATGATATGGATATGTATGCGAAATGCGGGTCATGTGCAGAAGCATGAAACATAAGCTCGCCATCGCCATGGAAACTAGACAAGAATAAAGATGCCACGTCCAATCAAGACGTCCTTGAAACTTCATATATTAATTTTTTTTCGGGAGATTAGTTGAAATATTGTTGCTCATGTTGCCTTTTTCTTGTCATTTCAGCAGTACGTGCGCGTTGGCTTAGTTTCAGAATGTTTTATAACGGAACGTAATAGTTTAGAGTCTGACCTCTTAAATTTTCATCGAAATGGTATTGATGTTGTTATATGACAAGTCAAATATCTGGTATTGTTTTTAAGTCAAATGTCAACTGCTATAGTATAATCGTAGATGCCCCCATTACCACCGTAAGATTAGCAACGTAAGAACGTGCATATAACCATATTGTCAACCGGTGGGGCTCAAGGTTCCTCGTTTTCTACAGACTGAATTTCTATATAAGAGAGGCTAAAGCCATAACATGCCGTATAACCATTGCAAATCTTAAATCTTCCCTCATCCAAAATGGCCACCAATCAAGCCTTACAGCCATTGCTTCTTTTAGTTGCTGTCTTTCTTTTCCAGTCAGTAATGGCGAAGTCATTTGGAACTTCTGAAAATATGACCAAGGTTGAAAATGCTGTTAAATATCATGTTGAGAAGCCGGAGCTCGTAGTTCAAATGGTCGAAAGGTAAGCATGTCGCCTTTGAATCTAAGACATTTTATAGCATTAAAAAAAGGTGGTATGGAAATGAAATTTAATGTCTTACCGCATTTTGGAATATCATGTGAAAAGTAAGGCTTACTTCTAATACGGGCTGATGCTAAATTGCAAGGTTTATTAAACGTGCTTCTACTTATTCTTATGCTGTTACTCTGTTCTCTCTTTACTGCGTTTTCTATGATATTATTCTTGTAAAGCTGTTATAGACCAAATTTGTATTCCATATATCATCATACCATTGTATAATTTATATATGTTGTTGTAGAGATTAATTGCGGAAAAGATATTGTAAGTTAGTCAGTTCAATTTATAAAACACCAAAGTTGTAGTATTGTTTTACTGCTAACATATGTCGTTGAGATTATTAAGAAATATCAAGAGCTACTGTGCAGGAGTCTGAATAGTTCGAAAAGGCAGCTGAGCTCTCTGTCGTGTGGAACGGGGAACCCCATTGACGACTGTTGGCGTTGTGATCCCAACTGGGTTAATAACAGAAAGAGGCTGGCTGACTGTGCCATCGGATTTGGCAAGAACGCCATTGGAGGTAAGCAGGGCAGATTTTATGTGGTTACAGATCCCAATGACGATGACCCGGTCAATCCTCGCCCCGGCACTCTGCGCCACGCTGTTATTCAAACCGAGCCTCTCTGGATTATTTTCCAAAGAGATATGGTTATTCAGCTCAAGGAGGAGCTTATCATGAACAGTTATAAGACTATTGACGGTAGAGGAGCCAACGTTCATATAGCAAATGGAGCTTGCATTACAATACAGTATGTGAACAACATCATCATTCATGGAGTTCATATCCATGACTGTAAACCTGCGGGAAATACGAATGTTAGGAGCTCCCCCACCCATTATGGGTATAGAACCAGGAGTGATGGAGATGGGATTTCCATCTTCGGAGGAAGCGAAATTTGGGTAGACCACTGTTCGTTGTCAAGCTGCGCAGATGGACTGATCGACGCCATCATGGGCTCCACTGCTATCACCATTTCAAACAACTTTTTCACTCGCCATGACAAGGTGCTTAACTGCTTATTTCCTCTCTCATAAATTCATTTTTCTTAAAAAAACCTTCACAATTGTATTTTTATCACACAGGATCTTAGAGAAGGGTACTAAAAGCCCATTATCAGACAGAAACATAAAATAATGTTAGTATCTATTAAGTTATCAATTAAAAAAGCTATTGCTCTAGTTAAATATTTGGTGGTTTTTTGCAGGTCATGCTCCTAGGACACAACGACGACTATACCCAAGACGTTAAAATGCAAGTAACAGTTGCATTCAACCACTTTGGAGAAGGACTTGTTCAGCGTATGCCCAGGTATGAATAAAATCTTACAAGAATTCTGTAATCCTTATACCAAGACAACTATACAACTTGCTGAAGTTTATCTGTCTGTTCTCCATTGAAGCTTAAAAAATTAATGTTTTAATGCAGGTGCCGACATGGATACTTTCATGTGGTGAACAATGATTACACCCACTGGGAAATGTACGCAATCGGGGGAAGTGCAAACCCCACCATTAACAGCCAAGGCAACAGATTCCTTGCCCCTGACAATCGATTCAAAAAGGAGGTAAAACGCCTATACAACTCATGTCTCTTATTTATCTCTTTGGTTTACAATGGATGTAGAATAGTTATGACGAGTATGAGTAATGTGCAGGTGACAAAGCATCAAGATGCAACAGAAGATACTTGGAAGAATTGGAATTGGCGATCAGAGGGAGATCTGATGTTAAACGGGGCATTCTTCACAGCATCAGGGGCTGGAGCATCCTCAAGCTATGCCAAAGCTTCGAGTATGGCGGCAAGGCCTTCCTCTATTGTGGGCTCTATTACTGCAACTGCAGGTGTTCTCACCTGCACAAAAGGTTCCCGCTGTTAGACCAAAATACATGTATGTGCTATTATGCACAAACTGTTTAGATTCATTCCACTCTGTAACTTGGCAGGCATGGACGCACTGAATGATGCATCTCTCTCTCTCTCCAGACAATATGATCGTGTATCAATATAATTAGGGGTTGTTAGCTATTTTAGTTTTGTTTGTTGAGACTCTACAGTCTTCTTCTACTAAATGGAATATATCAGTCTTGTTTTTCTTAGATTAGAAGCCTAGTGGAGAAGGGCCAATATGATGTTTATTAGCTTGCTTGCCACTCAATAACAAGAGATGCATTGCCTCTATCATTGTAATGTTGAATAAAATAAATGACATTGTAATTGATAATAAGTTTAAATATTTAGTAGCAAAAGCATTTAGATTAACGAATTTGTAATTTTGACAATCAAATTTGTTAAAATAGATAACATGTTTATTTATATATCTAGTTTATATATTAATTAATAATTAAACCGATTATTACTAATTCATATAATATTCAAATTATAATTGCTTAATATTTTGTTTAGTATATTAATTAATAATTACTATTGATATATGCTAATATAATAAAATGAATGACATTGTAATTGATTAATGTAAAGATTGATTTTAATTTGTCGATATGTTAACCCCTGAAATTAATTTCTGGACTTTGACTATGTTCCCTTGCCTACCATTTAATATTCAACAACATAATAGTGTTGAATATTATTTCAACAAAATAGTATTGTCTACTATTAATAGTAATTACTTTGTGTCATTTAAATTAATTATGCAGTTATAATTAGTAATTATTAAATTTGGATTTTAATATAGTGTTGAAAGATTTATTAAAATTAAAGAATACATTAATATATAATAGAAAAATATTGAAAAAGAAGTCAACTCTAAGTTGAAAATCCCTAGTCACAGCCATCCCGCCAAGTTAGAAATTAGAGTTGGCAGCATTGTTGGAGCATATATGTGTGTTTACCACCAACCCGCGGCTATTAAAGTAGAAGCCTGCAATATAACGGAGTAGTAAAAACTTTTAGCCATCCCAAGTATTTTACATTTTTACTATATGCGTGGAAATATATTTTAAAAAATATTTGCACCTTATACATTTTCCCATACGTGCAATATTTCATGCCTCATTTTTCACTGCTCTACCGCACAAGAATTAGGGTTTAGTTGCGGGAATGCGGGAAGGAAAAACAAGTTCACCACACTCAGACTTGATGGCACCTACGGTAATGCAGGGAAAGCCTAACTTTTTGTCTCGTAAGCCCACATATGGTTTGGTATGGTTCTGCGGGGATGTGAGAATGTACAAGTTGCTCTTCTGTAGACTCCATGGTTGTTTGTACACTGGCAAATGTGAACCAACAAAAAACAAAACTAAAACTTGATCCAAGCTCATACACATAGATCATGGTCTCTCCCTTCCAAAAAATTTGCAAGATCCTTAGTTTGAGTGGCTCCATTGGCCTCAGGCTTCAATACCTTTCTCAGAAGATGAAGTGGAATATATATACAAGCTTGACCCCAACAAGAGTGCAGAGATGTTGAGAGCGAAGTCACCTATGGTACGAGAGGCTTGTTTAAGGATTCTAATGTTGCACACTATTTTCTTAAAAAAGCTACCGAATCTTGTTGCAGTCCTAGCACTGGCGCTGAAATCAGGTGGAAGTGGATATATCCACTTAGGTTTGAAATCCCCACTATCCACATCCTTGACATTCTTCAGCGAAAATGAAGGTTTAGGTGTTTTTGACCTTTGTGCTAAAAGATGCTATGACCTGATATGTCCACTTAGCCTCAAAATGCCCGCAATCCTATGCCAGTCAAGTTTCCCGCTAAGGAGTTCTCAAGATTTTTTATGCAAAATTTGTCTTGAAGTGGATATGTCCTATGTCACCTAAAATCCCTGTAAATCTATTAATCAGTAGATTCCCTGACAAAGTCAAACTTAAGGCATTCCATTTTCTAGCGCTAAAGTGTCCTCCACTGAATGTATCTAGTTGGTGCCTAAATCTCCACTATCCAGTCAACTAGGAAAGTCTTTCTAAAAACATTAAAAGAGTCAAGCGCTAAAATTGCTCTCGACCAGATGAATCTTCTCAGCAAAACCTTCATCGGTTAAGAAACATTTTTCTCCGCTCTACCGCACAAGAATTAGGGTTTACTTGTAGGAATGCAGAAAGAAAAAGCAAGTGCACCATACCCCCATACTCAAACTTGACGAGACCTGTGGTAATGCAAGGAAAGCCTAACTTTTTTCCCGCAAGCCCACATATGGTTTGGTTCAGCTCTGCGAGGGTGCAGGAATGCACAGTCTTCTCTTTTGCATACTCCATGGTTGTTTGTACACTAACAATTATGAACTAATGAAAAAAAAAATTGACGGCATGGAGGCATTCTGTCTAACAATTCATGAGCTTTTTCTATGCTTCCACATTTTTCATACATGTCTACTAGAGTATTTCCAACTATAGTATTGGACAAAAATCCCCATTTCATTATGCTTTGATAGAGGTCCATACCGTGCTCCAATGTTCCCATTTTGGCATAGGCAGGGAGGATGCTGGCAAAGGTTTGTGGAGTCTAGCTTTACACCTGCCATTTGCATTTTCTTGAAAATTTCTAAAGCTTTTTCAACAAATCCATTTTGTGCATATCTTACAGCCATTGCATCTACAGCTGAGCTTGCAACTAACACATTAATAAATAAGGATCAATGTTTGGGCCTTAAGCCTCCTCATCTCAATCCAAAAATGTAAGATCTGAAGTAGCATGCCAACCAATCATAATCTACAATTTACCTTGATAATGCTTACAAAGAGCAACCTTGACAAATCTTGTTTTGGTTTATCTATATGGCCTTCAACTTATCCATCATAAAGAGTCCTAGTTTAAGTTTGGGAAATAATTGGCAATGTAATTTATATAGTAGAGAATGCATACCTATAGGAATAATGTTGATTCTTTTTGCAAGTATGTTCCTAACTGGTGTTGTCATTGGTGTAAACCATGCTTTTGTTTTGATGCTTACTTGTAATGAGTTAAGTGTTGAAGATAATAAGTATTTTTGATATAGCAGAACAGTTAGGTAGATTGCTCCACATTTCCTGTAGAATGAATATTCTTGTCTGCAGATTTAAAGTTATTTAGATGAATGTCTAAAGATGCTATGCTCCATTTTTGAGCCTCTGGTATGAAGAATTGAGTGAGTTATGATCACCAGAGTGAAAACTACTTTTTCTAAGTATTCATTAGTGACAAGGAGAATGTATTTTGCTTTGCATTCCTTTGCATTGAAGTATTATGATCTGTGGTTCTAGAGTTAAGTCTGGAATGATGATAAGTTCCCTAAACTCTAATGGTTCATTATTTGGTGGTCCGCAAGCTATCCTTTCTTTATGACAGTAGCTGACAGTGTTGTTCTTGTGCTGCAGTTTGCAGAATCTTCTTGACAAAGTGGTTAGTGATTGTGTGGTTGTTCCTGGTGATTACAATGTGATTGTGGATGTCTCTTGATTGTGTTCCTACCTTTGAATTGGTCTACAAAGAGAAATTTAGATCGTGGATGAAGACTGTTCTTAGAAGACTTAATGTTAAAACCAATCTTGGCTGACTTGGTTATTTTCATTGCTTGTGGAGATACATTGAAGATTGAGGAAGCATGTCGTGATGTGGAAGATTGCATTTGAGTCCCAGTTAAGGGATAACATGATCCGCATACATCTTTAGCTTAGCAAATCTTGTTTAGGTCTAGACCTATTTCTATGTATGTTTGCAATGCTGACCTTGGAGATTGTTCCAATGGTTGATGATTGTAATGCCAACCTTGATGTACATTCCAAGGTTGATGAATTGTATAAAAGCATGTAATGTAGTTTTGAAAAAGATGTCTAACTGCGAAAAATGAAAAGATAAGTGCAAAGGTGTAAGAAGAGTAGAGCAAAGGAGTTTTATTATGCTTCAATGGAACTGAACCCAGGCATGGAGTAGATGCTATCAAATTAGTTCACCAATCTTTGGTAGTGAGCCAACCCTTGGCAGTGAGTTGATCTTGTCCATGAGTCTCAACATTTGCAGTGAGCATATTGGGTAGTGAGGCCTAAGGCAGCGAGCCTCTATTTTTTGGTATTGTTATAACATATATATTTCTGTGGGCTAACACCCACAGTGGTTTTTCCCTTTTAGGGTTTTCGAGGTAAAAAACTTGGTGTCTCATGTGTTGATGATGTTGTTGTGTTGAATTTCTTGTTTCATGCTTTCATGATTAAATCTAAATAATAGTGAACAAGTGTTTGATGCGTTAATGTTCATAAGTGGTCAAAGTTTCGAAGACAACTGATTCACCCCCCTCTTAGTTGTCTGGTACATTTCAACAATTGGTATCAAAGTAGGTTCCTCAGAAGAAAGTGTAACATCTTGAGGAAGATCCAAGATATCTTACAGAAAGGAATCTCCGCAGTTTGATGGAATGAATTATGCTCTCTGGAAGGTATGAATGAAAAGCCACTTCCTTTGTCTTGGTTATAAAGTGTGGAAAGAGATAGAGACAAAGTATACCTTGCCTCAGAATGGTTTGCAAACTGAAGATGAAATCAAAGAATATGAATTAAACATAAAAGCTAAAGATGCTCTATTAAGTGCCTTGTTAGACACTGAGTTGATAAAGGTAATGGATCTGGAAATTGCTAATGAAGTCTAGGAAAAGCTAAAAAATTTGTATGAAGGAGATGAGTTTGTTAAAAGTACCAAATTACAAGGTCTGAAAGTGAAAGATGAGTGAAGATGAAAACATAACAGCCTACATGCAAAAAGTTGATGAAATTGTCAATGGAATAAAAGGTATAGGAGGAACTATTGAAGAGAAGGAAGTTGTGATGAAAATTCTTAGGTCATTATGTAAATCTTATAGTTACAAAGTAGCTGCAATTGAAGAAGTAATGACTATGAAAGATGTCACAAATGACCAGTTGCTAGGAAAGATTACAACTTTTGAGATGAGAGAGTTTGGTGATGCTCTGCCAAATATTGAGATTGCTTTCAAAGCCATTACTTCAGAGAAGATCTCCAGAGATGAAAAGTACAAGGTGGAACCTGATGATGAGCTTGATGAAATTGAAGCAAACTTTGTTGACAGATTGGAAAGAGGTTCTGGTAAGTTGGAAATAAATGCTACTATGTTAGAGATCTTGATGATGAAGGTGTGACAGATGATGAATCTGATGATGCTAGTACTAGTGCAAATTAGTGCTTGTTTATTGCAATTAAAGAAGAACCTGTGTCTACTAATCCTACTAGTTATGTGAAGGAAGAAAAACCAGTGGAAGAAAGTGCTTTGCCTATTTAGGTTGAGAAAGATAAGGATGGATGGATTATTGATATTGGATGCTCACATCACATGACCGGTGACAAAAGTAAGTTTGTGAGTTTGAAAAAGTTTAATGGAGGACTGGTTAGGTTTGGATATAATGTAGCTAGTAAGATTTGTGGAAAAGGATCTATTTATTTCGATGCAAAGAATAATACTGATAATTTCCTAAATGTGAAGGGTTTGAAGCATAATCTTTTGAGTGTTGGTTAGATGTGTGACAAAGGTTATGATCTGAGATTCAAAGATAATGGGTGCAAGATCATGGAAATCTCTGAAACAGTGATTTCTACTGGTAAGAAGACCAGAGGTAACATTTACCAATTAAGAGGAACTAATGATTATTGTTTATTGACCTAGATAGATGAGAGTTGGTTGTGGTATAGAAGGATGTGTCATATCAATTTTGACAATTTGGTGAAGATAAGTTCTGCACATGTTGTAAGAGATCTGCCTAAACTTCTGAAGCCAGCCAAGACTGTTTGCAAGGAGTGTCTTGATTTGGGAAACAAACAAAATAAGTTTCAAAATCAAAGAATAGTTCTCTACTGGATTGCTAGAGCTAGTACATATAGATTTGTGTGGTCTAACAAGAATAAGAAGTCTACAAGGTGATAGGTACTTTATGTTGTTGATTGATGACTATTTTAGAATGACTTGGGTCACTTTTCTAAAAGAAAAATATGAAGCCCTAGACAAGTTCAAAGTTTTCAAGGCAATGGTTGAGAATGAGTTAGAATTGAGAATCAAATGCGTCAGGTCTAATAGAGGAGGTGAGTTCACATCAAATAAATTCAATTTTTTCTATGAAGAATAAGGGATAAAGAGACAATTATCTACACCTAGGACTTCTCACCAGGATGGAGTTGTTGAAAGAAAAAATAGGATAGTTCAAGAAGCTGCTAGGACTATGTTAAAGGAAGTTGACCTACCAGAAGTATACTGGAGAGAAGCCATACATACTACTGTGTACATCCTAAATAGAGTTCAAGTCAAAGGTAACAGCTCTAAAACTCCTTTTGAATTATGGTATGGAAGAGTTCCTATAGTGAACTATTTAAAAGTTTTTGGAAGTAAATGTTATATCAAAAGAGATGAAGAACTAAGCAAGTTCGATGCTAGATGTGATCAAGGAATTTTTCTTGGTTACTCTACCAAGAGTAAGGCCTACCGGTGCTACAATAAGAGACTGAATAAGATTATTGAGAGTGCTAATGTGAAGGTGGATCAAGGCAAGGAATGAATATGAGATCTAAGTTGCTATGAGCTAGATGAACCTGTGATTATAGAAAATGAAGAAAAAGTTGAGAAAGAAGACATCTAGGATGAAGAAGAGGCTCCAGAAAATGTTGTTAAGACTCCCAAGTATGTAAGGATTAATCATTTTGAAGATTAGATTATAGGTGACAAAAACAAAGGTGTGCTGACAAGAAAAAGAGTTGCAGAAGAACAAGTGAATTACTCTTTTCTTTCAAAAGTTAAACCAAAAATTGTGAATGAAGCTTACAATGACTAAAATTAGGTAAAAGGCATGGAAGAAGAACTGATGCAGATTGAGAAGAATCAAACTTGGAAATTGGTTCCTAAACTTGTTGATAAGAATGTCATTGAAACTAAATGGGTTTTCAAAAACAATCTAAATGAAAATGGAGAAGTTGTAAGAAACAAAGCAAGGCTTGTGTGCAAAGGATATTCTCAAATTGAAGGAATAGATTTTGAAGAGACTTTTGCTCTAGTTGCTAGGATAGAAGCAATCATAATATTTCTAGCATTTGTCATTCACAAAGATTTCAAAGTGTATTAGATGGATGTGAAGTCTTTATTCTTGAATGGTGAATTGGAAGAGGAAGTTTACATTGAGCAATTGGAAGGATTTTAGTTATCAAACCAAGGTGATATAGTGTGTAGATTGAAAAAGGCATTGTATGGACTGAAGCAAGCCCCCAAAGCATGGTATGCAAGGTTAGACAAGTATCTTAGGCAATTAGGGTTCAATAAAGGTACTGCTGATAGCAATCTCTATTTCAAAATCAATGATAATCAAATCTTGATAGTCAAAGTCTTTGTTGATGATATTATCTTTAGAGGAAATGAAGGTATGTGCATGAAGTTTGTAGGAGAAATACAAAATGAATTTGAGATGTCTATGTTTGGTGAAATAAATTTCTTTCTAGGTCTACAAATTACTCAATCAGATAAAGGAATCTTCATTTCTCAGTCTAAGTATGTGAAAGAGTTATTAAAAAAATTTGGGATGGAGGACTCCAAACCAATATGTACTCCCATGGTGACTGGATGCAAACTAAAAAAACTAATGAATCACCTAAAACTGATCAAAAAAGGTACAAATCTATGATTGGAGGATTACTTTATCTAACTCAAAGTAGACCTGATATAATGCATGTAGTATGTCTTGTAAAAAGATTTCAAGAAGATCGTAGAGAATCACATGTGATGGTAGTCAAGAGAATCTTGAGGTATTTGAAAGGCACATCAGATCATGGCTTATGGTATCCAAAGGATAATGATTTCACTCTCAGTGCTTATATAGATGCAGATTGGGCCAGAGATGTTGATGATAGAAAGAGTACAAGTGTAGGTGCTTTCTTCTTGGGAAATAGATTGGTTTCATGGCTGAGAAAAAAACAAGACTCAATCTCCTTGTCTACTGTAGAAGCAGAGTATATTGTAGTAGCATGTTGTTGCACTCAAGTGTTATGGATGAAGCAGACTTTGAAGGACATAAGAGTTGTGTATGAAGATCCAATGGCAATCTTTTGTGATAATACAAGTGCCATACACATTTCAAAGAATCCAGTGATGAAGTCAACAACAAAGAACGTATCAATAAGGTATCACTTTTTGAGAGAGAAGGTGACAGAGAATGAAATAAAGATGGAATATGTGTCCACAAAGGATCAAATTGCAAATATTTTCACTAAGCCTCTACCTAAGAATACCTTTGAGTATCTCAGAGAAAATTTACAGGTTATTACCCCTCCTTCTCTGAACTAAGATGCATATGAATGCATCAATCTAGTGGTGTCCAAAGCCTCATTCTTTGATCTAGACTAATGTTTTGAGAGCTACCTCTCAGGGGGAGTAGCAAGTGTTCCTAATATGTGTTCCTGACAAAGAGCAGTAAGTGTTACAATATTCATGAAAGAGCAATTGCAGCTGAGTGCAAGTATGTGCCCTTTTCCATTGATGTCAAAGGGGGAGAGAAATCATTTGAAAAACTCAGGGGGAGAAAGAGTGCAGATGTGTAAAAAGAAATGGGGGGTATCTTGTCTTGATGGTCATTACAGTTTTTCACATCATATGTTGCTATGAATGACAAAGGGGGAGATTGTTACAAGTATGTGCCTAACTGGTGTTGTCATTGATGTCAACATATCTATATTGACACTGGTGTCAACTGTGCTCTTGTTTTGATGCTTTCTTGTAATGAGTTAAGTGTTGAAGATAATAAGTATTTCTGATACAATAGAATAGTTCGGTAGATTGCTCCACATTTTTTGTAGAATGAATATTCTTGTCTTTGGATTGGAATTTATTTAGATGCATGTATGAAGATGCTATGCTCCATGTTTGACCCTCCGGTATGAAGAATTGAGTGATTTATGATCACTAGAGTGAAAACTACTTTTTTTGAGTATTCATTGGTGACAGGGAGAATGTATTTTACTGCACATTCCTCTGCATTGAAGTATTATGATCTATGGTTCTAGAGTTAAGTCTAGAATGATGATCAATACCCTCAACTCCAATGGTTCATGATTTGGTGGTCCACAAGCTATCCTTTCTTTATGACAATAGCTGACAGTGTTGTTCTTGTGCTCCGATTTGAAGAATCTTCTTAACAAAGTGGTTAGAGATTGTGCGGTTGTTCCTAGTGATTACAATGTGATTGTGGCTGTCCCTTGATCATGGTCCTACCTTTGGATTAGTCCGCAAAGAGAAATTTGGATCTCATGGATGAAGACTATTCTTAGAAGACTTAATGTTAACACCAGTGTTGGCTGACTTGGTTGTTTACATTGCTTGTGGAGATACATTAGAGATTGAGGAAGCATGTCATGACATGGAAGATTGCATTTGAGTCCCAGCTAAGGTATAACATGATCTAAATACATCTTTAGCTTAGCAGATCTTGTTTAGGTCTAGACCTATTTCTATGTATGTTTGTAATGTCAACCTTGGAGATTGTTCCAATGGTTGATGAATGTAATTCCAACCTTGATGTACATTCAAAGGTTGATGAATTGTATAAAAGCATGTGATGTAGTTGCAAAAAAGATGTCTAAGTGTGAAAATGAAAAGATAAGTGTGAAGGTATAAGAAGAGCAGAGTAGAGGAGTTTAACTGTGCTTCAATGGAACTGAACCCAGGCATGGAGAAGATGCTATCAAATCAGTTCACCAATCGTTGGCAGTGAGCCACCCCTTGGTAGTGAGCCTCAACATTTGCAGTGAGCATATTGGGCAGTGAGCCTCTATTTTTTGATATTGTTATAACATATATATTTTGTGGGCTAACACCCACCATGGTTTTTCCCTTTTAGGGTTTTCCATGTAAAAAACCTGGTGTCTCATGTGTTGATGATGTTGTTGTGTTGAATTTCTTATTTCATGCTTTCATGATTAAATTTGAATAACAGTGAAGAAGTGTTTGATGTGTTAATGTTCATAAGTGGTCAAAGTTTTGAAGACAACTGATTCATCCTCCCCCTCTCAGTTGTCTAGTACATTTCAACAAGTGTTGCTTTTGAAGGGAAATCACATACACAAGGAGAATGGGAAGTTGAGTGTAGACCCTCCATGAACTACCAATACAAAGGAGGACCCTCAATGTATACTGAGAGTACAATGGCCAACAATACTAGCAGCAACTTTAGTAGCCCTACAGTGCATGTTTTGGGTGTTGTTTGT
Source organism: Cunninghamia lanceolata (assembly GCA_027924645.1). Taxonomy (NCBI): domain Eukaryota; kingdom Viridiplantae; phylum Streptophyta; class Pinopsida; order Cupressales; family Cupressaceae; genus Cunninghamia; species Cunninghamia lanceolata. The sequence continues at coordinate 905,708 of BSBN01001427.1, read as the reverse complement.
GCCATCTCTAATGACTTGGGTAGAGATTATTCCTTCTTTTTCCTGATTTGGGCAATGTTGTATTCTCTTTTTACCAAGTTTGGGTAATTTTTTATTATGAGTTATGCTCCTTAGATTCTCATTTTTTTTTAGTTGGATCCCTATATGCATTACTAAACAATGTGTGATCCAAGGAAACATGCTCTGTAGAATTGTGATTTGGTGTAAGCCAACTACAAAAATTGGTCAAAATACCATCGGCTAATGATACCCATTTAGTTTTTTTAATGCAAGCATGTAGGTATGTCTATCAGGGATGTGTTGTTTACAGCCAGTGCTGGTGATGCTGACATATATACACATATTTAGAGAAATGATGTTTGTGCACTGGCAAATGTGAACTGACGAAAAATAAAACTAAATATACAGTCATCACTGCCTTATACATGTGCCAACATGCCAACTTGGTGCTTCAAAGGTAGATCAAAAAGAAAAATTTAAAGTTTCAACTATGGTCATCTTGCCAAATGAGTTTAATACTCAATGCTAATTGGTCAATAGAATTTTAATCTAATTAAAAAAAATCCATTTTTCACATTACTGTTCACCCAATTGACCAATAGCACAACAGATAAATTGCATTTATTAAATCATTAAATAAAAAAAATAGCTTTCAACTTTAGGGATTTTGCCAAATGAATTTAATACTCAATTGTCATTGGTCAACTGAATTGAAGTAATGGAATCAGATGATTGCATTAGTATTCCTGCTGAAGGTAGGTGCTAATAACTTAATCTTTATAGAAGTATTGCAGAAAAGAAATTTGTGTTCAAAATTTTTGAAACTATTGACTTTCACTAAATATATTTCACTATCTCTTCATTGGGACTTATATTGACATTTTGATTTTTATTTCTCATTTAATATTTTTATTCAATAGAAAACAGACATTATTGAACTAATGGAAAGTAGGTTATGCATCCACTAATGTCATTGCTATTTGTGACATAACTGCTATCACAGACAATAACATTAAAACTAAATACCATCTGACATATTTAAGAAATAAATTAAATGAGAACCAAAGCTTTGAAAAGGAAAAACAAGGTTTTCTTTTAGTGGTTAATGTAGGTTAATTAATTAAATATTAATTAATTTAGATTGAATAATTATGTTTTAATTAATTTAAATTAAATTGAGTTGTTGAGGTGTACTGAGTTAGATTAAGTAATATAAATAGTAAGTATAATTATGCCATAAATAGATACTATGAAGATAAAATTTGTTTAGCTTTCTAAATAAAGAATATGCACCAATTGATGAAGATAGTTAGATCTATGCACCTTAGAATCTAGAGAGACCCTAGATAGTCATTTATGTGGATCAAAATTAGAATATTCCCTTTTTCTCTATGTTGAGTTGAGTTCACTATTTTGGGTCTAGTTTGCTTCTACGAATTCACTCTATATCTGTGAACTTGATCTCTAATAATCTTTGGATTTTATCTTCTAAACTATCATAAAATACAATTCTAGCCAATAGTGATTTCTATATCATTCTTAGGTTTTCTTTGTGATGTTATTTAAAAATGCTTGGATAGACAACAAGCTTTGAACAAATATTCATATGAATTTTAGAATAATTGATACGTGATTCACATGGACTAAGATGAGTGTGATTTGATACAACAAATGTGAATTTAATTTTTGCTTTGAATGGCTTACATTAAGTTTGCATCAAAGAGGACATTATACTTTGCATCTATCTTTTACCTTGTTTCTTTCAAGTCCCTTTGTTTATTTCAGATTTTTCTTTTGGTTTGTTTGCTTGCTTAGTTTGCTTTCATGTCACCCCCCTTTCAATTTCCCAAATTCACTTTTTCTTCTTTGTTCCCTTGATTTTTCATCATTTTGGTTCAATTGTCTAGTTTAAAGGAAAATATATTTAAGTTTGAGTTGAATAAAGGTAATTTTTTTAGTTTTGGTTTACATAGTTCATTTTACAATAGTTTTACGTTTTATTTTTCTTTATCACTTTAAAGGATTCACTTTGTATGATTGTCTTATAATGGTTGCTTTCGTGGAATCTTGAATAATACCCTTAATTTTCATTTCTACCTCTCAATGTTAAATTTTTATAACCCTTAGAATATGACATTACTATAAGAATACCCCCTCCTTTTACCATAGATCATAGGTATCTATTTCTCATAACATTTCTATACCCCTATTTATTAATGGTTCTCATATGTTCCATGGAACATTTCACTTCAACCGCTTGTACGTAAATCATTGAATGAAAATATTGAATGCCTTTAGATTAGAGATTATTAAAATTAAACACACGAAAAATATTCTTATACTATTTTTTATGTTAAGCACTAATGGAAGATCTACTTTAAAATGTGAGAATCGAGATCTATTGGCAAAATGTTGGCACTGGTTGATCCACCAAAGTCATGCTATCGAATGCTCTTGCAAGATATCAAAATATGATAGTATGTAATACAAAAAAGATTGAAAGCAATATCTAGATAAAGCAACAATGAATTAACTCACAATAAGAGGTATGTATATAGCATAGAGGAAAAGCAACTATTGTCTAGAATAGTGGCATGTAACTTCACTAACTAAAACTAGTGGCATGTGAACTCCATGTGAAAAAGAACACCTAAGCAAGCTTAACTGCAAATAGGAGTAATCCATGCCAACTACATGCGTAGGAATATTCTAATCATATCCTACACTAACACCCCACTAAGTGTAGCTTAGGTGGGTAGAGGAAATGTGAAATGGGTCCTGACAAATAGGCATGATGAGGTATCCAAGTACTTGATGCAATCTCTCATAAAGAGCAGAAAGGAATAAAACCTGGTGGGAAAAAACTTCCCTCCAATAGAGAGAAAGGAAGTGAAATGAAGAGGACTAGAAATGCCCCCCAAAGTGATAGTCTTGAAATCCCTACAAGATAGGGCCCATGTGTGCCTACATAAAGAAGAGAAAGTCAACACAAAATGTCGCATGGTGAATACTATAGTAGGTCCCTCTGTAACAAATAATGCCTCTTCCATTTAGAAGATAGAAACTTCAAGTTATCAAACTGTTGAATTCCCACTCAAGTCGAATGTAGAAGGAGTCAAGATTTATTGTTCTTGAAAGTGTTCATGTTTCTCAAAGTTGATGTTGAGCTATGATTGTGCCATGCTAGATTTGAGAACAGTGACCATTCAAGTGTGATCTTTGAACCGATGTGAATTAGGATGTGTCAAGATCATAACAGGAAGTGCTCGAGAGAGAACAAGAGGATCCAAACCAAGAGATGATGCAACTTGATGGCAATTGTCATCAAAGAGAATACATATGTGATGAATGCTATCATCAAGATAGATTATGAGAGATCATGAAATCATGGAACCAAGGAATTGTGAATTTGTTTTTGCTTCATTTTATTTGTTTGTCACATGTTTGTCTTTTGGCTTTCAGGTTTGTGTTTTGCCCACTTCATCTCTCTACAATCTATGCTCTACCATATAGTATATCTTGCTTCAAGATTTGCATGCTATTCTCTCATCCTACTCTATGTTTGCTAGTGGTTCACATTGTATGGAACTCCCTTGGATTTGTAATTTAATGCACATATCCCCTTGTTTGTTATGGTGTCAATTCGCAAGTCACACTAATAACTGATCTCAGACATGTTTCTGACTTATGAATCATCACTATTCCTCTTAGGTTTTACATGTCTTATCCATTCATCTTCATAATGTCATGTGCCTTCCGGTGTTGTATTTCACTTCCTCAATGTTGTCCATGCATTTATAAGGCTTGATATGTCTCATGACTCATGAAAATTCAAGGATGAGACTAACCAATGATAGGTTTGAATGCTCGAGTTTGGTAGAGTTTGAATTAATACCATGACAATCCTCTAAAGACATATTCGTAATACTAGAATCACTATCTAAAGTCATGATTATTTAAAAAATTTAAGTCTAATTTAATTGTTCCATGTTTAGGTGGCTTGATGTGACGAATTGCATAGTAGGCGATTAACGTCGATGCATTTAAAACAAGAGACATTGCTATTTAACATGGAATGAGAAAATCTAGACATGAGGGCAAAGAAAGATATCTGGTAGATTCTAGTCAATAACCCACAACAACAATAATGGAAAACACAGGCATATGGAGCAAGGCATGTCTAAAGATATGGGTAGTTGCATGCACTTTTCCAGCTAAAAAAATAAATGCCATTTAACCAAGGTAGAGACAAACATCATTTAAATGGCATGGGTATATGTATGCAATAAAGCAACATACCAATAAAGGAACAAATATACATAACTTGGCATGGGCAAAGAGAAATTTGGATGCCTCCATTAATGTGACAACAACAACACTCAAGAAATATTGTAAGGTCGTGTATAGACCCACTAGAATTTTCTCTAGTAATAATGGTTATGATAGGACTTCTTGGAGAATATTTACAAACTTCTTGTTCTCTATGTGATGACATCTATTGGAGGTTATGTGACTACAGCGTATGACAGTTATATGTTTATGCTTGAGCTATCTCTGGGTACTTTTATCGAATTATATTTCTATGATATGAGACCTACCCTTAGTAATTACTAACCATATTATTTTGTGTTGATCTAGGATTGTACATGTTGGCTTTTGAATAGTTTTCTCATATGACTTATTATACGGTGTGGATCTTACTATTCCTATTAATGACTAAATTGGTGATATGGTTAAGTTTGGTTATGGTTGATATGGTAAATGATATATATACATATATAACTAATCATGTGATTTTACCTTCCTTGATGCAATATTGTTGAATGGTATAGACATATGTTTTAAATAGAGATATGGCAGGATTAACCATTGTGCCATTGATACGATCTGATGATTTATGCTAATATCTTGAACAGAGAATTTAGTTCATGATAGGACGCTATGATTTCAATAAGAATTTTAACTTCATTTTATGAATTGTTCTCAACTATTAAATATAATATTGTTACTTTTGTAATGCGGACTTGCTATGGATATACAATGCACATATTGATGTTATTTATCAATGCTTCGGCTATGATATGATATTCGTGATAACCGCTGACATCGAAATGAGTGTACAGGTACATACTAGCCAGTGGAAATGGGGAAAAATATAGGGGGACCCTATTGTGTGATACTAGTAGAGCTGACCAAGTCTATTTGGAGAGACTTAGGTCCTTTGTATTGTGAAATTCACTATTGTACGTTGTGTTTTGTAGTGTTGTGTTTTGTCGTTTTATCCTTGTTACGTCATTGTTCTTGTGTTGTCATGTATTGTGTAACTTAAATTAATTAAAACTTCCCTTCATACCTTATAAGGGTGTAAAATAATTTAATAAAGTGTCTTTGCCTTAAAAAAAAAATAAAACATTAAGACCTAAGTTTATGTTTAGGCACTTTTGGAGGGGAGAATTGACAAAATATACAATTTTTGGAAACTTTTATTTTAACCCTCAATACGGTGAAGAAAATTAGTGAGGTGATGTGTCATAAAAATGGGATGTATGTGTTGTAGGAACCTAAGAGGGTTGTATTAGAAACCTTAGAAAAGGAACATAACAAGTGTCCCTAACTGAAGAGACACGTGTTTTCCTCTCAATAAGAGAGGTGTCAAAGAAGGAAATGGTTATGGAATTATTTCCCTAACTGAAGAGACACGTGTTTTCCTCTCAATAAGAGAGGTGTCAAAGAAGGAAATGGTTATGGAATTATTTGAGGAAAAAGGGGGCTTCTCCTGGGGGGGGGGATCTATTTTTTTCTATTTTTCTACCATCCGCTGCAACTGGTCTTCACCATCTGCTGCAACTTCTACTTTTTGGATCATCTACTACATTCTCTTTCACTTTCTGGGCTGCTGTTGAAACAGTTTGAAGGAAGGAAGAATAATAGTGGATCTTAATTGTCTCCCTCTAGTGTTGCAAGTGACCAGGTAGACTTTTAGTTCTTCTATTTTTAACAAAAACAAAATTTTAACTTGGAAAAAATTTCTGAATTTCACTGTGCTCTATCATTTCCTTTATTTATTAAATGAAAAGAGAATAATTCATTTTAAGGAAAGTGGAGCTAAATCAGTCCATCAATTCAATAGAGAACTTTAGGTAGGCCCTAACTTGGTTATTGTGAAATTCAACTATGGTAATTGTGGAAAATTGTACAGTATTAAAATAAATAAATAAACGAATTCATTCTTATACAAAAAAAAATTGAATAGCTTCTTACAAGGATTGCAACTATTTTTTGTGTGTTGTACATTGAGCTATACTGTATGTTAAGTGCTGTGGGAAGTTGTGGAAAGCTACAGTGTTCATTTGTTAAGTTGAAATTGTTTTGTTTTCCTTTCTATTATAAATTTTGTGTGGGGGTAGAGAAGGGGCTTCCTGTAGGAATATTATATTGGGTAAGAGTACCCTGATTGTACTTGAGAAAAAAATTAAAATTATGAGCAAGAGTACCCAACAAATGAAGTTGAAGGGTATGAGAACCGTGAGAAGTGAAATTTGTAAAATAAGAATGGTTGAATTTCTCCTACAGGCTGTTGTCTTTCTGTACCCCTATTTGAAGGTTTTACACCAACCTTCTTGTGGACTATGTGATAAATCCTATGTGAGCTTGATGTGTTGTCTTGTGTCACCTGTATGTTTGTGCAGTGGGTAGTAAAAGTGTGAGTGCAACTTCTAGGTTTCCCTGTGTTTTTCCCCTAGCTCGGGGGTGGGCAGCTACTGCCCTTGGTTGGGAGGTGAGCCTCTCCACTGGCTATACAAGGATGTCTTCTGTTAGCTTTGTTACAGGTCTTCACTGGTGGTGGTAGGGTGTGTTTCCTGATTGCATGCTAACTGGAGGAGTTTCCAAGAAAATGTATGTTCTACAAAGAGGGAAGAATAGGATGAGGAAATGAGCTTTTTGTCCAGTTGTAATTTTTCCTGCCAATAAACATTTGAAAATTGTATTGAATTTTGAGAGTTGTAAAGATGATATGAAGGAAAAATCTGCATTGTTACTCTATGTTTGCTGCAAACTTAAGTTAAGCAAGGCGGGTACTTGTTTGATGCGTAGCATTGATGGATATAACTACTATCTACCTTTCTATGTGTTATCTCTATGTAACTATTAAGAAAGATGGGAATGTCAAATCTAAATACTATGTTGATGCATTATATTTCCTTAGTTTACCAGTTGAGAAAAAAAAGGGGGGGGGGATGTTACTTCTGCTGTTGCATGCATGTAATGCATAGATTCCTTGCTGATTAAAATTTCCAGATCTCTTGTAACCTGCAACATAAAGTAAAATGAAGAGTTTTTTTTTTATAAAAAGACTCCTTATATACAAAGATTTGTGAACATATAGTGTAGATATAGTTTTCCTTTTGGGTGTGTGCTTTGATTATAAGTCTTGATATATCTCATCATTTTATGTACTGCAGCACCAAGAAAAGAAAATATTGAGATAATAGGAGTTAGGAAACTATAAATTCTGAAATTACTACCTTCCTTCCAAAAGATAGAAACCAAATAAAGTAAAAAAAAATGTTCAAGTTGTACTATTCTGGAAAGACACTAGAAAGTATAGACTTGCTATTAAAACAAAAAAAAGAGTATTTACTGCCTCTATTCATGAAATGCAACTTCTTAGGGCAGCTTAGATTTAGTATTCTCCAGGATTTGGGTTGAGAAGAGTAAACCAATGCCTATCTTTTTCTTTCCTCTTTACCTGGAATGTTTTTACCCCTTGATCAGATAGGTGCAAACGCTAATCTTCTCCTCTTACCTTATTGTTGATTTTGTGTGAGTTATTTAATTATTTTTCCTCAGCCATAATGCTATAACTGAGACTTTAGTTTATGTCAAGGGGCATGTATAGATAGACATTGGTGTGAGCTATTAAAATTATTACAGTTGTCTTGAGTAAGAGGGAATCCATAGACATAGTTAGCTTTTCTTCACTTTTCTAATGCCACATTTTAAGGTGGAAGGTAGCCAACGAATAGTATTAAACTATTGCTAATGAGATTCTTTTCTTACCCAGGTTAGTTTCCTTGGTTGACGTCCCACCTCCTCGTATATCAATAATGTTAATTTTATTGTGGGAATTACTTACTTGTGTGTGCCTTAGTGTCTGAGTGTTGATGGTGTCTTTTTTCTATTCCTTATCCATTGTAAATTTTAAAACTCTTATATCGTATGAAGGTGTTATTTGATAGCATTGTCAAAATAGGTATATTGTATTGAATTATGGTGAAAGGTTATTTTTTTAATTTTCTTGAAGATTTAAGATAGAATTTTAAGAATCAATTATTTTCTTTTATGAAAAGCATGTTTATCATTATCCTATCTATGAGCTTGTGTCATGCATATGCCGGAAAGAATTTTAAAGTTTAAAATTTAATTTCTTGCTGTCGTTATTTGGTACATGTGTATTGTAATGCAATTATAAACTAAGTTGTAGTTTAAGAGAGAAATGAATTTATGTGATTTTGCATATTCTTGATAATTATATAATGCCATATTTATTTATTTTTGGGAGTATTTTATTGGACATAAAACTGACTTTTACTTACCTTAGAATAAAATCATTACATACGTATTTCTTCATTTGTTTAACTTAGTTATAAGATAACAATCCAAGTTCTTTAATATAAATGTTAAGTTTTAGGATTGTAGTTAAAAGACAAAATGTTTTATTTTTTTACGTAAGAATTATTTCATTTACCTACAAGTGATTTATTTACTTAAGCGTAAATTCATTTTACTTTACAAATGATTTTAATTACTTAAGAATTATTTTATTTACATAAGAGTTATTTATTTATCTAAGAGTAAATTCATTTTACTTTACAAATGATTTCATTTACTTAAGAATTATTTTATTTAAGTAAGAGTTATTTATTTATCTAAGAGTAAATTCATTTTACTTTACAAATGATTTTATTTACTTAAGAATTATTTGATTTACATAAGAGTTATTTATTTATCTAAGAGTAAATTCATTTTACTTTACAAATGATTTTAATTACTTAAGAATTATTTTATTTATGTAAGAGTTATTTATTTATCTAAGAGTAAATTCATTTTACTTTACAAATGATTTCATTTATTTAAGAATTATTTTATTTACGTAAGAGTTATTTATTTATCTAAGAGTAAATTCATTTTACTTTACAAATGATTTTATTTACTTAAGAATTATTTTGTTTACATAAGAGTTATTAATTTACTTAAGTGTAAATTCATTTTACTTTAGAAGTGATTTTATTTACTCAAGAAATATTTCATTTAGCTAAGAGTTATTTTATTTTCTTAAGAATAGTTGCATTGTCTTCTTGTGCTAGCCTTGCCATCAAATGGATAATCTTATGATGCAATTAAGTTTCTTCTTTATATTATATTATAATGCAATTAACTTTCTTCTTTATATTATATTATAACTTGGGTGGCAACTGTTAATCTAGTGAATTAACATTGTTGGAAATAACCTAGATGGGTGTTATTACTCTTAGCACGCACCATTTAATCTAATTTTTACCATGGGATTGTTTTGTGGTCAAATTCCCATCCACAATCTAATTTTTACCATGGGATTGTTTTGTGGTCAAATTCCCATCCACTATCTAATTTTTACCATGGGATTGTTTTGTGGTCAAATTCCCATCAACAAAAATTTTTTAGAGAGCTCAAGATTTTCTTTAATGTATGTACTGTTTAATAAGTAGGACCTTATTATTTCTATTCACCTTGGTAGACTCAAAACAATAGAGATAGGGAAACTTAAAAAAAAAAATATTAGGGTTTGTTTCGTATTCTTTTGCCTTGTCATGTTTGGCAGGCATTACATTGTGGACATGGGGCATTACATAGGTATCAGAGCACCTAGGTTTTACAACTCTGGGAACTCTGGGGAGTGTTTGTTAGGTCTAACCTTTTTTTTATGTGCATGTCATGAAAAACTAATAGTTTTTTGTAAGTTCAATTTGATAGTTGTAGACTAGGATGATGGTTTATTTTCTCAAGTTTTGTGAATAAGTTAGTGAGTAGTTTGTGAACCATAACATGTGTATGGATGAAGTCCATTTCTTTCTCTCACCTTGTGCATCTAATGGGTATGAAGTAATTAGGATGGTAATTAGATAAGAAGACTGAGTTATCACTTTATGTTTCTTGAGATGTTTTGCATGATGTCGAGGGTAGCTATATTGTCACAAATTTATATCTTATATATAGTATATATGGAAGATATGATATATTGTGAATCTATTGTAATAAAGGTTACAAAGGATGATGCAAATTGATGTGATAAACTAATTAGGTAATTGGACAGAGTTTTGATTTCATTATTTTTGACTAGAGAATCATATTTCTATCAGTTAATAGATGATAAAGCTGATGCAACTTGATTTTCATGTTTTATTTTATTCTCTTATCTACTCAATTGTTAGACTAGTTTTAGTGTGTCAAGTAACTTTACAATTAATGTTTCTCGCATACATGGAAAGGATCCAGCTAAGTTGATGATGCGTTAGATAACTTGTAATTGGAATTTGATTGTTAGTTAGCATATACATGAGTGCCCTTGAGAAAGATTTTGGTAGAATTTATTTTTAGTATGGTATAGTGATTGGAAATATGTTACCATGAAATAGATTTTTATGTTTAGTTGATATTGCATTATGATCTATTGGAAATTTCTTGAAAAGAGTACCAATTTCATAATAGATTGCAAAAAAAAAATTCAATATTAAGTAGTAAACTAGAAAAAGACTATTTTTCTGTTGTTGTTGTGAATATCAATGGTCACTTGAGTAATTTCCCTAGACAATGTTGTGAGGCTATATGTGCATAATAGGGATATGTTTTGTGAAGCATGCCAGTGAATGTAGTAGTCATATCTCAAGTATGTGACATAAGGTATGTCCTTTGTGGTATTTGTACATGTTTGATGATAACCATTGACCTAGAAGAGAAATATTACAGAAGTACATATTGAAGTGTGTTTTATGGAGATGTGTGAGACACCCTTCATGTTCTTATATGATGAGATGTTAGTGTCACCCCTATTTGAGGACATTCCCTCATGACCACTTTGGAGTACAATCCCTCTTCTTCTCCAATTAAACCACATTTGTTTGTTCATGTTGTAAACCCTTTTCTTTCTATTGTTCCATGGGTTGAGGATGGACCTTAATGTGCCTGAGCCTATACTAATGGATGTAATTCTAGCTACAGACACTTGCTGGTTTATATTGATATCATTATGGATTTCTAGTATTTGGGAAGCTACTATCAATGATGAGGTACTAATTCTACAAAGGATATAGATAGTGTTATAATATTTGATTTTGAGATTTGATAATGATTGCAAATGACCCAGTAACTTCGGCAGTGACATATTATGTGCTGTCAGCATGTTCAGAGAGATAAATTAGGATAAGTGTGACATGGTATTTGGGATGGAAGCTTGATGAAATGATAGTTCTGTGTAATGAGATAATAGTGAATGATACCTTGTTACAAGGATGGTATGACTTTTGATGGGCTGTCAGTATAAGTATGAGGAGCATTATTCTCTACTTGGAATATTTACAGATGATCGTATACATACATGATATCTCAGACTCATGACACATGATAACTATACATGCTTTTCTCTTGTGAGGTGGATGTCAGATCCTATAGACAATTCATTTATGGCATATGTTAGTGGACCTTGGTATGATGGTAGGATTTTGGGTTGTGTGGGGCAGGTGCCCATTCATGTGGATTCTTCATGCAGGTATATGATTAGGTTATTCTAGATTGTGAGGGACACAGTTATTATGATATGGTAAATTCTTCATTGATTTTCATGTGGTTTGAGAACCACCATACTATCCTGTGGTTTGAGAACCGCCATACTATTCTGTGGTTTGAGAACCGCCATACTATTTTGTGGTTTGAGAACCACCATATTATGTGGTTTGAGAACCACCATATTATTCTATGGTTTGAGAACCACCATACTATTTTGTGGTTTGAAAACCACCATATTATTTTGTGGTTTGACACCACCATGATATTTTACATGCTATTATCTTATGTGGTTTGAGACCACTATATGATTCCCCTCCTCCCCTTTAGTGACCTTGATGCAAGGTTGCATTATGTTCATAATGTGCAAATTTTTGAGAGATTGTTGGAATATTTATTTATGTGTTGGATATTTTGCTTGCAAGCCAGCAGTGTTTTGTTACATTGGGCTAATTGGCCATTTTTTTTATGTTTTAGTCCTTTTACCTCAAGGACATGTTCTTGGACTAACTTGGGATAATACAATGATTATTATTTGATTTCTACTTCTTTTATGATTCATTATATTTGTTTTCTTCTACTTTATTGAGGTTTAATTTATGAGTTGCTTTACTTCTCTAATTTTCTCGTTTGAGGCACTTTAATATTGCAACTGCTAGTATGTGTAGAGTGTTGTGACTATTGTATACTGTCATATCCTAGAGGGATCACTGACAGGTTGTTTGGGGGAGTAGATGGCCTGGGGAATCTTGTTATACTGAGTTTTGTATGAAGGGCTCCTAGAGAGGACCCTGAGACCATCCTTCATGATTTGCTACTTGGCACAGTGGTATTCTACATGGAATGGTTATTCATTTTTTTATCCGTCACTATGGTATGGGTGATATTGGCATTTCCTTCTGAGGTGAGATTATACGGTGTTACACTATTTGATATTGGCAGTGATTCTACATAACATGATTATTCATTCATTAGTTATTGGCTTTATGGCACTATGGATTGCTTAGTGGTATATTAGTGTTGTCTTCCTCGTAATACCCCTTTCTTGTTGAGCCTTGTGGTGTGAGCCTTGTGATGTCTTCACGATGAGTATATATATTGTTACAAGTGAGTCTAGTCTTCATCGTGTGATTCACCTAAGAGGTATGTGATGAGAAGGAGACTATAAATTTAGATGGTGTGCTATAAGTAGAATTAAGTTTTGTGTTATATGGGTCATTGAGTGTTGTAGAAAATCATATGTTAAAGTTTTTGACCTAAATAGAAAATGTGACTTAATTCTATTCCTTAGAAATAAATGTATTTATTCATGATGGTAGTAATGAGTTAAGGACATGCTTAGCTATTCAAAATATGGTTTGTGGTTAATTAGCATTGATATGACTTGATATAACATGGTTGCTTATTGTTATATGATGAGGTAAAATAGTTGTTAATTTAAATGGATTAGCCTCTTTTCATACGGACTTCCAGGAGGAAGTTTATGCAAGCGGGGGAGAATGTAAGGTCGTGTATAGACCCACTAGAATTTTCTCTAGTAATAATGGTTATGATAGGACTTCTTGGAGAATATTTACAAACTTCTTGTTCTCTATGTGATGACATCTATTGGAGGTTATGTGACTACAGCGTATGACAGTTATATGTTTATGCTTGAGCTATCTCTGGGTACTTTTATCGAATTATATTTCTATGATATGAGACCTACCCTTAGTAATTACTAACCATATTATTTTGTGTTGATCTAGGATTGTATATGTTGGCTTTTGAATAGTTTTCTCATATGACTTATTATATGGTGTGGATCTTACTATTCCTATTAATGACTAAATTGGTGATATGGTTAAGTTTGGTTATGGTTGATATGGTAAATGATATATATACATATATAACTAATCATGTGATTTTACCTTCCTTGATGCAATATTGTTGAATGGTATAGACATATGTTTTAAATAGAGATATGGCAGGATTAACCATTGTGCCATTGATACGATCTGATGATTTATGCTAATATTTTGAATACAGAATTTAGTTCATGATAGGACGCTATGATTTCAATAAGAATTTTAACTTCATTTTATGAATTGTTCTCAACTATTAAATATAATATTGTTACTTTTGTAATGCAGACTTGCTATGGATATACGATGCACATATTGATGTTATTTATCAATGCTTCGGCTATGATATGATATTCGTGATAACCGCTGACATCGAAATGAGTGTACAGGTACATACTAGCCAGTGGAAATGGGGAAAAATATAGGGGGACCCTATTTTGTGATACTAGTAGAGCTGACCAAGTCTATTTGGAGAGACTTAGGTCCTTTGTATTGTGAAATTCACTATTGTACGTTGTGTTTTGTAGTGTCGTGTTTTGTCGTTTTATCCTTGTTACGTCATTGTTCTTGTGTTGTCATGTATTGTGTAACTTAAATTAATTAAAACTTCCCTTCATACCTTATAAGGGTGTAAAATAATTTAATAAAGTGTCTTTGCCTTAAAAAAAAATAAAACATTAAGACCTAAGTTTATGTTTAGGCACTTTTGGAGGGGAGAATTGACAAAATATACAATTTTTGGAAACTTTTATTTTAACCCTCAATACGGTGAAGAAAATTAGTGAGGTGATGTGTCATAAAAATGGGATGTATGTGTTGTAGGAACCTAAGAGGGTTGTATTAGAAACCTTAGAAAAGGAACATAACAAGTGTCCCTAACTGAAGAGACACGTGTTTTCCTCTCAATAAGAGAGGTGTCAAAGAAGGAAATGGTTATGGAATTATTTCCCTAACTGAAGAGACACGTGTTTTCCTCTCAATAAGAGAGGTGTCAAAGAAGGAAATGGTTATGGAATTATTTGAGGAAAAAGGGGGCTTCTCCTGGGGGGGGGGATCTATATTTTTTCTATTTTTCTACCATCCGCTGCAACTGGTCTTCACCATCTGCTGCAACTTCTACTTTTTGGATCATCTACTACATTCTCTTTCACTTTCTGGGCTGCTGTTGAAACAGTTTGAAGGAAGGAAGAATAATAGTGGATCTTAATTGTCTCCCTCTAGTGTTGCAAGTGACCAGGTAGACTTTTAGTTCTTCTATTTTTAACAAAAACAAAATTTTAACTTGGAAAAAATTTTCTGAATTTCACTGTGCTCTATCATTTCCTTTATTTATTAAATGAAAAGAGAATAATTCATTTTAAGGAAAGTGGAGCTAAATCAGTCCATCAATTCAATAGAGAACTTTAGGTAGGCCCTAACTTGGTTATTGTGAAATTCAACTATGGTAATTGTGGAAAATTGTACAGTATTAAAATAAATAAATAAACGAATTCATTCTTATACAAAAAAAAATTGAATAGCTTCTTACAAGGATTGCAACTATGTTTTGTGTGTTGTACATTGAGCTATACGGTATGTTAAGTGCTATGGGAAGTTGTGGAAAGCTACAGTGTTCATTTGTTAAGTTGAAATTGTTTTGTTTTCCTTTCTATTATAAATTTTGTGTGGGGGTAGAGAAGGGGCTTCCTGTAGGAATATTATATTGGGTAAGAGTACCCTGATTGTACTTGAGAAAAAAATTAAAATTATGAGCAAGAGTACCCAACAAATGAAGTTGAAGGGTATGAGAACCGTGAGAAGTGAAATTTGTAAAATAAGAATGGTTGAATTTCTCCTATAGGCTGTTGTCTTTCTATACCCCTATTTGAAGGTTTTACACCAACCTTCTTGTGGACTATGTGATAAATCCTATGTGAGCTTGATGTGTTGTCTTGTGTCACCTGTATGTTTGTGCAGTGGGTAGTAAAAGTGTGAGTGCAACTTCTAGGTCTCCCTGTGTTTTTCCCCTAGCTCGGGGGTGGGCAGCTACTACCCTTGGTTGGGAGGTGAGCCTCTCCACTGATTATACAAGGATGTCTTCTGTTAGCTTTGTTACAGGTCCTCACTAGTGGTGGTAGGGTGTGTTTCCTGATTGCATGCTAACTGGAGGAGTTTCCAAGAAAATGTATGTTCTACAAAGAGGGAAGAATAGGATGAGGAAATGAGCTTTTTGTCCAGTTGTAATTTTGCCTACCAATAAACATTTGAAAATTGTATTGAATTTTGAGAGTTGTAAAGATGATATGAAGGAAAAATCTGCATTGTTACTCTATGTTTGCTGCAAACTTAAGTTAAGCAAGGCCGGTACTTGTTTGATGCGTAGCATTGATGGATATAACTACTATCTACCTTTCTATGTGTTATCTCTATGTAACTATTAAGAAAGATGGGAATGTCAAATCTAAATACTATGTTGATGCATTATATTTCCTTAGTTTACCAGTTGAGAAAAAAAGGGGGGGGGGGGATGTTACTTCTGCTGTTGCATGCATGTAATGCATAGATTCCTTGCTGATTAAAATTTCCAGATCTCTTGTAACCTGCAACATAAAGTAAAATGAAGAGTTTTTTTTTTTATAAAAAGAATCCTTATATACAAAGATTTGTGAACATATAGTGTAGATATAGTTTTCCTTTTGGGTGTGTGCTTTGATTATAAGTCTTGATATATCTCATCATTTTATGTACTGCAGCACCAAGAAAAGAAAATATTGAGATAATAGGAGTTAGGAAACTATAAATTCTGAAATTACTACCTTCCTTCCAAAAGATAGAAACCAAATAAAGTAAAAAAAAAATGTTCAAGTTGTACTATTCTGGAAAGACACTAGAAAGTATAGACTTGCTATTAAAACAAAAAAAAAGATTATTCACTGCCTCTATTCATGAAATGCAACTTCTTAGGGCAGCTTAGATTTAGTATTCTCCAGGATTTGGGTTGAGAAGAGTAAACCAATGCCTATCTTTTTCTTTCCTCTTTACCTGGAATGTTTTTACCCCTTGATCAGATAGGTGCAAACGCTAATCTTCTCCTCTTACCTTATTGTTGATTTTGTGTGAGTTATTTAATTATTTTTCCTCAGCCATAATGCTATAACTGAGACTTTAGTTTATGTCAAGGGGCATGTATAGATAGACATTGGTGTGAGCTATTAAAATTATTATAGTTGTCTTGAGTAAGAGGGAATCCATAGACCTAGTTAGCTTTTCTTCACTTTTCTAATGCCACATTTTAAGGTGGAAGGTAGCCAACGAATAGTATTAAACTATTGCTAATGAGATTCTTTTCTTACCCAGGTTAGTTTCCTTGGTTGACGTCCCACCTCCTCGTATATCAATAATGTTAATTTTATTGTGGGAATTACTTACTTGTGTGTGCCTTAGTGTCTGAGTGTTGATGGTGTCTTTTTTCTATTCCTTATCCATTGTAAATTTTAAAACTCTTATATCGTATGAAGGTGTTATTTGATAGCATTGTCAAAATAGGTATATTGTATTGAATTATGGTGAAAGGTTATTTTTTTAATTTTCTTGAAGATTTAAGATAGAATTTTAAGAATCAATTATTTTCTTTTATGAAAAGCATGTTTATCATTATCCTATCTATGAGCTTGTGTCATGCATATGTCGGAAAGAATTTTAAAGTTTAAAATTTAATTTCTTGCTGTCGTTATTTGGTACATGTGTATTGTAATGCAATTATAAACTAAGTTGTAGTTTAAGAGAGAAATGAATTTATGTGATTTTGCATATTCTTGATAATTATATAATGCCATATTTATTTATTTTTGGGAGTATTTTATTGGACATAAAACTGACTTTTACTTACCTTAGAATAAAATCATTACATACGTATTTCTTCATTTGTTTAACTTAGTTATAAGATAACAATCCAAGTGCCTTAATATAAATGTTAAGTTTTAGGATTGTAGTTAAAAGACAAAATGTTTTATTTTTTTACGTAAGAATTATTTCATTTACCTACAAGTGATTTATTTACTTAAGGGTAAATTCATTTTACTTTACAAATGATTTTAATTACTTAAGAATTATTTTATTTACATAAGAGTTATTTATTTATCTAAGAGTAAATTCATTTTACTTTACAAATGATTTCATTTACTTAAGAATTATTTTTTTGAAGTAAGAGTTATTTATTTATCTAAGAGTAAATTCATTTTACTTTACAAATGATTTTATTTACTTAAGAATTATTTGATTTACATAAGAGTTATTTATTTATCTAAGAGTAAATTCATTTTACTTTACAAATGATTTTAATTACTTAAGAATTATTTTATTTATGTAAGAGTTATTTATTTATCTAAGAGTAAATTCATTTTACTTTACAAATGATTTCATTTATTTAAGAATTATTTTATTTACGTAAGAGTTATTTATTTATCTAAGAGTAAATTCATTTTACTTTACAAATGATTTTATTTACTTAATAATTATTTTGTTTACATAAGAGTTATTTATTTACTTAAGAGTAAATTCATTTTACTTTAGAAATGATTTTATTTACTCAAGAAATATTTCATTTAGCTAAGAGTTATTTTATTTTCTTAAGAATAGTTGCATTGTCTTCTTGTGCTAGCCTTGCCATCAAATGGATAATCTTATGATGCAATTAAGTTTCTTCTTTATATTATATTATAATGCAATTAACTTTCTTCTTTATATTATATTATAACTTGGGTGGCAACTGTTAATCTAGTGAATTAACATAGTTGGAAATAACCTAGATGGGTGTTATTACTCTTAGCACGCACCATTTAATCTAATTTTTACCATGGGATTGTTTTGTGGTCAAATTCCCATCCACAATCTAATTTTTACCATGGGATTGTTTTGTGGTCAAATTCCCATCCACAAAATTTTTTTAGAGAGCTCAAGATTTTCTTTAATGTATGTACTGTTTAATAAGTAGGACCTTATTATTTCTATTCACCTTGGTAGACTCAAAACAATAGAGATAGGGAAACTTAAAAAAAAAAAAAATATTAGGGTTTGTGTCGTATTCTTTTGCCTTGTCATGTTTGGCAGGCATTACATTGTGGACATGGGGCATTACAAATATCATGCCTTGAAAAGACCAAAATCTACCTCTAGATTGAGAGAAAACACATGGCCTTCAAACATGTGGTAGAATATTAAAAATAAAATATGTTAAAGAGGCACAGGACTAGTAATAAGCACTTCTATGCTAGTGAGTTAATTATAGCATTTAAAAAGAAAAAGACAAATTTATAGCATGTGGCCACCTAAGTTTTGTTTATTGAAATAATTTTTAAGAAAAAGACTCAAAAGAGGTGTGAGGCTAAAGAAAATGGAGTCACCTATGATTTGGCAGGGGTCATTGTTACAAAAAGTTGTGTTGTACACCTTGCATAATAATAATATATTTTGTTTTTATAACCCTCAGAATACAACATTCCTATAACAATACCCCATCCTTTTACCATAGATTAAATGTATATATTTCTCATAATATTTGTATATCCCTATTTATTTATGTTTCTCATACGTTCCATGGAACATTTCACTTCCACCATACATAAATCATTGAATGAAAATATTGAATGTCTTTAGAATGGAGAGTATTTAAAATGAAATACACTAGAAATATTCTTATACTATTTTTATGTTAAGCACTAATGGAAGATCTACTTTAAAATGTGAGAATCAAGATCTATTGGTGGAATGTTGACACTGGTCGATCCATGAAAGTCATGCTATTGAATGCTCCTGCAAGATATTAAATTACGAGAGTATGCAATACAAAGAAGACTGAAAGAAATAGGTAGATTAATCTGTGACAAATTAACTCACAATAAGAGGTACATATATAGGGAAGAGGAAAAGCAATTGCTGCCTAGAATAGTGGCATGCAACTTCACTAACTAAAACTAGTGGCATGTGTGAACTCCATGCAACTCCATGTGAAAAAGTAAACATAAGCAAGGTTAACTCCAAATAGGAGTAATCCATGTGAACTACATGTTTAGGAATATTCTAATAATATCCTATACTAACACCTCCCCTAAGTGTAGCTTAGGTGGGTAGAAGAAATGTGAAATAGGTCCCAACAACTTGGCATGATGATGTACCCAAGTACAATGCAATCTCTCATAAAGTGGAGAAAGGAATAAAACCCAGTGGGAAAACACTTTTCTCCAAAAGAGAGAAAAGAAAGTGAAATGAATAGGACTAGAAATTCCCCCTTAAGTGATAGTCCTGAAATCCCTTCAAGATAGGGCCCATGTGTGCCTCCAGAAAGAAGAGAAAGAAAGTCAACATAGAATATCACATGTCGAATCTTGTAGTAGGTCCCTCTGCAACAAATGATGTCTCTTCCTTTCGGAAGATAGAAACCCCAATCTACCAAACTATTGAATTCCCACTCAAGTGGAATGTATGAAGGAGTCAAGATATATGGTTCTAGAAATTGATCATGTTTCTCAAAGTTGGTGTTGAACTGTGATTGTGTCATGCAAGATTTGAGAGCAGTGAAAATTCAAGTGTCATTTTTGAACTGATGTGAGTTAGGATGTGTTAAGATCATAGAATGAAGTGGTAGAGAGAGAACAAGAGGATCCAAATCAAGAGATGATGAAACTCGATGGGAGATGTCATCAAAGAAAAAACATATGTCCTCAATGCTATCATCAAGATAGATTGTCAGAGATTCTACAAAAAAATTATTTCCATTATTGCAACATCCCCCTAATTTCTCATGAAATCATGGAACCAAGGAATTATGCATTTGTTTTTGCTTCATTTTATTTGTTTGTCACATGTTTGTCTTTTGGATTTTAGGTTTGTGTTTTGGTCACTTCATCTCTCTGCAATCTATGCTCTGTCATATAGTTTATCCCACTCCAAGATCTGCATGCTAGGCTCTCATTCTGATCTATGTTTGCTAGTGGTGCACATTGTATGTAACTCCCTTGGCTTTGTAATTTAATGCACATATCCCCTTGTCTATTATGGTGTTGATCATAAGTCATTCTAATAATCAATCTGAGACATGTTTCTGACTTGCGAATCATCACTATTCCTTTGTAGGTTTTATAATTCGTACATCCATTCATCTCCGTAATGTCATGTTTCTTCCTATGTTGCTATGTCACTTCCTCAATGTTGTCCATACATTTTTAAGGCTTGATATGTCTCATGACTCATGCAAATTCAAGGACGAGACTAACCAATGATAGGTTTGAATGCTCGAGTTTGGTAGAGTTTGAATTAATATCATGGCAATCTTATAACAACATATTTTCAATCCTAGAATCAATGCCAAAAATCACATGTGAATATTAAAAATCATAATTAAACATGATGTATAAATTAGATTTCATTAAGTGATTATTCAATCTCATTTATATTTGAAAATTTAAATGTAATTTACTTGTTTCATGTTCAAGTGGATTGATGTGATGAATTGCATAGCTACTGATGGAGGTCAGTGTATTTAAAAGAAGAGACATGGCTATTTAGTGTGGAATGAGAAAGTCTAGGCATGAGGGAAAAGAAACATATCTAGTCACTTCAAGTTAATAACCCACCACAACATTAATGGAAAACCCAAGCATATGGATCAAGGCATGCCTAAAGATGTGGGAAATTGCATGCAATTTTCTAGCTAAAAAATTAAATACCATTTGCCCAGGGCAAAGACAAACTTCATTTAATTAGCATGGGAAGATGTATGAAAGAAAGTAGCATAACAATAAAGGAACAAATCTATATAACTTAGTGTGTGCAAAGAGAAATCTGGACGCCTCCATTAATGTGATAGCAACAATACTTAAAAAATATCATGCCTTGAAAAGACCAAAATCTACCTAGCTAGGTGCCTAGATGGAGAGAAAGCATAGGGCTTTGAAGTAGGTAGTAGAATATTAAAAAATAGAAGACATTAAAGAGGCACAGGACTAGTACTAGGCATTTGTATGCTAGTGAGTTAATTGCATCATTTAAAAAGAAAAAGACAAATAGCATGTGGCCACCTAAGTTTTGTTAGTTGAAATGCTTTTTAAAAAAAGACTCAAAAGAGGCATGAGGCTGAAGAAAATGGAGGCACCTATGATTTGGTAGGGGCCATTGTTAGGAAAATGTGTGTGTTGTACACCTTGCATAATAATGATACATTTTATTTTTGTAAAATAAATATTTATTTGTGGTGCATCTTAATTGATGTGTTTGGCCACATTAAATATAAATTTTGGGCCACATGTAAAATTTGTATGTAACATTGGTCAAATATTTATGTGTGGGAGACATAAGACAAATATTTAATATTTTTAGCAATTATTTGATAATTGGAAAACTTAGTATCATAAAGTGAAAACTTAGTTACAAATATTAAATGACAGGTCAATGGGTTTGTGAACTCATGGTTTTGAGTCACATGGTTTTACCCAATACCACAAGTTGTATTTGTGTTAGCTTGTGTCTATAAAAGCAAGCACATGGTTAGTGATTTAGGTTGGTGGATGAGTGGGTTGTCATTGTACTGGGTTTCTCTTAGTGCACATGTGAAGCAATGCATATGATGTGTGGTTACATGCTTGGACACATGGAGGATGCAATGGAGGAGGTTGATGTATCAAAAGTATGCATGAGACTTTGTAAGTGTATTATAATGTTCCATTACTGAATAATAAATTGAGTGTGGAAGCTTTTGGAGGCTGGGATTTTCTCATCTTGAGGGTTTTCCTAAGATATACCTTGTGTTATCTTGTAACTTGTCTATTTGATTTTTGCATTATTCAATTGTTGTAATCTTGTATGCATTATATTCTCTCATAGGTTTATGTAGGAATTAGTTTGATCAACCTATAAATTCTTATTTTTGATCAACCTATAAATTGTTGTAATCTTGTCTTTTTCCTATTTGGGAATTTGTTTTGTGTTTCTTGTGCTCACAAGTAGATTTCCTTTCTTTTTCTCTCATCTTTCTTTCTCCTACCTTTTTGTCCTTTCTGGTTAAAAGTACTCAAAATCTAAAAACCCCCATCGTATGAGCGAGCTGCCCCTGTCAAACACAAAGGAGAATCGTTGAACTCATATTAATTTCTCCATTTTCCACTAAAGCGTGTTGTTGCCCATTGGGTGAGTCTCCTAAATTTAGTAGAAACAAAATTGTTTACTAACACTAGGTTCTCATGATGTTAAGCTATAAGAGGAAGGTAAATGTTTTTTTGAGAAAAGGTGCAAAGCACCCATAAGAAATGCATTAAAATAAAAGGAAGGAAGTACAAAAATAAGCCCAGACTAGATGAAGATATGCACAATAGCCGAGCAAAGTGAATGTCGATTAGCCTCAAGTCCATACGAAAGTACAAGAAAATAACATGAGTTGATAAACAATATGCAAATAAAAAATAATATGTGCAAACATAAAATGCTCTTGATGTGTCAATCTACCGACATGAAGTCCCTAAAGGCTTTCAGTACAAAATCATTTAAGGTGCCCCCTAAATAAATCTATAAAAGGCACTACAGATGAAGCTGGCAAACATAAACATTCAGCTTATTCACCAAAAAACTACCCATTGTGAGGACAAAGAAGGAAAAAAAATTCCATTCAAAATTTGCATATGTCAGGTCATAAAAGCCAAGATTTGAATTTGGCCCACTCACCAACTCCACCTAGAATCCCGCAATTGCAACCACAACTAGCCTCACCCAAGTCACCAACCAATCCACTCAAACTCCACTGATCACACCACCAAGACTGCAACCCACCCTACAACAACACCAAGGCCGTAGCCAACACGAGCACCAACTCCCAATCTACCACCAACAACCACCACGAAGCCCCATATAACCACACTGCCAAGACTATGAACGGTGCATCCACTAGACTCCTTTCAGCAACTCCGCCAAACTATCTCTGTTGCCTTAACTCATGTCTCCATCCAAGCACCACCAGGACCTTCACTAGGTTCAAATCCTCCACCAATTGGAGGATTCACATGATAATTGCCACCAGTCCCTACACCAATGCCTCCACCTAATCACCGCATATGCAACCCCCAAACCTAGGTCCAACACTGATCAGTCATCTGAATTATCTCCCCTAGTGCCCCATTTGAAAGAAACACCAATGTCACCACCATCAACTTGCCAACAATATACACCACTGGCACCGCAACTAAGTTTAGTGCCACAACCAATACTGCCGTAAACACCAACGGTGTCTCCAAATCCTAATTGGATTTAGCACTTAGAGCATCATCCAGGCCTCCACCTAGGCCACTTGCTTCATGAAATCCATCACCAACTAGGAGCCTATCATCTTCTAGGACTTAAAGCTCTAAAGCATCCTCAGCACTTGACTCAGCGCTACTTCAAACCAGAACTTCCACACACCTCCAGGTTGTAATGTGCCGTACCTATTTGTATTTTTTAAAAAATCTTTTTATGTGTGACTTTATTAATTTATGCGATCTTTCAGAACTAAACAGAAGAATGCAGAAGGGGTTTTCAGTTTTCCTGCAGATGTGTTGCCGAAGCATACAATATAAAACATATATAGAAAACCCAGAAAATATACAATGGATATGGAGAAACTAACAAAGACCCAGATAGCAAAATAGTCAAATAGTAATAACTATGACATACCCATATAGATTTTTGCAACTTGATACAATAGCCTGAACTAGACCAGGTGTGGGTATAGCTACAAAATCACTTCTTAACTTCGGAAGCCTCAAAGAATGAGTAAACAATGTTTGACAAGAGATAAAAGGGCTCTAGATGCCTCCAATAGACATTTGAATGATTGCAAGTGAGAGGGGGAATCAGCAACAAGGTAGCCACCTCCCTCCGCAAGGTGTACAACCCACTAAGGAGTATAAATAGCAACAACAACACATAAACTCCTTCTCAAACCCTTACGAAATGATCTGCAGTCCTCACAATCACCAATCCACCCTCCAGGAAGAAGAAAGAAGCATTTAACAACACCAATATGTATCCACATGAAGGTACGGCCTATGTTGAAAGGTACGACAAGCCAAGGGAAATGTGCAGCAGTCACAAACTCTCTCAAACTCCTAGGAATCTGCTATAATCTAGTATATCAACTGCTCACAACAATAACCCAAAATGCCGCAACCTTCGAAACCTCAAAATCGCAACATATCAACTCCATTGAAGCTCATGAGTGAATACTAAATGCATCCACCGTCAACGGCACTGTTGGGTGGTCTTCCACACCTGTAGAATGCCGTTACCTATGGAAGTTTTCGTCTCCACAAGCCTCTTGTTTGAATCCTCAAACCCTTCATAATAACCAACCCTAGCAGAGCTCACAAGAAGAAAATATCACAAAGCAAGCATAAGCAAATGAGCTCCAAAACCTCTTTTTATTTCCCCTCCAAGATGGGCGTTTGGCATTAAAGACAAACATTAACTTTTAAAACACTGTTATTTCCCGAGGGAAGGGCACCCATGGTCACAACTTAAACTTATGTCTTCAATTTCCTCAAAAGTCACTTTTCCATTTTATATTATAAAGTCCATATTAAAATATACCATTAATAACTTCGGACTTTAAAATAACTACCAAGATGGTGTCAGAATGGAAGGATCTATAGCTCGTCAGAAAGCCCTCAACGAGATGAATCTGATGCCACCCTGAAAATGCCGAACCGACACTAACCCTGAACTTACTAAAAATAGTAAGTACTGACCACGAGCAGTCTGAGCCAACTCCAGAGGTGCCAACTAGATTGTTTGAACTCGAACCATCTTTCCTCCACCGACACAACTTCTAACTCTAGTTCCCTAACCAAATTGCTAGTCCACGGGAACTCTATGATGGACTAACCATGAGTCTAGAAGGGGACACTATAGTAAATTCTCATCAAATCACTCCTACAATCAACAAGACACCTGAATTTGGAAAGAAGAACCCCTGATTGTATTAGAAACTAAAAGGAATCTCTGCATAACAATAATAAATCTGCTGAAAAAATGAACTATTATTGCTGCTGAAAACTGTAAAAATGGTTGAGTTACAAGACAATCTCTTTCTCTACAATATGCAAAGGCAAAAAAGCAAGAACTAAGGAAAAAAATTATAAGCTTTTTTTATATAATACAAAACTGTCCCCAAAAAGTGAATGGGCAGTCAACTCCAACTCGACTATACTCGAAAATATGCATGAATGAGTTTGAAAAAGTAACTCCAAGTTGCTGGGCGAGCACAAGTGAAAAGCCTAAAATTTAGGTTCCAAAACTCCTCCAAGATGAGAAAAAATAGCTCGGAACTCCAAGTCTCAAAGTCTTTGACCAAGAAACTGCCAAAAATAGTCATGTCAAAAATAAAACTCCAAATATCTCTCCTTGCATGACCCTGCACTTCAGTTCGAGTCCTCTCCTATTTTTGTGTACCTTGAAAGATGTCTGGTCAAGTCCAGAATGGTATTTTTGGGAAAGTATAAAAAATATAATTTTTTTAAATATTTTCTACAACTTAATAAATTGCATTTTCAGAGGCCTTTGGAGCAAAATCAGGGCAATTCATTGCCAAGGTACAACTCAAACTAGATAATTGGTTTATCTTTCTAACGAGTCCAAAAACTTTGAATACTGATAAAGTAGCGAGGAGTTATGACCCTGCCAAAAAAAAATTTAATTTTATTTATTTATTTATTTTTCGGATATATGGTCTTCAGGTACCTGTATCTGCACAGTGAACAAACATGTTAGATAAACATTTGTAGAGGCTGAAGCCTCTCTCTTGACTGTTTTGATCTGATATTCTCTTCCTTCCTGCTTCATTTGAAGTCACTTGCTTCCTGAAAACATTAGAAAACAACTCTTACAGCCCAGCCTAATTGGGTTGCCAAGCATAATTTGGTAACAAGTCAAACTTATGAGGTAAAATTATTCTTTTTCCAAGTGCAAATTATTTATAAATGTAAGGTGAAAAGATTCAACTATGATTCTATCTTTGAATATGTTATAATTTCAAGGTTGAAAATATTTAGAAAAGATATGCTTTATTTCTTTGTGATTATGCAAATGATGTATAAAAAAATTCACTCATTTTTATCATGTTCTTTTACATTCTTAGTAAATTGTAAGTGTAATTTCGAGTAATATGAGAAAGCATGTTACAACTATATTTATCACTAGCTTAGTTGCACATTTAATTTTCTTAAAGGTCAATTAATCTTGTTTGTTGTGTTTGTGTAAGTCAATTGGTGCGTATGCTCTCTCCTCACACCGCAAGGTGATCTTGGAGATCAAATATACCTCATAGTTTACTTTTTGTTGTGTTAAACCCAAGAATCCAAGTTATGTGTGCTCTTCCCTTGCATTGAAAGATGATATTGGAAACGAAAAGCACTTGGAATTGTTTCCCTTTAGTGATCTTATCTAATGATTTCATCACCTTAGGGGATGACCCAAAACATGTGTTTCGGTAGGGAATATTAAATGTGGTGAGAATTAGAAGACTCACCTCAAAGGAGCCATCATCGCACGGTTTTGGCATAGCCTTGATGCCCCTTTGTATAAGGAGTCAAAGGGATGTGGAACTAGATTCGACCATGACAACCTGCTTGTAGATGGGCCCATGTTCATAGATTTTGGCCTCACCTACCTAGAGCGTATAACAAGGACATCTCATAGTCACATGTACGACCTATATTAAGAACTTTTGGCCACTCTTTTTTTGTGGTGCAACAAATACCAGTTAGGGTCAGGAAGTTACTCACACCATGCTTCTAAGTTTGTAAAGATAGAGCTCATTGTAGCCAAGGCCTTGGCCTCCATGGTAAGGGGTGTATAGATGGCACATGACCTTGTATTCCCTAGCTATTTGAAAGTTGGTAGACAACATATTTGTGGGCCATGAAAATTGACACTCCCACTATAATAGTCTTGTTCATGTACTTGGTGTGTTTTCTTTGTGATAAACTTGCGAATACCTCCTTGACCCAAATAAATCCAAACATTACAAAACCTTGAATATCCTAAGTCCAAAGTTCAACTTTGAGAGAGACCTAAACACAAAAGTCCGTTTCCCAAAGGTTTACAAAATTGAGATCCAAATCCACATTTAAACCCGATCCACTATACATCAAAATCCAAATCCAAGTCACGACCAAATCCCTCCCTATTCTAATCACACCTTAATCCATATTCAAATCCCTATCATTCACTTTATCCTTCAAGCCATATCATCCTTTTTCACCCCATAATTCATGAATTAAGATCAAGCCCTTGATCAAGGCCACCATCCTTTATCAAGGTCCATCAAGTTTTTTTTATCCAAATTCAATCCAATGTCACTCTCAAGACACTTCCCCAATCATCATCATCATCATCCATAATTAAATCCATATCAATTGTCATAAGATCACTCTCAAGTCCACATCACCCTAGTCACCTCATCATTTCATGCCCCCATAACTAGATTTCAAACCAAGAAGAACATGGATCCTCATGCAGTAATTGGACCCTCTTCAGCTCATGGTGGCCTTGACAACCAAAGTGAGCATGTAAGTCTCATTGATCAACTTGAGCACTCACCTTGATTAATGGAATTTCTTAGAAATGAAGGGACTCACACTAAGATTGACCAATTTGTAGGTGATAATAAATATGTTTTCCTAGAATATCTTATCAAGGAAGGGACTAAAATCCCTCCTAACTTTGACAGGATAAAACTCAACAATCTCATCCACCCTAATTCATCACCACCACTCACCTTTGAAAATATTTTAGATCATTCATATAAACACCCCACTCGTGACCATATCACCCACCACAATGATCAATAAGTAGATGGTAGCATCCTACCACCTCCACCTCATCATAATCCCACTTCATCTTTTAATTAACATCAACCAAGTCAACCTTCATCAGTTCCCCCACAAATCACAATCCCTTCTATGGCATCCCATCAACATGTTCCCACATTTTCCAATTCACACCAAACTTCACTTTCACCTCTTTCCATCCCTCGATGCACAACTCCAATCCAATCCACATTACCACCCTATATTCCATTACAATCAATCTCATATCAACCCATATGACATCATTCAGTCATGTCCTCACGACCAACACATAAATCATCCCAACCTAACCCATAAATATTTCAATCTAATCCCACATCCATCTATCCAAATACCTCACCTCAACCCATGATGTCTCCATTCATCTCATCACAAATAACACATCAATCATACCAACCTAATATATCAACACATAAAAGTAATCCCACATCAACTCACCATACCATCATTCGTTCCACAACAAAATACATATCAACAATCTATACAAAATCCCACAACATCAAATCCTATTCATCCTACAATCACACAACCTTTGCCAATTAGAGCTACCAACTACATCTCATCTTTACCATCTATTCTACCTCTTGGTACCTCCTTTTATCACGAGTGGTAGGAAATGAAAGTGCTCTTAAAGGGTTACAAGATGGGACTCAATGCAAACATTCTAAATTTGAAGACCTTTGTCCCTACCTCCTCGACTGATCTATTGTAATGACCTCTTTTCCCCCTAATTTTAAAATCCACAAATTTGACAAATACAAGGGAAAGGGAGACCCTCGAGATCACATCAAAGAATTTTTCATGGCTTGTCAAGAAGTTTCCTATAACGATGTGTACCTATTAAAACTCTTTCCACAAAGTTTGACAGGTCAGGCCTTGGATTGGTTCACACATCTAACTCCAAGCACTGTCAATACCTTTCCCGACCTAGCAGGAAAATTTGTTGCACATTTATCCTACAATGTCAAGCATGATCTTACAATGTTAGATCTTTGTAATGCTAAGCAACGTAATGGAGAAAGCTTTACTGCTTATTTTGAATTTAAATATTATTAAGTCTAGTTGTATCCTCAAATTTTAAAATTTCGTGAGAAATATTATTAAGGAAAATATAGGCAGAGCAGAGGGGATCCACGTGCATGCAAAATGACTCCTCAATTATCTCTAGTGTTGGCGAGAAAATTTAGGAAGAACACGGGAGCATAAGATTCTAAGCTTTATGGGCAATTCCATGAGAAATTATAGAAGTTCATGTTTGATGGCGGAAAGTCATTTATAACCAGATGACAAAGTTGCGGGTCATATCTCATCACTTTTACGTCTATCTACTCAGGAATTGAAGTCTGTCTAAACCAACATACACATGGGTAAGATTGAGAAGCATTTCTTTCGGAAGGAGGGAATAGTCTGCCCAATTTTCGAACATCTATTGAAATTTCTAACACTCAAGAAGATATGATATGGATATGTATGCGAAATAAGTATTTCTGATACAATAGAATAGTTCGGTAGATTGCTCCACATTTTTTGTAGAATGAATATTCTTGTCTTTGGATTGGAATTTATTTAGATGCATGTATGAAGATGCTATGCTCCATGTTTGACCCTCCGGTATGAAGAATTGAGTGATTTATGATCACTAGAGTGAAAACTACTTTTTTTGAGTATTCATTGGTGACAGGGAGAATGTATTTTACTGCACATTCCTCTGCATTGAAGTATTATGATCTATGGTTCTAGAGTTAAGTCTAGAATGATGATCAATACCCTCAACTCCAATGGTTCATGATTTGGTGGTCCACAAGCTATCCTTTCTTTATGACAATAGCTGACAGTGTTGTTCTTGTGCTCCGATTTGAAGAATCTTCTTAACAAAGTGGTTAGAGATTGTGCGGTTGTTCCTAGTGATTACAATGTGATTGTGGCTGTCCCTTGATCATGGTCCTACCTTTGGATTAGTCCGCAAAGAGAAATTTGGATCTCATGGATGAAGACTATTCTTGGAAGACTTAATGTTAACACCAGTGTTGGCTGACTTGGTTGTTTACATTGCTTGTGGAGATACATTAGAGATTGAGGAAGCATGTCATGACATGGAAGATTGCATTTGAGTCCCAGCTAAGGTATAACATGATCTAAATACATCTTTAGCTTAGAAAATCTTGTTTAGGTCTAGACCTATTTCTATGTATGTTTGTAATGTCAACCTTGGAGATTGTTCCAATGGTTGATGAATGTAATTCCAACCTTGATGTACATTCAAAGGTTGATGAATTGTATAAAAGCATGTGATGTAGTTGCGAAAAAGATGTCTAAGTGTGAAAATGAAAAGATAAGTGTGAAGGTATAAGAAGAGCAGAGTAGAGGAGTTTAACTGTGCTTCAATGGAACTGAACCCAGGCATGGAGAAGATGCTATCAAATCAGTTCACCAATCGTTGGCAGTGAGCCACCCCTTGGTAGTGAGCCTCAACATTTGCAGTGAGCATATTGGGCAGTGAGCCTCTATTTTTTGATATTGTTATAACATATATATTTTGTGGGCTAACACCCACCATGGTTTTTCCCTTTTAGGGTTTTCCATGTAAAAAACCTGGTGTCTCATGTGTTGATGATGTTGTTGTGTTGAATTTCTTATTTCATGCTTTCATGATTAAATTTGAATAACAGTGAAGAAGTGTTTGATGTGTTAATGTTCATAAGTGGTCAAAGTTTTGAAGACAACTGATTCATCCTCCCCCTCTCAGTTGTCTAGTACATTTCAACAAGTGTTGCTTTTGAAGGGAAATCACATACACAAGGAGAATGGGAAGTTGAGTGTAGACCCTCCATGAACTACCAATACAAAGGAGGACCCTCAATGTATACTGAGAGTACAATGGCCAACAATACTAGCAGCAACTTTAGTAGCCCTACAGTGCATGTTTTGGGTGTTGTTTGTGCCATCTCTAATGACTTGGGTAGAGATTATTCCTTCTTTTTCCTGATTTGGGCAATGTTGTATTCTCTTTTTACCAAGTTTGGGTAATTTTTTATTATGAGTTATGCTCCTTAGATTCTCATTTTTTTTTAGTTGGATCCCTATATGCATTACTAAACAATGTGTGATCCAAGGAAAAATGCTCTGTAGAATTGTGATTTGGTGTAAGCCAACTACAAAAATTGGTCAAAATACCATCGGCTAATGATACCCATTTAGTTTTTTTAATGCAAGCATGTAGGTATGTCTATCAGGGATGTGTTGTTTACAGCCAGTGCTGGTGATGCTGACATATATACACATATTTAGAGAAATGATGTTTGTGCACTGGCAAATGTGAACTGACGAAAAATAAAACTAAATATACAGTCATCACTGCCTTATACATGTGCCAACATGCCAACTTGGTGCTTCAAAGGTAGATCAAAAAGAAAAATTTAAAGTTTCAACTATGGTCATCTTGCCAAATGAGTTTAATACTCAATGCTAATTGGTCAATAGAATTTTAATCTAATTAAAAAAAATCCATTTTTCACATTACTGTTCACCCAATTGACCAATAGCACAACAGATAAATTGCATTTATTAAATCATTAAATAAAAAAAATAGCTTTCAACTTTAGGGATTTTGCCAAATGAATTTAATACTCAATTGTCATTGGTCAACTGAATTGAAGTAATGGAATCAGATGATTGCATTAGTATTCCTGCTGAAGGTAGGTGCTAATAACTTAATCTTTATAGAAGTATTGCAGAAAAGAAATTTGTGTTCAAAATTTTTGAAACTATTGACTTTCACTAAATATATTTCACTATCTCTTCATTGGGACTTATATTGACATTTTGATTTTTATTTCTCATTTAATATTTTTATTCAATAGAAAACAGACATTATTGAACTAATGGAAAGTAGGTTATGCATCCACTAATGTCATTGCTATTTGTGACATAACTGCTATCACAGACAATAACATTAAAACTAAATACCATCTGACATATTTAAGAAATAAATTAAATGAGAACCAAAGCTTTGAAAAGGAAAAACAAGGTTTTCTTTTAGTGGTTAATGTAGGTTAATTAATTAAATATTAATTAATTTAGATTGAATAATTATGTTTTAATTAATTTAAATTAAATTGAGTTGTTGAGGTGTACTGAGTTAGATTAAGTAATATAAATAGTAAGTATAATTATGCCATAAATAGATACTATGAAGATAAAATTTGTTTAGCTTTCTAAATAAAGAATATGCACCAATTGATGAAGATAGTTAGATCTATGCACCTTAGAATCTAGAGAGACCCTAGATAGTCATTTATGTGGATCAAAATTAGAATATTCCCTTTTTCTCTATGTTGAGTTGAGTTCACTATTTTGGGTCTAGTTTGCTTCTACGAATTCACTCTATATCTGTGAACTTGATCTCTAATAATCTTTGGATTTTATCTTCTAAACTATCATAAAATACAATTCTAGCCAATAGTGATTTCTATATCATTCTTAGGTTTTCTTTGTGATGTTATTTAAAAATGCTTGGATAGACAACAAGCTTTGAACAAATATTCATATGAATTTTAGAATAATTGATACGTGATTCACATGGACTAAGATGAGTGTGATTTGATACAACAAATGTGAATTTAATTTTTGCTTTGAATGGCTTACATTAAGTTTGCATCAAAGAGGACATTATACTTTGCATCTATCTTTTACCTTGTTTCTTTCAAGTCCCTTTGTTTATTTCAGATTTTTCTTTTGGTTTGTTTGCTTGCTTAGTTTGCTTTCATGTCACCCCCCTTTCAATTTCCCAAATTCACTTTTTCTTCTTTGTTCCCTTGATTTTTCATCATTTTGGTTCAATTGTCTAGTTTAAAGGAAAATATATTTAAGTTTGAGTTGAATAAAGGTAATTTTTTTAGTTTTGGTTTACATAGTTCATTTTACAATAGTTTTACGTTTTATTTTTCTTTATCACTTTAAAGGATTCACTTTGTATGATTGTCTTATAATGGTTGCTTTCATGGAATCTTGAATAATACCCTTAATTTTCATTTCTACCTCTCAATGTTAAATTTTTATAACCCTTAGAATATGACATTACTATAAGAATACCCCCTCCTTTTACCATAGATCATAGGTATCTATTTCTCATAACATTTCTATACCCCTATTTATTAATGGTTCTCATATGTTCCATGGAACATTTCACTTCAACCGCTTGTACGTAAATCATTGAATGAAAATATTGAATGCCTTTAGATTAGAGATTATTAAAATTAAACACACGAAAAATATTCTTATACTATTTTTTATGTTAAGCACTAATGGAAGATCTACTTTAAAATGTGAGAATCGAGATCTATTGGCAAAATGTTGGCACTGGTTGATCCACCAAAGTCATGCTATCGAATGCTCTTGCAAGATATCAAAATATGATAGTATGTAATACAAAAAAGATTGAAAGCAATATCTAGATAAAGCAACAATGAATTAACTCACAATAAGAGGTATGTATATAGCATAGAGGAAAAGCAACTATTGTCTAGAATAGTGGCATGTAACTTCACTAACTAAAACTAGTGGCATGTGAACTCCATGTGAAAAAGAACACCTAAGCAAGCTTAACTGCAAATAGGAGTAATCCATGCCAACTACATGCGTAGGAATATTCTAATCATATCCTACACTAACACCCCACTAAGTGTAGCTTAGGTGGGTAGAGGAAATGTGAAATGGGTCCTGACAAATAGGCATGATGAGGTATCCAAGTACTTGATGCAATCTCTCATAAAGAGCAGAAAGGAATAAAACCTGGTGGGAAAAAACTTCCCTCCAATAGAGAGAAAGGAAGTGAAATGAAGAGGACTAGAAATGCCCCCCAAAGTGATAGTCTTGAAATCCCTACAAGATAGGGCCCATGTGTGCCTACATAAAGAAGAGAAAGTCAACACAAAATGTCGCATGGTGAATACTATAGTAGGTCCCTCTGTAACAAATAATGCCTCTTCCATTTAGAAGATAGAAACTTCAAGTTATCAAACTGTTGAATTCCCACTCAAGTCGAATGTAGAAGGAGTCAAGATTTATTGTTCTTGAAAGTGTTCATGTTTCTCAAAGTTGATGTTGAGCTATGATTGTGCCATGCTAGATTTGAGAACAGTGACCATTCAAGTGTGATCTTTGAACCGATGTGAATTAGGATGTGTCAAGATCATAACAGGAAGTGCTCGAGAGAGAACAAGAGGATCCAAACCAAGAGATGATGCAACTTGATGGCAATTGTCATCAAAGAGAATACATATGTGATGAATGCTATCATCAAGATAGATTATGAGAGATCATGAAATCATGGAACCAAGGAATTGTGAATTTGTTTTTGCTTCATTTTATTTGTTTGTCACATGTTTGTCTTTTGGCTTTCAGGTTTGTGTTTTGCCCACTTCATCTCTCTACAATCTATGCTCTACCATATAGTATATCTTGCTTCAAGATTTGCATGCTATTCTCTCATCCTACTCTATGTTTGCTAGTGGTTCACATTGTATGGAACTCCCTTGGATTTGTAATTTAATGCACATATCCCCTTGTTTGTTATGGTGTCAATTCGCAAGTCACACTAATAACTGATCTCAGACATGTTTCTGACTTATGAATCATCACTATTCCTCTTAGGTTTTACATGTCTTATCCATTCATCTTCATAATGTCATGTGCCTTCCGGTGTTGTATTTCACTTCCTCAATGTTGTCCATGCATTTATAAGGCTTGATATGTCTCATGACTCATGAAAATTCAAGGATGAGACTAACCAATGATAGGTTTGAATGCTCGAGTTTGGTAGAGTTTGAATTAATACCATGACAATCCTCTAAAGACATATTCGTAATACTAGAATCACTATCTAAAGTCATGATTATTTAAAAAATTTAAGTCTAATTTAATTGTTCCATGTTTAGGTGGCTTGATGTGACGAATTGCATAGTAGGCGATTAACGTCGATGCATTTAAAACAAGAGACATTGCTATTTAACATGGAATGAGAAAATCTAGACATGAGGGCAAAGAAAGATATCTGGTAGATTCTAGTCAATAACCCACAACAACAATAATGGAAAACACAGGCATATGGAGCAAGGCATGTCTAAAGATATGGGTAGTTGCATGCACTTTTCCAGCTAAAAAAATAAATGCCATTTAACCAAGGTAGAGACAAACATCATTTAAATGGCATGGGTATATGTATGCAATAAAGCAACATACCAATAAAGGAACAAATATACATAACTTGGCATGGGCAAAGAGAAATTTGGATGCCTCCATTAATGTGACAACAACAACACTCAAGAAATATTGTAAGGTCGTGTATAGACCCACTAGAATTTTCTCTAGTAATAATGGTTATGATAGGACTTCTTGGAGAATATTTACAAACTTCTTGTTCTCTATGTGATGACATCTATTGGAGGTTATGTGACTACAGCGTATGACAGTTATATGTTTATGCTTGAGCTATCTCTGGGTACTTTTATCGAATTATATTTCTATGATATGAGACCTACCCTTAGTAATTACTAACCATATTATTTTGTGTTGATCTAGGATTGTATATGTTGGCTTTTGAATAGTTTTCTCATATGACTTATTATACGGTGTGGATCTTACTATTCCTATTAATGACTAAATTGGTGATATGGTTAAGTTTGGTTATGGTTGATATGGTAAATGATATATATACATATATAACTAATCATGTGATTTTACCTTCCTTGATGCAATATTGTTGAATGGTATAGACATATGTTTTAAATAGAGATATGGCAGGATTAACCATTGTGCCATTGATACGATCTGATGATTTATGCTAATATCTTGAACAGAGAATTTAGTTCATGATAGGACGCTATGATTTCAATAAGAATTTTAACTTCATTTTATGAATTGTTCTCAACTATTAAATATAATATTGTTACTTTTGTAATGCGGACTTGCTATGGATATACAATGCACATATTGATGTTATTTATCAATGCTTCGGCTATGATATGATATTCGTGATAACCGCTGACATCGAAATGAGTGTACAGGTACATACTAGCCAGTGGAAATGGGGAAAAATATAGGGGGACCCTATTGTGTGATACTAGTAGAGCTGACCAAGTCTATTTGGAGAGACTTAGGTCCTTTGTATTGTGAAATTCACTATTGTACGTTGTGTTTTGTAGTGTTGTGTTTTGTCGTTTTATCCTTGTTACGTCATTGTTCTTGTGTTGTCATGTATTGTGTAACTTAAATTAATTAAAACTTCCCTTCATACCTTATAAGGGTGTAAAATAATTTAATAAAGTGTCTTTGCCTTAAAAAAAAAATAAAACATTAAGACCTAAGTTTATGTTTAGGCACTTTTGGAGGGGAGAATTGACAAAATATACAATTTTTGGAAACTTTTATTTTAACCCTCAATACGGTGAAGAAAATTAGTGAGGTGATGTGTCATAAAAATGGGATGTATGTGTTGTAGGAACCTAAGAGGGTTGTATTAGAAACCTTAGAAAAGGAACATAACAAGTGTCCCTAACTGAAGAGACACGTGTTTTCCTCTCAATAAGAGAGGTGTCAAAGAAGGAAATGGTTATGGAATTATTTCCCTAACTGAAGAGACACGTGTTTTCCTCTCAATAAGAGAGGTGTCAAAGAAGGAAATGGTTATGGAATTATTTGAGGAAAAAGGGGGCTTCTCCTGGGGGGGGGGATCTATATTTTTTCTATTTTTCTACCATCCGCTGCAACTGGTCTTCACCATCTGCTGCAACTTCTACTTTTTGGATCATCTACTACATTCTCTTTCACTTTCTGGGCTGCTGTTGAAACAGTTTGAAGGAAGGAAGAATAATAGTGGATCTTAATTGTCTCCCTCTAGTGTTGCAAGTGACCAGGTAGACTTTTAGTTCTTCTATTTTTAACAAAAACAAAATTTTAACTTGGAAAAAATTTCTGAATTTCACTGTGCTCTATCATTTCCTTTATTTATTAAATGAAAAGAGAATAATTCATTTTAAGGAAAGTGGAGCTAAATCAGTCCATCAATTCAATAGAGAACTTTAGGTAGGCCCTAACTTGGTTATTGTGAAATTCAACTATGGTAATTGTGGAAAATTGTACAGTATTAAAATAAATAAATAAACGAATTCATTCTTATACAAAAAAAAATTGAATAGCTTCTTACAAGGATTGCAACTATGTTTTGTGTGTTGTACATTGAGCTATACTGTATGTTAAGTGCTGTGGGAAGTTGTGGAAAGCTACAGTGTTCATTTGTTAAGTTGAAATTGTTTTGTTTTCCTTTCTATTATAAATTTTGTGTGGGGGTAGAGAAGGGGCTTCCTGTAGGAATATTATATTGGGTAAGAGTACCCTGATTGTACTTGAGAAAAAAATTAAAATTATGAGCAAGAGTACCCAACAAATGAAGTTGAAGGGTATGAGAACCGTGAGAAGTGAAATTTGTAAAATAAGAATGGTTGAATTTCTCCTACAGGCTGTTGTCTTTCTGTACCCCTATTTGAAGGTTTTACACCAACCTTCTTGTGGACTATGTGATAAATCCTATGTGAGCTTGATGTGTTGTCTTGTGTCACCTGTATGTTTGTGCAGTGGGTAGTAAAAGTGTGAGTGCAACTTCTAGGTTTCCCTGTGTTTTTCCCCTAGCACGGGGGTGGGCAGCTACTGCCCTTGGTTGGGAGGTGAGCCTCTCCACTGGCTATACAAGGATGTCTTCTGTTATCTTTGTTACAGGTCTTCACTGGTGGTGGTAGGGTGTGTTTCCTGATTGCATGCTAACTGGAGGAGTTTCCAAGAAAATGTATGTTCTACAAAGAGGGAAGAATAGGATGAGGAAATGAGCTTTTGGTCCAGTTGTAATTTTTCCTGCCAATAAACATTTGAAAATTGTATTGAATTTTGAGAGTTGTAAAGATGATATGAAGGAAAAATCTGCATTGTTACTCTATGTTTGCTGCAAACTTAAGTTAAGCAAGGCAGGTACTTGTTTGATGCGTAGCATTGATGGATATAACTACTATCTACCTTTCTATGTGTTATCTCTATGTAACTATTAAGAAAGATGGGAATGTCAAATCTAAATACTATGTTGATGCATTATATTTCCTTAGTTTACCAGTTGAGAAAAAAAAGGGGGGGGGGATGTTACTTCTGCTGTTGCATGCATGTAATGCATAGATTCCTTGCTGATTAAAATTTCCAGATCTCTTGTAACCTGCAACATAAAGTAAAATGAAGAGTTTTTTTTTTATAAAAAGACTCCTTATATACAAAGATTTGTGAACATATAGTGTAGATATAGTTTTCCTTTTGGGTGTGTGCTTTGATTATAAGTCTTGATATATCTCATCATTTTATGTACTGCAGCACCAAGAAAAGAAAATATTGAGATAATAGGAGTTAGGAAACTATAAATTCTGAAATTACTACCTTCCTTCCAAAAGATAGAAACCAAATAAAGTAAAAAAAAATGTTCAAGTTGTACTATTCTGGAAAGACACTAGAAAGTATAGACTTGCTATTAAAACAAAAAAAAGAGTATTTACTGCCTCTATTCATGAAATGCAACTTCTTAGGGCAGCTTAGATTTAGTATTCTCCAGGATTTGGGTTGAGAAGAGTAAACCAATGCCTATCTTTTTCTTTCCTCTTTACCTGGAATGTTTTTACCCCTTGATCAGATAGGTGCAAACGCTAATCTTCTCCTCTTACCTTATTGTTGATTTTGTGTGAGTTATTTAATTATTTTTCCTCAGCCATAATGCTATAACTGAGACTTTAGTTTATGTCAAGGGGCATGTATAGATAGACATTGGTGTGAGCTATTAAAATTATTACAGTTGTCTTGAGTAAGAGGGAATCCATAGACATAGTTAGCTTTTCTTCACTTTTCTAATGCCACATTTTAAGGTGGAAGGTAGCCAACGAATAGTATTAAACTATTGCTAATGAGATTCTTTTCTTACCCAGGTTAGTTTCCTTGGTTGACGTCCCACCTCCTCGTATATCAATAATGTTAATTTTATTGTGGGAATTACTTACTTGTGTGTGCCTTAGTGTCTGAGTGTTGATGGTGTCTTTTTTCTATTCCTTATCCATTGTAAATTTTTAAAACTCTTATATTGTATGAAGGTGTTATTTGATAGCATTGTCAAAATAGGTATATTGTATTGAATTATGGTGAAAGGTTACTTTTTTAATTTTCTTGAAGATTTAAGATAGAATTTTAAGAATCAATTATTTTCTTTTATGAAAAGCATGTTTATCATTATCCTATCTATGAGCTTGTGTCATGCATATGCCGGAAAGAATTTTAAAGTTTAAAATTTAATTTCTTGCTGTCGTTATTTGGTACATGTGTATTGTAATGCAATTATAAACTAAGTTGTAGTTTAAGAGAGAAATGAATTTATTTGATTTTGCATATTCTTGATAATTATATAATGCCATATTTATTTATTTTTGGGAGTATTTTATTGGACATAAAACTGACTTTTACTTACCTTAGAATAAAATCATTACA
Source organism: Cunninghamia lanceolata (assembly GCA_027924645.1). Taxonomy (NCBI): domain Eukaryota; kingdom Viridiplantae; phylum Streptophyta; class Pinopsida; order Cupressales; family Cupressaceae; genus Cunninghamia; species Cunninghamia lanceolata. The sequence continues at coordinate 865,618 of BSBN01001427.1, read as the reverse complement.
TACGTATTTCTTCATTTGTTTAACTTAGTTATAAGATAACAATCCAAGTTCTTTAATATAAATGTTAAGTTTTAGGATTGTAGTTAAAAGACAAAATGTTTTATTTTTTTACGTAAGAATTATTTCATTTACCTACAAGTGATTTATTTACTTAAGCGTAAATTCATTTTACTTTACAAATGATTTTAATTACTTAAGAATTATTTTATTTACATAAGAGTTATTTATTTATCTAAGAGTAAATTCATTTTACTTTACAAATGATTTCATTTACTTAAGAATTATTTTATTTAAGTAAGAGTTATTTATTTATCTAAGAGTAAATTCATTTTACTTTACAAATGATTTTATTTACTTAAGAATTATTTGATTTACATAAGAGTTATTTATTTATCTAAGAGTAAATTCATTTTACTTTACAAATGATTTTAATTACTTAAGAATTATTTTATTTATGTAAGAGTTATTTATTTATCTAAGAGTAAATTCATTTTACTTTACAAATGATTTCATTTATTTAAGAATTATTTTATTTACGTAAGAGTTATTTATTTATCTAAGAGTAAATTCATTTTACTTTACAAATGATTTTATTTACTTAAGAATTATTTTGTTTACATAAGAGTTATTTATTTACTTAAGTGTAAATTCATTTTACTTTAGAAGTGATTTTATTTACTCAAGAAATATTTCATTTAGCTAAGAGTTATTTTATTTTCTTAAGAATAGTTGCATTGTCTTCTTGTGCTAGCCTTGCCATCAAATGGATAATCTTATGATGCAATTAAGTTTCTTCTTTATATTATATTATAATGCAATTAACTTTCTTCTTTATATTATATTATAACTTGGGTGGCAACTGTTAATCTAGTGAATTAACATAGTTGGAAATAACCTAGATGGGTGTTATTACTCTTAGCACGCACCATTTAATCTAATTTTTACCATGGGATTGTTTTGTGGTCAAATTCCCATCCACAATCTAATTTTTACCATGGGATTGTTTTGTGGTCAAATTCCCATCCACTATCTAATTTTTACCATGGGATTGTTTTGTGGTCAAATTCCCATCCACAAAAATTTTTTAGAGAGCTCAAGATTTTCTTTAATGTATGTACTGTTTAATAAGTAGGACCTTATTATTTCTATTCACCTTGGTAGACTCAAAACAATAGAGATAGGGAAACTTAAAAAAAAAAATATTAGGGTTTGTTTCGTATTCTTTTGCCTTGTCATGTTTGGCAGGCATTACATTGTGGACATGGGGCATTACATAGGTATCAGAGCACCTAGGTTTTACAACTCTGGGAACTCTGGGGAGTGTTTGTTAGGTCTAACCTTTTTTTTATGTGCATGTCATGAAAAACTAATAGTTTTTTGTAAGTTCAATTTGATAGTTGTAGACTAGGATGATGGTTTATTTTCTCAAGTTTTGTGAATAAGTTAGTGAGTAGTTTGTGAACCATAACATGTGTATGGATGAAGTCCATTTCTTTCTCTCACCTTGTGCATCTAATGGGTATGAAGTAATTAGGATGGTAATTAGATAAGAAGACTGAGTTATCACTTTATGTTTCTTGAGATGTTTTGCATGATGTCGAGGGTAGCTATATTGTCACAAATTTATATCTTATATATAGTATATATGGAAGATATGATATATTGTGAATCTATTGTAATAAAGGTTACAAAGGATGATGCAAATTGATGTGATAAACTAATTAGGTAATTGGACAGAGTTCTGATTTCATTATTTTTGACTAGAGAATCATATTTCTATCAGTTAATAGATGATAAAGCTGATGCAACTTGATTTTCATGTTTTATTTTATTCTCTTATCTACTCAATTGTTAGACTAGTTTTAGTGTGTCAAGTAACTTTACAATTAATGTTTCTCGCATACATGGAAAGGATCCAGCTAAGTTGATGATGCGTTAGATAACTTGTAATTGGAATTTGATTGTTAGTTAGCATATACATGAGTGCCCTTGAGAAAGATTTTGGTAGAATTTATTTTTAGTATGGTATAGTGATTGGAAATATGTTACCATGAAATAGATTTTTATGTTTAGTTGATATTGCATTATGATCTATTGGAAATTTCTTGAAAAGAGTACCAATTTCATAATAGATTGCAAAAAAAAAATTCAATATTAAGTAGTAAACTAGAAAAAGACTATTTTTCTGTTGTTGTTGTGAATATCAATGGTCACTTGAGTAATTTCCCTAGACAATGTTGTGAGGCTATATGTGCATAATGGGGATATGTTTTGTGAAGCATGCCAGTGAATGTAGTAGTCATATCTCAAGTATGTGACATAAGGTATGTCCTTTGTGGTATTTGTACATGTTTGATGATAACCATTGACCTAGAAGAGAAATATTACAGAAGTACATATTGAAGTGTGTTTTATGGAGATGTGTGAGACACCCTTCATGTTCTTATATGATGAGATGTTAGTGTCACCCCTATTTGAGGACATTCCCTCATGACCACTTTGGAGTACAATCCCTCTTCTTCTCCAATTAAACCACATTTGTTTGTTCATGTTGTAAACCCTTTTCTTTCTATTGTTCCATGGGTTGAGGATGGACCTTAATGTGCCTGAGCCTATACTAATGGATGTAATTCTAGCTACAGACACTTGCTGGTTTATATTGATATCATTATGGATTTCTAGTATTTGGGAAGCTACTATCAATGATGAGGTACTAATTCTACAAAGGATATAGATAGTGTTATAATATTTGATTTTGAGATTTGATAATGATTGCAAATGACCCAGTAACTTCGGCAGTGACATATTATGTGCTGTCAGCATGTTCAGAGAGATAAATTAGGATAAGTGTGACATGGTATTTGGGATGGAAGCTTGATGAAATGATAGTTCTGTGTAATGAGATAATAGTGAATGATACCTTGTTACAAGGATGGTATGACTTTTGATGGGCTGTCAGTATAAGTATGAGGAGCATTATTCTCTACTTGGAATATTTACAGATGATCGTATACATACATGATATCTCAGACTCATGACACATGATAACTATACATGCTTTTCTCTTGTGAGGTGGATGTCAGATCCTATAGACAATTCATTTATGGCATATGTTAGTGGACCTTGGTATGATGGTAGGATTTTGGGTTGTGTGGGGCAGGTGCCCATTCATGTGGATTCTTCATGCAGGTATATGATTAGGTTATTCTAGATTGTGAGGGACACAGTTATTATGATATGGTAAATTCTTCATTGATTTTCATGTGGTTTGAGAACCACCATACTATCCTATGGTTTGAGAACCGCCATACTATTCTGTGGTTTGAGAACCGCCATACTATTTTGTGGTTTGAGAACCACCATATTATGTGGTTTGAGAACCACCATATTATTCTATGGTTTGAGAACCACCATACTATTTTGTGGTTTGAAAACCACCATATTATTTTGTGGTTTGACACCACCATGATATTTTACATGCTATTATCTTATGTGGTTTGAGACCACTATATGATTCCCCTCCTCCCCTTTAGTGACCTTGATGCAAGGTTGCATTATGTTCATAATGTGCAAATTTTTGAGAGATTGTTGGAATATTTATTTATGTGTTGGATATTTTGCTTGCAAGCCAGCAGTGTTTTGTTACATTGGGCTAATTGGCCATTTTTTTTATGTTTTAGTCCTTTTACCTCAAGGACATGTTCTTGGACTAACTTGGGATAATACAATGATTATTATTTGATTTCTACTTCTTTTATGATTCATTATATTTGTTTTCTTCTACTTTATTGAGGTTTAATTTATGAGTTGCTTTACTTCTCTAATTTTCTCGTTTGAGGCACTTTAATATTGCAACTGCTAGTATGTGTAGAGTGTTGTGACTATTGTATACTGTCATATCCTAGAGGGATCACTGACAGGTTGTTTGGGGGAGTAGATGGCCTGGGGAATCTTGTTATACTGAGTTTTGTATGAAGGGCTCCTAGAGAGGACCCTGAGACCATCCTTCATGATTTGCTACTTGGCACAGTGGTATTCTACATGGAATGGTTATTCATTTTTTTATCCGTCACTATGGTATGGGTGATATTGGCATTTCCTTCTGAGGTGAGATTATACGGTGTTACACTATTTGATATTGGCAGTGATTCTACATAACATGATTATTCATTCATTAGTTATTGGCTTTATGGCACTATGGATTGCTTAGTGGTATATTAGTGTTGTCTTCCTCATAATACCCCTTTCTTGTTGAGCCTTGTGGTGTGAGCCTTGTGATGTCTTCACGATGAGTATATATATTGTTACAAGTGAGTCTAGTCTTCATCGTGTGATTCACCTAAGAGGTATGTGATGAGAAGGAGACTATAAATTTAGATGGTGTGCTATAAGTAGAATTAAGTTTTGTGTTATATGGGTCATTGAGTGTTGTAGAAAATCATATGTTAAAGTTTTTGACCTAAATAGAAAATGTGACTTAATTCTATTCCTTAGAAATAAATGTATTTATTCATGATGGTAGTAATGAGTTAAGGACATGCTTAGCTATTCAAAATATGGTTTGTGGTTAATTAGCATTGATATGACTTGATATAACATGGTTGCTTATTGTTATATGATGAGGTAAAATAGTTGTTAATTTAAATGGATTAGCCTCTTTTCATACGGACTTCCAGGAGGAAGTTTATGCAAGCGGGGGAGAATGTAAGGTCGTGTATAGACCCACTAGAATTTTCTCTAGTAATAATGGTTATGATAGGACTTCTTGGAGAATATTTACAAACTTCTTGTTCTCTATGTGATGACATCTATTGGAGGTTATGTGACTACAGCGTATGACAGTTATATGTTTATGCTTGAGCTATCTCTGGGTACTTTTATCGAATTATATTTCTATGATATGAGACCTACCCTTAGTAATCACTAACCATATTATTTTGTGTTGATCTAGGATTGTATATGTTGGCTTTTGAATAGTTTTCTCATATGACTTATTATATGGTGTGGATCTTACTATTCCTATTAATGACTAAATTGGTGATATGGTTAAGTTTGGTTATGGTTGATATGGTAAATGATATATATACATATATAACTAATCATGTGATTTTACCTTCCTTGATGCAATATTGTTGAATGGTATAGACATATGTTTTAAATAGAGATATGGCAGGATTAACCATTGTGCCATTGATACGATCTGATGATTTATGCTAATATTTTGAATACAGAATTTAGTTCATGATAGGACGCTATGATTTCAATAAGAATTTTAACTTCATTTTATGAATTGTTCTCAACTATTAAATATAATATTGTTACTTTTGTAATGCAGACTTGCTATGGATATACAATGCACATATTGATGTTATTTATCAATGCTTCGGCTATGATATGATATTCGTGATAACCGCTGACATCGAAATGAGTGTACAGGTACATACTAGCCAGTGGAAATGGGGAAAAATATAGGGGGACCCTATTGTGTGATACTAGTAGAGCTGACCAAGTCTATTTGGAGAGACTTAGGTCCTTTGTATTGTGAAATTCACTATTGTACGTTGTGTTTTGTAGTGTCGTGTTTTGTCGTTTTATCCTTGTTACGTCATTGTTCTTGTGTTGTCATGTATTGTGTAACTTAAATTAATTAAAACTTCCCTTCATACCTTATAAGGGTGTAAAATAATTTAATAAAGTGTCTTTGCCTTAAAAAAAAAATAAAACATTAAGACCTAAGTTTATGTTTAGGCACTTTTGGAGGGGAGAATTGACAAAATATACAATTTTTGGAAACTTTTATTTTAACCCTCAATACGGTGAAGAAAATTAGTGAGGTGATGTGTCATAAAAATGGGATGTATGTGTTGTAGGAACCTAAGAGGGTTGTATTAGAAACCTTAGAAAAGGAACATAACAAGTGTCCCTAACTGAAGAGACACGTGTTTTCCTCTCAATAAGAGAGGTGTCAAAGAAGGAAATGGTTATGGAATTATTTCCCTAACTGAAGAGACACGTGTTTTCCTCTCAATAAGAGAGGTGTCAAAGAAGGAAATGGTTATGGAATTATTTGAGGAAAAAGGGGGCTTCTCCTGGGGGGGGGATCTATATTTTTTCTATTTTTCTACCATCCGCTGCAACTGGTCTTCACCATCTGCTGCAACTTCTACTTTTTGGATCATCTACTACATTCTCTTTCACTTTCTGGGCTGCTGTTGAAACAGTTTGAAGGAAGGAAGAATAATAGTGGATCTTAATTGTCTCCCTCTAGTGTTGCAAGTGACCAGGTAGACTTTTAGTTCTTCTATTTTTAACAAAAACAAAATTTTAACTTGGAAAAAATTTCTGAATTTCACTGTGCTCTATCATTTCCTTTATTTATTAAATGAAAAGAGAATAATTCATTTTAAGGAAAGTGGAGCTAAATCAGTCCATCAATTCAATAGAGAACTTTAGGTAGGCCCTAACTTGGTTATTGTGAAATTCAACTATGGTAATTGTGGAAAATTGTACAGTATTAAAATAAATAAATAAACGAATTCATTCTTATACAAAAAAAAATTGAATAGCTTCTTACAAGGATTGCAACTATGTTTTGTGTGTTGTACATTGAGCTATACGGTATGTTAAGTGCTATGGGAAGTTGTGGAAAGCTACAGTGTTCATTTGTTAAGTTGAAATTGTTTTGTTTTCCTTTCTATTATAAATTTTGTGTGGGGGTAGAGAAGGGGCTTCCTGTAGGAATATTATATTGGGTAAGAGTACCCTGATTGTTCTTGAGAAAAAAATTAAAATTATGAGCAAGAGTACCCAACAAATGAAGTTGAAGGGTATGAGAACCGTGAGAAGTGAAATTTGTAAAATAAGAATGGTTGAATTTCTCCTATAGGCTGTTGTCTTTCTATACCCCTATTTGAAGGTTTTACACCAACCTTCTTGTGGACTATGTGATAAATCCTATGTGAGCTTGATGTGTTGTCTTGTGTCACCTGTATGTTTGTGCAGTGGGTAGTAAAAGTGTGAGTGCAACTTCTAGGTCTCCCTGTGTTTTTCCCCTAGCTCGGGGGTGGGCAGCTACTACCCTTGGTTGGGAGGTGAGCCTCTCCACTGACTATACAAGGATGTCTTCTGTTAGCTTTGTTACAGGTCCTCACTAGTGGTGGTAGGGTGTGTTTCCTGATTGCATGCTAACTGGAGGAGTTTCCAAGAAAATGTATGTTCTACAAAGAGGGAAGAATAGGATGAGGAAATGAGCTTTTTGTCCAGTTGTAATTTTGCCTACCAATAAACATTTGAAAATTGTATTGAATTTTGAGAGTTGTAAAGATGATATGAAGGAAAAATCTGCATTGTTACTCTATGTTTGCTGCAAACTTAAGTTAAGCAAGGCCGGTACTTGTTTGATGCGTAGCATTGATGGATATAACTACTATCTACCTTTCTATGTGTTATCTCTATGTAACTATTAAGAAAGATGGGAATGTCAAATCTAAATACTATGTTGATGCATTATATTTCCTTAGTTTACCAGTTGAGAAAAAAAAGGGGGGGGGGGATGTTACTTCTGCTGTTGCATGCATGTAATGCACAGATTCCTTGCTGATTAAAATTTCCAGATCTCTTGTAACCTGCAACATAAAGTAAAATGAAGAGTTTTTTTTTTTATAAAAAGAATCCTTATATACAAAGATTTGTGAACATATAGTGTAGATATAGTTTTCCTTTTGGGTGTGTGCTTTGATTATAAGTCTTGATATATCTCATCATTTTATGTACTGCAGCACCAAGAAAAGAAAATATTGAGATAATAGGAGTTAGGAAACTATAAATTCTGAAATTACTACCTTCCTTCCAAAAGATAGAAACCAAATAAAGTAAAAAAAAAATGTTCAAGTTGTACTATTCTGGAAAGACACTAGAAAGTATAGACTTGCTATTAAAACAAAAAAAAAGATTATTCACTGCCTCTATTCATGAAATGCAACTTCTTAGGGCAGCTTAGATTTAGTATTCTCCAGGATTTGGGTTGAGAAGAGTAAACCAATGCCTATCTTTTTCTTTCCTCTTTACCTGGAATGTTTTTACCCCTTGATCAGATAGGTGCAAACGCTAATCTTCTCCTCTTACCTTATTGTTGATTTTGTGTGAGTTATTTAATTATTTTTCCTCAGCCATAATGCTATAACTGAGACTTTAGTTTATGTCAAGGGGCATGTATAGATAGACATTGGTGTGAGCTATTAAAATTATTATAGTTGTCTTGAGTAAGAGGGAATCCATAGACCTAGTTAGCTTTTCTTCACTTTTCTAATGCCACATTTTAAGGTGGAAGGTAGCCAACGAATAGTATTAAACTATTGCTAATGAGATTCTTTTCTTACCCAGGTTAGTTTCCTTGGTTGACGTCCCACCTCCTCGTATATCAATAATGTTAATTTTATTGTGGGAATTACTTACTTGTGTGTGCCTTAGTGTCTGAGTGTTGATGGTGTCTTTTTTCTATTCCTTATCCATTGTAAATTTTAAAACTCTTATATCGTATGAAGGTGTTATTTGATAGCATTGTCAAAATAGGTATATTGTATTGAATTATGGTGAAAGGTTATTTTTTTAATTTTCTTGAAGATTTAAGATAGAATTTTAAGAATCAATTATTTTCTTTTATGAAAAGCATGTTTATCATTATCCTATCTATGAGCTTGTGTCATGCATATGTCGAAAAGAATTTTAAAGTTTAAAATTTAATTTCTTGCTGTCGTTATTTGGTACATGTGTATTGTAATGCAATTATAAACTAAGTTGTAGTTTAAGAGAGAAATGAATTTATGTGATTTTGCATATTCTTGATAATTATATAATGCCATATTTATTTATTTTTGGGAGTATTTAATTGGACATAAAACTGACTTTTACTTACCTTAGAATAAAATCATTACATACGTATTTCTTCATTTGTTTAACTTAGTTATAAGATAACAATCCAAGTGCCTTAATATAAATGTTAAGTTTTAGGATTGTAGTTAAAAGACAAAATGTTTTATTTTTTTACGTAAGAATTATTTCATTTACCTACAAGTGATTTATTTACTTAAGGGTAAATTCATTTTACTTTACAAATGATTTTAATTACTTAAGAATTATTTTATTTACATAAGAGTTATTTATTTATCTAAGAGTAAATTCATTTTACTTTACAAATGATTTCATTTACTTAAGAATTATTTTATTTAAGTAAGAGTTATTTATTTATCTAAGAGTAAATTCATTTTACTTTACAAATGATTTTATTTACTTAAGAATTATTTGATTTACATAAGAGTTATTTATTTATCTAAGAGTAAATTCATTTTACTTTACAAATGATTTTAATTACTTAAGAATTATTTTATTTATGTAAGAGTTATTTATTTATCTAAGAGTAAATTCATTTTACTTTACAAATGATTTCATTTATTTAAGAATTATTTTATTTACGTAAGAGTTATTTATTTATCTAAGAGTAAATTCATTTTACTTTACAAATGATTTTATTTACTTAAGAATTATTTTGTTTACATAAGAGTTATTTATTTACTTAAGAGTAAATTCATTTTACTTTAGAAATGATTTTATTTACTCAAGAAATATTTCATTTAGCTAAGAGTTATTTTATTTTCTTAAGAATAGTTGCATTGTCTTCTTGTGCTAGCCTTGCCATCAAATGGATAATCTTATGATGCAATTAAGTTTCTTCTTTATATTATATTATAATGCAATTAACTTTCTTCTTTATATTATATTATAACTTGGGTGGCAACTGTTAATCTAGTGAATTAACATAGTTGGAAATAACCTAGATGGGTGTTATTACTCTTAGCACGCACCATTTAATCTAATTTTTACCATGGGATTGTTTTGTGGTCAAATTCCCATCCACAATCTAATTTTTACCATGGGATTGTTTTGTGGTCAAATTCCCATCCACAAAATTTTTTTAGAGAGCTCAAGATTTTCTTTAATGTATGTACTGTTTAATAAGTAGGACCTTATTATTTCTATTCACCTTGGTAGACTCAAAACAATAGAGATAGGGAAACTTAAAAAAAAAAAAAATATTAGGGTTTGTGTCGTATTCTTTTGCCTTGTCATGTTTGGCAGGCATTACATTGTGGACATGGGGCATTACAAATATCATGCCTTGAAAAGACCAAAATCTACCTCTAGATTGAGAGAAAACACATGGCCTTCAAACATGTGGTAGAATATTAAAAAATAAAATATGTTAAAGAGGCACAGGACTAGTAATAAGCACTTCTATGCTAGTGAGTTAATTATAGCATTTAAAAAGAAAAAGACAAATTTATAGCATGTGGCCACCTAAGTTTTGTTTATTGAAATAATTTTTAAGAAAAAGACTCAAAAGAGGTGTGAGGCTAAAGAAAATGGAGTCACCTATGATTTGGCAGGGGTCATTGTTACAAAAAGTTGTGTTGTACACCTTGCATAATAATAATATATTTTGTTTTTATAACCCTCAGAATACAACATTCCTATAACAATACCCCATCCTTTTACCATAGATTAAATGTATATATTTCTCATAATATTTGTATATCCCTATTTATTTATGTTTCTCATACGTTCCATGGAACATTTCACTTCCACCATACATAAATCATTGAATGAAAATATTGAATGTCTTTAGAATGGAGAGTATTTAAAATGAAATACACTAGAAATATTCTTATACTATTTTTATGTTAAGCACTAATGGAAGATCTACTTTAAAATGTGAGAATCAAGATCTATTGGTGGAATGTTGACACTGGTCGATCCATGAAAGTCATGCTATTGAATGCTCCTGCAAGATATTAAATTACGAGAGTATGCAATACAAAGAAGACTGAAAGAAATAGGTAGATTAATCTGTGACAAATTAACTCACAATAAGAGGTACATATATAGGGAAGAGGAAAAGCAATTGCTGCCTAGAATAGTGGCATGCAACTTCACTAACTAAAACTAGTGGCATGTGTGAACTCCATGCAACTCCATGTGAAAAAGTAAACATAAGCAAGGTTAACTCCAAATAGGAGTAATCCATGTGAACTACATGTTTAGGAATATTCTAATAATATCCTATACTAACACCTCCCCTAAGTGTAGCTTAGGTGGGTAGAAGAAATGTGAAATAGGTCCCAACAACTTGGCATGATGATGTACCCAAGTACAATGCAATCTCTCATAAAGTGGAGAAAGGAATAAAACCCAGTGGGAAAACACTTTTCTCCAAAAGAGAGAAAAGAAAGTGAAATGAATAGGACTAGAAATTCCCCCTTAAGTGATAGTCCTGAAATCCCTTCAAGATAGGGCCCATGTGTGCCTCCAGAAAGAAGAGAAAGAAAGTCAACATAGAATATCACATGTCGAATCTTGTAGTAGGTCCCTCTGCAACAAATGATGTCTCTTCCTTTCGGAAGATAGAAACCCCAATCTACCAAACTATTGAATTCCCACTCAAGTGGAATGTATGAAGGAGTCAAGATATATGGTTCTAGAAATTGATCATGTTTCTCAAAGTTGGTGTTGAACTGTGATTGTGTCATGCAAGATTTGAGAGCAGTGAAAATTCAAGTGTCATTTTTGAACTGATGTGAGTTAGGATGTGTTAAGATCATAGAATGAAGTGGTAGAGAGAGAACAAGAGGATCCAAATCAAGAGATGATGAAACTCGATGGGAGATGTCATCAAAGAAAAAACATATGTCCTCAATGCTATCATCAAGATAGATTGTCAGAGATTCTACAAAAAAATTATTTCCATTATTGCAACATCCCCCTAATTTCTCATGAAATCATGGAACCAAGGAATTATGCATTTGTTTTTGCTTCATTTTATTTGTTTGTCACATGTTTGTCTTTTGGATTTTAGGTTTGTGTTTTGGTCACTTCATCTCTCTGCAATCTATGCTCTGTCATATAGTTTATCCCACTCCAAGATCTGCATGCTAGGCTCTCATTCTGATCTATGTTTGCTAGTGGTGCACATTGTATGTAACTCCCTTGGCTTTGTAATTTAATGCACATATCCCCTTGTCTATTATGGTGTTGATCATAAGTCATTCTAATAATCAATCTGAGACATGTTTCTGACTTGCGAATCATCACTATTCCTTTGTAGGTTTTATAATTCGTACATCCATTCATCTCCGTAATGTCTTGTTTCTTCCTATGTTGCTATGTCACTTCCTCAATGTTGTCCATACATTTTTAAGGCTTGATATGTCTCATGACTCATGCAAATTCAAGGACGAGACTAACCAATGATAGGTTTGAATGCTCGAGTTTGGTAGAGTTTGAATTAATATCATGGCAATCTTATAACAACATATTTTCAATCCTAGAATCAATGCCAAAAATCACATGTGAATATTAAAAATCATAATTAAACATGATGTATAAATTAGATTTCATTAAGTGATTATTCAATCTCATTTATATTTGAAAATTTAAATGTAATTTACTTGTTTCATGTTCAAGTGGATTGATGTGATGAATTGCATAGCTACTGATGGAGGTCAGTGTATTTAAAAGAAGAGACATGGCTATTTAGTGTGGAATGAGAAAGTCTAGGCATGAGGGAAAAGAAACATATCTAGTCACTTCAAGTTAATAACCCACCACAACATTAATGGAAAACCCAAGCATATGGATCAAGGCATGCCTAAAGATGTGGGAAATTGCATGCAATTTTCTAGCTAAAAAATTAAATACCATTTGCCCAGGGCAAAGACAAACTTCATTTAATTAGCATGGGAAGATGTATGAAAGAAAGTAGCATAACAATAAAGGAACAAATCTATATAACTTAGTGTGTGCAAAGAGAAATCTGGACGCCTCCATTAATGTGATAGCAACAATACTTAAAAAATATCATGCCTTGAAAAGACCAAAATCTACCTAGCTAGGTGCCTAGATGGAGAGAAAGCATAGGGCTTTGAAGTAGGTAGTAGAATATTAAAAAATAGAAGACATTAAAGAGGCACAGGACTAGTACTAGGCATTTGTATGCTAGTGAGTTAATTGCATCATTTAAAAAGAAAAAGACAAATAGCATGTGGCCACCTAAGTTTTGTTAGTTGAAATGCTTTTTAAAAAAAGACTCAAAAGAGGCATGAGGCTGAAGAAAATGGAGGCACCTATGATTTGGTAGGGGCCATTGTTAGGAAAATGTGTGTGTTGTACACCTTGCATAATAATGATACATTTTATTTTTGTAAAATAAATATTTATTTGTGGTGCATCTTAATTGATGTGTTTGGCCACATTAAATATAAATTTTGGGCCACATGTAAAATTTGTATGTAACATTGGTCAAATATTTATGTGTGGGAGACATAAGACAAATATTTAATATTTTTAGCAATTATTTGATAATTGGAAAACTTAGTATCATAAAGTGAAAACTTAGTTACAAATATTAAATGACAGGTCAATGGGTTTGTGAACTCATGGTTTTGAGTCACATGGTTTTACCCAATACCACAAGTTGTATTTGTGTTAGCTTGTGTCTATAAAAGCAAGCACATGGTTAGTGATTTAGGTTGGTGGATGAGTGGGTTGTCATTGTACTGGGTTTCTCTTAGTGCACATGTGAAGCAATGCATATGATGTGTGGTTACATGCTTGGACACATGGAGGATGCAATGGAGGAGGTTGATGTATCAAAAGTATGCATGAGACTTTGTAAGTGTATTATAATGTTCCATTACTGAATAATAAATTGAGTGTGGAAGCTTTTGGAGGCTGGGATTTTCTCATCTTGAGGGTTTTCCTAAGATATACCTTGTGTTATCTTGTAACTTGTCTATTTGATTTTTGCATTATTCAATTGTTGTAATCTTGTATGCATTATATTCTCTCATAGGTTTATGTAGGAATTAGTTTGATCAACCTATAAATTCTTATTTTTGATCAACCTATAAATTGTTGTAATCTTGTATTTTTCCTATTTGGGAATTTGTCTTGTGTTTCTTGTGCTCACAAGTAGATTTCCTTTCTTTTTCTCTCATCTTTCTTTCTCCTACCTTTTTGTCCTTTCTGGTTAAAAGTACTCAAAATCTAAAAACCCCCATCGTATGAGCGAGCTGCCCCTGTCAAACACAAAGGAGAATCGTTGAACTCATATTAATTTCTCCATTTTCCACTAAAGCGTGTTGTTGCCCATTGGGTGAGTCTCCTAAATTTAGTAGAAACAAAATTGTTTACTAACACTAGGTTCTCATGATGTTAAGCTATAAGAGGAAGGTAAATGTTTTTTTGAGAAAAGGTGCAAAGCACCCATAAGAAATGCATTAAAATAAAAGGAAGGAAGTACAAAAATAAGCCCAGACTAGATGAAGATATGCACAATAGCCGAGCAAAGTGAATGTCGATTAGCCTCAAGTCCATACGAAAGTACAAGAAAATAACATGAGTTGATAAACAATATGCAAATAAAAAATAATATGTGCAAACATAAAATGCTCTTGATGTGTCAATCTACCGACATGAAGTCCCTAAAGGCTTTCAGTACAAAATCATTTAAGGTGCCCCCTAAATAAATCTATAAAAGGCACTACAGATGAAGCTGGCAAACATAAACATTCAGCTTATTCACCAAAAAACTACCCATTGTGAGGACAAAGAAGGAAAAAAAATTCCATTCAAAATTTGCATATGTCAGGTCATAAAAGCCAAGATTTGAATTTGGCCCACTCACCAACTCCACCTAGAATCCCGCAATTGCAACCACAACTAGCCTCACCCAAGTCACCAACCAATCCACTCAAACTCCACTGATCACACCACCAAGACTGCAACCCACCCTACAACAACACCAAGGCCGTAGCCAACACGAGCACCAACTCCCAATCTACCACCAACAACCACCACGAAGCCCCATATAACCACACTGCCAAGACTATGAACGGTGCATCCACTAGACTCCTTTCAGCAACTCCGCCAAACTATCTCTGTTGCCTTAACTCATGTCTCCATCCAAGCACCACCAGGACCTTCACTAGGTTCAAATCCTCCACCAATTGGAGGATTCACATGATAATTGCCACCAGTCCCTACACCAATGCCTCCACCTAATCACCGCATATGCAACCCCTAAACCTAGGTCCAACACTGATCAGTCATCTGAATTATCTCCCCTAGTGCCCCATTTGAAAGAAACACCAATGTCACCACCATCAACTTGCCAACAATATACACCACTGGCACCGCAACTAAGTTTAGTGCCACAACCAATACTGCCGTAAACACCAACGATGTCTCCAAATCCTAATTGGATTTAGCAGTTAGAGCATCATCCAGGCCTCCACCTAGGCCACTTGCTTCATGAAATCCATCACCAACTAGGAGCCTATCATCTTCTAGGACTTAAAGCTCTAAAGCATCCTCAGCACTTGACTCAGCGCTACTTCAAACCAGAACTTCCACACACCTCCAGGTTGTAATGTGCCGTACCTATTTGTATTTTTTAAAAAATCTTTTTATGTGTGAATTTATTAATTTATGCGATCTTTCAGAACTAAACAGAAGAATGCAGAAGGGGTTTTCAGTTTTCCTGCAGATGTGTTGCCGAAGCATACAATATAAAACATATATAGAAAACCCAGAAAATATACAATGGATATGGAGAAACTAACAAAGACCCAGATAGCAAAATAGTCAAATAGTAATAACTATGACATACCCATATAGATTTTTGCAACTTGATACAATAGCCTGAACTAGACCAGGTGTGGGTATAGCTACAAAATCACTTCTTAACTTCGGAAGCCTCAAAGAATGAGTAAACAATGTTTGACAAGAGATAAAAGGGCTCTAGATGCCTCCAATAGACATTTGAATGATTGCAAGTGAGAGGGGGAATCAGCAACAAGGTAGCCACCTCCCTCCGCAAGGTGTACAACCCACTAAGGAGTATAAATAGCAACAACAACACATAAACTCCTTCTCAAACCCTTACGAAATGATCTGCAGTCCTCACAATCACCAATCCACCCTCCAGGAAGAAGAAAGAAGCATTTAACAACACCAATATGTATCCACAGGAAGGTACGGCCTATGTTGAAAGGTACGACAAGCCAAGGGAAATGTGCAGCAGTCACAAACTCTCTCAAACTCCTAGGAATCTGCTATAATCTAGTATATCAACTGCTCACAACAATAACCCAAAATGCCGCAACCTTCGAAACCTCAAAATCGCAACATATCAACTCCATTGAAGCTCATGAGTGAATACTAAATGCATCCACCGTCAACGGCACTGTTGGGTGCTCTTCCACACCTGTAGAATGCTGTTACCTATGGAAGTTTTCGTCTCCACAAGCCTCTTGTTTGAATCCTCAAACCCTTCATAATAACCAACCCTAGCAGAGCTCACAAGAAGAAAATATCACAAAGCAAGCATAAGCAAATGAGCTCCAAAACCTCTTTTTATTTCCCCTCCAAGATGGGCGTTTGGCATTAAAGACAAACATTAACTTTTAAAACACTGTTATTTCCCGAGGGAAGGGCACCCATGGTCACAACTTAAACTTATGTCTTCAATTTCCTCAAAAGTCACTTTTCCATTTTATATTATAAAGTCCATATTAAAATATACCATTAATAACTTCGGACTTTAAAATAACTACCAAGATGGTGTCAGAATGGAAGGATCTATAGCTCGTCAGAAAGCCCTCAACGAGATGAATCTGATGCCACCCTGAAAATGCCGAACCGACACTAACCCTGAACTTACTAAAAATAGTAAGTACTGACCACGAGCAGTCTGAGCCAACTCCAGAGGTGCCAACTAGATTGTTTGAACTCGAACCATCTTTCCTCCACCGACACAACTTCTAACTCTAGTTCCCTAACCAAATTGCTAGTCCACGGGAACTCTATGATGGACTAACCATGAGTCTAGAAGGGGACACTATAGTAAATTCTCATCAAATCACTCCTACAATCAACAAGACACCTGAATTTGGAAAGAAGAACCCCTGATTGTATTAGAAACTAAAAGGAATCTCTGCACAACAATAATAAATCTGCTAAAAAAATAAACTATTATTGCTGCTGAAAACTGTAAAAATGGTTGAGTTACAAGACAATCTCTTTCTCTACAATATGCAAAGGCAAAAAAGCAAGAACTAAGGAAAAAAATTATAAGCTTTTTTTATATAATACAAAACTGTCCCCAAAAAGTGAATGGGCAGTCAACTCCAACTCGACTATACTCGAAAATATGCATGAATGAGTTTGAAAAAGTAACTCCAAGTTGCTGGGCGAGCACAAGTGAAAAGCCTAAAATTTAGGTTCCAAAACTCCTCCAAGATGAGAAAAAATAGCTCGGAACTCCAAGTCTCAAAGTCTTTGACCAAGAAACTGCCAGAAATAGTCATGTCAAAAATAAAACTCCAAATATCTCTCCTTGCATGACCCTGCACTTCAGTTCGAGTCCTCTCCTATTTTTGTGTACCTTGAAAGATGTCTGGTCAAGTCCAGAATGGTATTTTTGGGAAAGTATAAAAAATATAATTTTTTTAAATATTTTCTACAACTTAATAAATTGCATTTTCAGAGGCCTTTGGAGCAAAATCAGGGCAATTCATTGCCAAGGTACAACTCAAACTAGATAATTGGTTTATCTTTCTAACGAGTCCAAAAACTTTGAATACTGATAAAGTAGCGAGGAGTTATGACCCTGCCAAAAAAAAATTTAATTTTATTTATTTATTTATTTTTCGGATATATGGTCTTCAGGTACCTGTATCTGCACAGTGAACAAACATGTTAGATAAACATTTGTAGAGGCTGAAGCCTCTCTCTTGACTATTTTGATCTGATATTCTCTTCCTTCCTGCTTCATTTGAAGTCACTTGCTTCCTAAAAACATTAGAAAACAACTCTTACAGCCCAGCCTAATTGGGTTGCCAAGCATAATTTGGTAACAAGTCAAACTTATGAGGTAAAATTATTCTTTTTCCAAGTGCAAATTATTTATAAATGTAAGATGAAAAGATTCAACTATGATTCTATCTTTGAATATGTTATAATTTCAAGGTTGAAAATATTTAGAAAAGATATGCTTTATTTCTTTGTGATTATGCAAATGATGTATAAAAAAATTCACTCATTTTTATCATGTTCTTTTACATTCTTAGTAAATTGTAAGTGTAATTTCGAGTAATATGAGAAAGCATGTTACAACTATATTTATCACTAGCTTAGTTGCACATTTAATTTTCTTAAAGGTCAATTAATCTTGTTTGTTGTGTTTGTGTAAGTCAATTGGTGCGTATGCTCTCTCCTCACACCGCAAGGTGATCTTGGAGATCAAATATACCTCATAGTTTACTTTTTGTTGTGTTAAACCCAAGAATCCAAGTTATGTGTGCTCTTCCCTTGCATTGAAAGATGATATTGGAAACGAAAAGCACTTGGAATTGTTTCCCTTTAGTGATCTTATCTAATGATTTAATCACCTTAGGGGATGACCCAAAACATGTGTTTCGGTAGGGAATATTAAATGTGGTGAGAATTAGAAGACTCACCTCAAAGGAGCCATCATCGCACGGTTTTGGCATAGCCTTGATGCCCCTTTGTATAAGGAGTCAAAGGGATGTGGAACTAGATTCGACCATGACAACCTGCTTGTAGATGGGCCCATGTTCATAGATTTTGGCCTCACCTACCTAGAGCGTATAACAAGGACATCTCATAGTCACATGTACGACCTATATTAAGAACTTTTGGCCACTCTTTTTTTGTGGTGCAACAAATACCAGTTAGGGTCAGGAAGTTACTCACACCATGCTTCTAAGTTTGTAAAGATAGAGCTCATTGTAGCCAAGGCCTTGGCCTCCATGGTAAGGGGTGTATAGATGGCACATGACCTTGTATTCCCTAGCTATTTGAAAGTTGGTAGACAACATATTTGTGGGCCATGAAAATTGACACTCCCACTATAATAGTCTTGTTCATGTACTTGGTGTGTTTTCTTTGTGATAAACTTGCGAATACCTCCTTGACCCAAATAAATCCAAACATTACAAAACCTTGAATATCCTAAGTCCAAAGTTCAACTTTGAGAGAGACCTAAACACAAAAGTCCTTTTCCCAAAGGTTTACAAAATTGAGATCCAAATCCACATTTAAACCCGATCCACTATACATCAAAATCCAAATCCAAGTCACGACCAAATCCCTCCCTATTCTAATCACACCTTAATCCATATTCAAATCCCTATCATTCACTTTATCCTTCAAGCCATATCATCCTTTTTCACCCCATAATTCATGAATTAAGATCAAGCCCTTGATCAAGGCCACCGTCCTTTATCAAGGTCCATCAAGTTTTTTTTATCCAAATTCAATCCAATGTCACTCTCAAGACACTTCCCCAATCATCATCATCATCATCCATAATTAAATCCATATCAATTGTCATAAGATCACTCTCAAGTCCACATCACCCTAGTCACCTCATCATTTCATGCCCCCATAACTAGATTTCAAACCAAGAAGAACATGGATCCTCATGCAGTAATTGGACCCTCTTCAGCTCATGGTGGCCTTGACAACCAAAGTGAGCATGTAAGTCTCATTGATCAACTTGAGCACTCACCTTGATTAATGGAATTTCTTAGAAATGAAGGGACTCACACTAAGATTGACCAATTTGTAGGTGATAATAAATATGTTTTCCTAGAATATCTTATCAAGGAAGGGACTAAAATCCCTCCTAACTTTGACAGGATAAAACTCAACGATCTCATCCACCCTAATTCATCACCACCACTCACCTTTGAAAATATTTTAGATCATTCATATAAACACCCCACTTGTGACCATATCACCCACCACAATGATCAATAAGTAGATGGTAGCATCCTACCACCTCCACCTCATCATAATCCCACTTCATCTTTTAATTAACATCAACCAAGTCAACCTTCATCAGTTCCCCCACAAATCACAATCCCTTCTATGGCATCCCATCAACATGTTCCCACATTTTCCAATTCACACCAAACTTCACTTTCACCTCTTTCCATCCCTCGATGCACAACTCCAATCCAATCCACATTACCACCCTATATTCCATTACAATCAATCTCATATCAACCCATATGACATCATTCAGTCATGTCCTCACAACCAACACATAAATCATCCCAACCTAACCCATAAATATTTCAATCTAATCCCACATCCATCTATCCAAATACCTCACCTCAACCCATGATGTCTCCATTCATCTCATCACAAATAACACATCAATCATACCAACCTAATATATCAACACATAAAAGTAATCCCACATCAACTCACCATACCATCATTCGTTCCACAACAAAATACATATCAACAATCTATACAAAATCCCACAACATCAAATCCTATTCATCCTACAATCACACAACCTTTGCCAATTAGAGCTACCAACTACATCTCATCTTTACCATCTATTCTACCTCTTGGTACCTCCTTTTATCACGAGTGGTAGGAAATGAAAGTGCTCTTAAAGGGTTACAAGATGGGACTCAATGCAAACATTCTAAATTTGAAGACCTTTGTCCCTACCTCCTCGACTGATCTATTGTAATGACCTCTTTTCCCCCTAATTTTAAAATCCACAAATTTGACAAATACAAGGGAAAGGGAGACCCTCGAGATCACATCAAAGAATTTTTCATGGCTTGTCAAGAAGTTTCCTATAACAATGTGTACCTATTAAAACTCTTTCCACAAAGTTTGATAGGTCAGGCCTTGGATTGGTTCACACATCTAACTCCAAGCACTGTCAATACCTTTCCCGACCTAGCAGGAAAATTTGTTGCACATTTATCCTACAATGTCAAGCATGATCTTACAATGTTAGATCTTTGTAATGCTAAGCAACGTAATGGAGAAAGCTTTACTGCTTATTTTGAATTTAAATATTATTAAGTCTAGTTGTATCCTCAAATTTTAAAATTTCGTGAGAAATATTATTAAGGAAAATATAGGCAGAGCAGAGGGGATCCACGTGCATGCAAAATGACTCCTCAATTATCTCTAGTGTTGGCGAGAAAATTTAGGAAGAACACGGGAACATAAGATTCTAAGCTTTATGGGCAATTCCATGAGAAATTATAGAAGTTCATGTTTGATGGCGGAAAGTCATTTATAACCAGATGACAAAGTTGCGGGTCATATCTCATCACTTTTACGTCTATCTACTCAGGAATTGAAGTCTGTCTAAACCAACATACACATGGGTAAGATTGAGAAGCATTTCTTTCGGAAGGAGGGAATAGTCTGCCCAATTTTCGAACATCTATTGAAATTTCTAACACTCAAGAAGATATGATATGGATATGTATGCGAAATGCGGGTCATGTGCAGAAGCATGAAACATAAGCTCGCCATCGCCATGGAAACTAGACAAGAATAAAGATGCCACGTCCAATCAAGACGTCCTTGAAACTTCATATATTAATTTTTTTTCGGGAGATTAGTTGAAATATTGTTGCTCATGTTGCCTTTTTCTTGTCATTTCAGCAGTACGTGCGCGTTGGCTTAGTTTCAGAATGTTTTATAACGGAACGTAATAGTTTAGAGTCTGACCTCTTAAATTTTCATCGAAATGGTATTGATGTTGTTATATGACAAGTCAAATATCTGGTATTGTTTTTAAGTCAAATGTCAACTGCTATAGTATAATCGTAGATGCCCCCATTACCACCGTAAGATTAGCAACGTAAGAACGTGCATATAACCATATTGTCAACCGGTGGGGCTCAAGGTTCCTCGTTTTCTACAGACTGAATTTCTATATAAGAGAGGCTAAAGCCATAACATGCCGTATAACCATTGCAAATCTTAAATCTTCCCTCATCCAAAATGGCCACCAATCAAGCCTTACAGCCATTGCTTCTTTTAGTTGCTGTCTTTCTTTTCCAGTCAGTAATGGCGAAGTCATTTGGAACTTCTGAAAATATGACCAAGGTTGAAAATGCTGTTAAATATCATGTTGAGAAGCCGGAGCTCGTAGTTCAAATGGTCGAAAGGTAAGCATGTCGCCTTTGAATCTAAGACATTTTATAGCATTAAAAAAAGGTGGTATGGAAATGAAATTTAATGTCTTACCGCATTTTGGAATATCATGTGAAAAGTAAGGCTTACTTCTAATACGGGCTGATGCTAAATTGCAAGGTTTATTAAACGTGCTTCTACTTATTCTTATGCTGTTACTCTGTTCTCTCTTTACTGCGTTTTCTATGATATTATTCTTGTAAAGCTGTTATAGACCAAATTTGTATTCCATATATCATCATACCATTGTATAATTTATATATGTTGTTGTAGAGATTAATTGCGGAAAAGATAT
Source organism: Cunninghamia lanceolata (assembly GCA_027924645.1). Classification (NCBI taxonomy): domain Eukaryota; kingdom Viridiplantae; phylum Streptophyta; class Pinopsida; order Cupressales; family Cupressaceae; genus Cunninghamia; species Cunninghamia lanceolata. Next base: position 843,225 of record BSBN01001427.1, on the reverse strand, counting down.
TGTAAGTTAGTCAGTTCAATTTATAAAACACCAAAGTTGTAGTATTGTTTTACTGCTAACATATGTCGTTGAGATTATTAAGAAATATCAAGAGCTACTGTGCAGGAGTCTGAATAGTTCGAAAAGGCAGCTGAGCTCTCTGTCGTGTGGAACGGGGAACCCCATTGACGACTGTTGGCGTTGTGATCCCAACTGGGTTAATAACAGAAAGAGGCTGGCTGACTGTGCCATCGGATTTGGCAAGAACGCCATTGGAGGTAAGCAGGGCAGATTTTATGTGGTTACAGATCCCAATGACGATGACCCGGTCAATCCTCGCCCCGGCACTCTGCGCCACGCTGTTATTCAAACCGAGCCTCTCTGGATTATTTTCCAAAGAGATATGGTTATTCAGCTCAAGGAGGAGCTTATCATGAACAGTTATAAGACTATTGACGGTAGAGGAGCCAACGTTCATATAGCAAATGGAGCTTGCATTACAATACAGTATGTGAACAACATCATCATTCATGGAGTTCATATCCATGACTGTAAACCTGCGGGAAATACGAATGTTAGGAGCTCCCCCACCCATTATGGGTATAGAACCAGGAGTGATGGAGATGGGATTTCCATCTTCGGAGGAAGCGAAATTTGGGTAGACCACTGTTCGTTGTCAAGCTGCGCAGATGGACTGATCGACGCCATCATGGGCTCCACTGCTATCACCATTTCAAACAACTTTTTCACTCACCATGACAAGGTGCTCAACTGCTTATTTCCTCTCTCATAAATTCATTTTTCTTAAAAAAACCTTCACAATTGTATTTTTATCACACAGGATCTTAGAGAAGGGTACTAAAAGCCCATTATCAGACAGAAACATAAAATAATGTTAGTATCTATTAAGTTATCAATTAAAAAAGCTATTGCTCTAGTTAAATATTTGGTGGTTTTTTGCAGGTCATGCTCCTAGGACACAACGACGACTATACCCAAGACGTTAAAATGCAAGTAACAGTTGCATTCAACCACTTTGGAGAAGGACTTGTTCAGCGTATGCCCAGGTATGAATAAAATCTTACAAGAATTCTGTAATCCTTATACCAAGACAACTATACAACTTGCTGAAGTTTATCTGTCTGTTCTCCCTTGAAGCTTAAAAAATTAATGTTTTAATGCAGGTGCCGACATGGATACTTTCATGTGGTGAACAATGATTACACCCACTGGGAAATGTACGCAATCGGGGGAAGTGCAAACCCCACCATTAACAGCCAAGGCAACAGATTCCTTGCCCCTGACAATCGATTCAAAAAGGAGGTAAAACGCCTATACAACTCATGTCTCTTATTTATCTCTTTGGTTTACAATGGATGTAGAATAGTTATGACGAGTATGAGTAATGTGCAGGTGACAAAGCATCAAGATGCAACAGAAGATACTTGGAAGAATTGGAATTGGCGATCAGAGGGAGATCTGATGTTAAACGGGGCATTCTTCACAGCATCAGGGGCTGGAGCATCCTCAAGCTATGCCAAAGCTTCGAGTATAGCGGCAAGGCCTTCCTCTATTGTGGGCTCTATTACTGCAACTGCAGGTGTTCTCACCTGCACAAAAGGTTCCCGCTGTTAGACCAAAATACATGTATGTGCTATTATGCACAAACTGTTTAGATTCATTCCACTCTGTAACTTGGCAGGCATGGACGCACTGAATGATGCATCTCTCTCTCTCTCCAGACAATATGATCGTGTATCAATATAATTAGGGGTTGTTAGCTATTTTAGTTTTGTTTGTTGAGACTCTACAGTCTTCTTCTACTAAATGGAATATATCAGTCTTGTTTTTCTTAGATTAGAAGCCTAGTGGAGAAGGGCCAATATGATGTTTATTATCTTGCTTGCCACTCAATAATAACTTAATCTTTATAGAAGTATTGCAGAAAAGCAATTTGTGGTGGAAAATTTTGAAACTATTGACATGCCGCTATAATTGCACACGACCTCACCAAATATATTTCACTTTCATTGAATTTGATTGCTCGTTTAATATTTTTATTTAATAGAAAACAGAGATTACCGAACTGATGGAAAGTTGCATATGTCGTCCACTAATGTCATTGATGTTTGTTACATAGCTGCTATAACGGACAATAACATTAAAACTAAATACCATCTAACATCTTTTCAAAAAAAAAAAAAAAAATGAGACCCGAAGATTTGAAAAGGAAAAATAAGGTAGTTAAATTAATTAAATATTATTTAATTCAGATTAAATTAATTAAATATTAATTAATTAGGTTTTAATTAATTTATATTAAATTGAGATGTTGGATTTCAATGAGTCAAATTAAATAATATAAGTATTATGTATAATTATGTCATAAGTAGATATTATGAAGAGATAATTTGTTTAGCTTTTTGTCTAAAGGATGTGTGCCAATTGATGAAGACAGTGAGATCTATGCACCTTAGAATCTAGAGATGTCCTACATAGTCATTTATGTGGACCAAAATTAGAATATTCCCTTTTGCTCTATGTTGAGTTGTGGATCAAAATTAGAGATGTCCTAGATTTATGTGGATCAAAATCTACAAGTTTGTGGGCTGCTTCTGGGTATCTTCTAATATGTTGATGGCTTGATGCTTTTGTTTGCTGGATGCCTTTTTCTTCTTTAGGGCCTCCTTGAGTAACTTCATTTGTTGTGAGAGAGAATGGACCCCCTAGAGTGGTATGTTGATCATATATTGTTTAATTGATCAACAATATTGAAATATTTCACTTATTGTACTGTCTATCCTACATTTAGTGCCCAATGTACACTTGGTTTCTTAATCAAAGGATAAGATAATCTATTTTGTTTTGAAGGGGTGTCTAGTAGTCTAATCACCTCACTCGGGACCATTTAGTTTGGTTCTTCCTAGGGAACCTTTTATTGAAGTAGTTGTTATTAGTATTTTGAAGGAAGGGGCCACTGACCCCTTTTAAATACTGAACCTTTCTTGCCATAATGCATCGAATTATTTATCTTACAGTCTGGACTATAATTTCTCAATCACCCTTGAAGTATAACCACTTGTCAAGTTTGGTTGCAATTTGTATTAGAGGTCTAGAGTATTCCTGATGCATACAAGACATTTGGCCTCATTATATTTGGATCTACATAAGCTATTGAATATCTTTTGGAGAACCCAATTCAACATTTTGCAGTCACTGAGGCAGTAAGGCATCTAGACTATTGTAACTTTTGATTCCAACATAGGTAAACTTGTCATCAGACATCAAATAAGGATGTCACTAAATGGTGGATAGGTGCAAAGCAACATGTTTGCCTACCAATGTCATTGTTCATGTAGAGAATTGCAACTTCAAGCTCCATAAGTATCCTCTTGTTTAAAAAAGTGGATATTTGAAACGAAATCTATCCAATGCATCAAAGATCACTTTGAAATTACAACTTGAAATATTTTATCTTGTTGCAAACTTCTGTTATCAGTCAATGATACTTGTGGACCCCTTCAATGTTCCTGCTCTGAGATGTGCAACAAAGTTTCTAGAAATGACTGAAGAGTATGCTAAGGGAAACGTTTATGAGAGAAGTGATCTATATATTACTCAAGTTGTCCTTCAAAGTTGGTTGTTCTTAAGAGATGTGAAGATTCGCTTCCATTAGCTGAGTAAATTCAAATTGTGAGTAGATGCATAGAGTTCAAGACAAATGACAAATAGTGAATGTTGGTTAAAGGATCTTCTAACCATGTCAATGAAACTATTTGAGAGGATTGTTGTTTCAATGTACGAATAGGGAACAGAAGAGATGATAGTCAGTCGAGTGATTGTTCAATATGGCACCAAATTGATACTTGGGGAGAAAAGACAACAATTTTCGTGTGGTATAGTTCAAGAACAAAAGAGAAATGTCAACTTGAATGAATTATTAGAATGTGTTACCAGACTTCTTCCTATTGAAGGGCATTCTGTACCTCTTGATTTCCTATTTTCTTTGTTTTGTGTATGATTAAGCTGCAACCTTAACATTGAAAATAAGATCATTTGGAAGCTAGAATTGCTTCTCCATTGGAATATGCAATAGTGGATATGTTTTTATTGCCAACAAACTCAGTCACTAGTATTGGTTTTGACACAGAGTTAGAAAGCATGAAGCTACAAGTCTTAGATTAAGGAATTTGGTGGAAGAGTAGAGGCTATCTGTGAGTCAGTTGGGGTTCTCAAAATGTTTGTTATCACTGGTTTTTCAAGTTCATAAACTCCACATATCGTCAATCGACAAATATTATAGTTCGGGAACTATACTCTTTGCTGATGAAGTGTTTCAATATGTCAGTTTTGAAACAAAATACAAAAAAATGCCAGCTCGTAGAATGCAATGATCTCAAGATACGCTAAATTGGATTTGTTTAAAAGGTTTTAGAAAATTTCAAGCCAATGCAACTGGTAGAATAACACCTTCCTCTACCTAAACTAAAAGTCCGCAAGCAGACAGGCATGCAAAATGTAAAAGCATGGACTAAAAACTCTAGGTATATGTATGGAAAACCAACTCTGTTTCTCAAATGCATGAGATGGGAGTATTGCGAGATATGTACATAAGGGAATGGAGATTAGCTTCTTGAAGCAAAATGACACAAAATCCATGGCTTAAAACATTCAGACAGGTGATATTGGATTGTGTAATGCCAAATCCCTTAACCTTCGTCAGCACACCACCATCTAGTGTCAAATTAAAAATAGAATGCAAAAAAAAATTGTCAGATATTATATTTGGAAACATTCTAATTTCCATGCATGGAAATTTTGGAACCATAGACAAAAGTCATGGTTTAAGAAGACAAAGCAATTTCAAATAGAAAAAGAAAAATGCTATTGTGCAATGACTGTTGGATATATAGAAAATCAAAAAGATTTAGAAACTTTTGAAGAAATACAATTAGCAAAAGCTATACTATTTTTTAGTGGAGTCCCAGCTCGTGCCATGATAGGGAAAACACAATTAGTGAGTTTTTCATTTTAGATATTATAGTGAGAAATCATCTGGCGACATGCATATGAAATGTGGAAGCAACTTTAGAGCACCAAGCTTTTGATAGAAATGGTTAAATACCAGAGTGTTGACCAGTTCCTGTTGGTAGAAAATATATTGTTTCATTAGTTTTGACAGTGAGTTGATAATGATACCTTGTATTGTTAATACATGCACACAATAAGATGTTAAAACATCCTCTTTGCATTTTATTCGATCGGACTTCTTTCAATTAGGAGGTGAGTGGCAGCAAACAATAATATCGTCCATAGAGCATCCATATTACTTATGATCGGTGCAGTTTCGAGGAAGGCCATATAGTATCTTAACTTAAAACTACATAGAAGAGCCACACATTTCTTTTTAGTGCCTGACCTACAGTCAACCTTGTGTATTGTGTACTGATTTGTGCGAAAAGAAGATTGATATTGTTTGGTTTCAGAAGTACACTCCATTTTATTAGCCGTGAAGAGATAGAAGCATTTCAAAGGTGGTTTCCTTCTATGGTTTCTATTTGACTAACTACCCTAAATCAACCATTCACCTATGGTAACATTATTATCATTTGATGCTAGATATATGGTATGGAAGCGACAACAGCATGGGCTACAACAAAATCTCATAGATATGGTAATTCTAGACCTGTATTCTTAACCATGATGTCCAAGATGACATTTTACACATTTATCACCTATCTAGTTACTTCCTTGGTATCAATTACACTTGTGGCATATCAAGTTATGATTAGTGTTTATTCTCTATTCACTATATCAGAAGAGCCCTTGACACAAACTACTAAATCTTTCATGACCAGTTTTGTTTCTGAAGTTAACCATTATATAAGAAAGGCACAGAGTTTGGTGATGACACTGCCAACACTCAGCCTAGACGGGACATTATTGGCAACTGGAGACCTTAGGTATTCAAGCCTCAATATGGTATCATGCTTTAGTGGAGGCTGCGCTTTGTTTTTATTATTGAATGACTTCAGTTTTGAGCCAATGGGAGATTACAAAAGTCATCCTTTTAGAAAACAAATTGGAAAATTTAAATAATGAGGAGTCATTTCAAGAAACAGTTACGGATGAGTGAAGGAGGGCTTTAAAAACTAATCGATAGTCCTTTGTAAAGGGGGTTCCAAAATTTTTATGTTTTTGTTGCCCTGTGTAACCAGAGAGCTGTGTATAGGAGATAGACCGGAGACTTTGAGCCCAGTTTTGTTTTTCAAATATTAATAGAGAATGTTGTTCTTATGTTCATCATTCCTCTAATGGAGAAATGTGTTCTTATGTTCATATTTTTTCTTTGTGTGTTGATTGTTTGTATGTTCATTCAATACCTTCATATGCTATAATCTTTTGTACTTGCTCTTGGTATACAGGTATTGGCAAGACTTTTTGCTGTTGTAGTTAGTTTATTCTTTTTCCTATTTGGGAATTTGTCTTGTGTTTCTTGTGCTCACAAGTAGATTTCCTTTCTTTTTCTCTCATCTTTCTTTCTCCTACCTTTTTGTCCTTTCTGGTTAAAAGTACTCAAAATCTAAAAACCCCCGTCGTATGAGCGAGCTGCCCCTGTCAAACACAAAGGAGAATCGTTGAACTCATATTAGTTTCTCCATTTTCCACTAAAGCGTGTTGTTGCCCATTGGGTGAGTCTCGTAAATTTAGTAGCAACAAAATTGTTTACTAACACTAGGTTCTCATGATGTTAAGCTATAAGAGGAAGGTAAATGTTTTTTGAGAGAAGGTGCAAAGCACCCATAAGAAATGCATTAAAATAAAAGGAAGGAAATACAAAAATAAGCCCAGACTAGATGAAGATATGCACAATAGCCGACCAAAGTGAATGTCGATTAGCCTCAAGTCCATACGAAAGTACAAGAAAATAACATGAGTTGATAAACAATATGCAAATAAAAAATAATATGTGCAAACATAAAATGCTCCTGATGTGTCAATCTACCGACATGAGGTCCCTAAAGGATTTCAGTACAAAATTATTTAAGGTGCCCCCTAAATAAATCTATAAAAGGCACTACAAATGAAGCTGGCAAACATAAACGTTCAGCTTATTCACCAAAAAACTACCCATTGTGAGGACAAAGAAGGAAAAAAAATTCCATTCAAAATTTGCATATGTCAGGTCATAAAAGCCAAGATTTGAATTTGGCCCACTCACCAACTCCACCTAGAATCCCGCAATTGCAACCACAACTAGCCTCACCCAAGTCACCAACCAATCCACTCAAACTCCACTGATCACACCACCAAGACTGCAACCCACCCTACAACAACACCAAGGCCGTAGCCAACACGAGCACCAACTCCCAATCTACCACCAACAACCACCACGAAGCCCCATATAACCACACTGCCAAGACTATGAACGGTGCATCCACTAGACTCCTTTCAGCAACTCCGCCAAACTATCTCTGTTGCCTCAACTCATGTCTCCATCCAAGCACCACCAGGACCTACACTAGGTTCAAATCCTCCACCAATTGGAGGATTCACATGATAATTGCCACCAGTCCCTACACCAATGCCTCCACCTAATCACCGCATATGCAACCCCCAAACCTAGGTCCAACACTGATCAGTCATCTGAATTATCTCCCCTAGTGCCCCATTTGAAAGAAACACCAATGTCACCACCATCAACTTGCCAACAATATACACCACTGGCACTGCAACTAAGTTTAGTGCCACAACCAATACTGCCGTAAACACCAACGGTGTCTCCAAATCCTAATTGGATTTAGCACTTAGAGCATCATCCAGGCCTCCACCTAGGCCACTTGCTTCATGAAATCCATCACCAACTAGGAGCCTATCATCTTCTAGGACTTAAAGCTCTAAAGCATCCTCAACACTTGACTCAGCGCTACTTCAAACCAGAACTTCTACACACCTCCAGGTTGTAATTTGCCGTACCTATTTGTATTTTTTAAAAGATTTTTTTATGTGTGACTTTATTAATTTATGCGATCTTTCAGAACTAGACAGAGGAATGCAGAAGGGGTTTTCAGTTTTCCTGCAGATGTGTTGCCGAAGCATACAATATAAAACATATATAGAAAACCCAGAAAATATACAATGGATATGGAGAAACTAACAAAGACCCAGATAGCAAAATAGTCAAATAGTAATAACTATGACATACCCATATAGATTTTTGCAACTTGATACAACAGCCTGAACTAGACCAGGTGTGGGTATAGCTACAAAATCACTTCTTAACTTCGGAAGCCTCAAAGAATGAGCAAACAATGTTTGACAAGAGATAAAAGGGCTCTAGATGCCTCCAATAGACATTTGAATGATTGCAAGTGAGAGGGGGAATCAGCAACAAGGTAGCCACCTCCCTCCGCAAGGTGTACGACCCACTAAGGAGTATAAATAGCAACAACAACACATAAACTCCTTCTCAAACCCTTACGAAATGATCTGCAGTCCTCACAATCACCAATCCACCCTCCAGGAAGAAGAAAGAAGCATTTAACAACACCAATATGTATCCACAGGAAGGTACGGCCTATGTTGAAAGGTACGACAAGCCAAGGGAAATGTGCAGCAGTCACAAACTCTCTCAAACTCCCAGGAATCTGCTATAATCTGGTATATCAACTGCTCACAACAATAACCCAAAATGCCGCAACCTCTGAAACCTCAAAATCGTAACATATCAACTCCATTGAAGCTCATGAGTGAATACTAAATGCATCCACCGTCAACGGCACCATTGGGTGGTCTTCTACACCTGTAGAATGCCGTTACCTATGGAAGTTTTCGTCTCCACAAGCCTCTTGTTTGAATCCTCAAACCCTTCATAATAACCAACCCTAGCAGAGCTCACAAGAAGAAAATATCACAAAGCAAGCATAAGCAAATGAGCTCCAAAACCTCTTTTTATTTCCCCTCCAAGATGGGCGTTTGGCATTAAAGACAAACATTAACTTTTAAAACACTGTTATTTCCCGAGGGAAGGGCACCCATGGTCACAACTTAAACTTATGTCTTCAATTTCCTCAAAAGTCACTTTTCCATTTTATATTATAAAGTCCATATTAAAATATACCATTAATAACTTCAGACTTTAAAATAACTGCCAAGATGGTGTCAGAATGGAAGGATCTATAGCTCGTCAGAAAGCCCTCAACGAGATGAATCTAATGCCACCCTGAAAATGCCGAACCGACACTAACCCTGAACTTACTAAAAATAGTAAGTACTGACCACGAGCAGTCTGAGCCAACTCCAGAGGTGCCAACTAGATTGTTTGAACTCGAACCATCTTTCCTCCACCGACACAACTTCTAACTCTAGTTCCCTAACCAAATTGCTAGTCCACGGGAACTCTATGATGGACTAACCATGAGTCTAGAAGGGGACACTACAGTAAATTCTTATCAAATCACTCCTACAATCAACAAGACACCTAAATTTGGAAAGAAGAACCCCTGATTGTATTAGAAACTAAAAGGAATCTCTGTATAACAATAATAAATCTGCTGAAAAAATGAACTATTATTACTGCTGAAAACTGTAAAAATGGTTGAGTTACAAGACAATCTCTTTCTCTACAATATGCAAAGGCAAAAAGGCAAGAACTAAGGAAAAAAATTATAAGCTTTTTTTATATAATACAAAACTGTCCCCAAAAAGTGAATGGGCAGTCAACTCCAACTCGACTAAACTCGAAAATATGCATGAATGAGTTTGAAAAAGTAACTCCAAGTTGCTGGGCGAGCACAAGTGAAAAGCCTAAAATTTAGGTTCCAAAACTCCTCCAAGATGAGAAAAAATAGCTCGGAACTCCAAGTCTCAAAGTCCTTGACCAAGAAACTGCCAAAAATAGTCATGTCAAAAATAAAACTCCAAATATCTCTCCCTGCATGACCCTGCACTTCAGTTTGAGTCCTCTCCTATTTTTGTGTACCTTGAAAGATGTCTGGTCAAGTCCAGAATGGTATTTTTGGGAAAATATAAAAAATATAATTTTTTAAAATATTTTCTACAACTTAATAAATTGTATTTTTAGAGGCCTTCGGAGCAAAATCAGGGCAATTCATTGGCAAGGTACAACTCAAACTAGATAATTGGTTTATCTTTCTAACGAGTCCAAAAACTTTGAATACTGATAAAGTAGCGAGGAGTTATGACCCTGCCAAAAAAAAATTATTTTTATTTATTTATTTATTTTTCGGATATATGGTCTTCAGGTACCTGTATCTGCACAGTGAACAAACATGTTAGATAAACATTTGTAGAGGCTGAAGCCTCTCTCTTGACTGTTTTGATCTGATATTCTCTTCCTTCCTGCTTCATTTGAAGTCACTTGCTTCCTGAAAACATTAGAAAACAACTCTTACAGCCCAGCCTAATTGGGTTGCCAAGCACAATTTGGTAACAAGTCAAACTTATGAGGTAAAATTATTCTTTTTCCAAGTGCAAATTATTTATAAATGTAAGATGAAAAGATTCAACTATGATTCTATCTTTGAATATGTTATAATTTCAAGGTTGAAAATATTTAGAAAAGATATGCTTTATTTCTTTGTGATTATGCAAATGATGTATAAAAAAATTCACTCATTTTTATCATGTTCTTTTACATTCTTAGTAAATTGTAAGTGTAATTTCGAGTAATATGAGAAAGCATGTTACAACTATATTTATCACTAGCTTAGTTGCACATTTAATTTTCTTAAAGGTCAATTAATCTTGTTTGTTGTGTTTGTGTAAGTCAATTGGTGCGTATGCTCTCTCCTCACACCGCAAGGTGATCTTGGAGATCAAATATACCTCATAGTTTACTTTTTGTTGTGTTAAACCCAAGAATCCAAGTTAAATGTGTGCTCTTCCCTTGCATTGAAAGATGATATTGGAAACGAAAAGCACTTGGAATTGTTTCCCTTTAGTGATCTTATCTAATGATTTCATCACCCTAGGGGATGACCCAAAACATGTGTTTCGGTAGGGAATATTAAATGTGGTGAGAATTAGAAGACTCACCTCAAAGGAGCCATCATCGCACGGTTTTGGCATAGCCTTGATGCCCCTTTGTATAAGGAGTCAAAGCGATGTGGAACTAGATTCGACCATGACAACCTACTTGTAGATGGGCCCATGTTCATAGATTTTGGCCTCACCTACCTAGAGCGTATAACAAGGACATCTCATAGTCACATGTACGACCTATATTAAGAACTTTTGGCCACTCTTTTTTTGTGGTGCAACAAATACCAGTTAGGGTCAGGAAGTTACTCACACCATGCTTCTAAGTTTGTAAAGATAGAGCTCATTGTAGCCAAGGCCTTGGCCTCCATGGTAAGGGGTGTATAGATGGCACATGACCTTGTATTCCCTAGCTATTTGAAAGTTGGTAGACAACATATTTGTGGGCCATGAAAATTGACACTCCCACTATAATAGTCTTGTTCATGTACTTGGTGTGTTTTCTTTGTGATAAACTTGTGAATACCTCCTTGACCCAAATAAATCCAAACATTACAAAACCTTGAATATCCTAAGTCCAAAGTTCAACTTTGAGAGAGACCTAAACACAAAAGTCCTTTTCCCAAAGGTTTACAAAATTGAGATCCAAATCCACATTTAAACCCGATCCACTATACATCAAAATCCAAATCCAAGTCACGACCAAATCCCTCCCTATTCTAATCACACCTTAATCCATATTCAAATCCCTATCATTCACTTTATCCTTCAAGCCATATCATCCTTTTTCACCCCATAATTCATGAATTAAGATCAAGCCCTTGATCAAGGCCACCGTCCTTTATCAAGGTCCATCAAGTTTTTTTTATCCAAATTCAATCCAATGTCACTCTCAAGACACTTCCCCAATCATCATCATCATCATCCATAATTAAATCCATATCAATTGTCATAAGATCACTCTCAAGTCCACATCACCCTAGTCACCTCATCATTTCATGCCCCCATAACTAGATTTCAAACCAAGAAGAACATGGATCCTCATGCAGTAATTGGACCCTCTTCAGCTCATGGTGGCCTTGACAACCAAAGTGAGCATGTAAGTCTCATTGATCAACTTGAGCACTCACCTTGATTAATGGAATTTCTTAGAAATGAAGGGACTCACACTAAGATTGACCAATTTGTAGGTGATAATAAATATGTTTTCCTAGAATATCTTATCAAGGAAGGGACTAAAATCCCTCCTAACTTTGACAGGATAAAACTCAACGATCTCATCCACCCTAATTCATCACCACCACTCACCTTTGAAAATATTTTAGATCATTCATATAAACACCCCACTTGTGACCATATCACCCACCACAATGATCAATAAGTAGATGGTAGCATCCTACCACCTCCACCTCATCATAATCCCACTTCATCTTTTAATTAACATCAACCAAGTCAACCTTCATCAGTTCCCCCACAAATCACAATCCCTTCTATGGCATCCCATCAACATGTTCCCACATTTTCCAATTCACACCAAACTTCACTTTCACCTCTTTCCATCCCTCGATGCACAACTCCAATCCAATCCACATTACCACCCTATATTCCATTACAATCAATCTCATATCAACCCATATGACATCATTCAGTCATGTCCTCACAACCAACACATAAATCATCCCAACCTAACCCATAAATATTTCAATCTAATCCCACATCCATCTATCCAAATACCTCACCTCAACCCATGATGTCTCCATTCATCTCATCACAAATAACACATCAATCATACCAACCTAATATATCAACACATAAAAGTAATCCCACATCAACTCACCATACCATCATTCGTTCCACAACAAAATACATATCAACAATCTATACAAAATCCCACAACATCAAATCCTATTCATCCTACAATCACACAACCTTTGCCAATTAGAGCTACCAACTACATCTCATCTTTACCATCTATTCTACCTCTTGGTACCTCCTTTTATCACGAGTGGTAGGAAATGAAAGTGCTCTTAAAGGGTTACAAGATGGGACTCAATGCAAACATTCTAAATTTGAAGACCTTTGTCCCTACCTCCTCGACTGATCTATTGTAATGACCTCTTTTCCCCCTAATTTTAAAATCCACAAATTTGACAAATACAAGGGAAAGGGAGACCCTCGAGATCACATCAAAGAATTTTTCATGGCTTGTCAAGAAGTTTCCTATAACGATGTGTACCTATTAAAACTCTTTCCACAAAGTTTGATAGGTCAGGCCTTGGATTGGTTCACACATCTAACTCCAAGCACTGTCAATACCTTTCCCGACCTAGCAGGAAAATTTGTTGCACATTTATCCTACAATGTCAAGCATGATCTTACAATGTTAGATCTTTGTAATGCTAAGCAACGTAATGGAGAAAGCTTTACTGCTTATTTTGAATTTAAATATTATTAAGTCTAGTTGTATCCTCAAATTTTAAAATTTCGTGAGAAATATTATTAAGGAAAATATAGGCAGAGCAGAGGGGATCCACGTGCATGCAAAATGACTCCTCAATTATCTCTAGTGTTGGCGAGAAAATTTAGGAAGAACACGGGAACATAAGATTCTAAGCTTTATGGGCAATTCCATGAGAAATTATAGAAGTTCATGTTTGATGGCGGAAAGTCATTTATAACCAGATGACAAAGTTGCGGGTCATATCTCATCACTTTTACGTCTATCTACTCAGGAATTGAAGTCTGTCTAAACCAACATACACATGGGTAAGATTGAGAAGCATTTCTTTCGGAAGGAGGGAATAGTCTGCCCAATTTTCGAACATCTATTGAAATTTCTAACACTCAAGAAGATATGATATGGATATGTATGAGAAATGCGGGTCATGTGCAGAAGCATGAAACATAAGCTCGCCATCGCCATGGAAACTAGACAAGAATAAAGATGCCACGTCCAATCAAGACGTCCTTGAAACTTCATATATTAATTTTTTTTCGGGAGATTAGTTGAAATATTGTTGCTCATGTTGCCTTTTTCTTGTCATTTCAGCAGTACGTGCGCGTTGGCTTAGTTTCAGAATGTTTTATAACGGAACGTAATAGTTTAGAGTCTGACCTCTTAAATTTTCATCGAAATGGTATTGATGTTGTTATATGACAAGTCAAATATCTGGTATTGTTTTTAAGTCAAATGTCAACTGCTATAGTATAATCGTAGATGCCCCCATTACCACCGTAAGATTAGCAACGTAAGAACGTGCATATAACCATATTGTCAACCGGTGGGGCTCAAGGTTCCTCGTTTTCTACAGACTGAATTTCTATATAAGAGAGGCTAAAGCCATAACATGCCGTATAACCATTGCAAATCTTAAATCTTCCCTCATCCAAAATGGCCACCAATCAAGCCTTACAGCCATTGCTTCTTTTAGTTGCTGTCTTTCTTTTCCAGTCAGTAATGGCGAAGTCATTTGGAACTTCTGAAAATATGACCAAGGTTGAAAATGCTGTTAAATATCATGTTGAGAAGCCGGAGCTCGTAGTTCAAATGGTCGAAAGGTAAGCATGTCGCCTTTGAATCTAAGACATTTTATAGCATTAAAAAAAGGTGGTATGGAAATGAAATTTAATGTCTTACCGCATTTTGGAATATCATGTGAAAAGTAAGGCTTACTTCTAATACGGGCTGATGCTAAATTGCAAGGTTTATTAAACGTGCTTCTACTTATTCTTATGCTGTTACTCTGTTCTCTCTTTACTGCGTTTTCTATGATATTATTCTTGTAAAGCTGTTATAGACCAAATTTGTATTCCATATATCATCATACCATTGTATAATTTATATATGTTGTTGTAGAGATTAATTGCGGAAAAGATATTGTAAGTTAGTCAGTTCAATTTATAAAACACCAAAGTTGTAGTATTGTTTTACTGCTAACATATGTCGTTGAGATTATTAAGAAATATCAAGAGCTACTGTGCAGGAGTCTGAATAGTTCGAAAAGGCAGCTGAGCTCTCTGTCGTGTGGAACGGGGAACCCCATTGACGACTGTTGGCGTTGTGATCCCAACTGGGTTAATAACAGAAAGAGGCTGGCTGACTGTGCCATCGGATTTGGCAAGAACGCCATTGGAGGTAAGCAGGGCAGATTTTATGTGGTTACAGATCCCAATGACGATGACCCGGTCAATCCTCGCCCCGGCACTCTGCGCCACGCTGTTATTCAAACCGAGCCTCTCTGGATTATTTTCCAAAGAGATATGGTTATTCAGCTCAAGGAGGAGCTTATCATGAACAGTTATAAGACTATTGACGGTAGAGGAGCCAACGTTCATATAGCAAATGGAGCTTGCATTACAATACAGTATGTGAACAACATCATCATTCATGGAGTTCATATCCATGACTGTAAACCTGCGGGAAATACGAATGTTAGGAGCTCCCCCACCCATTATGGGTATAGAACCAGGAGTGATGGAGATGGGATTTCCATCTTCGGAGGAAGCGAAATTTGGGTAGACCACTGTTCGTTGTCAAGCTGCGCAGATGGACTGATCGACGCCATCATGGGCTCCACTGCTATCACCATTTCAAACAACTTTTTCACTCACCATGACAAGGTGCTCAACTGCTTATTTCCTCTCTCATAAATTCATTTTTCTTAAAAAAACCTTCACAATTGTATTTTTATCACACAGGATCTTAGAGAAGGGTACTAAAAGCCCATTATCAGACAGAAACATAAAATAATGTTAGTATCTATTAAGTTATCAATTAAAAAAGCTATTGCTCTAGTTAAATATTTGGTGGTTTTTTGCAGGTCATGCTCCTAGGACACAACGACGACTATACCCAAGACGTTAAAATGCAAGTAACAGTTGCATTCAACCACTTTGGAGAAGGACTTGTTCAGCGTATGCCCAGGTATGAATAAAATCTTACAAGAATTCTGTAATCCTTATACCAAGACAACTATACAACTTGCTGAAGTTTATCTGTCTGTTCTCCCTTGAAGCTTAAAAAATTAATGTTTTAATGCAGGTGCCGACATGGATACTTTCATGTGGTGAACAATGATTACACCCACTGGGAAATGTACGCAATCGGGGGAAGTGCAAACCCCACCATTAACAGCCAAGGCAACAGATTCCTTGCCCCTGACAATCGATTCAAAAAGGAGGTAAAACGCCTATACAACTCATGTCTCTTATTTATCTCTTTGGTTTACAATGGATGTAGAATAGTTATGACGAGTATGAGTAATGTGCAGGTGACAAAGCATCAAGATGCAACAGAAGATACTTGGAAGAATTGGAATTGGCGATCAGAGGGAGATCTGATGTTAAACGGGGCATTCTTCACAGCATCAGGGGCTGGAGCATCCTCAAGCTATGCCAAAGCTTCGAGTATAGCGGCAAGGCCTTCCTCTATTGTGGGCTCTATTACTGCAACTGCAGGTGTTCTCACCTGCACAAAAGGTTCCCGCTGTTACACCAAAATACATGTATGTGCTATTATGCACAAACTGTTTAGATTCATTCCACTCTGTAACTTGGCAGGCATGGACGCACTGAATGATGCATCTCTCTCTCTCTCCAGACAATATGATCGTGTATCAATATAATTAGGGGTTGTTAGCTATTTTAGTTTTGTTTGTTGAGACTCTACAGTCTTCTTCTACTAAATGGAATATATCAGTCTTGTTTTTCTTAGATTAGAAGCCTAGTGGAGAAGGGCCAATATGATGTTTATTATCTTGCTTGCCACTCAATAATAACTTAATCTTTATAGAAGTATTGCAGAAAAGCAATTTGTGGTGGAAAATTTTGAAACTATTGACATGCCGCTATAATTGCACACGACCTCACCAAATATATTTCACTTTCATTGAATTTGATTGCTCGTTTAATATTTTTATTTAATAGAAAACAGAGATTACCGAACTGATGGAAAGTTGCATATGTCGTCCACTAATGTCATTGATGTTTGTTACATAGCTGCTATAACGGACAATAACATTAAAACTAAATACCATCTAACATCTTTTCAAAAAAAAAAAAAAAAATGAGACCCGAAGATTTGAAAAGGAAAAATAAGGTAGTTAAATTAATTAAATATTATTTAATTCAGATTAAATTAATTAAATATTAATTAATTAGGTTTTAATTAATTTATATTAAATTGAGATGTTGGATTTCAATGAGTCAAATTAAATAATATAAGTATTATGTATAATTATGTCATAAGTAGATATTATGAAGAGATAATTTGTTTAGCTTTTTGTCTAAAGGATGTGTGCCAATTGATGAAGACAGTGAGATCTATGCACCTTAGAATCTAGAGATGTCCTACATAGTCATTTATGTGGACCAAAATTAGAATATTCCCTTTTGCTCTATGTTGAGTTGTGGATCAAAATTAGAGATGTCCTAGATTTATGTGGATCAAAATCTACAAGTTTGTGGGCTGCTTCTGGGTATCTTCTAATATGTTGATGGCTTGATGCTTTTGTTTGCTGGATGCCTTTTTCTTCTTTAGGGCCTCCTTGAGTAACTTCATTTGTTGTGAGAGAGAATGGACCCCCTAGAGTGGTATGTTGATCATATATTGTTTAATTGATCAACAATATTGAAATATTTCACTTATTGTACTGTCTATCCTACATTTAGTGCCCAATGTACACTTGGTTTCTTAATCAAAGGATAAGATAATCTATTTTGTTTTGAAGGGGTGTCTAGTAGTCTAATCACCTCACTCGGGACCATTTAGTTTGGTTCTTCCTAGGGAACCTTTTATTGAAGTAGTTGTTATTAGTATTTTGAAGGAAGGGGCCACTGACCCCTTTTAAATACTGAACCTTTCTTGCCATAATGCATCGAATTATTTATCTTACAGTCTGGACTATAATTTCTCAATCACCCTTGAAGTATAACCACTTGTCAAGTTTGGTTGCAATTTGTATTAGAGGTCTAGAGTATTCCTGATGCATACAAGACATTTGGCCTCATTATATTTGGATCTACATAAGCTATTGAATATCTTTTGGAGAACCCAATTCAACATTTTGCAGTCACTGAGGCAGTAAGGCATCTAGACTATTGTAACTTTTGATTCCAACATAGGTAAACTTGTCATCAGACATCAAATAAGGATGTCACTAAATGGTGGATAGGTGCAAAGCAACATGTTTGCCTACCAATGTCATTGTTCATGTAGAGAATTGCAACTTCAAGCTCCATAAGTATCCTCTTGTTTAAAAAAGTGGATATTTGAAACGAAATCTATCCAATGCATCAAAGATCACTTTGAAATTACAACTTGAAATATTTTATCTTGTTGCAAACTTCTGTTATCAGTCAATGATACTTGTGGACCCCTTCAATGTTCCTGCTCTGAGATGTGCAACAAAGTTTCTAGAAATGACTGAAGAGTATGCTAAGGGAAACGTTTATGAGAGAAGTGATCTATATATTACTCAAGTTGTCCTTCAAAGTTGGTTGTTCTTAAGAGATGTGAAGATTCGCTTCCATTAGCTGAGTAAATTCAAATTGTGAGTAGATGCATAGAGTTCAAGACAAATGACAAATAGTGAATGTTGGTTAAAGGATCTTCTAACCATGTCAATGAAACTATTTGAGAGGATTGTTGTTTCAATGTACGAATAGGGAACAGAAGAGATGATAGTCAGTCGAGTGATTGTTCAATATGGCACCAAATTGATACTTGGGGAGAAAAGACAACAATTTTCGTGTGGTATAGTTCAAGAACAAAAGAGAAATGTCAACTTGAATGAATTATTAGAATGTGTTACCAGACTTCTTCCTATTGAAGGGCATTCTGTACCTCTTGATTTCCTATTTTCTTTGTTTTGTGTATGATTAAGCTGCAACCTTAACATTGAAAATAAGATCATTTGGAAGCTAGAATTGCTTCTCCATTGGAATATGCAATAGTGGATATGTTTTTATTGCCAACAAACTCAGTCACTAGTATTGGTTTTGACACAGAGTTAGAAAGCATGAAGCTACAAGTCTTAGATTAAGGAATTTGGTGGAAGAGTAGAGGCTATCTGTGAGTCAGTTGGGGTTCTCAAAATGTTTGTTATCACTGGTTTTTCAAGTTCATAAACTCCACATATCGTCAATCGACAAATATTATAGTTCGGGAACTATACTCTTTGCTGATGAAGTGTTTCAATATGTCAGTTTTGAAACAAAATACAAAAAAATGCCAGCTCGTAGAATGCAATGATCTCAAGATACGCTAAATTGGATTTGTTTAAAAGGTTTTAGAAAATTTCAAGCCAATGCAACCGGTAGAATAACACCTTCCTCTACCTAAACTAAAAGTCCGCAAGCAGACAGGCATGCAAAATGTAAAAGCATGGACTAAAAACTCTAGGTATATGTATGGAAAACCAACTCTGTTTCTCAAATGCATGAGATGGGAGTATTGCGAGATATGTACATAAGGGAATGGAGATTAGCTTCTTGAAGCAAAATGACACAAAATCCATGGCTTAAAACATTCAGACAGGTGATATTGGATTGTGTAATGCCAAATCCCTTAACCTTCGTCAGCACACCACCATCTAGTGTCAAATTAAAAATAGAATGCAAAAAAAAATTGTCAGATATTATATTTGGAAACATTCTAATTTCCATGCATGGAAATTTTGGAACCATAGACAAAAGTCATGGTTTAAGAAGACAAAGCAATTTCAAATAGAAAAAGAAAAATGCTATTGTGCAATGACTGTTGGATATATAGAAAATCAAAAAGATTTAGAAACTTTTGAAGAAATACAATTAGCAAAAGCTATACTATTTTTTAGTGGAGTCCCAGCTCGTGCCATGATAGGGAAAACACAATTAGTGAGTTTTTCATTTTAGATATTATAGTGAGAAATCATCTGGCGACATGCATATGAAATGTGGAAGCAACTTTAGAGCACCAAGCTTTTGATAGAAATGGTTAAATACCAGAGTGTTGACCAGTTCCTGTTGGTAGAAAATATATTGTTTCATTAGTTTTGACAGTGAGTTGATAATGATACCTTGTATTGTTAATACATGCACACAATAAGATGTTAAAACATCCTCTTTGCATTTTATTCGATCGGACTTCTTTCAATTAGGAGGTGAGTGGCAGCAAACAATAATATGGTCCATAGAGCATCCATATTACTTATGATCGGTGCAGTTTCGAGGAAGGCCATATAGTATCTTAACTTAAAACTACATAGAAGAGCCACACATTTCTTTTTAGTGCCTGACCTACAGTCAACCTTGTGTATTGTGTACTGATTTGTGCGAAAAGAAGATTGATATTGTTTGGTTTCAGAAGTACACTCCATTTTATTAGCCGTGAAGAGATAGAAGCATTTCAAAGGTGGTTTCCTTCTATGGTTTCTATTTGACTAACTACCCTAAATCAACCATTCACCTATGGTAACATTATTATCATTTGATGCTAGATATATGGTATGGAAGCGACAACAGCATGGGCTACAACAAAA
The DNA here is from genome assembly GCA_027924645.1 of Cunninghamia lanceolata. Lineage (NCBI taxonomy): Eukaryota > Viridiplantae > Streptophyta > Pinopsida > Cupressales > Cupressaceae > Cunninghamia > Cunninghamia lanceolata. Next base: position 822,727 of record BSBN01001427.1, on the reverse strand, counting down.
TCTCATAGATATGGTAATTCTAGACCTGTATTCTTAACCATGATGTCCAAGATGACATTTTACACATTTATCACCTATCTAGTTACTTCCTTGGTATCAATTACACTTGTGGCATATCAAGTTATGATTAGTGTTTATTCTCTATTCACTATATCGGAAGAGCCCTTGACACAAACTACTAAATCTTTCATGACCAGTTTTGTTTCTGAAGTTAACCATTATATAAGAAAGGCACAGAGTTTGGTGATGACACTGCCAACACTCAGCCTAGACGGGACATTATTGGCAACTGGAGACCTTAGGTATTCAAGCCTCAATATGGTATCATGCTTTAGTGGAGGCTGCGCTTTGTTTTTATTATTGAATGACTTCAGTTTTGAGCCAATGGGAGATTACAAAAGTCATCCTTTTAGAAAACAAATTGGAAAATTTAAATAATGAGGAGTCATTTCAAGAAACAGTTACGGATGAGTGAAGGAGGGCTTTAAAAACTAATCGATAGTCCTTTGTAAAGGGGGTTCCAAAATTTTTATGTTTTTGTTGCCCTGTGTAACCAGAGAGCTGTGTATAGGAGATAGACCGGAGACTTTGAGCCCAGTTTTGTTTTTCAAATATTAATAGAGAATGTTGTTCTTATGTTCATCATTCCTCTAATGGAGAAATGTGTTCTTATGTTCATATTTTTTCTTTGTGTGTTGATTGTTTGTATGTTCATTCAATACCTTCATATGCTATAATCTTTTGTACTTGCTCTTGGTATACAGGTATTGGCAAGACTTTTTGCTGTTGTAGTTAGTTTATTCTTTTTCCTATTTGGGAATTTGTCTTGTGTTTCTTGTGCTCACAAGTAGATTTCCTTTCTTTTTCTCTCATCTTTCTTTCTCCTACCTTTTTGTCCTTTCTGGTTAAAAGTACTCAAAATCTAAAAACCCCCGTCGTATGAGCGAGCTGCCCCTGTCAAACACAAAGGAGAATCGTTGAACTCATATTAGTTTCTCCATTTTCCACTAAAGCGTGTTGTTGCCCATTGGGTGAGTCTCGTAAATTTAGTAGCAACAAAATTGTTTACTAACACTAGGTTCTCATGATGTTAAGCTATAAGAGGAAGGTAAATGTTTTTTGAGAGAAGGTGCAAAGCACCCATAAGAAATGCATTAAAATAAAAGGAAGGAAATACAAAAATAAGCCCAGACTAGATGAAGATATGCACAATAGCCGACCAAAGTGAATGTCGATTAGCCTCAAGTCCATACGAAAGTACAAGAAAATAACATGAGTTGATAAACAATATGCAAATAAAAAATAATATGTGCAAACATAAAATGCTCCTGATGTGTCAATCTACCGACATGAGGTCCCTAAAGGATTTCAGTACAAAATTATTTAAGGTGCCCCCTAAATAAATCTATAAAAGGCACTACAAATGAAGCTGGCAAACATAAACGTTCAGCTTATTCACCAAAAAACTACCCATTGTGAGGACAAAGAAGGAAAAAAAATTCCATTCAAAATTTGCATATGTCAGGTCATAAAAGCCAAGATTTGAATTTGGCCCACTCACCAACTCCACCTAGAATCCCGCAATTGCAACCACAACTAGCCTCACCCAAGTCACCAACCAATCCACTCAAACTCCACTGATCACACCACCAAGACTGCAACCCACCCTACAACAACACCAAGGCCGTAGCCAACACGAGCACCAACTCCCAATCTACCACCAACAACCACCACGAAGCCCCATATAACCACACTGCCAAGACTATGAACGGTGCATCCACTAGACTCCTTTCAGCAACTCCGCCAAACTATCTCTGTTGCCTCAACTCATGTCTCCATCCAAGCACCACCAGGACCTACACTAGGTTCAAATCCTCCACCAATTGGAGGATTCACATGATAATTGCCACCAGTCCCTACACCAATGCCTCCACCTAATCACCGCATATGCAACCCCCAAACCTAGGTCCAACACTGATCAGTCATCTGAATTATCTCCCCTAGTGCCCCATTTGAAAGAAACACCAATGTCACCACCATCAACTTGCCAACAATATACACCACTGGCACTGCAACTAAGTTTAGTGCCACAACCAATACTGCCGTAAACACCAACGGTGTCTCCAAATCCTAATTGGATTTAGCACTTAGAGCATCATCCAGGCCTCCACCTAGGCCACTTGCTTCATGAAATCCATCACCAACTAGGAGCCTATCATCTTCTAGGACTTAAAGCTCTAAAGCATCCTCAACACTTGACTCAGCGCTACTTCAAACCAGAACTTCCACACACCTCCAGGTTGTAATTTGCCGTACCTATTTGTATTTTTTAAAAGATTTTTTTATGTGTGACTTTATTAATTTATGCGATCTTTCAGAACTAGACAGAGGAATGCAGAAGGGGTTTTCAGTTTTCCTGCAGATGTGTTGCCGAAGCATACAATATAAAACATATATAGAAAACCCAAAAAATATACAATGGATATGGAGAAACTAACAAAGACCCAGATAGCAAAATAGTCAAATAGTAATAACTATGACATACCCATATAGATTTTTGCAACTTGATACAACAGCCTGAACTAGACCAGGTGTGGGTATAGCTACAAAATCACTTCTTAACTTCGGAAGCCTCAAAGAATGAGCAAACAATGTTTGACAAGAGATAAAAGGGCTCTAGATGCCTCCAATAGACATTTGAATGATTGCAAGTGAGAGGGGGAATCAGCAACAAGGTAGCCACCTCCCTCCGCAAGGTGTACGACCCACTAAGGAGTATAAATAGCAACAACAACACATAAACTCCTTCTCAAACCCTTACGAAATGATCTGCAGTCCTCACAATCACCAATCCACCCTCCAGGAAGAAGAAAGAAGCATTTAACAACACCAATATGTATCCACAGGAAGGTACGGCCTATGTTGAAAGGTACGACAAGCCAAGGGAAATGTGCAGCAGTCACAAACTCTCTCAAACTCCCAGGAATCTGCTATAATCTGGTATATCAACTGCTCACAACAATAACCCAAAATGCCGCAACCTCTGAAACCTCAAAATCGTAACATATCAACTCCATTGAAGCTCATGAGTGAATACTAAATGCATCCACCGTCAACGGCACCATTGGGTGGTCTTCTACACCTGTAGAATGCCGTTACCTATGGAAGTTTTCGTCTCCACAAGCCTCTTGTTTGAATCCTCAAACCCTTCATAATAACCAACCCTAGCAGAGCTCACAAGAAGAAAATATCACAAAGCAAGCATAAGCAAATGAGCTCCAAAACCTCTTTTTATTTCCCCTCCAAGATGGGCGTTTGGCATTAAAGACAAACATTAACTTTTAAAACACTGTTATTTCCCGAGGGAAGGGCACCCATGGTCACAACTTAAACTTATGTCTTCAATTTCCTCAAAAGTCACTTTTCTATTTTATATTATAAAGTCCATATTAAAATATACCATTAATAACTTCAGACTTTAAAATAACTGCCAAGATGGTGTCAGAATGGAAGGATCTATAGCTCGTCAGAAAGCCCTCAACGAGATGAATCTAATGCCACCCTGAAAATGCCGAACCGACACTAACCCTGAACTTACTAAAAATAGTAAGTACTGACCACGAGCAGTCTGAGCCAACTCCAGAGGTGCCAACTAGATTGTTTGAACTCGAACCATCTTTCCTCCACCGACACAACTTCTAACTCTAGTTCCCTAACCAAATTGCTAGTCCACGGGAACTCTATGATGGACTAACCATGAGTCTAGAAGGGGACACTACAGTAAATTCTTATCAAATCACTCCTACAATCAACAAGACACCTAAATTTGGAAAGAAGAACCCCTGATTGTATTAGAAACTAAAAGGAATCTCTGTATAACAATAATAAATCTGCTGAAAAAATGAACTATTATTGCTGCTGAAAACTGTAAAAATGGTTGAGTTACAAGACAATCTCTTTCTCTACAATATGCAAAGGCAAAAAGGCAAGAACTAAGGAAAAAAATTATAAGCTTTTTTTATATAATACAAAACTGTCCCCAAAAAGTGAATGGGCAGTCAACTCCAACTCGACTAAACTCGAAAATATGCATGAATGAGTTTGAAAAAGTAACTCCAAGTTGCTGGGCGAGCACAAGTGAAAAGCCTAAAATTTAGGTTCCAAAACTCCTCCAAGATGAGAAAAAATAGCTCGGAACTCCAAGTCTCAAAGTCCTTGACCAAGAAACTGCCAAAAATAGTCATGTCAAAAATAAAACTCCAAATATCTCTCCCTGCATGACCCTGCACTTCAGTTTGAGTCCTCTCCTATTTTTGTGTACCTTGAAAGATGTCTGGTCAAGTCCAGAATGGTATTTTTGGGAAAATATAAAAAATATAATTTTTTAAAATATTTTCTACAACTTAATAAATTGTATTTTTAGAGGCCTTCGGAGCAAAATCAGGGCAATTCATTGGCAAGGTACAACTCAAACTAGATAATTGGTTTATCTTTCTAACGAGTCCAAAAACTTTGAATACTGATAAAGTAGCGAGGAGTTATGACCCTGCCAAAAAAAAATTATTTTTATTTATTTATTTATTTTTCGGATATATGGTCTTCAGGTACCTGTATCTGCACAGTGAACAAACATGTTAGATAAACATTTGTAGAGGCTGAAGCCTCTCTCTTGACTGTTTTGATCTGATATTCTCTTCCTTCCTGCTTCATTTGAAGTCACTTGCTTCCTGAAAACATTAGAAAACAACTCTTACAGCCCAGCCTAATTGGGTTGCCAAGCACAATTTGGTAACAAGTCAAACTTATGAGGTAAAATTATTCTTTTTCCAAGTGCAAATTATTTATAAATGTAAGATGAAAAGATTCAACTATGATTCTATCTTTGAATATGTTATAATTTCAAGGTTGAAAATATTTAGAAAAGATATGCTTTATTTCTTTGTGATTATGCAAATGATGTATAAAAAAATTCACTCATTTTTATCATGTTCTTTTACATTCTTAGTAAATTGTAAGTGTAATTTCGAGTAATATGAGAAAGCATGTTACAACTATATTTATCACTAGCTTAGTTGCACATTTAATTTTCTTAAAGGTCAATTAATCTTGTTTGTTGTGTTTGTGTAAGTCAATTGGTGCGTATGCTCTCTCCTCACACCGCAAGGTGATCTTGGAGATCAAATATACCTCATAGTTTACTTTTTGTTGTGTTAAACCCAAGAATCCAAGTTAAATGTGTGCTCTTCCCTTGCATTGAAAGATGATATTGGAAACGAAAAGCACTTGGAATTGTTTCCCTTTAGTGATCTTATCTAATGATTTCATCACCCTAGGGGATGACCCAAAACATGTGTTTCGGTAGGGAATATTAAATGTGGTGAGAATTAGAAGACTCACCTCAAAGGAGCCATCATCGCACGGTTTTGGCATAGCCTTGATGCCCCTTTGTATAAGGAGTCAAAGCGATGTGGAACTAGATTCGACCATGACAACCTACTTGTAGATGGGCCCATGTTCATAGATTTTGGCCTCACCTACCTAGAGCGTATAACAAGGACATCTCATAGTCACATGTACGACCTATATTAAGAACTTTTGGCCACTCTTTTTTTGTGGTGCAACAAATACCAGTTAGGGTCAGGAAGTTACTCACACCATGCTTCTAAGTTTGTAAAGATAGAGCTCATTGTAGCCAAGGCCTTGGCCTCCATGGTAAGGGGTGTATAGATGGCACATGACCTTGTATTCCCTAGCTATTTGAAAGTTGGTAGACAACATATTTGTGGGCCATGAAAATTGACACTCCCACTATAATAGTCTTGTTCATGTACTTGGTGTGTTTTCTTTGTGATAAACTTGTGAATACCTCCTTGACCCAAATAAATCCAAACATTACAAAACCTTGAATATCCTAAGTCCAAAGTTCAACTTTGAGAGAGACCTAAACACAAAAGTCCTTTTCCCAAAGGTTTACAAAATTGAGATCCAAATCCACATTTAAACCCGATCCACTATACATCAAAATCCAAATCCAAGTCACGACCAAATCCCTCCCTATTCTAATCACACCTTAATCCATATTCAAATCCCTATCATTCACTTTATCCTTCAAGCCATATCATCCTTTTTCACCCCATAATTCATGAATTAAGATCAAGCCCTTGATCAAGGCCACCGTCCTTTATCAAGGTCCATCAAGTTTTTTTTATCCAAATTCAATCCAATGTCACTCTCAAGACACTTCCCCAATCATCATCATCATCATCCATAATTAAATCCATATCAATTGTCATAAGATCACTCTCAAGTCCACATCACCCTAGTCACCTCATCATTTCATGCCCCCATAACTAGATTTCAAACCAAGAAGAACATGGATCCTCATGCAGTAATTGGACCCTCTTCAGCTCATGGTGGCCTTGACAACCAAAGTGAGCATGTAAGTCTCATTGATCAACTTGAGCACTCACCTTGATTAATGGAATTTCTTAGAAATGAAGGGACTCACACTAAGATTGACCAATTTGTAGGTGATAATAAATATGTTTTCCTAGAATATCTTATCAAGGAAGGGACTAAAATCCCTCCTAACTTTGACAGGATAAAACTCAACGATCTCATCCACCCTAATTCATCACCACCACTCACCTTTGAAAATATTTTAGATCATTCATATAAACACCCCACTTGTGACCATATCACCCACCACAATGATCAATAAGTAGATGGTAGCATCCTACCACCTCCACCTCATCATAATCCCACTTCATCTTTTAATTAACATCAACCAAGTCAACCTTCATCAGTTCCCCCACAAATCACAATCCCTTCTATGGCATCCCATCAACATGTTCCCACATTTTCCAATTCACACCAAACTTCACTTTCACCTCTTTCCATCCCTCGATGCACAACTCCAATCCAATCCACATTACCACCCTATATTCCATTACAATCAATCTCATATCAACCCATATGACATCATTCAGTCATGTCCTCACAACCAACACATAAATCATCCCAACCTAACCCATAAATATTTCAATCTAATCCCACATCCATCTATCCAAATACCTCACCTCAACCCATGATGTCTCCATTCATCTCATCACAAATAACACATCAATCATACCAACCTAATATATCAACACATAAAAGTAATCCCACATCAACTCACCATACCATCATTCGTTCCACAACAAAATACATATCAACAATCTATACAAAATCCCACAACATCAAATCCTATTCATCCTACAATCACACAACCTTTGCCAATTAGAGCTACCAACTACATCTCATCTTTACCATCTATTCTACCTCTTGGTACCTCCTTTTATCACGAGTGGTAGGAAATGAAAGTGCTCTTAAAGGGTTACAAGATGGGACTCAATGCAAACATTCTAAATTTGAAGACCTTTGTCCCTACCTCCTCGACTGATCTATTGTAATGACCTCTTTTCCCCCTAATTTTAAAATCCACAAATTTGACAAATACAAGGGAAAGGGAGACCCTCGAGATCACATCAAAGAATTTTTCATGGCTTGTCAAGAAGTTTCCTATAACGATGTGTACCTATTAAAACTCTTTCCACAAAGTTTGATAGGTCAGGCCTTGGATTGGTTCACACATCTAACTCCAAGCACTGTCAATACCTTTCCCGACCTAGCAGGAAAATTTGTTGCACATTTATCCTACAATGTCAAGCATGATCTTACAATGTTAGATCTTTGTAATGCTAAGCAACGTAATGGAGAAAGCTTTACTGCTTATTTTGAATTTAAATATTATTAAGTCTAGTTGTATCCTCAAATTTTAAAATTTCGTGAGAAATATTATTAAGGAAAATATAGGCAGAGCAGAGGGGATCCACGTGCATGCAAAATGACTCCTCAATTATCTCTAGTGTTGGCGAGAAAATTTAGGAAGAACACGGGAACATAAGATTCTAAGCTTTATGGGCAATTCCATGAGAAATTATAGAAGTTCATGTTTGATGGCGGAAAGTCATTTATAACCAGATGACAAAGTTGCGGGTCATATCTCATCACTTTTACGTCTATCTACTCAGGAATTGAAGTCTGTCTAAACCAACATACACATGGGTAAGATTGAGAAGCATTTCTTTCGGAAGGAGGGAATAGTCTGCCCAATTTTCGAACATCTATTGAAATTTCTAACACTCAAGAAGATATGATATGGATATGTATGCGAAATGCGGGTCATGTGCAGAAGCATGAAACATAAGCTCGCCATCGCCATGGAAACTAGACAAGAATAAAGATGCCACGTCCAATCAAGACGTCCTTGAAACTTCATATATTAATTTTTTTTCGGGAGATTAGTTGAAATATTGTTGCTCATGTTGCCTTTTTCTTGTCATTTCAGCAGTACGTGCGCGTTGGCTTAGTTTCAGAATGTTTTATAACGGAACGTAATAGTTTAGAGTCTGACCTCTTAAATTTTCATCGAAATGGTATTGATGTTGTTATATGACAAGTCAAATATCTGGTATTGTTTTTAAGTCAAATGTCAACTGCTATAGTATAATCGTAGATGCCCCCATTACCACCGTAAGATTAGCAACGTAAGAACGTGCATATAACCATATTGTCAACCGGTGGGGCTCAAGGTTCCTCGTTTTCTACAGACTGAATTTCTATATAAGAGAGGCTAAAGCCATAACATGCCGTATAACCATTGCAAATCTTAAATCTTCCCTCATCCAAAATGGCCACCAATCAAGCCTTACAGCCATTGCTTCTTTTAGTTGCTGTCTTTCTTTTCCAGTCAGTAATGGCGAAGTCATTTGGAACTTCTGAAAATATGACCAAGGTTGAAAATGCTGTTAAATATCATGTTGAGAAGCCGGAGCTCGTAGTTCAAATGGTCGAAAGGTAAGCATGTCGCCTTTGAATCTAAGACATTTTATAGCATTAAAAAAAGGTGGTATGGAAATGAAATTTAATGTCTTACCGCATTTTGGAATATCATGTGAAAAGTAAGGCTTACTTCTAATACGGGCTGATGCTAAATTGCAAGGTTTATTAAACGTGCTTCTACTTATTCTTATGCTGTTACTCTGTTCTCTCTTTACTGCGTTTTCTATGATATTATTCTTGTAAAGCTGTTATAGACCAAATTTGTATTCCATATATCATCATACCATTGTATAATTTATATATGTTGTTGTAGAGATTAATTGCGGAAAAGATATTGTAAGTTAGTCAGTTCAATTTATAAAACACCAAAGTTGTAGTATTGTTTTACTGCTAACATATGTCGTTGAGATTATTAAGAAATATCAAGAGCTACTGTGCAGGAGTCTGAATAGTTCGAAAAGGCAGCTGAGCTCTCTGTCGTGTGGAACGGGGAACCCCATTGACGACTGTTGGCGTTGTGATCCCAACTGGGTTAATAACAGAAAGAGGCTGGCTGACTGTGCCATCGGATTTGGCAAGAACGCCATTGGAGGTAAGCAGGGCAGATTTTATGTGGTTACAGATCCCAATGACGATGACCCGGTCAATCCTCGCCCCGGCACTCTGCGCCACGCTGTTATTCAAACCGAGCCTCTCTGGATTATTTTCCAAAGAGATATGGTTATTCAGCTCAAGGAGGAGCTTATCATGAACAGTTATAAGACTATTGACGGTAGAGGAGCCAACGTTCATATAGCAAATGGAGCTTGCATTACAATACAGTATGTGAACAACATCATCATTCATGGAGTTCATATCCATGACTGTAAACCTGCGGGAAATACGAATGTTAGGAGCTCCCCCACCCATTATGGGTATAGAACCAGGAGTGATGGAGATGGGATTTCCATCTTCGGAGGAAGCGAAATTTGGGTAGACCACTGTTCGTTGTCAAGCTGCGCAGATGGACTGATCGACGCCATCATGGGCTCCACTGCTATCACCATTTCAAACAACTTTTTCACTCGCCATGACAAGGTGCTTAACTGCTTATTTCCTCTCTCATAAATTCATTTTTCTTAAAAAAACCTTCACAATTGTATTTTTATCACACAGGATCTTAGAGAAGGGTACTAAAAGCCCATTATCAGACAGAAACATAAAATAATGTTAGTATCTATTAAGTTATCAATTAAAAAAGCTATTGCTCTAGTTAAATATTTGGTGGTTTTTTGCAGGTCATGCTCCTAGGACACAACGACGACTATACCCAAGACGTTAAAATGCAAGTAACAGTTGCATTCAACCACTTTGGAGAAGGACTTGTTCAGCGTATGCCCAGGTATGAATAAAATCTTACAAGAATTCTGTAATCCTTATACCAAGACAACTATACAACTTGCTGAAGTTTATCTGTCTGTTCTCCATTGAAGCTTAAAAAATTAATGTTTTAATGCAGGTGCCGACATGGATACTTTCATGTGGTGAACAATGATTACACCCACTGGGAAATGTACGCAATCGGGGGAAGTGCAAACCCCACCATTAACAGCCAAGGCAACAGATTCCTTGCCCCTGACAATCGATTCAAAAAGGAGGTAAAACGCCTATACAACTCATGTCTCTTATTTATCTCTTTGGTTTACAATGGATGTAGAATAGTTATGACGAGTATGAGTAATGTGCAGGTGACAAAGCATCAAGATGCAACAGAAGATACTTGGAAGAATTGGAATTGGCGATCAGAGGGAGATCTGATGTTAAACGGGGCATTCTTCACAGCATCAGGGGCTGGAGCATCCTCAAGCTATGCCAAAGCTTCGAGTATGGCGGCAAGGCCTTCCTCTATTGTGGGCTCTATTACTGCAACTGCAGGTGTTCTCACCTGCACAAAAGGTTCCCGCTGTTAGACCAAAATACATGTATGTGCTATTATGCACAAACTGTTTAGATTCATTCCACTCTGTAACTTGGCAGGCATGGACGCACTGAATGATGCATCTCTCTCTCTCTCCAGACAATATGATCGTGTATCAATATAATTAGGGGTTGTTAGCTATTTTAGTTTTGTTTGTTGAGACTCTACAGTCTTCTTCTACTAAATGGAATATATCAGTCTTGTTTTTCTTAGATTAGAAGCCTAGTGGAGAAGGGCCAATATGATGTTTATTAGCTTGCTTGCCACTCAATAACAAGAGATGCATTGCCTCTATCATTGTAATGTTGAATAAAATAAATGACATTGTAATTGATAATAAGTTTAAATATTTAGTAGCAAAAGCATTTAGATTAACGAATTTGTAATTTTGACAATCAAATTTGTTAAAATAGATAACATGTTTATTTATATATCTAGTTTATATATTAATTAATAATTAAACCGATTATTACTAATTCATATAATATTCAAATTATAATTGCTTAATATTTTGTTTAGTATATTAATTAATAATTACTATTGATATATGCTAATATAATAAAATGAATGACATTGTAATTGATTAATGTAAAGATTGATTTTAATTTGTCGATATGTTAACCCCTGAAATTAATTTCTGGACTTTGACTATGTTCCCTTGCCTACCATTTAATATTCAACAACATAATAGTGTTGAATATTATTTCAACAAAATAGTATTGTCTACTATTAATAGTAATTACTTTGTGTCATTTAAATTAATTATGCAGTTATAATTAGTAATTATTAAATTTGGATTTTAATATAGTGTTGAAAGATTTATTAAAATTAAAGAATACATTAATATATAATAGAAAAATATTGAAAAAGAAGTCAACTCTAAGTTGAAAATCCCTAGTCACAGCCATCCCGCCAAGTTAGAAATTAGAGTTGGCAGCATTGTTGGAGCATATATGTGTGTTTACCACCAACCCGCGGCTATTAAAGTAGAAGCCTGCAATATAACGGGGTAGTAAAAACTTTTAGCCATCCCAAGTATTTTACATTTTTACTATATGCGTGGAAATATATTTTAAAAAATATTTGCACCTTATACATTTTCCCATACGTGCAATATTTCATGCCTCATTTTTCACTGCTCTACCGCACAAGAATTAGGGTTTAGTTGCGGGAATGCGGGAAGGAAAAACAAGTTCACCACACTCAGACTTGACGGCACCTACGGTAATGCAGGGAAAGCCTAACTTTTTGTCTCGTAAGCCCACATATGGTTTGGTATGGTTCTGCGGGGATGTGAGAATGTACAAGTTGCTCTTCTGTAGACTCCATGGTTGTTTGTACACTGGCAAATGTGAACCAACAAAAAAAAAAACTAAAACTTGATCCAAGCTCATACACATAGATCATGGTCTCTCCCTTCCAAAAAATTTGCAAGATCCTTAGTTTGAGTGGCTCCATTGGCCTCAGGCTTCAATACCTTTCTCAGAAGATGAAGTGGAATATATATACAAGCTTGACCCCAACAAGAGTGCAGAGATGTTGAGAGCGAAGTCACCTATGGTACGAGAGGCTTGTTTAAGGATTCTAATGTTGCACACTATTTTCTTAAAAAAGCTACCGAATCTTGTTGCAGTCCTAGCACTGGCGCTGAAATCAGGTGGAAGTGGATATATCCACTTAGGTTTGAAATCCCCACTATCCACATCCTTGACATTCTTCAGCGAAAATGAAGGTTTAGGTGTTTTTGACCTTTGTGCTAAAAGATGCTATGACCTGATATGTCCACTTAGCCTCAAAATGCCCGCAATCCTATGCCAGTCAAGTTTCCCGCTAAGGAGTTCTCAAGATTTTTTATGCAAAATTTGTCTTGAAGTGGATATGTCCTATGTCACCTAAAATCCCTGTAAATCTATTAATCAGTAGATTCCCTGACAAAGTCAAACTTAAGGCATTCCATTTTCTAGCGCTAAAGTGTCCTCCACTGAATGTATCTAGTTGGTGCCTAAATCTCCACTATCCAGTCAACTAGGAAAGTCTTTCTAAAAACATTAAAAGAGTCAAGCGCTAAAATTGCTCTCGACCAGATGAATCTTCTCAGCAAAACCTTCATCGGTTAAGAAACATTTTTCTCCGCTCTACCGCACAAGAATTAGGGTTTACTTGTAGGAATGCAGAAAGAAAAAGCAAGTGCACCATACCCCCATACTCAAACTTGACGAGACCTGTGGTAATGCAAGGAAAGCCTAACTTTTTTCCCGCAAGCCCACATATGGTTTGGTTCAGCTCTGCGAGGGTGCAGGAATGCACAGTCTTCTCTTTTGCATACTCCATGGTTGTTTGTACACTAACAATTATGAACTAATGAAAAAAAAAATTGACGGCATGGAGGCATTCTGTCTAACAATTCATGAGCTTTTTCTATGCTTCCACATTTTTCATACATGTCTACTAGAGTATTTCCAACTATAGTATTGGACAAAAATCCCCATTTCATTATGCTTTGATAGAGGTCCATACCGTGCTCCAATGTTCCCATTTTGGCATAGGCAGGGAGGATGCTGGCAAAGGTTTGTGGAGTCTAGCTTTACACCTGCCATTTGCATTTTCTTGAAAATTTCTAAAGCTTTTTCAACAAATCCATTTTGTGCATATCTTACAGCCATTGCATCTACAGCTGAGCTTGCAACTAACACATTAATAAATAAGGATCAATGTTTGGGCCTTAAGCCTCCTCATCTCAATCCAAAAATGTAAGATCTGAAGTAGCATGCCAACCAATCATAATCTACAATTTACCTTGATAATGCTTACAAAGAGCAACCTTGACAAATCTTGTTTTGGTTTATCTATATGGCCTTCAACTTATCCATCATAAAGAGTCCTAGTTTAAGTTTGGGAAATAATTGGCAATGTAATTTATATAGTAGAGAATGCATACCTATAGGAATAATGTTGATTCTTTTTGCAAGTATGTTCCTAACTGGTGTTGTCATTGGTGTAAACCATGCTTTTGTTTTGATGCTTACTTGTAATGAGTTAAGTGTTGAAGATAATAAGTATTTTTGATATAGCAGAACAGTTAGGTAGATTGCTCCACATTTCCTGTAGAATGAATATTCTTGTCTGCAGATTTAAAGTTATTTAGATGAATGTCTAAAGATGCTATGCTCCATTTTTGAGCCTCTGGTATGAAGAATTGAGTGAGTTATGATCACCAGAGTGAAAACTACTTTTTCTAAGTATTCATTAGTGACAAGGAGAATGTATTTTGCTTTGCATTCCTTTGCATTGAAGTATTATGATCTGTGGTTCTAGAGTTAAGTCTGGAATGATGATAAGTTCCCTAAACTCTAATGGTTCATTATTTGGTGGTCCGCAAGCTATCCTTTCTTTATGACAGTAGCTGACAGTGTTGTTCTTGTGCTGCAGTTTGCAGAATCTTCTTGACAAAGTGGTTAGTGATTGTGTGGTTGTTCCTGGTGATTACAATGTGATTGTGGATGTCTCTTGATTGTGTTCCTACCTTTGAATTGGTCTACAAAGAGAAATTTAGATCGTGGATGAAGACTGTTCTTAGAAGACTTAATGTTAAAACCAATCTTGGCTGACTTGGTTATTTTCATTGCTTGTGGAGATACATTGAAGATTGAGGAAGCATGTCGTGATGTGGAAGATTGCATTTGAGTCCCAGTTAAGGGATAACATGATCCGCATACATCTTTAGCTTAGCAAATCTTGTTTAGGTCTAGACCTATTTCTATGTATGTTTGCAATGCTGACCTTGGAGATTGTTCCAATGGTTGATGATTGTAATGCCAACCTTGATGTACATTCCAAGGTTGATGAATTGTATAAAAGCATGTAATGTAGTTTTGAAAAAGATGTCTAACTGCGAAAAATGAAAAGATAAGTGCAAAGGTGTAAGAAGAGTAGAGCAGAGGAGTTTTATTATGCTTCAATGGAACTGAACCCAGGCATGGAGTAGATGCTATCAAATTAGTTCACCAATCTTTGGTAGTGAGCCAACCCTTGGCAGTGAGTTGATCTTGTCCATGAGTCTCAACATTTGCAGTGAGCATATTGGGTAGTGAGGCCTAAGGCAGCGAGCCTCTATTTTTTGGTATTGTTATAACATATATATTTCTGTGGGCTAACACCCACAGTGGTTTTTCCCTTTTAGGGTTTTCGAGGTAAAAAACTTGGTGTCTCATGTGTTGATGATGTTGTTGTGTTGAATTTCTTGTTTCATGCTTTCATGATTAAATCTAAATAATAGTGAACAAGTGTTTGATGCGTTAATGTTCATAAGTGGTCAAAGTTTCGAAGACAACTGATTCACCCCCCTCTTAGTTGTCTGGTACATTTCAACAATTGGTATCAAAGTAGGTTCCTCAGAAGAAAGTGTAACATCTTGAGGAAGATCCAAGATATCTTACAGAAAGGAATCTCCGCAGTTTGATGGAATGAATTATGCTCTCTGGAAGGTATGAATGAAAAGCCACTTCCTTTGTCTTGGTTATAAAGTGTGGAAAGAGATAGAGACAAAGTATACCTTGCCTCAGAATGGTTTGCAAACTGAAGATGAAATCAAAGAATATGAATTAAACATAAAAGCTAAAGATGCTCTATTAAGTGCCTTGTTAGACACTGAGTTGATAAAGGTAATGGATCTGGAAATTGCTAATGAAGTCTAGGAAAAGCTAAAAAATTTGTATGAAGGAGATGAGTTTGTTAAAAGTACCAAATTACAAGGTCTGAAAGTGAAAGATGAGTGAAGATGAAAACATAACAGCCTACATGCAAAAAGTTGATGAAATTGTCAATGGAATAAAAGGTATAGGAGGAACTATTGAAGAGAAGGAAGTTGTGATGAAAATTCTTAGGTCATTATGTAAATCTTATAGTTACAAAGTAGCTGCAATTGAAGAAGTAATGACTATGAAAGATGTCACAAATGACCAGTTGCTAGGAAAGATTACAACTTTTGAGATGAGAGAGTTTGGTGATGCTCTGCCAAATATTGAGATTGCTTTCAAAGCCATTACTTCAGAGAAGATCTCCAGAGATGAAAAGTACAAGGTGGAACCTGATGATGAGCTTGATGAAATTGAAGCAAACTTTGTTGACAGATTGGAAAGAGGTTCTGGTAAGTTGGAAATAAATGCTACTATGTTAGAGATCTTGATGATGAAGGTGTGACAGATGATGAATCTGATGATGCTAGTACTAGTGCAAATTAGTGCTTGTTTATTGCAATTAAAGAAGAACCTGTGTCTACTAATCCTACTAGTTATGTGAAGGAAGAAAAACCAGTGGAAGAAAGTGCTTTGGCTGTTTAGGTTGAGAAAGATAAGGATGGATGGATTATTGATAGTGGATGCTCACATCACATGACCGGTGACAAAAGTAAGTTTGTGAGTTTGAAAAAGTTTAATGGAGGACTGGTTAGGTTTGGATATAATGTAGCTAGTAAGATTTGTGGAAAAGGATCTATTTATTTCGATGCAAAGAATAATACTGATAATTTCCTAAATGTGAAGGGTTTGAAGCATAATCTTTTGAGTGTTGGTTAGATGTGTGACAAAGGTTATGATCTGAGATTCAAAGATAATGGGTGCAAGATCATGGAAATCTCTGAAACAGTGATTTCTACTGGTAAGAAGACCAGAGGTAACATTTACCAATTAAGAGGAACTAATGATTATTGTTTATTGACCTAGATAGATGAGAGTTGGTTGTGGTATAGAAGGATGTGTCATATCAATTTTGACAATTTGGTGAAGATAAGTTCTGCACATGTTGTAAGAGATCTGCCTAAACTTCTGAAGCCAGCCAAGACTGTTTGCAAGGAGTGTCTTGATTTGGGAAACAAACAAAATAAGTTTCAAAATCAAAGAATAGTTCTCTACTGGATTGCTAGAGCTAGTACATATAGATTTGTGTGGTCTAACAAGAATAAGAAGTCTACAAGGTGATAGGTACTTTATGTTGTTGATTGATGACTATTTTAGAATGACTTGGGTCACTTTTCTAAAAGAAAAATATGAAGCCCTAGACAAGTTCAAAGTTTTCAAGGCAATGGTTGAGAATGAGTTAGAATTGAGAATCAAATGCGTCAGGTCTAATAGAGGAGGTGAGTTCACATCAAATAAATTCAATTTTTTCTATGAAGAATAAGGGATAAAGAGACAATTATCTACACCTAGGACTTCTCACCAGGATGGAGTTGTTGAAAGAAAAAATAGGACAGTTCAAGAAGCTGCTAGGACTATGTTAAAGGAAGTTGACCTACCAGAAGTATACTGGAGAGAAGCCATACATACTACTGTGTACATCCTAAATAGAGTTCAAGTCAAAGGTAACAGCTCTAAAACTCCTTTTGAATTATGGTATGGAAGAGTTCCTATAGTGAACTATTTAAAAGTTTTTGGAAGTAAATGTTATATCAAAAGAGATGAAGAACTAAGCAAGTTCGATGCTAGATGTGATCAAGGAATTTTTCTTGGTTACTCTACCAAGAGTAAGGCCTACCGGTGCTACAATAAGAGACTGAATAAGATTATTGAGAGTGCTAATGTGAAGGTGGATCAAGGCAAGGAATGAATATGAGATCTAAGTTGCTATGAGCTAGATGAACCTGTGATTATAGAAAATGAAGAAAAAGTTGAGAAAGAAGACATCTAGGATGAAGAAGAGGCTCCAGAAAATGTTGTTAAGACTCCCAAGTATGTAAGGATTAATCATTTTGAAGATTAGATTATAGGTGACAAAAACAAAGGTGTGCTGACAAGAAAAAGAGTTGCAGAAGAACAAGTGAATTACTCTTTTCTTTCAAAAGTTAAACCAAAAATTGTGAATGAAGCTTACAATGACTAAAATTAGGTAAAAGGCATGGAAGAAGAACTGATGCAGATTGAGAAGAATCAAACTTGGAAATTGGTTCCTAAACTTGTTGATAAGAATGTCATTGAAACTAAATGGGTTTTCAAAAACAATCTAAATGAAAATGGAGAAGTTGTAAGAAACAAAGCAAGGCTTGTGTGCAAAGGATATTCTCAAATTGAAGGAATAGATTTTGAAGAGACTTTTGCTCTAGTTGCTAGGATAGAAGCAATCATAATATTTCTAGCATTTGTCATTCACAAAGATTTCAAAGTGTATTAGATGGATGTGAAGTCTTTATTCTTGAATGGTGAATTGGAAGAGGAAGTTTACATTGAGCAATTGGAAGGATTTTAGTTATCAAACCAAGGTGATATAGTGTGTAGATTGAAAAAGGCATTGTATGGACTGAAGCAAGCCCCCAAAGCATGGTATGCAAGGTTAGACAAGTATCTTAGGCAATTAGGGTTCAATAAAGGTACTGCTGATAGCAATCTCTATTTCAAAATCAATGATAATCAAATCTTGATAGTCAAAGTCTTTGTTGATGATATTATCTTTAGAGGAAATGAAGGTATGTGCATGAAGTTTGTAGGAGAAATACAAAATGAATTTGAGATGTCTATGTTTGGTGAAATAAATTTCTTTCTAGGTCTAAAAATTACTCAATCAGATAAAGGAATCTTCATTTCTCAGTCTAAGTATGTGAAAGAGTTATTAAAAAAATTTGGGATGGAGGACTCCAAACCAATATGTACTCCCATGGTGACTGGATGCAAACTAAAAAAACTAATGAATCACCTAAAACTGATCAAAAAAGGTACAAATCTATGATTGGAGGATTACTTTATCTAACTCAAAGTAGACCTGATATAATGCATGTAGTATGTCTTGTAAAAAGATTTCAAGAAGATCGTAGAGAATCACATGTGATGGTAGTCAAGAGAATCTTGAGGTATTTGAAAGGCACATCAGATCATGGCTTATGGTATCCAAAGGATAATGATTTCACTCTCAGTGCTTATATAGATGCAGATTGGGCCAGAGATGTTGATGATAGAAAGAGTACAAGTGTAGGTGCTTTCTTCTTGGGAAATAGATTGGTTTCATGGCTGAGAAAAAAACAAGACTCAATCTCCTTGTCTACTGTAGAAGCAGAGTATATTGTAGTAGCATGTTGTTGCACTCAAGTGTTATGGATGAAGCAGACTTTGAAGGACATAAGAGTTGTGTATGAAGATCCAATGGCAATCTTTTGTGATAATACAAGTGCCATACACATTTCAAAGAATCCAGTGATGAAGTCAACAACAAAGAACGTATCAATAAGGTATCACTTTTTGAGAGAGAAGGTGACAGAGAATGAAATAAAGATGGAATATGTGTCCACAAAGGATCAAATTGCAAATATTTTCACTAAGCCTCTACCTAAGAATACCTTTGAGTATCTCAGAGAAAATTTACAGGTTATTACCCCTCCTTCTCTGAACTAAGATGCATATGAATGCATCAATCTAGTGGTGTCCAAAGCCTCATTCTTTGATCTAGACTAATGTTTTGAGAGCTACCTCTCAGGGGGAGTAGCAAGTGTTCCTAATATGTGTTCCTGACAAAGAGCAGTAAGTGTTACAATATTCATGAAAGAGCAATTGCAGCTGAGTGCAAGTATGTGCCCTTTTCCATTGATGTCAAAGGGGGAGAGAAATCATTTGAAAAACTCAGGGGGAGAAAGAGTGCAGATGTGTAAAAAGAAATGGGGGGTATCTTGTCTTGATGGTCATTACAGTTTTTCACATCATATGTTGCTATGAATGACAAAGGGGGAGATTGTTACAAGTATGTGCCTAACTGGTGTTGTCATTGATGTCAACATATCTATATTGACACTGGTGTCAACTGTGCTCTTGTTTTGATGCTTTCTTGTAATGAGTTAAGTGTTGAAGATAATAAGTATTTCTGATACAATAGAATAGTTCGGTAGATTGCTCCACATTTTTTGTAGAATGAATATTCTTGTCTTTGGATTGGAATTTATTTAGATGCATGTATGAAGATGCTATGCTCCATGTTTGACCCTCCGGTATGAAGAATTGAGTGATTTATGATCACTAGAGTGAAAACTACTTTTTTTGAGTATTCATTGGTGACAGGGAGAATGTATTTTACTGCACATTCCTCTGCATTGAAGTATTATGATCTATGGTTCTAGAGTTAAGTCTAGAATGATGATCAATACCCTCAACTCCAATGGTTCATGATTTGGTGGTCCACAAGCTATCCTTTCTTTATGACAATAGCTGACAGTGTTGTTCTTGTGCTCCGATTTGAAGAATCTTCTTAACAAAGTGGTTAGAGATTGTGCGGTTGTTCCTAGTGATTACAATGTGATTGTGGCTGTCCCTTGATCATGGTCCTACCTTTGGATTAGTCCGCAAAGAGAAATTTGGATCTCATGGATGAAGACTATTCTTAGAAGACTTAATGTTAACACCAGTGTTGGCTGACTTGGTTGTTTACATTGCTTGTGGAGATACATTAGAGATTGAGGAAGCATGTCATGACATGGAAGATTGCATTTGAGTCCCAGCTAAGGTATAACATGATCTAAATACATCTTTAGCTTAGCAAATCTTGTTTAGGTCTAGACCTATTTCTATGTATGTTTGTAATGTCAACCTTGGAGATTGTTCCAATGGTTGATGAATGTAATTCCAACCTTGATGTACATTCAAAGGTTGATGAATTGTATAAAAGAATGTGATGTAGTTGCGAAAAAGATGTCTAAGTGTGAAAATGAAAAGATAAGTGTGAAGGTATAAGAAGAGCAGAGTAGAGGAGTTTAACTGTGCTTCAATGGAACTGAACCCAGGCATGGAGAAGATGCTATCAAATCAGTTCACCAATCGTTGGCAGTGAGCCACCCCTTGGTAGTGAGCCTCAACATTTGCAGTGAGCATATTGGGCAGTGAGCCTCTATTTTTTGATATTGTTATAACATATATATTTTGTGGGCTAACACCCACCATGGTTTTTCCCTTTTAGGGTTTTCCATGTAAAAAACCTGGTGTCTCATGTGTTGATGATGTTGTTGTGTTGAATTTCTTATTTCATGCTTTCATGATTAAATTTGAATAACAGTGAAGAAGTGTTTGATGTGTTAATGTTCATAAGTGGTCAAAGTTTTGAAGACAACTGATTCATCCTCCCCCTCTCAGTTGTCTAGTACATTTCAACAAGTGTTGCTTTTGAAGGGAAATCACATACACAAGGAGAATGGGAAGTTGAGTGTAGACCCTCCATGAACTACCAATACAAAGGAGGACCCTCAATGTATACTGAGAGTACAATGGCCAACAATACTAGCAGCAACTTTAGTAGCCCTACAGTGCATGTTTTGGGTGTTGTTTGTGCCATCTCTAATGACTTGGGTAGAGATTATTCCTTCTTTTTCCTGATTTGGGCAATGTTGTATTCTCTTTTTACCAAGTTTGGGTAATTTTTTATTATGAGTTGTGCTCCTTAGATTCTCATTTTTTTTTAGTTGGATCCCTATATGCATTACTAAAC
This sequence comes from Cunninghamia lanceolata, assembly GCA_027924645.1. Taxonomy (NCBI): domain Eukaryota; kingdom Viridiplantae; phylum Streptophyta; class Pinopsida; order Cupressales; family Cupressaceae; genus Cunninghamia; species Cunninghamia lanceolata. The sequence goes on along the minus strand of BSBN01001427.1, from coordinate 801,438 downwards.
AATGTGTGATCCAAGGAAACATGCTCTGTAGAATTGTGATTTGGTGTAAGCCAACTACAAAAATTGGTCAAAATACCATCGGCTAATGATACCCATTTAGTTTTTTTAATGCAAGCATGTAGGTATGTCTATCAGGGATGTGTTGTTTACAGCCAGTGCTGGTGATGCTGACATATATACACATATTTAGAGAAATGATGTTTGTGCACTGGCAAATGTGAACTGACGAAAAATAAAACTAAATATACAGTCATCACTGCCTTATACATGTGCCAACATGCCAACTTGGTGCTTCAAAGGTAGATCAAAAAGAAAAATTTAAAGTTTCAACTATGGTCATCTTGCCAAATGAGTTTAATACTCAATGCTAATTGGTCAATAGAATTTTAATCTAATTAAAAAAAATCCATTTTTCACATTACTGTTCACCCAATTGACCAATAGCACAACAGATAAATTACATTTATTAAATCATTAAATAAAAAAAATAGCTTTCAACTTTAGGGATTTTGCCAAATGAATTTAATACTCAATTGTCATTGGTCAACTGAATTGAAGTAATGGAATCAGATGATTGCATTAGTATTCCTGCTGAAGGTAGGTGCTAATAACTTAATCTTTATAGAAGTATTGCAGAAAAGAAATTTGTGTTCAAAATTTTTGAAACTATTGACTTTCACTAAATATATTTCACTATCTCTTCATTGGGACTTATATTGACATTTTGATTTTTATTTCTCATTTAATATTTTTATTCAATAGAAAACAGACATTATTGAACTAATGGAAAGTAGGTTATGCATCCACTAATGTCATTGCTATTTGTGACATAACTGCTATCACAGACAATAACATTAAAACTAAATACCATCTGACATATTTAAGAAATAAATTAAATGAGAACCAAAGCTTTGAAAAGGAAAAACAAGGTTTTCTTTTAGTGGTTAATGTAGGTTAATTAATTAAATATTAATTAATTTAGATTGAATAATTATGTTTTAATTAATTTAAATTAAATTGAGTTGTTGAGGTGTACTGAGTTAGATTAAGTAATATAAATAGTAAGTATAATTATGCCATAAATAGATACTATGAAGATAAAATTTGTTTAGCTTTCTAAATAAAGAATATGCACCAATTGATGAAGATAGTTAGATCTATGCACCTTAGAATCTAGAGAGACCCTAGATAGTCATTTATGTGGATCAAAATTAGAATATTCCCTTTTTCTCTATGTTGAGTTGAGTTCACTATTTTGGGTCTAGTTTGCTTCTACGAATTCACTCTATATCTATGAACTTGATCTCTAATAATCTTTGGATTTTATCTTCTAAACTATCATAAAATACAATTCTAGCCAATAGTGATTTCTATATCATTCTTAGGTTTTCTTTGTGATGTTATTTAAAAATGCTTGGATAGACAACAAGCTTTGAACAAATATTCATATGAATTTTAGAATAATTGATACGTGATTCACATGGACTAAGATGAGTGTGATTTGATACAACAAATGTGAATTTAATTTTTGCTTTGAATGGCTTACATTAAGTTTGCATCAAAGAGGACATTATACTTTGCATCTATCTTTTACCTTGTTTCTTTCAAGTCCCTTTGTTTATTTCAGATTTTTCTTTTGGTTTGTTTGCTTGCTTAGTTTGCTTTCATGTCACCCCCCTTTCAATTTCCCAAATTCACTTTTTCTTCTTTGTTCCCTTGATTTTTCATCATTTTGGTTCAATTGTCTAGTTTAAAGGAAAATATATTTAAGTTTGAGTTGAATAAAGGTAATTTTTTTAGTTTTGGTTTACATAGTTCATTTTACAATAGTTTTACGTTTTATTTTTCTTTATCACTTTAAAGGATTCACTTTGTATGATTGTCTTATAATGGTTGCTTTCATGGAATCTTGAATAATACCCTTAATTTTCATTTCTACCTCTCAATGTTAAATTTTTATAACCCTTAGAATATGACATTACTATAAGAATACCCCCTCCTTTTACCATAGATCATAGGTATCTATTTCTCATAACATTTCTATACCCCTATTTATTAATGGTTCTCATATGTTCCATGGAACATTTCACTTCAACCGCTTGTACGTAAATCATTGAATGAAAATATTGAATGCCTTTAGATTAGAGATTATTAAAATTAAACACACGAAAAATATTCTTATACTATTTTTTATGTTAAGCACTAATGGAAGATCTACTTTAAAATGTGAGAATCGAGATCTATTGGCAAAATGTTGGCACTGGTTGATCCACCAAAGTCATGCTATCGAATGCTCTTGCAAGATATCAAAATATGATAGTATGTAATACAAAAAAGATTGAAAGCAATATCTAGATAAAGCAACAATGAATTAACTCACAATAAGAGGTATGTATATAGCATAGAGGAAAAGCAACTATTGTCTAGAATAGTGGCATGTAACTTCACTAACTAAAACTAGTGGCATGTGAACTCCATGTGAAAAAGAACACCTAAGCAAGCTTAACTGCAAATAGGAGTAATCCATGCCAACTACATGCGTAGGAATATTCTAATCATATCCTACACTAACACCCCACTAAGTGTAGCTTAGGTGGGTAGAGGAAATGTGAAATGGGTCCTGACAAATAGGCATGATGAGGTATCCAAGTACTTGATGCAATCTCTCATAAAGAGCAGAAAGGAATAAAACCTGGTGGGAAAAAACTTCCCTCCAATAGAGAGAAAGGAAGTGAAATGAAGAGGACTAGAAATGCCCCCCAAAGTGATAGTCTTGAAATCCCTACAAGATAGGGCCCATGTGTGCCTACATAAAGAAGAGAAAGTCAACACAAAATGTCGCATGGTGAATACTATAGTAGGTCCCTCTGTAACAAATAATGCCTCTTCCATTTAGAAGATAGAAACTTCAAGTTATCAAACTGTTGAATTCCCACTCAAGTCGAATGTAGAAGGAGTCAAGATTTATTGTTCTTGAAAGTGTTCATGTTTCTCAAAGTTGATGTTGAGCTATGATTGTGCCATGCTAGATTTGAGAACAGTGACCATTCAAGTGTGATCTTTGAACCGATGTGAATTAGGATGTGTCAAGATCATAACAGGAAGTGCTCGAGAGAGAACAAGAGGATCCAAACCAAGAGATGATGCAACTTGATGGCAATTGTCATCAAAGAGAATACATATGTGATGAATGCTATCATCAAGATAGATTATGAGAGATCATGAAATCATGGAACCAAGGAATTGTGAATTTGTTTTTGCTTCATTTTATTTGTTTGTCACATGTTTGTCTTTTGGCTTTCAGGTTTGTGTTTTGCCCACTTCATCTCTCTACAATCTATGCTCTACCATATAGTATATCTTGCTTCAAGATTTGCATGCTATTCTCTCATCCTACTCTATGTTTGCTAGTGGTTCACATTGTATGGAACTCCCTTGGATTTGTAATTTAATGCACATATCCCCTTGTTTGTTATGGTGTCAATTCGCAAGTCACACTAATAACTGATCTCAGACATGTTTCTGACTTATGAATCATCACTATTCCTCTTAGGTTTTACATGTCTTATCCATTCATCTTCATAATGTCATGTGCCTTCCGGTGTTGTATTTCACTTCCTCAATGTTGTCCATGCATTTATAAGGCTTGATATGTCTCATGACTCATGAAAATTCAAGGATGAGACTAACCAATGATAGGTTTGAATGCTCGAGTTTGGTAGAGTTTGAATTAATACCATGACAATCCTCTAAAGACATATTCGTAATACTAGAATCACTATCTAAAGTCATGATTATTTAAAAAATTTAAGTCTAATTTAATTGTTCCATGTTTAGGTGGCTTGATGTGACGAATTGCATAGTAGGCGATTAACGTCGATGCATTTAAAACAAGAGACATTGCTATTTAACATGGAATGAGAAAATCTAGACATGAGGGCAAAGAAAGATATCTGGTAGATTCTAGTCAATAACCCACAACAACAATAATGGAAAACACAGGCATATGGAGCAAGGCATGTCTAAAGATATGGGTAGTTGCATGCACTTTTCCAGCTAAAAAAATAAATGCCATTTAACCAAGGTAGAGACAAACATCATTTAAATGGCATGGGTATATGTATGCAATAAAGCAACATACCAATAAAGGAACAAATATACATAACTTGGCATGGGCAAAGAGAAATTTGGATGCCTCCATTAATGTGACAACAACAACACTCAAGAAATATTGTAAGGTCGTGTATAGACCCACTAGAATTTTCTCTAGTAATAATGGTTATGATAGGACTTCTTGGAGAATATTTACAAACTTCTTGTTCTCTATGTGATGACATCTATTGGAGGTTATGTGACTACAGCGTATGACAGTTATATGTTTATGCTTGAGCTATCTCTGGGTACTTTTATCGAATTATATTTCTATGATATGAGACCTACCCTTAGTAATTACTAACCATATTATTTTGTGTTGATCTAGGATTGTATATGTTGGCTTTTGAATAGTTTTCTCATATGACTTATTATACGGTGTGGATCTTACTATTCCTATTAATGACTAAATTGGTGATATGGTTAAGTTTGGTTATGGTTGATATGGTAAATGATATATATACATATATAACTAATCATGTGATTTTACCTTCCTTGATGCAATATTGTTGAATGGTATAGACATATGTTTTAAATAGAGATATGGCAGGATTAACCATTGTGCCATTGATACGATCTGATGATTTATGCTAATATCTTGAACAGAGAATTTAGTTCATGATAGGACGCTATGATTTCAATAAGAATTTTAACTTCATTTTATGAATTGTTCTCAACTATTAAATATAATATTGTTACTTTTGTAATGCGGACTTGCTATGGATATACAATGCACATATTGATGTTATTTATCAATGCTTCGGCTATGATATGATATTCGTGATAACCGCTGACATCGAAATGAGTGTACAGGTACATACTAGCCAGTGGAAATGGGGAAAAATATAGGGGGACCCTATTGTGTGATACTAGTAGAGCTGACCAAGTCTATTTGGAGAGACTTAGGTCCTTTGTATTGTGAAATTCACTATTGTACGTTGTGTTTTGTAGTGTTGTGTTTTGTCGTTTTATCCTTGTTACGTCATTGTTCTTGTGTTGTCATGTATTGTGTAACTTAAATTAATTAAAACTTCCCTTCATACCTTATAAGGGTGTAAAATAATTTAATAAAGTGTCTTTGCCTTAAAAAAAAAATAAAACATTAAGACCTAAGTTTATGTTTAGGCACTTTTGGAGGGGAGAATTGACAAAATATACAATTTTTGGAAACTTTTATTTTAACCCTCAATACGGTGAAGAAAATTAGTGAGGTGATGTGTCATAAAAATGGGATGTATGTGTTGTAGGAACCTAAGAGGGTTGTATTAGAAACCTTAGAAAAGGAACATAACAAGTGTCCCTAACTGAAGAGACACGTGTTTTCCTCTCAATAAGAGAGGTGTCAAAGAAGGAAATGGTTATGGAATTATTTCCCTAACTGAAGAGACACGTGTTTTCCTCTCAATAAGAGAGGTGTCAAAGAAGGAAATGGTTATGGAATTATTTGAGGAAAAAGGGGGCTTCTCCTGGGGGGGGGATCTATATTTTTTCTATTTTTCTACCATCCGCTGCAACTGGTCTTCACCATCTGCTGCAACTTCTACTTTTTGGATCATCTACTACATTCTCTTTCACTTTCTGGGCTGCTGTTGAAACAGTTTGAAGGAAGGAAGAATAATAGTGGATCTTAATTGTCTCCCTCTAGTGTTGCAAGTGACCAGGTAGACTTTTAGTTCTTCTATTTTTAACAAAAACAAAATTTTAACTTGGAAAAAATTTCTGAATTTCACTGTGCTCTATCATTTCCTTTATTTATTAAATGAAAAGAGAATAATTCATTTTAAGGAAAGTGGAGCTAAATCAGTCCATCAATTCAATAGAGAACTTTAGGTAGGCCCTAACTTGGTTATTGTGAAATTCAACTATGGTAATTGTGGAAAATTGTACAGTATTAAAATAAATAAATAAACGAATTCATTCTTATACAAAAAAAAATTGAATAGCTTCTTACAAGGATTGCAACTATTTTTTGTGTGTTGTACATTGAGCTATACTGTATGTTAAGTGCTGTGGGAAGTTGTGGAAAGCTACAGTGTTCATTTGTTAAGTTGAAATTGTTTTGTTTTCCTTTCTATTATAAATTTTGTGTGGGGGTAGAGAAGGGGCTTCCTGTAGGAATATTATATTGGGTAAGAGTACCCTGATTGTACTTGAGAAAAAAATTAAAATTATGAGCAAGAGTACCCAACAAATGAAGTTGAAGGGTATGAGAACCGTGAGAAGTGAAATTTGTAAAATAAGAATGGTTGAATTTCTCCTACAGGCTGTTGTCTTTCTGTACCCCTATTTGAAGGTTTTACACCAACCTTCTTGTGGACTATGTGATAAATCCTATGTGAGCTTGATGTGTTGTCTTGTGTCACCTGTATGTTTGTGCAGTGGGTAGTAAAAGTGTGAGTGCAACTTCTAGGTTTCCCTGTGTTTTTCCCCTAGCTCGGGGGTGGGCAGCTACTGCCCTTGGTTGGGAGGTGAGCCTCTCCACTGGCTATACAAGGATGTCTTCTGTTAGCTTTGTTACAGGTCTTCACTGGTGGTGGTAGGGTGTGTTTCCTGATTGCATGCTAACTGGAGGAGTTTCCAAGAAAATGTATGTTCTACAAAGAGGGAAGAATAGGATGAGGAAATGAGCTTTTTGTCCAGTTGTAATTTTTCCTGCCAATAAACATTTGAAAATTGTATTGAATTTTGAGAGTTGTAAAGATGATATGAAGGAAAAATCTGCATTGTTACTCTATGTTTGCTGCAAACTTAAGTTAAGCAAGGCGGGTACTTGTTTGATGCGTAGCATTGATGGATATAACTACTATCTACCTTTCTATGTGTTATCTCTATGTAACTATTAAGAAAGATGGGAATGTCAAATCTAAATACTATGTTGATGCATTATATTTCCTTAGTTTACCAGTTGAGAAAAAAAAGGGGGGGGGGATGTTACTTCTGCTGTTGCATGCATGTAATGCATAGATTCCTTGCTGATTAAAATTTCCAGATCTCTTGTAACCTGCAACATAAAGTAAAATGAAGAGTTTTTTTTTTTATAAAAAGACTCCTTATATACAAAGATTTGTGAACATATAGTGTAGATATAGTTTTCCTTTTGGGTGTGTGCTTTGATTATAAGTCTTGATATATCTCATCATTTTATGTACTGCAGCACCAAGAAAAGAAAATATTGAGATAATAGGAGTTAGGAAACTATAAATTCTGAAATTACTACCTTCCTTCCAAAAGATAGAAACCAAATAAAGTAAAAAAAAATGTTCAAGTTGTACTATTCTGGAAAGACACTAGAAAGTATAGACTTGCTATTAAAACAAAAAAAAGAGTATTTACTGCCTCTATTCATGAAATGCAACTTCTTAGGGCAGCTTAGATTTAGTATTCTCCAGGATTTGGGTTGAGAAGAGTAAACCAATGCCTATCTTTTTCTTTCCTCTTTACCTGGAATGTTTTTACCCCTTGATCAGATAGGTGCAAACGCTAATCTTCTCCTCTTACCTTATTGTTGATTTTGTGTGAGTTATTTAATTATTTTTCCTCAGCCATAATGCTATAACTGAGACTTTAGTTTATGTCAAGGGGCATGTATAGATAGACATTGGTGTGAGCTATTAAAATTATTACAGTTGTCTTGAGTAAGAGGGAATCCATAGACATAGTTAGCTTTTCTTCACTTTTCTAATGCCACATTTTAAGGTGGAAGGTAGCCAACGAATAGTATTAAACTATTGCTAATGAGATTCTTTTCTTACCCAGGTTAGTTTCCTTGGTTGACGTCCCACCTCCTCGTATATCAATAATGTTAATTTTATTGTGGGAATTACTTACTTGTGTGTGCCTTAGTGTCTGAGTGTTGATGGTGTCTTTTTTCTATTCCTTATCCATTGTAAATTTTAAAACTCTTATATCGTATGAAGGTGTTATTTGATAGCATTGTCAAAATAGGTATATTGTATTGAATTATGGTGAAAGGTTATTTTTTTAATTTTCTTGAAGATTTAAGATAGAATTTTAAGAATCAATTATTTTCTTTTATGAAAAGCATGTTTATCATTATCCTATCTATGAGCTTGTGTCATGCATATGCCGGAAAGAATTTTAAAGTTTAAAATTTAATTTCTTGCTGTCGTTATTTGGTACATGTGTATTGTAATGCAATTATAAACTAAGTTGTAGTTTAAGAGAGAAATGAATTTATGTGATTTTGCATATTCTTGATAATTATATAATGCCATATTTATTTATTTTTGGGAGTATTTTATTGGACATAAAACTGACTTTTACTTACCTTAGAATAAAATCATTACATACGTATTTCTTCATTTGTTTAACTTAGTTATAAGATAACAATCCAAGTTCTTTAATATAAATGTTAAGTTTTAGGATTGTAGTTAAAAGACAAAATGTTTTATTTTTTTACGTAAGAATTATTTCATTTACCTACAAGTGATTTATTTACTTAAGCGTAAATTCATTTTACTTTACAAATGATTTTAATTACTTAAGAATTATTTTATTTACATAAGAGTTATTTATTTATCTAAGAGTAAATTCATTTTACTTTACAAATGATTTCATTTACTTAAGAATTATTTTATTTAAGTAAGAGTTATTTATTTATCTAAGAGTAAATTCATTTTACTTTACAAATGATTTTATTTACTTAAGAATTATTTGATTTACATAAGAGTTATTTATTTATCTAAGAGTAAATTCATTTTACTTTACAAATGATTTTAATTACTTAAGAATTATTTTATTTATGTAAGAGTTATTTATTTATCTAAGAGTAAATTCATTTTACTTTACAAATGATTTCATTTATTTAAGAATTATTTTATTTACGTAAGAGTTATTTATTTATCTAAGAGTAAATTCATTTTACTTTACAAATGATTTTATTTACTTAAGAATTATTTTGTTTACATAAGAGTTATTAATTTACTTAAGTGTAAATTCATTTTACTTTAGAAGTGATTTTATTTACTCAAGAAATATTTCATTTAGCTAAGAGTTATTTTATTTTCTTAAGAATAGTTGCATTGTCTTCTTGTGCTAGCCTTGCCATCAAATGGATAATCTTATGATGCAATTAAGTTTCTTCTTTATATTATATTATAATGCAATTAACTTTCTTCTTTATATTATATTATAACTTGGGTGGCAACTGTTAATCTAGTGAATTAACATAGTTGGAAATAACCTAGATGGGTGTTATTACTCTTAGCACGCACCATTTAATCTAATTTTTACCATGGGATTGTTTTGTGGTCAAATTCCCATCCACAATCTAATTTTTACCATGGGATTGTTTTGTGGTCAAATTCCCATCCACTATCTAATTTTTACCATGGGATTGTTTTGTGGTCAAATTCCCATCAACAAAAAATTTTTAGAGAGCTCAAGATTTTCTTTAATGTATGTACTGTTTAATAAGTAGGACCTTATTATTTCTATTCACCTTGGTAGACTCAAAACAATAGAGATAGGGAAACTTAAAAAAAAAAATATTAGGGTTTGTTTCGTATTCTTTTGCCTTGTCATGTTTGGCAGGCATTACATTGTGGACATGGGGCATTACATAGGTATCAGAGCACCTAGGTTTTACAACTCTGGGAACTCTGGGGAGTGTTTGTTAGGTCTAACCTTTTTTTTATGTGCATGTCATGAAAAACTAATAGTTTTTTGTAAGTTCAATTTGATAGTTGTAGACTAGGATGATGGTTTATTTTCTCAAGTTTTGTGAATAAGTTAGTGAGTAGTTTGTGAACCATAACATGTGTATGGATGAAGTCCATTTCTTTCTCTCACCTTGTGCATCTAATGGGTATGAAGTAATTAGGATGGTAATTAGATAAGAAGACTGAGTTATCACTTTATGTTTCTTGAGATGTTTTGCATGATGTCGAGGGTAGCTATATTGTCACAAATTTATATCTTATATATAGTATATATGGAAGATATGATATATTGTGAATCTATTGTAATAAAGGTTACAAAGGATGATGCAAATTGATGTGATAAACTAATTAGGTAATTGGACAGAGTTCTGATTTCATTATTTTTGACTAGAGAATCATATTTCTATCAGTTAATAGATGATAAAGCTGATGCAACTTGATTTTCATGTTTTATTTTATTCTCTTATCTACTCAATTGTTAGACTAGTTTTAGTGTGTCAAGTAACTTTACAATTAATGTTTCTCGCATACATGGAAAGGATCCAGCTAAGTTGATGATGCGTTAGATAACTTGTAATTGGAATTTGATTGTTAGTTAGCATATACATGAGTGCCCTTGAGAAAGATTTTGGTAGAATTTATTTTTAGTATGGTATAGTGATTGGAAATATGTTACCATGAAATAGATTTTTATGTTTAGTTGATATTGCATTATGATCTATTGGAAATTTCTTGAAAAGAGTACCAATTTCATAATAGATTGCAAAAAAAAAATTCAATATTAAGTAGTAAACTAGAAAAAGACTATTTTTCTGTTGTTGTTGTGAATATCAATGGTCACTTGAGTAATTTCCCTAGACAATGTTGTGAGGCTATATGTGCATAATAGGGATATGTTTTGTGAAGCATGCCAGTGAATGTAGTAGTCATATCTCAAGTATGTGACATAAGGTATGTCCTTTGTGGTATTTGTACATGTTTGATGATAACCATTGACCTAGAAGAGAAATATTACAGAAGTACATATTGAAGTGTGTTTTATGGAGATGTGTGAGACACCCTTCATGTTCTTATATGATGAGATGTTAGTGTCACCCCTATTTGAGGACATTCCCTCATGACCACTTTGGAGTACAATCCCTCTTCTTCTCCAATTAAACCACATTTGTTTGTTCATGTTGTAAACCCTTTTCTTTCTATTGTTCCATGGGTTGAGGATGGACCTTAATGTGCCTGAGCCTATACTAATGGATGTAATTCTAGCTACAGACACTTGCTGGTTTATATTGATATCATTATGGATTTCTAGTATTTGGGAAGCTACTATCAATGATGAGGTACTAATTCTACAAAGGATATAGATAGTGTTATAATATTTGATTTTGAGATTTGATAATGATTGCAAATGACCCAGTAACTTCGGCAGTGACATATTATGTGCTGTCAGCATGTTCAGAGAGATAAATTAGGATAAGTGTGACATGGTATTTGGGATGGAAGCTTGATGAAATGATAGTTCTGTGTAATGAGATAATAGTGAATGATACCTTGTTACAAGGATGGTATGACTTTTGATGGGCTGTCAGTATAAGTATGAGGAGCATTATTCTCTACTTGGAATATTTACAGATGATCGTATACATACATGATATCTCAGACTCATGACACATGATAACTATACATGCTTTTCTCTTGTGAGGTGGATGTCAGATCCTATAGACAATTCATTTATGGCATATGTTAGTGGACCTTGGTATGATGGTAGGATTTTGGGTTGTGTGGGGCAGGTGCCCATTCATGTGGATTCTTCATGCAGGTATATGATTAGGTTATTCTAGATTGTGAGGGACACAGTTATTATGATATGGTAAATTCTTCATTGATTTTCATGTGGTTTGAGAACCACCATACTATCCTGTGGTTTGAGAACCGCCATACTATTCTGTGGTTTGAGAACCGCCATACTATTTTGTGGTTTGAGAACCACCATATTATGTGGTTTGAGAACCACCATATTATTCTATGGTTTGAGAACCACCATACTATTTTGTGGTTTGAAAACCACCATATTATTTTGTGGTTTGACACCACCATGATATTTTACATGCTATTATCTTATGTGGTTTGAGACCACTATATGATTCCCCTCCTCCCCTTTAGTGACCTTGATGCAAGGTTGCATTATGTTCATAATGTGCAAATTTTTGAGAGATTGTTGGAATATTTATTTATGTGTTGGATATTTTGCTTGCAAGCCAGCAGTGTTTTGTTACATTGGGCTAATTGGCCATTTTTTTTATGTTTTAGTCCTTTTACCTCAAGGACATGTTCTTGGACTAACTTGGGATAATACAATGATTATTATTTGATTTCTACTTCTTTTATGATTCATTATATTTGTTTTCTTCTACTTTATTGAGGTTTAATTTATGAGTTGCTTTACTTCTCTAATTTTCTCGTTTGAGGCACTTTAATATTGCAACTGCTAGTATGTGTAGAGTGTTGTGACTATTGTATACTGTCATATCCTAGAGGGATCACTGACAGGTTGTTTGGGGGAGTAGATGGCCTGGGGAATCTTGTTATACTGAGTTTTGTATGAAGGGCTCCTAGAGAGGACCCTGAGACCATCCTTCATGATTTGCTACTTGGCACAGTGGTATTCTACATGGAATGGTTATTCATTTTTTTATCCGTCACTATGGTATGGGTGATATTGGCATTTCCTTCTGAGGTGAGATTATACGGTGTTACACTATTTGATATTGGCAGTGATTCTACATAACATGATTATTCATTCATTAGTTATTGGCTTTATGGCACTATGGATTGCTTAGTGGTATATTAGTGTTGTCTTCCTCGTAATACCCCTTTCTTGTTGAGCCTTGTGGTGTGAGCCTTGTGATGTCTTCACGATGAGTATATATATTGTTACAAGTGAGTCTAGTCTTCATCGTGTGATTCACCTAAGAGGTATGTGATGAGAAGGAGACTATAAATTTAGATGGTGTGCTATAAGTAGAATTAAGTTTTGTGTTATATGGGTCATTGAGTGTTGTAGAAAATCATATGTTAAAGTTTTTGACCTAAATAGAAAATGTGACTTAATTCTATTCCTTAGAAATAAATGTATTTATTCATGATGGTAGTAATGAGTTAAGGACATGCTTAGCTATTCAAAATATGGTTTGTGGTTAATTAGCATTGATATGACTTGATATAACATGGTTGCTTATTGTTATATGATGAGGTAAAATAGTTGTTAATTTAAATGGATTAGCCTCTTTTCATACGGACTTCCAGGAGGAAGTTTATGCAAGCGGGGGAGAATGTAAGGTCGTGTATAGACCCACTAGAATTTTCTCTAGTAATAATGGTTATGATAGGACTTCTTGGAGAATATTTACAAACTTCTTGTTCTCTATGTGATGACATCTATTGGAGGTTATGTGACTACAGCGTATGACAGTTATATGTTTATGCTTGAGCTATCTCTGGGTACTTTTATCGAATTATATTTCTATGATATGAGACCTACCCTTAGTAATTACTAACCATATTATTTTGTGTTGATCTAGGATTGTATATGTTGGCTTTTGAATAGTTTTCTCATATGACTTATTATATGGTGTGGATCTTACTATTCCTATTAATGACTAAATTGGTGATATGGTTAAGTTTGGTTATGGTTGATATGGTAAATGATATATATACATATATAACTAATCATGTGATTTTACCTTCCTTGATGCAATATTGTTGAATGGTATAGACATATGTTTTAAATAGAGATATGGCAGGATTAACCATTGTGCCATTGATACGATCTGATGATTTATGCTAATATTTTGAATACAGAATTTAGTTCATGATAGGACGCTATGATTTCAATAAGAATTTTAACTTCATTTTATGAATTGTTCTCAACTATTAAATATAATATTGTTACTTTTGTAATGCAGACTTGCTATGGATATACGATGCACATATTGATGTTATTTATCAATGCTTCGGCTATGATATGATATTCGTGATAACCGCTGACATCGAAATGAGTGTACAGGTACATACTAGCCAGTGGAAATGGGGAAAAATATAGGGGGACCCTATTGTGTGATACTAGTAGAGCTGACCAAGTCTATTTGGAGAGACTTAGGTCCTTTGTATTGTGAAATTCACTATTGTACGTTGTGTTTTGTAGTGTCGTGTTTTGTCGTTTTATCCTTGTTACGTCATTGTTCTTGTGTTGTCATGTATTGTGTAACTTAAATTAATTAAAACTTCCCTTCATACCTTATAAGGGTGTAAAATAATTTAATAAAGTGTCTTTGCCTTAAAAAAAAAATAAAACATTAAGACCTAAGTTTATGTTTAGGCACTTTTCGAGGGGAGAATTGACAAAATATACAATTTTTGGAAACTTTTATTTTAACCCTCAATACGGTGAAGAAAATTAGTGAGGTGATGTGTCATAAAAATGGGATGTATGTGTTGTAGGAACCTAAGAGGGTTGTATTAGAAACCTTAGAAAAGGAACATAACAAGTGTCCCTAACTGAAGAGACACGTGTTTTCCTCTCAATAAGAGAGGTGTCAAAGAAGGAAATGGTTATGGAATTATTTCCCTAACTGAAGAGACACGTGTTTTCCTCTCAATAAGAGAGGTATCAAAGAAGGAAATGGTTATGGAATTATTTGAGGAAAAAGGGGGCTTCTCCTGGGGGGGGATCTATATTTTTTCTATTTTTCTACCATCCGCTGCAACTGGTCTTCACCATCTGCTGCAACTTCTACTTTTTGGATCATCTACTACATTCTCTTTCACTTTCTGGGCTGCTGTTGAAACAGTTTGAAGGAAGGAAGAATAATAGTGGATCTTAATTGTCTCCCTCTAGTGTTGCAAGTGACCAGGTAGACTTTTAGTTCTTCTATTTTTAACAAAAACAAAATTTTAACTTGGAAAAAATTTTCTGAATTTCACTGTGCTCTATCATTTCCTTTATTTATTAAATGAAAAGAGAATAATTCATTTTAAGGAAAGTGGAGCTAAATCAGTCCATCAATTCAATAGAGAACTTTAGGTAGGCCCTAACTTGGTTATTGTGAAATTCAACTATGGTAATTGTGGAAAATTGTACAGTATTAAAATAAATAAATAAACGAATTCATTCTTATACAAAAAAAAATTGAATAGCTTCTTACAAGGATTGCAACTATGTTTTGTGTGTTGTACATTGAGCTATACGGTATGTTAAGTGCTATGGGAAGTTGTGGAAAGCTACAGTGTTCATTTGTTAAGTTGAAATTGTTTTGTTTTCCTTTCTATTATAAATTTTGTGTGGGGGTAGAGAAGGGGCTTCCTGTAGGAATATTATATTGGGTAAGAGTACCCTGATTGTACTTGAGAAAAAAATTAAAATTATGAGCAAGAGTACCCAACAAATGAAGTTGAAGGGTATGAGAACCGTGAGAAGTGAAATTTGTAAAATAAGAATGGTTGAATTTCTCCTATAGGCTGTTGTCTTTCTATACCCCTATTTGAAGGTTTTACACCAACCTTCTTGTGGACTATGTGATAAATCCTATGTGAGCTTGATGTGTTGTCTTGTGTCACCTGTATGTTTGTGCAGTGGGTAGTAAAAGTGTGAGTGCAACTTCTAGGTCTCCCTGTGTTTTTCCCCTAGCTCGGGGGTGGGCAGCTACTACCCTTGGTTGGGAGGTGAGCCTCTCCACTGACTATACAAGGATGTCTTCTGTTAGCTTTGTTACAGGTCCTCACTAGTGGTGGTAGGGTGTGTTTCCTGATTGCATGCTAACTGGAGGAGTTTCCAAGAAAATGTATGTTCTACAAAGAGGGAAGAATAGGATGAGGAAATGAGCTTTTTGTCCAGTTGTAATTTTGCCTACCAATAAACATTTGAAAATTGTATTGAATTTTGAGAGTTGTAAAGATGATATGAAGGAAAAATCTGCATTGTTACTCTATGTTTGCTGCAAACTTAAGTTAAGCAAGGCCGGTACTTGTTTGATGCGTAGCATTGATGGATATAACTACTATCTACCTTTCTATGTGTTATCTCTATGTAACTATTAAGAAAGATGGGAATGTCAAATCTAAATACTATGTTGATGCATTATATTTCCTTAGTTTACCAGTTGAGAAAAAAAAGGGGGGGGGGGATGTTACTTCTGCTGTTGCATGCATGTAATGCATAGATTCCTTGCTGATTAAAATTTCCAGATCTCTTGTAACCTGCAACATAAAGTAAAATGAAGAGTTTTTTTTTTTATAAAAAGAATCCTTATATACAAAGATTTGTGAACATATAGTGTAGATATAGTTTTCCTTTTGGGTGTGTGCTTTGATTATAAGTCTTGATATATCTCATCATTTTATGTACTGCAGCACCAAGAAAAGAAAATATTGAGATAATAGGAGTTAGGAAACTATAAATTCTGAAATTACTACCTTCCTTCCAAAAGATAGAAACCAAATAAAGTAAAAAAAAAATGTTCAAGTTGTACTATTCTGGAAAGACACTAGAAAGTATAGACTTGCTATTAAAACAAAAAAAAAGATTATTCACTGCCTCTATTCATGAAATGCAACTTCTTAGGGCAGCTTAGATTTAGTATTCTCCAGGATTTGGGTTGAGAAGAGTAAACCAATGCCTATCTTTTTCTTTCCTCTTTACCTGGAATGTTTTTACCCCTTGATCAGATAGGTGCAAACGCTAATCTTCTCCTCTTACCTTATTGTTGATTTTGTGTGAGTTATTTAATTATTTTTCCTCAGCCATAATGCTATAACTGAGACTTTAGTTTATGTCAAGGGGCATGTATAGATAGACATTGGTGTGAGCTATTAAAATTATTATAGTTGTCTTGAGTAAGAGGGAATCCATAGACCTAGTTAGCTTTTCTTCACTTTTCTAATGCCACATTTTAAGGTGGAAGGTAGCCAACGAATAGTATTAAACTATTGCTAATGAGATTCTTTTCTTACCCAGGTTAGTTTCCTTGGTTGACGTCCCACCTCCTCGTATATCAATAATGTTAATTTTATTGTGGGAATTACTTACTTGTGTGTGCCTTAGTGTCTGAGTGTTGATGGTGTCTTTTTTCTATTCCTTATCCATTGTAAATTTTAAAACTCTTATATCGTATGAAGGTGTTATTTGATAGCATTGTCAAAATAGGTATATTGTATTGAATTATGGTGAAAGGTTATTTTTTTAATTTTCTTGAAGATTTAAGATAGAATTTTAAGAATCAATTATTTTCTTTTATGAAAAGCATGTTTATCATTATCCTATCTATGAGCTTGTGTCATGCATATGTCGGAAAGAATTTTAAAGTTTAAAATTTAATTTCTTGCTGTCGTTATTTGGTACATGTGTATTGTAATGCAATTATAAACTAAGTTGTAGTTTAAGAGAGAAATGAATTTATGTGATTTTGCATATTCTTGATAATTATATAATGCCATATTTATTTATTTTTGGGAGTATTTTATTGGACATAAAACTGACTTTTACTTACCTTAGAATAAAATCATTACATACGTATTTCTTCATTTGTTTAACTTAGTTATAAGATAACAATCCAAGTGCCTTAATATAAATGTTAAGTTTTAGGATTGTAGTTAAAAGACAAAATGTTTTATTTTTTTACGTAAGAATTATTTCATTTACCTACAAGTGATTTATTTACTTAAGGGTAAATTCATTTTACTTTACAAATGATTTTAATTACTTAAGAATTATTTTATTTACATAAGAGTTATTTATTTATCTAAGAGTAAATTCATTTTACTTTACAAATGATTTCATTTACTTAAGAATTATTTTTTTGAAGTAAGAGTTATTTATTTATCTAAGAGTAAATTCATTTTACTTTACAAATGATTTTATTTACTTAAGAATTATTTGATTTACATAAGAGTTATTTATTTATCTAAGAGTAAATTCATTTTACTTTACAAATGATTTTAATTACTTAAGAATTATTTTATTTATGTAAGAGTTATTTATTTATCTAAGAGTAAATTCATTTTACTTTACAAATGATTTCATTTATTTAAGAATTATTTTATTTACGTAAGAGTTATTTATTTATCTAAGAGTAAATTCATTTTACTTTACAAATGATTTTATTTACTTAATAATTATTTTGTTTACATAAGAGTTATTTATTTACTTAAGAGTAAATTCATTTTACTTTAGAAATGATTTTATTTACTCAAGAAATATTTCATTTAGCTAAGAGTTATTTTATTTTCTTAAGAATAGTTGCATTGTCTTCTTGTGCTAGCCTTGCCATCAAATGGATAATCTTATGATGCAATTAAGTTTCTTCTTTATATTATATTATAATGCAATTAACTTTCTTCTTTATATTATATTATAACTTGGGTGGCAACTGTTAATCTAGTGAATTAACATAGTTGGAAATAACCTAGATGGGTGTTATTACTCTTAGCACGCACCATTTAATCTAATTTTTACCATGGGATTGTTTTGTGGTCAAATTCCCATCCACAATCTAATTTTTACCATGGGATTGTTTTGTGGTCAAATTCCCATCCACAAAATTTTTTTAGAGAGCTCAAGATTTTCTTTAATGTATGTACTGTTTAATAAGTAGGACCTTATTATTTCTATTCACCTTGGTAGACTCAAAACAATAGAGATAGGGAAACTTTTAAAAAAAAAAATATTAGGGTTTGTGTCGTATTCTTTTGCCTTGTCATGTTTGGCAGGCATTACATTGTGGACATGGGGCATTACAAATATCATGCCTTGAAAAGACCAAAATCTACCTCTAGATTGAGAGAAAACACATGGCCTTCAAACATGTGGTAGAATATTAAAAAATAAAATATGTTAAAGAGGCACAGGACTAGTAATAAGCACTTCTATGCTAGTGAGTTAATTATAGCATTTAAAAAGAAAAAGACAAATTTATAGCATGTGGCCACCTAAGTTTTGTTTATTGAAATAATTTTTAAGAAAAAGACTCAAAAGAGGTGTGAGGCTAAAGAAAATGGAGTCACCTATGATTTGGCAGGGGTCATTGTTACAAAAAGTTGTGTTGTACACCTTGCATAATAATAATATATTTTGTTTTTATAACCCTCAGAATACAACATTCCTATAACAATACCCCATCCTTTTACCATAGATTAAATGTATATATTTCTCATAATATTTGTATATCCCTATTTATTTATGTTTCTCATACGTTCCATGGAACATTTCACTTCCACCATACATAAATCATTGAATGAAAATATTGAATGTCTTTAGAATGGAGAGTATTTAAAATGAAATACACTAGAAATATTCTTATACTATTTTTATGTTAAGCACTAATGGAAGATCTACTTTAAAATGTGAGAATCAAGATCTATTGGTGGAATGTTGACACTGGTCGATCCATGAAAGTCATGCTATTGAATGCTCCTGCAAGATATTAAATTACGAGAGTATGCAATACAAAGAAGACTGAAAGAAATAGGTAGATTAATCTGTGACAAATTAACTCACAATAAGAGGTACATATATAGGGAAGAGGAAAAGCAATTGCTGCCTAGAATAGTGGCATGCAACTTCACTAACTAAAACTAGTGGCATGTGTGAACTCCATGCAACTCCATGTGAAAAAGTAAACATAAGCAAGGTTAACTCCAAATAGGAGTAATCCATGTGAACTACATGTTTAGGAATATTCTAATAATATCCTATACTAACACCTCCCCTAAGTGTAGCTTAGGTGGGTAGAAGAAATGTGAAATAGGTCCCAACAACTTGGCATGATGATGTACCCAAGTACAATGCAATCTCTCATAAAGTGGAGAAAGGAATAAAACCCAGTGGGAAAACACTTTTCTCCAAAAGAGAGAAAAGAAAGTGAAATGAATAGGACTAGAAATTCCCCCTTAAGTGATAGTCCTGAAATCCCTTCAAGATAGGGCCCATGTGTGCCTCCAGAAAGAAGAGAAAGAAAGTCAACATAGAATATCACATGTCGAATCTTGTAGTAGGTCCCTCTGCAACAAATGATGTCTCTTCCTTTCGGAAGATAGAAACCCCAATCTACCAAACTATTGAATTCCCACTCAAGTGGAATGTATGAAGGAGTCAAGATATATGGTTCTAGAAATTGATCATGTTTCTCAAAGTTGGTGTTGAACTGTGATTGTGTCATGCAAGATTTGAGAGCAGTGAAAATTCAAGTGTCATTTTTGAACTGATGTGAGTTAGGATGTGTTAAGATCATAGAATGAAGTGGTAGAGAGAGAACAAGAGGATCCAAATCAAGAGATGATGAAACTCGATGGGAGATGTCATCAAAGAAAAAACATATGTCCTCAATGCTATCATCAAGATAGATTGTCAGAGATTCTACAAAAAAATTATTTCCATTATTGCAACATCCCCCTAATTTCTCATGAAATCATGGAACCAAGGAATTATGCATTTGTTTTTGCTTCATTTTATTTGTTTGTCACATGTTTGTCTTTTGGATTTTAGGTTTGTGTTTTGGTCACTTCATCTCTCTGCAATCTATGCTCTGTCATATAGTTTATCCCACTCCAAGATCTGCATGCTAGGCTCTCATTCTGATCTATGTTTGCTAGTGGTGCACATTGTATGTAACTCCCTTGGCTTTGTAATTTAATGCACATATCCCCTTGTCTATTATGGTGTTGATCATAAGTCATTCTAATAATCAATCTGAGACATGTTTCTGACTTGCGAATCATCACTATTCCTTTGTAGGTTTTATAATTCGTACATCCATTCATCTCCGTAATGTCATGTTTCTTCCTATGTTGCTATGTCACTTCCTCAATGTTGTCCATACATTTTTAAGGCTTGATATGTCTCATGACTCATGCAAATTCAAGGACGAGACTAACCAATGATAGGTTTGAATGCTCGAGTTTGGTAGAGTTTGAATTAATATCATGGCAATCTTATAACAACATATTTTCAATCCTAGAATCAATGCCAAAAATCACATGTGAATATTAAAAATCATAATTAAACATGATGTATAAATTAGATTTCATTAAGTGATTATTCAATCTCATTTATATTTGAAAATTTAAATGTAATTTACTTGTTTCATGTTCAAGTGGATTGATGTGATGAATTGCATAGCTACTGATGGAGGTCAGTGTATTTAAAAGAAGAGACATGGCTATTTAGTGTGGAATGAGAAAGTCTAGGCATGAGGGAAAAGAAACATATCTAGTCACTTCAAGTTAATAACCCACCACAACATTAATGGAAAACCCAAGCATATGGATCAAGGCATGCCTAAAGATGTGGGAAATTGCATGCAATTTTCTAGCTAAAAAATTAAATACCATTTGCCCAGGGCAAAGACAAACTTCATTTAATTAGCATGGGAAGATGTATGAAAGAAAGTAGCATAACAATAAAGGAACAAATCTATATAACTTAGTGTGTGCAAAGAGAAATCTGGACGCCTCCATTAATGTGATAGCAACAATACTTAAAAAATATCATGCCTTGAAAAGACCAAAATCTACCTAGCTAGGTGCCTAGATGGAGAGAAAGCATAGGGCTTTGAAGTAGGTAGTAGAATATTAAAAAATAGAAGACATTAAAGAGGCACAGGACTAGTACTAGGCATTTGTATGCTAGTGAGTTAATTGCATCATTTAAAAAGAAAAAGACAAATAGCATGTGGCCACCTAAGTTTTGTTAGTTGAAATGCTTTTTAAAAAAAGACTCAAAAGAGGCATGAGGCTGAAGAAAATGGAGGCACCTATGATTTGGTAGGGGCCATTGTTAGGAAAATGTGTGTGTTGTACACCTTGCATAATAATGATACATTTTATTTTTGTAAAATAAATATTTATTTGTGGTGCATCTTAATTGATGTGTTTGGCCACATTAAATATAAATTTTGGGCCACATGTAAAATTTGTATGTAACATTGGTCAAATATTTATGTGTGGGAGACATAAGACAAATATTTAATATTTTTAGCAATTATTTGATAATTGGAAAACTTAGTATCATAAAGTGAAAACTTAGTTACAAATATTAAATGACAGGTCAATGGGTTTGTGAACTCATGGTTTTGAGTCACATGGTTTTACCCAATACCACAAGTTGTATTTGTGTTAGCTTGTGTCTATAAAAGCAAGCACATGGTTAGTGATTTAGGTTGGTGGATGAGTGGGTTGTCATTGTACTGGGTTTCTCTTAGTGCACATGTGAAGCAATGCATATGATGTGTGGTTACATGCTTGGACACATGGAGGATGCAATGGAGGAGGTTGATGTATCAAAAGTATGCATGAGACTTTGTAAGTGTATTATAATGTTCCATTACTGAATAATAAATTGAGTGTGGAAGCTTTTGGAGGCTGGGATTTTCTCATCTTGAGGGTTTTCCTAAGATATACCTTGTGTTATCTTGTAACTTGTCTATTTGATTTTTGCATTATTCAATTGTTGTAATCTTGTATGCATTATATTCTCTCATAGGTTTATGTAGGAATTAGTTTGATCAACCTATAAATTCTTATTTTTGATCAACCTATAAATTGTTGTAATCTTGTCTTTTTCCTATTTGGGAATTTGTTTTGTGTTTCTTGTGCTCACAAGTAGATTTCCTTTCTTTTTCTCTCATCTTTCTTTCTCCTACCTTTTTGTCCTTTCTGGTTAAAAGTACTCAAAATCTAAAAACCCCCATCGTATGAGCGAGCTGCCCCTGTCAAACACAAAGGAGAATCGTTGAACTCATATTAATTTCTCCATTTTCCACTAAAGCGTGTTGTTGCCCATTGGGTGAGTCTCCTAAATTT
Source organism: Cunninghamia lanceolata (assembly GCA_027924645.1). Lineage (NCBI taxonomy): Eukaryota > Viridiplantae > Streptophyta > Pinopsida > Cupressales > Cupressaceae > Cunninghamia > Cunninghamia lanceolata. Next base: position 778,756 of record BSBN01001427.1, on the reverse strand, counting down.
AGTAGAAACAAAATTGTTTACTAACACTAGGTTCTCATGATGTTAAGCTATAAGAGGAAGGTAAATGTTTTTTTGAGAAAAGGTGCAAAGCACCCATAAGAAATGCATTAAAATAAAAGGAAGGAAGTACAAAAATAAGCCCAGACTAGATGAAGATATGCACAATAGCCGAGCAAAGTGAATGTCGATTAGCCTCAAGTCCATACGAAAGTACAAGAAAATAACATGAGTTGATAAACAATATGCAAATAAAAAATAATATGTGCAAACATAAAATGCTCTTGATGTGTCAATCTACCGACATGAAGTCCCTAAAGGCTTTCAGTACAAAATCATTTAAGGTGCCCCCTAAATAAATCTATAAAAGGCACTACAGATGAAGCTGGCAAACATAAACATTCAGCTTATTCACCAAAAAACTACCCATTGTGAGGACAAAGAAGGAAAAAAAATTCCATTCAAAATTTGCATATGTCAGGTCATAAAAGCCAAGATTTGAATTTGGCCCACTCACCAACTCCACCTAGAATCCCGCAATTGCAACCACAACTAGCCTCACCCAAGTCACCAACCAATCCACTCAAACTCCACTGATCACACCACCAAGACTGCAACCCACCCTACAACAACACCAAGGCCGTAGCCAACACGAGCACCAACTCCCAATCTACCACCAACAACCACCACGAAGCCCCATATAACCACACTGCCAAGACTATGAACGGTGCATCCACTAGACTCCTTTCAGCAACTCCGCCAAACTATCTCTGTTGCCTTAACTCATGTCTCCATCCAAGCACCACCAGGACCTTCACTAGGTTCAAATCCTCCACCAATTGGAGGATTCACATGATAATTGCCACCAGTCCCTACACCAATGCCTCCACCTAATCACCGCATATGCAACCCCCAAACCTAGGTCCAACACTGATCAGTCATCTGAATTATCTCCCCTAGTGCCCCATTTGAAAGAAACACCAATGTCACCACCATCAACTTGCCAACAATATACACCACTGGCACCGCAACTAAGTTTAGTGCCACAACCAATACTGCCGTACACACCAACGGTGTCTCCAAATCCTAATTGGATTTAGCACTTAGAGCATCATCCAGGCCTCCACCTAGGCCACTTGCTTCATGAAATCCATCACCAACTAGGAGCCTATCATCTTCTAGGACTTAAAGCTCTAAAGCATCCTCAGCACTTGACTCAGCGCTACTTCAAACCAGAACTTCCACACACCTCCAGGTTGTAATGTGCCGTACCTATTTGTATTTTTTAAAAAATCTTTTTATGTGTGACTTTATTAATTTATGCGATCTTTCAGAACTAAACAGAAGAATGCAGAAGGGGTTTTCAGTTTTCCTGCAGATGTGTTGCCGAAGCATACAATATAAAACATATATAGAAAACCCAGAAAATATACAATGGATATGGAGAAACTAACAAAGACCCAGATAGCAAAATAGTCAAATAGTAATAACTATGACATACCCATATAGATTTTTGCAACTTGATACAATAGCCTGAACTAGACCAGGTGTGGGTATAGCTACAAAATCACTTCTTAACTTCGGAAGCCTCAAAGAATGAGTAAACAATGTTTGACAAGAGATAAAAGGGCTCTAGATGCCTCCAATAGACATTTGAATGATTGCAAGTGAGAGGGGGAATCAGCAACAAGGTAGCCACCTCCCTCCGCAAGGTGTACAACCCACTAAGGAGTATAAATAGCAACAACAACACATAAACTCCTTCTCAAACCCTTACGAAATGATCTGCAGTCCTCACAATCACCAATCCACCCTCCAGGAAGAAGAAAGAAGCATTTAACAACACCAATATGTATCCACATGAAGGTACGGCCTATGTTGAAAGGTACGACAAGCCAAGGGAAATGTGCAGCAGTCACAAACTCTCTCAAACTCCTAGGAATCTGCTATAATCTAGTATATCAACTGCTCACAACAATAACCCAAAATGCCGCAACCTTCGAAACCTCAAAATCGCAACATATCAACTCCATTGAAGCTCATGAGTGAATACTAAATGCATCCACCGTCAACGGCACTGTTGGGTGGTCTTCCACACCTGTAGAATGCCGTTACCTATGGAAGTTTTCGTCTCCACAAGCCTCTTGTTTGAATCCTCAAACCCTTCATAATAACCAACCCTAGCAGAGCTCACAAGAAGAAAATATCACAAAGCAAGCATAAGCAAATGAGCTCCAAAACCTCTTTTTATTTCCCCTCCAAGATGGGCGTTTGGCATTAAAGACAAACATTAACTTTTAAAACACTGTTATTTCCCGAGGGAAGGGCACCCATGGTCACAACTTAAACTTATGTCTTCAATTTCCTCAAAAGTCACTTTTCCATTTTATATTATAAAGTCCATATTAAAATATACCATTAATAACTTCGGACTTTAAAATAACTACCAAGATGGTGTCAGAATGGAAGGATCTATAGCTCGTCAGAAAGCCCTCAACGAGATGAATCTGATGCCACCCTGAAAATGCCGAACCGACACTAACCCTGAACTTACTAAAAATAGTAAGTACTGACCACGAGCAGTCTGAGCCAACTCCAGAGGTGCCAACTAGATTGTTTGAACTCGAACCATCTTTCCTCCACCGACACAACTTCTAACTCTAGTTCCCTAACCAAATTGCTAGTCCACGGGAACTCTATGATGGACTAACCATGAGTCTAGAAGGGGACACTATAGTAAATTCTCATCAAATCACTCCTACAATCAACAAGACACCTGAATTTGGAAAGAAGAACCCCTGATTGTATTAGAAACTAAAAGGAATCTCTGCACAACAATAATAAATCTGCTGCAAAAATAAACTATTATTGCTGCTGAAAACTGTAAAAATGGTTGAGTTACAAGACAATCTCTTTCTCTACAATATGCAAAGGCAAAAAAGCAAGAACTAAGGAAAAAAATTATAAGCTTTTTTTATATAATACAAAACTGTCCCCAAAAAGTGAATGGGCAGTCAACTCCAACTCCACTATACTCGAAAATATGCATGAATGAGTTTGAAAAAGTAACTCCAAGTTGCTGGGCGAGCACAAGTGAAAAGCCTAAAATTTAGGTTCCAAAACTCCTCCAAGATGAGAAAAAATAGCTCGGAACTCCAAGTCTCAAAGTCTTTGACCAAGAAACTGCCAGAAATAGTCATGTCAAAAATAAAACTCCAAATATCTCTCCTTGCATGACCCTGCACTTCAGTTCGAGTCCTCTCCTATTTTTGTGTACCTTGAAAGATGTCTGGTCAAGTCCAGAATGGTATTTTTGGGAAAGTATAAAAAATATAATTTTTTTAAATATTTTCTACAACTTAATAAATTGCATTTTCAGAGGCCTTTGGAGCAAAATCAGGGCAATTCATTGCCAAGGTACAACTCAAACTAGATAATTGGTTTATCTTTCTAACGAGTCCAAAAACTTTGAATACTGATAAAGTAGCGAGGAGTTATGACCCTGCCAAAAAAAAATTTAATTTTATTTATTTATTTATTTTTCGGATATATGGTCTTCAGGTACCTGTATCTGCACAGTGAACAAACATGTTAGATAAACATTTGTAGAGGCTGAAGCCTCTCTCTTGACTGTTTTGATCTGATATTCTCTTCCTTCCTGCTTCATTTGAAGTCACTTGCTTCCTAAAAACATTAGAAAACAACTCTTACAGCCCAGCCTAATTGGGTTGCCAAGCATAATTTGGTAACAAGTCAAACTTATGAGGTAAATTTATTCTTTTTCCAAGTGCAAATTATTTATAAATGTAAGATGAAAAGATTCAACTATGATTCTATCTTTGAATATGTTATAATTTCAAGGTTGAAAATATTTAGAAAAGATATGCTTTATTTCTTTGTGATTATGCAAATGATGTATAAAAAAATTCACTCATTTTTATCATGTTCTTTTACATTCTTAGTAAATTGTAAGTGTAATTTCGAGTAATATGAGAAAGCATGTTACAACTATATTTATCACTAGCTTAGTTGCACATTTAATTTTCTTAAAGGTCAATTAATCTTGTTTGTTGTGTTTGTGTAAGTCAATTGGTGCGTATGCTCTCTCCTCACACCGCAAGGTGATCTTGGAGATCAAATATACCTCATAGTTTACTTTTTGTTGTGTTAAACCCAAGAATCCAAGTTATGTGTGCTCTTCCCTTGCATTGAAAGATGATATTGGAAACGAAAAGCACTTGGAATTGTTTCCCTTTAGTGATCTTATCTAATGATTTCATCACCTTAGGGGATGACCCAAAACATGTGTTTCGGTAGGGAATATTAAATGTGGTGAGAATTAGAAGACTCACCTCAAAGGAGCCATCATCGCACGGTTTTGGCATAGCCTTGATGCCCCTTTGTATAAGGAGTCAAAGGGATGTGGAACTAGATTTGACCATGACAACCTGCTTGTAGATGGGCCCATGTTCATAGATTTTGGCCTCACCTACCTAGAGCGTATAACAAGGACATCTCATAGTCACATGTACGACCTATATTAAGAACTTTTGGCCACTCTTTTTTTGTGGTGCAACAAATACCAGTTAGGGTCAGGAAGTTACTCACACCATGCTTCTAAGTTTGTAAAGATAGAGCTCATTGTAGCCAAGGCCTTGGCCTCCATGGTAAGGGGTGTATAGATGGCACATGACCTTGTATTCCCTAGCTATTTGAAAGTTGGTAGACAACATATTTGTGGGCCATGAAAATTGACACTCCCACTATAATAGTCTTGTTCATGTACTTGGTGTGTTTTCTTTGTGATAAACTTGCGAATACCTCCTTGACCCAAATAAATCCAAACATTACAAAACCTTGAATATCCTAAGTCCAAAGTTCAACTTTGAGAGAGACCTAAACACAAAAGTCCGTTTCCCAAAGGTTTACAAAATTGAGATCCAAATCCACATTTAAACCCGATCCACTATACATCAAAATCCAAATCCAAGTCACGACCAAATCCCTCCCTATTCTAATCACACCTTAATCCATATTCAAATCCCTATCATTCACTTTATCCTTCAAGCCATATCATCCTTTTTCACCCCATAATTCATGAATTAAGATCAAGCCCTTGATCAAGGCCACCATCCTTTATCAAGGTCCATCAAGTTTTTTTTATCCAAATTCAATCCAATGTCACTCTCAAGACACTTCCCCAATCATCATCATCATCATCCATAATTAAATCCATATCAATTGTCATAAGATCACTCTCAAGTCCACATCACCCTAGTCACCTCATCATTTCATGCCCCCATAACTAGATTTCAAACCAAGAAGAACATGGATCCTCATGCAGTAATTGGACCCTCTTCAGCTCATGGTGGCCTTGACAACCAAAGTGAGCATGTAAGTCTCATTGATCAACTTGAGCACTCACCTTGATTAATGGAATTTCTTAGAAATGAAGGGACTCACACTAAGATTGACCAATTTGTAGGTGATAATAAATATGTTTTCCTAGAATATCTTATCAAGGAAGGGACTAAAATCCCTCCTAACTTTGACAGGATAAAACTCAACAATCTCATCCACCCTAATTCATCACCACCACTCACCTTTGAAAATATTTTAGATCATTCATATAAACACCCCACTCGTGACCATATCACCCACCACAATGATCAATAAGTAGATGGTAGCATCCTACCACCTCCACCTCATCATAATCCCACTTCATCTTTTAATTAACATCAACCAAGTCAACCTTCATCAGTTCCCCCACAAATCACAATCCCTTCTATGGCATCCCATCAACATGTTCCCACATTTTCCAATTCACACCAAACTTCACTTTCACCTCTTTCCATCCCTCGATGCACAACTCCAATCCAATCCACATTACCACCCTATATTCCATTACAATCAATCTCATATCAACCCATATGACATCATTCAGTCATGTCCTCACGACCAACACATAAATCATCCCAACCTAACCCATAAATATTTCAATCTAATCCCACATCCATCTATCCAAATACCTCACCTCAACCCATGATGTCTCCATTCATCTCATCACAAATAACACATCAATCATACCAACCTAATATATCAACACATAAAAGTAATCCCACATCAACTCACCATACCATCATTCGTTCCACAACAAAATACATATCAACAATCTATACAAAATCCCACAACATCAAATCCTATTCATCCTACAATCACACAACCTTTGCCAATTAGAGCTACCAACTACATCTCATCTTTACCATCTATTCTACCTCTTGGTACCTCCTTTTATCATGAGTGGTAGGAAATGAAAGTGCTCTTAAAGGGTTACAAGATGGGACTCAAGGCAAACATTCTAAATTTGAAGACCTTTGTCCCTACCTCCTCGACTGATCTATTGTAATGACCTCTTTTCCCCCTAATTTTAAAATCCACAAATTTGACAAATACAAGGGAAAGGGAGACCCTCGAGATCACATCAAAGAATTTTTCATGGCTTGTCAAGAAGTTTCCTATAACGATGTGTACCTATTAAAACTCTTTCCACAAAGTTTGACAGGTCAGGCCTTGGATTGGTTCACACATCTAACTCCAAGCACTGTCAATACCTTTCCCGACCTAGCAGGAAAATTTGTTGCACATTTATCCTACAATGTCAAGCATGATCTTACAATGTTAGATCTTTGTAATGCTAAGCAACGTAATGGAGAAAGCTTTACTGCTTATTTTGAATTTAAATATTATTAAGTCTAGTTGTATCCTCAAATTTTAAAATTTCGTGAGAAATATTATTAAGGAAAATATAGGCAGAGCAGAGGGGATCCACGTGCATGCAAAATGACTCCTCAATTATCTCTAGTGTTGGCGAGAAAATTTAGGAAGAACACGGGAGCATAAGATTCTAAGCTTTATTGGCAATTCCATGAGAAATTATAGAAGTTCATGTTTGATGGCGGAAAGTCATTTATAACCAGATGACAAAGTTGCGGGTCATATCTCATCACTTTTACGTCTATCTACTCAGGAATTGAAGTCTGTCTAAACCAACATACACATGGGTAAGATTGAGAAGCATTTCTTTCGGAAGGAGGGAATAGTCTGCCCAATTTTCGAACATCTATTGAAATTTCTAACACTCAAGAAGATATGATATGGATATGTATGCGAAATGCGGGTCATGTGCAGAAGCATGAAACATAAGCTCGCCATCGCCATGGAAACTAGACAAGAATAAAGATGCCACGTCCAATCAAGACGTCCTTGAAACTTCATATATTAATTTTTTTTCGGGAGATTAGTTGAAATATTGTTGCTCATGTTGCCTTTTTCTTGTCATTTCAGCAGTACGTGCGCGTTGGCTTAGTTTCAGAATGTTTTATAACGGAACGTAATAGTTTAGAGTCTGACCTCTTAAATTTTCATCGAAATGGTATTGATGTTGTTATATGACAAGTCAAATATCTGGTATTGTTTTTAAGTCAAATGTCAACTGCTATAGTATAATCGTAGATGCCCCCATTACCACCGTAAGATTAGCAACGTAAGAACGTGCATATAACCATATTGTCAACCGGTGGGGCTCAAGGTTCCTCGTTTTCTACAGACTGAATTTCTATATAAGAGAGGCTAAAGCCATAACATGCCGTATAACCATTGCAAATCTTAAATCTTCCCTCATCCAAAATGGCCACCAATCAAGCCTTACAGCCATTGCTTCTTTTAGTTGCTGTCTTTCTTTTCCAGTCAGTAATGGCGAAGTCATTTGGAACTTCTGAAAATATGACCAAGGTTGAAAATGCTGTTAAATATCATGTTGAGAAGCCGGAGCTCGTAGTTCAAATGGTCGAAAGGTAAGCATGTCGCCTTTGAATCTAAGACATTTTATAGCATTAAAAAAAGGTGGTATGGAAATGAAATTTAATGTCTTACCGCATTTTGGAATATCATGTGAAAAGTAAGGCTTACTTCTAATACGGGCTGATGCTAAATTGCAAGGTTTATTAAACGTGCTTCTACTTATTCTTATGCTGTTACTCTGTTCTCTCTTTACTGCGTTTTCTATGATATTATTCTTGTAAAGCTGTTATAGACCAAATTTGTATTCCATATATCATCATACCATTGTATAATTTATATATGTTGTTGTAGAGATTAATTGCGGAAAAGATATTGTAAGTTAGTCAGTTCAATTTATAAAACACCAAAGTTGTAGTATTGTTTTACTGCTAACATATGTCGTTGAGATTATTAAGAAATATCAAGAGCTACTGTGCAGGAGTCTGAATAGTTCGAAAAGGCAGCTGAGCTCTCTGTCGTGTGGAACGGGGAACCCCATTGACGACTGTTGGCGTTGTGATCCCAACTGGGTTAATAACAGAAAGAGGCTGGCTGACTGTGCCATCGGATTTGGCAAGAACGCCATTGGAGGTAAGCAGGGCAGATTTTATGTGGTTACAGATCCCAATGACGATGACCCGGTCAATCCTCGCCCCGGCACTCTGCGCCACGCTGTTATTCAAACCGAGCCTCTCTGGATTATTTTCCAAAGAGATATGGTTATTCAGCTCAAGGAGGAGCTTATCATGAACAGTTATAAGACTATTGACGGTAGAGGAGCCAACGTTCATATAGCAAATGGAGCTTGCATTACAATACAGTATGTGAACAACATCATCATTCATGGAGTTCATATCCATGACTGTAAACCTGCGGGAAATACGAATGTTAGGAGCTCCCCCACCCATTATGGGTATAGAACCAGGAGTGATGGAGATGGGATTTCCATCTTCGGAGGAAGCGAAATTTGGGTAGACCACTGTTCGTTGTCAAGCTGCGCAGATGGACTGATCGACGCCATCATGGGCTCCACTGCTATCACCATTTCAAACAACTTTTTCACTCACCATGACAAGGTGCTCAACTGCTTATTTCCTCTCTCATAAATTCATTTTTCTTAAAAAAACCTTCACAATTGTATTTTTATCACACAGGATCTTAGAGAAGGGTACTAAAAGCCCATTATCAGACAGAAACATAAAATAATGTTAGTATCTATTAAGTTATCAATTAAAAAAGCTATTGCTCTAGTTAAATATTTGGTGGTTTTTTGCAGGTCATGCTCCTAGGACACAACGACGACTATACCCAAGACGTTAAAATGCAAGTAACAGTTGCATTCAACCACTTTGGAGAAGGACTTGTTCAGCGTATGCCCAGGTATGAATAAAATCTTACAAGAATTCTGTAATCCTTATACCAAGACAACTATACAACTTGCTGAAGTTTATCTGTCTGTTCTCCCTTGAAGCTTAAAAAATTAATGTTTTAATGCAGGTGCCGACATGGATACTTTCATGTGGTGAACAATGATTACACCCACTGGGAAATGTACGCAATCGGGGGAAGTGCAAACCCCACCATTAACAGCCAAGGCAACAGATTCCTTGCCCCTGACAATCGATTCAAAAAGGAGGTAAAACGCCTATACAACTCATGTCTCTTATTTATCTCTTTGGTTTACAATGGATGTAGAATAGTTATGACGAGTATGAGTAATGTGCAGGTGACAAAGCATCAAGATGCAACAGAAGATACTTGGAAGAATTGGAATTGGCGATCAGAGGGAGATCTGATGTTAAACGGGGCATTCTTCACAGCATCAGGGGCTGGAGCATCCTCAAGCTATGCCAAAGCTTCGAGTATAGCGGCAAGGCCTTCCTCTATTGTGGGCTCTATTACTGCAACTGCAGGTGTTCTCACCTGCACAAAAGGTTCCCGCTGTTAGACCAAAATACATGTATGTGCTATTATGCACAAACTGTTTAGATTCATTCCACTCTGTAACTTGGCAGGCATGGACGCACTGAATGATGCATCTCTCTCTCTCTCTCCAGACAATATGATCGTGTATCAATATAATTAGGGGTTGTTAGCTATTTTAGTTTTGTTTGTTGAGACTCTACAGTCTTCTTCTACTAAATGGAATATATCAGTCTTGTTTTTCTTAGATTAGAAGCCTAGTGGAGAAGGGCCAATATGATGTTTATTATCTTGCTTGCCACTCAATAATAACTTAATCTTTATAGAAGTATTGCAGAAAAGCAATTTGTGGTGGAAAATTTTGAAACTATTGACATGCCGCTATAATTGCACACGACCTCACCAAATATATTTCACTTTCATTGAATTTGATTGCTCGTTTAATATTTTTATTTAATAGAAAACAGAGATTACCGAACTGATGGAAAGTTGCATATGTCGTCCACTAATGTCATTGATGTTTGTTACATAGCTGCTATAACGGACAATAACATTAAAACTAAATACCATCTAACATCTTTTCAAAAAAAAAAAAAAAAATGAGACCCGAAGATTTGAAAAGGAAAAATAAGGTAGTTAAATTAATTAAATATTATTTAATTCAGATTAAATTAATTAAATATTAATTAATTAGGTTTTAATTAATTTATATTAAATTGAGATGTTGGATTTCAATGAGTCAAATTAAATAATATAAGTATTATGTATAATTATGTCATAAGTAGATATTATGAAGAGATAATTTGTTTAGCTTTTTGTCTAAAGGATGTGTGCCAATTGATGAAGACAGTGAGATCTATGCACCTTAGAATCTAGAGATGTCCTACATAGTCATTTATGTGGACCAAAATTAGAATATTCCCTTTTGCTCTATGTTGAGTTGTGGATCAAAATTAGAGATGTCCTAGATTTATGTGGATCAAAATCTACAAGTTTGTGGGCTGCTTCTGGGTATCTTCTAATATGTTGATGGCTTGATGCTTTTGTTTGCTGGATGCCTTTTTCTTCTTTAGGGCCTCCTTGAGTAACTTCATTTGTTGTGAGAGAGAATGGACCCCCTAGAGTGGTATGTTGATCATATATTGTTTAATTGATCAACAATATTGAAATATTTCACTTATTGTATTGTCTATCCTACATTTAGTGCCCAATGTACACTTGGTTTCTTAATCAAAGGATAAGATAATCTATTTTGTTTTGAAGGGGTGTCTAGTAGTCTAATCACCTCACTCGGGACCATTTAGTTTGGTTCTTCCTAGGGAACCTTTTATTGAAGTAGTTGTTATTAGTATTTTGAAGGAAGGGGCCACTGACCCCTTTTAAATACTGAACCTTTCTTGCCATAATGCATCGAATTATTTATCTTACAGTCTGGACTATAATTTCTCAATCACCCTTGAAGTATAACCACTTGTCAAGTTTGGTTGCAATTTGTATTAGAGGTCTAGAGTATTCCTGATGCATACAAGACATTTGGCCTCATTATATTTGGATCTACATAAGCTATTGAATATCTTTTGGAGAACCCAATTCAACATTTTGCAGTCACTGAGGCAGTAAGGCATCTAGACTATTGTAACTTTTGATTCCAACATAGGTAAACTTGTCATCAGACATCAAATAAGGATGTCACTAAATGGTGGATAGGTGCAAAGCAACATGTTTGCCTACCAATGTCATTGTTCATGTAGAGAATTGCAACTTCAAGCTCCATAAGTATCCTCTTGTTTAAAAAAGTGGATATTTGAAACGAAATCTATCCAATGCATCAAAGATCACTTTGAAATTACAACTTGAAATATTTTATCTTGTTGCAAACTTCTGTTATCAGTCAATGATACTTGTGGACCCCTTCAATGTTCCTGCTCTGAGATGTGCAACAAAGTTTCTAGAAATGACTGAAGAGTATGCTAAGGGAAACGTTTATGAGAGAAGTGATCTATATATTACTCAAGTTGTCCTTCAAAGTTGGTTGTTCTTAAGAGATGTGAAGATTCGCTTCCATTAGCTGAGTAAATTCAAATTGTGAGTAGATGCATAGAGTTCAAGACAAATGACAAATAGTGAATGTTGGTTAAAGGATCTTCTAACCATGTCAATGAAACTATTTGAGAGGATTGTTGTTTCAATGTACGAATAGGGAACAGAAGAGATGATAGTCAGTCGAGTGATTGTTCAATATGGCACCAAATTGATACTTGGGGAGAAAAGACAACAATTTTCGTGTGGTATAGTTCAAGAACAAAAGAGAAATGTCAACTTGAATGAATTATTAGAATGTGTTACCAGACTTCTTCCTATTGAAGGGCATTCTGTACCTCTTGATTTCCTATTTTCTTTGTTTTGTGTATGATTAAGCTGCAACCTTAACATTGAAAATAAGATCATTTGGAAGCTAGAATTGCTTCTCCATTGGAATATGCAATAGTGGATATGTTTTTATTGCCAACAAACTCAGTCACTAGTATTGGTTTTGACACAGAGTTAGAAAGCATGAAGCTACAAGTCTTAGATTAAGGAATTTGGTGGAAGAGTAGAGGCTATCTGTGAGTCAGTTGGGGTTCTCAAAATGTTTGTTATCACTGGTTTTTCAAGTTCATAAACTCCACATATCGTCAATCGACAAATATTATAGTTCGGGAACTATACTCTTTGCTGATGAAGTGTTTCAATATGTCAGTTTTGAAACAAAATACAAAAAAATGCCAGCTCGTAGAATGCAATGATCTCAAGATACGCTAAATTGGATTTGTTTAAAAGGTTTTAGAAAATTTCAAGCCAATGCAACCGGTAGAATAACACCTTCCTCTACCTAAACTAAAAGTCCGCAAGCAGACAGGCATGCAAAATGTAAAAGCATGGACTAAAAACTCTAGGTATATGTATGGAAAACCAACTCTGTTTCTCAAATGCATGAGATGGGAGTATTGCGAGATATGTACATAAGGGAATGGAGATTAGCTTCTTGAAGCAAAATGACACAAAATCCATGGCTTAAAACATTCAGACAGGTGATATTGGATTGTGTAATGCCAAATCCCTTAACCTTCGTCAGCACACCACCATCTAGTGTCAAATTAAAAATAGAATGCAAAAAAAAATTGTCAGATATTATATTTGGAAACATTCTAATTTCCATGCATGGAAATTTTGGAACCATAGACAAAAGTCATGGTTTAAGAAGACAAAGCAATTTCAAATAGAAAAAGAAAAATGCTATTGTGCAATGACTGTTGGATATACAGAAAATCAAAAAGATTTAGAAACTTTCGAAGAAATACAATTAGCAAAAGCTATACTATTTTTTAGTGGAGTCCCAGCTCGTGCCATGATAGGGAAAACACAATTAGTGAGTTTTTCATTTTAGATATTATAGTGAGAAATCATCTGGCGACATGCATATGAAATGTGGAAGCAACTTTAGAGCACCAAGCTTTTGATAGAAATGGTTAAATACCAGAGTGTTGACCAGTTCCTGTTGGTAGAAAATATATTGTTTCATTAGTTTTGACAGTGAGTTGATAATGATACCTTGTATTGTTAATACATGCACACAATAAGATGTTAAAACATCCTCTTTGCATTTTATTCGATCGGACTTCTTTCAATTAGGAGGTGAGTGGCAGCAAACAATAATATGGTCCATAGAGCATCCATATTACTTATGATCGGTGCAGTTTCGAGGAAGGCCATATAGTATCTTAACTTAAAACTACATAGAAGAGCCACACATTTCTTTTTAGTGCCTGACCTACAGTCAACCTTGTGTATTGTGTACTGATTTGTGCGAAAAGAAGATTGATATTGTTTGGTTTCAGAAGTACACTCCATTTTATTAGCCGTGAAGAGATAGAAGCATTTCAAAGGTGGTTTCCTTCTATGGTTTCTATTTGACTAACTACCCTAAATCAACCATTCACCTATGGTAACATTATTATCATTTGATGCTAGATATATGGTATGGAAGCGACAACAGCATGGGCTACAACAAAATCTCATAGATATGGTAATTCTAGACCTGTATTCTTAACCATGATGTCCAAGATGACATTTTACACATTTATCACCTATCTAGTTACTTCCTTGGTATCAATTACACTTGTGGCATATCAAGTTATGATTAGTGTTTATTCTCTATTCACTATATCGGAAGAGCCCTTGACACAAACTACTAAATCTTTCATGACCAGTTTTGTTTCTGAAGTTAACCATTATATAAGAAAGGCACAGAGTTTGGTGATGACACTGCCAACACTCAGCCTAGACGGGACATTATTGGCAACTGGAGACCTTAGGTATTCAAGCCTCAATATGGTATCATGCTTTAGTGGAGGCTGCGCTTTGTTTTTATTATTGAATGACTTCAGTTTTGAGCCAATGGGAGATTACAAAAGTCATCCTTTTAGAAAACAAATTGGAAAATTTAAATAATGAGGAGTCATTTCAAGAAACAGTTACGGATGAGTGAAGGAGGGCTTTAAAAACTAATCGATAGTCCTTTGTAAAGGGGGTTCCAAAATTTTTATGTTTTTGTTGCCCTGTGTAACCAGAGAGCTGTGTATAGGAGATAGACCGGAGACTTTGAGCCCAGTTTTGTTTTTCAAATATTAATAGAGAATGTTGTTCTTATGTTCATCATTCCTCTAATGGAGAAATGTGTTCTTATGTTCATATTTTTTCTTTGTGTGTTGATTGTTTGTATGTTCATTCAATACCTTCATATGCTATAATCTTTTGTACTTGCTCTTGGTATACAGGTATTGGCAAGACTTTTTGCTGTTGTAGTTAGTTTATTCTTTTTCCTATTTGGGAATTTGTCTTGTGTTTCTTGTGCTCACAAGTAGATTTCCTTTCTTTTTCTCTCATCTTTCTTTCTCCTACCTTTTTGTCCTTTCTGGTTAAAAGTACTCAAAATCTAAAAACCCCCGTCGTATGAGCGAGCTGCCCCTGTCAAACACAAAGGAGAATCGTTGAACTCATATTAGTTTCTCCATTTTCCACTAAAGCGTGTTGTTGCCCATTGGGTGAGTCTCGTAAATTTAGTAGCAACAAAATTGTTTACTAACACTAGGTTCTCATGATGTTAAGCTATAAGAGGAAGGTAAATGTTTTTTGAGAGAAGGTGCAAAGCACCCATAAGAAATGCATTAAAATAAAAGGAAGGAAATACAAAAATAAGCCCAGACTAGATGAAGATATGCACAATAGCCGACCAAAGTGAATGTCGATTAGCCTCAAGTCCATACGAAAGTACAAGAAAATAACATGAGTTGATAAACAATATGCAAATAAAAAATAATATGTGCAAACATAAAATGCTCCTGATGTGTCAATCTACCGACATGAGGTCCCTAAAGGATTTCAGTACAAAATTATTTAAGGTGCCCCCTAAATAAATCTATAAAAGGCACTACAAATGAAGCTGGCAAACATAAACGTTCAGCTTATTCACCAAAAAACTACCCATTGTGAGGACAAAGAAGGAAAAAAAATTCCATTCAAAATTTGCATATGTCAGGTCATAAAAGCCAAGATTTGAATTTGGCCCACTCACCAACTCCACCTAGAATCCCGCAATTGCAACCACAACTAGCCTCACCCAAGTCACCAACCAATCCACTCAAACTCCACTGATCACACCACCAAGACTGCAACCCACCCTACAACAACACCAAGGCCGTAGCCAACACGAGCACCAACTCCCAATCTACCACCAACAACCACCACGAAGCCCCATATAACCACACTGCCAAGACTATGAACGGTGCATCCACTAGACTCCTTTCAGCAACTCCGCCAAACTATCTCTGTTGCCTCAACTCATGTCTCCATCCAAGCACCACCAGGACCTACACTAGGTTCAAATCCTCCACCAATTGGAGGATTCACATGATAATTGCCACCAGTCCCTACACCAATGCCTCCACCTAATCACCGCATATGCAACCCCCAAACCTAGGTCCAACACTGATCAGTCATCTGAATTATCTCCCCTAGTGCCCCATTTGAAAGAAACACCAATGTCACCACCATCAACTTGCCAACAATATACACCACTGGCACTGCAACTAAGTTTAGTGCCACAACCAATACTGCCGTAAACACCAACGGTGTCTCCAAATCCTAATTGGATTTAGCACTTAGAGCATCATCCAGGCCTCCACGTAGGCCACTTGCTTCATGAAATCCATCACCAACTAGGAGCCTATCATCTTCTAGGACTTAAAGCTCTAAAGCATCCTCAACACTTGACTCAGCGCTACTTCAAACCAGAACTTCCACACACCTCCAGGTTGTAATTTGCCATACCTATTTGTATTTTTTAAAAGATTTTTTTATGTGTGACTTTATTAATTTATGCGATCTTTCAGAACTAGACAGAGGAATGCAGAAGGGGTTTTCAGTTTTCCTGCAGATGTGTTGCCGAAGCATACAATATAAAACATATATAGAAAACCCAGAAAATATACAATGGATATGGAGAAACTAACGAAGACCCAGATAGCAAAATAGTCAAATAGTAATAACTATGACATACCCATATAGATTTTTACAACTTGATACAACAGCCTGAACTAGACCAGGTGTGGGTATAGCTACAAAATCACTTCTTAACTTCGGAAGCCACAAAGAATGAGCAAACAATGTTTGACAAGAGATAAAAAGGCTCTAGATGCCTCCAATAGACATTTGAATGATTGCAAGTGAGAGGGGGAATCAGCAACAAGGTAGCCACCTCCCTCCGCAAGGTGTACGACCCACTAAGGAGTATAAATAGCAACAACAACACATAAACTCCTTCTCAAACCCTTACGAAATGATCTGCAGTCCTCACAATCACCAATCCACCCTCCAGGAAGAAGAAAGAAGCATTTAACAACACCAATATGTATCCACAGGAAGGTACGGCCTATGTTGAAAGGTACGACAAGCCAAGGGAAATGTGCAGCAGTCACAAACTCTCTCAAACTCCCAGGAATCTGCTATAATCTGGTATATCAACTGCTCACAACAATAACCCAAAATGCCGCAACCTCTGAAACCTCAAAATCGTAACATATCAACTCCATTGAAGCTCATGAGTGAATACTAAATGCATCCACCGTCAACGGCACCATTGGGTGGTCTTCTACACCTGTAGAATGCCGTTACCTATGGAAGTTTTCGTCTCCACAAGCCTCTTGTTTGAATCCTCAAACCCTTCATAATAACCAACCCTAGCAGAGCTCACAAGAAGAAAATATCACAAAGCAAGCATAAGCAAATGAGCTCCAAAACCTCTTTTTATTTCCCCTCCAAGATGGGCGTTTGGCATTAAAGACAAACATTAACTTTTAAAACACTGTTATTTCCCGAGGGAAGGGCACCCATGGTCACAACTTAAACTTATGTCTTCAATTTCCTCAAAAGTCACTTTTCCATTTTATATTATAAAGTCCATATTAAAATATACCATTAATAACTTCAGACTTTAAAATAACTGCCAAGATGGTGTCAGAATGGAAGGATCTATAGCTCGTCAGAAAGCCCTCAACGAGATGAATCTGATGCCACCCTGAAAATGCCGAACCGACACTAACCCTGAACTTACTAAAAATAGTAAGTACTGACCACGAGCAGTCTGAGCCAACTCCAGAGGTGCCAACTAGATTGTTTGAACTCGAACCATCTTTCCTCCACCGACACAACTTCTAACTCTAGTTCCCTAACCAAATTGCTAGTCCACGGGAACTCTATGATGGACTAACCATGAGTCTAGAAGGGGACACTACAGTAAATTCTTATCAAATCACTCCTACAATCAACAAGACACCTAAATTTGGAAAGAAGAACACCTGATTGTATTAGAAACTAAAAGGAATCTCTGTATAACAATAATAAATCTGCTGAAAAAATGAACTATTATTGCTGCTGAAAACTGTAAAAATGGTTGAGTTACAAGACAATCTCTTTCTCTACAATATGCAAAGGCAAAAAGGCAAGAACTAAGGAAAAAAATTATAAGCTTTTTTTATATAATACAAAACTGTCCCCAAAAAGTGAATGGGCAGTTAACTCCAACTCGACTAAACTCGAAAATATGCATGAATGAGTTTGAAAAAGTAACTCCAAGTTGCTGGGCGAGCACAAGTGAAAAGCCTAAAATTTAGGTTCCAAAACTCCTCCAAGATGAGAAAAAATAGCTCGGAACTCCAAGTCTCAAAGTCCTTGACCAAGAAACTGCCAAAAATAGTCATGTCAAAAATAAAACTCCAAATATCTCTCCCTGCATGACCCTGCACTTCAGTTTGAGTCCTCTCCTATTTTTGTGTACCTTGAAAGATGTCTGGTCAAGTCCAGAATGGTATTTTTGGGAAAATATAAAAAATATAATTTTTTAAAATATTTTCTACAACTTAATAAATTGTATTTTTAGAGGCCTTCGGAGCAAAATCAGGGCAATTCATTGGCAAGGTACAACTCAAACTAGATAATTGGTTTATCTTTCTAACGAGTCCAAAAACTTTGAATACTGATAAAGTAGCGAGGAGTTATGACCCTGCCAAAAAAAAATTATTTTTATTTATTTATTTATTTTTCGGATATATGGTCTTCAGGTACCTGTATCTGCACAGTGAACAAACATGTTAGATAAACATTTGTAGAGGCTGAAGCCTCTCTCTTGACTGTTTTGATCTGATATTCTCTTCCTTCCTGCTTCATTTGAAGTCACTTGCTTCCTGAAAACATTAGAAAACAACTCTTACAGCCCAGCCTAATTGGGTTGCCAAGCACAATTTGGTAACAAGTCAAACTTATGAGGTAAAATTATTCTTTTTCCAAGTGCAAATTATTTATAAATGTAAGATGAAAAGATTCAACTATGATTCTATCTTTGAATATGTTATAATTTCAAGGTTGAAAATATTTAGAAAAGATATGCTTTATTTCTTTGTGATTATGCAAATGATGTATAAAAAAATTCACTCATTTTTATCATGTTCTTTTACATTCTTAGTAAATTGTAAGTGTAATTTCGAGTAATATGAGAAAGCATGTTACAACTATATTTATCACTAGCTTAGTTGCACATTTAATTTTCTTAAAGGTCAATTAATCTTGTTTGTTGTGTTTGTGTAAGTCAATTGGTGCGTATGCTCTCTCCTCACACCGCAAGGTGATCTTGGAGATCAAATATACCTCATAGTTTACTTTTTGTTGTGTTAAACCCAAGAATCCAAGTTAAATGTGTGCTCTTCCCTTGCATTGAAAGATGATATTGGAAACGAAAAGCACTTGGAATTGTTTCCCTTTAGTGATCTTATCTAATGATTTCATCACCCTAGGGGATGACCCAAAACATGTGTTTCGGTAGGGAATATTAAATGTGGTGAGAATTAGAAGACTCACCTCAAAGGAGCCATCATCGCACGGTTTTGGCATAGCCTTGATGCCCCTTTGTATAAGGAGTCAAAGCGATGTGGAACTAGATTCGACCATGACAACCTACTTGTAGATGGGCCCATGTTCATAGATTTTGGCCTCACCTACCTAGAGCGTATAACAAGGACATCTCATAGTCACATGTACGACCTATATTAAGAACTTTTGGCCACTCTTTTTTTGTGGTGCAACAAATACCAGTTAGGGTCAGGAAGTTACTCACACCATGCTTCTAAGTTTGTAAAGATAGAGCTCATTGTAGCCAAGGCCTTGGCCTCCATGGTAAGGGGTGTATAGATGGCACATGACCTTGTATTCCCTAGCTATTTGAAAGTTGGTAGACAACATATTTGTGGGCCATGAAAATTGACACTCCCACTATAATAGTCTTGTTCATGTACTTGGTGTGTTTTCTTTGTGATAAACTTGTGAATACCTCCTTGACCCAAATAAATCCAAACATTACAAAACCTTGAATATCCTAAGTCCAAAGTTCAACTTTGAGAGAGACCTAAACACAAAAGTCCTTTTCCCAAAGGTTTACAAAATTGAGATCCAAATCCACATTTAAACCCGATCCACTATACATCAAAATCCAAATCCAAGTCACGACCAAATCCCTCCCTATTCTAATCACACCTTAATCCATATTCAAATCCCTATCATTCACTTTATCCTTCAAGCCATATCATCCTTTTTCACCCCATAATTCATGAATTAAGATCAAGCCCTTGATCAAGGCCACCGTCCTTTATCAAGGTCCATCAAGTTTTTTTTATCCAAATTCAATCCAATGTCACTCTCAAGACACTTCCCCAATCATCATCATCATCATCCATAATTAAATCCATATCAATTGTCATAAGATCACTCTCAAGTCCACATCACCCTAGTCACCTCATCATTTCATGCCCCCATAACTAGATTTCAAACCAAGAAGAACATGGATCCTCATGCAGTAATTGGACCCTCTTCAGCTCATGGTGGCCTTGACAACCAAAGTGAGCATGTAAGTCTCATTGATCAACTTGAGCACTCACCTTGATTAATGGAATTTCTTAGAAATGAAGGGACTCACACTAAGATTGACCAATTTGTAGGTGATAATAAATATGTTTTCCTAGAATATCTTATCAAGGAAGGGACTAAAATCCCTCCTAACTTTGACAGGATAAAACTCAACGATCTCATCCACCCTAATTCATCACCACCACTCACCTTTGAAAATATTTTAGATCATTCATATAAACACCCCACTCGTGACCATATCACCCACCACAATGATCAATAAGTAGATGGTAGCATCCTACCACCTCCACCTCATCATAATCCCACTTCATCTTTTAATTAACATCAACCAAGTCAACCTTCATCAGTTCCCCCACAAATCACAATCCCTTCTATGGCATCCCATCAACATGTTCCCACATTTTCCAATTCACACCAAACTTCACTTTCACCTCTTTCCATCCCTCGATGCACAACTCCAATCCAATCCACATTACCACCCTATATTCCATTACAATCAATCTCATATCAACCCATATGACATCATTCAGTCATGTCCTCACAACCAACACATAAATCATCCCAACCTAACCCATAAATATTTCAATCTAATCCCACATCCATCTATCCAAATACCTCACCTCAACCCATGATGTCTCCATTCATCTCATCACAAATAACACATCAATCATACCAACCTAATATATCAACACATAAAAGTAATCCCACATCAACTCACCATACCATCATTCGTTCCACAACAAAATACATATCAACAATCTATACAAAATCCCACAACATCAAATCCTATTCATCCTACAATCACACAACCTTTGCCAATTAGAGCTACCAACTACATCTCATCTTTACCATCTATTCTACCTCTTGGTACCTCCTTTTATCACGAGTGGTAGGAAATGAAAGTGCTCTTAAAGGGTTACAAGATGGGACTCAATGCAAACATTCTAAATTTGAAGACCTTTGTCCCTACCTCCTCGACTGATCTATTGTAATGACCTCTTTTCCCCCTAATTTTAAAATCCACAAATTTGACAAATACAAGGGAAAGGGAGACCCTCGAGATCACATCAAAGAATTTTTCATGGCTTGTCAAGAAGTTTCCTATAACGATGTGTACCTATTAAAACTCTTTCCACAAAGTTTGATAGGTCAGGCCTTGGATTGGTTCACACATCTAACTCCAAGCACTGTCAATACCTTTCCCGACCTAGCAGGAAAATTTGTTGCACATTTATCCTACAATGTCAAGCATGATCTTACAATGTTAGATCTTTGTAATGCTAAGCAACGTAATGGAGAAAGCTTTACTGCTTATTTTGAATTTAAATATTATTAAGTCTAGTTGTATCCTCAAATTTTAAAATTTCGTGAGAAATATTATTAAGGAAAATATAGGCAGAGCAGAGGGGATCCACGTGCATGCAAAATGACTCCTCAATTATCTCTAGTGTTGGCGAGAAAATTTAGGAAGAACACGGGAACATAAGATTCTAAGCTTTATGGGCAATTCCATGAGAAATTATAGAAGTTCATGTTTGATGGCGGAAAGTCATTTATAACCAGATGACAAAGTTGCGGGTCATATCTCATCACTTTTACGTCTATCTACTCAGGAATTGAAGTCTGTCTAAACCAACATACACATGGGTAAGATTGAGAAGCATTTCTTTCGGAAGGAGGGAATAGTCTGCCCAATTTTCGAACATCTATTGAAATTTCTAACACTCAAGAAGATATGATATGGATATGTATGCGAAATGCGGGTCATGTGCAGAAGCATGAAACATAAGCTCGCCATCGCCATGGAAACTAGACAAGAATAAAGATGCCACGTCCAATCAAGACGTCCTTGAAACTTCATATATTAATTTTTTTTCGGGAGATTAGTTGAAATATTGTTGCTCATGTTGCCTTTTTCTTGTCATTTCAGCAGTACGTGCGCGTTGGCTTAGTTTCAGAATGTTTTATAACGGAACGTAATAGTTTAGAGTCTGACCTCTTAAATTTTCATCGAAATGGTATTGATGTTGTTATATGACAAGTCAAATATCTGGTATTGTTTTTAAGTCAAATGTCAACTGCTATAGTATAATCGTAGATGCCCCCATTACCACCGTAAGATTAGCAACGTAAGAACGTGCATATAACCATATTGTCAACCGGTGGGGCTCAAGGTTCCTCGTTTTCTACAGACTGAATTTCTATATAAGAGAGGCTAAAGCCATAACATGCCGTATAACCATTGCAAATCTTAAATCTTCCCTCATCCAAAATGGCCACCAATCAAGCCTTACAGCCATTGCTTCTTTTAGTTGCTGTCTTTCTTTTCCAGTCAGTAATGGCGAAGTCATTTGGAACTTCTGAAAATATGACCAAGGTTGAAAATGCTGTTAAATATCATGTTGAGAAGCCGGAGCTCGTAGTTCAAATGGTCGAAAGGTAAGCATGTCGCCTTTGAATCTAAGACATTTTATAGCATTAAAAAAAGGTGGTATGGAAATGAAATTTAATGTCTTACCGCATTTTGGAATATCATGTGAAAAGTAAGGCTTACTTCTAATACGGGCTGATGCTAAATTGCAAGGTTTATTAAACGTGCTTCTACTTATTCTTATGCTGTTACTCTGTTCTCTCTTTACTGCGTTTTCTATGATATTATTCTTGTAAAGCTGTTATAGACCAAATTTGTATTCCATATATCATCATACCATTGTATAATTTATATATGTTGTTGTAGAGATTAATTGCGGAAAAGATATTGTAAGTTAGTCAGTTCAATTTATAAAACACCAAAGTTGTAGTATTGTTTTACTGCTAACATATGTCGTTGAGATTATTAAGAAATATCAAGAGCTACTGTGCAGGAGTCTGAATAGTTCGAAAAGGCAGCTGAGCTCTCTGTCGTGTGGAACGGGGAACCCCATTGACGACTGTTGGCGTTGTGATCCCAACTGGGTTAATAACAGAAAGAGGCTGGCTGACTGTGCCATCGGATTTGGCAAGAACGCCATTGGAGGTAAGCAGGGCAGATTTTATGTGGTTACAGATCCCAATGACGATGACCCGGTCAATCCTCGCCCCGGCACTCTGCGCCACGCTGTTATTCAAACCGAGCCTCTCTGGATTATTTTCCAAAGAGATATGGTTATTCAGCTCAAGGAGGAGCTTATCATGAACAGTTATAAGACTATTGACGGTAGAGGAGCCAACGTTCATATAGCAAATGGAGCTTGCATTACAATACAGTATGTGAACAACATCATCATTCATGGAGTTCATATCCATGACTGTAAACCTGCGGGAAATACGAATGTTAGGAGCTCCCCCACCCATTATGGGTATAGAACCAGGAGTGATGGAGATGGGATTTCCATCTTCGGAGGAAGCGAAATTTGGGTAGACCACTGTTCGTTGTCAAGCTGCGCAGATGGACTGATCGACGCCATCATGGGCTCCACTGCTATCACCATTTCAAACAACTTTTTCACTCGCCATGACAAGGTGCTTAACTGCTTATTTCCTCTCTCATAAATTCATTTTTCTTAAAAAAACCTTCACAATTGTATTTTTATCACACAGGATCTTAGAGAAGGGTACTAAAAGCCCATTATCAGACAGAAACATAAAATAATGTTAGTATCTATTAAGTTATCAATTAAAAAAGCTATTGCTCTAGTTAAATATTTGGTGGTTTTTTGCAGGTCATGCTCCTAGGACACAACGACGACTATACCCAAGACGTTAAAATGCAAGTAACAGTTGCATTCAACCACTTTGGAGAAGGACTTGTTCAGCGTATGCCCAGGTATGAATAAAATCTTACAAGAATTCTGTAATCCTTATACCAAGACAACTATACAACTTGCTGAAGTTTATCTGTCTGTTCTCCATTGAAGCTTAAAAAATTAATGTTTTAATGCAGGTGCCGACATGGATACTTTCATGTGGTGAACAATGATTACACCCACTGGGAAATGTACGCAATCGGGGGAAGTGCAAACCCCACCATTAACAGCCAAGGCAACAGATTCCTTGCCCCTGACAATCGATTCAAAAAGGAGGTAAAACGCCTATACAACTCATGTCTCTTATTTATCTCTTTGGTTTACAATGGATGTAGAATAGTTATGACGAGTATGAGTAATGTGCAGGTGACAAAGCATCAAGATGCAACAGAAGATACTTGGAAGAATTGGAATTGGCGATCAGAGGGAGATCTGATGTTAAACGGGGCATTCTTCACAGCATCAGGGGCTGGAGCATCCTCAAGCTATGCCAAAGCTTCGAGTATGGCGGCAAGGCCTTCCTCTATTGTGGGCTCTATTACTGCAACTGCAGGTGTTCTCACCTGCACAAAAGGTTCCCGCTGTTAGACCAAAATACATGTATGTGCTATTATGCACAAACTGTTTAGATTCATTCCACTCTGTAACTTGGCAGGCATGGACGCACTGAATGATGCATCTCTCTCTCTCTCCAGACAATATGATCGTGTATCAATATAATTAGGGGTTGTTAGCTATTTTAGTTTTGTTTGTTGAGACTCTACAGTCTTCTTCTACTAAATGGAATATATCAGTCTTGTTTTTCTTAGATTAGAAGCCTAGTGGAGAAGGGCCAATATGATGTTTATTAGCTTGCTTGCCACTCAATAACAAGAGATGCATTGCCTCTATCATTGTAATGTTGAATAAAATAAATGACATTGTAATTGATAATAAGTTTAAATATTTAGTAGCAAAAGCATTTAGATTAACGAATTTGTAATTTTGACAATCAAATTTGTTAAAATAGATAACATGTTTATTTATATATCTAGTTTATATATTAATTAATAATTAAACCGATTATTACTAATTCATATAATATTCAAATTATAATTGCTTAATATTTTGTTTAGTATATTAATTAATAATTACTATTGATATATGCTAATATAATAAAATGAATGACATTGTAATTGATTAATGTAAAGATTGATTTTAATTTGTCGATATGTTAACCCCTGAAATTAATTTCTGGACTTTGACTATGTTCCCTTGCCTACCATTTAATATTCAACAACATAATAGTGTTGAATATTATTTCAACAAAATAGTATTGTCTACTATTAATAGTAATTACTTTGTGTCATTTAAATTAATTATGCAGTTATAATTAGTAATTATTAAATTTGGATTTTAATATAGTGTTGAAAGATTTATTAAAATTAAAGAATACATTAATATATAATAGAAAAATATTGAAAAAGAAGTCAACTCTAAGTTGAAAATCCCTAGTCACAGCCATCCCGCCAAGTTAGAAATTAGAGTTGGCAGCATTGTTGGAGCATATATGTGTGTTTACCACCAACCCGCGGCTATTAAAGTAGAAGCCTGCAATATAACGGAGTAGTAAAAACTTTTAGCCATCCCAAGTATTTTACATTTTTACTATATGCGTGGAAATATATTTTAAAAAATATTTGCACCTTATACATTTTCCCATACGTGCAATATTTCATGCCTCATTTTTCACTGCTCTACCGCACAAGAATTAGGGTTTAGTTGCGGGAATGCGGGAAGGAAAAACAAGTTCACCACACTCAGACTTGATGGCACCTACGGTAATGCAGGGAAAGCCTAACTTTTTGTCTCGTAAGCCCACATATGGTTTGGTATGGTTCTGCGGGGATGTGAGAATGTACAAGTTGCTCTTCTGTAGACTCCATGGTTGTTTGTACACTGGCAAATGTGAACCAACAAAAAACAAAACTAAAACTTGATCCAAGCTCATACACATAGATCATGGTCTCTCCCTTCCAAAAAATTTGCAAGATCCTTAGTTTGAGTGGCTCCATTGGCCTCAGGCTTCAATACCTTTCTCAGAAGATGAAGTGGAATATATATACAAGCTTGACCCCAACAAGAGTGCAGAGATGTTGAGAGCGAAGTCACCTATGGTACGAGAGGCTTGTTTAAGGATTCTAATGTTGCACACTATTTTCTTAAAAAAGCTACCGAATCTTGTTGCAGTCCTAGCACTGGCGCTGAAATCAGGTGGAAGTGGATATATCCACTTAGGTTTGAAATCCCCACTATCCACATCCTTGACATTCTTCAGCGAAAATGAAGGTTTAGGTGTTTTTGACCTTTGTGCTAAAAGATGCTATGACCTGATATGTCCACTTAGCCTCAAAATGCCCGCAATCCTATGCCAGTCAAGTTTCCCGCTAAGGAGTTCTCAAGATTTTTTATGCAAAATTTGTCTTGAAGTGGATATGTCCTATGTCACCTAAAATCCCTGTAAATCTATTAATCAGTAGATTCCCTGACAAAGTCAAACTTAAGGCATTCCATTTTCTAGCGCTAAAGTGTCCTCCACTGAATGTATCTAGTTGGTGCCTAAATCTCCACTATCCAGTCAACTAGGAAAGTCTTTCTAAAAACATTAAAAGAGTCAAGCGCTAAAATTGCTCTCGACCAGATGAATCTTCTCAGCAAAACCTTCATCGGTTAAGAAACATTTTTCTCCGCTCTACCGCACAAGAATTAGGGTTTACTTGTAGGAATGCAGAAAGAAAAAGCAAGTGCACCATACCCCCATACTCAAACTTGACGAGACCTGTGGTAATGCAAGGAAAGCCTAACTTTTTTCCCGCAAGCCCACATATGGTTTGGTTCAGCTCTGCGAGGGTGCAGGAATGCACAGTCTTCTCTTTTGCATACTCCATGGTTGTTTGTACACTAACAATTATGAACTAATGAAAAAAAAAATTGACGGCATGGAGGCATTCTGTCTAACAATTCATGAGCTTTTTCTATGCTTCCACATTTTTCATACATGTCTACTAGAGTATTTCCAACTATAGTATTGGACAAAAATCCCCATTTCATTATGCTTTGATAGAGGTCCATACCGTGCTCCAATGTTCCCATTTTGGCATAGGCAGGGAGGATGCTGGCAAAGGTTTGTGGAGTCTAGCTTTACACCTGCCATTTGCATTTTCTTGAAAATTTCTAAAGCTTTTTCAACAAATCCATTTTGTGCATATCTTACAGCCATTGCATCTACAGCTGAGCTTGCAACTAACACATTAATAAATAAGGATCAATGTTTGGGCCTTAAGCCTCCTCATCTCAATCCAAAAATGTAAGATCTGAAGTAGCATGCCAACCAATCATAATCTACAATTTACCTTGATAATGCTTACAAAGAGCAACCTTGACAAATCTTGTTTTGGTTTATCTATATGGCCTTCAACTTATCCATCATAAAGAGTCCTAGTTTAAGTTTGGGAAATAATTGGCAATGTAATTTATATAGTAGAGAATGCATACCTATAGGAATAATGTTGATTCTTTTTGCAAGTATGTTCCTAACTGGTGTTGTCATTGGTGTAAACCATGCTTTTGTTTTGATGCTTACTTGTAATGAGTTAAGTGTTGAAGATAATAAGTATTTTTGATATAGCAGAACAGTTAGGTAGATTGCTCCACATTTCCTGTAGAATGAATATTCTTGTCTGCAGATTTAAAGTTATTTAGATGAATGTCTAAAGATGCTATGCTCCATTTTTGAGCCTCTGGTATGAAGAATTGAGTGAGTTATGATCACCAGAGTGAAAACTACTTTTTCTAAGTATTCATTAGTGACAAGGAGAATGTATTTTGCTTTGCATTCCTTTGCATTGAAGTATTATGATCTGTGGTTCTAGAGTTAAGTCTGGAATGATGATAAGTTCCCTAAACTCTAATGGTTCATTATTTGGTGGTCCGCAAGCTATCCTTTCTTTATGACAGTAGCTGACAGTGTTGTTCTTGTGCTGCAGTTTGCAGAATCTTCTTGACAAAGTGGTTAGTGATTGTGTGGTTGTTCCTGGTGATTACAATGTGATTGTGGATGTCTCTTGATTGTGTTCCTACCTTTGAATTGGTCTACAAAGAGAAATTTAGATCGTGGATGAAGACTGTTCTTAGAAGACTTAATGTTAAAACCAATCTTGGCTGACTTGGTTATTTTCATTGCTTGTGGAGATACATTGAAGATTGAGGAAGCATGTCGTGATGTGGAAGATTGCATTTGAGTCC
The DNA here is from genome assembly GCA_027924645.1 of Cunninghamia lanceolata. NCBI lineage: Eukaryota > Viridiplantae > Streptophyta > Pinopsida > Cupressales > Cupressaceae > Cunninghamia > Cunninghamia lanceolata. Next base: position 750,416 of record BSBN01001427.1, on the reverse strand, counting down.
CAGTTAAGGGATAACATGATCCGCATACATCTTTAGCTTAGCAAATCTTGTTTAGGTCTAGACCTATTTCTATGTATGTTTGCAATGCTGACCTTGGAGATTGTTCCAATGGTTGATGATTGTAATGCCAACCTTGATGTACATTCCAAGGTTGATGAATTGTATAAAAGCATGTAATGTAGTTTTGAAAAAGATGTCTAACTGCGAAAAATGAAAAGATAAGTGCAAAGGTGTAAGAAGAGTAGAGCAAAGGAGTTTTATTATGCTTCAATGGAACTGAACCCAGGCATGGAGTAGATGCTATCAAATTAGTTCACCAATCTTTGGTAGTGAGCCAACCCTTGGCAGTGAGTTGATCTTGTCCATGAGTCTCAACATTTGCAGTGAGCATATTGGGTAGTGAGGCCTAAGGCAGCGAGCCTCTATTTTTTGGTATTGTTATAACATATATATTTCTGTGGGCTAACACCCACAGTGGTTTTTCCCTTTTAGGGTTTTCGAGGTAAAAAACTTGGTGTCTCATGTGTTGATGATGTTGTTGTGTTGAATTTCTTGTTTCATGCTTTCATGATTAAATCTAAATAATAGTGAACAAGTGTTTGATGCGTTAATGTTCATAAGTGGTCAAAGTTTCGAAGACAACTGATTCACCCCCCTCTTAGTTGTCTGGTACATTTCAACAATTGGTATCAAAGTAGGTTCCTCAGAAGAAAGTGTAACATCTTGAGGAAGATCCAAGATATCTTACAGAAAGGAATCTCCGCAGTTTGATGGAATGAATTATGCTCTCTGGAAGGTATGAATGAAAAGCCACTTCCTTTGTCTTGGTTATAAAGTGTGGAAAGAGATAGAGACAAAGTATACCTTGCCTCAGAATGGTTTGCAAACTGAAGATGAAATCAAAGAATATGAATTAAACATAAAAGCTAAAGATGCTCTATTAAGTGCCTTGTTAGACACTGAGTTGATAAAGGTAATGGATCTGGAAATTGCTAATGAAGTCTAGGAAAAGCTAAAAAATTTGTATGAAGGAGATGAGTTTGTTAAAAGTACCAAATTACAAGGTCTGAAAGTGAAAGATGAGTGAAGATGAAAACATAACAGCCTACATGCAAAAAGTTGATGAAATTGTCAATGGAATAAAAGGTATAGGAGGAACTATTGAAGAGAAGGAAGTTGTGATGAAAATTCTTAGGTCATTATGTAAATCTTATAGTTACAAAGTAGCTGCAATTGAAGAAGTAATGACTATGAAAGATGTCACAAATGACCAGTTGCTAGGAAAGATTACAACTTTTGAGATGAGAGAGTTTGGTGATGCTCTGCCAAATATTGAGATTGCTTTCAAAGCCATTACTTCAGAGAAGATCTCCAGAGATGAAAAGTACAAGGTGGAACCTGATGATGAGCTTGATGAAATTGAAGCAAACTTTGTTGACAGATTGGAAAGAGGTTCTGGTAAGTTGGAAATAAATGCTACTATGTTAGAGATCTTGATGATGAAGGTGTGACAGATGATGAATCTGATGATGCTAGTACTAGTGCAAATTAGTGCTTGTTTATTGCAATTAAAGAAGAACCTGTGTCTACTAATCCTACTAGTTATGTGAAGGAAGAAAAACCAGTGGAAGAAAGTGCTTTGCCTATTTAGGTTGAGAAAGATAAGGATGGATGGATTATTGATATTGGATGCTCACATCACATGACCGGTGACAAAAGTAAGTTTGTGAGTTTGAAAAAGTTTAATGGAGGACTGGTTAGGTTTGGATATAATGTAGCTAGTAAGATTTGTGGAAAAGGATCTATTTATTTCGATGCAAAGAATAATACTGATAATTTCCTAAATGTGAAGGGTTTGAAGCATAATCTTTTGAGTGTTGGTTAGATGTGTGACAAAGGTTATGATCTGAGATTCAAAGATAATGGGTGCAAGATCATGGAAATCTCTGAAACAGTGATTTCTACTGGTAAGAAGACCAGAGGTAACATTTACCAATTAAGAGGAACTAATGATTATTGTTTATTGACCTAGATAGATGAGAGTTGGTTGTGGTATAGAAGGATGTGTCATATCAATTTTGACAATTTGGTGAAGATAAGTTCTGCACATGTTGTAAGAGATCTGCCTAAACTTCTGAAGCCAGCCAAGACTGTTTGCAAGGAGTGTCTTGATTTGGGAAACAAACAAAATAAGTTTCAAAATCAAAGAATAGTTCTCTACTGGATTGCTAGAGCTAGTACATATAGATTTGTGTGGTCTAACAAGAATAAGAAGTCTACAAGGTGATAGGTACTTTATGTTGTTGATTGATGACTATTTTAGAATGACTTGGGTCACTTTTCTAAAAGAAAAATATGAAGCCCTAGACAAGTTCAAAGTTTTCAAGGCAATGGTTGAGAATGAGTTAGAATTGAGAATCAAATGCGTCAGGTCTAATAGAGGAGGTGAGTTCACATCAAATAAATTCAATTTTTTCTATGAAGAATAAGGGATAAAGAGACAATTATCTACACCTAGGACTTCTCACCAGGATGGAGTTGTTGAAAGAAAAAATAGGATAGTTCAAGAAGCTGCTAGGACTATGTTAAAGGAAGTTGACCTACCAGAAGTATACTGGAGAGAAGCCATACATACTACTGTGTACATCCTAAATAGAGTTCAAGTCAAAGGTAACAGCTCTAAAACTCCTTTTGAATTATGGTATGGAAGAGTTCCTATAGTGAACTATTTAAAAGTTTTTGGAAGTAAATGTTATATCAAAAGAGATGAAGAACTAAGCAAGTTCGATGCTAGATGTGATCAAGGAATTTTTCTTGGTTACTCTACCAAGAGTAAGGCCTACCGGTGCTACAATAAGAGACTGAATAAGATTATTGAGAGTGCTAATGTGAAGGTGGATCAAGGCAAGGAATGAATATGAGATCTAAGTTGCTATGAGCTAGATGAACCTGTGATTATAGAAAATGAAGAAAAAGTTGAGAAAGAAGACATCTAGGATGAAGAAGAGGCTCCAGAAAATGTTGTTAAGACTCCCAAGTATGTAAGGATTAATCATTTTGAAGATTAGATTATAGGTGACAAAAACAAAGGTGTGCTGACAAGAAAAAGAGTTGCAGAAGAACAAGTGAATTACTCTTTTCTTTCAAAAGTTAAACCAAAAATTGTGAATGAAGCTTACAATGACTAAAATTAGGTAAAAGGCATGGAAGAAGAACTGATGCAGATTGAGAAGAATCAAACTTGGAAATTGGTTCCTAAACTTGTTGATAAGAATGTCATTGAAACTAAATGGGTTTTCAAAAACAATCTAAATGAAAATGGAGAAGTTGTAAGAAACAAAGCAAGGCTTGTGTGCAAAGGATATTCTCAAATTGAAGGAATAGATTTTGAAGAGACTTTTGCTCTAGTTGCTAGGATAGAAGCAATCATAATATTTCTAGCATTTGTCATTCACAAAGATTTCAAAGTGTATTAGATGGATGTGAAGTCTTTATTCTTGAATGGTGAATTGGAAGAGGAAGTTTACATTGAGCAATTGGAAGGATTTTAGTTATCAAACCAAGGTGATATAGTGTGTAGATTGAAAAAGGCATTGTATGGACTGAAGCAAGCCCCCAAAGCATGGTATGCAAGGTTAGACAAGTATCTTAGGCAATTAGGGTTCAATAAAGGTACTGCTGATAGCAATCTCTATTTCAAAATCAATGATAATCAAATCTTGATAGTCAAAGTCTTTGTTGATGATATTATCTTTAGAGGAAATGAAGGTATGTGCATGAAGTTTGTAGGAGAAATACAAAATGAATTTGAGATGTCTATGTTTGGTGAAATAAATTTCTTTCTAGGTCTACAAATTACTCAATCAGATAAAGGAATCTTCATTTCTCAGTCTAAGTATGTGAAAGAGTTATTAAAAAAATTTGGGATGGAGGACTCCAAACCAATATGTACTCCCATGGTGACTGGATGCAAACTAAAAAAACTAATGAATCACCTAAAACTGATCAAAAAAGGTACAAATCTATGATTGGAGGATTACTTTATCTAACTCAAAGTAGACCTGATATAATGCATGTAGTATGTCTTGTAAAAAGATTTCAAGAAGATCGTAGAGAATCACATGTGATGGTAGTCAAGAGAATCTTGAGGTATTTGAAAGGCACATCAGATCATGGCTTATGGTATCCAAAGGATAATGATTTCACTCTCAGTGCTTATATAGATGCAGATTGGGCCAGAGATGTTGATGATAGAAAGAGTACAAGTGTAGGTGCTTTCTTCTTGGGAAATAGATTGGTTTCATGGCTGAGAAAAAAACAAGACTCAATCTCCTTGTCTACTGTAGAAGCAGAGTATATTGTAGTAGCATGTTGTTGCACTCAAGTGTTATGGATGAAGCAGACTTTGAAGGACATAAGAGTTGTGTATGAAGATCCAATGGCAATCTTTTGTGATAATACAAGTGCCATACACATTTCAAAGAATCCAGTGATGAAGTCAACAACAAAGAACGTATCAATAAGGTATCACTTTTTGAGAGAGAAGGTGACAGAGAATGAAATAAAGATGGAATATGTGTCCACAAAGGATCAAATTGCAAATATTTTCACTAAGCCTCTACCTAAGAATACCTTTGAGTATCTCAGAGAAAATTTACAGGTTATTACCCCTCCTTCTCTGAACTAAGATGCATATGAATGCATCAATCTAGTGGTGTCCAAAGCCTCATTCTTTGATCTAGACTAATGTTTTGAGAGCTACCTCTCAGGGGGAGTAGCAAGTGTTCCTAATATGTGTTCCTGACAAAGAGCAGTAAGTGTTACAATATTCATGAAAGAGCAATTGCAGCTGAGTGCAAGTATGTGCCCTTTTCCATTGATGTCAAAGGGGGAGAGAAATCATTTGAAAAACTCAGGGGGAGAAAGAGTGCAGATGTGTAAAAAGAAATGGGGGGTATCTTGTCTTGATGGTCATTACAGTTTTTCACATCATATGTTGCTATGAATGACAAAGGGGGAGATTGTTACAAGTATGTGCCTAACTGGTGTTGTCATTGATGTCAACATATCTATATTGACACTGGTGTCAACTGTGCTCTTGTTTTGATGCTTTCTTGTAATGAGTTAAGTGTTGAAGATAATAAGTATTTCTGATACAATAGAATAGTTCGGTAGATTGCTCCACATTTTTTGTAGAATGAATATTCTTGTCTTTGGATTGGAATTTATTTAGATGCATGTATGAAGATGCTATGCTCCATGTTTGACCCTCCGGTATGAAGAATTGAGTGATTTATGATCACTAGAGTGAAAACTACTTTTTTTGAGTATTCATTGGTGACAGGGAGAATGTATTTTACTGCACATTCCTCTGCATTGAAGTATTATGATCTATGGTTCTAGAGTTAAGTCTAGAATGATGATCAATACCCTCAACTCCAATGGTTCATGATTTGGTGGTCCACAAGCTATCCTTTCTTTATGACAATAGCTGACAGTGTTGTTCTTGTGCTCCGATTTGAAGAATCTTCTTAACAAAGTGGTTAGAGATTGTGCGGTTGTTCCTAGTGATTACAATGTGATTGTGGCTGTCCCTTGATCATGGTCCTACCTTTGGATTAGTCCGCAAAGAGAAATTTGGATCTCATGGATGAAGACTATTCTTAGAAGACTTAATGTTAACACCAGTGTTGGCTGACTTGGTTGTTTACATTGCTTGTGGAGATACATTAGAGATTGAGGAAGCATGTCATGACATGGAAGATTGCATTTGAGTCCCAGCTAAGGTATAACATGATCTAAATACATCTTTAGCTTAGCAGATCTTGTTTAGGTCTAGACCTATTTCTATGTATGTTTGTAATGTCAACCTTGGAGATTGTTCCAATGGTTGATGAATGTAATTCCAACCTTGATGTACATTCAAAGGTTGATGAATTGTATAAAAGCATGTGATGTAGTTGCAAAAAAGATGTCTAAGTGTGAAAATGAAAAGATAAGTGTGAAGGTATAAGAAGAGCAGAGTAGAGGAGTTTAACTGTGCTTCAATGGAACTGAACCCAGGCATGGAGAAGATGCTATCAAATCAGTTCACCAATCGTTGGCAGTGAGCCACCCCTTGGTAGTGAGCCTCAACATTTGCAGTGAGCATATTGGGCAGTGAGCCTCTATTTTTTGATATTGTTATAACATATATATTTTGTGGGCTAACACCCACCATGGTTTTTCCCTTTTAGGGTTTTCCATGTAAAAAACCTGGTGTCTCATGTGTTGATGATGTTGTTGTGTTGAATTTCTTATTTCATGCTTTCATGATTAAATTTGAATAACAGTGAAGAAGTGTTTGATGTGTTAATGTTCATAAGTGGTCAAAGTTTTGAAGACAACTGATTCATCCTCCCCCTCTCAGTTGTCTAGTACATTTCAACAAGTGTTGCTTTTGAAGGGAAATCACATACACAAGGAGAATGGGAAGTTGAGTGTAGACCCTCCATGAACTACCAATACAAAGGAGGACCCTCAATGTATACTGAGAGTACAATGGCCAACAATACTAGCAGCAACTTTAGTAGCCCTACAGTGCATGTTTTGGGTGTTGTTTGTGCCATCTCTAATGACTTGGGTAGAGATTATTCCTTCTTTTTCCTGATTTGGGCAATGTTGTATTCTCTTTTTACCAAGTTTGGGTAATTTTTTATTATGAGTTATGCTCCTTAGATTCTCATTTTTTTTTAGTTGGATCCCTATATGCATTACTAAACAATGTGTGATCCAAGGAAACATGCTCTGTAGAATTGTGATTTGGTGTAAGCCAACTACAAAAATTGGTCAAAATACCATCGGCTAATGATACCCATTTAGTTTTTTTAATGCAAGCATGTAGGTATGTCTATCAGGGATGTGTTGTTTACAGCCAGTGCTGGTGATGCTGACATATATACACATATTTAGAGAAATGATGTTTGTGCACTGGCAAATGTGAACTGACGAAAAATAAAACTAAATATACAGTCATCACTGCCTTATACATGTGCCAACATGCCAACTTGGTGCTTCAAAGGTAGATCAAAAAGAAAAATTTAAAGTTTCAACTATGGTCATCTTGCCAAATGAGTTTAATACTCAATGCTAATTGGTCAATAGAATTTTAATCTAATTAAAAAAAATCCATTTTTCACATTACTGTTCACCCAATTGACCAATAGCACAACAGATAAATTGCATTTATTAAATCATTAAATAAAAAAAATAGCTTTCAACTTTAGGGATTTTGCCAAATGAATTTAATACTCAATTGTCATTGGTCAACTGAATTGAAGTAATGGAATCAGATGATTGCATTAGTATTCCTGCTGAAGGTAGGTGCTAATAACTTAATCTTTATAGAAGTATTGCAGAAAAGAAATTTGTGTTCAAAATTTTTGAAACTATTGACTTTCACTAAATATATTTCACTATCTCTTCATTGGGACTTATATTGACATTTTGATTTTTATTTCTCATTTAATATTTTTATTCAATAGAAAACAGACATTATTGAACTAATGGAAAGTAGGTTATGCATCCACTAATGTCATTGCTATTTGTGACATAACTGCTATCACAGACAATAACATTAAAACTAAATACCATCTGACATATTTAAGAAATAAATTAAATGAGAACCAAAGCTTTGAAAAGGAAAAACAAGGTTTTCTTTTAGTGGTTAATGTAGGTTAATTAATTAAATATTAATTAATTTAGATTGAATAATTATGTTTTAATTAATTTAAATTAAATTGAGTTGTTGAGGTGTACTGAGTTAGATTAAGTAATATAAATAGTAAGTATAATTATGCCATAAATAGATACTATGAAGATAAAATTTGTTTAGCTTTCTAAATAAAGAATATGCACCAATTGATGAAGATAGTTAGATCTATGCACCTTAGAATCTAGAGAGACCCTAGATAGTCATTTATGTGGATCAAAATTAGAATATTCCCTTTTTCTCTATGTTGAGTTGAGTTCACTATTTTGGGTCTAGTTTGCTTCTACGAATTCACTCTATATCTGTGAACTTGATCTCTAATAATCTTTGGATTTTATCTTCTAAACTATCATAAAATACAATTCTAGCCAATAGTGATTTCTATATCATTCTTAGGTTTTCTTTGTGATGTTATTTAAAAATGCTTGGATAGACAACAAGCTTTGAACAAATATTCATATGAATTTTAGAATAATTGATACGTGATTCACATGGACTAAGATGAGTGTGATTTGATACAACAAATGTGAATTTAATTTTTGCTTTGAATGGCTTACATTAAGTTTGCATCAAAGAGGACATTATACTTTGCATCTATCTTTTACCTTGTTTCTTTCAAGTCCCTTTGTTTATTTCAGATTTTTCTTTTGGTTTGTTTGCTTGCTTAGTTTGCTTTCATGTCACCCCCCTTTCAATTTCCCAAATTCACTTTTTCTTCTTTGTTCCCTTGATTTTTCATCATTTTGGTTCAATTGTCTAGTTTAAAGGAAAATATATTTAAGTTTGAGTTGAATAAAGGTAATTTTTTTAGTTTTGGTTTACATAGTTCATTTTACAATAGTTTTACGTTTTATTTTTCTTTATCACTTTAAAGGATTCACTTTGTATGATTGTCTTATAATGGTTGCTTTCATGGAATCTTGAATAATACCCTTAATTTTCATTTCTACCTCTCAATGTTAAATTTTTATAACCCTTAGAATATGACATTACTATAAGAATACCCCCTCCTTTTACCATAGATCATAGGTATCTATTTCTCATAACATTTCTATACCCCTATTTATTAATGGTTCTCATATGTTCCATGGAACATTTCACTTCAACCGCTTGTACGTAAATCATTGAATGAAAATATTGAATGCCTTTAGATTAGAGATTATTAAAATTAAACACACGAAAAATATTCTTATACTATTTTTTATGTTAAGCACTAATGGAAGATCTACTTTAAAATGTGAGAATCGAGATCTATTGGCAAAATGTTGGCACTGGTTGATCCACCAAAGTCATGCTATCGAATGCTCTTGCAAGATATCAAAATATGATAGTATGTAATACAAAAAAGATTGAAAGCAATATCTAGATAAAGCAACAATGAATTAACTCACAATAAGAGGTATGTATATAGCATAGAGGAAAAGCAACTATTGTCTAGAATAGTGGCATGTAACTTCACTAACTAAAACTAGTGGCATGTGAACTCCATGTGAAAAAGAACACCTAAGCAAGCTTAACTGCAAATAGGAGTAATCCATGCCAACTACATGCGTAGGAATATTCTAATCATATCCTACACTAACACCCCACTAAGTGTAGCTTAGGTGGGTAGAGGAAATGTGAAATGGGTCCTGACAAATAGGCATGATGAGGTATCCAAGTACTTGATGCAATCTCTCATAAAGAGCAGAAAGGAATAAAACCTGGTGGGAAAAAACTTCCCTCCAATAGAGAGAAAGGAAGTGAAATGAAGAGGACTAGAAATGCCCCCCAAAGTGATAGTCTTGAAATCCCTACAAGATAGGGCCCATGTGTGCCTACATAAAGAAGAGAAAGTCAACACAAAATGTCGCATGGTGAATACTATAGTAGGTCCCTCTGTAACAAATAATGCCTCTTCCATTTAGAAGATAGAAACTTCAAGTTATCAAACTGTTGAATTCCCACTCAAGTCGAATGTAGAAGGAGTCAAGATTTATTGTTCTTGAAAGTGTTCATGTTTCTCAAAGTTGATGTTGAGCTATGATTGTGCCATGCTAGATTTGAGAACAGTGACCATTCAAGTGTGATCTTTGAACCGATGTGAATTAGGATGTGTCAAGATCATAACAGGAAGTGCTCGAGAGAGAACAAGAGGATCCAAACCAAGAGATGATGCAACTTGATGGCAATTGTCATCAAAGAGAATACATATGTGATGAATGCTATCATCAAGATAGATTATGAGAGATCATGAAATCATGGAACCAAGGAATTGTGAATTTGTTTTTGCTTCATTTTATTTGTTTGTCACATGTTTGTCTTTTGGCTTTCAGGTTTGTGTTTTGCCCACTTCATCTCTCTACAATCTATGCTCTACCATATAGTATATCTTGCTTCAAGATTTGCATGCTATTCTCTCATCCTACTCTATGTTTGCTAGTGGTTCACATTGTATGGAACTCCCTTGGATTTGTAATTTAATGCACATATCCCCTTGTTTGTTATGGTGTCAATTCGCAAGTCACACTAATAACTGATCTCAGACATGTTTCTGACTTATGAATCATCACTATTCCTCTTAGGTTTTACATGTCTTATCCATTCATCTTCATAATGTCATGTGCCTTCCGGTGTTGTATTTCACTTCCTCAATGTTGTCCATGCATTTATAAGGCTTGATATGTCTCATGACTCATGAAAATTCAAGGATGAGACTAACCAATGATAGGTTTGAATGCTCGAGTTTGGTAGAGTTTGAATTAATACCATGACAATCCTCTAAAGACATATTCGTAATACTAGAATCACTATCTAAAGTCATGATTATTTAAAAAATTTAAGTCTAATTTAATTGTTCCATGTTTAGGTGGCTTGATGTGACGAATTGCATAGTAGGCGATTAACGTCGATGCATTTAAAACAAGAGACATTGCTATTTAACATGGAATGAGAAAATCTAGACATGAGGGCAAAGAAAGATATCTGGTAGATTCTAGTCAATAACCCACAACAACAATAATGGAAAACACAGGCATATGGAGCAAGGCATGTCTAAAGATATGGGTAGTTGCATGCACTTTTCCAGCTAAAAAAATAAATGCCATTTAACCAAGGTAGAGACAAACATCATTTAAATGGCATGGGTATATGTATGCAATAAAGCAACATACCAATAAAGGAACAAATATACATAACTTGGCATGGGCAAAGAGAAATTTGGATGCCTCCATTAATGTGACAACAACAACACTCAAGAAATATTGTAAGGTCGTGTATAGACCCACTAGAATTTTCTCTAGTAATAATGGTTATGATAGGACTTCTTGGAGAATATTTACAAACTTCTTGTTCTCTATGTGATGACATCTATTGGAGGTTATGTGACTACAGCGTATGACAGTTATATGTTTATGCTTGAGCTATCTCTGGGTACTTTTATCGAATTATATTTCTATGATATGAGACCTACCCTTAGTAATTACTAACCATATTATTTTGTGTTGATCTAGGATTGTACATGTTGGCTTTTGAATAGTTTTCTCATATGACTTATTATACGGTGTGGATCTTACTATTCCTATTAATGACTAAATTGGTGATATGGTTAAGTTTGGTTATGGTTGATATGGTAAATGATATATATACATATATAACTAATCATGTGATTTTACCTTCCTTGATGCAATATTGTTGAATGGTATAGACATATGTTTTAAATAGAGATATGGCAGGATTAACCATTGTGCCATTGATACGATCTGATGATTTATGCTAATATCTTGAACAGAGAATTTAGTTCATGATAGGACGCTATGATTTCAATAAGAATTTTAACTTCATTTTATGAATTGTTCTCAACTATTAAATATAATATTGTTACTTTTGTAATGCGGACTTGCTATGGATATACAATGCACATATTGATGTTATTTATCAATGCTTCGGCTATGATATGATATTCGTGATAACCGCTGACATCGAAATGAGTGTACAGGTACATACTAGCCAGTGGAAATGGGGAAAAATATAGGGGGACCCTATTGTGTGATACTAGTAGAGCTGACCAAGTCTATTTGGAGAGACTTAGGTCCTTTGTATTGTGAAATTCACTATTGTACGTTGTGTTTTGTAGTGTTGTGTTTTGTCGTTTTATCCTTGTTACGTCATTGTTCTTGTGTTGTCATGTATTGTGTAACTTAAATTAATTAAAACTTCCCTTCATACCTTATAAGGGTGTAAAATAATTTAATAAAGTGTCTTTGCCTTAAAAAAAAAATAAAACATTAAGACCTAAGTTTATGTTTAGGCACTTTTGGAGGGGAGAATTGACAAAATATACAATTTTTGGAAACTTTTATTTTAACCCTCAATACGGTGAAGAAAATTAGTGAGGTGATGTGTCATAAAAATGGGATGTATGTGTTGTAGGAACCTAAGAGGGTTGTATTAGAAACCTTAGAAAAGGAACATAACAAGTGTCCCTAACTGAAGAGACACGTGTTTTCCTCTCAATAAGAGAGGTGTCAAAGAAGGAAATGGTTATGGAATTATTTCCCTAACTGAAGAGACACGTGTTTTCCTCTCAATAAGAGAGGTGTCAAAGAAGGAAATGGTTATGGAATTATTTGAGGAAAAAGGGGGCTTCTCCTGGGGGGGGGATCTATATTTTTTCTATTTTTCTACCATCCGCTGCAACTGGTCTTCACCATCTGCTGCAACTTCTACTTTTTGGATCATCTACTACATTCTCTTTCACTTTCTGGGCTGCTGTTGAAACAGTTTGAAGGAAGGAAGAATAATAGTGGATCTTAATTGTCTCCCTCTAGTGTTGCAAGTGACCAGGTAGACTTTTAGTTCTTCTATTTTTAACAAAAACAAAATTTTAACTTGGAAAAAATTTCTGAATTTCACTGTGCTCTATCATTTCCTTTATTTATTAAATGAAAAGAGAATAATTCATTTTAAGGAAAGTGGAGCTAAATCAGTCCATCAATTCAATAGAGAACTTTAGGTAGGCCCTAACTTGGTTATTGTGAAATTCAACTATGGTAATTGTGGAAAATTGTACAGTATTAAAATAAATAAATAAACGAATTCATTCTTATACAAAAAAAAATTGAATAGCTTCTTACAAGGATTGCAACTATTTTTTGTGTGTTGTACATTGAGCTATACTGTATGTTAAGTGCTGTGGGAAGTTGTGGAAAGCTACAGTGTTCATTTGTTAAGTTGAAATTGTTTTGTTTTCCTTTCTATTATAAATTTTGTGTGGGGGTAGAGAAGGGGCTTCCTGTAGGAATATTATATTGGGTAAGAGTACCCTGATTGTACTTGAGAAAAAAATTAAAATTATGAGCAAGAGTACCCAACAAATGAAGTTGAAGGGTATGAGAACCGTGAGAAGTGAAATTTGTAAAATAAGAATGGTTGAATTTCTCCTACAGGCTGTTGTCTTTCTGTACCCCTATTTGAAGGTTTTACACCAACCTTCTTGTGGACTATGTGATAAATCCTATGTGAGCTTGATGTGTTGTCTTGTGTCACCTGTATGTTTGTGCAGTGGGTAGTAAAAGTGTGAGTGCAACTTCTAGGTTTCCCTGTGTTTTTCCCCTAGCTCGGGGGTGGGCAGCTACTGCCCTTGGTTGGGAGGTGAGCCTCTCCACTGGCTATACAAGGATGTCTTCTGTTAGCTTTGTTACAGGTCTTCACTGGTGGTGGTAGGGTGTGTTTCCTGATTGCATGCTAACTGGAGGAGTTTCCAAGAAAATGTATGTTCTACAAAGAGGGAAGAATAGGATGAGGAAATGAGCTTTTTGTCCAGTTGTAATTTTTCCTGCCAATAAACATTTGAAAATTGTATTGAATTTTGAGAGTTGTAAAGATGATATGAAGGAAAAATCTGCATTGTTACTCTATGTTTGCTGCAAACTTAAGTTAAGCAAGGCGGGTACTTGTTTGATGCGTAGCATTGATGGATATAACTACTATCTACCTTTCTATGTGTTATCTCTATGTAACTATTAAGAAAGATGGGAATGTCAAATCTAAATACTATGTTGATGCATTATATTTCCTTAGTTTACCAGTTGAGAAAAAAAAGGGGGGGGGGATGTTACTTCTGCTGTTGCATGCATGTAATGCATAGATTCCTTGCTGATTAAAATTTCCAGATCTCTTGTAACCTGCAACATAAAGTAAAATGAAGAGTTTTTTTTTTATAAAAAGACTCCTTATATACAAAGATTTGTGAACATATAGTGTAGATATAGTTTTCCTTTTGGGTGTGTGCTTTGATTATAAGTCTTGATATATCTCATCATTTTATGTACTGCAGCACCAAGAAAAGAAAATATTGAGATAATAGGAGTTAGGAAACTATAAATTCTGAAATTACTACCTTCCTTCCAAAAGATAGAAACCAAATAAAGTAAAAAAAAATGTTCAAGTTGTACTATTCTGGAAAGACACTAGAAAGTATAGACTTGCTATTAAAACAAAAAAAAGAGTATTTACTGCCTCTATTCATGAAATGCAACTTCTTAGGGCAGCTTAGATTTAGTATTCTCCAGGATTTGGGTTGAGAAGAGTAAACCAATGCCTATCTTTTTCTTTCCTCTTTACCTGGAATGTTTTTACCCCTTGATCAGATAGGTGCAAACGCTAATCTTCTCCTCTTACCTTATTGTTGATTTTGTGTGAGTTATTTAATTATTTTTCCTCAGCCATAATGCTATAACTGAGACTTTAGTTTATGTCAAGGGGCATGTATAGATAGACATTGGTGTGAGCTATTAAAATTATTACAGTTGTCTTGAGTAAGAGGGAATCCATAGACATAGTTAGCTTTTCTTCACTTTTCTAATGCCACATTTTAAGGTGGAAGGTAGCCAACGAATAGTATTAAACTATTGCTAATGAGATTCTTTTCTTACCCAGGTTAGTTTCCTTGGTTGACGTCCCACCTCCTCGTATATCAATAATGTTAATTTTATTGTGGGAATTACTTACTTGTGTGTGCCTTAGTGTCTGAGTGTTGATGGTGTCTTTTTTCTATTCCTTATCCATTGTAAATTTTAAAACTCTTATATCGTATGAAGGTGTTATTTGATAGCATTGTCAAAATAGGTATATTGTATTGAATTATGGTGAAAGGTTATTTTTTTAATTTTCTTGAAGATTTAAGATAGAATTTTAAGAATCAATTATTTTCTTTTATGAAAAGCATGTTTATCATTATCCTATCTATGAGCTTGTGTCATGCATATGCCGGAAAGAATTTTAAAGTTTAAAATTTAATTTCTTGCTGTCGTTATTTGGTACATGTGTATTGTAATGCAATTATAAACTAAGTTGTAGTTTAAGAGAGAAATGAATTTATGTGATTTTGCATATTCTTGATAATTATATAATGCCATATTTATTTATTTTTGGGAGTATTTTATTGGACATAAAACTGACTTTTACTTACCTTAGAATAAAATCATTACATACGTATTTCTTCATTTGTTTAACTTAGTTATAAGATAACAATCCAAGTTCTTTAATATAAATGTTAAGTTTTAGGATTGTAGTTAAAAGACAAAATGTTTTATTTTTTTACGTAAGAATTATTTCATTTACCTACAAGTGATTTATTTACTTAAGCGTAAATTCATTTTACTTTACAAATGATTTTAATTACTTAAGAATTATTTTATTTACATAAGAGTTATTTATTTATCTAAGAGTAAATTCATTTTACTTTACAAATGATTTCATTTACTTAAGAATTATTTTATTTAAGTAAGAGTTATTTATTTATCTAAGAGTAAATTCATTTTACTTTACAAATGATTTTATTTACTTAAGAATTATTTGATTTACATAAGAGTTATTTATTTATCTAAGAGTAAATTCATTTTACTTTACAAATGATTTTAATTACTTAAGAATTATTTTATTTATGTAAGAGTTATTTATTTATCTAAGAGTAAATTCATTTTACTTTACAAATGATTTCATTTATTTAAGAATTATTTTATTTACGTAAGAGTTATTTATTTATCTAAGAGTAAATTCATTTTACTTTACAAATGATTTTATTTACTTAAGAATTATTTTGTTTACATAAGAGTTATTAATTTACTTAAGTGTAAATTCATTTTACTTTAGAAGTGATTTTATTTACTCAAGAAATATTTCATTTAGCTAAGAGTTATTTTATTTTCTTAAGAATAGTTGCATTGTCTTCTTGTGCTAGCCTTGCCATCAAATGGATAATCTTATGATGCAATTAAGTTTCTTCTTTATATTATATTATAATGCAATTAACTTTCTTCTTTATATTATATTATAACTTGGGTGGCAACTGTTAATCTAGTGAATTAACATTGTTGGAAATAACCTAGATGGGTGTTATTACTCTTAGCACGCACCATTTAATCTAATTTTTACCATGGGATTGTTTTGTGGTCAAATTCCCATCCACAATCTAATTTTTACCATGGGATTGTTTTGTGGTCAAATTCCCATCCACTATCTAATTTTTACCATGGGATTGTTTTGTGGTCAAATTCCCATCAACAAAAATTTTTTAGAGAGCTCAAGATTTTCTTTAATGTATGTACTGTTTAATAAGTAGGACCTTATTATTTCTATTCACCTTGGTAGACTCAAAACAATAGAGATAGGGAAACTTAAAAAAAAAAATATTAGGGTTTGTTTCGTATTCTTTTGCCTTGTCATGTTTGGCAGGCATTACATTGTGGACATGGGGCATTACATAGGTATCAGAGCACCTAGGTTTTACAACTCTGGGAACTCTGGGGAGTGTTTGTTAGGTCTAACCTTTTTTTTATGTGCATGTCATGAAAAACTAATAGTTTTTTGTAAGTTCAATTTGATAGTTGTAGACTAGGATGATGGTTTATTTTCTCAAGTTTTGTGAATAAGTTAGTGAGTAGTTTGTGAACCATAACATGTGTATGGATGAAGTCCATTTCTTTCTCTCACCTTGTGCATCTAATGGGTATGAAGTAATTAGGATGGTAATTAGATAAGAAGACTGAGTTATCACTTTATGTTTCTTGAGATGTTTTGCATGATGTCGAGGGTAGCTATATTGTCACAAATTTATATCTTATATATAGTATATATGGAAGATATGATATATTGTGAATCTATTGTAATAAAGGTTACAAAGGATGATGCAAATTGATGTGATAAACTAATTAGGTAATTGGACAGAGTTTTGATTTCATTATTTTTGACTAGAGAATCATATTTCTATCAGTTAATAGATGATAAAGCTGATGCAACTTGATTTTCATGTTTTATTTTATTCTCTTATCTACTCAATTGTTAGACTAGTTTTAGTGTGTCAAGTAACTTTACAATTAATGTTTCTCGCATACATGGAAAGGATCCAGCTAAGTTGATGATGCGTTAGATAACTTGTAATTGGAATTTGATTGTTAGTTAGCATATACATGAGTGCCCTTGAGAAAGATTTTGGTAGAATTTATTTTTAGTATGGTATAGTGATTGGAAATATGTTACCATGAAATAGATTTTTATGTTTAGTTGATATTGCATTATGATCTATTGGAAATTTCTTGAAAAGAGTACCAATTTCATAATAGATTGCAAAAAAAAAATTCAATATTAAGTAGTAAACTAGAAAAAGACTATTTTTCTGTTGTTGTTGTGAATATCAATGGTCACTTGAGTAATTTCCCTAGACAATGTTGTGAGGCTATATGTGCATAATAGGGATATGTTTTGTGAAGCATGCCAGTGAATGTAGTAGTCATATCTCAAGTATGTGACATAAGGTATGTCCTTTGTGGTATTTGTACATGTTTGATGATAACCATTGACCTAGAAGAGAAATATTACAGAAGTACATATTGAAGTGTGTTTTATGGAGATGTGTGAGACACCCTTCATGTTCTTATATGATGAGATGTTAGTGTCACCCCTATTTGAGGACATTCCCTCATGACCACTTTGGAGTACAATCCCTCTTCTTCTCCAATTAAACCACATTTGTTTGTTCATGTTGTAAACCCTTTTCTTTCTATTGTTCCATGGGTTGAGGATGGACCTTAATGTGCCTGAGCCTATACTAATGGATGTAATTCTAGCTACAGACACTTGCTGGTTTATATTGATATCATTATGGATTTCTAGTATTTGGGAAGCTACTATCAATGATGAGGTACTAATTCTACAAAGGATATAGATAGTGTTATAATATTTGATTTTGAGATTTGATAATGATTGCAAATGACCCAGTAACTTCGGCAGTGACATATTATGTGCTGTCAGCATGTTCAGAGAGATAAATTAGGATAAGTGTGACATGGTATTTGGGATGGAAGCTTGATGAAATGATAGTTCTGTGTAATGAGATAATAGTGAATGATACCTTGTTACAAGGATGGTATGACTTTTGATGGGCTGTCAGTATAAGTATGAGGAGCATTATTCTCTACTTGGAATATTTACAGATGATCGTATACATACATGATATCTCAGACTCATGACACATGATAACTATACATGCTTTTCTCTTGTGAGGTGGATGTCAGATCCTATAGACAATTCATTTATGGCATATGTTAGTGGACCTTGGTATGATGGTAGGATTTTGGGTTGTGTGGGGCAGGTGCCCATTCATGTGGATTCTTCATGCAGGTATATGATTAGGTTATTCTAGATTGTGAGGGACACAGTTATTATGATATGGTAAATTCTTCATTGATTTTCATGTGGTTTGAGAACCACCATACTATCCTGTGGTTTGAGAACCGCCATACTATTCTGTGGTTTGAGAACCGCCATACTATTTTGTGGTTTGAGAACCACCATATTATGTGGTTTGAGAACCACCATATTATTCTATGGTTTGAGAACCACCATACTATTTTGTGGTTTGAAAACCACCATATTATTTTGTGGTTTGACACCACCATGATATTTTACATGCTATTATCTTATGTGGTTTGAGACCACTATATGATTCCCCTCCTCCCCTTTAGTGACCTTGATGCAAGGTTGCATTATGTTCATAATGTGCAAATTTTTGAGAGATTGTTGGAATATTTATTTATGTGTTGGATATTTTGCTTGCAAGCCAGCAGTGTTTTGTTACATTGGGCTAATTGGCCATTTTTTTTATGTTTTAGTCCTTTTACCTCAAGGACATGTTCTTGGACTAACTTGGGATAATACAATGATTATTATTTGATTTCTACTTCTTTTATGATTCATTATATTTGTTTTCTTCTACTTTATTGAGGTTTAATTTATGAGTTGCTTTACTTCTCTAATTTTCTCGTTTGAGGCACTTTAATATTGCAACTGCTAGTATGTGTAGAGTGTTGTGACTATTGTATACTGTCATATCCTAGAGGGATCACTGACAGGTTGTTTGGGGGAGTAGATGGCCTGGGGAATCTTGTTATACTGAGTTTTGTATGAAGGGCTCCTAGAGAGGACCCTGAGACCATCCTTCATGATTTGCTACTTGGCACAGTGGTATTCTACATGGAATGGTTATTCATTTTTTTATCCGTCACTATGGTATGGGTGATATTGGCATTTCCTTCTGAGGTGAGATTATACGGTGTTACACTATTTGATATTGGCAGTGATTCTACATAACATGATTATTCATTCATTAGTTATTGGCTTTATGGCACTATGGATTGCTTAGTGGTATATTAGTGTTGTCTTCCTCGTAATACCCCTTTCTTGTTGAGCCTTGTGGTGTGAGCCTTGTGATGTCTTCACGATGAGTATATATATTGTTACAAGTGAGTCTAGTCTTCATCGTGTGATTCACCTAAGAGGTATGTGATGAGAAGGAGACTATAAATTTAGATGGTGTGCTATAAGTAGAATTAAGTTTTGTGTTATATGGGTCATTGAGTGTTGTAGAAAATCATATGTTAAAGTTTTTGACCTAAATAGAAAATGTGACTTAATTCTATTCCTTAGAAATAAATGTATTTATTCATGATGGTAGTAATGAGTTAAGGACATGCTTAGCTATTCAAAATATGGTTTGTGGTTAATTAGCATTGATATGACTTGATATAACATGGTTGCTTATTGTTATATGATGAGGTAAAATAGTTGTTAATTTAAATGGATTAGCCTCTTTTCATACGGACTTCCAGGAGGAAGTTTATGCAAGCGGGGGAGAATGTAAGGTCGTGTATAGACCCACTAGAATTTTCTCTAGTAATAATGGTTATGATAGGACTTCTTGGAGAATATTTACAAACTTCTTGTTCTCTATGTGATGACATCTATTGGAGGTTATGTGACTACAGCGTATGACAGTTATATGTTTATGCTTGAGCTATCTCTGGGTACTTTTATCGAATTATATTTCTATGATATGAGACCTACCCTTAGTAATTACTAACCATATTATTTTGTGTTGATCTAGGATTGTATATGTTGGCTTTTGAATAGTTTTCTCATATGACTTATTATATGGTGTGGATCTTACTATTCCTATTAATGACTAAATTGGTGATATGGTTAAGTTTGGTTATGGTTGATATGGTAAATGATATATATACATATATAACTAATCATGTGATTTTACCTTCCTTGATGCAATATTGTTGAATGGTATAGACATATGTTTTAAATAGAGATATGGCAGGATTAACCATTGTGCCATTGATACGATCTGATGATTTATGCTAATATTTTGAATACAGAATTTAGTTCATGATAGGACGCTATGATTTCAATAAGAATTTTAACTTCATTTTATGAATTGTTCTCAACTATTAAATATAATATTGTTACTTTTGTAATGCAGACTTGCTATGGATATACGATGCACATATTGATGTTATTTATCAATGCTTCGGCTATGATATGATATTCGTGATAACCGCTGACATCGAAATGAGTGTACAGGTACATACTAGCCAGTGGAAATGGGGAAAAATATAGGGGGACCCTATTTTGTGATACTAGTAGAGCTGACCAAGTCTATTTGGAGAGACTTAGGTCCTTTGTATTGTGAAATTCACTATTGTACGTTGTGTTTTGTAGTGTCGTGTTTTGTCGTTTTATCCTTGTTACGTCATTGTTCTTGTGTTGTCATGTATTGTGTAACTTAAATTAATTAAAACTTCCCTTCATACCTTATAAGGGTGTAAAATAATTTAATAAAGTGTCTTTGCCTTAAAAAAAAATAAAACATTAAGACCTAAGTTTATGTTTAGGCACTTTTGGAGGGGAGAATTGACAAAATATACAATTTTTGGAAACTTTTATTTTAACCCTCAATACGGTGAAGAAAATTAGTGAGGTGATGTGTCATAAAAATGGGATGTATGTGTTGTAGGAACCTAAGAGGGTTGTATTAGAAACCTTAGAAAAGGAACATAACAAGTGTCCCTAACTGAAGAGACACGTGTTTTCCTCTCAATAAGAGAGGTGTCAAAGAAGGAAATGGTTATGGAATTATTTCCCTAACTGAAGAGACACGTGTTTTCCTCTCAATAAGAGAGGTGTCAAAGAAGGAAATGGTTATGGAATTATTTGAGGAAAAAGGGGGCTTCTCCTGGGGGGGGGGATCTATATTTTTTCTATTTTTCTACCATCCGCTGCAACTGGTCTTCACCATCTGCTGCAACTTCTACTTTTTGGATCATCTACTACATTCTCTTTCACTTTCTGGGCTGCTGTTGAAACAGTTTGAAGGAAGGAAGAATAATAGTGGATCTTAATTGTCTCCCTCTAGTGTTGCAAGTGACCAGGTAGACTTTTAGTTCTTCTATTTTTAACAAAAACAAAATTTTAACTTGGAAAAAATTTTCTGAATTTCACTGTGCTCTATCATTTCCTTTATTTATTAAATGAAAAGAGAATAATTCATTTTAAGGAAAGTGGAGCTAAATCAGTCCATCAATTCAATAGAGAACTTTAGGTAGGCCCTAACTTGGTTATTGTGAAATTCAACTATGGTAATTGTGGAAAATTGTACAGTATTAAAATAAATAAATAAACGAATTCATTCTTATACAAAAAAAAATTGAATAGCTTCTTACAAGGATTGCAACTATGTTTTGTGTGTTGTACATTGAGCTATACGGTATGTTAAGTGCTATGGGAAGTTGTGGAAAGCTACAGTGTTCATTTGTTAAGTTGAAATTGTTTTGTTTTCCTTTCTATTATAAATTTTGTGTGGGGGTAGAGAAGGGGCTTCCTGTAGGAATATTATATTGGGTAAGAGTACCCTGATTGTACTTGAGAAAAAAATTAAAATTATGAGCAAGAGTACCCAACAAATGAAGTTGAAGGGTATGAGAACCGTGAGAAGTGAAATTTGTAAAATAAGAATGGTTGAATTTCTCCTATAGGCTGTTGTCTTTCTATACCCCTATTTGAAGGTTTTACACCAACCTTCTTGTGGACTATGTGATAAATCCTATGTGAGCTTGATGTGTTGTCTTGTGTCACCTGTATGTTTGTGCAGTGGGTAGTAAAAGTGTGAGTGCAACTTCTAGGTCTCCCTGTGTTTTTCCCCTAGCTCGGGGGTGGGCAGCTACTACCCTTGGTTGGGAGGTGAGCCTCTCCACTGATTATACAAGGATGTCTTCTGTTAGCTTTGTTACAGGTCCTCACTAGTGGTGGTAGGGTGTGTTTCCTGATTGCATGCTAACTGGAGGAGTTTCCAAGAAAATGTATGTTCTACAAAGAGGGAAGAATAGGATGAGGAAATGAGCTTTTTGTCCAGTTGTAATTTTGCCTACCAATAAACATTTGAAAATTGTATTGAATTTTGAGAGTTGTAAAGATGATATGAAGGAAAAATCTGCATTGTTACTCTATGTTTGCTGCAAACTTAAGTTAAGCAAGGCCGGTACTTGTTTGATGCGTAGCATTGATGGATATAACTACTATCTACCTTTCTATGTGTTATCTCTATGTAACTATTAAGAAAGATGGGAATGTCAAATCTAAATACTATGTTGATGCATTATATTTCCTTAGTTTACCAGTTGAGAAAAAAAGGGGGGGGGGGGATGTTACTTCTGCTGTTGCATGCATGTAATGCATAGATTCCTTGCTGATTAAAATTTCCAGATCTCTTGTAACCTGCAACATAAAGTAAAATGAAGAGTTTTTTTTTTTATAAAAAGAATCCTTATATACAAAGATTTGTGAACATATAGTGTAGATATAGTTTTCCTTTTGGGTGTGTGCTTTGATTATAAGTCTTGATATATCTCATCATTTTATGTACTGCAGCACCAAGAAAAGAAAATATTGAGATAATAGGAGTTAGGAAACTATAAATTCTGAAATTACTACCTTCCTTCCAAAAGATAGAAACCAAATAAAGTAAAAAAAAAATGTTCAAGTTGTACTATTCTGGAAAGACACTAGAAAGTATAGACTTGCTATTAAAACAAAAAAAAAGATTATTCACTGCCTCTATTCATGAAATGCAACTTCTTAGGGCAGCTTAGATTTAGTATTCTCCAGGATTTGGGTTGAGAAGAGTAAACCAATGCCTATCTTTTTCTTTCCTCTTTACCTGGAATGTTTTTACCCCTTGATCAGATAGGTGCAAACGCTAATCTTCTCCTCTTACCTTATTGTTGATTTTGTGTGAGTTATTTAATTATTTTTCCTCAGCCATAATGCTATAACTGAGACTTTAGTTTATGTCAAGGGGCATGTATAGATAGACATTGGTGTGAGCTATTAAAATTATTATAGTTGTCTTGAGTAAGAGGGAATCCATAGACCTAGTTAGCTTTTCTTCACTTTTCTAATGCCACATTTTAAGGTGGAAGGTAGCCAACGAATAGTATTAAACTATTGCTAATGAGATTCTTTTCTTACCCAGGTTAGTTTCCTTGGTTGACGTCCCACCTCCTCGTATATCAATAATGTTAATTTTATTGTGGGAATTACTTACTTGTGTGTGCCTTAGTGTCTGAGTGTTGATGGTGTCTTTTTTCTATTCCTTATCCATTGTAAATTTTAAAACTCTTATATCGTATGAAGGTGTTATTTGATAGCATTGTCAAAATAGGTATATTGTATTGAATTATGGTGAAAGGTTATTTTTTTAATTTTCTTGAAGATTTAAGATAGAATTTTAAGAATCAATTATTTTCTTTTATGAAAAGCATGTTTATCATTATCCTATCTATGAGCTTGTGTCATGCATATGTCGGAAAGAATTTTAAAGTTTAAAATTTAATTTCTTGCTGTCGTTATTTGGTACATGTGTATTGTAATGCAATTATAAACTAAGTTGTAGTTTAAGAGAGAAATGAATTTATGTGATTTTGCATATTCTTGATAATTATATAATGCCATATTTATTTATTTTTGGGAGTATTTTATTGGACATAAAACTGACTTTTACTTACCTTAGAATAAAATCATTACATACGTATTTCTTCATTTGTTTAACTTAGTTATAAGATAACAATCCAAGTGCCTTAATATAAATGTTAAGTTTTAGGATTGTAGTTAAAAGACAAAATGTTTTATTTTTTTACGTAAGAATTATTTCATTTACCTACAAGTGATTTATTTACTTAAGGGTAAATTCATTTTACTTTACAAATGATTTTAATTACTTAAGAATTATTTTATTTACATAAGAGTTATTTATTTATCTAAGAGTAAATTCATTTTACTTTACAAATGATTTCATTTACTTAAGAATTATTTTTTTGAAGTAAGAGTTATTTATTTATCTAAGAGTAAATTCATTTTACTTTACAAATGATTTTATTTACTTAAGAATTATTTGATTTACATAAGAGTTATTTATTTATCTAAGAGTAAATTCATTTTACTTTACAAATGATTTTAATTACTTAAGAATTATTTTATTTATGTAAGAGTTATTTATTTATCTAAGAGTAAATTCATTTTACTTTACAAATGATTTCATTTATTTAAGAATTATTTTATTTACGTAAGAGTTATTTATTTATCTAAGAGTAAATTCATTTTACTTTACAAATGATTTTATTTACTTAATAATTATTTTGTTTACATAAGAGTTATTTATTTACTTAAGAGTAAATTCATTTTACTTTAGAAATGATTTTATTTACTCAAGAAATATTTCATTTAGCTAAGAGTTATTTTATTTTCTTAAGAATAGTTGCATTGTCTTCTTGTGCTAGCCTTGCCATCAAATGGATAATCTTATGATGCAATTAAGTTTCTTCTTTATATTATATTATAATGCAATTAACTTTCTTCTTTATATTATATTATAACTTGGGTGGCAACTGTTAATCTAGTGAATTAACATAGTTGGAAATAACCTAGATGGGTGTTATTACTCTTAGCACGCACCATTTAATCTAATTTTTACCATGGGATTGTTTTGTGGTCAAATTCCCATCCACAATCTAATTTTTACCATGGGATTGTTTTGTGGTCAAATTCCCATCCACAAAATTTTTTTAGAGAGCTCAAGATTTTCTTTAATGTATGTACTGTTTAATAAGTAGGACCTTATTATTTCTATTCACCTTGGTAGACTCAAAACAATAGAGATAGGGAAACTTAAAAAAAAAAAAAATATTAGGGTTTGTGTCGTATTCTTTTGCCTTGTCATGTTTGGCAGGCATTACATTGTGGACATGGGGCATTACAAATATCATGCCTTGAAAAGACCAAAATCTACCTCTAGATTGAGAGAAAACACATGGCCTTCAAACATGTGGTAGAATATTAAAAATAAAATATGTTAAAGAGGCACAGGACTAGTAATAAGCACTTCTATGCTAGTGAGTTAATTATAGCATTTAAAAAGAAAAAGACAAATTTATAGCATGTGGCCACCTAAGTTTTGTTTATTGAAATAATTTTTAAGAAAAAGACTCAAAAGAGGTGTGAGGCTAAAGAAAATGGAGTCACCTATGATTTGGCAGGGGTCATTGTTACAAAAAGTTGTGTTGTACACCTTGCATAATAATAATATATTTTGTTTTTATAACCCTCAGAATACAACATTCCTATAACAATACCCCATCCTTTTACCATAGATTAAATGTATATATTTCTCATAATATTTGTATATCCCTATTTATTTATGTTTCTCATACGTTCCATGGAACATTTCACTTCCACCATACATAAATCATTGAATGAAAATATTGAATGTCTTTAGAATGGAGAGTATTTAAAATGAAATACACTAGAAATATTCTTATACTATTTTTATGTTAAGCACTAATGGAAGATCTACTTTAAAATGTGAGAATCAAGATCTATTGGTGGAATGTTGACACTGGTCGATCCATGAAAGTCATGCTATTGAATGCTCCTGCAAGATATTAAATTACGAGAGTATGCAATACAAAGAAGACTGAAAGAAATAGGTAGATTAATCTGTGACAAATTAACTCACAATAAGAGGTACATATATAGGGAAGAGGAAAAGCAATTGCTGCCTAGAATAGTGGCATGCAACTTCACTAACTAAAACTAGTGGCATGTGTGAACTCCATGCAACTCCATGTGAAAAAGTAAACATAAGCAAGGTTAACTCCAAATAGGAGTAATCCATGTGAACTACATGTTTAGGAATATTCTAATAATATCCTATACTAACACCTCCCCTAAGTGTAGCTTAGGTGGGTAGAAGAAATGTGAAATAGGTCCCAACAACTTGGCATGATGATGTACCCAAGTACAATGCAATCTCTCATAAAGTGGAGAAAGGAATAAAACCCAGTGGGAAAACACTTTTCTCCAAAAGAGAGAAAAGAAAGTGAAATGAATAGGACTAGAAATTCCCCCTTAAGTGATAGTCCTGAAATCCCTTCAAGATAGGGCCCATGTGTGCCTCCAGAAAGAAGAGAAAGAAAGTCAACATAGAATATCACATGTCGAATCTTGTAGTAGGTCCCTCTGCAACAAATGATGTCTCTTCCTTT
This sequence comes from Cunninghamia lanceolata, assembly GCA_027924645.1. Classification (NCBI taxonomy): domain Eukaryota; kingdom Viridiplantae; phylum Streptophyta; class Pinopsida; order Cupressales; family Cupressaceae; genus Cunninghamia; species Cunninghamia lanceolata. The sequence goes on along the minus strand of BSBN01001427.1, from coordinate 723,746 downwards.
CGGAAGATAGAAACCCCAATCTACCAAACTATTGAATTCCCACTCAAGTGGAATGTATGAAGGAGTCAAGATATATGGTTCTAGAAATTGATCATGTTTCTCAAAGTTGGTGTTGAACTGTGATTGTGTCATGCAAGATTTGAGAGCAGTGAAAATTCAAGTGTCATTTTTGAACTGATGTGAGTTAGGATGTGTTAAGATCATAGAATGAAGTGGTAGAGAGAGAACAAGAGGATCCAAATCAAGAGATGATGAAACTCGATGGGAGATGTCATCAAAGAAAAAACATATGTCCTCAATGCTATCATCAAGATAGATTGTCAGAGATTCTACAAAAAAATTATTTCCATTATTGCAACATCCCCCTAATTTCTCATGAAATCATGGAACCAAGGAATTATGCATTTGTTTTTGCTTCATTTTATTTGTTTGTCACATGTTTGTCTTTTGGATTTTAGGTTTGTGTTTTGGTCACTTCATCTCTCTGCAATCTATGCTCTGTCATATAGTTTATCCCACTCCAAGATCTGCATGCTAGGCTCTCATTCTGATCTATGTTTGCTAGTGGTGCACATTGTATGTAACTCCCTTGGCTTTGTAATTTAATGCACATATCCCCTTGTCTATTATGGTGTTGATCATAAGTCATTCTAATAATCAATCTGAGACATGTTTCTGACTTGCGAATCATCACTATTCCTTTGTAGGTTTTATAATTCGTACATCCATTCATCTCCGTAATGTCTTGTTTCTTCCTATGTTGCTATGTCACTTCCTCAATGTTGTCCATACATTTTTAAGGCTTGATATGTCTCATGACTCATGCAAATTCAAGGACGAGACTAACCAATGATAGGTTTGAATGCTCGAGTTTGGTAGAGTTTGAATTAATATCATGGCAATCTTATAACAACATATTTTCAATCCTAGAATCAATGCCAAAAATCACATGTGAATATTAAAAATCATAATTAAACATGATGTATAAATTAGATTTCATTAAGTGATTATTCAATCTCATTTATATTTGAAAATTTAAATGTAATTTACTTGTTTCATGTTCAAGTGGATTGATGTGATGAATTGCATAGCTACTGATGGAGGTCAGTGTATTTAAAAGAAGAGACATGGCTATTTAGTGTGGAATGAGAAAGTCTAGGCATGAGGGAAAAGAAACATATCTAGTCACTTCAAGTTAATAACCCACCACAACATTAATGGAAAACCCAAGCATATGGATCAAGGCATGCCTAAAGATGTGGGAAATTGCATGCAATTTTCTAGCTAAAAAATTAAATACCATTTGCCCAGGGCAAAGACAAACTTCATTTAATTAGCATGGGAAGATGTATGAAAGAAAGTAGCATAACAATAAAGGAACAAATCTATATAACTTAGTGTGTGCAAAGAGAAATCTGGACGCCTCCATTAATGTGATAGCAACAATACTTAAAAAATATCATGCCTTGAAAAGACCAAAATCTACCTAGCTAGGTGCCTAGATGGAGAGAAAGCATAGGGCTTTGAAGTAGGTAGTAGAATATTAAAAAATAGAAGACATTAAAGAGGCACAGGACTAGTACTAGGCATTTGTATGCTAGTGAGTTAATTGCATCATTTAAAAAGAAAAAGACAAATAGCATGTGGCCACCTAAGTTTTGTTAGTTGAAATGCTTTTTAAAAAAAGACTCAAAAGAGGCATGAGGCTGAAGAAAATGGAGGCACCTATGATTTGGTAGGGGCCATTGTTAGGAAAATGTGTGTGTTGTACACCTTGCATAATAATGATACATTTTATTTTTGTAAAATAAATATTTATTTGTGGTGCATCTTAATTGATGTGTTTGGCCACATTAAATATAAATTTTGGGCCACATGTAAAATTTGTATGTAACATTGGTCAAATATTTATGTGTGGGAGACATAAGACAAATATTTAATATTTTTAGCAATTATTTGATAATTGGAAAACTTAGTATCATAAAGTGAAAACTTAGTTACAAATATTAAATGACAGGTCAATGGGTTTGTGAACTCATGGTTTTGAGTCACATGGTTTTACCCAATACCACAAGTTGTATTTGTGTTAGCTTGTGTCTATAAAAGCAAGCACATGGTTAGTGATTTAGGTTGGTGGATGAGTGGGTTGTCATTGTACTGGGTTTCTCTTAGTGCACATGTGAAGCAATGCATATGATGTGTGGTTACATGCTTGGACACATGGAGGATGCAATGGAGGAGGTTGATGTATCAAAAGTATGCATGAGACTTTGTAAGTGTATTATAATGTTCCATTACTGAATAATAAATTGAGTGTGGAAGCTTTTGGAGGCTGGGATTTTCTCATCTTGAGGGTTTTCCTAAGATATACCTTGTGTTATCTTGTAACTTGTCTATTTGATTTTTGCATTATTCAATTGTTGTAATCTTGTATGCATTATATTCTCTCATAGGTTTATGTAGGAATTAGTTTGATCAACCTATAAATTCTTATTTTTGATCAACCTATAAATTGTTGTAATCTTGTCTTTTTCCTATTTGGGAATTTGTTTTGTGTTTCTTGTGCTCACAAGTAGATTTCCTTTCTTTTTCTCTCATCTTTCTTTCTCCTACCTTTTTGTCCTTTCTGGTTAAAAGTACTCAAAATCTAAAAACCCCCATCGTATGAGCGAGCTGCCCCTGTCAAACACAAAGGAGAATCGTTGAACTCATATTAATTTCTCCATTTTCCACTAAAGCGTGTTGTTGCCCATTGGGTGAGTCTCCTAAATTTAGTAGAAACAAAATTGTTTACTAACACTAGGTTCTCATGATGTTAAGCTATAAGAGGAAGGTAAATGTTTTTTTGAGAAAAGGTGCAAAGCACCCATAAGAAATGCATTAAAATAAAAGGAAGGAAGTACAAAAATAAGCCCAGACTAGATGAAGATATGCACAATAGCCGAGCAAAGTGAATGTCGATTAGCCTCAAGTCCATACGAAAGTACAAGAAAATAACATGAGTTGATAAACAATATGCAAATAAAAAATAATATGTGCAAACATAAAATGCTCTTGATGTGTCAATCTACCGACATGAAGTCCCTAAAGGCTTTCAGTACAAAATCATTTAAGGTGCCCCCTAAATAAATCTATAAAAGGCACTACAGATGAAGCTGGCAAACATAAACATTCAGCTTATTTACCAAAAAACTACCCATTGTGAGGACAAAGAAGGAAAAAAAATTCCATTCAAAATTTGCATATGTCAGGTCATAAAAGCCAAGATTTGAATTTGGCCCACTCACCAACTCCACCTAGAATCCCGCAATTGCAACCACAACTAGCCTCACCCAAGTCACCAACCAATCCACTCAAACTCCACTGATCACACCACCAAGACTGCAACCCACCCTACAACAACACCAAGGCCGTAGCCAACACGAGCACCAACTCCCAATCTACCACCAACAACCACCACGAAGCCCCATATAACCACACTGCCAAGACTATGAACGGTGCATCCACTAGACTCCTTTCAGCAACTCCGCCAAACTATCTCTGTTGCCTTAACTCATGTCTCCATCCAAGCACCACCAGGACCTTCACTAGGTTCAAATCCTCCACCAATTGGAGGATTCACATGATAATTGCCACCAGTCCCTACACCAATGCCTCCACCTAATCACCGCATATGCAACCCCCAAACCTAGGTCCAACACTGATCAGTCATCTGAATTATCTCCCCTAGTGCCCCATTTGAAAGAAACACCAATGTCACCACCATCAACTTGCCAACAATATACACCACTGGCACCGCAACTAAGTTTAGTGCCACAACCAATACTGCCGTAAACACCAACGGTGTCTCCAAATCCTAATTGGATTTAGCACTTAGAGCATCATCCAGGCCTCCACCTAGGCCACTTGCTTCATGAAATCCATCACCAACTAGGAGCCTATCATCTTCTAGGACTTAAAGCTCTAAAGCATCCTCAGCACTTGACTCAGCGCTACTTCAAACCAGAACTTCCACACACCTCCAGGTTGTAATGTGCCGTACCTATTTGTATTTTTTAAAAAATCTTTTTATGTGTGACTTTATTAATTTATGCGATCTTTCAGAACTAAACAGAAGAATGCAGAAGGGGTTTTCAGTTTTCCTGCAGATGTGTTGCCGAAGCATACAATATAAAACATATATAGAAAACCCAGAAAATATACAATGGATATGGAGAAACTAACAAAGACCCAGATAGCAAAATAGTCAAATAGTAATAACTATGACATACCCATATAGATTTTTGCAACTTGATACAATAGCCTGAACTAGACCAGGTGTGGGTATAGCTACAAAATCACTTCTTAACTTCGGAAGCCTCAAAGAATGAGTAAACAATGTTTGACAAGAGATAAAAGGGCTCTAGATGCCTCCAATAGACATTTGAATGATTGCAAGTGAGAGGGGGAATCAGCAACAAGGTAGCCACCTCCCTCCGCAAGGTGTACAACCCACTAAGGAGTATAAATAGCAACAACAACACATAAACTCCTTCTCAAACCCTTACGAAATGATCTGCAGTCCTCACAATCACCAATCCACCCTCCAGGAAGAAGAAAGAAGCATTTAACAACACCAATATGTATCCACATGAAGGTACGGCCTATGTTGAAAGGTACGACAAGCCAAGGGAAATGTGCAGCAGTCACAAACTCTCTCAAACTCCTAGGAATCTGCTATAATCTAGTATATCAACTGCTCACAACAATAACCCAAAATGCCGCAACCTTCGAAACCTCAAAATCGCAACATATCAACTCCATTGAAGCTCATGAGTGAATACTAAATGCATCCACCGTCAACGGCACTGTTGGGTGGTCTTCCACACCTGTAGAATGCCGTTACCTATGGAAGTTTTCGTCTCCACAAGCCTCTTGTTTGAATCCTCAAACCCTTCATAATAACCAACCCTAGCAGAGCTCACAAGAAGAAAATATCACAAAGCAAGCATAAGCAAATGAGCTCCAAAACCTCTTTTTATTTCCCCTCCAAGATGGGCGTTTGGCATTAAAGACAAACATTAACTTTTAAAACACTGTTATTTCCCGAGGGAAGGGCACCCATGGTCACAACTTAAACTTATGTCTTCAATTTCCTCAAAAGTCACTTTTCCATTTTATATTATAAAGTCCATATTAAAATATACCATTAATAACTTCGGACTTTAAAATAACTACCAAGATGGTGTCAGAATGGAAGGATCTATAGCTCGTCAGAAAGCCCTCAACGAGATGAATCTGATGCCACCCTGAAAATGCCGAACCGACACTAACCCTGAACTTACTAAAAATAGTAAGTACTGACCACGAGCAGTCTGAGCCAACTCCAGAGGTGCCAACTAGATTGTTTGAACTCGAACCATCTTTCCTCCACCGACACAACTTCTAACTCTAGTTCCCTAACCAAATTGCTAGTCCACGGGAACTCTATGATGGACTAACCATGAGTCTAGAAGGGGACACTATAGTAAATTCTCATCAAATCACTCCTACAATCAACAAGACACCTGAATTTGGAAAGAAGAACCCCTGATTGTATTAGAAACTAAAAGGAATCTCTGCATAACAATAATAAATCTGCTGAAAAAATGAACTATTATTGCTGCTGAAAACTGTAAAAATGGTTGAGTTACAAGACAATCTCTTTCTCTACAATATGCAAAGGCAAAAAAGCAAGAACTAAGGAAAAAAATTATAAGCTTTTTTTATATAATACAAAACTGTCCCCAAAAAGTGAATGGGCAGTCAACTCCAACTCGACTATACTCGAAAATATGCATGAATGAGTTTGAAAAAGTAACTCCAAGTTGCTGGGCGAGCACAAGTGAAAAGCCTAAAATTTAGGTTCCAAAACTCCTCCAAGATGAGAAAAAATAGCTCGGAACTCCAAGTCTCAAAGTCTTTGACCAAGAAACTGCCAAAAATAGTCATGTCAAAAATAAAACTCCAAATATCTCTCCTTGCATGACCCTGCACTTCAGTTCGAGTCCTCTCCTATTTTTGTGTACCTTGAAAGATGTCTGGTCAAGTCCAGAATGGTATTTTTGGGAAAGTATAAAAAATATAATTTTTTAAAATATTTTCTACAACTTAATAAATTGCATTTTCAGAGGCCTTTGGAGCAAAATCAGGGCAATTCATTGCCAAGGTACAACTCAAACTAGATAATTGGTTTATCTTTCTAACGAGTCCAAAAACTTTGAATACTGATAAAGTAGCGAGGAGTTATGACCCTGCCAAAAAAAAATTTAATTTTATTTATTTATTTATTTTTCGGATATATGGTCTTCAGGTACCTGTATCTGCACAGTGAACAAACATGTTAGATAAACATTTGTAGAGGCTGAAGCCTCTCTCTTGACTGTTTTGATCTGATATTCTCTTCCTTCCTGCTTCATTTGAAGTCACTTGCTTCCTGAAAACATTAGAAAACAACTCTTACAGCCCAGCCTAATTGGGTTGCCAAGCATAATTTGGTAACAAGTCAAACTTATGAGGTAAAATTATTCTTTTTCCAAGTGCAAATTATTTATAAATGTAAGGTGAAAAGATTCAACTATGATTCTATCTTTGAATATGTTATAATTTCAAGGTTGAAAATATTTAGAAAAGATATGCTTTATTTCTTTGTGATTATGCAAATGATGTATAAAAAAATTCACTCATTTTTATCATGTTCTTTTACATTCTTAGTAAATTGTAAGTGTAATTTCGAGTAATATGAGAAAGCATGTTACAACTATATTTATCACTAGCTTAGTTGCACATTTAATTTTCTTAAAGGTCAATTAATCTTGTTTGTTGTGTTTGTGTAAGTCAATTGGTGCGTATGCTCTCTCCTCACACCGCAAGGTGATCTTGGAGATCAAATATACCTCATAGTTTACTTTTTGTTGTGTTAAACCCAAGAATCCAAGTTATGTGTGCTCTTCCCTTGCATTGAAAGATGATATTGGAAACGAAAAGCACTTGGAATTGTTTCCCTTTAGTGATCTTATCTAATGATTTCATCACCTTAGGGGATGACCCAAAACATGTGTTTCGGTAGGGAATATTAAATGTGGTGAGAATTAGAAGACTCACCTCAAAGGAGCCATCATCGCACGGTTTTGGCATAGCCTTGATGCCCCTTTGTATAAGGAGTCAAAGGGATGTGGAACTAGATTCGACCATGACAACCTGCTTGTAGATGGGCCCATGTTCATAGATTTTGGCCTCACCTACCTAGAGCGTATAACAAGGACATCTCATAGTCACATGTACGACCTATATTAAGAACTTTTGGCCACTCTTTTTTTGTGGTGCAACAAATACCAGTTAGGGTCAGGAAGTTACTCACACCATGCTTCTAAGTTTGTAAAGATAGAGCTCATTGTAGCCAAGGCCTTGGCCTCCATGGTAAGGGGTGTATAGATGGCACATGACCTTGTATTCCCTAGCTATTTGAAAGTTGGTAGACAACATATTTGTGGGCCATGAAAATTGACACTCCCACTATAATAGTCTTGTTCATGTACTTGGTGTGTTTTCTTTGTGATAAACTTGCGAATACCTCCTTGACCCAAATAAATCCAAACATTACAAAACCTTGAATATCCTAAGTCCAAAGTTCAACTTTGAGAGAGACCTAAACACAAAAGTCCGTTTCCCAAAGGTTTACAAAATTGAGATCCAAATCCACATTTAAACCCGATCCACTATACATCAAAATCCAAATCCAAGTCACGACCAAATCCCTCCCTATTCTAATCACACCTTAATCCATATTCAAATCCCTATCATTCACTTTATCCTTCAAGCCATATCATCCTTTTTCACCCCATAATTCATGAATTAAGATCAAGCCCTTGATCAAGGCCACCATCCTTTATCAAGGTCCATCAAGTTTTTTTTATCCAAATTCAATCCAATGTCACTCTCAAGACACTTCCCCAATCATCATCATCATCATCCATAATTAAATCCATATCAATTGTCATAAGATCACTCTCAAGTCCACATCACCCTAGTCACCTCATCATTTCATGCCCCCATAACTAGATTTCAAACCAAGAAGAACATGGATCCTCATGCAGTAATTGGACCCTCTTCAGCTCATGGTGGCCTTGACAACCAAAGTGAGCATGTAAGTCTCATTGATCAACTTGAGCACTCACCTTGATTAATGGAATTTCTTAGAAATGAAGGGACTCACACTAAGATTGACCAATTTGTAGGTGATAATAAATATGTTTTCCTAGAATATCTTATCAAGGAAGGGACTAAAATCCCTCCTAACTTTGACAGGATAAAACTCAACAATCTCATCCACCCTAATTCATCACCACCACTCACCTTTGAAAATATTTTAGATCATTCATATAAACACCCCACTCGTGACCATATCACCCACCACAATGATCAATAAGTAGATGGTAGCATCCTACCACCTCCACCTCATCATAATCCCACTTCATCTTTTAATTAACATCAACCAAGTCAACCTTCATCAGTTCCCCCACAAATCACAATCCCTTCTATGGCATCCCATCAACATGTTCCCACATTTTCCAATTCACACCAAACTTCACTTTCACCTCTTTCCATCCCTCGATGCACAACTCCAATCCAATCCACATTACCACCCTATATTCCATTACAATCAATCTCATATCAACCCATATGACATCATTCAGTCATGTCCTCACGACCAACACATAAATCATCCCAACCTAACCCATAAATATTTCAATCTAATCCCACATCCATCTATCCAAATACCTCACCTCAACCCATGATGTCTCCATTCATCTCATCACAAATAACACATCAATCATACCAACCTAATATATCAACACATAAAAGTAATCCCACATCAACTCACCATACCATCATTCGTTCCACAACAAAATACATATCAACAATCTATACAAAATCCCACAACATCAAATCCTATTCATCCTACAATCACACAACCTTTGCCAATTAGAGCTACCAACTACATCTCATCTTTACCATCTATTCTACCTCTTGGTACCTCCTTTTATCACGAGTGGTAGGAAATGAAAGTGCTCTTAAAGGGTTACAAGATGGGACTCAATGCAAACATTCTAAATTTGAAGACCTTTGTCCCTACCTCCTCGACTGATCTATTGTAATGACCTCTTTTCCCCCTAATTTTAAAATCCACAAATTTGACAAATACAAGGGAAAGGGAGACCCTCGAGATCACATCAAAGAATTTTTCATGGCTTGTCAAGAAGTTTCCTATAACGATGTGTACCTATTAAAACTCTTTCCACAAAGTTTGACAGGTCAGGCCTTGGATTGGTTCACACATCTAACTCCAAGCACTGTCAATACCTTTCCCGACCTAGCAGGAAAATTTGTTGCACATTTATCCTACAATGTCAAGCATGATCTTACAATGTTAGATCTTTGTAATGCTAAGCAACGTAATGGAGAAAGCTTTACTGCTTATTTTGAATTTAAATATTATTAAGTCTAGTTGTATCCTCAAATTTTAAAATTTCGTGAGAAATATTATTAAGGAAAATATAGGCAGAGCAGAGGGGATCCACGTGCATGCAAAATGACTCCTCAATTATCTCTAGTGTTGGCGAGAAAATTTAGGAAGAACACGGGAGCATAAGATTCTAAGCTTTATGGGCAATTCCATGAGAAATTATAGAAGTTCATGTTTGATGGCGGAAAGTCATTTATAACCAGATGACAAAGTTGCGGGTCATATCTCATCACTTTTACGTCTATCTACTCAGGAATTGAAGTCTGTCTAAACCAACATACACATGGGTAAGATTGAGAAGCATTTCTTTCGGAAGAAGGGAATAGTCTGCCCAATTTTCGAACATCTATTGAAATTTCTAACACTCAAGAAGATATGATATGGATATGTATGCGAAATGCGGGTCATGTGCAGAAGCATGAAACATAAGCTCGCCATCGCCATGGAAACTAGACAAGAATAAAGATGCCACGTCCAATCAAGACGTCCTTGAAACTTCATATATTAATTTTTTTTCGGGAGATTAGTTGAAATATTGTTGCTCATGTTGCCTTTTTCTTGTCATTTCAGCAGTACGTGCGCGTTGGCTTAGTTTCAGAATGTTTTATAACGGTACGTAATAGTTTAGAGTCTGACCTCTTAAATTTTCATCGAAATGGTATTGATGTTGTTATATGACAAGTCAAATATCTGGTATTGTTTTTAAGTCAAATGTCAACTGCTATAGTATAATCGTAGATGCCCCCATTACCACCGTAAGATTAGCAACGTAAGAACGTGCATATAACCATATTGTCAACCGGTGGGGCTCAAGGTTCCTCGTTTTCTACAGACTGAATTTCTATATAAGAGAGGCTAAAGCCATAACATGCCGTATAACCATTGCAAATCTTAAATCTTCCCTCATCCAAAATGGCCACCAATCAAGCCTTACAGCCATTGCTTCTTTTAGTTGCTGTCTTTCTTTTCCAGTCAGTAATGGCGAAGTCATTTGGAACTTCTGAAAATATGACCAAGGTTGAAAATGCTGTTAAATATCATGTTGAGAAGCCGGAGCTCGTAGTTCAAATGGTCGAAAGGTAAGCATGTCGCCTTTGAATCTAAGACATTTTATAGCATTAAAAAAAGGTGGTATGGAAATGAAATTTAATGTCTTACCGCATTTTGGAATATCATGTGAAAAGTAAGGCTTACTTCTAATACGGGCTGATGCTAAATTGCAAGGTTTATTAAACGTGCTTCTACTTATTCTTATGCTGTTACTCTGTTCTCTCTTTACTGCGTTTTCTATGATATTATTCTTGTAAAGCTGTTATAGACCAAATTTGTATTCCATATATCATCATACCATTGTATAATTTATATATGTTGTTGTAGAGATTAATTGCGGAAAAGATATTGTAAGTTAGTCAGTTCAATTTATAAAACACCAAAGTTGTAGTATTGTTTTACTGCTAACATATGTCGTTGAGATTATTAAGAAATATCAAGAGCTACTGTGCAGGAGTCTGAATAGTTCGAAAAGGCAGCTGAGCTCTCTGTCGTGTGGAACGGGGAACCCCATTGACGACTGTTGGCGTTGTGATCCCAACTGGGTTAATAACAGAAAGAGGCTGGCTGACTGTGCCATCGGATTTGGCAAGAACGCCATTGGAGGTAAGCAGGGCAGATTTTATGTGGTTACAGATCCCAATGACGATGACCCGGTCAATCCTCGCCCCGGCACTCTGCGCCACGCTGTTATTCAAACCGAGCCTCTCTGGATTATTTTCCAAAGAGATATGGTTATTCAGCTCAAGGAGGAGCTTATCATGAACAGTTATAAGACTATTGACGGTAGAGGAGCCAACGTTCATATAGCAAATGGAGCTTGCATTACAATACAGTATGTGAACAACATCATCATTCATGGAGTTCATATCCATGACTGTAAACCTGCGGGAAATACGAATGTTAGGAGCTCCCCCACCCATTATGGGTATAGAACCAGGAGTGATGGAGATGGGATTTCCATCTTCGGAGGAAGCGAAATTTGGGTAGACCACTGTTCGTTGTCAAGCTGCGCAGATGGACTGATCGACGCCATCATGGGCTCCACTGCTATCACCATTTCAAACAACTTTTTCACTCGCCATGACAAGGTGCTCAACTGCTTATTTCCTCTCTCATAAATTCATTTTTCTTAAAAAAACCTTCACAATTGTATTTTTATCACACAGGATCTTAGAGAAGGGTACTAAAAGCCCATTATCAGACAGAAACATAAAATAATGTTAGTATCTATTAAGTTATCAATTAAAAAAGCTATTGCTCTAGTTAAATATTTAGTGGTTTTTTGCAGGTCATGCTCCTAGGACACAACGACGACTATACCCAAGACGTTAAAATGCAAGTAACAGTTGCATTCAACCACTTTGGAGAAGGACTTGTTCAGCGTATGCCCAGGTATGAATAAAATCTTACAAGAATTCTGTAATCCTTATACCAAGACAACTATACAACTTGCTGAAGTTTATCTGTCTGTTCTCCATTGAAGCTTAAAAAATTAATGTTTTAATGCAGGTGCCGACATGGATACTTTCATGTGGTGAACAATGATTACACCCACTGGGAAATGTACGCAATCGGGGGAAGTGCAAACCCCACCATTAACAGCCAAGGCAACAGATTCCTTGCCCCTGACAATCGATTCAAAAAGGAGGTAAAACGCCTATACAACTCATGTCTCTTATTTATCTCTTTGGTTTACAACGGATGTAGAATAGTTATGACGAGTATGAGTAATGTGCAGGTGACAAAGCATCAAGATGCAACAGAAGATACTTGGAAGAATTGGAATTGGCGATCAGAGGGAGATCTGATGTTAAACGGGGCATTCTTCACAGCATCAGGGGCTGGAGCATCCTCAAGCTATGCCAAAGCTTCGAGTATGGCGGCAAGGCCTTCCTCTATTGTGGGCTCTATTACTGCAACTGCAGGTGTTCTCACCTGCACAAAAGGTTCCCGCTGTTAGACCAAAATACATGTATGTGCTATTATGCACAAACTGTTTAGATTCATTCCACTCTGTAACTTGGCAGGCATGGACGCACTGAATGATGCATCTCTCTCTCTCTCCAGACAATATGATCGTGTATCAATATAATTAGGGGTTGTTAGCTATTTTAGTTTTGTTTGTTGAGACTCTACAGTCTTCTTCTACCAAATGGAATATATCAGTCTTGTTTTTCTTAGATTAGAAGCCTAGTGGAGAAGGGCCAATATGATGTTTATTATCTTGCTTGCCACTCAATAATAACTTAATCTTTATAGAAGTATTGCAGAAAAGCAATTTGTGGCGGAAAATTTTGAAACTATTGACATGCCGCTATAATTGCACACGACCTCACCAAATATATTTCACATTCATTGAATTTGATTGCTCGTTTAATATTTTTATTTAATAGAAAACAGAGATTACCGAACTGATGGAAAGTTGCATATGTCGTCCACTAATGTCATTGATGTTTGTTACATAGCTGCTATAACGGACAATAACATTAAAACTAAATACCATCTAACATCTTTTCAAAAAAAAAAAAAAAAATGAGACCCGAAGATTTGAAAAGGAAAAATAAGGTAGTTAAATTAATTAAATATTAATTAATTCAGATTAAATTAATTAAATATTAATTAATTAGGTTTTAATTAATTTAGATTAAATTGAGATGTTGGATTTCAATGAGTCAAATTAAATAATATAAGTATTATGTATAATTATGTCATAAGTAGATATTATGAAGAGATAATTTGTTTATCTTTTTGTCTAAAGGATGTGTGCCAATTGATGAAGACAGTGAGATCTATGCACCTTAGAATCTAGAGATGTCCTACATAGTCATTTATGTGGACCAAAATTAGAATATTCCCTTTTGCTCTATGTTGAGTTGTGGATCAAAATTAGAGATGTCCTAGATTTATGTGGATCAAAATCTACAAGTTTGTGGGCTGCTTCTGGGTATCTTCTAATATGTTGATGGCTTGATGCTTTTGTTTGCTGGATGCCTTTTTCTTCTTTAGGGCCTCCTTGAGTAACTTCATTTGTTGTGAGAGAGAATGGACCCCCTAGAGTGGTATGTTGATCATATATTGTTTAATTGATCAACAATATTGAAATATTTCACTTATTGTACTGTCTATCCTACATTTAGTGCCCAATGTACACTTGGTTTCTTAATCAAAGGATAAGATAATCTATTTTGTTTTGAAGGGGTGTCTAGTAGTCTAATCACCTCACTCGGGACCATTTAGTTTGGTTCTTCCTAGGGAACCTTTTATTGAAGTAGTTGTTATTAGTATTTTGAAGGAAGGGGCCACTGACCCCTTTTAAATACTGAACCTTTCTTGCCATAATGCATCTAATTATTTATCTTACAGTCTGGACTATAATTTCTCAATCACCCTTGAAGTATAACCACTTGTCAAGTTTGGTTGCAATTTGTATTAGAGGTCTAGAGTATTCCTGATGCATACAAGACATTTGGCCTCATTATATTTGGATCTACATAAGCTATTGAATATCTTTTGGAGAACCCAATTCAACATTTTGCAGTCACTGAGGCAGTAAGGCATCCAGACTATTGTAACTTTTGATTCCAACATAGGTAAACTTGTCATCAGACATCAAATAAGGAGGTCACTAAATGGTGGATAGGTGCAAAGCAACATGTTTGCCTACCAATGTCATTGTTCATGTAGAGAATTGCAACTTCAAGCTCCATAAGTATCCTCTTGTTTCAAAAAGTGGATATTTGAAACGAAATCTATCCAATGCATCAAAGATCACTTTGAAATTACAACTTGAAATATTTTATCTTGTTGCAAACTTCTGTTATCGGTCAATGATACTTGTGGACCCCTTCAATGTTCCTGCTCTGAGATGTGCAACAAATTTTCTAGAAATGACTGAAGAGTATGCCAAGGGAAACGTTTATGAGAGAAGTGATCTATATATTACTCAAGTTGTCCTTCAAAGTTGGTTGTTCTTAAGAGATGTGAAGATTCGCTTCCATTAGCTGAGTAAATTCAAATTGTGAGTAGATGCATAGAGTTCAAGACAAATGACAAATAGTGAATGTTGGTTAAAGGATCTTCTAACCATGTCAATGAAACTATTTGAGAGGATTGTTGTTTCAATGCAGGAATAGGGAACGGAAGAGATGATAGTCAGTCGAGTGATTGTTCAATATGGCACCAAATTGATACTTGGGGAGAAAAGACAACAATTTTCGTGTGGTATAGTTCAAGAACAAAAGAGAAATGTCAACTTGAATCAGTTATTAGAATGTGTTACCAGACTTCTTCCTATTGAAGGGCATTCTGTACCTCTTGATTTCCTATTTTCTTTGTTTTGTGTATGATTAAGCTGCAACCTTAACATTGAAAATAAGATCATTTGGAAGCTAGAATTGCTTCTCCATTGGAATATGCAATAGTGGATATGTTTTTGTTGCCAACAAACTCAGTCACTAGTATTGGTTTTGACACAGAGTTAGAAAGCATGAAGCTACAAGTCTTAGATTAAGGAATTTGGTGGAAGAGTAGAGGCTATCTGTGAGTCAGTTGGGGTTCTCAAAATGTTTGTTATCACTGGTTTTTCAAGTTCATAAACTCCACATATCGTCAATCGACAAATATTATAGTTCGGGAACTATACTCTTTGCTGATGAAGTGTTTCAATATGTCAGTTTCGAAACAAAATACAAAAAAATGCCAGCTCGTAGAATGCGATGATCGCAAGATACGCTAAATTGGATTTGTTTAAAAGGTTTTAGAAAATTTCAAGCCAATGCAACCGGTAGAATAACACCTTCCTCTACCTAAACTAAAAGTCCGCAAGCAGACAGGCATGCAAAATGTAAAAGCATGGACTAAAAACTCTAAGTATATGTATGGAAAACCAACTCTGTTGCTCAAATGCATGAGATGGGAGTATTGCGAGATATGTACATAAGGGAATAGAGATTAGCTTCTTGAAGCAAAATGACACAAAATCCATGGCTTGAAACATTCAGACAGGTGATATTGGATTGTGTAATGCCAAATCCCTTAACCTTCGTCAGCACACCACCATCTAGTGTCAAATTAAAAATAGAACGCAAAAAAAAATGTCAGATATTATATTTGGAAACATTCTAATTTCCATGCATGGAAATTGTGGAACCATAGACAAAAGTCATGGTTTAAGAAGACAAAGCAATTTCAAATAGAAAAAGAAAAATGCTATTGTGCAATGACTGTTGGATATACAGAAAATCAAAAAGATTTAGAAACTTTCGAAGAAATACAATTAGCAAAAGCTATACTATTTTTTAGTGGAGTCCCAGCTCGTGCCATGATAGGGAAAACACAATTAGTGAGTTTTTCATTTTAGATATTATAGTGAGAAATCATCTGGCGACATGCATATGAAATGTGGAAGCAACTTTAGAGCACCAAGCTTTTGATAGAAATGGTTAAATACGAGAGTGTTGACCAGTTCCTGTTGGTAGAAAATATATTGTTTCATTAGTTTTGACAGTGAGTTGATAATGATACCTTGTATTGTTAATACATGCACACAATAAGATGTTAAAACATCCTCTTTGCATTTTATTCGATCAGACTTCTTTCAATTAGGAGGTGAGTGGCAGCAAACAATAATATGGTCCATAGAGCATCCATATTACTTATGATCGGTGCAGTTTCGAGGAAGGCCATATAGTATCTTAACTTAAAACTACATAGAAGAGCCACACATTTCTTTTTAGTGCCTGACCTACAGTCAACCTTGTGTATTGTGTACTGATTTGTGTGAAAAGAAGATTGATATTGTTTGGTTTCAGAAGTACACTCCATTTTATTAGCCGCGAAGAGATAGAAGCATTTCAAAGGTGGTTTCCTTCTATGGTTTCTATTTGACCAACTACCCTAAATCAACCATTCACCTATGGTAACATTATTATCATTTGATGCTAGATATATGGTATGGAAGCGACAACAACATGGGCTACAACAAAATCTCATAGATATGGTAATTCTAGACCTGTATTCTTAACCATGATGTCCAAGATGACATTTTACACATTTATCACCTATCTAGTTACTTCCTTGGTATCAATTACACTTGTGGCATATCAAGTTATGATTAGTCTTTATTCTCTATTCACTATATCGGAAGAGCCCTTGACACAAACTACTAAATCTTTCATGACCAGTTTTGTTTCTAAAGTTAACCATTATATAAGAAAGGCACAGAGTTTGGTGATGACACTGCCAACACTCAGCCTAGACGGGACATTATTGGCAACTGGAGACTTTAGGTATTCGAGCCTCAATATGGTATCATGCTTTAGTGGAGGCTGCGCTTTGTTTTTATTATTGAATGACTTCAGTTTTGAGCCAATGGGAGATTACAAAAGTCATCCTTTTAGAAAACAAATTGGAAAATTTAAATAATGAGGAGTCATTTCAAGAAACAGTTACGGATGAGTGAAGGAGGGCTTTAAAAACTCATCGATAGTCCTTTGTAAAGGGGGTTCCAAAATTTTTATGTTTTTGTTGCCCTGTGTAACCAGAGAGCTGTGTATAGGAGATAGACCGGAGACTTTGAGCCCAGTTTTGTTTTTCAAATATTAATAGAGAATGTTGTTCTTATGTTCATCGTTCCTCTAATGGAGAAATGTGTTCTTATGTTCATATTTTTTCTTTGTGTGTTGATTGTTTGTATGTTCATTCAATACCTTCATATGCTATAATCTTTTGTACTTGCTCTTGGTATACAGGTATTGGCAAGACTTTTTGCTGTTGTAGTTAGTTTATTCTTTTTCCTATTTGGGAATTTGTCTTGTGTTTCTTGTGCTCACAAGTAGATTTCCTTTCTTTTTCTCTCATCTTTCTTTCTCCTACCTTTTTGTCCTTTCTGGTTAAAAGTACTCAAAATCTAAAAACCCCCATCGTATGAGCGAGCTGCCCCTGTCAAACACAAAGGAGAATCGTTGAACTCATATTAATTTCTCCATTTTCCACTAAAGCGTGTTGTTGCCCATTGGGTGAGTCTCGTAAATTTAGTAGAAACAAAATTGTTTACTAACACTAGGTTCTCATGATGTTAAGCTATAAGAGGAAGGTAAATGTTTTTTTGAGAAAAGGTGCAAAGCACCCATAAGAAATGCATTAAAATAAAAGGAAGGAAGTACAAAAATAAGCCCAGACTAGATGAAGATATGCACAATAGCCGAGCAAAGTGAATGTCGATTAGCCTCAAGTCCATACGAAAGTACAAGAAAATAACATGAGTTGATAAACAATATGCAAATAAAAAATAATATGTGCAAACATAAAATGCTGCTGATGTGTCAATCTACCGACATGAAGTCCCTAAAGGCTTTCAGTACAAAATCATTTAAGGTGCCCCCTAAATAAATCTATAAAAGGCACTACAGATGAAGCTGGCAAACATAAACATTCAGCTTATTCACCAAAAAACTACCCATTGTGAGGACAAAGAAGGAAAAAAAATTCCATTCAAAATTTGCATATGTCAGGTCATAAAAGCCAAGATTTGAATTTGGCCCACTCACCAACTCCACCTAGAATCCCGCAATTGCAACCACAACTAGCCTCACCCAAGTCACCAACCAATCCACTCAAACTCCACTGATCACACCACCAAGACTGCAACCCACCCTACAACAACACCAAGGCCGTAGCCAACACGAGCACCAACTCCCAATCTACCACCAACAACCACCACGAAACCCCATATAACCACACTGCCAAGACTATGAACGGTGCATCCACTAGACTCCTTTCAGCAACTCCGCCAAACTATCTCTGTTGCCTTAACTCATGTCTCCATCCAAGCACCACCAGGACCTTCACTAGGTTCAAATCCTCCACCAATTGGAGGATTCACATGATAATTGCCACCAGTCCCTACACCAATGCCTCCACCTAATCACCGCATATGCAACCCCCAAACCTAGGTCCAACACTGATCAGTCATCTGAATTATCTCCCCTAGTGCCCCATTTGAAAGAAACACCAATGTCACCACCATCAACTTGCCAACAATATACACCACTGGCACCGCAACTAAGTTTAGTGCCACAACCAATACTGCCGTAAACACCAACGGTGTCTCCAAATCCTAATTGGATTTAGCACTTAGAGCATCATCCAGGCCTCCACCTAGGCCACTTGCTTCATGAAATCCATCACCAACTAGGAGCCTATCATCTTCTAGGACTTAAAGCTCTAAAGCATCCTCAGCACTTGACTCAGCGCTACTTCAAACCAGAACTTCCACACACCTCCAGGTTGTAATGTGCCGTACCTATTTGTATTTTTTAAAAAATCTTTTTATGTCTGACTTTATTAATTTATGCGATCTTTCAGAACTAAACAGAAGAATGCAGAAGGGGTTTTCAGTTTTCCTGCAGATGTGTTGCCGAAGCATACAATATAAAACATATATAGAAAACCTAGAAAATATACAATGGATATGGAGAAACTAACAAAGACCCAGATAGCAAAATAGTCAAATAGTAATAACTATGACATACCCATATAGATTTTTGCAACTTGATACAATAGCCTGAACTAGACCAGGTGTGGGTATAGCTACAAAATCACTTCTTAACTTCGGAAGCCTCAAAGAATGAGTAAACAATGTTTGACAAGAGATAAAAGGGCTCTAGATGCCTCCAATAGACATTTGAATGATTGCAAGTGAGAGGGGGAATCAGCAACAAGGTAGCCACCTCCCTCCGCAAGGTGTACAACCCACTAAGGAGTATAAATAGCAACAACAACACATAAACTCCTTCTCAAACCCTTACGAAATGATCTGCAGTCCTCACAATCACCAATCCACCCTCCAGGAAGAAGAAAGAAGCATTTAACAACACCAATATGTATCCACATGAAGGTACGGCCTATGTTGAAAGGTACGACAAGCCAAGGGAAATGTGCAGCAGTCACAAACTCTCTCAAACTCCTAGGAATCTGCTATAATCTAGTATATCAACTGCTCACAACAATAACCCAAAATGCCGCAACCTTCGAAACCTCAAAATCGCAACATATCAACTCCATTGAAGCTCATGAGTGAATACTAAATGCATCCACCGTCAACGGCACTGTTGGGTGGTCTTCCACACCTGTAGAATGCCGTTACCTATGGAAGTTTTCGTCTCCACAAGCCTCTTGTTTGAATCCTCAAACCCTTCATAATAACCAACCCTAGCAGAGCTCACAAGAAGAAAATATCACAAAGCAAGCATAAGCAAATGAGCTCCAAAACCTCTTTTTATTTCCCCTCCAAGATGGGCGTTTGGCATTAAAGACAAACATTAACTTTTAAAACACTGTTATTTCCCGAGGGAAGGGCACCCATGGTCACAACTTAAACTTATGTCTTCAATTTCCTCAAAAGTCACTTTTCCATTTTATATTATAAAGTCCATATTAAAATATACCATTAATAACTTCGGACTTTAAAATAACTACCAAGATGGTGTCAGAATGGAAGGATCTATAGCTCGTCAGAAAGCCCTCAACGAGATGAATCTGATGCCACCCTGAAAATGCCGAACCGACACTAACCCTGAACTTACTAAAAATAGTAAGTACTGACCACGAGCAGTCTGAGCCAACTCCAGAGGTGCCAACTAGATTGTTTGAACTCGAACCATCTTTCCTCCACCGACACAACTTCTAACTCTAGTTCCCTAACCAAATTGCTAGTCCACGGGAACTCTATGATGGACTAACCATGAGTCTAGAAGGGGACACTATAGTAAATTCTCATCAAATCACTCCTACAATCAACAAGACACCTGAATTTGGAAAGAAGAACCCCTGATTGTATTAGAAACTAAAAGGAATCTCTGCATAACAATAATAAATCTGCTGAAAAAATGAACTATTATTGCTGCTGAAAACTGTAAAAATGGTTGAGTTACAAGACAATCTCTTTCTCTACAATATGCAAAGGCAAAAAAGCAAGAACTAAGGAAAAAAATTATAAGCTTTTTTTATATAATACAAAACTGTCCCCAAAAAGTGAATGGGCAGTCAACTCCAACTCGACTATACTCGAAAATATGCATGAATGAGTTTGAAAAAGTAACTCCAAGTTGCTGGGCGAGCACAAGTGAAAAGCCTAAAATTTAGGTTCCAAAACTCCTCCAAGATGAGAAAAAATAGCTCGGAACTCCAAGTCTCAAAGTCTTTGACCAAGAAACTGCCAAAAATAGTCATGTCAAAAATAAAACTCCAAATATCTCTCCTTGCATGACCCTGCACTTCAGTTCGAGTCCTCTCCTATTTTTGTGTACCTTGAAAGATGTCTGGTCAAGTCCAGAATGGTATTTTTGGGAAAGTATAAAAAATATAATTTTTTAAAATATTTTCTACAACTTAATAAATTGCATTTTCAGAGGCCTTTGGAGCAAAATCAGGGCAATTCATTGCCAAGGTACAACTCAAACTAGATAATTGGTTTATCTTTCTAACGAGTCCAAAAACTTTGAATACTGATAAAGTAGCGAGGAGTTATGACCCTGCCAAAAAAAAATTTAATTTTATTTATTTATTTATTTTTCGGATATATGGTCTTCAGGTACCTGTATCTGCACAGTGAACAAACATGTTAGATAAACATTTGTAGAGGCTGAAGCCTCTCTCTTGACTGTTTTGATCTGATATTCTCTTCCTTCCTGCTTCATTTGAAGTCACTTGCTTCCTGAAAACATTAGAAAACAACTCTTACAGCCCAGCCTAATTGGGTTGCCAAGCATAATTTGGTAACAAGTCAAACTTATGAGGTAAAATTATTCTTTTTCCAAGTGCAAATTATTTATAAATGTAAGGTGAAAAGATTCAACTATGATTCTATCTTTGAATATGTTATAATTTCAAGGTTGAAAATATTTAGAAAAGATATGCTTTATTTCTTTGTGATTATGCAAATGATGTATAAAAAAATTCACTCATTTTTATCATGTTCTTTTACATTCTTAGTAAATTGTAAGTGTAATTTCGAGTAATATGAGAAAGCATGTTACAACTATATTTATCACTAGCTTAGTTGCACATTTAATTTTCTTAAAGGTCAATTAATCTTGTTTGTTGTGTTTGTGTAAGTCAATTGGTGCGTATGCTCTCTCCTCACACCGCAAGGTGATCTTGGAGATCAAATATACCTCATAGTTTACTTTTTGTTGTGTTAAACCCAAGAATCCAAGTTATGTGTGCTCTTCCCTTGCATTGAAAGATGATATTGGAAACGAAAAGCACTTGGAATTGTTTCCCTTTAGTGATCTTATCTAATGATTTCATCACCTTAGGGGATGACCCAAAACATGTGTTTCGGTAGGGAATATTAAATGTGGTGAGAATTAGAAGACTCACCTCAAAGGAGCCATCATCGCACGGTTTTGGCATAGCCTTGATGCCCCTTTGTATAAGGAGTCAAAGGGATGTGGAACTAGATTCGACCATGACAACCTGCTTGTAGATGGGCCCATGTTCATAGATTTTGGCCTCACCTACCTAGAGCGTATAACAAGGACATCTCATAGTCACATGTACGACCTATATTAAGAACTTTTGGCCACTCTTTTTTTGTGGTGCAACAAATACCAGTTAGGGTCAGGAAGTTACTCACACCATGCTTCTAAGTTTGTAAAGATAGAGCTCATTGTAGCCAAGGCCTTGGCCTCCATGGTAAGGGGTGTATAGATGGCACATGACCTTGTATTCCCTAGCTATTTGAAAGTTGGTAGACAACATATTTGTGGGCCATGAAAATTGACACTCCCACTATAATAGTCTTGTTCATGTACTTGGTGTGTTTTCTTTGTGATAAACTTGCGAATACCTCCTTGACCCAAATAAATCCAAACATTACAAAACCTTGAATATCCTAAGTCCAAAGTTCAACTTTGAGAGAGACCTAAACACAAAAGTCCGTTTCCCAAAGGTTTACAAAATTGAGATCCAAATCCACATTTAAACCCGATCCACTATACATCAAAATCCAAATCCAAGTCACGACCAAATCCCTCCCTATTCTAATCACACCTTAATCCATATTCAAATCCCTATCATTCACTTTATCCTTCAAGCCATATCATCCTTTTTCACCCCATAATTCATGAATTAAGATCAAGCCCTTGATCAAGGCCACCATCCTTTATCAAGGTCCATCAAGTTTTTTTTATCCAAATTCAATCCAATGTCACTCTCAAGACACTTCCCCAATCATCATCATCATCATCCATAATTAAATCCATATCAATTGTCATAAGATCACTCTCAAGTCCACATCACCCTAGTCACCTCATCATTTCATGCCCCCATAACTAGATTTCAAACCAAGAAGAACATGGATCCTCATGCAGTAATTGGACCCTCTTCAGCTCATGGTGGCCTTGACAACCAAAGTGAGCATGTAAGTCTCATTGATCAACTTGAGCACTCACCTTGATTAATGGAATTTCTTAGAAATGAAGGGACTCACACTAAGATTGACCAATTTGTAGGTGATAATAAATATGTTTTCCTAGAATATCTTATCAAGGAAGGGACTAAAATCCCTCCTAACTTTGACAGGATAAAACTCAACAATCTCATCCACCCTAATTCATCACCACCACTCACCTTTGAAAATATTTTAGATCATTCATATAAACACCCCACTCGTGACCATATCACCCACCACAATGATCAATAAGTAGATGGTAGCATCCTACCACCTCCACCTCATCATAATCCCACTTCATCTTTTAATTAACATCAACCAAGTCAACCTTCATCAGTTCCCCCACAAATCACAATCCCTTCTATGGCATCCCATCAACATGTTCCCACATTTTCCAATTCACACCAAACTTCACTTTCACCTCTTTCCATCCCTCGATGCACAACTCCAATCCAATCCACATTACCACCCTATATTCCATTACAATCAATCTCATATCAACCCATATGACATCATTCAGTCATGTCCTCACGACCAACACATAAATCATCCCAACCTAACCCATAAATATTTCAATCTAATCCCACATCCATCTATCCAAATACCTCACCTCAACCCATGATGTCTCCATTCATCTCATCACAAATAACACATCAATCATACCAACCTAATATATCAACACATAAAAGTAATCCCACATCAACTCACCATACCATCATTCGTTCCACAACAAAATACATATCAACAATCTATACAAAATCCCACAACATCAAATCCTATTCATCCTACAATCACACAACCTTTGCCAATTAGAGCTACCAACTACATCTCATCTTTACCATCTATTCTACCTCTTGGTACCTCCTTTTATCACGAGTGGTAGGAAATGAAAGTGCTCTTAAAGGGTTACAAGATGGGACTCAATGCAAACATTCTAAATTTGAAGACCTTTGTCCCTACCTCCTCGACTGATCTATTGTAATGACCTCTTTTCCCCCTAATTTTAAAATCCACAAATTTGACAAATACAAGGGAAAGGGAGACCCTCGAGATCACATCAAAGAATTTTTCATGGCTTGTCAAGAAGTTTCCTATAACGATGTGTACCTATTAAAACTCTTTCCACAAAGTTTGACAGGTCAGGCCTTGGATTGGTTCACACATCTAACTCCAAGCACTGTCAATACCTTTCCCGACCTAGCAGGAAAATTTGTTGCACATTTATCCTACAATGTCAAGCATGATCTTACAATGTTAGATCTTTGTAATGCTAAGCAACGTAATGGAGAAAGCTTTACTGCTTATTTTGAATTTAAATATTATTAAGTCTAGTTGTATCCTCAAATTTTAAAATTTCGTGAGAAATATTATTAAGGAAAATATAGGCAGAGCAGAGGGGATCCACGTGCATGCAAAATGACTCCTCAATTATCTCTAGTGTTGGCGAGAAAATTTAGGAAGAACACGGGAGCATAAGATTCTAAGCTTTATGGGCAATTCCATGAGAAATTATAGAAGTTCATGTTTGATGGCGGAAAGTCATTTATAACCAGATGACAAAGTTGCGGGTCATATCTCATCACTTTTACGTCTATCTACTCAGGAATTGAAGTCTGTCTAAACCAACATACACATGGGTAAGATTGAGAAGCATTTCTTTCGGAAGGAGGGAATAGTCTGCCCAATTTTCGAACATCTATTGAAATTTCTAACACTCAAGAAGATATGATATGGATATGTATGCGAAATGCGGGTCATGTGCAGAAGCATGAAACATAAGCTCGCCATCGCCATGGAAACTAGACAAGAATAAAGATGCCACGTCCAATCAAGACGTCCTTGAAACTTCATATATTAATTTTTTTTCGGGAGATTAGTTGAAATATTGTTGCTCATGTTGCCTTTTTCTTGTCATTTCAGCAGTACGTGCGCGTTGGCTTAGTTTCAGAATGTTTTATAACGGAACGTAATAGTTTAGAGTCTGACCTCTTAAATTTTCATCGAAATGGTATTGATGTTGTTATATGACAAGTCAAATATCTGGTATTGTTTTTAAGTCAAATGTCAACTGCTATAGTATAATCGTAGATGCCCCCATTACCACCGTAAGATTAGCAACGTAAGAACGTGCATATAACCATATTGTCAACCGGTGGGGCTCAAGGTTCCTCGTTTTCTACAGACTGAATTTCTATATAAGAGAGGCTAAAGCCATAACATGCCGTATAACCATTGCAAATCTTAAATCTTCCCTCATCCAAAATGGCCACCAATCAAGCCTTACAGCCATTGCTTCTTTTAGTTGCTGTCTTTCTTTTCCAGTCAGTAATGGCGAAGTCATTTGGAACTTCTGAAAATATGACCAAGGTTGAAAATGCTGTTAAATATCATGTTGAGAAGCCGGAGCTCGTAGTTCAAATGGTCGAAAGGTAAGCATGTCGCCTTTGAATCTAAGACATTTTATAGCATTAAAAAAAGGTGGTATGGAAATGAAATTTAATGTCTTACCGCATTTTGGAATATCATGTGAAAAGTAAGGCTTACTTCTAATACGGGCTGATGCTAAATTGCAAGGTTTATTAAACGTGCTTCTACTTATTCTTATGCTGTTACTCTGTTCTCTCTTTACTGCGTTTTCTATGATATTATTCTTGTAAAGCTGTTATAGACCAAATTTGTATTCCATATATCATCATACCATTGTATAATTTATATATGTTGTTGTAGAGATTAATTGCGGAAAAGATATTGTAAGTTAGTCAGTTCAATTTATAAAACACCAAAGTTGTAGTATTGTTTTACTGCTAACATATGTCGTTGAGATTATTAAGAAATATCAAGAGCTACTGTGCAGGAGTCTGAATAGTTCGAAAAGGCAGCTGAGCTCTCTGTCGTGTGGAACGGGGAACCCCATTGACGACTGTTGGCGTTGTGATCCCAACTGGGTTAATAACAGAAAGAGGCTGGCTGACTGTGCCATCGGATTTGGCAAGAACGCCATTGGAGGTAAGCAGGGCAGATTTTATGTGGTTACAGATCCCAATGACGATGACCCGGTCAATCCTCGCCCCGGCACTCTGCGCCACGCTGTTATTCAAACCGAGCCTCTCTGGATTATTTTCCAAAGAGATATGGTTATTCAGCTCAAGGAGGAGCTTATCATGAACAGTTATAAGACTATTGACGGTAGAGGAGCCAACGTTCATATAGCAAATGGAGCTTGCATTACAATACAGTATGTGAACAACATCATCATTCATGGAGTTCATATCCATGACTGTAAACCTGCGGGAAATACGAATGTTAGGAGCTCCCCCACCCATTATGGGTATAGAACCAGGAGTGATGGAGATGGGATTTCCATCTTCGGAGGAAGCGAAATTTGGGTAGACCACTGTTCGTTGTCAAGCTGCGCAGATGGACTGATCGACGCCATCATGGGCTCCACTGCTATCACCATTTCAAACAACTTTTTCACTCGCCATGACAAGGTGCTCAACTGCTTATTTCCTCTCTCATAAATTCATTTTTCTTAAAAAAACCTTCACAATTGTATTTTTATCACACAGGATCTTAGAGAAGGGTACTAAAAGCCCATTATCAGACAGAAACATAAAATAATGTTAGTATCTATTAAGTTATCAATTAAAAAAGCTATTGCTCTAGTTAAATATTTAGTGGTTTTTTGCAGGTCATGCTCCTAGGACACAACGACGACTATACCCAAGACGTTAAAATGCAAGTAACAGTTGCATTCAACCACTTTGGAGAAGGACTTGTTCAGCGTATGCCCAGGTATGAATAAAATCTTACAAGAATTCTGTAATCCTTATACCAAGACAACTATACAACTTGCTGAAGTTTATCTGTCTGTTCTCCATTGAAGCTTAAAAAATTAATGTTTTAATGCAGGTGCCGACATGGATACTTTCATGTGGTGAACAATGATTACACCCACTGGGAAATGTACGCAATCGGGGGAAGTGCAAACCCCACCATTAACAGCCAAGGCAACAGATTCCTTGCCCCTGACAATCGATTCAAAAAGGAGGTAAAACGCCTATACAACTCATGTCTCTTATTTATCTCTTTGGTTTACAACGGATGTAGAATAGTTATGACGAGTATGAGTAATGTGCAGGTGACAAAGCATCAAGATGCAACAGAAGATACTTGGAAGAATTGGAATTGGCGATCAGAGGGAGATCTGATGTTAAACGGGGCATTCTTCACAGCATCAGGGGCTGGAGCATCCTCAAGCTATGCCAAAGCTTCGAGTATGGCGGCAAGGCCTTCCTCTATTGTGGGCTCTATTACTGCAACTGCAGGTGTTCTCACCTGCACAAAAGGTTCCCGCTGTTAGACCAAAATACATGTATGTGCTATTATGCACAAACTGTTTAGATTCATTCCACTCTGTAACTTGGCAGGCATGGACGCACTGAATGATGCATCTCTCTCTCTCTCCAGACAATATGATCGTGTATCAATATAATTAGGGGTTGTTAGCTATTTTAGTTTTGTTTGTTGAGACTCTACAGTCTTCTTCTACCAAATGGAATATATCAGTCTTGTTTTTCTTAGATTAGAAGCCTAGTGGAGAAGGGCCAATATGATGTTTATTATCTTGCTTGCCACTCAATAATAACTTAATCTTTATAGAAGTATTGCAGAAAAGCAATTTGTGGCGGAAAATTTTGAAACTATTGACATGCCGCTATAATTGCACACGACCTCACCAAATATATTTCACATTCATTGAATTTGATTGCTCGTTTAATATTTTTATTTAATAGAAAACAGAGATTACCGAACTGATGGAAAGTTGCATATGTCGTCCACTAATGTCATTGATGTTTGTTACATAGCTGCTATAACGGACAATAACATTAAAACTAAATACCATCTAACATCTTTTCAAAAAAAAAAAAAAAAATGAGACCCGAAGATTTGAAAAGGAAAAATAAGGTAGTTAAATTAATTAAATATTAATTAATTCAGATTAAATTAATTAAATATTAATTAATTAGGTTTTAATTAATTTAGATTAAATTGAGATGTTGGATTTCAATGAGTCAAATTAAATAATATAAGTATTATGTATAATTATGTCATAAGTAGATATTATGAAGAGATAATTTGTTTATCTTTTTGTCTAAAGGATGTGTGCCAATTGATGAAGACAGTGAGATCTATGCACCTTAGAATCTAGAGATGTCCTACATAGTCATTTATGTGGACCAAAATTAGAATATTCCCTTTTGCTCTATGTTGAGTTGTGGATCAAAATTAGAGATGTCCTAGATTTATGTGGATCAAAATCTACAAGTTTGTGGGCTGCTTCTGGGTATCTTCTAATATGTTGATGGCTTGATGCTTTTGTTTGCTGGATGCCTTTTTCTTCTTTAGGGCCTCCTTGAGTAACTTCATTTGTTGTGAGAGAGAATGGACCCCCTAGAGTGGTATGTTGATCATATATTGTTTAATTGATCAACAATATTGAAATATTTCACTTATTGTACTGTCTATCCTACATTTAGTGCCCAATGTACACTTGGTTTCTTAATCAAAGGATAAGATAATCTATTTTGTTTTGAAGGGGTGTCTAGTAGTCTAATCACCTCACTCGGGACCATTTAGTTTGGTTCTTCCTAGGGAACCTTTTATTGAAGTAGTTGTTATTAGTATTTTGAAGGAAGGGGCCACTGACCCCTTTTAAATACTGAACCTTTCTTGCCATAATGCATCTAATTATTTATCTTACAGTCTGGACTATAATTTCTCA
Organism: Cunninghamia lanceolata; assembly: GCA_027924645.1. Classification (NCBI taxonomy): domain Eukaryota; kingdom Viridiplantae; phylum Streptophyta; class Pinopsida; order Cupressales; family Cupressaceae; genus Cunninghamia; species Cunninghamia lanceolata. The sequence continues at coordinate 694,910 of BSBN01001427.1, read as the reverse complement.
ATCACCCTTGAAGTATAACCACTTGTCAAGTTTGGTTGCAATTTGTATTAGAGGTCTAGAGTATTCCTGATGCATACAAGACATTTGGCCTCATTATATTTGGATCTACATAAGCTATTGAATATCTTTTGGAGAACCCAATTCAACATTTTGCAGTCACTGAGGCAGTAAGGCATCCAGACTATTGTAACTTTTGATTCCAACATAGGTAAACTTGTCATCAGACATCAAATAAGGAGGTCACTAAATGGTGGATAGGTGCAAAGCAACATGTTTGCCTACCAATGTCATTGTTCATGTAGAGAATTGCAACTTCAAGCTCCATAAGTATCCTCTTGTTTCAAAAAGTGGATATTTGAAACGAAATCTATCCAATGCATCAAAGATCACTTTGAAATTACAACTTGAAATATTTTATCTTGTTGCAAACTTCTGTTATCGGTCAATGATACTTGTGGACCCCTTCAATGTTCCTGCTCTGAGATGTGCAACAAATTTTCTAGAAATGACTGAAGAGTATGCCAAGGGAAACGTTTATGAGAGAAGTGATCTATATATTACTCAAGTTGTCCTTCAAAGTTGGTTGTTCTTAAGAGATGTGAAGATTCGCTTCCATTAGCTGAGTAAATTCAAATTGTGAGTAGATGCATAGAGTTCAAGACAAATGACAAATAGTGAATGTTGGTTAAAGGATCTTCTAACCATGTCAATGAAACTATTTGAGAGGATTGTTGTTTCAATGCAGGAATAGGGAACGGAAGAGATGATAGTCAGTCGAGTGATTGTTCAATATGGCACCAAATTGATACTTGGGGAGAAAAGACAACAATTTTCGTGTGGTATAGTTCAAGAACAAAAGAGAAATGTCAACTTGAATCAGTTATTAGAATGTGTTACCAGACTTCTTCCTATTGAAGGGCATTCTGTACCTCTTGATTTCCTATTTTCTTTGTTTTGTGTATGATTAAGCTGCAACCTTAACATTGAAAATAAGATCATTTGGAAGCTAGAATTGCTTCTCCATTGGAATATGCAATAGTGGATATGTTTTTGTTGCCAACAAACTCAGTCACTAGTATTGGTTTTGACACAGAGTTAGAAAGCATGAAGCTACAAGTCTTAGATTAAGGAATTTGGTGGAAGAGTAGAGGCTATCTGTGAGTCAGTTGGGGTTCTCAAAATGTTTGTTATCACTGGTTTTTCAAGTTCATAAACTCCACATATCGTCAATCGACAAATATTATAGTTCGGGAACTATACTCTTTGCTGATGAAGTGTTTCAATATGTCAGTTTCGAAACAAAATACAAAAAAATGCCAGCTCGTAGAATGTGATGATCGCAAGATACGCTAAATTGGATTTGTTTAAAAGGTTTTAGAAAATTTCAAGCCAATGCAACCGGTAGAATAACACCTTCCTCTACCTAAACTAAAAGTCCGCAAGCAGACAGGCATGCAAAATGTAAAAGCATGGACTAAAAACTCTAAGTATATGTATGGAAAACCAACTCTGTTGCTCAAATGCATGAGATGGGAGTATTGCGAGATATGTACATAAGGGAATAGAGATTAGCTTCTTGAAGCAAAATGACACAAAATCCATGGCTTGAAACATTCAGACAGGTGATATTGGATTGTGTAATGCCAAATCCCTTAACCTTCGTCAGCACACCACCATCTAGTGTCAAATTAAAAATAGAACGCAAAAAAAAATGTCAGATATTATATTTGGAAACATTCTAATTTCCATGCATGGAAATTGTGGAACCATAGACAAAAGTCATGGTTTAAGAAGACAAAGCAATTTCAAATAGAAAAAGAAAAATGCTATTGTGCAATGACTGTTGGATATACAGAAAATCAAAAAGATTTAGAAACTTTCGAAGAAATACAATTAGCAAAAGCTATACTATTTTTTAGTGGAGTCCCAGCTCGTGCCATGATAGGGAAAACACAATTAGTGAGTTTTTCATTTTAGATATTATAGTGAGAAATCATCTGGCGACATGCATATGAAATGTGGAAGCAACTTTAGAGCACCAAGCTTTTGATAGAAATGGTTAAATACGAGAGTGTTGACCAGTTCCTGTTGGTAGAAAATATATTGTTTCATTAGTTTTGACAGTGAGTTGATAATGATACCTTGTATTGTTAATACATGCACACAATAAGATGTTAAAACATCCTCTTTGCATTTTATTCGATCAGACTTCTTTCAATTAGGAGGTGAGTGGCAGCAAACAATAATATGGTCCATAGAGCATCCATATTACTTATGATCGGTGCAGTTTCGAGGAAGGCCATATAGTATCTTAACTTAAAACTACATAGAAGAGCCACACATTTCTTTTTAGTGCCTGACCTACAGTCAACCTTGTGTATTGTGTACTGATTTGTGTGAAAAGAAGATTGATATTGTTTGGTTTCAGAAGTACACTCCATTTTATTAGCCGCGAAGAGATAGAAGCATTTCAAAGGTGGTTTCCTTCTATGGTTTCTATTTGACCAACTACCCTAAATCAACCATTCACCTATGGTAACATTATTATCATTTGATGCTAGATATATGGTATGGAAGCGACAACAACATGGGCTACAACAAAATCTCATAGATATGGTAATTCTAGACCTGTATTCTTAACCATGATGTCCAAGATGACATTTTACACATTTATCACCTATCTAGTTACTTCCTTGGTATCAATTACACTTGTGGCATATCAAGTTATGATTAGTCTTTATTCTCTATTCACTATATCGGAAGAGCCCTTGACACAAACTACTAAATCTTTCATGACCAGTTTTGTTTCTAAAGTTAACCATTATATAAGAAAGGCACAGAGTTTGGTGATGACACTGCCAACACTCAGCCTAGACGGGACATTATTGGCAACTGGAGACTTTAGGTATTCGAGCCTCAATATGGTATCATGCTTTAGTGGAGGCTGCGCTTTGTTTTTATTATTGAATGACTTCAGTTTTGAGCCAATGGGAGATTACAAAAGTCATCCTTTTAGAAAACAAATTGGAAAATTTAAATAATGAGGAGTCATTTCAAGAAACAGTTACGGATGAGTGAAGGAGGGCTTTAAAAACTCATCGATAGTCCTTTGTAAAGGGGGTTCCAAAATTTTTATGTTTTTGTTGCCCTGTGTAACCAGAGAGCTGTGTATAGGAGATAGACCGGAGACTTTGAGCCCAGTTTTGTTTTTCAAATATTAATAGAGAATGTTGTTCTTATGTTCATCGTTCCTCTAATGGAGAAATGTGTTCTTATGTTCATATTTTTTCTTTGTGTGTTGATTGTTTGTATGTTCATTCAATACCTTCATATGCTATAATCTTTTGTACTTGCTCTTGGTATACAGGTATTGGCAAGACTTTTTGCTGTTGTAGTTAGTTTATTCTTTTTCCTATTTGGGAATTTGTCTTGTGTTTCTTGTGCTCACAAGTAGATTTCCTTTCTTTTTCTCTCATCTTTCTTTCTCCTACCTTTTTGTCCTTTCTGGTTAAAAGTACTCAAAATCTAAAAACCCCCATCGTATGAGCGAGCTGCCCCTGTCAAACACAAAGGAGAATCGTTGAACTCATATTAATTTCTCCATTTTCCACTAAAGCGTGTTGTTGCCCATTGGGTGAGTCTCGTAAATTTAGTAGAAACAAAATTGTTTACTAACACTAGGTTCTCATGATGTTAAGCTATAAGAGGAAGGTAAATGTTTTTTTGAGAAAAGGTGCAAAGCACCCATAAGAAATGCATTAAAATAAAAGGAAGGAAGTACAAAAATAAGCCCAGACTAGATGAAGATATGCACAATAGCCGAGCAAAGTGAATGTCGATTAGCCTCAAGTCCATACGAAAGTACAAGAAAATAACATGAGTTGATAAACAATATGCAAATAAAAAATAATATGTGCAAACATAAAATGCTGCTGATGTGTCAATCTACCGACATGAAGTCCCTAAAGGCTTTCAGTACAAAATCATTTAAGGTGCCCCCTAAATAAATCTATAAAAGGCACTACAGATGAAGCTGGCAAACATAAACATTCAGCTTATTCACCAAAAAACTACCCATTGTGAGGACAAAGAAGGAAAAAAAATTCCATTCAAAATTTGCATATGTCAGGTCATAAAAGCCAAGATTTGAATTTGGCCCACTCACCAACTCCACCTAGAATCCCGCAATTGCAACCACAACTAGCCTCACCCAAGTCACCAACCAATCCACTCAAACTCCACTGATCACACCACCAAGACTGCAACCCACCCTACAACAACACCAAGGCCGTAGCCAACACGAGCACCAACTCCCAATCTACCACCAACAACCACCACGAAACCCCATATAACCACACTGCCAAGACTATGAACGGTGCATCCACTAGACTCCTTTCAGCAACTCCGCCAAACTATCTCTGTTGCCTTAACTCATGTCTCCATCCAAGCACCACCAGGACCTTCACTAGGTTCAAATCCTCCACCAATTGGAGGATTCACATGATAATTGCCACCAGTCCCTACACCAATGCCTCCACCTAATCACCGCATATGCAACCCCCAAACCTAGGTCCAACACTGATCAGTCATCTGAATTATCTCCCCTAGTGCCCCATTTGAAAGAAACACCAATGTCACCACCATCAACTTGCCAACAATATACACCACTGGCACCGCAACTAAGTTTAGTGCCACAACCAATACTGCCGTAAACACCAACGGTGTCTCCAAATCCTAATTGGATTTAGCACTTAGAGCATCATCCAGGCCTCCACCTAGGCCACTTGCTTCATGAAATCCATCACCAACTAGGAGCCTATCATCTTCTAGGACTTAAAGCTCTAAAGCATCCTCAGCACTTGACTCAGCGCTACTTCAAACCAGAACTTCCACACACCTCCAGGTTGTAATGTGCCGTACCTATTTGTATTTTTTAAAAAATCTTTTTATGTCTGACTTTATTAATTTATGCGATCTTTCAGAACTAAACAGAAGAATGCAGAAGGGGTTTTCAGTTTTCCTGCAGATGTGTTGCCGAAGCATACAATATAAAACATATATAGAAAACCTAGAAAATATACAATGGATATGGAGAAACTAACAAAGACCCAGATAGCAAAATAGTCAAATAGTAATAACTATGACATACCCATATAGATTTTTGCAACTTGATACAATAGCCTGAACTAGACCAGGTGTGGGTATAGCTACAAAATCACTTCTTAACTTCGGAAGCCTCAAAGAATGAGTAAACAATGTTTGACAAGAGATAAAAGGGCTCTAGATGCCTCCAATAGACATTTGAATGATTGCAAGTGAGAGGGGGAATCAGCAACAAGGTAGCCACCTCCCTCCGCAAGGTGTACAACCCACTAAGGAGTATAAATAGCAACAACAACACATAAACTCTTTCTCAAACCCTTACGAAATGATCTGCAGTCCTCACAATCACCAATCCACCCTCCAGGAAGAAGAAAGAAGCATTTAACAACACCAATATGTATCCACAGGAAGGTACGGCCTATGTTGAAAGGTACGACAAGCCAAGGGAAATGTGCAGCAGTCACAAACTCTCTCAAACTCCTAGGAATCTGCTATAATCTAGTATATCAACTGCTCACAACAATAACCCAAAATGCCGCAACCTTCGAAACCTCAAAATCGCAACATATCAACTCCATTGAAGCTCATGAGTGAATACTAAATGCATCCACCGTCAACGGCACTGTTGGGTGGTCTTCCACACCTGTAGAATGCCGTTACCTATGGAAGTTTTCGTCTCCACAAGCCTCTTGTTTGAATCCTCAAACCCTTCATAATAACCAACCCTAGCAGAGCTCACAAGAAGAAAATATCACAAAGCAAGCATAAGCGAATGAGCTCCAAAACCTCTTTTTATTTCCCCTCCAAGATGGGCGTTTGGCATTAAAGACAAACATTAACTTTTAAAACACTGTTATTTCCCGAGGGAAGGGCACCCATGGTCACAACTTAAACTTATGTCTTCAATTTCCTCAAAAGTCACTTTTCCATTTTATATTATAAAGTCCATATTAAAATATACCATTAATAACTTCGGACTTTAAAATAACTACCAAGATGGTGTCAGAATGGAAGGATCTATAGCTCGTCAGAAAGCCCTCAACGAGATGAATCTGATGCCACCCTGAAAATGCCGAACCGACACTAACCCTGAACTTACTAAAAATAGTAAGTACTGACCACGAGCAGTCTGAGCCAACTCCAGAGGTGCCAACTAGATTGTTTGAACTCGAACCATCTTTCCTCCACCGACACAACTTCTAACTCTAGTTCCCTAACCAAATTGCTAGTCCACGGGAACTCTATGATGGACTAACCATGAGTCTAGAAGGGGACACTATAGTAAATTCTCATCAAATCACTCCTACAATCAACAAGACACCTGAATTTGGAAAGAAGAACCCCTGATTGTATTAGAAACTAAAAGGAATCTCTGCATAACAATAATAAATCTGCTGAAAAAATGAACTATTATTGCTGCTGAAAACTGTAAAAATGGTTGAGTTACAAGACAATCTCTTTCTCTACAATATGCAAAGGCAAAAAAGCAAGAACTAAGGAAAAAAATTATAAGCTTTTTTTATATAATACAAAACTGTCCCCAAAAAGTGAATGGGCAGTCAACTCCAACTCGACTATACTCGAAAATATGCATGAATGAGTTTGAAAAAGTAACTCCAAGTTGCTGGGCGAGCACAAGTGAAAAGCCTAAAATTTAGGTTCCAAAACTCCTCCAAGATGAGAAAAAATAGCTCGGAACTCCAAGTCTCAAAGTCTTTGACCAAGAAACTGCCAAAAATAGTCATGTCAAAAATAAAACTCCAAATATCTCTCCTTGCATGACCCTGCACTTCAGTTCGAGTCCTCTCCTATTTTTGTGTACCTTGAAAGATGTCTGGTCAAGTCCAGAATGGTATTTTTGGGAAAGTATAAAAAATATAATTTTTTTAAATATTTTCTACAACTTAATAAATTGCATTTTCAGAGGCCTTTGGAGCAAAATCAGGGCAATTCATTGCCAAGGTACAACTCAAACTAGATAATTGGTTTATCTTTCTAACGAGTCCAAAAACTTTGAATACTGATAAAGTAGCGAGGAGTTATGACCCTGCCAAAAAAAAATTTAATTTTATTTATTTATTTATTTTTCGGATATATGGTCTTCAGGTACCTGTATCTGCACAGTGAACAAACATGTTAGATAAACATTTGTAGAGGCTGAAGCCTCTCTCTTGACTGTTTTGATCTGATATTCTCTTCCTTCCTGCTTCATTTGAAGTCACTTGCTTCCTGAAAACATTAGAAAACAACTCTTACAGCCCAGCCTAATTGGGTTGCCAAGCATAATTTGGTAACAAGTCAAACTTATGAGGTAAAATTATTCTTTTTCCAAGTGCAAATTATTTATAAATGTAAGGTGAAAAGATTCAACTATGATTCTATCTTTGAATATGTTATAATTTCAAGGTTGAAAATATTTAGAAAAGATATGCTTTATTTCTTTGTGATTATGCAAATGATGTATAAAAAAATTCACTCATTTTTATCATGTTCTTTTACATTCTTAGTAAATTGTAAGTGTAATTTCGAGTAATATGAGAAAGCATGTTACAACTATATTTATCACTAGCTTAGTTGCACATTTAATTTTCTTAAAGGTCAATTAATCTTGTTTGTTGTGTTTGTGTAAGTCAATTGGTGCGTATGCTCTCTCCTCACACCGCAAGGTGATCTTGGAGATCAAATATACCTCATAGTTTACTTTTTGTTGTGTTAAACCCAAGAATCCAAGTTATGTGTGCTCTTCCCTTGCATTGAAAGATGATATTGGAAACGAAAAGCACTTGGAATTGTTTCCCTTTAGTGATCTTATCTAATGATTTCATCACCTTAGGGGATGACCCAAAACATGTGTTTCGGTAGGGAATATTAAATGTGGTGAGAATTAGAAGACTCACCTCAAAGGAGCCATCATCGCACGGTTTTGGCATAGCCTTGATGCCCCTTTGTATAAGGAGTCAAAGGGATGTGGAACTAGATTCGACCATGACAACCTGCTTGTAGATGGGCCCATGTTCATAGATTTTGGCCTCACCTACCTAGAGCGTATAACAAGGACATCTCATAGTCACATGTACGACCTATATTAAGAACTTTTGGCCACTCTTTTTTTGTGGTGCAACAAATACCAGTTAGGGTCAGGAAGTTACTCACACCATGCTTCTAAGTTTGTAAAGATAGAGCTCATTGTAGCCAAGGCCTTGGCCTCCATGGTAAGGGGTGTATAGATGGCACATGACCTTGTATTCCCTAGCTATTTGAAAGTTGGTAGACAACATATTTGTGGGCCATGAAAATTGACACTCCCACTATAATAGTCTTGTTCATGTACTTGGTGTGTTTTCTTTGTGATAAACTTGCGAATACCTCCTTGACCCAAATAAATCCAAACATTACAAAACCTTGAATATCCTAAGTCCAAAGTTCAACTTTGAGAGAGACCTAAACACAAAAGTCCGTTTCCCAAAGGTTTACAAAATTGAGATCCAAATCCACATTTAAACCCGATCCACTATACATCAAAATCCAAATCCAAGTCACGACCAAATCCCTCCCTATTCTAATCACACCTTAATCCATATTCAAATCCCTATCATTCACTTTATCCTTCAAGCCATATCATCCTTTTTCACCCCATAATTCATGAATTAAGATCAAGCCCTTGATCAAGGCCACCATCCTTTATCAAGGTCCATCAAGTTTTTTTTATCCAAATTCAATCCAATGTCACTCTCAAGACACTTCCCCAATCATCATCATCATCATCCATAATTAAATCCATATCAATTGTCATAAGATCACTCTCAAGTCCACATCACCCTAGTCACCTCATCATTTCATGCCCCCATAACTAGATTTCAAACCAAGAAGAACATGGATCCTCATGCAGTAATTGGACCCTCTTCAGCTCATGGTGGCCTTGACAACCAAAGTGAGCATGTAAGTCTCATTGATCAACTTGAGCACTCACCTTGATTAATGGAATTTCTTAGAAATGAAGGGACTCACACTAAGATTGACCAATTTGTAGGTGATAATAAATATGTTTTCCTAGAATATCTTATCAAGGAAGGGACTAAAATCCCTCCTAACTTTGACAGGATAAAACTCAACAATCTCATCCACCCTAATTCATCACCACCACTCACCTTTGAAAATATTTTAGATCATTCATATAAACACCCCACTCGTGACCATATCACCCACCACAATGATCAATAAGTAGATGGTAGCATCCTACCACCTCCACCTCATCATAATCCCACTTCATCTTTTAATTAACATCAACCAAGTCAACCTTCATCAGTTCCCCCACAAATCACAATCCCTTCTATGGCATCCCATCAACATGTTCCCACATTTTCCAATTCACACCAAACTTCACTTTCACCTCTTTCCATCCCTCGATGCACAACTCCAATCCAATCCACATTACCACCCTATATTCCATTACAATCAATCTCATATCAACCCATATGACATCATTCAGTCATGTCCTCACGACCAACACATAAATCATCCCAACCTAACCCATAAATATTTCAATCTAATCCCACATCCATCTATCCAAATACCTCACCTCAACCCATGATGTCTCCATTCATCTCATCACAAATAACACATCAATCATACCAACCTAATATATCAACACATAAAAGTAATCCCACATCAACTCACCATACCATCATTCGTTCCACAACAAAATACATATCAACAATCTATACAAAATCCCACAACATCAAATCCTATTCATCCTACAATCACACAACCTTTGCCAATTAGAGCTACCAACTACATCTCATCTTTACCATCTATTCTACCTCTTGGTACCTCCTTTTATCACGAGTGGTAGGAAATGAAAGTGCTCTTAAAGGGTTACAAGATGGGACTCAATGCAAACATTCTAAATTTGAAGACCTTTGTCCCTACCTCCTCGACTGATCTATTGTAATGACCTCTTTTCCCCCTAATTTTAAAATCCACAAATTTGACAAATACAAGGGAAAGGGAGACCCTCGAGATCACATCAAAGAATTTTTCATGGCTTGTCAAGAAGTTTCCTATAACGATGTGTACCTATTAAAACTCTTTCCACAAAGTTTGACAGGTCAGGCCTTGGATTGGTTCACACATCTAACTCCAAGCACTGTCAATACCTTTCCCGACCTAGCAGGAAAATTTGTTGCACATTTATCCTACAATGTCAAGCATGATCTTACAATGTTAGATCTTTGTAATGCTAAGCAACGTAATGGAGAAAGCTTTACTGCTTATTTTGAATTTAAATATTATTAAGTCTAGTTGTATCCTCAAATTTTAAAATTTCGTGAGAAATATTATTAAGGAAAATATAGGCAGAGCAGAGGGGATCCACGTGCATGCAAAATGACTCCTCAATTATCTCTAGTGTTGGCGAGAAAATTTAGGAAGAACACGGGAGCATAAGATTCTAAGCTTTATGGGCAATTCCATGAGAAATTATAGAAGTTCATGTTTGATGGCGGAAAGTCATTTATAACCAGATGACAAAGTTGCGGGTCATATCTCATCACTTTTACGTCTATCTACTCAGGAATTGAAGTCTGTCTAAACCAACATACACATGGGTAAGATTGAGAAGCATTTCTTTCGGAAGGAGGGAATAGTCTGCCCAATTTTCGAACATCTATTGAAATTTCTAACACTCAAGAAGATATGATATGGATATGTATGCGAAATGCGGGTCATGTGCAGAAGCATGAAACATAAGCTCGCCATCGCCATGGAAACTAGACAAGAATAAAGATGCCACGTCCAATCAAGACGTCCTTGAAACTTCATATATTAATTTTTTTTCGGGAGATTAGTTGAAATATTGTTGCTCATGTTGCCTTTTTCTTGTCATTTCAGCAGTACGTGCGCGTTGGCTTAGTTTCAGAATGTTTTATAACGGAACGTAATAGTTTAGAGTCTGACCTCTTAAATTTTCATCGAAATGGTATTGATGTTGTTATATGACAAGTCAAATATCTGGTATTGTTTTTAAGTCAAATGTCAACTGCTATAGTATAATCGTAGATGCCCCCATTACCACCGTAAGATTAGCAACGTAAGAACGTGCATATAACCATATTGTCAACCGGTGGGGCTCAAGGTTCCTCGTTTTCTACAGACTGAATTTCTATATAAGAGAGGCTAAAGCCATAACATGCCGTATAACCATTGCAAATCTTAAATCTTCCCTCATCCAAAATGGCCACCAATCAAGCCTTACAGCCATTGCTTCTTTTAGTTGCTGTCTTTCTTTTCCAGTCAGTAATGGCGAAGTCATTTGGAACTTCTGAAAATATGACCAAGGTTGAAAATGCTGTTAAATATCATGTTGAGAAGCCGGAGCTCGTAGTTCAAATGGTCGAAAGGTAAGCATGTCGCCTTTGAATCTAAGACATTTTATAGCATTAAAAAAAGGTGGTATGGAAATGAAATTTAATGTCTTACCGCATTTTGGAATATCATGTGAAAAGTAAGGCTTACTTCTAATACGGGCTGATGCTAAATTGCAAGGTTTATTAAACGTGCTTCTACTTATTCTTATGCTGTTACTCTGTTCTCTCTTTACTGCGTTTTCTATGATATTATTCTTGTAAAGCTGTTATAGACCAAATTTGTATTCCATATATCATCATACCATTGTATAATTTATATATGTTGTTGTAGAGATTAATTGCGGAAAAGATATTGTAAGTTAGTCAGTTCAATTTATAAAACACCAAAGTTGTAGTATTGTTTTACTGCTAACATATGTCGTTGAGATTATTAAGAAATATCAAGAGCTACTGTGCAGGAGTCTGAATAGTTCGAAAAGGCAGCTGAGCTCTCTGTCGTGTGGAACGGGGAACCCCATTGACGACTGTTGGCGTTGTGATCCCAACTGGGTTAATAACAGAAAGAGGCTGGCTGACTGTGCCATCGGATTTGGCAAGAACGCCATTGGAGGTAAGCAGGGCAGATTTTATGTGGTTACAGATCCCAATGACGATGACCCGGTCAATCCTCGCCCCGGCACTCTGCGCCACGCTGTTATTCAAACCGAGCCTCTCTGGATTATTTTCCAAAGAGATATGGTTATTCAGCTCAAGGAGGAGCTTATCATGAACAGTTATAAGACTATTGACGGTAGAGGAGCCAACGTTCATATAGCAAATGGAGCTTGCATTACAATACAGTATGTGAACAACATCATCATTCATGGAGTTCATATCCATGACTGTAAACCTGCGGGAAATACGAATGTTAGGAGCTCCCCCACCCATTATGGGTATAGAACCAGGAGTGATGGAGATGGGATTTCCATCTTCGGAGGAAGCGAAATTTGGGTAGACCACTGTTCGTTGTCAAGCTGCGCAGATGGACTGATCGACGCCATCATGGGCTCCACTGCTATCACCATTTCAAACAACTTTTTCACTCGCCATGACAAGGTGCTCAACTGCTTATTTCCTCTCTCATAAATTCATTTTTCTTAAAAAAACCTTCACAATTGTATTTTTATCACACAGGATCTTAGAGAAGGGTACTAAAAGCCCATTATCAGACAGAAACATAAAATAATGTTAGTATCTATTAAGTTATCAATTAAAAAAGCTATTGCTCTAGTTAAATATTTAGTGGTTTTTTGCAGGTCATGCTCCTAGGACACAACGACGACTATACCCAAGACGTTAAAATGCAAGTAACAGTTGCATTCAACCACTTTGGAGAAGGACTTGTTCAGCGTATGCCCAGGTATGAATAAAATCTTACAAGAATTCTGTAATCCTTATACCAAGACAACTATACAACTTGCTGAAGTTTATCTGTCTGTTCTCCATTGAAGCTTAAAAAATTAATGTTTTAATGCAGGTGCCGACATGGATACTTTCATGTGGTGAACAATGATTACACCCACTGGGAAATGTACGCAATCGGGGGAAGTGCAAACCCCACCATTAACAGCCAAGGCAACAGATTCCTTGCCCCTGACAATCGATTCAAAAAGGAGGTAAAACGCCTATACAACTCATGTCTCTTATTTATCTCTTTGGTTTACAACGGATGTAGAATAGTTATGACGAGTATGAGTAATGTGCAGGTGACAAAGCATCAAGATGCAACAGAAGATACTTGGAAGAATTGGAATTGGCGATCAGAGGGAGATCTGATGTTAAACGGGGCATTCTTCACAGCATCAGGGGCTGGAGCATCCTCAAGCTATGCCAAAGCTTCGAGTATGGCGGCAAGGCCTTCCTCTATTGTGGGCTCTATTACTGCAACTGCAGGTGTTCTCACCTGCACAAAAGGTTCCCGCTGTTAGACCAAAATACATGTATGTGCTATTATGCACAAACTGTTTAGATTCATTCCACTCTGTAACTTGGCAGGCATGGACGCACTGAATGATGCATCTCTCTCTCTCTCCAGACAATATGATCGTGTATCAATATAATTAGGGGTTGTTAGCTATTTTAGTTTTGTTTGTTGAGACTCTACAGTCTTCTTCTACCAAATGGAATATATCAGTCTTGTTTTTCTTAGATTAGAAGCCTAGTGGAGAAGGGCCAATATGATGTTTATTATCTTGCTTGCCACTCAATAATAACTTAATCTTTATAGAAGTATTGCAGAAAAGCAATTTGTGGCGGAAAATTTTGAAACTATTGACATGCCGCTATAATTGCACACGACCTCACCAAATATATTTCACATTCATTGAATTTGATTGCTCGTTTAATATTTTTATTTAATAGAAAACAGAGATTACCGAACTGATGGAAAGTTGCATATGTCGTCCACTAATGTCATTGATGTTTGTTACATAGCTGCTATAACGGACAATAACATTAAAACTAAATACCATCTAACATCTTTTCAAAAAAAAAAAAAAAAATGAGACCCGAAGATTTGAAAAGGAAAAATAAGGTAGTTAAATTAATTAAATATTAATTAATTCAGATTAAATTAATTAAATATTAATTAATTAGGTTTTAATTAATTTAGATTAAATTGAGATGTTGGATTTCAATGAGTCAAATTAAATAATATAAGTATTATGTATAATTATGTCATAAGTAGATATTATGAAGAGATAATTTGTTTATCTTTTTGTCTAAAGGATGTGTGCCAATTGATGAAGACAGTGAGATCTATGCACCTTAGAATCTAGAGATGTCCTACATAGTCATTTATGTGGACCAAAATTAGAATATTCCCTTTTGCTCTATGTTGAGTTGTGGATCAAAATTAGAGATGTCCTAGATTTATGTGGATCAAAATCTACAAGTTTGTGGGCTGCTTCTGGGTATCTTCTAATATGTTGATGGCTTGATGCTTTTGTTTGCTGGATGCCTTTTTCTTCTTTAGGGCCTCCTTGAGTAACTTCATTTGTTGTGAGAGAGAATGGACCCCCTAGAGTGGTATGTTGATCATATATTGTTTAATTGATCAACAATATTGAAATATTTCACTTATTGTACTGTCTATCCTACATTTAGTGCCCAATGTACACTTGGTTTCTTAATCAAAGGATAAGATAATCTATTTTGTTTTGAAGGGGTGTCTAGTAGTCTAATCACCTCACTCGGGACCATTTAGTTTGGTTCTTCCTAGGGAACCTTTTATTGAAGTAGTTGTTATTAGTATTTTGAAGGAAGGGGCCACTGACCCCTTTTAAATACTGAACCTTTCTTGCCATAATGCATCTAATTATTTATCTTACAGTCTGGACTATAATTTCTCAATCACCCTTGAAGTATAACCACTTGTCAAGTTTGGTTGCAATTTGTATTAGAGGTCTAGAGTATTCCTGATGCATACAAGACATTTGGCCTCATTATATTTGGATCTACATAAGCTATTGAATATCTTTTGGAGAACCCAATTCAACATTTTGCAGTCACTGAGGCAGTAAGGCATCCAGACTATTGTAACTTTTGATTCCAACATAGGTAAACTTGTCATCAGACATCAAATAAGGAGGTCACTAAATGGTGGATAGGTGCAAAGCAACATGTTTGCCTACCAATGTCATTGTTCATGTAGAGAATTGCAACTTCAAGCTCCATAAGTATCCTCTTGTTTCAAAAAGTGGATATTTGAAACGAAATCTATCCAATGCATCAAAGATCACTTTGAAATTACAACTTGAAATATTTTATCTTGTTGCAAACTTCTGTTATCGGTCAATGATACTTGTGGACCCCTTCAATGTTCCTGCTCTGAGATGTGCAACAAATTTTCTAGAAATGACTGAAGAGTATGCCAAGGGAAACGTTTATGAGAGAAGTGATCTATATATTACTCAAGTTGTCCTTCAAAGTTGGTTGTTCTTAAGAGATGTGAAGATTCGCTTCCATTAGCTGAGTAAATTCAAATTGTGAGTAGATGCATAGAGTTCAAGACAAATGACAAATAGTGAATGTTGGTTAAAGGATCTTCTAACCATGTCAATGAAACTATTTGAGAGGATTGTTGTTTCAATGCAGGAATAGGGAACGGAAGAGATGATAGTCAGTCGAGTGATTGTTCAATATGGCACCAAATTGATACTTGGGGAGAAAAGACAACAATTTTCGTGTGGTATAGTTCAAGAACAAAAGAGAAATGTCAACTTGAATCAGTTATTAGAATGTGTTACCAGACTTCTTCCTATTGAAGGGCATTCTGTACCTCTTGATTTCCTATTTTCTTTGTTTTGTGTATGATTAAGCTGCAACCTTAACATTGAAAATAAGATCATTTGGAAGCTAGAATTGCTTCTCCATTGGAATATGCAATAGTGGATATGTTTTTGTTGCCAACAAACTCAGTCACTAGTATTGGTTTTGACACAGAGTTAGAAAGCATGAAGCTACAAGTCTTAGATTAAGGAATTTGGTGGAAGAGTAGAGGCTATCTGTGAGTCAGTTGGGGTTCTCAAAATGTTTGTTATCACTGGTTTTTCAAGTTCATAAACTCCACATATCGTCAATCGACAAATATTATAGTTCGGGAACTATACTCTTTGCTGATGAAGTGTTTCAATATGTCAGTTTCGAAACAAAATACAAAAAAATGCCAGCTCGTAGAATGTGATGATCGCAAGATACGCTAAATTGGATTTGTTTAAAAGGTTTTAGAAAATTTCAAGCCAATGCAACCGGTAGAATAACACCTTCCTCTACCTAAACTAAAAGTCCGCAAGCAGACAGGCATGCAAAATGTAAAAGCATGGACTAAAAACTCTAAGTATATGTATGGAAAACCAACTCTGTTGCTCAAATGCATGAGATGGGAGTATTGCGAGATATGTACATAAGGGAATAGAGATTAGCTTCTTGAAGCAAAATGACACAAAATCCATGGCTTGAAACATTCAGACAGGTGATATTGGATTGTGTAATGCCAAATCCCTTAACCTTCGTCAGCACACCACCATCTAGTGTCAAATTAAAAATAGAACGCAAAAAAAAATGTCAGATATTATATTTGGAAACATTCTAATTTCCATGCATGGAAATTGTGGAACCATAGACAAAAGTCATGGTTTAAGAAGACAAAGCAATTTCAAATAGAAAAAGAAAAATGCTATTGTGCAATGACTGTTGGATATACAGAAAATCAAAAAGATTTAGAAACTTTCGAAGAAATACAATTAGCAAAAGCTATACTATTTTTTAGTGGAGTCCCAGCTCGTGCCATGATAGGGAAAACATAATTAGTGAGTTTTTCATTTTAGATATTATAGTGAGAAATCATCTGGCGACATGCATATGAAATGTGGAAGCAACTTTAGAGCACCAAGCTTTTGATAGAAATGGTTAAATACGAGAGTGTTGACCAGTTCCTGTTGGTAGAAAATATATTGTTTCATTAGTTTTGACAGTGAGTTGATAATGATACCTTGTATTGTTAATACATGCACACAATAAGATGTTAAAACATCCTCTTTGCATTTTATTCGATCAGACTTCTTTCAATTAGGAGGTGAGTGGCAGCAAACAATAATATGGTCCATAGAGCATCCATATTACTTATGATCGGTGCAGTTTCGAGGAAGGCCATATAGTATCTTAACTTAAAACTACATAGAAGAGCCACACATTTCTTTTTAGTGCCTGACCTACAGTCAACCTTGTGTATTGTGTACTGATTTGTGTGAAAAGAAGATTGATATTGTTTGGTTTCAGAAGTACACTCCATTTTATTAGCCGCGAAGAGATAGAAGCATTTCAAAGGTGGTTTCCTTCTATGGTTTCTATTTGACCAACTACCCTAAATCAACCATTCACCTATGGTAACATTATTATCATTTGATGCTAGATATATGGTATGGAAGCGACAACAACATGGGCTACAACAAAATCTCATAGATATGGTAATTCTAGACCTGTATTCTTAACCATGATGTCCAAGATGACATTTTACACATTTATCACCTATCTAGTTACTTCCTTGGTATCAATTACACTTGTGGCATATCAAGTTATGATTAGTCTTTATTCTCTATTCACTATATCGGAAGAGCCCTTGACACAAACTACTAAATCTTTCATGACCAGTTTTGTTTCTAAAGTTAACCATTATATAAGAAAGGCACAGAGTTTGGTGATGACACTGCCAACACTCAGCCTAGACGGGACATTATTGGCAACTGGAGACTTTAGGTATTCGAGCCTCAATATGGTATCATGCTTTAGTGGAGGCTGCGCTTTGTTTTTATTATTGAATGACTTCAGTTTTGAGCCAATGGGAGATTACAAAAGTCATCCTTTTAGAAAACAAATTGGAAAATTTAAATAATGAGGAGTCATTTCAAGAAACAGTTACGGATGAGTGAAGGAGGGCTTTAAAAACTCATCGATAGTCCTTTGTAAAGGGGGTTCCAAAATTTTTATGTTTTTGTTGCCCTGTGTAACCAGAGAGCTGTGTATAGGAGATAGACCGGAGACTTTGAGCCCAGTTTTGTTTTTCAAATATTAATAGAGAATGTTGTTCTTATGTTCATCGTTCCTCTAATGGAGAAATGTGTTCTTATGTTCATATTTTTTCTTTGTGTGTTGATTGTTTGTATGTTCATTCAATACCTTCATATGCTATAATCTTTTGTACTTGCTCTTGGTATACAGGTATTGGCAAGACTTTTTGCTGTTGTAGTTAGTTTATTCTTTTTCCTATTTGGGAATTTGTCTTGTGTTTCTTGTGCTCACAAGTAGATTTCCTTTCTTTTTCTCTCATCTTTCTTTCTCCTACCTTTTTGTCCTTTCTGGTTAAAAGTACTCAAAATCTAAAAACCCCCATCGTATGAGCGAGCTGCCCCTGTCAAACACAAAGGAGAATCGTTGAACTCATATTAATTTCTCCATTTTCCACTAAAGCGTGTTGTTGCCCATTGGGTGAGTCTCGTAAATTTAGTAGAAACAAAATTGTTTACTAACACTAGGTTCTCATGATGTTAAGCTATAAGAGGAAGGTAAATGTTTTTTTGAGAAAAGGTGCAAAGCACCCATAAGAAATGCATTAAAATAAAAGGAAGGAAGTACAAAAATAAGCCCAGACTAGATGAAGATATGCACAATAGCCGAGCAAAGTGAATGTCGATTAGCCTCAAGTCCATACGAAAGTACAAGAAAATAACATGAGTTGATAAACAATATGCAAATAAAAAATAATATGTGCAAACATAAAATGCTGCTGATGTGTCAATCTACCGACATGAAGTCCCTAAAGGCTTTCAGTACAAAATCATTTAAGGTGCCCCCTAAATAAATCTATAAAAGGCACTACAGATGAAGCTGGCAAACATAAACATTCAGCTTATTCACCAAAAAACTACCCATTGTGAGGACAAAGAAGGAAAAAAAATTCCATTCAAAATTTGCATATGTCAGGTCATAAAAGCCAAGATTTGAATTTGGCCCACTCACCAACTCCACCTAGAATCCCGCAATTGCAACCACAACTAGCCTCACCCAAGTCACCAACCAATCCACTCAAACTCCACTGATCACACCACCAAGACTGCAACCCACCCTACAACAACACCAAGGCCGTAGCCAACACGAGCACCAACTCCCAATCTACCACCAACAACCACCACGAAACCCCATATAACCACACTGCCAAGACTATGAACGGTGCATCCACTAGACTCCTTTCAGCAACTCCGCCAAACTATCTCTATTGCCTTAACTCATGTCTCCATCCAAGCACCACCAGGACCTTCACTAGGTTCAAATCCTCCACCAATTGGAGGATTCACATGATAATTGCCACCAGTCCCTACACCAATGCCTCCACCTAATCACCGCATATGCAACCCCCAAACCTAGGTCCAACACTGATCAGTCATCTGAATTATCTCCCCTAGTGCCCCATTTGAAAGAAACACCAATGTCACCACCATCAACTTGCCAACAATATACACCACTGGCACCGCAACTAAGTTTAGTGCCACAACCAATACTGCCGTAAACACCAACGGTGTCTCCAAATCCTAATTGGATTTAGCACTTAGAGCATCATCCAGGCCTCCACCTAGGCCACTTGCTTCATGAAATCCATCACCAACTAGGAGCCTATCATCTTCTAGGACTTAAAGCTCTAAAGCATCCTCAGCACTTGACTCAGCGCTACTTCAAACCAGAACTTCCACACACCTCCAGGTTGTAATGTGCCGTACCTATTTGTATTTTTTAAAAAATCTTTTTATGTCTGACTTTATTAATTTATGCGATCTTTCAGAACTAAACAGAAGAATGCAGAAGGGGTTTTCAGTTTTCCTGCAGATGTGTTGCCGAAGCATACAATATAAAACATATATAGAAAACCTAGAAAATATACAATGGATATGGAGAAACTAACAAAGACCCAGATAGCAAAATAGTCAAATAGTAATAACTATGACATACCCATATAGATTTTTGCAACTTGATACAATAGCCTGAACTAGACCAGGTGTGGGTATAGCTACAAAATCACTTCTTAACTTCGGAAGCCTCAAAGAATGAGTAAACAATGTTTGACAAGAGATAAAAGGGCTCTAGATGCCTCCAATAGACATTTGAATGATTGCAAGTGAGAGGGGGAATCAGCAACAAGGTAGCCACCTCCCTCCGCAAGGTGTACAACCCACTAAGGAGTATAAATAGCAACAACAACACATAAACTCCTTCTCAAACCCTTACGAAATGATCTGCAGTCCTCACAATCACCAATCCACCCTCCAGGAAGAAGAAAGAAGCATTTAACAACACCAATATGTATCCACAGGAAGGTACGGCCTATGTTGAAAGGTACGACAAGCCAAGGGAAATGTGCAGCAGTCACAAACTCTCTCAAACTCCTAGGAATCTGCTATAATCTAGTATATCAACTGCTCACAACAATAACCCAAAATGCCGCAACCTTCGAAACCTCAAAATTGCAACATATCAACTCCATTGAAGCTCATGAGTGAATACTAAATGCATCCACCGTCAACGGCACTGTTGGGTGGTCTTCCACACCTGTAGAATGCCGTTACCTATGGAAGTTTTCGTCTCCACAAGCCTCTTGTTTGAATCCTCAAACCCTTCATAATAACCAACCCTAGCAGAGCTCACAAGAAGAAAATATCACAAAGCAAGCATAAGCGAATGAGCTCCAAAACCTCTTTTTATTTCCCCTCCAAGATGGGCGTTTGGCATTAAAGACAAACATTAACTTTTAAAACACTGTTATTTCCCGAGGGAAGGGCACCCATGGTCACAACTTAAACTTATGTCTTCAATTTCCTCAAAAGTCACTTTTCCATTTTATATTATAAAGTCCATATTAAAATATACCATTAATAACTTCGGACTTTAAAATAACTACCAAGATGGTGTCAGAATGGAAGGATCTATAGCTCGTCAGAAAGCCCTCAACGAGATGAATCTGATGCCACCCTGAAAATGCCGAACCGACACTAACCCTGAACTTACTAAAAATAGTAAGTACTGACCACGAGCAGTCTGAGCCAACTCCAGAGGTGCCAACTAGATTGTTTGAACTCGAACCATCTTTCCTCCACCGACACAACTTCTAACTCTAGTTCCCTAACCAAATTGCTAGTCCACGGGAACTCTATGATGGACTAACCATGAGTCTAGAAGGGGACACTATAGTAAATTCTCATCAAATCACTCCTACAATCAACAAGACACCTGAATTTGGAAAGAAGAACCCCTGATTGTATTAGAAACTAAAAGGAATCTCTGCATAACAATAATAAATCTGCTGAAAAAATGAACTATTATTGCTGCTGAAAACTGTAAAAATGGTTGAGTTACAAGACAATCTCTTTCTCTACAATATGCAAAGGCAAAAAAGCAAGAACTAAGGAAAAAAATTATAAGCTTTTTTTATATAATACAAAACTGTCCCCAAAAAGTGAATGGGCAGTCAACTCCAACTCGACTATACTCGAAAATATGCATGAATGAGTTTGAAAAAGTAACTCCAAGTTGCTGGGCGAGCACAAGTGAAAAGCCTAAAATTTAGGTTCCAAAACTCCTCCAAGATGAGAAAAAATAGCTCGGAACTCCAAGTCTCAAAGTCTTTGACCAAGAAACTGCCAAAAATAGTCATGTCAAAAATAAAACCCCAAATATCTCTCCTTGCATGACCCTGCACTTCAGTTCGAGTCCTCTCCTATTTTTGTGTACCTTGAAAGATGTCTGGTCAAGTCCAGAATGGTATTTTTGGGAAAGTATAAAAAATATAATTTTTTTAAATATTTTCTACAACTTAATAAATTGCATTTTCAGAGGCCTTTGGAGCAAAATCAGGGCAATTCATTGCCAAGGTACAACTCAAACTAGATAATTGGTTTATCTTTCTAACGAGTCCAAAAACTTTGAATACTGATAAAGTAGCGAGGAGTTATGACCCTGCCAAAAAAAAATTTAATTTTATTTATTTATTTATTTTTCGGATATATGGTCTTCAGGTACCTGTATCTGCACAGTGAACAAACATGTTAGATAAACATTTGTAGAGGCTGAAGCCTCTCTCTTGACTGTTTTGATCTGATATTCTCTTCCTTCCTGCTTCATTTGAAGTCACTTGCTTCCTGAAAACATTAGAAAACAACTCTTACAGCCCAGCCTAATTGGGTTGCCAAGCATAATTTGGTAACAAGTCAAACTTATGAGGTAAAATTATTCTTTTTCCAAGTGCAAATTATTTATAAATGTAAGGTGAAAAGATTCAACTATGATTCTATCTTTGAATATGTTATAATTTCAAGGTTGAAAATATTTAGAAAAGATATGCTTTATTTCTTTGTGATTATGCAAATGATGTATAAAAAAATTCACTCATTTTTATCATGTTCTTTTACATTCTTAGTAAATTGTAAGTGTAATTTCGAGTAATATGAGAAAGCATGTTACAACTATATTTATCACTAGCTTAGTTGCACATTTAATTTTCTTAAAGGTCAATTAATCTTGTTTGTTGTGTTTGTGTAAGTCAATTGGTGCGTATGCTCTCTCCTCACACCGCAAGGTGATCTTGGAGATCAAATATACCTCATAGTTTACTTTTTGTTGTGTTAAACCCAAGAATCCAAGTTATGTGTGCTCTTCCCTTGCATTGAAAGATGATATTGGAAACGAAAAGCACTTGGAATTGTTTCCCTTTAGTGATCTTATCTAATGATTTCATCACCTTAGGGGATGACCCAAAACATGTGTTTCGGTAGGGAATATTAAATGTGGTGAGAATTAGAAGACTCACCTCAAAGGAGCCATCATCGCACGGTTTTGGCATAGCCTTGATGCCCCTTTGTATAAGGAGTCAAAGGGATGTGGAACTAGATTCGACCATGACAACCTGCTTGTAGATGGGCCCATGTTCATAGATTTTGGCCTCACCTACCTAGAGCGTATAACAAGGACATCTCATAGTCACATGTACGACCTATATTAAGAACTTTTGGCCACTCTTTTTTTGTGGTGCAACAAATACCAGTTAGGGTCAGGAAGTTACTCACACCATGCTTCTAAGTTTGTAAAGATAGAGCTCATTGTAGCCAAGGCCTTGGCCTCCATGGTAAGGGGTGTATAGATGGCACATGACCTTGTATTCCCTAGCTATTTGAAAGTTGGTAGACAACATATTTGTGGGCCATGAAAATTGACACTCCCACTATAATAGTCTTGTTCATGTACTTGGTGTGTTTTCTTTGTGATAAACTTGCGAATACCTCCTTGACCCAAATAAATCCAAACATTACAAAACCTTGAATATCCTAAGTCCAAAGTTCAACTTTGAGAGAGACCTAAACACAAAAGTCCGTTTCCCAAAGGTTTACAAAATTGAGATCCAAATCCACATTTAAACCCGATCCACTATACATCAAAATCCAAATCCAAGTCACGACCAAATCCCTCCCTATTCTAATCACACCTTAATCCATATTCAAATCCCTATCATTCACTTTATCCTTCAAGCCATATCATCCTTTTTCACCCCATAATTCATGAATTAAGATCAAGCCCTTGATCAAGGCCACCATCCTTTATCAAGGTCCATCAAGTTTTTTTTATCCAAATTCAATCCAATGTCACTCTCAAGACACTTCCCCAATCATCATCATCATCATCCATAATTAAATCCATATCAATTGTCATAAGATCACTCTCAAGTCCACATCACCCTAGTCACCTCATCATTTCATGCCCCCATAACTAGATTTCAAACCAAGAAGAACATGGATCCTCATGCAGTAATTGGACCCTCTTCAGCTCATGGTGGCCTTGACAACCAAAGTGAGCATGTAAGTCTCATTGATCAACTTGAGCACTCACCTTGATTAATGGAATTTCTTAGAAATGAAGGGACTCACACTAAGATTGACCAATTTGTAGGTGATAATAAATATGTTTTCCTAGAATATCTTATCAAGGAAGGGACTAAAATCCCTCCTAACTTTGACAGGATAAAACTCAACAATCTCATCCACCCTAATTCATCACCACCACTCACCTTTGAAAATATTTTAGATCATTCATATAAACACCCCACTCGTGACCATATCACCCACCACAATGATCAATAAGTAGATGGTAGCATCCTACCACCTCCACCTCATCATAATCCCACTTCATCTTTTAATTAACATCAACCAAGTCAACCTTCATCAGTTCCCCCACAAATCACAATCCCTTCTATGGCATCCCATCAACATGTTCCCACATTTTCCAATTCACACCAAACTTCACTTTCACCTCTTTCCATCCCTCGATGCACAACTCCAATCCAATCCACATTACCACCCTATATTCCATTACAATCAATCTCATATCAACCCATATGACATCATTCAGTCATGTCCTCACGACCAACACATAAATCATCCCAACCTAACCCATAAATATTTCAATCTAATCCCACATCCATCTATCCAAATACCTCACCTCAACCCATGATGTCTCCATTCATCTCATCACAAATAACACATCAATCATACCAACCTAATATATCAACACATAAAAGTAATCCCACATCAACTCACCATACCATCATTCGTTCCACAACAAAATACATATCAACAATCTATACAAAATCCCACAACATCAAATCCTATTCATCCTACAATCACACAACCTTTGCCAATTAGAGCTACCAACTACATCTCATCTTTACCATCTATTCTACCTCTTGGTACCTCCTTTTATCACGAGTGGTAGGAAATGAAAGTGCTCTTAAAGGGTTACAAGATGGGACTCAATGCAAACATTCTAAATTTGAAGACCTTTGTCCCTACCTCCTCGACTGATCTATTGTAATGACCTCTTTTCCCCCTAATTTTAAAATCCACAAATTTGACAAATACAAGGGAAAGGGAGACCCTCGAGATCACATCAAAGAATTTTTCATGGCTTGTCAAGAAGTTTCCTATAACGATGTGTACCTATTAAAACTCTTTCCACAAAGTTTGACAGGTCAGGCCTTGGATTGGTTCACACATCTAACTCCAAGCACTGTCAATACCTTTCCCGACCTAGCAGGAAAATTTGTTGCACATTTATCCTACAATGTCAAGCATGATCTTACAATGTTAGATCTTTGTAATGCTAAGCAACGTAATGGAGAAAGCTTTACTGCTTATTTTGAATTTAAATATTATTAAGTCTAGTTGTATCCTCAAATTTTAAAATTTCGTGAGAAATATTATTAAGGAAAATATAGGCAGAGCAGAGGGGATCCACGTGCATGCAAAATGACTCCTCAATTATCTCTAGTGTTGGCGAGAAAATTTAGGAAGAACACGGGAGCATAAGATTCTAAGCTTTATGGGCAATTCCATGAGAAATTATAGAAGTTCATGTTTGATGGCGGAAAGTCATTTATAACCAGATGACAAAGTTGCGGGTCATATCTCATCACTTTTACGTCTATCTACTCAGGAATTGAAGTCTGTCTAAACCAACATACACATGGGTAAGATTGAGAAGCATTTCTTTCGGAAGAAGGGAATAGTCTGCCCAATTTTCGAACATCTATTGAAATTTCTAACACTCAAGAAGATATGATATGGATATGTATGCGAAATGCGGGTCATGTGCAGAAGCATGAAACATAAGCTCGCCATCGCCATGGAAACTAGACAAGAATAAAGATGCCACGTCCAATCAAGACGTCCTTGAAACTTCATATATTAATTTTTTTTCGGGAGATTAGTTGAAATATTGTTGCTCATGTTGCCTTTTTCTTGTCATTTCAGCAGTACGTGCGCGTTGGCTTAGTTTCAGAATGTTTTATAACGGTACGTAATAGTTTAGAGTCTGACCTCTTAAATTTTCATCGAAATGGTATTGATGTTGTTATATGACAAGTCAAATATCTGGTATTGTTTTTAAGTCAAATGTCAACTGCTATAGTATAATCGTAGATGCCCCCATTACCACCGTAAGATTAGCAACGTAAGAACGTGCATATAACCATATTGTCAACCGGTGGGGCTCAAGGTTCCTCGTTTTCTACAGACTGAATTTCTATATAAGAGAGGCTAAAGCCATAACATGCCGTATAACCATTGCAAATCTTAAATCTTCCCTCATCCAAAATGGCCACCAATCAAGCCTTACAGCCATTGCTTCTTTTAGTTGCTGTCTTTCTTTTCCAGTCAGTAATGGCGAAGTCATTTGGAACTTCTGAAAATATGACCAAGGTTGAAAATGCTGTTAAATATCATGTTGAGAAGCCGGAGCTCGTAGTTCAAATGGTCGAAAGGTAAGCATGTCGCCTTTGAATCTAAGACATTTTATAGCATTAAAAAAAGGTGGTATGGAAATGAAATTTAATGTCTTACCGCATTTTGGAATATCATGTGAAAAGTAAGGCTTACTTCTAATACGGGCTGATGCTAAATTGCAAGGTTTATTAAACGTGCTTCTACTTATTCTTATGCTGTTACTCTGTTCTCTCTTTACTGCGTTTTCTATGATATTATTCTTGTAAAGCTGTTATAGACCAAATTTGTATTCCATATATCATCATACCATTGTATAATTTATATATGTTGTTGTAGAGATTAATTGCGGAAAAGATATTGTAAGTTAGTCAGTTCAATTTATAAAACACCAAAGTTGTAGTATTGTTTTACTGCTAACATATGTCGTTGAGATTATTAAGAAATATCAAGAGCTACTGTGCAGGAGTCTGAATAGTTCGAAAAGGCAGCTGAGCTCTCTGTCGTGTGGAACGGGGAACCCCATTGACGACTGTTGGCGTTGTGATCCCAACTGGGTTAATAACAGAAAGAGGCTGGCTGACTGTGCCATCGGATTTGGCAAGAACGCCATTGGAGGTAAGCAGGGCAGATTTTATGTGGTTACAGATCCCAATGACGATGACCCGGTCAATCCTCGCCCCGGCACTCTGCGCCACGCTGTTATTCAAACCGAGCCTCTCTGGATTATTTTCCAAAGAGATATGGTTATTCAGCTCAAGGAGGAGCTTATCATGAACAGTTATAAGACTATTGACGGTAGAGGAGCCAACGTTCATATAGCAAATGGAGCTTGCATTACAATACAGTATGTGAACAACATCATCATTCATGGAGTTCATATCCATGACTGTAAACCTGCGGGAAATACGAATGTTAGGAGCTCCCCCACCCATTATGGGTATAGAACCAGGAGTGATGGAGATGGGATTTCCATCTTCGGAGGAAGCGAAATTTGGGTAGACCACTGTTCGTTGTCAAGCTGCGCAGATGGACTGATCGACGCCATCATGGGCTCCACTGCTATCACCATTTCAAACAACTTTTTCACTCACCATGACAAGGTGCTCAACTGCTTATTTCCTCTCTCATAAATTCATTTTTCTTAAAAAAACCTTCACAATTGTATTTTTATCACACAGGATCTTAGAGAAGGGTACTAAAAGCCCATTATCAGACAGAAACATAAAATAATGTTAGTATCTATTAAGTTATCAATTAAAAAAGCTATTGCTCTAGTTAAATATTTAGTGGTTTTTTGCAGGTCATGCTCCTAGGACACAACGACGACTATACCCAAGACGTTAAAATGCAAGTAACAGTTGCATTCAACCACTTTGGAGAAGGACTTGTTCAGCGTATGCCCAGGTATGAATAAAATCTTACAAGAATTCTGTAATCCTTATACCAAGACAACTATACAACTTGCTGAAGTTTATCTGTCTGTTCTCCATTGAAGCTTAAAAAATTAATGTTTTAATGCAGGTGCCGACATGGATACTTTCATGTGGTGAACAATGATTACACCCACTGGGAAATGGACGCAATCGGGGGAAGTGCAAACCCCACCATTAACAGCCAAGGCAACAGATTCCTTGCCCCTGACAATCGATTCAAAAAGGAGGTAAAACGCCTATACAACTCATGTCTCTTATTTATCTCTTTGGTTTACAACGGATGTAGAATAGTTATGACGAGTATGAGTAATGTGCAGGTGACAAAGCATCAAGATGCAACAGAAGATACTTGGAAGAATTGGAATTGGCGATCAGAGGGAGATCTGATGTTAAACGGGGCATTCTTCACAGCATCAGGGGCTGGAGCATCCTCAAGCTATGCCAAAGCTTCGAGTATGGCGGCAAGGCCTTCCTCTATTGTGGGCTCTATTACTGCAACTGCAGGTGTTCTCACCTGCACAAAAGGTTCCCGCTGTTAGACCAAAATACATGTATGTGCTATTATGCACAAACTGTTTAGATTCATTCCACTCTGTAACTTGGCAGGCATGGACGCACTGAATGATGCATCTCTCTCTCTCTCCAGACAATATGATCGTGTATCAATATAATTAGGGGTTGTTAGCTATTTTAGTTTTGTTTGTTGAGACTCTACAGTCTTCTTCTACCAAATGGAATATATCAGTCTTGTTTTTCTTAGATTAGAAGCCTAGTGGAGAAGGGCCAATATGATGTTTATTATCTTGCTTGCCACTCAATAATAACTTAATCTTTATAGAAGTATTGCAGAAAAGCAATTTGTGGCGGAAAATTTTGAAACTATTGACATGCCGCTATAATTGCACACGACCTCACCAAATATATTTCACATTCATTGAATTTGATTGCTCGTTTAATATTTTTATTTAATAGAAAACAGAGATTACCGAACTGATGGAAAGTTGCATATGTCGTCCACTAATGTCATTGATGTTTGTTACATAGCTGCTATAACGGACAATAACATTAAAACTAAATACCATCTAACATCTTTTCAAAAAAAAAAAAAAAAAATGAGACCCGAAGATTTGAAAAGGAAAAATAAGGTAGTTAAATTAATTAAATATTAATTAATTCAGATTAAATTAATTAAATATTAATTAATTAGGTTTTAATTAATTTAGATTAAATTGAGATGTTGGATTTCAATGAGTCAAATTAAATAATATAAGTATTATGTATAATTATGTCATAAGTAGATATTATGAAGAGATAATTTGTTTATCTTTTTGTCTAAAGGATGTGTGCCAATTGATGAAGACAGTGAGATCTATGCACCTTAGAATCTAGAGATGTCCTACATAGTCATTTATGTGGACCAAAATTAGAATATTCCCTTTTGCTCTATGTTGAGTTGTGGATCAAAATTAGAGATGTCCTAGATTTATGTGGATCAAAATCTACAAGTTTGTGGGCTGCTTCTGGGTATCTTCTAATATGTTGATGGCTTGATGCTTTTGTTTGCTGGATGCCTTTTTCTTCTTTAGGGCCTCCTTGAGTAACTTCATTTGTTGTGAGAGAGAATGGACCCCCTAGAGTGGTATGTTGATCATATATTGTTTAATTGATCAACAATATTGAAATATTTCACTTATTGTACTGTCTATCCTACATTTAGTGCCCAATGTACACTTGGTTTCTTAATCAAAGGATAAGATAATCTATTTTGTTTTGAAGGGGTGTCTAGTAGTCTAATCACCTCACTCGGGACCATTTAGTTTGGTTCTTCCTAGGGAACCTTTTATTGAAGTAGTTGTTATTAGTATTTTGAAGGAAGGGGCCACTGACCCCTTTTAAATACTGAACCTTTCTTGCCATAATGCATCTAATTATTTATCTTACAGTCTGGACTATAATTTCTCAATCACCCTTGAAGTATAACCACTTGTCAAGTTTGGTTGCAATTTGTATTAGAGGTCTAGAGTATTCCTGATGCATACAAGACATTTGGCCTCATTATATTTGGATCTACATAAGCTATTGAATATCTTTTGGAGAACCCAATTCAACATTTTGCAGTCACTGAGGCAGTAAGGCATCCAGACTATTGTAACTTTTGATTCCAACATAGGTAAACTTGTCATCAGACATCAAATAAGGAGGTCACTAAATGGTGGATAGGTGCAAAGCAACATGTTTGCCTACCAATGTCATTGTTCATGTAGAGAATTGCAACTTCAAGCTCCATAAGTATCCTCTTGTTTCAAAAAGTGGATATTTGAAACGAAATCTATCCAATGCATCAAAGATCACTTTGAAATTACAACTTGAAATATTTTATCTTGTTGCAAACTTCTGTTATCGGTCAATGATACTTGTGGACCCCTTCAATGTTCCTGCTCTGAGATGTGCAACAAATTTTCTAGAAATGACTGAAGAGTATGCCAAGGGAAACGTTTATGAGAGAAGTGATCTATATATTACTCAAGTTGTCCTTCAAAGTTGGTTGTTCTTAAGAGATGTGAAGATTCGCTTCCATTAGCTGAGTAAATTCAAATTGTGAGTAGATGCATAGAGTTCAAGACAAATGACAAATAGTGAATGTTGGTTAAAGGATCTTCTAACCATGTCAATGAAACTATTTGAGAGGATTGTTGTTTCAATGCAGGAATAGGGAACGGAAGAGATGATAGTCAGTCGAGTGATTGTTCAATATGGCACCAAATTGATACTTGGGGAGAAAAGACAACAATTTTCGTGTGGTATAGTTCAAGAACAAAAGAGAAATGTCAACTTGAATCAGTTATTAGAATGTGTTACCAGACTTCTTCCTATTGAAGGGCATTCTGTACCTCTTGATTTCCTATTTTCTTTGTTTTGTGTATGATTAAGCTGCAACCTTAACATTGAAAATAAGATCATTTGGAAGCTAGAATTGCTTCTCCATTGGAATATGCAATAGTGGATATGTTTTTGTTGCCAACAAACTCAGTCACTAGTATTGGTTTTGACACAGAGTTAGAAAGCATGAAGCTACAAGTCTTAGATTAAGGAATTTGGTGGAAGAGTAGAGGCTATCTGTGAGTCAGTTGGGGTTCTCAAAATGTTTGTTATCACTGGTTTTTCAAGTTCATAAACTCCACATATCGTCAATCGACAAATATTATAGTTCGGGAACTATACTCTTTGCTGATGAAGTGTTTCAATATGTCAGTTTCGAAACAAAATACAAAAAAATGCCAGCTCGTAGAATGCGATGATCGCAAGATACGCTAAATTGGATTTGTTTAAAAGGTTTTAGAAAATTTCAAGCCAATGCAACCGGTAGAATAACACCTTCCTCTACCTAAACTAAAAGTCCGCAAGCAGACAGGCATGCAAAATGTAAAAGCATGGACTAAAAACTCTAAGTATATGTATGGAAAACCAACTCTGTTGCTCAAATGCATGAGATGGGAGTATTGCGAGATATGTACATAAGGGAATAGAGATTAGCTTCTTGAAGCAAAATGACACAAAATCCATGGCTTGAAACATTCAGACAGGTGATATTGGATTGTGTAATGCCAAATCCCTTAACCTTCGTCAGCACACCACCATCTAGTGTCAAATTAAAAATAGAACGCAAAAAAAAATGTCAGATATTATATTTGGAAACATTCTAATTTCCATGCATGGAAATTGTGGAACCATAGACAAAAGTCATGGTTTAAGAAGACAAAGCAATTTCAAATAGAAAAAGAAAAATGCTATTGTGCAATGACTGTTGGATATACAGAAAATCAAAAAGATTTAGAAACTTTCGAAGAAATACAATTAGCAAAAGCTATACTATTTTTTAGTGGAGTCCCAGCTCGTGCCATGATAGGGAAAACACAATTAGTGAGTTTTTCATTTTAGATATTATAGTGAGAAATCATCTGGCGACATGCATATGAAATGTGGAAGCAACTTTAGAGCACCAAGCTTTTGATAGAAATGGTTAAATACGAGAGTGTTGACCAGTTCCTGTTGGTAGAAAATATATTGTTTCATTAGTTTTGACAGTGAGTTGATAATGATACCTTGTATTGTTAATACATGCACACAATAAGATGTTAAAACATCCTCTTTGCATTTTATTCGATCAGACTTCTTTCAATTAGGAGGTGAGTGGCAGCAAACAATAATATGGTCCATAGAGCATCCATATTACTTATGATCGGTGCAGTTTCGAGGAAGGCCATATAGTATCTTAACTTAAAACTACATAGAAGAGCCACACATTTCTTTTTAGTGCCTGACCTACAGTCAACCTTGTGTATTGTGTACTGATTTGTGCGAAAAGAAGATTGATATTGTTTGGTTTCAGAAGTACACTCCATTTTATTAGCCGCGAAGAGATAGAAGCATTTCAAAGGTGGTTTCCTTCTATGGTTTCTATTTGACCAACTACCCTAAATCAACCATTCACCTATGGTAACATTATTATCATTTGATGCTAGATATATGGTATGGAAGCGACAACAACATGGGCTACAACAAAATCTCATAGATATGGTAATTCTAGACCTGTATTCTTAACCATGATGTCCAAGATGACATTTTACACATTTATCACCTATCTAGTTACTTCCTTGGTATCAATTACACTTGTGGCATATCAAGTTATGATTAGTCTTTATTCTCTATTCACTATATCGGAAGAGCCCTTGACACAAACTACTAAATCTTTCATGACCAGTTTTGTTTCTAAAGTTAACCATTATATAAGAAAGGCACAGAGTTTGGTGATGACACTGCCAACACTCAGCCTAGACGGGACATTATTGGCAACTGGAGACTTTAGGTATTCGAGCCTCAATATGGTATCATGCTTTAGTGGAGGCTGCGCTTTGTTTTTATTATTGAATGACTTCAGTTTTGAGCCAATGGGAGATTACAAAAGTCATCCTTTTAGAAAACAAATTGGAAAATTTAAATAATGAGGAGTCATTTCAAGAAACAGTTACGGATGAGTGAAGGAGGGCTTTAAAAACTCATCGATAGTCCTTTGTAAAGGGGGTTCCAAAATTTTTATGTTTTTGTTGCCCTGTGTAACCAGAGAGCTGTGTATAGGAGATAGACCGGAGACTTTGAGCCCAGTTTTGTTTTTCAAATATTAATAGAGAATGTTGTTCTTATGTTCATCGTTCCTCTAATGGAGAAATGTGTTCTTATGTTCATATTTTTTCTTTGTGTGTTGATTGTTTGTATGTTCATTCAATACCTTCATATGCTATAATCTTTTGTACTTGCTCTTGGTATACAGGTATTGGCAAGACTTTTTGCTGTTGTAGTTAGTTTATTCTTTTTCCTATTTGGGAATTTGTCTTGTGTTTCTTGTGCTCACAAGTAGATTTCCTTTCTTTTTCTCTCATCTTTCTTTCTCCTACCTTTTTGTCCTTTCTGGTTAAAAGTACTCAAAATCTAAAAACCCCCATCGTATGAGCGAGCTGCCCCTGTCAAACACAAAGGAGAATCGTTGAACTCATATTAATTTCTCCATTTTCCACTAAAGCGTGTTGTTGCCCATTGGGTGAGTCTCGTAAATTTAGTAGAAACAAAATTGTTTACTAACACTAGGTTCTCATGATGTTAAGCTATAAGAGGAAGGTAAATGTTTTTTTGAGAAAAGGTGCAAAGCACCCATAAGAAATGCATTAAAATAAAAGGAAGGAAGTACAAAAATAAGCCCAGACTAGATGAAGATATGCACAATAGCCGAGCAAAGTGAATGTCGATTAGCCTCAAGTCCATACGAAAGTACAAGAAAATAACATGAGTTGATAAACAATATGCAAATAAAAAATAATATGTGCAAACATAAAATGCTCTTGATGTGTCAATCTACCGACATGAAGTCCCTAAAGGCTTTCAGTACAAAATCATTTAAGGTGCCCCCTAAATAAATCTATAAAAGGCACTACAGATGAAGCTGGCAAACATAAACATTCAGCTTATTTACCAAAAAACTACCCATTGTGAGGACAAAGAAGGAAAAAAAATTCCATTCAAAATTTGCATATGTCAGGTCATAAAAGCCAAGATTTGAATTTGGCCCACTCACCAACTCCACCTAGAATCCCGCAATTGCAACCACAACTAGCCTCACCCAAGTCACCAACCAATCCACTCAAACTCCACTGATCACACCACCAAGACTGCAACCCAC
The DNA here is from genome assembly GCA_027924645.1 of Cunninghamia lanceolata. Classification (NCBI taxonomy): domain Eukaryota; kingdom Viridiplantae; phylum Streptophyta; class Pinopsida; order Cupressales; family Cupressaceae; genus Cunninghamia; species Cunninghamia lanceolata. The sequence continues at coordinate 660,925 of BSBN01001427.1, read as the reverse complement.
CCTACAACAACACCAAGGCCGTAGCCAACACGAGCACCAACTCCCAATCTACCACCAACAACCACCACGAAGCCCCATATAACCACACTGCCAAGACTATGAACGGTGCATCCACTAGACTCCTTTCAGCAACTCCGCCAAACTATCTCTGTTGCCTTAACTCATGTCTCCATCCAAGCACCACCAGGACCTTCACTAGGTTCAAATCCTCCACCAATTGGAGGATTCACATGATAATTGCCACCAGTCCCTACACCAATGCCTCCACCTAATCACCGCATATGCAACCCCCAAACCTAGGTCCAACACTGATCAGTCATCTGAATTATCTCCCCTAGTGCCCCATTTGAAAGAAACACCAATGTCACCACCATCAACTTGCCAACAATATACACCACTGGCACCGCAACTAAGTTTAGTGCCACAACCAATACTGCCGTAAACACCAACGGTGTCTCCAAATCCTAATTGGATTTAGCACTTAGAGCATCATCCAGGCCTCCACCTAGGCCACTTGCTTCATGAAATCCATCACCAACTAGGAGCCTATCATCTTCTAGGACTTAAAGCTCTAAAGCATCCTCAGCACTTGACTCAGCGCTACTTCAAACCAGAACTTCCACACACCTCCAGGTTGTAATGTGCCGTACCTATTTGTATTTTTTAAAAAATCTTTTTATGTGTGACTTTATTAATTTATGCGATCTTTCAGAACTAAACAGAAGAATGCAGAAGGGGTTTTCAGTTTTCCTGCAGATGTGTTGCCGAAGCATACAATATAAAACATATATAGAAAACCCAGAAAATATACAATGGATATGGAGAAACTAACAAAGACCCAGATAGCAAAATAGTCAAATAGTAATAACTATGACATACCCATATAGATTTTTGCAACTTGATACAATAGCCTGAACTAGACCAGGTGTGGGTATAGCTACAAAATCACTTCTTAACTTCGGAAGCCTCAAAGAATGAGTAAACAATGTTTGACAAGAGATAAAAGGGCTCTAGATGCCTCCAATAGACATTTGAATGATTGCAAGTGAGAGGGGGAATCAGCAACAAGGTAGCCACCTCCCTCCGCAAGGTGTACAACCCACTAAGGAGTATAAATAGCAACAACAACACATAAACTCCTTCTCAAACCCTTACGAAATGATCTGCAGTCCTCACAATCACCAATCCACCCTCCAGGAAGAAGAAAGAAGCATTTAACAACACCAATATGTATCCACAGGAAGGTACGGCCTATGTTGAAAGGTACAACAAGCCAAGGGAAATGTGCAGCAGTCACAAACTCTCTCAAACTCCTAGGAATCTGCTATAATCTAGTATATCAACTGCTCACAACAATAACCCAAAATGCCGCAACCTTCGAAACCTCAAAATCGCAACATATCAACTCCATTGAAGCTCATGAGTGAATACTAAATGCATCCACCGTCAACGGCACTGTTGGGTGGTCTTCCACACCTGTAGAATGCCGTTACCTATGGAAGTTTTCGTCTCCACAAGCCTCTTGTTTGAATCCTCAAACCCTTCATAATAACCAACCCTAGCAGAGCTCACAAGAAGAAAATATCACAAAGCAAGCATAAGCAAATGAGCTCCAAAACCTCTTTTTATTTCCCCTCCAAGATGGGCGTTTGGCATTAAAGACAAACATTAACTTTTAAAACACTGTTATTTCCCGAGGGAAGGGCACCCATGGTCACAACTTAAACTTATGTCTTCAATTTCCTCAAAAGTCACTTTTCCATTTTATATTATAAAGTCCATATTAAAATATACCATTAATAACTTCGGACTTTAAAATAACTACCAAGATGGTGTCAGAATGGAAGGATCTATAGCTCGTCAGAAAGCCCTCAACGAGATGAATCTGATGCCACCCTGAAAATGCCGAACCGACACTAACCCTGAACTTACTAAAAATAGTAAGTACTGACCACGAGCAGTCTGAGCCAACTCCAGAGGTGCCAACTAGATTGTTTGAACTCGAACCATCTTTCCTCCACCGACACAACTTCTAACTCTAGTTCCCTAACCAAATTGCTAGTCCACGGGAACTCTATGATGGACTAACCATGAGTCTAGAAGGGGACACTATAGTAAATTCTCATCAAATCACTCCTACAATCAACAAGACACCTGAATTTGGAAAGAAGAACCCCTGATTGTATTAGAAACTAAAAGGAATCTCTGCATAACAATAATAAATCTGCTGAAAAAATGAACTATTATTGCTGCTGAAAACTGTAAAAATGGTTGAGTTACAAGACAATCTCTTTCTCTACAATATGCAAAGGCAAAAAAGCAAGAACTAAGGAAAAAAATTATAAGCTTTTTTTATATAATACAAAACTGTCCCCAAAAAGTGAATGGGCAGTCAACTCCAACTCGACTATACTCGAAAATATGCATGAATGAGTTTGAAAAAGTAACTCCAAGTTGCTGGGCGAGCACAAGTGAAAAGCCTAAAATTTAGGTTCCAAAACTCCTCCAAGATGAGAAAAAATAGCTCGGAACTCCAAGTCTCAAAGTCTTTGACCAAGAAACTGCCAAAAATAGTCATGTCAAAAATAAAACCCCAAATATCTCTCCTTGCATGACCCTGCACTTCAGTTCGAGTCCTCTCCTATTTTTGTGTACCTTGAAAGATGTCTGGTCAAGTCCAGAATGGTATTTTTGGGAAAGTATAAAAAATATAATTTTTTTAAATATTTTCTACAACTTAATAAATTGCATTTTCAGAGGCCTTTGGAGCAAAATCAGGGCAATTCATTGCCAAGGTACAACTCAAACTAGATAATTGGTTTATCTTTCTAACGAGTCCAAAAACTTTGAATACTGATAAAGTAGCGAGGAGTTATGACCCTGCCAAAAAAAAATTTAATTTTATTTATTTATTTATTTTTCGGATATATGGTCTTCAGGTACCTGTATCTGCACAGTGAACAAACATGTTAGATAAACATTTGTAGAGGCTGAAGCCTCTCTCTTGACTGTTTTGATCTGATATTCTCTTCCTTCCTGCTTCATTTGAAGTCACTTGCTTCCTGAAAACATTAGAAAACAACTCTTACAGCCCAGCCTAATTGGGTTGCCAAGCATAATTTGGTAACAAGTCAAACTTATGAGGTAAAATTATTCTTTTTCCAAGTGCAAATTATTTATAAATGTAAGGTGAAAAGATTCAACTATGATTCTATCTTTGAATATGTTATAATTTCAAGGTTGAAAATATTTAGAAAAGATATGCTTTATTTCTTTGTGATTATGCAAATGATGTATAAAAAAATTCACTCATTTTTATCATGTTCTTTTACATTCTTAGTAAATTGTAAGTGTAATTTCGAGTAATATGAGAAAGCATGTTACAACTATATTTATCACTAGCTTAGTTGCACATTTAATTTTCTTAAAGGTCAATTAATCTTGTTTGTTGTGTTTGTGTAAGTCAATTGGTGCGTATGCTCTCTCCTCACACCGCAAGGTGATCTTGGAGATCAAATATACCTCATAGTTTACTTTTTGTTGTGTTAAACCCAAGAATCCAAGTTATGTGTGCTCTTCCCTTGCATTGAAAGATGATATTGGAAACGAAAAGCACTTGGAATTGTTTCCCTTTAGTGATCTTATCTAATGATTTCATCACCTTAGGGGATGACCCAAAACATGTGTTTCGGTAGGGAATATTAAATGTGGTGAGAATTAGAAGACTCACCTCAAAGGAGCCATCATCGCACGGTTTTGGCATAGCCTTGATGCCCCTTTGTATAAGGAGTCAAAGGGATGTGGAACTAGATTCGACCATGACAACCTGCTTGTAGATGGGCCCATGTTCATAGATTTTGGCCTCACCTACCTAGAGCGTATAACAAGGACATCTCATAGTCACATGTACGACCTATATTAAGAACTTTTGGCCACTCTTTTTTTGTGGTGCAACAAATACCAGTTAGGGTCAGGAAGTTACTCACACCATGCTTCTAAGTTTGTAAAGATAGAGCTCATTGTAGCCAAGGCCTTGGCCTCCATGGTAAGGGGTGTATAGATGGCACATGACCTTGTATTCCCTAGCTATTTGAAAGTTGGTAGACAACATATTTGTGGGCCATGAAAATTGACACTCCCACTATAATAGTCTTGTTCATGTACTTGGTGTGTTTTCTTTGTGATAAACTTGCGAATACCTCCTTGACCCAAATAAATCCAAACATTACAAAACCTTGAATATCCTAAGTCCAAAGTTCAACTTTGAGAGAGACCTAAACACAAAAGTCCGTTTCCCAAAGGTTTACAAAATTGAGATCCAAATCCACATTTAAACCCGATCCACTATACATCAAAATCCAAATCCAAGTCACGACCAAATCCCTCCCTATTCTAATCACACCTTAATCCATATTCAAATCCCTATCATTCACTTTATCCTTCAAGCCATATCATCCTTTTTCACCCCATAATTCATGAATTAAGATCAAGCCCTTGATCAAGGCCACCATCCTTTATCAAGGTCCATCAAGTTTTTTTTATCCAAATTCAATCCAATGTCACTCTCAAGACACTTCCCCAATCATCATCATCATCATCCATAATTAAATCCATATCAATTGTCATAAGATCACTCTCAAGTCCACATCACCCTAGTCACCTCATCATTTCATGCCCCCATAACTAGATTTCAAACCAAGAAGAACATGGATCCTCATGCAGTAATTGGACCCTCTTCAGCTCATGGTGGCCTTGACAACCAAAGTGAGCATGTAAGTCTCATTGATCAACTTGAGCACTCACCTTGATTAATGGAATTTCTTAGAAATGAAGGGACTCACACTAAGATTGACCAATTTGTAGGTGATAATAAATATGTTTTCCTAGAATATCTTATCAAGGAAGGGACTAAAATCCCTCCTAACTTTGACAGGATAAAACTCAACAATCTCATCCACCCTAATTCATCACCACCACTCACCTTTGAAAATATTTTAGATCATTCATATAAACACCCCACTCGTGACCATATCACCCACCACAATGATCAATAAGTAGATGGTAGCATCCTACCACCTCCACCTCATCATAATCCCACTTCATCTTTTAATTAACATCAACCAAGTCAACCTTCATCAGTTCCCCCACAAATCACAATCCCTTCTATGGCATCCCATCAACATGTTCCCACATTTTCCAATTCACACCAAACTTCACTTTCACCTCTTTCCATCCCTCGATGCACAACTCCAATCCAATCCACATTACCACCCTATATTCCATTACAATCAATCTCATATCAACCCATATGACATCATTCAGTCATGTCCTCACGACCAACACATAAATCATCCCAACCTAACCCATAAATATTTCAATCTAATCCCACATCCATCTATCCAAATACCTCACCTCAACCCATGATGTCTCCATTCATCTCATCACAAATAACACATCAATCATACCAACCTAATATATCAACACATAAAAGTAATCCCACATCAACTCACCATACCATCATTCGTTCCACAACAAAATACATATCAACAATCTATACAAAATCCCACAACATCAAATCCTATTCATCCTACAATCACACAACCTTTGCCAATTAGAGCTACCAACTACATCTCATCTTTACCATCTATTCTACCTCTTGGTACCTCCTTTTATCACGAGTGGTAGGAAATGAAAGTGCTCTTAAAGGGTTACAAGATGGGACTCAATGCAAACATTCTAAATTTGAAGACCTTTGTCCCTACCTCCTCGACTGATCTATTGTAATGACCTCTTTTCCCCCTAATTTTAAAATCCACAAATTTGACAAATACAAGGGAAAGGGAGACCCTCGAGATCACATCAAAGAATTTTTCATGGCTTGTCAAGAAGTTTCCTATAACGATGTGTACCTATTAAAACTCTTTCCACAAAGTTTGACAGGTCAGGCCTTGGATTGGTTCACACATCTAACTCCAAGCACTGTCAATACCTTTCCCGACCTAGCAGGAAAATTTGTTGCACATTTATCCTACAATGTCAAGCATGATCTTACAATGTTAGATCTTTGTAATGCTAAGCAACGTAATGGAGAAAGCTTTACTGCTTATTTTGAATTTAAATATTATTAAGTCTAGTTGTATCCTCAAATTTTAAAATTTCGTGAGAAATATTATTAAGGAAAATATAGGCAGAGCAGAGGGGATCCACGTGCATGCAAAATGACTCCTCAATTATCTCTAGTGTTGGCGAGAAAATTTAGGAAGAACACGGGAGCATAAGATTCTAAGCTTTATGGGCAATTCCATGAGAAATTATAGAAGTTCATGTTTGATGGCGGAAAGTCATTTATAACCAGATGACAAAGTTGCGGGTCATATCTCATCACTTTTACGTCTATCTACTCAGGAATTGAAGTCTGTCTAAACCAACATACACATGGGTAAGATTGAGAAGCATTTCTTTCGGAAGAAGGGAATAGTCTGCCCAATTTTCGAACATCTATTGAAATTTCTAACACTCAAGAAGATATGATATGGATATGTATGCGAAATGCGGGTCATGTGCAGAAGCATGAAACATAAGCTCGCCATCGCCATGGAAACTAGACAAGAATAAAGATGCCACGTCCAATCAAGACGTCCTTGAAACTTCATATATTAATTTTTTTTCGGGAGATTAGTTGAAATATTGTTGCTCATGTTGCCTTTTTCTTGTCATTTCAGCAGTACGTGCGCGTTGGCTTAGTTTCAGAATGTTTTATAACGGTACGTAATAGTTTAGAGTCTGACCTCTTAAATTTTCATCGAAATGGTATTGATGTTGTTATATGACAAGTCAAATATCTGGTATTGTTTTTAAGTCAAATGTCAACTGCTATAGTATAATCGTAGATGCCCCCATTACCACCGTAAGATTAGCAACGTAAGAACGTGCATATAACCATATTGTCAACCGGTGGGGCTCAAGGTTCCTCGTTTTCTACAGACTGAATTTCTATATAAGAGAGGCTAAAGCCATAACATGCCGTATAACCATTGCAAATCTTAAATCTTCCCTCATCCAAAATGGCCACCAATCAAGCCTTACAGCCATTGCTTCTTTTAGTTGCTGTCTTTCTTTTCCAGTCAGTAATGGCGAAGTCATTTGGAACTTCTGAAAATATGACCAAGGTTGAAAATGCTGTTAAATATCATGTTGAGAAGCCGGAGCTCGTAGTTCAAATGGTCGAAAGGTAAGCATGTCGCCTTTGAATCTAAGACATTTTATAGCATTAAAAAAAGGTGGTATGGAAATGAAATTTAATGTCTTACCGCATTTTGGAATATCATGTGAAAAGTAAGGCTTACTTCTAATACGGGCTGATGCTAAATTGCAAGGTTTATTAAACGTGCTTCTACTTATTCTTATGCTGTTACTCTGTTCTCTCTTTACTGCGTTTTCTATGATATTATTCTTGTAAAGCTGTTATAGACCAAATTTGTATTCCATATATCATCATACCATTGTATAATTTATATATGTTGTTGTAGAGATTAATTGCGGAAAAGATATTGTAAGTTAGTCAGTTCAATTTATAAAACACCAAAGTTGTAGTATTGTTTTACTGCTAACATATGTCGTTGAGATTATTAAGAAATATCAAGAGCTACTGTGCAGGAGTCTGAATAGTTCGAAAAGGCAGCTGAGCTCTCTGTCGTGTGGAACGGGGAACCCCATTGACGACTGTTGGCGTTGTGATCCCAACTGGGTTAATAACAGAAAGAGGCTGGCTGACTGTGCCATCGGATTTGGCAAGAACGCCATTGGAGGTAAGCAGGGCAGATTTTATGTGGTTACAGATCCCAATGACGATGACCCGGTCAATCCTCGCCCCGGCACTCTGCGCCACGCTGTTATTCAAACCGAGCCTCTCTGGATTATTTTCCAAAGAGATATGGTTATTCAGCTCAAGGAGGAGCTTATCATGAACAGTTATAAGACTATTGACGGTAGAGGAGCCAACGTTCATATAGCAAATGGAGCTTGCATTACAATACAGTATGTGAACAACATCATCATTCATGGAGTTCATATCCATGACTGTAAACCTGCGGGAAATACGAATGTTAGGAGCTCCCCCACCCATTATGGGTATAGAACCAGGAGTGATGGAGATGGGATTTCCATCTTCGGAGGAAGCGAAATTTGGGTAGACCACTGTTCGTTGTCAAGCTGCGCAGATGGACTGATCGACGCCATCATGGGCTCCACTGCTATCACCATTTCAAACAACTTTTTCACTCGCCATGACAAGGTGCTCAACTGCTTATTTCCTCTCTCATAAATTCATTTTTCTTAAAAAAACCTTCACAATTGTATTTTTATCACACAGGATCTTAGAGAAGGGTACTAAAAGCCCATTATCAGACAGAAACATAAAATAATGTTAGTATCTATTAAGTTATCAATTAAAAAAGCTATTGCTCTAGTTAAATATTTAGTGGTTTTTTGCAGGTCATGCTCCTAGGACACAACGACGACTATACCCAAGACGTTAAAATGCAAGTAACAGTTGCATTCAACCACTTTGGAGAAGGACTTGTTCAGCGTATGCCCAGGTATGAATAAAATCTTACAAGAATTCTGTAATCCTTATACCAAGACAACTATACAACTTGCTGAAGTTTATCTGTCTGTTCTCCATTGAAGCTTAAAAAATTAATGTTTTAATGCAGGTGCCGACATGGATACTTTCATGTGGTGAACAATGATTACACCCACTGGGAAATGTACGCAATCGGGGGAAGTGCAAACCCCACCATTAACAGCCAAGGCAACAGATTCCTTGCCCCTGACAATCGATTCAAAAAGGAGGTAAAACGCCTATACAACTCATGTCTCTTATTTATCTCTTTGGTTTACAACGGATGTAGAATAGTTATGACGAGTATGAGTAATGTGCAGGTGACAAAGCATCAAGATGCAACAGAAGATACTTGGAAGAATTGGAATTGGCGATCAGAGGGAGATCTGATGTTAAACGGGGCATTCTTCACAGCATCAGGGGCTGGAGCATCCTCAAGCTATGCCAAAGCTTCGAGTATGGCGGCAAGGCCTTCCTCTATTGTGGGCTCTATTACTGCAACTGCAGGTGTTCTCACCTGCACAAAAGGTTCCCGCTGTTAGACCAAAATACATGTATGTGCTATTATGCACAAACTGTTTAGATTCATTCCACTCTGTAACTTGGCAGGCATGGACGCACTGAATGATGCATCTCTCTCTCTCTCCAGACAATATGATCGTGTATCAATATAATTAGGGGTTGTTAGCTATTTTAGTTTTGTTTGTTGAGACTCTACAGTCTTCTTCTACCAAATGGAATATATCAGTCTTGTTTTTCTTAGATTAGAAGCCTAGTGGAGAAGGGCCAATATGATGTTTATTATCTTGCTTGCCACTCAATAATAACTTAATCTTTATAGAAGTATTGCAGAAAAGCAATTTGTGGCGGAAAATTTTGAAACTATTGACATGCCGCTATAATTGCACACGACCTCACCAAATATATTTCACATTCATTGAATTTGATTGCTCGTTTAATATTTTTATTTAATAGAAAACAGAGATTACCGAACTGATGGAAAGTTGCATATGTCGTCCACTAATGTCATTGATGTTTGTTACATAGCTGCTATAACGGACAATAACATTAAAACTAAATACCATCTAACATCTTTTCAAAAAAAAAAAAAAAAAATGAGACCCGAAGATTTGAAAAGGAAAAATAAGGTAGTTAAATTAATTAAATATTAATTAATTCAGATTAAATTAATTAAATATTAATTAATTAGGTTTTAATTAATTTAGATTAAATTGAGATGTTGGATTTCAATGAGTCAAATTAAATAATATAAGTATTATGTATAATTATGTCATAAGTAGATATTATGAAGAGATAATTTGTTTATCTTTTTGTCTAAAGGATGTGTGCCAATTGATGAAGACAGTGAGATCTATGCACCTTAGAATCTAGAGATGTCCTACATAGTCATTTATGTGGACCAAAATTAGAATATTCCCTTTTGCTCTATGTTGAGTTGTGGATCAAAATTAGAGATGTCCTAGATTTATGTGGATCAAAATCTACAAGTTTGTGGGCTGCTTCTGGGTATCTTCTAATATGTTGATGGCTTGATGCTTTTGTTTGCTGGATGCCTTTTTCTTCTTTAGGGCCTCCTTGAGTAACTTCATTTGTTGTGAGAGAGAATGGACCCCCTAGAGTGGTATGTTGATCATATATTGTTTAATTGATCAACAATATTGAAATATTTCACTTATTGTACTGTCTATCCTACATTTAGTGCCCAATGTACACTTGGTTTCTTAATCAAAGGATAAGATAATCTATTTTGTTTTGAAGGGGTGTCTAGTAGTCTAATCACCTCACTCGGGACCATTTAGTTTGGTTCTTCCTAGGGAACCTTTTATTGAAGTAGTTGTTATTAGTATTTTGAAGGAAGGGGCCACTGACCCCTTTTAAATACTGAACCTTTCTTGCCATAATGCATCTAATTATTTATCTTACAGTCTGGACTATAATTTCTCAATCACCCTTGAAGTATAACCACTTGTCAAGTTTGGTTGCAATTTGTATTAGAGGTCTAGAGTATTCCTGATGCATACAAGACATTTGGCCTCATTATATTTGGATCTACATAAGCTATTGAATATCTTTTGGAGAACCCAATTCAACATTTTGCAGTCACTGAGGCAGTAAGGCATCCAGACTATTGTAACTTTTGATTCCAACATAGGTAAACTTGTCATCAGACATCAAATAAGGAGGTCACTAAATGGTGGATAGGTGCAAAGCAACATGTTTGCCTACCAATGTCATTGTTCATGTAGAGAATTGCAACTTCAAGCTCCATAAGTATCCTCTTGTTTCAAAAAGTGGATATTTGAAACGAAATCTATCCAATGCATCAAAGATCACTTTGAAATTACAACTTGAAATATTTTATCTTGTTGCAAACTTCTGTTATCGGTCAATGATACTTGTGGACCCCTTCAATGTTCCTGCTCTGAGATGTGCAACAAATTTTCTAGAAATGACTGAAGAGTATGCCAAGGGAAACGTTTATGAGAGAAGTGATCTATATATTACTCAAGTTGTCCTTCAAAGTTGGTTGTTCTTAAGAGATGTGAAGATTCGCTTCCATTAGCTGAGTAAATTCAAATTGTGAGTAGATGCATAGAGTTCAAGACAAATGACAAATAGTGAATGTTGGTTAAAGGATCTTCTAACCATGTCAATGAAACTATTTGAGAGGATTGTTGTTTCAATGCAGGAATAGGGAACGGAAGAGATGATAGTCAGTCGAGTGATTGTTCAATATGGCACCAAATTGATACTTGGGGAGAAAAGACAACAATTTTCGTGTGGTATAGTTCAAGAACAAAAGAGAAATGTCAACTTGAATCAGTTATTAGAATGTGTTACCAGACTTCTTCCTATTGAAGGGCATTCTGTACCTCTTGATTTCCTATTTTCTTTGTTTTGTGTATGATTAAGCTGCAACCTTAACATTGAAAATAAGATCATTTGGAAGCTAGAATTGCTTCTCCATTGGAATATGCAATAGTGGATATGTTTTTGTTGCCAACAAACTCAGTCACTAGTATTGGTTTTGACACAGAGTTAGAAAGCATGAAGCTACAAGTCTTAGATTAAGGAATTTGGTGGAAGAGTAGAGGCTATCTGTGAGTCAGTTGGGGTTCTCAAAATGTTTGTTATCACTGGTTTTTCAAGTTCATAAACTCCACATATCGTCAATCGACAAATATTATAGTTCGGGAACTATACTCTTTGCTGATGAAGTGTTTCAATATGTCAGTTTCGAAACAAAATACAAAAAAATGCCAGCTCGTAGAATGCGATGATCGCAAGATACGCTAAATTGGATTTGTTTAAAAGGTTTTAGAAAATTTCAAGCCAATGCAACCGGTAGAATAACACCTTCCTCTACCTAAACTAAAAGTCCGCAAGCAGACAGGCATGCAAAATGTAAAAGCATGGACTAAAAACTCTAAGTATATGTATGGAAAACCAACTCTGTTGCTCAAATGCATGAGATGGGAGTATTGCGAGATATGTACATAAGGGAATAGAGATTAGCTTCTTGAAGCAAAATGACACAAAATCCATGGCTTGAAACATTCAGACAGGTGATATTGGATTGTGTAATGCCAAATCCCTTAACCTTCGTCAGCACACCACCATCTAGTGTCAAATTAAAAATAGAACGCAAAAAAAAATGTCAGATATTATATTTGGAAACATTCTAATTTCCATGCATGGAAATTGTGGAACCATAGACAAAAGTCATGGTTTAAGAAGACAAAGCAATTTCAAATAGAAAAAGAAAAATGCTATTGTGCAATGACTGTTGGATATACAGAAAATCAAAAAGATTTAGAAACTTTCGAAGAAATACAATTAGCAAAAGCTATACTATTTTTTAGTGGAGTCCCAGCTCGTGCCATGATAGGGAAAACACAATTAGTGAGTTTTTCATTTTAGATATTATAGTGAGAAATCATCTGGCGACATGCATATGAAATGTGGAAGCAACTTTAGAGCACCAAGCTTTTGATAGAAATGGTTAAATACGAGAGTGTTGACCAGTTCCTGTTGGTAGAAAATATATTGTTTCATTAGTTTTGACAGTGAGTTGATAATGATACCTTGTATTGTTAATACATGCACACAATAAGATGTTAAAACATCCTCTTTGCATTTTATTCGATCAGACTTCTTTCAATTAGGAGGTGAGTGGCAGCAAACAATAATATGGTCCATAGAGCATCCATATTACTTATGATCGGTGCAGTTTCGAGGAAGGCCATATAGTATCTTAACTTAAAACTACATAGAAGAGCCACACATTTCTTTTTAGTGCCTGACCTACAGTCAACCTTGTGTATTGTGTACTGATTTGTGCGAAAAGAAGATTGATATTGTTTGGTTTCAGAAGTACACTCCATTTTATTAGCCGCGAAGAGATAGAAGCATTTCAAAGGTGGTTTCCTTCTATGGTTTCTATTTGACCAACTACCCTAAATCAACCATTCACCTATGGTAACATTATTATCATTTGATGCTAGATATATGGTATGGAAGCGACAACAACATGGGCTACAACAAAATCTCATAGATATGGTAATTCTAGACCTGTATTCTTAACCATGATGTCCAAGATGACATTTTACACATTTATCACCTATCTAGTTACTTCCTTGGTATCAATTACACTTGTGGCATATCAAGTTATGATTAGTCTTTATTCTCTATTCACTATATCGGAAGAGCCCTTGACACAAACTACTAAATCTTTCATGACCAGTTTTGTTTCTAAAGTTAACCATTATATAAGAAAGGCACAGAGTTTGGTGATGACACTGCCAACACTCAGCCTAGACGGGACATTATTGGCAACTGGAGACTTTAGGTATTCGAGCCTCAATATGGTATCATGCTTTAGTGGAGGCTGCGCTTTGTTTTTATTATTGAATGACTTCAGTTTTGAGCCAATGGGAGATTACAAAAGTCATCCTTTTAGAAAACAAATTGGAAAATTTAAATAATGAGGAGTCATTTCAAGAAACAGTTACGGATGAGTGAAGGAGGGCTTTAAAAACTCATCGATAGTCCTTTGTAAAGGGGGTTCCAAAATTTTTATGTTTTTGTTGCCCTGTGTAACCAGAGAGCTGTGTATAGGAGATAGACCGGAGACTTTGAGCCCAGTTTTGTTTTTCAAATATTAATAGAGAATGTTGTTCTTATGTTCATCGTTCCTCTAATGGAGAAATGTGTTCTTATGTTCATATTTTTTCTTTGTGTGTTGATTGTTTGTATGTTCATTCAATACCTTCATATGCTATAATCTTTTGTACTTGCTCTTGGTATACAGGTATTGGCAAGACTTTTTGCTGTTGTAGTTAGTTTATTCTTTTTCCTATTTGGGAATTTGTCTTGTGTTTCTTGTGCTCACAAGTAGATTTCCTTTCTTTTTCTCTCATCTTTCTTTCTCCTACCTTTTTGTCCTTTCTGGTTAAAAGTACTCAAAATCTAAAAACCCCCATCGTATGAGCGAGCTGCCCCTGTCAAACACAAAGGAGAATCGTTGAACTCATATTAATTTCTCCATTTTCCACTAAAGCGTGTTGTTGCCCATTGGGTGAGTCTCGTAAATTTAGTAGAAACAAAATTGTTTACTAACACTAGGTTCTCATGATGTTAAGCTATAAGAGGAAGGTAAATGTTTTTTTGAGAAAAGGTGCAAAGCACCCATAAGAAATGCATTAAAATAAAAGGAAGGAAGTACAAAAATAAGCCCAGACTAGATGAAGATATGCACAATAGCCGAGCAAAGTGAATGTCGATTAGCCTCAAGTCCATACGAAAGTACAAGAAAATAACATGAGTTGATAAACAATATGCAAATAAAAAATAATATGTGCAAACATAAAATGCTGCTGATGTGTCAATCTACCGACATGAAGTCCCTAAAGGCTTTCAGTACAAAATCATTTAAGGTGCCCCCTAAATAAATCTATAAAAGGCACTACAGATGAAGCTGGCAAACATAAACATTCAGCTTATTCACCAAAAAACTACCCATTGTGAGGACAAAGAAGGAAAAAAAATTCCATTCAAAATTTGCATATGTCAGGTCATAAAAGCCAAGATTTGAATTTGGCCCACTCACCAACTCCACCTAGAATCCCGCAATTGCAACCACAACTAGCCTCACCCAAGTCACCAACCAATCCACTCAAACTCCACTGATCACACCACCAAGACTGCAACCCACCCTACAACAACACCAAGGCCGTAGCCAACACGAGCACCAACTCCCAATCTACCACCAACAACCACCACGAAACCCCATATAACCACACTGCCAAGACTATGAACGGTGCATCCACTAGACTCCTTTCAGCAACTCCGCCAAACTATCTCTGTTGCCTTAACTCATGTCTCCATCCAAGCACCACCAGGACCTTCACTAGGTTCAAATCCTCCACCAATTGGAGGATTCACATGATAATTGCCACCAGTCCCTACACCAATGCCTCCACCTAATCACCGCATATGCAACCCCCAAACCTAGGTCCAACACTGATCAGTCATCTGAATTATCTCCCCTAGTGCCCCATTTGAAAGAAACACCAATGTCACCACCATCAACTTGCCAACAATATACACCACTGGCACCGCAACTAAGTTTAGTGCCACAACCAATACTGCCGTAAACACCAACGGTGTCTCCAAATCCTAATTGGATTTAGCACTTAGAGCATCATCCAGGCCTCCACCTAGGCCACTTGCTTCATGAAATCCATCACCAACTAGGAGCCTATCATCTTCTAGGACTTAAAGCTCTAAAGCATCCTCAGCACTTGACTCAGCGCTACTTCAAACCAGAACTTCCACACACCTCCAGGTTGTAATGTGCCGTACCTATTTGTATTTTTAAAAAAATCTTTTTATGTCTGACTTTATTAATTTATGCGATCTTTCAGAACTAAACAGAAGAATGCAGAAGGGGTTTTCAGTTTTCCTGCAGATGTGTTGCCGAAGCATACAATATAAAACATATATAGAAAACCTAGAAAATATACAATGGATATGGAGAAACTAACAAAGACCCAGATAGCAAAATAGTCAAATAGTAATAACTATGACATACCCATATAGATTTTTGCAACTTGATACAATAGCCTGAACTAGACCAGGTGTGGGTATAGCTACAAAATCACTTCTTAACTTCGGAAGCCTCAAAGAATGAGTAAACAATGTTTGACAAGAGATAAAAGGGCTCTAGATGCCTCCAATAGACATTTGAATGATTGCAAGTGAGAGGGGGAATCAGCAACAAGGTAGCCACCTCCCTCCGCAAGGTGTACAACCCACTAAGGAGTATAAATAGCAACAACAACACATAAACTCCTTCTCAAACCCTTACGAAATGATCTGCAGTCCTCACAATCACCAATCCACCCTCCAGGAAGAAGAAAGAAGCATTTAACAACACCAATATGTATCCACATGAAGGTACGGCCTATGTTGAAAGGTACGACAAGCCAAGGGAAATGTGCAGCAGTCACAAACTCTCTCAAACTCCTAGGAATCTGCTATAATCTAGTATATCAACTGCTCACAACAATAACCCAAAATGCCGCAACCTTCGAAACCTCAAAATCGCAACATATCAACTCCATTGAAGCTCATGAGTGAATACTAAATGCATCCACCGTCAACGGCACTGTTGGGTGGTCTTCCACACCTGTAGAATGCCGTTACCTATGGAAGTTTTCGTCTCCACAAGCCTCTTGTTTGAATCCTCAAACCCTTCATAATAACCAACCCTAGCAGAGCTCACAAGAAGAAAATATCACAAAGCAAGCATAAGCAAATGAGCTCCAAAACCTCTTTTTATTTCCCCTCCAAGATGGGCGTTTGGCATTAAAGACAAACATTAACTTTTAAAACACTGTTATTTCCCGAGGGAAGGGCACCCATGGTCACAACTTAAACTTATGTCTTCAATTTCCTCAAAAGTCACTTTTCCATTTTATATTATAAAGTCCATATTAAAATATACCATTAATAACTTCGGACTTTAAAATAACTACCAAGATGGTGTCAGAATGGAAGGATCTATAGCTCGTCAGAAAGCCCTCAACGAGATGAATCTGATGCCACCCTGAAAATGCCGAACCGACACTAACCCTGAACTTACTAAAAATAGTAAGTACTGACCACGAGCAGTCTGAGCCAACTCCAGAGGTGCCAACTAGATTGTTTGAACTCGAACCATCTTTCCTCCACCGACACAACTTCTAACTCTAGTTCCCTAACCAAATTGCTAGTCCACGGGAACTCTATGATGGACTAACCATGAGTCTAGAAGGGGACACTATAGTAAATTCTCATCAAATCACTCCTACAATCAACAAGACACCTGAATTTGGAAAGAAGAACCCCTGATTGTATTAGAAACTAAAAGGAATCTCTGCATAACAATAATAAATCTGCTGAAAAAATGAACTATTATTGCTGCTGAAAACTATAAAAATGGTTGAGTTACAAGACAATCTCTTTCTCTACAATATGCAAAGGCAAAAAAGCAAGAACTAAGGAAAAAAATTATAAGCTTTTTTTATATAATACAAAACTGTCCCCAAAAAGTGAATGGGCAGTCAACTCCAACTCGACTATACTCGAAAATATGCATGAATGAGTTTGAAAAAGTAACTCCAAGTTGCTGGGCGAGCACAAGTGAAAAGCCTAAAATTTAGGTTCCAAAACTCCTCCAAGATGAGAAAAAATAGCTCGGAACTCCAAGTCTCAAAGTCTTTGACCAAGAAACTGCCAAAAATAGTCATGTCAAAAATAAAACTCCAAATATCTCTCCTTGCATGACCCTGCACTTCAGTTCGAGTCCTCTCCTATTTTTGTGTACCTTGAAAGATGTCTGGTCAAGTCCAGAATGGTATTTTTGGGAAAGTATAAAAAATATAATTTTTTTAAATATTTTCTACAACTTAATAAATTGCATTTTCAGAGGCCTTTGGAGCAAAATCAGGGCAATTCATTGCCAAGGTACAACTCAAACTAGATAATTGGTTTATCTTTCTAACGAGTCCAAAAACTTTGAATACTGATAAAGTAGCGAGGAGTTATGACCCTGCCAAAAAAAAATTTAATTTTATTTATTTATTTATTTTTCGGATATATGGTCTTCAGGTACCTGTATCTGCACAGTGAACAAACATGTTAGATAAACATTTGTAGAGGCTGAAGCCTCTCTCTTGACTGTTTTGATCTGATATTCTCTTCCTTCCTGCTTCATTTGAAGTCACTTGCTTCCTGAAAACATTAGAAAACAACTCTTACAGCCCAGCCTAATTGGGTTGCCAAGCATAATTTGGTAACAAGTCAAACTTATGAGGTAAAATTATTCTTTTTCCAAGTGCAAATTATTTATAAATGTAAGGTGAAAAGATTCAACTATGATTCTATCTTTGAATATGTTATAATTTCAAGGTTGAAAATATTTAGAAAAGATATGCTTTATTTCTTTGTGATTATGCAAATGATGTATAAAAAAATTCACTCATTTTTATCATGTTCTTTTACATTCTTAGTAAATTGTAAGTGTAATTTCGAGTAATATGAGAAAGCATGTTACAACTATATTTATCACTAGCTTAGTTGCACATTTAATTTTCTTAAAGGTCAATTAATCTTGTTTGTTGTGTTTGTGTAAGTCAATTGGTGCGTATGCTCTCTCCTCACACCGCAAGGTGATCTTGGAGATCAAATATACCTCATAGTTTACTTTTTGTTGTGTTAAACCCAAGAATCCAAGTTATGTGTGCTCTTCCCTTGCATTGAAAGATGATATTGGAAACGAAAAGCACTTGGAATTGTTTCCCTTTAGTGATCTTATCTAATGATTTCATCACCTTAGGGGATGACCCAAAACATGTGTTTCGGTAGGGAATATTAAATGTGGTGAGAATTAGAAGACTCACCTCAAAGGAGCCATCATCGCACGGTTTTGGCATAGCCTTGATGCCCCTTTGTATAAGGAGTCAAAGGGATGTGGAACTAGATTCGACCATGACAACCTGCTTGTAGATGGGCCCATGTTCATAGATTTTGGCCTCACCTACCTAGAGCGTATAACAAGGACATCTCATAGTCACATGTACGACCTATATTAAGAACTTTTGGCCACTCTTTTTTTGTGGTGCAACAAATACCAGTTAGGGTCAGGAAGTTACTCACACCATGCTTCTAAGTTTGTAAAGATAGAGCTCATTGTAGCCAAGGCCTTGGCCTCCATGGTAAGGGGTGTATAGATGGCACATGACCTTGTATTCCCTAGCTATTTGAAAGTTGGTAGACAACATATTTGTGGGCCATGAAAATTGACACTCCCACTATAATAGTCTTGTTCATGTACTTGGTGTGTTTTCTTTGTGATAAACTTGCGAATACCTCCTTGACCCAAATAAATCCAAACATTACAAAACCTTGAATATCCTAAGTCCAAAGTTCAACTTTGAGAGAGACCTAAACACAAAAGTCCGTTTCCCAAAGGTTTACAAAATTGAGATCCAAATCCACATTTAAACCCGATCCACTATACATCAAAATCCAAATCCAAGTCACGACCAAATCCCTCCCTATTCTAATCACACCTTAATCCATATTCAAATCCCTATCATTCACTTTATCCTTCAAGCCATATCATCCTTTTTCACCCCATAATTCATGAATTAAGATCAAGCCCTTGATCAAGGCCACCATCCTTTATCAAGGTCCATCAAGTTTTTTTTATCCAAATTCAATCCAATGTCACTCTCAAGACACTTCCCCAATCATCATCATCATCATCCATAATTAAATCCATATCAATTGTCATAAGATCACTCTCAAGTCCACATCACCCTAGTCACCTCATCATTTCATGCCCCCATAACTAGATTTCAAACCAAGAAGAACATGGATCCTCATGCAGTAATTGGACCCTCTTCAGCTCATGGTGGCCTTGACAACCAAAGTGAGCATGTAAGTCTCATTGATCAACTTGAGCACTCACCTTGATTAATGGAATTTCTTAGAAATGAAGGGACTCACACTAAGATTGACCAATTTGTAGGTGATAATAAATATGTTTTCCTAGAATATCTTATCAAGGAAGGGACTAAAATCCCTCCTAACTTTGACAGGATAAAACTCAACAATCTCATCCACCCTAATTCATCACCACCACTCACCTTTGAAAATATTTTAGATCATTCATATAAACACCCCACTCGTGACCATATCACCCACCACAATGATCAATAAGTAGATGGTAGCATCCTACCACCTCCACCTCATCATAATCCCACTTCATCTTTTAATTAACATCAACCAAGTCAACCTTCATCAGTTCCCCCACAAATCACAATCCCTTCTATGGCATCCCATCAACATGTTCCCACATTTTCCAATTCACACCAAACTTCACTTTCACCTCTTTCCATCCCTCGATGCACAACTCCAATCCAATCCACATTACCACCCTATATTCCATTACAATCAATCTCATATCAACCCATATGACATCATTCAGTCATGTCCTCACGACCAACACATAAATCATCCCAACCTAACCCATAAATATTTCAATCTAATCCCACATCCATCTATCCAAATACCTCACCTCAACCCATGATGTCTCCATTCATCTCATCACAAATAACACATCAATCATACCAACCTAATATATCAACACATAAAAGTAATCCCACATCAACTCACCATACCATCATTCGTTCCACAACAAAATACATATCAACAATCTATACAAAATCCCACAACATCAAATCCTATTCATCCTACAATCACACAACCTTTGCCAATTAGAGCTACCAACTACATCTCATCTTTACCATCTATTCTACCTCTTGGTACCTCCTTTTATCACGAGTGGTAGGAAATGAAAGTGCTCTTAAAGGGTTACAAGATGGGACTCAATGCAAACATTCTAAATTTGAAGACCTTTGTCCCTACCTCCTCGACTGATCTATTGTAATGACCTCTTTTCCCCCTAATTTTAAAATCCACAAATTTGACAAATACAAGGGAAAGGGAGACCCTCGAGATCACATCAAAGAATTTTTCATGGCTTGTCAAGAAGTTTCCTATAACGATGTGTACCTATTAAAACTCTTTCCACAAAGTTTGACAGGTCAGGCCTTGGATTGGTTCACACATCTAACTCCAAGCACTGTCAATACCTTTCCCGACCTAGCAGGAAAATTTGTTGCACATTTATCCTACAATGTCAAGCATGATCTTACAATGTTAGATCTTTGTAATGCTAAGCAACGTAATGGAGAAAGCTTTACTGCTTATTTTGAATTTAAATATTATTAAGTCTAGTTGTATCCTCAAATTTTAAAATTTCGTGAGAAATATTATTAAGGAAAATATAGGCAGAGCAGAGGGGATCCACGTGCATGCAAAATGACTCCTCAATTATCTCTAGTGTTGGCGAGAAAATTTAGGAAGAACACGGGAGCATAAGATTCTAAGCTTTATGGGCAATTCCATGAGAAATTATAGAAGTTCATGTTTGATGGCGGAAAGTCATTTATAACCAGATGACAAAGTTGCGGGTCATATCTCATCACTTTTACGTCTATCTACTCAGGAATTGAAGTCTGTCTAAACCAACATACACATGGGTAAGATTGAGAAGCATTTCTTTCGGAAGGAGGGAATAGTCTGCCCAATTTTCGAACATCTATTGAAATTTCTAACACTCAAGAAGATATGATATGGATATGTATGCGAAATGCGGGTCATGTGCAGAAGCATGAAACATAAGCTCGCCATCGCCATGGAAACTAGACAAGAATAAAGATGCCACGTCCAATCAAGACGTCCTTGAAACTTCATATATTAATTTTTTTTCGGGAGATTAGTTGAAATATTGTTGCTCATGTTGCCTTTTTCTTGTCATTTCAGCAGTACGTGCGCGTTGGCTTAGTTTCAGAATGTTTTATAACGGAACGTAATAGTTTAGAGTCTGACCTCTTAAATTTTCATCGAAATGGTATTGATGTTGTTATATGACAAGTCAAATATCTGGTATTGTTTTTAAGTCAAATGTCAACTGCTATAGTATAATCGTAGATGCCCCCATTACCACCGTAAGATTAGCAACGTAAGAACGTGCATATAACCATATTGTCAACCGGTGGGGCTCAAGGTTCCTCGTTTTCTACAGACTGAATTTCTATATAAGAGAGGCTAAAGCCATAACATGCCGTATAACCATTGCAAATCTTAAATCTTCCCTCATCCAAAATGGCCACCAATCAAGCCTTACAGCCATTGCTTCTTTTAGTTGCTGTCTTTCTTTTCCAGTCAGTAATGGCGAAGTCATTTGGAACTTCTGAAAATATGACCAAGGTTGAAAATGCTGTTAAATATCATGTTGAGAAGCCGGAGCTCGTAGTTCAAATGGTCGAAAGGTAAGCATGTCGCCTTTGAATCTAAGACATTTTATAGCATTAAAAAAAGGTGGTATGGAAATGAAATTTAATGTCTTACCGCATTTTGGAATATCATGTGAAAAGTAAGGCTTACTTCTAATACGGGCTGATGCTAAATTGCAAGGTTTATTAAACGTGCTTCTACTTATTCTTATGCTGTTACTCTGTTCTCTCTTTACTGCGTTTTCTATGATATTATTCTTGTAAAGCTGTTATAGACCAAATTTGTATTCCATATATCATCATACCATTGTATAATTTATATATGTTGTTGTAGAGATTAATTGCGGAAAAGATATTGTAAGTTAGTCAGTTCAATTTATAAAACACCAAAGTTGTAGTATTGTTTTACTGCTAACATATGTCGTTGAGATTATTAAGAAATATCAAGAGCTACTGTGCAGGAGTCTGAATAGTTCGAAAAGGCAGCTGAGCTCTCTGTCGTGTGGAACGGGGAACCCCAGTGACGACTGTTGGCGTTGTGATCCCAACTGGGTTAATAACAGAAAGAGGCTGGCTGACTGTGCCATCGGATTTGGCAAGAACGCCATTGGAGGTAAGCAGGGCAGATTTTATGTGGTTACAGATCCCAATGACGATGACCCGGTCAATCCTCGCCCCGGCACTCTGCGCCACGCTGTTATTCAAACCGAGCCTCTCTGGATTATTTTCCAAAGAGATATGGTTATTCAGCTCAAGGAGGAGCTTATCATGAACAGTTATAAGACTATTGACAGTAGAGGAGCCAACGTTCATATAGCAAATGGAGCTTGCATTACAATACAGTATGTGAACAACATCATCATTCATGGAGTTCATATCCATGACTGTAAACCTGCGGGAAATACGAATGTTAGGAGCTCCCCCACCCATTATGGGTATAGAACCAGGAGTGATGGAGATGGGATTTCCATCTTCGGAGGAAGCGAAATTTGGGTAGACCACTGTTCGTTGTCAAGCTGCGCAGATGGACTGATCGACGCCATCATGGGCTCCACTGCTATCACCATTTCAAACAACTTTTTCACTCGCCATGACAAGGTGCTCAACTGCTTATTTCCTCTCTCATAAATTCATTTTTCTTAAAAAAACCTTCACAATTGTATTTTTATCACACAGGATCTTAGAGAAGGGTACTAAAAGCCCATTATCAGACAGAAACATAAAATAATGTTAGTATCTATTAAGTTATCAATTAAAAAAGCTATTGCTCTAGTTAAATATTTAGTGGGTTTTTGCAGGTCATGCTCCTAGGACACAACGACGACTATACCCAAGACGTTAAAATGCAAGTAACAGTTGCATTCAACCACTTTGGAGAAGGACTTGTTCAGCGTATGCCCAGGTATGAATAAAATCTTACAAGAATTCTGTAATCCTTATACCAAGACAACTATACAACTTGCTGAAGTTTATCTGTCTGTTCTCCATTGAAGCTTAAAAAATTAATGTTTTAATGCAGGTGCCGACATGGATACTTTCATGTGGTGAACAATGATTACACCCACTGGGAAATGTACGCAATCGGGGGAAATGCAAACCCCACCATTAACAGCCAAGGCAACAGATTCCTTGCCCCTGACAATCGATTCAAAAAGGAGGTAAAACGCCTATACAACTCATGTCTCTTATTTATCTCTTTGGTTTACAACGGATGTAGAATAGTTATGACGAGTATGAGTAATGTGCAGGTGACAAAGCATCAAGATGCAACAGAAGATACTTGGAAGAATTGGAATTGGCGATCAGAGGGAGATCTGATGTTAAACGGGGCATTCTTCACAGCATCAGGGGCTGGAGCATCCTCAAGCTATGCCAAAGCTTCGAGTATGGCGGCAAGGCCTTCCTCTATTGTGGGCTCTATTACTGCAACTGCAGGTGTTCTCACCTGCACAAAAGGTTCCCGCTGTTAGACCAAAATACATGTATGTGCTATTATGCACAAACTGTTTAGATTCATTCCACTCTGTAACTTGGCAGGCATGGACGCACTGAATGATGCATCTCTCTCTCTCTCCAGACAATATGATCGTGTATCAATATAATTAGGGGTTGTTAGCTATTTTAGTTTTGTTTGTTGAGACTCTACAGTCTTCTTCTACCAAATGGAATATATCAGTCTTGTTTTTCTTAGATTAGAAGCCTAGTGGAGAAGGGCCAATATGATGTTTATTATCTTGCTTGCCACTCAATAATAACTTAATCTTTATAGAAGTATTGCAGAAAAGCAATTTGTGGCGGAAAATTTTGAAACTATTGACATGCCGCTATAATTGCACACGACCTCACCAAATATATTTCACATTCATTGAATTTGATTGCTCGTTTAATATTTTTATTTAATAGAAAACAGAGATTACCGAACTGATGGAAAGTTGCATATGTCGTCCACTAATGTCATTGATGTTTGTTACATAGCTGCTATAACGGACAATAACATTAAAACTAAATACCATCTAACATCTTTTCAAAAAAAAAAAAAAAAATGAGACCCGAAGATTTGAAAAGGAAAAATAAGGTAGTTAAATTAATTAAATATTAATTAATTCAGATTAAATTAATTAAATATTAATTAATTAGGTTTTAATTAATTTAGATTAAATTGAGATGTTGGATTTCAATGAGTCAAATTAAATAATATAAGTATTATGTATAATTATGTCATAAGTAGATATTATGAAGAGATAATTTGTTTATCTTTTTGTCTAAAGGATGTGTGCCAATTGATGAAGACAGTGAGATCTATGCACCTTAGAATCTAGAGATGTCCTACATAGTCATTTATGTGGACCAAAATTAGAATATTCCCTTTTGCTCTATGTTGAGTTGTGGATCAAAATTAGAGATGTCCTAGATTTATGTGGATCAAAATCTACAAGTTTGTGGGCTGCTTCTGGGTATCTTCTAATATGTTGATGGCTTGATGCTTTTGTTTGCTGGATGCCTTTTTCTTCTTTAGGGCCTCCTTGAGTAACTTCATTTGTTGTGAGAGAGAATGGACCCCCTAGAGTGGTATGTTGATCATATATTGTTTAATTGATCAACAATATTGAAATATTTCACTTATTGTACTGTCTATCCTACATTTAGTGCCCAATGTACACTTGGTTTCTTAATCAAAGGATAAGATAATCTATTTTGTTTTGAAGGGGTGTCTAGTAGTCTAATCACCTCACTCGGGACCATTTAGTTTGGTTCTTCCTAGGGAACCTTTTATTGAAGTAGTTGTTATTAGTATTTTGAAGGAAGGGGCCACTGACCCCTTTTAAATACTGAACCTTTCTTGCCATAATGCATCTAATTATTTATCTTACAGTCTGGACTATAATTTCTCAATCACCCTTGAAGTATAACCACTTGTCAAGTTTGGTTGCAATTTGTATTAGAGGTCTAGAGTATTCCTGATGCATACAAGACATTTGGCCTCATTATATTTGGATCTACATAAGCTATTGAATATCTTTTGGAGAACCCAATTCAACATTTTGCAGTCACTGAGGCAGTAAGGCATCCAGACTATTGTAACTTTTGATTCCAACATAGGTAAACTTGTCATCAGACATCAAATAAGGAGGTCACTAAATGGTGGATAGGTGCAAAGCAACATGTTTGCCTACCAATGTCATTGTTCATGTAGAGAATTGCAACTTCAAGCTCCATAAGTATCCTCTTGTTTCAAAAAGTGGATATTTGAAACGAAATCTATCCAATGCATCAAAGATCACTTTGAAATTACAACTTGAAATATTTTATCTTGTTGCAAACTTCTGTTATCGGTCAATGATACTTGTGGACCCCTTCAATGTTCCTGCTCTGAGATGTGCAACAAATTTTCTAGAAATGACTGAAGAGTATGCCAAGGGAAACGTTTATGAGAGAAGTGATCTATATATTACTCAAGTTGTCC
Organism: Cunninghamia lanceolata; assembly: GCA_027924645.1. Taxonomy (NCBI): domain Eukaryota; kingdom Viridiplantae; phylum Streptophyta; class Pinopsida; order Cupressales; family Cupressaceae; genus Cunninghamia; species Cunninghamia lanceolata. The sequence continues at coordinate 634,908 of BSBN01001427.1, read as the reverse complement.
TTCAAAGTTGGTTGTTCTTAAGAGATGTGAAGATTCGCTTCCATTAGCTGAGTAAATTCAAATTGTGAGTAGATGCATAGAGTTCAAGACAAATGACAAATAGTGAATGTTGGTTAAAGGATCTTCTAACCATGTCAATGAAACTATTTGAGAGGATTGTTGTTTCAATGCAGGAATAGGGAACGGAAGAGATGATAGTCAGTCGAGTGATTGTTCAATATGGCACCAAATTGATACTTGGGGAGAAAAGACAACAATTTTCGTGTGGTATAGTTCAAGAACAAAAGAGAAATGTCAACTTGAATCAGTTATTAGAATGTGTTACCAGACTTCTTCCTATTGAAGGGCATTCTGTACCTCTTGATTTCCTATTTTCTTTGTTTTGTGTATGATTAAGCTGCAACCTTAACATTGAAAATAAGATCATTTGGAAGCTAGAATTGCTTCTCCATTGGAATATGCAATAGTGGATATGTTTTTGTTGCCAACAAACTCAGTCACTAGTATTGGTTTTGACACAGAGTTAGAAAGCATGAAGCTACAAGTCTTAGATTAAGGAATTTGGTGGAAGAGTAGAGGCTATCTGTGAGTCAGTTGGGGTTCTCAAAATGTTTGTTATCACTGGTTTTTCAAGTTCATAAACTCCACATATCGTCAATCGACAAATATTATAGTTCGGGAACTATACTCTTTGCTGATGAAGTGTTTCAATATGTCAGTTTCGAAACAAAATACAAAAAAATGCCAGCTCGTAGAATGCGATGATCGCAAGATACGCTAAATTGGATTTGTTTAAAAGGTTTTAGAAAATTTCAAGCCAATGCAACCGGTAGAATAACACCTTCCTCTACCTAAACTAAAAGTCCGCAAGCAGACAGGCATGCAAAATGTAAAAGCATGGACTAAAAACTCTAAGTATATGTATGGAAAACCAACTCTGTTGCTCAAATGCATGAGATGGGAGTATTGCGAGATATGTACATAAGGGAATAGAGATTAGCTTCTTGAAGCAAAATGACACAAAATCCATGGCTTGAAACATTCAGACAGGTGATATTGGATTGTGTAATGCCAAATCCCTTAACCTTCGTCAGCACACCACCATCTAGTGTCAAATTAAAAATAGAACGCAAAAAAAAATGTCAGATATTATATTTGGAAACATTCTAATTTCCATGCATGGAAATTGTGGAACCATAGACAAAAGTCATGGTTTAAGAAGACAAAGCAATTTCAAATAGAAAAAGAAAAATGCTATTGTGCAATGACTGTTGGATATACAGAAAATCAAAAAGATTTAGAAACTTTCGAAGAAATACAATTAGCAAAAGCTATACTATTTTTTAGTGGAGTCCCAGCTCGTGCCATGATAGGGAAAACACAATTAGTGAGTTTTTCATTTTAGATATTATAGTGAGAAATCATCTGGCGACATGCATATGAAATGTGGAAGCAACTTTAGAGCACCAAGCTTTTGATAGAAATGGTTAAATACGAGAGTGTTGACCAGTTCCTGTTGGTAGAAAATATATTGTTTCATTAGTTTTGACAGTGAGTTGATAATGATACCTTGTATTGTTAATACATGCACACAATAAGATGTTAAAACATCCTCTTTGCATTTTATTCGATCAGACTTCTTTCAATTAGGAGGTGAGTGGCAGCAAACAATAATATGGTCCATAGAGCATCCATATTACTTATGATCGGTGCAGTTTCGAGGAAGGCCATATAGTATCTTAACTTAAAACTACATAGAAGAGCCACACATTTCTTTTTAGTGCCTGACCTACAGTCAACCTTGTGTATTGTGTACTGATTTGTGCGAAAAGAAGATTGATATTGTTTGGTTTCAGAAGTACACTCCATTTTATTAGCCGCGAAGAGATAGAAGCATTTCAAAGGTGGTTTCCTTCTATGGTTTCTATTTGACCAACTACCCTAAATCAACCATTCACCTATGGTAACATTATTATCATTTGATGCTAGATATATGGTATGGAAGCGACAACAACATGGGCTACAACAAAATCTCATAGATATGGTAATTCTAGACCTGTATTCTTAACCATGATGTCCAAGATGACATTTTACACATTTATCACCTATCTAGTTACTTCCTTGGTATCAATTACACTTGTGGCATATCAAGTTATGATTAGTCTTTATTCTCTATTCACTATATCGGAAGAGCCCTTGACACAAACTACTAAATCTTTCATGACCAGTTTTGTTTCTAAAGTTAACCATTATATAAGAAAGGCACAGAGTTTGGTGATGACACTGCCAACACTCAGCCTAGACGGGACATTATTGGCAACTGGAGACTTTAGGTATTCGAGCCTCAACATGGTATCATGCTTTAGTGGAGGCTGCGCTTTGTTTTTATTATTGAATGACTTCAGTTTTGAGCCAATGGGAGATTACAAAAGTCATCCTTTTAGAAAACAAATTGGAAAATTTAAATAATGAGGAGTCATTTCAAGAAACAGTTACGGATGAGTGAAGGAGGGCTTTAAAAACTCATCGATAGTCCTTTGTAAAGGGGGTTCCAAAATTTTTATGTTTTTGTTGCCCTGTGTAACCAGAGAGCTGTGTATAGGAGATAGACCAGAGACTTTGAGCCCAGTTTTGTTTTTCAAATATTAATAGAGAATGTTGTTCTTATGTTCATCGTTCCTCTAATGGAGAAATGTGTTCTTATGTTCATATTTTTTCTTTATGTGTTGATTGTTTGTATGTTCATTCAATACCTTCATATGCTATAATCTTTTGTACTTGCTCTTGGTATACAGGTATTGGCAAGACTTTTTGCTGTTGTAGTTAGTTTATTCTTTTTCCTATTTGGGAATTTGTCTTGTGTTTCTTGTGCTCACAAGTAGATTTCCTTTCTTTTTCTCTCATCTTTCTTTCTCCTACCTTTTTGTCCTTTCTGGTTAAAAGTACTCAAAATCTAAAAACCCCCATCGTATGAGCGAGCTGCCCCTGTCAAACACAAAGGAGAATCGTTGAACTCATATTAATTTCTCCATTTTCCACTAAAGCGTGTTGTTGCCCATTGGGTGAGTCTCGTAAATTTAGTAGGAACAAAATTGTTTACTAACACTAGGTTCTCATGATGTTAAGCTATAAGAGGAAGGTAAATGTTTTTTTGAGAAAAGGTGCAAAGCACCCATAAGAAATGCATTAAAATAAAAGGAAGGAAGTACAAAAATAAGCCCAGACTAGATGAAGATATGCACAATAGCCGAGCAAAGTGAATGTCGATTAGCCTCAAGTCCATACGAAAGTACAAGAAAATAACATGAGTTGATAAACAATATGCAAATAAAAAATAATATGTGCAAACATAAAATGCTGCTGATGTGTCAATCTACCGACATGAAGTCCCTAAAGGCTTTCAGTACAAAATCATTTAAGGTGCCCCCTAAATAAATCTATAAAAGGCACTACAGATGAAGCTGGCAAACATAAACATTCAGCTTATTCACCAAAAAACTACCCATTGTGAGGACAAAGAAGGAAAAAAAATTCCATTCAAAATTTGCATATGTCAGGTCATAAAAGCCAAGATTTGAATTTGGCCCACTCACCAACTCCACCTAGAATCCCGCAATTGCAACCACAACTAGCCTCACCCAAGTCACCAACCAATCCACTCAAACTCCACTGATCACACCACCAAGACTGCAACCCACCCTACAACAACACCAAGGCCATAGCCAACACGAGCACCAACTCCCAATCTACCACCAACAACCACCACGAAACCCCATATAACCACACTGCCAAGACTATGAACGGTGCATCCACTAGACTCCTTTCAGCAACTCCGCCAAACTATCTCTGTTGCCTTAACTCATGTCTCCATCCAAGCACCACCAGGACCTTCACTAGGTTCAAATCCTCCACCAATTGGAGGATTCACATGATAATTGCCTCCAGTCCCTACACCAATGCCTCCACCTAATCACCGCATATGCAACCCCCAAACCTAGGTCCAACACTGATCAGTCATCTGAATTATCTCCCCTAGTGCCCCATTTGAAAGAAACACCAATGTCACCACCATCAACTTGCCAACAATATACACCACTGGCACCGCAACTAAGTTTAGTGCCACAACCAATACTGCCGTAAACACCAACGGTGTCTCCAAATCCTAATTGGATTTAGCACTTAGAGCATCATCCAGGCCTCCACCTAGGCCACTTGCTTCATGAAATCCATCACCAACTAGGAGCCTATCATCTTCTAGGACTTAAAGCTCTAAAGCATCCTCAGCACTTGACTCAGCGCTACTTCAAACCAGAACTTCCACACACCTCCAGGTTGTAATGTGCCGTACCTATTTGTATTTTTAAAAAAATCTTTTTATGTCTGACTTTATTAATTTATGCGATCTTTCAGAACTAAACAGAAGAATGCAGAAGGGGTTTTCAGTTTTCCTGCAGATGTGTTGCCGAAGCATACAATATAAAACATATATAGAAAACCTAGAAAATATACAATGGATATGGAGAAACTAACAAAGACCCAGATAGCAAAATAGTCAAATAGTAATAACTATGACATACCCATATAGATTTTTGCAACTTGATACAATAGCCTGAACTAGACCAGGTGTGGGTATAGCTACAAAATCACTTCTTAACTTCGGAAGCCTCAAAGAATGAGTAAACAATGTTTGACAAGAGATAAAAGGGCTCTAGATGCCTCCAATAGACATTTGAATGATTGCAAGTGAGAGGGGGAATCAGCAACAAGGTAGCCACCTCCCTCCGCAAGGTGTACAACCCACTAAGGAGTATAAATAGCAACAACAACACATAAACTCCTTCTCAAACCCTTACGAAATGATCTGCAGTCCTCACAATCACCAATCCACCCTCCAGGAAGAAGAAAGAAGCATTTAACAACACCAATATGTATCCACAGGAAGGTACGGCCTATGTTGAAAGGTACGACAAGCCAAGGGAAATGTGCAGCAGTCACAAACTCTCTCAAACTCCTAGGAATCTGCTATAATCTAGTATATCAACTGCTCACAACAATAACCCAAAATGCCGCAACCTTCGAAACCTCAAAATCGCAACATATCAACTCCATTGAAGCTCATGAGTGAATACTAAATGCATCCACCGTCAACGGCACTGTTGGGTGGTCTTCCACACCTGTAGAATGCCGTTACCTATGGAAGTTTTCGTCTCCACAAGCCTCTTGTTTGAATCCTCAAACCCTTCATAATAACCAACCCTAGCAGAGCTCACAAGAAGAAAATATCACAAAGCAAGCATAAGCAAATGAGCTCCAAAACCTCTTTTTATTTCCCCTCCAAGATGGGCGTTTGGCATTAAAGACAAACATTAACTTTTAAAACACTGTTATTTCCCGAGGGAAGGGCACCCATGGTCACAACTTAAACTTATGTCTTCAATTTCCTCAAAAGTCACTTTTCCATTTTATATTATAAAGTCCATATTAAAATATACCATTAATAACTTCGGACTTTAAAATAACTACCAAGATGGTGTCAGAATGGAAGGATCTATAGCTCGTCAGAAAGCCCTCAACGAGATGAATCTGATGCCACCCTGAAAATGCCGAACCGACACTAACCCTGAACTTACTAAAAATAGTAAGTACTGACCACGAGCAGTCTGAGCCAACTCCAGAGGTGCCAACTAGATTGTTTGAACTCGAACCATCTTTCCTCCACCGACACAACTTCTAACTCTAGTTCCCTAACCAAATTGCTAGTCCACGGGAACTCTATGATGGACTAACCATGAGTCTAGAAGGGGACACTATAGTAAATTCTCATCAAATCACTCCTACAATCAACAAGACACCTGCATTTGGAAAGAAGAACCCCTGATTGTATTAGAAACTAAAAGGAATCTCTGCATAACAATAATAAATCTGCTGAAAAAATGAACTATTATTGCTGCTGAAAACTGTAAAAATGGTTGAGTTACAAGACAATCTCTTTCTCTACAATATGCAAAGGCAAAAAAGCAAGAACTAAGGAAAAAAATTATAAGCTTTTTTTATATAATACAAAACTGTCCCCAAAAAGTGAATGGGCAGTCAACTCCAACTCGACTATACTCGAAAATATGCATGAATGAGTTTGAAAAAGTAACTCCAAGTTGCTGGGCGAGCACAAGTGAAAAACCTAAAATTTAGGTTCCAAAACTCCTCCAAGATGAGAAAAAATAGCTCGGAACTCCAAGTCTCAAAGTCTTTGACCAAGAAACTGCCAAAAATAGTCATGTCAAAAATAAAACTCCAAATATCTCTCCTTGCATGACCCTGCACTTCAGTTCGAGTCCTCTCCTATTTTTGTGTACCTTGAAAGATGTCTGGTCAAGTCCAGAATGGTATTTTTGGGAAAGTATAAAAAATATAATTTTTTTAAATATTTTCTACAACTTAATAAATTGCATTTTCAGAGGCCTTTGGAGCAAAATCAGGGCAATTCATTGCCAAGGTACAACTCAAACTAGATAATTGGTTTATCTTTCTAACGAGTCCAAAAACTTTGAATACTGATAAAGTAGCGAGGAGTTATGACCCTGCCAAAAAAAAATTTAATTTTATTTATTTATTTATTTTTTGGATATATGGTCTTCAGGTACCTGTATCTGCACAGTGAACAAACATGTTAGATAAACATTTGTAGAGGCTGAAGCCTCTCTCTTGACTGTTTTGATCTGATATTCTCTTCCTTCCTGCTTCATTTGAAGTCACTTGCTTCCTGAAAACATTAGAAAACAACTCTTACAGCCCAGCCTAATTGGGTTGCCAAGCATAATTTGGTAACAAGTCAAACTTATGAGGTAAAATTATTCTTTTTCCAAGTGCAAATTATTTATAAATGTAAGGTGAAAAGATTCAACTATGATTCTATCTTTGAATATGTTATAATTTCAAGGTTGAAAATATTTAGAAAAGATATGCTTTATTTCTTTGTGATTATGCAAATGATGTATAAAAAAATTCACTCATTTTTATCATGTTCTTTTACATTCTTAGTAAATTGTAAGTGTAATTTCGAGTAATATGAGAAAGCATGTTACAACTATATTTATCACTAGCTTAGTTGCACATTTAATTTTCTTAAAGGTCAATTAATCTTGTTTGTTGTGTTTGTGTAAGTCAATTGGTGCGTATGCTCTCTCCTCACACCGCAAGGTGATCTTGGAGATCAAATATACCTCATAGTTTACTTTTTGTTGTGTTAAACCCAAGAATCCAAGTTATGTGTGCTCTTCCCTTGCATTGAAAGATGATATTGGAAACGAAAAGCACTTGGAATTGTTTCCCTTTAGTGATCTTATCTAATGATTTCATCACCTTAGGGGATGACCCAAAACATGTGTTTCGGTAGGGAATATTAAATGTGGTGAGAATTAGAAGACTCACCTCAAAGGAGCCATCATCGCACGGTTTTGGCATAGCCTTGATGCCCCTTTGTATAAGGAGTCAAAGGGATGTGGAACTAGATTCGACCATGACAACCTGCTTGTAGATGGGCCCATGTTCATAGATTTTGGCCTCACCTACCTAGAGCGTATAACAAGGACATCTCATAGTCACATGTACGACCTATATTAAGAACTTTTGGCCACTCTTTTTTTGTGGTGCAACAAATACCAGTTAGGGTCAGGAAGTTACTCACACCATGCTTCTAAGTTTGTAAAGATAGAGCTCATTGTAGCCAAGGCCTTGGCCTCCATGGTAAGGGGTGTATAGATGGCACATGACCTTGTATTCCCTAGCTATTTGAAAGTTGGTAGACAACATATTTGTGGGCCATGAAAATTGACACTCCCACTATAATAGTCTTGTTCATGTACTTGGTGTGTTTTCTTTGTGATAAACTTGCGAATACCTCCTTGACCCAAATAAATCCAAACATTACAAAACCTTGAATATCCTAAGTCCAAAGTTCAACTTTGAGAGAGACCTAAACACAAAAGTCCGTTTCCCAAAGGTTTACAAAATTGAGATCCAAATCCACATTTAAACCCGATCCACTATACATCAAAATCCAAATCCAAGTCACGACCAAATCCCTCCCTATTCTAATCACACCTTAATCCATATTCAAATCCCTATCATTCACTTTATCCTTCAAGCCATATCATCCTTTTTCACCCCATAATTCATGAATTAAGATCAAGCCCTTGATCAAGGCCACCATCCTTTATCAAGGTCCATCAAGTTTTTTTTATCCAAATTCAATCCAATGTCACTCTCAAGACACTTCCCCAATCATCATCATCATCATCCATAATTAAATCCATATCAATTGTCATAAGATCACTCTCAAGTCCACATCACCCTAGTCACCTCATCATTTCATGCCCCCATAACTAGATTTCAAACCAAGAAGAACATGGATCCTCATGCAGTAATTGGACCCTCTTCAGCTCATGGTGGCCTTGACAACCAAAGTGAGCATGTAAGTCTCATTGATCAACTTGAGCACTCACCTTGATTAATGGAATTTCTTAGAAATGAAGGGACTCACACTAAGATTGACCAATTTGTAGGTGATAATAAATATGTTTTCCTAGAATATCTTATCAAGGAAGGGACTAAAATCCCTCCTAACTTTGACAGGATAAAACTCAACGATCTCATCCACCCTAATTCATCACCACCACTCACCTTTGAAAATATTTTAGATCATTCATATAAACACCCCACTCGTGACCATATCACCCACCACAATGATCAATAAGTAGATGGTAGCATCCTACCACCTCCACCTCATCATAATCCCACTTCATCTTTTAATTAACATCAACCAAGTCAACCTTCATCAGTTCCCCCACAAATCACAATCCCTTCTATGGCATCCCATCAACATGTTCCCACATTTTCCAATTCACACCAAACTTCACTTTCACCTCTTTCCATCCCTCGATGCACAACTCCAATCCAATCCACATTACCACCCTATATTCCATTACAATCAATCTCATATCAACCCATATGACATCATTCAGTCATGTCCTCACGACCAACACATAAATCATCCCAACCTAACCCATAAATATTTCAATCTAATCCCACATCCATCTATCCAAATACCTCACCTCAACCCATGATGTCTCCATTCATCTCATCACAAATAACACATCAATCATACCAACCTAATATATCAACACATAAAAGTAATCCCACATCAACTCACCATACCATCATTCGTTCCACAACAAAATACATATCAACAATCTATACAAAATCCCACAACATCAAATCCTATTCATCCTACAATCACACAACCTTTGCCAATTAGAGCTACCAACTACATCTCATCTTTACCATCTATTCTACCTCTTGGTACCTCCTTTTATCACGAGTGGTAGGAAATGAAAGTGCTCTTAAAGGGTTACAAGATGGGACTCAATGCAAACATTCTAAATTTGAAGACCTTTGTCCCTACCTCCTCGACTGATCTATTGTAATGACCTCTTTTCCCCCTAATTTTAAAATCCACAAATTTGACAAATACAAGGGAAAGGGAGACCCTCGAGATCACATCAAAGAATTTTTCATGGCTTGTCAAGAAGTTTCCTATAACGATGTGTACCTATTAAAACTCTTTCCACAAAGTTTGACAGGTCAGGCCTTGGATTGGTTCACACATCTAACTCCAAGCACTGTCAATACCTTTCCCGACCTAGCAGGAAAATTTGTTGCACATTTATCCTACAATGTCAAGCATGATCTTACAATGTTAGATCTTTGTAATGCTAAGCAACGTAATGGAGAAAGCTTTACTGCTTATTTTGAATTTAAATATTATTAAGTCTAGTTGTATCCTCAAATTTTAAAATTTCGTGAGAAATATTATTAAGGAAAATATAGGCAGAGCAGAGGGGATCCACGTGCATGCAAAATGACTCCTCAATTATCTCTAGTGTTGGCGAGAAAATTTAGGAAGAACACGGGAGCATAAGATTCTAAGCTTTATGGGCAATTCCATGAGAAATTATAGAAGTTCATGTTTGATGGCGGAAAGTCATTTATAACCAGATGACAAAGTTGCGGGTCATATCTCATCACTTTTACGTCTATCTACTCAGGAATTGAAGTCTGTCTAAACCAACATACACATGGGTAAGATTGAGAAGCATTTCTTTCGGAAGGAGGGAATAGTCTGCCCAATTTTCGAACATCTATTGAAATTTCTAACACTCAAGAAGATATGATATGGATATGTATGCGAAATGCGGGTCATGTGCAGAAGCATGAAACATAAGCTCGCCATCGCCATGGAAACTAGACAAGAATAAAGATGCCACGTCCAATCAAGACGTCCTTGAAACTTCATATATTAATTTTTTTTCGGGAGATTAGTTGAAATATTGTTGCTCATGTTGCCTTTTTCTTGTCATTTCAGCAGTACGTGCGCGTTGGCTTAGTTTCAGAATGTTTTATAACGGAACGTAATAGTTTAGAGTCTGACCTCTTAAATTTTCATCGAAATGGTATTGATGTTGTTATATGACAAGTCAAATATCTGGTATTGTTTTTAAGTCAAATGTCAACTGCTATAGTATAATCGTAGATGCCCCCATTACCACCGTAAGATTAGCAACGTAAGAACGTGCATATAACCATATTGTCAACCGGTGGGGCTCAAGGTTCCTCGTTTTCTACAGACTGAATTTCTATATAAGAGAGGCTAAAGCCATAACATGCCGTATAACCATTGCAAATCTTAAATCTTCCCTCATCCAAAATGGCCACCAATCAAGCCTTACAGCCATTGCTTCTTTTAGTTGCTGTCTTTCTTTTCCAGTCAGTAATGGCGAAGTCATTTGGAACTTCTGAAAATATGACCAAGGTTGAAAATGCTGTTAAATATCATGTTGAGAAGCCGGAGCTCGTAGTTCAAATGGTCGAAAGGTAAGCATGTCGCCTTTGAATCTAAGACATTTTATAGCATTAAAAAAAGGTGGTATGGAAATGAAATTTAATGTCTTACCGCATTTTGGAATATCATGTGAGAAGTAAGGCTTACTTCTAATACGGGCTGATGCTAAATTGCAAGGTTTATTAAACGTGCTTCTACTTATTCTTATGCTGTTACTCTGTTCTCTCTTTACTGCGTTTTCTATGATATTATTCTTGTAAAGCTGTTATAGACCAAATTTGTATTCCATATATCATCATACCATTGTATAATTTATATATGTTGTTGTAGAGATTAATTGCGGAAAAGATATTGTAAGTTAGTCAGTTCAATTTATAAAACACCAAAGTTGTAGTATTGTTTTACTGCTAACATATGTCGTTGAGATTATTAAGAAATATCAAGAGCTACTGTGCAGGAGTCTGAATAGTTCGAAAAGGCAGCTGAGCTCTCTGTCGTGTGGAACGGGGAACCCCATTGACGACTGTTGGCGTTGTGATCCCAACTGGGTTAATAACAGAAAGAGGCTGGCTGACTGTGCCATCGGATTTGGCAAGAACGCCATTGGAGGTAAGCAGGGCAGATTTTATGTGGTTACAGATCCCAATGACGATGACCCGGTCAATCCTCGCCCCGGCACTCTGCGCCACGCTGTTATTCAAACCGAGCCTCTCTGGATTATTTTCCAAAGAGATATGGTTATTCAGCTCAAGGAGGAGCTTATCATGAACAGTTATAAGACTATTGACGGTAGAGGAGCCAACGTTCATATAGCAAATGGAGCTTGCATTACAATACAGTATGTGAACAACATCATCATTCATGGAGTTCATATCCATGACTGTAAACCTGCGGGAAATACGAATGTTAGGAGCTCCCCCACCCATTATGGGTATAGAACCAGGAGTGATGGAGATGGGATTTCCATCTTCGGAGGAAGCGAAATTTGGGTAGACCACTGTTCGTTGTCAAGCTGCGCAGATGGACTGATCGACGCCATCATGGGCTCCACTGCTATCACCATTTCAAACAACTTTTTCACTCACCATGACAAGGTGCTCAACTGCTTATTTCCTCTCTCATAAATTCATTTTTCTTAAAAAAACCTTCACAATTGTATTTTTATCACACAGGATCTTAGAGAAGGGTACTAAAAGCCCATTATCAGACAGAAACATAAAATAATGTTAGTATCTATTAAGTTATCAATTAAAAAAGCTATTGCTCTAGTTAAATATTTAGTGGTTTTTTGCAGGTCATGCTCCTAGGACACAACGACGACTATACCCAAGACGTTAAAATGCAAGTAACAGTTGCATTCAACCACTTTGGAGAAGGACTTGTTCAGCGTATGCCCAGGTATGAATAAAATCTTACAAGAATTCTGTAATCCTTATACCAAGACAACTATACAACTTGCTGAAGTTTATCTGTCTGTTCTCCATTGAAGCTTAAAAAATTAATGTTTTAATGCAGGTGCCGACATGGATACTTTCATGTGGTGAACAATGATTACACCCACTGGGAAATGGACGCAATCGGGGGAAGTGCAAACCCCACCATTAACAGCCAAGGCAACAGATTCCTTGCCCCTGACAATCGATTCAAAAAGGAGGTAAAACGCCTATACAACTCATGTCTCTTATTTATCTCTTTGGTTTACAACGGATGTAGAATAGTTATGACGAGTATGAGTAATGTGCAGGTGACAAAGCATCAAGATGCAACAGAAGATACTTGGAAGAATTGGAATTGGCGATCAGAGGGAGATCTGATGTTAAACGGGGCATTCTTCACAGCATCAGGGGCTGGAGCATCCTCAAGCTATGCCAAAGCTTCGAGTATGGCGGCAAGGCCTTCCTCTATTGTGGGCTCTATTACTGCAACTGCAGGTGTTCTCACCTGCACAAAAGGTTCCCGCTGTTAGACCAAAATACATGTATGTGCTATTATGCACAAACTGTTTAGATTCATTCCACTCTGTAACTTGGCAGGCATGGACGCACTGAATGATGCATCTCTCTCTCTCTCCAGACAATATGATCGTGTATCAATATAATTAGGGGTTGTTAGCTATTTTAGTTTTGTTTGTTGAGACTCTACAGTCTTCTTCTACCAAATGGAATATATCAGTCTTGTTTTTCTTAGATTAGAAGCCTAGTGGAGAAGGGCCAATATGATGTTTATTATCTTGCTTGCCACTCAATAATAACTTAATCTTTATAGAAGTATTGCAGAAAAGCAATTTGTGGCGGAAAATTTTGAAACTATTGACATGCCGCTATAATTGCACACGACCTCACCAAATATATTTCACATTCATTGAATTTGATTGCTCGTTTAATATTTTTATTTAATAGAAAACAGAGATTACCGAACTGATGGAAAGTTGCATATGTCGTCCACTAATGTCATTGATGTTTGTTACATAGCTGCTATAACGGACAATAACATTAAAACTAAATACCATCTAACATCTTTTCAAAAAAAAAAAAAAAAAATGAGACCCGAAGATTTGAAAAGGAAAAATAAGGTAGTTAAATTAATTAAATATTAATTAATTCAGATTAAATTAATTAAATATTAATTAATTAGGTTTTAATTAATTTAGATTAAATTGAGATGTTGGATTTCAATGAGTCAAATTAAATAATATAAGTATTATGTATAATTATGTCATAAGTAGATATTATGAAGAGATAATTTGTTTATCTTTTTGTCTAAAGGATGTGTGCCAATTGATGAAGACAGTGAGATCTATGCACCTTAGAATCTAGAGATGTCCTACATAGTCATTTATGTGGACCAAAATTAGAATATTCCCTTTTGCTCTATGTTGAGTTGTGGATCAAAATTAGAGATGTCCTAGATTTATGTGGATCAAAATCTACAAGTTTGTGGGCTGCTTCTGGGTATCTTCTAATATGTTGATGGCTTGATGCTTTTGTTTGCTGGATGCCTTTTTCTTCTTTAGGGCCTCCTTGAGTAACTTCATTTGTTGTGAGAGAGAATGGACCCCCTAGAGTGGTATGTTGATCATATATTGTTTAATTGATCAACAATATTGAAATATTTCACTTATTGTACTGTCTATCCTACATTTAGTGCCCAATGTACACTTGGTTTCTTAATCAAAGGATAAGATAATCTATTTTGTTTTGAAGGGGTGTCTAGTAGTCTAATCACCTCACTCGGGACCATTTAGTTTGGTTCTTCCTAGGGAACCTTTTATTGAAGTAGTTGTTATTAGTATTTTGAAGGAAGGGGCCACTGACCCCTTTTAAATACTGAACCTTTCTTGCCATAATGCATCTAATTATTTATCTTACAGTCTGGACTATAATTTCTCAATCACCCTTGAAGTATAACCACTTGTCAAGTTTGGTTGCAATTTGTATTAGAGGTCTAGAGTATTCCTGATGCATACAAGACATTTGGCCTCATTATATTTGGATCTACATAAGCTATTGAATATCTTTTGGAGAACCCAATTCAACATTTTGCAGTCACTGAGGCAGTAAGGCATCCAGACTATTGTAACTTTTGATTCCAACATAGGTAAACTTGTCATCAGACATCAAATAAGGAGGTCACTAAATGGTGGATAGGTGCAAAGCAACATGTTTGCCTACCAATGTCATTGTTCATGTAGAGAATTGCAACTTCAAGCTCCATAAGTATCCTCTTGTTTCAAAAAGTGGATATTTGAAACGAAATCTATCCAATGCATCAAAGATCACTTTGAAATTACAACTTGAAATATTTTATCTTGTTGCAAACTTCTGTTATCGGTCAATGATACTTGTGGACCCCTTCAATGTTCCTGCTCTGAGATGTGCAACAAATTTTCTAGAAATGACTGAAGAGTATGCCAAGGGAAACGTTTATGAGAGAAGTGATCTATATATTACTCAAGTTGTCCTTCAAAGTTGGTTGTTCTTAAGAGATGTGAAGATTCGCTTCCATTAGCTGAGTAAATTCAAATTGTGAGTAGATGCATAGAGTTCAAGACAAATGACAAATAGTGAATGTTGGTTAAAGGATCTTCTAACCATGTCAATGAAACTATTTGAGAGGATTGTTGTTTCAATGCAGGAATAGGGAACGGAAGAGATGATAGTCAGTCGAGTGATTGTTCAATATGGCACCAAATTGATACTTGGGGAGAAAAGACAACAATTTTCGTGTGGTATAGTTCAAGAACAAAAGAGAAATGTCAACTTGAATCAGTTATTAGAATGTGTTACCAGACTTCTTCCTATTGAAGGGCATTCTGTACCTCTTGATTTCCTATTTTCTTTGTTTTGTGTATGATTAAGCTGCAACCTTAACATTGAAAATAAGATCATTTGGAAGCTAGAATTGCTTCTCCATTGGAATATGCAATAGTGGATATGTTTTTGTTGCCAACAAACTCAGTCACTAGTATTGGTTTTGACACAGAGTTAGAAAGCATGAAGCTACAAGTCTTAGATTAAGGAATTTGGTGGAAGAGTAGAGGCTATCTGTGAGTCAGTTGGGGTTCTCAAAATGTTTGTTATCACTGGTTTTTCAAGTTCATAAACTCCACATATCGTCAATCGACAAATATTATAGTTCGGGAACTATACTCTTTGCTGATGAAGTGTTTCAATATGTCAGTTTCGAAACAAAATACAAAAAAATGCCAGCTCGTAGAATGCGATGATCGCAAGATACGCTAAATTGGATTTGTTTAAAAGGTTTTAGAAAATTTCAAGCCAATGCAACCGGTAGAATAACACCTTCCTCTACCTAAACTAAAAGTCCGCAAGCAGACAGGCATGCAAAATGTAAAAGCATGGACTAAAAACTCTAAGTATATGTATGGAAAACCAACTCTGTTGCTCAAATGCATGAGATGGGAGTATTGCGAGATATGTACATAAGGGAATAGAGATTAGCTTCTTGAAGCAAAATGACACAAAATCCATGGCTTGAAACATTCAGACAGGTGATATTGGATTGTGTAATGCCAAATCCCTTAACCTTCGTCAGCACACCACCATCTAGTGTCAAATTAAAAATAGAACGCAAAAAAAAATGTCAGATATTATATTTGGAAACATTCTAATTTCCATGCATGGAAATTGTGGAACCATAGACAAAAGTCATGGTTTAAGAAGACAAAGCAATTTCAAATAGAAAAAGAAAAATGCTATTGTGCAATGACTGTTGGATATACAGAAAATCAAAAAGATTTAGAAACTTTCGAAGAAATACAATTAGCAAAAGCTATACTATTTTTTAGTGGAGTCCCAGCTCGTGCCATGATAGGGAAAACACAATTAGTGAGTTTTTCATTTTAGATATTATAGTGAGAAATCATCTGGCGACATGCATATGAAATGTGGAAGCAAATTTAGAGCACCAAGCTTTTGATAGAAATGGTTAAATACGAGAGTGTTGACCAGTTCCTGTTGGTAGAAAATATATTGTTTCATTAGTTTTGACAGTGAGTTGATAATGATACCTTGTATTGTTAATACATGCACACAATAAGATGTTAAAACATCCTCTTTGCATTTTATTCGATCAGACTTCTTTCAATTAGGAGGTGAGTGGCAGCAAACAATAATATGGTCCATAGAGCATCCATATTACTTATGATCGGTGCAGTTTCGAGGAAGGCCATATAGTATCTTAACTTAAAACTACATAGAAGAGCCACACATTTCTTTTTAGTGCCTGACCTACAGTCAACCTTGTGTATTGTGTACTGATTTGTGCGAAAAGAAGATTGATATTGTTTGGTTTCAGAAGTACACTCCATTTTATTAGCCGCGAAGAGATAGAAGCATTTCAAAGGTGGTTTCCTTCTATGGTTTCTATTTGACCAACTACCCTAAATCAACCATTCACCTATGGTAACATTATTATCATTTGATGCTAGATATATGGTATGGAAGCGACAACAACATGGGCTACAACAAAATCTCATAGATATGGTAATTCTAGACCTGTATTCTTAACCATGATGTCCAAGATGACATTTTACACATTTATCACCTATCTAGTTACTTCCTTGGTATCAATTACACTTGTGGCATATCAAGTTATGATTAGTCTTTATTCTCTATTCACTATATCGGAAGAGCCCTTGACACAAACTACTAAATCTTTCATGACCAGTTTTGTTTCTAAAGTTAACCATTATATAAGAAAGGCACAGAGTTTGGTGATGACACTGCCAACACTCAGCCTAGACGGGACATTATTGGCAACTGGAGACTTTAGGTATTCGAGCCTCAATATGGTATCATGCTTTAGTGGAGGCTGCGCTTTGTTTTTATTATTGAATGACTTCAGTTTTGAGCCAATGGGAGATTACAAAAGTCACCCTTTTAGAAAACAAATTGGAAAATTTAAATAATGAGGAGTCATTTCAAGAAACAGTTACGGATGAGTGAAGGAGGGCTTTAAAAACTCATCGATAGTCCTTTGTAAAGGGGGTTCCAAAATTTTTATGTTTTTGTTGCCCTGTGTAACCAGAGAGCTGTGTATAGGAGATAGACCGGAGACTTTGAGCCCAGTTTTGTTTTTCAAATATTAATAGAGAATGTTGTTCTTATGTTCATCGTTCCTCTAATGGAGAAATGTGTTCTTATGTTCATATTTTTTCTTTGTGTGTTGATTGTTTGTATGTTCATTCAATACCTTCATATGCTATAATCTTTTGTACTTGTTCTTGGTATACAGGTATTGGCAAGACTTTTTGCTGTTGTAGTTAGTTTATTCTTTTTCCTATTTGGGAATTTGTCTTGTGTTTCTTGTGCTCACAAGTAGATTTCCTTTCTTTTTCTCTCATCTTTCTTTCTCCTACCTTTTTGTCCTTTCTGGTTAAAAGTACTCAAAATCTAAAAACCCCCATCGTATGAGCGAGCTGCCCCTGTCAAACACAAAGGAGAATCGTTGAACTCATATTAATTTCTCCATTTTCCACTAAAGCGTGTTGTTGCCCATTGGGTGAGTCTCGTAAATTTAGTAGAAACAAAATTGTTTACTAACACTAGGTTCTCATGATGTTAAGCTATAAGAGGAAGGTAAATGTTTTTTTGAGAAAAGGTGCAAAGCACCCATAAGAAATGCATTAAAATAAAAGGAAGGAAGTACAAAAATAAGCCCAGACTAGATGAAGATATGCACAATAGCCGAGAAAAGTGAATGTCAATTAGCCTCAAGTCCATACGAAAGTACAAGAAAATAACATGAGTTGATAAACAATATGCAAATAAAAAATAATATGTGCAAACATAAAATGCTGCTGATGTGTCAATCTACCGACATGAAGTCCCTAAAGGCTTTCAGTACAAAATCATTTAAGGTGCCCCCTAAATAAATCTATAAAAGGCACTACAGATGAAGCTGGCAAACATAAACATTCAGCTTATTCACCAAAAAACTACCCATTGTGAGGACAAAGAAGGAAAAAAAATTCCATTCAAAATTTGCATATGTCAGGTCATAAAAGCCAAGATTTGAATTTGGCCCACTCACCAACTCCACCTAGAATCCCGCAATTGCAACCACAACTAGCCTCACCCAAGTCACCAACCAATCCACTCAAACTCCACTGATCACACCACCAAGACTGCAACCCACCCTACAACAACACCAAGGCCGTAGCCAACACGAGCACCAACTCCCAATCTACCACCAACAACCACCACGAAACCCCATATAACCACACTGCCAAGACTATGAACGGTGCATCCACTAGACTCCTTTCAGCAACTCCGCCAAACTATCTCTGTTGCCTTAACTCATGTCTCCATCCAAGCACCACCAGGACCTTCACTAGGTTCAAATCCTCCACCAATTGGAGGATTCACATGATAATTGCCACCAGTCCCTACACCAATGCCTCCACCTAATCACCGCATATGCAACCCCCAAACCTAGGTCCAACACTGATCAGTCATCTGAATTATCTCCCCTAGTGCCCCATTTGAAAGAAACACCAATGTCACCACCATCAACTTGCCAACAATATACACCACTGGCACCGCAACTAAGTTTAGTGCCACAACCAATACTGCCGTAAACACCAACGGTGTCTCCAAATCCTAATTGGATTTAGCACTTAGAGCATCATCCAGGCCTCCACCTAGGCCACTTGCTTCATGAAATCCATCACCAACTAGGAGCCTATCATCTTCTAGGACTTAAAGCTCTAAAGCATCCTCAGCACTTGACTCAGCGCTACTTCAAACCAGAACTTCCACACACCTCCAGGTTGTAATGTGCCGTACCTATTTGTATTTTTAAAAAAATCTTTTTATGTCTGACTTTATTAATTTATGCGATCTTTCAGAACTAAACAGAAGAATGCAGAAGGGGTTTTCAGTTTTCCTGCAGATGTGTTGCCGAAGCATACAATATAAAACATATATAGAAAACCTAGAAAATATACAATGGATATGGAGAAACTAACAAAGACCCAGATAGCAAAATAGTCAAATAGTAATAACTATGACATACCCATATAGATTTTTGCAACTTGATACAATAGCCTGAACTAGACCAGGTGTGGGTATAGCTACAAAATCACTTCTTAACTTCGGAAGCCTCAAAGAATGAGTAAACAATGTTTGACAAGAGATAAAAGGGCTCTAGATGCCTCCAATAGACATTTGAATGATTGCAAGTGAGAGGGGGAATCAGCAACAAGGTAGCCACCTCCCTCCGCAAGGTGTACAACCCACTAAGGAGTATAAATAGCAACAACAACACATAAACTCCTTCTCAAACCCTTACGAAATGATCTGCAGTCCTCACAATCACCAATCCACCCTCCAGGAAGAAGAAAGAAGCATTTAACAACACCAATATGTATCCACAGGAAGGTACAGCCTATGTTGAAAGGTACGACAAGCCAAGGGAAATGTGCAGCAGTCACAAACTCTCTCAAACTCCTAGGAATCTGCTATAATCTAGTATATCAACTGCTCACAACAATAACCCAAAATGCCGCAACCTTCGAAACCTCAAAATCGCAACATATCAACTCCATTGAAGCTCATGAGTGAATACTAAATGCATCCACCGTCAACGGCACTGTTGGGTGGTCTTCCACACCTGTAGAATGCCGTTACCTATGGAAGTTTTCGTCTCCACAAGCCTCTTGTTTGAATCCTCAAACCCTTCATAATAACCAACCCTAGCAGAGCTCACAAGAAGAAAATATCACAAAGCAAGCATAAGCAAATGAGCTCCAAAACCTCTTTTTATTTCCCCTCCAAGATGGGCGTTTGGCATTAAAGACAAACATTAACTTTTAAAACACTGTTATTTCCCGAGGGAAGGGCACCCATGGTCACAACTTAAACTTATGTCTTCAATTTCCTCAAAAGTCACTTTTCCATTTTATATTATAAAGTCCATATTAAAATATACCATTAATAACTTCGGACTTTAAAATAACTACCAAGATGGTGTCAGAATGGAAGGATCTATAGCTCGTCAGAAAGCCCTCAACGAGATGAATCTGATGCCACCCTGAAAATGCCGAACCGACACTAACCCTGAACTTACTAAAAATAGTAAGTACTGACCACGAGCAGTCTGAGCCAACTCCAGAGGTGCCAACTAGATTGTTTGAACTCGAACCATCTTTCCTCCACCGACACAACTTCTAACTCTAGTTCCCTAACCAAATTGCTAGTCCACGGGAACTCTATGATGGACTAACCATGAGTCTAGAAGGGGACACTATAGTAAATTCTCATCAAATCACTCCTACAATCAACAAGACACCTGAATTTGGAAAGAAGAACCCCTGATTGTATTAGAAACTAAAAGGAATCTCTGCATAACAATAATAAATCTGCTGAAAAAATGAACTATTATTGCTGCTGAAAACTGTAAAAATGGTTGAGTTACAAGACAATCTCTTTCTCTACAATATGCAAAGGCAAAAAAGCAAGAACTAAGGAAAAAAATTATAAGCTTTTTTTATATAATACAAAACTGTCCCCAAAAAGTGAATGGGCAGTCAACTCCAACTCGACTATACTCGAAAATATGCATGAATGAGTTTGAAAAAGTAACTCCAAGTTGCTGGGCGAGCACAAGTGAAAAACCTAAAATTTAGGTTCCAAAACTCCTCCAAGATGAGAAAAAATAGCTCGGAACTCCAAGTCTCAAAGTCTTTGACCAAGAAACTGCCAAAAATAGTCATGTCAAAAATAAAACTCCAAATATCTCTCCTTGCATGACCCTGCACTTCAGTTCGAGTCCTCTCCTATTTTTGTGTACCTTGAAAGATTTCTGGTCAAGTCCAGAATGGTATTTTTGGGAAAGTATAAAAAATATAATTTTTTTAAATATTTTCTACAACTTAATAAATTGCATTTTCAGAGGCCTTTGGAGCAAAATCAGGGCAATTCATTGCCAAGGTACAACTCAAACTAGATAATTGGTTTATCTTTCTAACGAGTCCAAAAACTTTGAATACTGATAAAGTAGCGAGGAGTTATGACCCTGCCAAAAAAAAATTTAATTTTATTTATTTATTTATTTTTCGGATATATGGTCTTCAGGTACCTGTATCTGCACAGTGAACAAACATGTTAGATAAACATTTGTAGAGGCTGAAGCCTCTCTCTTGACTGTTTTGATCTGATATTCTCTTCCTTCCTGCTTCATTTGAAGTCACTTGCTTCCTGAAAACATTAGAAAACAACTCTTACAGCCCAGCCTAATTGGGTTGCCAAGCATAATTTGGTAACAAGTCAAACTTATGAGGTAAAATTATTCTTTTTCCAAGTGCAAATTATTTATAAATGTAAGGTGAAAAGATTCAACTATGATTCTATCTTTGAATATGTTATAATTTCAAGGTTGAAAATATTTAGAAAAGATATGCTTTATTTCTTTGTGATTATGCAAATGATGTATAAAAAAATTCACTCATTTTTATCATGTTCTTTTACATTCTTAGTAAATTGTAAGTGTAATTTCGAGTAATATGAGAAAGCATGTTACAACTATATTTATCACTAGCTTAGTTGCACATTTAATTTTCTTAAAGGTCAATTAATCTTGTTTGTTGTGTTTGTGTAAGTCAATTGGTGCGTATGCTCTCTCCTCACACCGCAAGGTGATCTTGGAGATCAAATATACCTCATAGTTTACTTTTTGTTGTGTTAAACCCAAGAATCCAAGTTATGTGTGCTCTTCCCTTGCATTGAAAGATGATATTGGAAACGAAAAGCACTTGGAATTGTTTCCCTTTAGTGATCTTATCTAATGATTTCATCACCTTAGGGGATGACCCAAAACATGTGTTTCGGTAGGGAATATTAAATGTGGTGAGAATTAGAAGACTCACCTCAAAGGAGCCATCATCGCACGGTTTTGGCATAGCCTTGATGCCCCTTTGTATAAGGAGTCAAAGGGATGTGGAACTAGATTCGACCATGACAACCTGCTTGTAGATGGGCCCATGTTCATAGATTTTGGCCTCACCTACCTAGAGCGTATAACAAGGACATCTCATAGTCACATGTACGACCTATATTAAGAACTTTTGGCCACTCTTTTTTTGTGGTGCAACAAATACCAGTTAGGGTCAGGAAGTTACTCACACCATGCTTCTAAGTTTGTAAAGATAGAGCTCATTGTAGCCAAGGCCTTGGCCTCCATGGTAAGGGGTGTATAGATGGCACATGACCTTGTATTCCCTAGCTATTTGAAAGTTGGTAGACAACATATTTGTGGGCCATGAAAATTGACACTCCCACTATAATAGTCTTGTTCATGTACTTGGTGTGTTTTCTTTGTGATAAACTTGCGAATACCTCCTTGACCCAAATAAATCCAAACATTACAAAACCTTGAATATCCTAAGTCCAAAGTTCAACTTTGAGAGAGACCTAAACACAAAAGTCCGTTTCCCAAAGGTTTACAAAATTGAGATCCAAATCCACATTTAAACCCGATCCACTATACATCAAAATCCAAATCCAAGTCACGACCAAATCCCTCCCTATTCTAATCACACCTTAATCCATATTCAAATCCCTATCATTCACTTTATCCTTCAAGCCATATCATCCTTTTTCACCCCATAATTCATGAATTAAGATCAAGCCCTTGATCAAGGCCACCATCCTTTATCAAGGTCCATCAAGTTTTTTTTATCCAAATTCAATCCAATGTCACTCTCAAGACACTTCCCCAATCATCATCATCATCATCCATAATTAAATCCATATCAATTGTCATAAGATCACTCTCAAGTCCACATCACCCTAGTCACCTCATCATTTCATGCCCCCATAACTAGATTTCAAACCAAGAAGAACATGGATCCTCATGCAGTAATTGGACCCTCTTCAGCTCATGGTGGCCTTGACAACCAAAGTGAGCATGTAAGTCTCATTGATCAACTTGAGCACTCACCTTGATTAATGGAATTTCTTAGAAATGAAGGGACTCACACTAAGATTGACCAATTTGTAGGTGATAATAAATATGTTTTCCTAGAATATCTTATCAAGGAAGGGACTAAAATCCCTCCTAACTTTGACAGGATAAAACTCAACGATCTCATCCACCCTAATTCATCACCACCACTCACCTTTGAAAATATTTTAGATCATTCATATAAACACCCCACTCGTGACCATATCACCCACCACAATGATCAATAAGTAGATGGTAGCATCCTACCACCTCCACCTCATCATAATCCCACTTCATCTTTTAATTAACATCAACCAAGTCAACCTTCATCAGTTCCCCCACAAATCGCAATCCCTTCTATGGCATCCCATCAACATGTTCCCACATTTTCCAATTCACACCAAACTTCACTTTCACCTCTTTCCATCCCTCGATGCACAACTCCAATCCAATCCACATTACCACCCTATATTCCATTACAATCAATCTCATATCAACCCATATGACATCATTCAGTCATGTCCTCACGACCAACACATAAATCATCCCAACCTAACCCATAAATATTTCAATCTAATCCCACATCCATCTATCCAAATACCTCACCTCAACCCATGATGTCTCCATTCATCTCATCACAAATAACACATCAATCATACCAACCTAATATATCAACACATAAAAGTAATCCCACATCAACTCACCATACCATCATTCGTTCCACAACAAAATACATATCAACAATCTATACAAAATCCCACAACATCAAATCCTATTCATCCTACAATCACACAACCTTTGCCAATTAGAGCTACCAACTACATCTCATCTTTACCATCTATTCTACCTCTTGGTACCTCCTTTTATCACGAGTGGTAGGAAATGAAAGTGCTCTTAAAGGGTTACAAGATGGGACTCAATGCAAACATTCTAAATTTGAAGACCTTTGTCCCTACCTCCTCGACTGATCTATTGTAATGACCTCTTTTCCCCCTAATTTTAAAATCCACAAATTTGACAAATACAAGGGAAAGGGAGACCCTCGAGATCACATCAAAGAATTTTTCATGGCTTGTCAAGAAGTTTCCTATAACGATGTGTACCTATTAAAACTCTTTCCACAAAGTTTGACAGGTCAGGCCTTGGATTGGTTCACACATCTAACTCCAAGCACTGTCAATACCTTTCCCGACCTAGCAGGAAAATTTGTTGCACATTTATCCTACAATGTCAAGCATGATCTTACAATGTTAGATCTTTGTAATGCTAAGCAACGTAATGGAGAAAGCTTTACTGCTTATTTTGAATTTAAATATTATTAAGTCTAGTTGTATCCTCAAATTTTAAAATTTCGTGAGAAATATTATTAAGGAAAATATAGGCAGAGCAGAGGGGATCCACGTGCATGCAAAATGACTCCTCAATTATCTCTAGTGTTGGCGAGAAAATTTAGGAAGAACACGGGAGCATAAGATTCTAAGCTTTATGGGCAATTCCATGAGAAATTATAGAAGTTCATGTTTGATGGCGGAAAGTCATTTATAACCAGATGACAAAGTTGCGGGTCATATCTCATCACTTTTACGTCTATCTACTCAGGAATTGAAGTCTGTCTAAACCAACATACACATGGGTAAGATTGAGAAGCATTTCTTTCGGAAGGAGGGAATAGTCTGCCCAATTTTCGAACATCTATTGAAATTTCTAACACTCAAGAAGATATGATATGGATATGTATGCGAAATGCGGGTCATGTGCAGAAGCATGAAACATAAGCTCGCCATCGCCATGGAAACTAGACAAGAATAAAGATGCCACGTCCAATCAAGACGTCCTTGAAACTTCATATATTAATTTTTTTTCGGGAGATTAGTTGAAATATTGTTGCTCATGTTGCCTTTTTCTTGTCATTTCAGCAGTACGTGCGCGTTGGCTTAGTTTCAGAATGTTTTATAACGGAACGTAATAGTTTAGAGTCTGACCTCTTAAATTTTCATCGAAATGGTATTGATGTTGTTATATGACAAGTCAAATATCTGGTATTGTTTTTAAGTCAAATGTCAACTGCTATAGTATAATCGTAGATGCCCCCATTACCACCGTAAGATTAGCAACGTAAGAACGTGCATATAACCATATTGTCAACCGGTGGGGCTCAAGGTTCCTCGTTTTCTACAGACTGAATTTCTATATAAGAGAGGCTAAAGCCATAACATGCCGTATAACCATTGCAAATCTTAAATCTTCCCTCATCCAAAATGGCCACCAATCAAGCCTTACAGCCATTGCTTCTTTTAGTTGCTGTCTTTCTTTTCCAGTCAGTAATGGCGAAGTCATTTGGAACTTCTGAAAATATGACCAAGGTTGAAAATGCTGTTAAATATCATGTTGAGAAGCCGGAGCTCGTAGTTCAAATGGTCGAAAGGTAAGCATGTCGCCTTTGAATCTAAGACATTTTATAGCATTAAAAAAAGGTGGTATGGAAATGAAATTTAATGTCTTACCGCATTTTGGAATATCATGTGAGAAGTAAGGCTTACTTCTAATACGGGCTGATGCTAAATTGCAAGGTTTATTAAACGTGCTTCTACTTATTCTTATGCTGTTACTCTGTTCTCTCTTTACTGCGTTTTCTATGATATTATTCTTGTAAAGCTGTTATAGACCAAATTTGTATTCCATATATCATCATACCATTGTATAATTTATATATGTTGTTGTAGAGATTAATTGCGGAAAAGATATTGTAAGTTAGTCAGTTCAATTTATAAAACACCAAAGTTGTAGTATTGTTTTACTGCTAACATATGTCGTTGAGATTATTAAGAAATATCAAGAGCTACTGTGCAGGAGTCTGAATAGTTCGAAAAGGCAGCTGAGCTCTCTGTCGTGTGGAACGGGGAACCCCATTGACGACTGTTGGCGTTGTGATCCCAACTGGGTTAATAACAGAAAGAGGCTGGCTGACTGTGCCATCGGATTTGGCAAGAACGCCATTGGAGGTAAGCAGGGCAGATTTTATGTGGTTACAGATCCCAATGACGATGACCCGGTCAATCCTCGCCCCGGCACTCTGCGCCACGCTGTTATTCAAACCGAGCCTCTCTGGATTATTTTCCAAAGAGATATGGTTATTCAGCTCAAGGAGGAGCTTATCATGAACAGTTATAAGACTATTGACGGTAGAGGAGCCAACGTTCATATAGCAAATGGAGCTTGCATTACAATACAGTATGTGAACAACATCATCATTCATGGAGTTCATATCCATGACTGTAAACCTGCGGGAAATACGAATGTTAGGAGCTCCCCCACCCATTATGGGTATAGAACCAGGAGTGATGGAGATGGGATTTCCATCTTCGGAGGAAGCGAAATTTGGGTAGACCACTGTTCGTTGTCAAGCTGCGCAGATGGACTGATCGACGCCATCATGGGCTCCACTGCTATCACCATTTCAAACAACTTTTTCACTCGCCATGACAAGGTGCTTAACTGCTTATTTCCTCTCTCATAAATTCATTTTTCTTAAAAAAACCTTCACAATTGTATTTTTATCACACAGGATCTTAGAGAAGGGTACTAAAAGCCCATTATCAGACAGAAACATAAAATAATGTTAGTATCTATTAAGTTATCAATTAAAAAAGCTATTGCTCTAGTTAAATATTTGGTGGTTTTTTGCAGGTCATGCTCCTAGGACACAACGACGACTATACCCAAGACGTTAAAATGCAAGTAACAGTTGCATTCAACCACTTTGGAGAAGGACTTGTTCAGCGTATGCCCAGGTATGAATAAAATCTTACAAGAATTCTGTAATCCTTATACCAAGACAACTATACAACTTGCTGAAGTTTATCTGTCTGTTCTCCATTGAAGCTTAAAAAATTAATGTTTTAATGCAGGTGCCGACATGGATACTTTCATGTGGTGAACAATGATTACACCCACTGGGAAATGTACGCAATCGGGGGAAGTGCAAACCCCACCATTAACAGCCAAGGCAACAGATTCCTTGCCCCTGACAATCGATTCAAAAAGGAGGTAAAACGCCTATACAACTCATGTCTCTTATTTATCTCTTTGGTTTACAATGGATGTAGAATAGTTATGACGAGTATGAGTAATGTGCAGGTGACAAAGCATCAAGATGCAACAGAAGATACTTGGAAGAATTGGAATTGGCGATCAGAGGGAGATCTGATGTTAAACGGGGCATTCTTCACAGCATCAGGGGCTGGAGCATCCTCAAGCTATGCCAAAGCTTCGAGTATGGCGGCAAGGCCTTCCTCTATTGTGGGCTCTATTACTGCAACTGCAGGTGTTCTCACCTGCACAAAAGGTTCCCGCTGTTAGACCAAAATACATGTATGTGCTATTATGCACAAACTGTTTAGATTCATTCCACTCTGTAACTTGGCAGGCATGGACACACTGAATGATGCATCTCTCTCTCTCTCCAGACAATATGATCGTGTATCAATATAATTAGGGGTTGTTAGCTATTTTAGTTTTGTTTGTTGAGACTCTACAGTCTTCTTCTACTAAATGGAATATATCAGTCTTGTTTTTCTTAGATTAGAAGCCTAGTGGAGAAGGGCCAATATGATGTTTATTAGCTTGCTTGCCACTCAATAACAAGAGATGCATTGCCTCTATCATTGTAATGTTGAATAAAATAAATGACATTGTAATTGATAATAAGTTTAAATATTTAGTAGCAAAAGCATTTAGATTAACGAATTTGTAATTTTGACAATCAAATTTGTTAAAATAGATAACATGTTTATTTATATATCTAGTTTATATATTAATTAATAATTAAACCGATTATTACTAATTCATATAATATTCAAATTATAATTGCTTAATATTTTGTTTAGTATATTAATTAATAATTACTATTGATATATGCTAATATAATAAAATGAATGACATTGTAATTGATTAATGTAAAGATTGATTTTAATTTGTCGATATGTTAACCCCTGAAATTAATTTCTGGACTTTGACTATGTTCCCTTGCCTACCATTTAATATTCAACAACATAATAGTGTTGAATATTATTTCAACAAAATAGTATTGTCTACTATTAATAGTAATTACTTTGTGTCATTTAAATTAATTATGCAGTTATAATTAGTAATTATTAAATTTGGATTTTAATATAGTGTTGAAAGATTTATTAAAATTAAAGAATACATTAATATATAATAGAAAAATATTGAAAAAGAAGTCAACTCTAAGTTGAAAATCCCTAGTCACAGCCATCCCGCCAAGTTAGAAATTAGAGTTGGCAGCATTGTTGGAGCATATATGTGTGTTTACCACCAACCCGCGGCTATTAAAGTAGAAGCCTGCAATATAACGGGGTAGTAAAAACTTTTAGCCATCCCAAGTATTTTACATTTTTACTATATGCGTGGAAATATATTTTAAAAAATATTTGCACCTTATACATTTTCCCATACGTGCAATATTTCATGCCTCATTTTTCACTGCTCTACCGCACAAGAATTAGGGTTTAGTTGCGGGAATGCGGGAAGGAAAAACAAGTTCACCACACTCAGACTTGACGGCACCTACGGTGATGCAGGGAAAGCCTAATTTTTTGTCTCGTAAGCCCACATATGGTTTGGTATGGTTCTGCGGGGATGTGAGAATGTACAAGTTGCTCTTCTGTAGACTCCATGGTTGTTTGTACACTGGCAAATGTGAACCAACAAAAAACAAAACTAAAACTTGATCCAAGCTCATACACATAGATCATGGTCTCTCCCTTCCAAAAAATTTGCAAGATCCTTAGTTTGAGTGGCTCCATTGGCCTCAGGCTTCAATACCTTTCTCAGAAGATGAAGTGGAATATATATACAAGCTTGACCCCAACAAGAGTGCAGAGATGTTGAGAGCGAAGTCACCTATGGTACGAGAGGCTTGTTTAAGGATTCTAATGTTGCACACTATTTTCTTAAAAAAGCTACCGAATCTTGTTGCAGTCCTAGCACTGGTGCTGAAATCAGGTGGAAGTGGATATATCCACTTAGGTTTGAAATCCCCACTATCCACATCCTTGACATTCTTCAGCGAAAATGAAGGTTTAGGTGTTTTTGACCTTTGTGCTAAAAGATGCTATGACCTGATATGTCCACTTAGCCTCAAAATGCCCGCAATCCTATGCCAGTCAAGTTTCCCGCTAAGGAGTTCTCAAGATTTTTTATGCAAAATTTGTCTTGAAGTGGATATGTCCTATGTCACCTAAAATCCCTGTAAATCTATTAATCAGTAGATTCCCTGACAAAGTCAAACTTAAGGCATTCCATTTTCTAGCGCTAAAGTGTCCTCCACTGAATGTATCTAGTTGGTGCCTAAATCTCCACTATCCAGTCAACTAGGAAAGTCTTTCTAAAAACATTAAAAGAGTCAAGCGCTAAAATTGCTCTCGACTAGATGAATCTTCTCAGCAAAACCTTCATCGGTTAAGAAACATTTTTCTCTGCTCTACCGCACAAGAATTAGGGTTTACTTGTAGGAATGCAGAAAGAAAAAGCAAGTGCACCATACCCCCATACTCAAACTTGACGAGACCTGTGGTAATGCAAGGAAAGCCTAACTTTTTTCCCGCAAGCCCACATATGGTTTGGTTCAGCTCTGCGAGGGTGCGGGAATGCACAGTCTTCTCTTTTGCATACTCCATGGTTGTTTGTACACTAACAATTATGAACTAATGAAAAAAAAAATTGACGGCATGGAGGCATTCTGTCTAACAATTCATGAGCTTTTTCTATGCTTCCACATTTTTCATACATGTCTACTAGAGTATTTCCAACTATAGTATTGGACAAAAATCCCCATTTCATTATGCTTTGATAGAGGTCCATACCGTGCTCCAATGTTCCCATTTTGGCATAGGCAGGGAGGATGCTGGCAAAGGTTTGTGGAGTCTAGCTTTACACCTGCCATTTGCATTTTCTTGAAAATTTCTAAAGCTTTTTCAACAAATCCATTTTGTGCATATCTTACAGCCATTGCATCTACAGCTGAGCTTGCAACTAACACATTAATAAATAAGGATCAATGTTTGGGCCTTAAGCCTCCTCATCTCAATCCAAAAATGTAAGATCTGAAGTAGCATGCCAACCAATCATAATCTACAATTTACCTTGATAATGCTTACAAAGAGCAACCTTGACAAATCTTGTTTTGGTTTATCTATATGGCCTTCAACTTATCCATCATAAAGAGTCCTAGTTTAAGTTTGGGAAATAATTGGCAATGTAATTTATATAGTAGAGAATGCATACCTATAGGAATAATGTTGATTCTTTTTGCAAGTATGTTCCTAACTGGTGTTGTCATTGGTGTAAACCATGCTTTTGTTTTGATGCTTACTTGTAATGAGTTAAGTGTTGAAGATAATAAGTATTTTTGATATAGCAGAACAGTTAGGTAGATTGCTCCACATTTCCTGTAGAATGAATATTCTTGTCTGCAGATTTAAAGTTATTTAGATGAATGTCTAAAGATGCTATGCTCCATTTTTGAGCCTCTGGTATGAAGAATTGAGTGAGTTATGATCACCAGAGTGAAAACTACTTTTTCTAAGTATTCATTAGTGACAAGGAGAATGTATTTTGCTTTGCATTCCTTTGCATTGAAGTATTATGATCTGTGGTTCTAGAGTTAAGTCTGGAATGATGATAAGTTCCCTAAACTCTAATGGTTCATTATTTGGTGGTCCGCAAGCTATCCTTTCTTTATGACAGTAGCTGACAGTGTTGTTCTTGTGCTGCAGTTTGCAGAATCTTCTTGACAAAGTGGTTAGTGATTGTGTGGTTGTTCCTGGTGATTACAATGTGATTGTGGATGTCTCTTGATTGTGTTCCTACCTTTGAATTGGTCTACAAAGAGAAATTTAGATCGTGGATGAAGACTGTTCTTAGAAGACTTAATGTTAAAACCAATCTTGGCTGACTTGGTTATTTTCATTGCTTGTGGAGATACATTGAAGATTGAGGAAGCATGTCGTGATGTGGAAGATTGCATTTGAGTCCCAGTTAAGGGATAACATGATCCGCATACATCTTTAGCTTAGCAAATCTTGTTTAGGTCTAGACCTATTTCTATGTATGTTTGCAATGCTGACCTTGGAGATTGTTCCAATGGTTGATGATTGTAATGCCAACCTTGATGTACATTCCAAGGTTGATGAATTGTATAAAAGCATGTAATGTAGTTTTGAAAAAGATGTCTAACTGCGAAAAATGAAAAGATAAGTGCAAAGGTGTAAGAAGAGTAGAGCAGAGGAGTTTTATTATGCTTCAATGGAACTGAACCCAGGCATGGAGTAGATGCTATCAAATTAGTTCACCAATCTTTGGTAGTGAGCCAACCCTTGGCAGTGAGTTGATCTTGTCCATGAGTCTCAACATTTGCAGTGAGCATATTGGGTAGTGAGGCCTAAGGCAGCGAGCCTCTATTTTTTGGTATTGTTATAACATATATATTTCTGTGGGCTAACACCCACAGTGGTTTTTCCCTTTTAGGGTTTTCCAGGTAAAAAACTTGGTGTCTCATGTGTTGATGATGTTGTTGTGTTGAATTTCTTGTTTCATGCTTTCATGATTAAATCTAAATAATAGTGAACAAGTGTTTGATGCGTTAATGTTCATAAGTGGTCAAAGTTTCGAAGACAACTGATTCACCCCCCTCTTAGTTGTCTGGTACATTTCAACAATTGGTATCAAAGTAGGTTCCTCAGAAGAAAGTGTAACATCTTGAGGAAGATCCAAGATATCTTACAGAAAGGAATCTCCGCAGTTTGATGGAATGAATTATGCTCTCTGGAAGGTATGAATGAAAAGCCACTTCCTTTGTCTTGGTTATAAAGTGTGGAAAGAGATAGAGACAAAGTATACCTTGCCTCAGAATGGTTTGCAAACTGAAGATGAAATCAAAGAATATGAATTAAACATAAAAGCTAAAGATGCTCTATTAAGTGCCTTGTTAGACACTGAGTTGATAAAGGTAATGGATCTGGAAATTGCTAATGAAGTCTAGGAAAAGCTAAAAAATTTGTATGAAGGAGATGAGTTTGTTAAAAGTACCAAATTACAAGGTCTGAAAGTGAAAGATGAGTGAAGATGAAAACATAACAGCCTACATGCAAAAAGTTGATGAAATTGTCAATGGAATAAAAGGTATAGGAGGAACTATTGAACAGAAGGAAGTTGTGATGAAAATTCTTAGGTCATTATGTAAATCTTATAGTTACAAAGTAGCTGCAATTGAAGAAGTAATGACTATGAAAGATGTCACAAATGACCAGTTGCTAGGAAAGATTACAACTTTTGAGATGAGAGAGTTTGGTGATGCTCTGCCAAATATTGAGATTGCTTTCAAAGCCATTACTTCAGAGAAGATCTCCAGAGATGAAAAGTACAAGGTGGAACCTGATGATGAGCTTGATGAAATTGAAGCAAACTTTGTTGACAGATTGGAAAGAGGTTCTGGTAAGTTGGAAATAAATGCTACTATGTTAGAGATCTTGATGATGAAGGTGTGACAGATGATGAATCTGATGATGCTAGTACTAGTGCAAATTAGTGCTTGTTTATTGCAATTAAAGAAGAACCTGTGTCTACTAATCCTACTAGTTATGTGAAGGAAGAAAAACCAGTGGAAGAAAGTGCTTTGGCTATTTAGGTTGAGAAAGATAAGGATGGATGGATTATTGATAGTGGATGCTCACATCACATGACCGGTGACAAAAGTAAGTTTGTGAGTTTGAAAAAGTTTAATGGAGGACTGGTTAGGTTTGGATATAATGTAGCTAGTAAGATTTGTGGAAAAGGATCTATTTATTTCGATGCAAAGAATAATACTGATAATTTCCTAAATGTGAAGGGTTTGAAGCATAATCTTTTGAGTGTTGGTTAGATGTGTGACAAAGGTTATGATCTGAGATTCAAAGATAATGGGTGCAAGATCATGGAAATCTCTGAAACAGTGATTTCTACTGGTAAGAAGACCAGAGGTAACATTTACCAATTAAGAGGAACTAATGATTATTGTTTATTGACCTAGATAGATGAGAGTTGGTTGTGGTATAGAAGGATGTGTCATATCAATTTTGACAATTTGGTGAAGATAAGTTTTGCACATGTTGTAAGAGATCTGCCTAAACTTCTGAAGCCAGCCAAGACTGTTTGCAAGGAGTGTCTTGATTTGGGAAACAAACAAAATAAGTTTCAAAATCAAAGAATAGTTCTCTACTGGATTGCTAGAGCTAGTACATATAGATTTGTGTGGTCTAACAAGAATAAGAAGTCTACAAGGTGATAGGTACTTTATGTTGTTGATTGATGACTATTTTAGAATGACTTGGGTCACTTTTCTAAAAGAAAAATATGAAGCCCTAGACAAGTTCAAAGTTTTCAAGGCAATGGTTGAGAATGAGTTAGAATTGAGAATCAAATGCGTCAGGTCTAATAGAGGAGGTGAGTTCACATCAAATAAATTCAATTTTTTCTATGAAGAATAAGGGATAAAGAGACAATTATCTACACCTAGGACTTCTCACCAGGATGGAGTTGTTGAAAGAAAAAATAGGACAGTTCAAGAAGCTGCTAGGACTATGTTAAAGGAAGTTGACCTACCAGAAGTATACTGGAGAGAAGCCATACATACTACTGTGTACATCCTAAATAGAGTTCAAGTCAAAGGTAACAGCTCTAAAACTCCTTTTGAATTATGGTATGGAAGAGTTCCTATAGTGAACTATTTAAAAGTTTTTGGAAGTAAATGTTATATCAAAAGAGATGAAGAACTAAGCAAGTTCGATGCTAGATGTGATCAAGGAATTTTTCTTGGTTACTCTACCAAGAGTAAGGCCTACCAGTGCTACAATAAGAGACTGAATAAGATTATTGAGAGTGCTAATGTGAAGGTGGATCAAGGCAAGGAATGAATATGAGATCTAAGTTGCTATGAGCTAGATGAACCTGTGATTATAGAAAATGAAGAAAAAGTTGAGAAAGAAGACATCTAGGATGAAGAAGAGGCTCTAGAAAATGTTGTTAAGACTCCCAAGTATGTAAGGATTAATCATTTTGAAGATTAGATTATAGGTGACAAAAACAAAGGTGTGCTGACAAGAAAAAGAGTTGCAGAAGAACAAGTGAATTACTCTTTTCTTTCAAAAGTTAAACCAAAAATTGTGAATGAAGCTTACAATGACTAAAATTAGGTAAAAGGCATGGAAGAAGAACTGATGCAGATTGAGAAGAATCAAACTTGGAAATTGGTTCCTAAACTTGTTGATAAGAATGTCATTGAAACTAAATGGGTTTTCAAAAACAATCTAAATGAAAATGGAGAAGTTGTAAGAAACAAAGCAAGGCTTGTGTGCAAAGGATATTCTCAAATTGAAGGAATAGATTTTGAAGAGACTTTTGCTCTAGTTGCTAGGATAGAAGCAATCATAATATTTCTAGCATTTGTCATTCACAAAGATTTCAAAGTGTATTAGATGGATGTGAAGTCTTTATTCTTGAATGGTGAATTGGAAGAGGAAGTTTACATTGAGCAATTGGAAGGATTTTAGTTATCAAACCAAGGTGATATAGTGTGTAGATTGAAAAAGGCATTGTATGGACTGAAGCAAGCCCCCAAAGCATGGTATGCAAGGTTAGACAAGTATCTTAGGCAATTAGGGTTCAATAAAGGTACTGCTGATAGCAATCTCTATTTCAAAATCAATGATAATCAAATCTTGATAGTCAAAGTCTTTGTTGATGATATTATCTTTAGAGGAAATGAAGGTATGTGCATGAAGTTTGTAGGAGAAATACAAAATGAATTTGAGATGTCTATGTTTGGTGAAATAAATTTCTTTCTAGGTCTACAAATTACTCAATCAGATAAAGGAATCTTCATTTCTCAGTCTAAGTATGTGAAAGAGTTATTAAAAAAATTTGGGATGGAGGACTCCAAACCAATATGTACTCCCATGGTGACTGGATGCAAACTAAAAAAACTAATGAATCACCTAAAACTGATCAAAAAAGGTACAAATCTATGATTGGAGGATTACTTTATCTAACTCAAAGTAGACCTGATATAATGCATGTAGTATGTCTTGTAAAAAGATTTCAAGAAGATCGTAGAGAATCACATGTGATGGTAGTCAAGAGAATCTTGAGGTATTTGAAAGGCACATCAGATCATGGCTTATGGTATCCAAAGGATAATGATTTCACTCTCAGTGCTTATATAGATGCAGATTGGGCCAGAGATGTTGATGATAGAAAGAGTACAAGTGTAGGTGCTTTCTTCTTGGGAAATAGATTGGTTTCATGGCTGAGAAAAAAACAAGACTCAATCTCCTTGTCTACTGTAGAAGCAGAGTATATTGTAGTAGCATGTTGTTGCACTCAAGTGTTATGGATGAAGCAGACTTTGAAGGACATAAGAGTTGTGTATGAAGATCCAATGGCAATCTTTTGTGATAATACAAGTGCCATACACATTTCAAAGAATCCAGTGATGAAGTCAACAACAAAGAACGTATCAATAAGGTATCACTTTTTGAGAGAGAAGGTGACAGAGAATGAAATAAAGATGGAATATGTGTCCACAAAGGATCAAATTGCAAATATTTTCACTAAGCCTCTACCTAAGAATACCTTTGAGTATCTCAGAGAAAATTTACAGGTTATTACCCCTCCTTCTCTGAACTAAGATGCATATGAATGCATCAATCTAGTGGTGTCCAAAGCCTCATTCTTTGATCTAGACTAATGTTTTGAGAGCTACCTCTCAGGGGGAGTAGCAAGTGTTCCTAATATGTGTTCCTGACAAAGAGCAGTAAGTGTTACAATATTCATGAAAGAGCAATTGCAGCTGAGTGCAAGTATGTGCCCTTTTCCATTGATGTCAAAGGGGGAGAGAAATCATTTGAAAAACTCAGGGGGAGAAAGAGTGCAGATGTGTAAAAAGAAATGGGGGGTATCTTGTCTTGATGGTCATTACAGTTTTTCACATCATATGTTGCTATGAATGACAAAGGGGGAGATTGTTACAAGTATGTGCCTAACTGGTGTTGTCATTGATGTCAACATATCTATATTGACACTGGTGTCAACTGTGCTCTTGTTTTGATGCTTTCTTGTAATGAGTTAAGTGTTGAAGATAATAAGTATTTCTGATACAATAGAATAGTTCGGTAGATTGCTCCACATTTTTTGTAGAATGAATATTCTTGTCTTTGGATTGGAATTTATTTAGATGCATGTATGAAGATGCTATGCTCCATGTTTGACCCTCCGGTATGAAGAATTGAGTGATTTATGATCACTAGAGTGAAAACTACTTTTTTTGAGTATTCATTGGTGACAGGGAGAATGTATTTTACTGCACATTCCTCTGCATTGAAGTATTATGATCTATGGTTCTAGAGTTAAGTCTAGAATGATGATCAATACCCTCAACTCCAATGGTTCATGATTTGGTGGTCCACAAGCTATCCTTTCTTTATGACAATAGCTGACAGTGTTGTTCTTGTGCTCCGATTTGAAGAATCTTCTTAACAAAGTGGTTAGAGATTGTGCGGTTGTTCCTAGTGATTACAATGTGATTGTGGCTGTCCCTTGATCATGGTCCTACCTTTGGATTAGTCCGCAAAGAGAAATTTGGATCTCATGGATGAAGACTATTCTTAGAAGACTTAATGTTAACACCAGTGTTGGCTGACTTGGTTGTTTACATTGCTTGTGGAGATACATTAGAGATTGAGGAAGCATGTCATGACATGGAAGATTGCATTTGAGTCCCAGCTAAGGTATAACATGATCTAAATACATCTTTAGCTTAGCAAATCTTGTTTAGGTCTAGACCTATTTCTATGTATGTTTGTAATGTCAACCTTGGAGATTGTTCCAATGGTTGATGAATGTAATTCCAACCTTGATGTACATTCAAAGGTTGATGAATTGTATAAAAGCATGTGATGTAGTTGCGAAAAAGATGTCTAAGTGTGAAAATGAAAAGATAAGTGTGAAGGTATAAGAAGAGCAGAGTAGAGGAGTTTAACTGTGCTTCAATGGAACTGAACCCAGGCATGGAGAAGATGCTATCAAATCAGTTCACCAATCGTTGGCAGTGAGCCACCCCTTGGTAGTGAGCCTCAACATTTGCAGTGAGCATATTGGGCAGTGAGCCTCTATTTTTTGATATTGTTATAACATATATATTTTGTGGGCTAACACCCACCATGGTTTTTCCCTTTTAGGGTTTTCCATGTAAAAAACCTGGTGTCTCATGTGTTGATGATGTTGTTGTGTTGAATTTCTTATTTCATGCTTTCATGATTAAATTTGAATAACAGTGAAGAAGTGTTTGATGTGTTAATGTTCATAAGTGGTCAAAGTTTTGAAGACAACTGATTCATCCTCCCCCTCTCAGTTGTCTAGTACATTTCAACAAGTGTTGCTTTTGAAGGGAAATCACATACACAAGGAGAATGGGAAGTTGAGTGTAGACCCTCCATGAACTACCAATACAAAGGAGGACCCTCAATGTATACTGAGAGTACAATGGCCAACAATACTAGCAGCAACTTTAGTAGCCCTACAGTGCATGTTTTGGGTGTTGTTTGTGCCATCTCTAATGACTTGGGTAGAGATTATTCCTTCTTTTTCCTGATTTGGGCAATGTTGTATTCTCTTTTTACCAAGTTTGGGTAATTTTTTATTATGAGTTGTGCTCCTTAGATTCTCATTTTTTTTTAGTTGGATCCCTATATGCATTACTAAACAATGTGTGATCCAAGGAAACATGCTCTGTAGAATTGTGATTTGGTGTAAGCCAACTACAAAAATTGGTCAAAATACCATCGGCTAATGATACCCATTTAGTTTTTTTAATGCAAGCATGTAGGTATGTCTATCAGGGATGTGTTGTTTACAGCCAGTGCTGGTGATGCTGACATATATACACATATTTAGAGAAATGATGTTTGTGCACTGGCAAATGTGAACTGACGAAAAATAAAACTAAATATACAGTCATCACTGCCTTATACATGTGCCAACATGCCAACTTGGTGCTTCAAAGGTAGATCAAAAAGAAAAATTTAAAGTTTCAACTATGGTCATCTTGCCAAATGAGTTTAATACTCAATGCTAATTGGTCAATAGAATTTTAATCTAATTAAAAAAAATCCATTTTTCACATTACTGTTCACCCAATTGACCAATAGCACAACAGATAAATTGCATTTATTAAATCATTAAATGAAAAAAATAGCTTTCAACTTTAGGGATTTTGCCAAATGAATTTAATACTCAATTGTCATTGGTCAACTGAATTGAAGTAATGGAATCAGATGATTGCATTAGTATTCCTGCTGAAGGTAGGTGCTAATAACTTAATCTTTATAGAAGTATTGCAGAAAAGAAATTTGTGTTCAAAATTTTTGAAACTATTGACTTTCACTAAATATATTTCACTATCTCTTCATTGGGACTTATATTGACATTTTGATTTTTATTTCTCATTTAATATTTTTATTCAATAGAAAACAGACATTATTGAACTAATGGAAAGTAGGTTATGCATCCACTAATGTCATTGCTATTTGTGACATAACTGCTATCACAGACAATAACATTAAAACTAAATACCATCTGACATATTTAAGAAATAAATTAAATGAGAACCAAAGCTTTGAAAAGGAAAAACAAGGTTTTCTTTTAGTGGTTAATGTAGGTTAATTAATTAAATATTAATTAATTTAGATTGAATAATTATGTTTTAATTAATTTAAATTAAATTGAGTTGTTGAGGTGTACTGAGTTAGATTAAGTAATATAAATAGTAAGTATAATTATGCCATAAATAGATACTATGAAGATAAAATTTGTTTAGCTTTCTAAATAAAGAATATGCACCAATTGATGAAGATAGTTAGATCTATGCACCTTAGAATCTAGAGAGACCCTAGATAGTCATTTATGTGGATCAAAATTAGAATATTCCCTTTTTCTCTATGTTGAGTTGAGTTCACTATTTTGGGTCTAGTTTGCTTCTACGAATTCACTCTATATCTGTGAACTTGATCTCTAATAATCTTTGGATTTTATCTTCTAAACTATCATAAAATACAATTCTAGCCAATAGTGATTTCTATATCATTCTTAGGTTTTCTTTGTGATGTTATTTAAAAATGCTTGGATAGACAACAAGCTTTGAACAAATATTCATATGAATTTTAGAATAATTGATACGTGATTCACATGGACTAAGATGAGTGTGATTTGATACAACAAATGTGAATTTAATTTTTGCTTTGAATGGCTTACATTAAGTTTGCATCAAAGAGGACATTATACTTTGCATCTATCTTTTACCTTGTTTCTTTCAAGTCCCTTTGTTTATTTCAGATTTTTCTTTTGGTTTGTTTGCTTGCTTAGTTTGCTTTCATGTCACCCCCCTTTCAATTTCCCAAATTCACTTTTTCTTCTTTGTTCCCTTGATTTTTCATCATTTTGGTTCAATTGTCTAGTTTAAAGGAAAATATATTTAAGTTTGAGTTGAATAAAGGTAATTTTTTTAGTTTTGGTTTACATAGTTCATTTTACAATAGTTTTACGTTTTATTTTTCTTTATCACTTTAAAGGATTCACTTTGTATGATTGTCTTATAATGGTTGCTTTCATGGAATCTTGAATAATACCCTTAATTTTCATTTCTACCTCTCAATGTTAAATTTTTATAACCCTTAGAATATGACATTACTATAAGAATACCCCCTCCTTTTACCATAGATCATAGGTATCTATTTCTCATAACATTTCTATACCCCTATTTATTAATGGTTCTCATATGTTCCATGGAACATTTCACTTCAACCGCTTGTACGTAAATCATTGAATGAAAATATTGAATGCCTTTAGATTAGAGATTATTAAAATTAAACACACGAAAAATATTCTTATACTATTTTTTATGTTAAGCACTAATGGAAGATCTACTTTAAAATGTGAGAATCGAGATCTATTGGCAAAATGTTGGCACTGGTTGATCCACCAAAGTCATGCTATCGAATGCTCTTGCAAGATATCAAAATATGATAGTATGTAATACAAAAAAGATTGAAAGCAATATCTAGATAAAGCAACAATGAATTAACTCACAATAAGAGGTATGTATATAGCATAGAGGAAAAGCAACTATTGTCTAGAATAGTGGCATGTAACTTCACTAACTAAAACTAGTGGCATGTGAACTCCATGTGAAAAAGAACACCTAAGCAAGCTTAACTGCAAATAGGAGTAATCCATGCCAACTACATGCGTAGGAATATTCTAATCATATCCTACACTAACACCCCACTAAGTGTAGCTTAGGTGGGTAGAGGAAATGTGAAATGGGTCCTGACAAATAGGCATGATGAGGTATCCAAGTACTTGATGCAATCTCTCATAAAGAGCAGAAAGGAATAAAACCTGGTGGGAAAAAACTTCCCTCCAATAGAGAGAAAGGAAGTGAAATGAAGAGGACTAGAAATGCCCCCCAAAGTGATAGTCTTGAAATCCCTACAAGATAGGGCCCATGTGTGCCTACATAAAGAAGAGAAAGTCAACACAAAATGTCGCATGGTGAATACTATAGTAGGTCCCTCTGTAACAAATAATGCCTCTTCCATTTAGAAGATAGAAACTTCAAGTTATCAAACTGTTGAATTCCCACTCAAGTTGAATGTAGAAGGAGTCAAGATTTATTGTTCTTGAAAGTGTTCATGTTTCTCAAAGTTGATGTTGAGCTATGATTGTGCCATGCTAGATTTGAGAACAGTGACCATTCAAGTGTGATCTTTGAACCGATGTGAATTAGGATGTGTCAAGATCATAACAGGAAGTGCTTGAGAGAGAACAAGAGGATCCAAACCAAGAGATGATGCAACTTGATGGCAATTGTCATCAAAGAGAATACATATGTGATGAATGCTATCATCAAGATAGATTATGAGAGATCATGAAATCATGGAACCAAGGAATTGTGAATTTGTTTTTGCTTCATTTTATTTGTTTGTCACATGTTTGTCTTTTGGCTTTCAGGTTTGTGTTTTGCCCACTTCATCTCTCTACAATCTATGCTCTACCATATAGTATATCTTGCTTCAAGATTTGCATGCTATTCTCTCATCCTACTCTATGTTTGCTAGTGGTTCACATTGTATGGAACTCCCTTGGATTTGTAATTTAATGCACATATCCCCTTGTTTGTTATGGTGTCAATTCGCAAGTCACACTAATAACTGATCTCAGACATGTTTCTGACTTATGAATCATCACTATTCCTCTTAGGTTTTACATGTCTTATCCATTCATCTTCATAATGTCATGTGCCTTCCGGTGTTGTATTTCACTTCCTCAATGTTGTCCATGCATTTATAAGGCTTGATATGTCTCATGACTCATGAAAATTCAAGGATGAGACTAACCAATGATAGGTTTGAATGCTCGAGTTTGGTAGAGTTTGAATTAATACCATGACAATCCTCTAAAGACATATTCGTAATACTAGAATCACTATCTAAAGTCATGATTATTTAAAAAATTTAAGTCTAATTTAATTGTTCCATGTTTAGGTGGCTTGATGTGACGAATTGCATAGTAGGCGATTAACGTCGATGCATTTAAAACAAGAGACATTGCTATTTAACATGGAATGAGAAAATCTAGACATGAGGGCAAAGAAAGATATCTGGTAGATTCTAGTCAATAACCCACAACAACAATAATGGAAAACACAGGCATATGGAGCAAGGCATGTCTAAAGATATGGGTAGTTGCATGCACTTTTCCAGCTAAAAAAATAAATGCCATTTAACCAAGGTAGAGACAAACATCATTTAAATGGCATGGGTATATGTATGCAATAAAGCAACATACCAATAAAGGAACAAATATACATAACTTGGCATGGGCAAAGAGAAATTTGGATGCCTCCATTAATGTGACAACAACAACACTCAAGAAATATTGTAAGGTCGTGTATAGACCCACTAGAATTTTCTCTAGTAATAATGGTTATGATAGGACTTCTTGGAGAATATTTACAAACTTCTTGTTCTCTATGTGATGACATCTATTGGAGGTTATGTGACTACAGCGTATGACAGTTATATGTTTATGCTTGAGCTATCTCTGGGTACTTTTATCGAATTATATTTCTATGATATGAGACCTACCCTTAGTAATTACTAACCATATTATTTTGTGTTGATCTAGGATTGTATATGTTGGCTTTTGAATAGTTTTCTCATATGACTTATTATACGGTGTGGATCTTACTATTCCTATTAATGACTAAATTGGTGATATGGTTAAGTTTGGTTATGGTTGATATGGTAAATGATATATATACATATATAACTAATCATGTGATTTTACCTTCCTTGATGCAATATTGTTGAATGGTATAGACATATGTTTTAAATAGAGATATGGCAGGATTAACCATTGTGCCATTGATACGATCTGATGATTTATGCTAATATCTTGAACAGAGAATTTAGTTCATGATAGGACGCTATGATTTCAATAAGAATTTTAACTTCATTTTATGAATTGTTCTCAACTATTAAATATAATATTGTTACTTTTGTAATGCGGACTTGCTATGGATATACAATGCACATATTGATGTTATTTATCAATGCTTCGGCTATGATATGATATTCGTGATAACCGCTGACATCGAAATGAGTGTACAGGTACATACTAGCCAGTGGAAATGGGGAAAAATATAGGGGGACCCTATTGTGTGATACTAGTAGAGCTGACCAAGTCTATTTGGAGAGACTTAGGTCCTTTGTATTGTGAAATTCACTATTGTACGTTGTGTTTTGTAGTGTTGTGTTTTGTCGTTTTATCCTTGTTACGTCATTGTTCTTGTGTTGTCATGTATTGTGTAACTTAAATTAATTAAAACTTCCCTTCATACCTTATAAGGGTGTAAAATAATTTAATAAAGTGTCTTTGCCTTAAAAAAAAAATAAAACATTAAGACCTAAGTTTATGTTTAGGCACTTTTGGAGGGGAGAATTGACAAAATATACAATTTTTGGAAACTTTTATTTTAACCCTCAATACGGTGAAGAAAATTAGTGAGGTGATGTGTCATAAAAATGGGATGTATGTGTTGTAGGAACCTAAGAGGGTTGTATTAGAAACCTTAGAAAAGGAACATAACAAGTGTCCCTAACTGAAGAGACACGTGTTTTCCTCTCAATAAGAGAGGTGTCAAAGAAGGAAATGGTTATGGAATTATTTCCCTAACTGAAGAGACACGTGTTTTCCTCTCAATAAGAGAGGTGTCAAAGAAGGAAATGGTTATGGAATTATTTGAGGAAAAAGGGGGCTTCTCCTGGGGGGGGATCTATATTTTTTCTATTTTTCTACCATCCGCTGCAACTGGTCTTCACCATCTGCTGCAACTTCTACTTTTTGGATCATCTACTACATTCTCTTTCACTTTCTGGGCTGCTGTTGAAACAGTTTGAAGGAAGG
Source organism: Cunninghamia lanceolata (assembly GCA_027924645.1). NCBI lineage: Eukaryota > Viridiplantae > Streptophyta > Pinopsida > Cupressales > Cupressaceae > Cunninghamia > Cunninghamia lanceolata. The sequence goes on along the minus strand of BSBN01001427.1, from coordinate 590,969 downwards.
AAGAATAATAGTGGATCTTAATTGTCTCCCTCTAGTGTTGCAAGTGACCAGGTAGACTTTTAGTTCTTCTATTTTTAACAAAAACAAAATTTTAACTTGGAAAAAATTTCTGAATTTCACTGTGCTCTATCATTTCCTTTATTTATTAAATGAAAAGAGAATAATTCATTTTAAGGAAAGTGGAGCTAAATCAGTCCATCAATTCAATAGAGAACTTTAGGTAGGCCCTAACTTGGTTATTGTGAAATTCAACTATGGTAATTGTGGAAAATTGTACAGTATTAAAATAAATAAATAAACGAATTCATTCTTATACAAAAAAAAATTGAATAGCTTCTTACAAGGATTGCAACTATTTTTTGTGTGTTGTACATTGAGCTATATTGTATGTTAAGTGCTGTGGGAAGTTGTGGAAAGCTACAGTGTTCATTTGTTAAGTTGAAATTGTTTTGTTTTCCTTTCTATTATAAATTTTGTGTGGGGGTAGAGAAGGGGCTTCCTGTAGGAATATTATATTGGGTAAGAGTACCCTGATTGTACTTGAGAAAAAAATTAAAATTATGAGCAAGAGTACCCAACAAATGAAGTTGAAGGGTATGAGAACCGTGAGAAGTGAAATTTGTAAAATAAGAATGGTTGAATTTCTCCTACAGGCTGTTGTCTTTCTGTACCCCTATTTGAAGGTTTTACACCAACCTTCTTGTGGACTATGTGATAAATCCTATGTGAGCTTGATGTGTTGTCTTGTGTCACCTGTATGTTTGTGCAGTGGGTAGTAAAAGTGTGAGTGCAACTTCTAGGTTTCCCTGTGTTTTTCCCCTAGCTCGGGGGTGGGCAGCTACTGCCCTTGGTTGGGAGGTGAGCCTCTCCACTGGCTATACAAGGATGTCTTCTGTTAGCTTTGTTACAGGTCTTCACTGGTGGTGGTAGGGTGTGTTTCCTGATTGCATGCTAACTGGAGGAGTTTCCAAGAAAATGTATGTTCTACAAAGAGGGAAGAATAGGATGAGGAAATGAGCTTTTTGTCCAGTTGTAATTTTTCCTGCCAATAAACATTTGAAAATTGTATTGAATTTTGAGAGTTGTAAAGATGATATGAAGGAAAAATCTGCATTGTTACTCTATGTTTGCTGCAAACTTAAGTTAAGCAAGGCGGGTACTTGTTTGATGCGTAGCATTGATGGATATAACTACTATCTACCTTTCTATGTGTTATCTCTATGTAACTATTAAGAAAGATGGGAATGTCAAATCTAAATACTATGTTGATGCATTATATTTCCTTAGTTTACCAGTTGAGAAAAAAAAGGGGGGGGGATGTTACTTCTGCTGTTGCATGCATGTAATGCATAGATTCCTTGCTGATTAAAATTTCCAGATCTCTTGTAACCTGCAACATAAAGTAAAATGAAGAGTTTTTTTTTAATAAAAAGACTCCTTATATACAAAGATTTGTGAACATATAGTGTAGATATAGTTTTCCTTTTGGGTGTGTGCTTTGATTATAAGTCTTGATATATCTCATCATTTTATGTACTGCAGCACCAAGAAAAGAAAATATTGAGATAATAGGAGTTAGGAAACTATAAATTCTGAAATTACTACCTTCCTTCCAAAAGATAGAAACCAAATAAAGTAAAAAAAAATGTTCAAGTTGTACTATTCTGGAAAGACACTAGAAAGTATAGACTTGCTATTAAAACAAAAAAAAGAGTATTTACTGCCTCTATTCATGAAATGCAACTTCTTAGGGCAGCTTAGATTTAGTATTCTCCAGGATTTGGGTTGAGAAGAGTAAACCAATGCCTATCTTTTTCTTTCCTCTTTACCTGGAATGTTTTTACCCCTTGATCAGATAGGTGCAAACGCTAATCTTCTCCTCTTACCTTATTGTTGATTTTGTGTGAGTTATTTAATTATTTTTCCTCAGCCATAATGCTATAACTGAGACTTTAGTTTATGTCAAGGGGCATGTATAGATAGACATTGGTGTGAGCTATTAAAATTATTACAGTTGTCTTGAGTAAGAGGGAATCCATAGACATAGTTAGCTTTTCTTCACTTTTCTAATGCCACATTTTAAGGTGGAAGGTAGCCAACGAATAGTATTAAACTATTGCTAATGAGATTCTTTTCTTACCCAGGTTAGTTTCCTTGGTTGACGTCCCACCTCCTCGTATATCAATAATGTTAATTTTATTGTGGGAATTACTTACTTGTGTGTGCCTTAGTGTCTGAGTGTTGATGGTGTCTTTTTTCTATTCCTTATCCATTGTAAATTTTAAAACTCTTATATCGTATGAAGGTGTTATTTGATAGCATTGTCAAAATAGGTATATTGTATTGAATTATGGTGAAAGGTTATTTTTTTAATTTTCTTGAAGATTTAAGATAGAATTTTAAGAATCAATTATTTTCTTTTATGAAAAGCATGTTTATCATTATCCTATCTATGAGCTTGTGTCATGCATATGCCGGAAAGAATTTTAAAGTTTAAAATTTAATTTCTTGCTGTCGTTATTTGGTACATGTGTATTGTAATGCAATTATAAACTAAGTTGTAGTTTAAGAGAGAAATGAATTTATGTGATTTTGCATATTCTTGATAATTATATAATGCCATATTTATTTATTTTTGGGAGTATTTTATTGGACATAAAACTGACTTTTACTTACCTTAGAATAAAATCATTACATACGTATTTCTTCATTTGTTTAACTTAGTTATAAGATAACAATCCAAGTTCTTTAATATAAATGTTAAGTTTTAGGATTGTAGTTAAAAGACAAAATGTTTTATTTTTTTACGTAAGAATTATTTCATTTACCTACAAGTGATTTATTTACTTAAGCGTAAATTCATTTTACTTTACAAATGATTTTAATTACTTAAGAATTATTTTATTTACATAAGAGTTATTTATTTATCTAAGAGTAAATTCATTTTACTTTACAAATGATTTCATTTACTTAAGAATTATTTTATTTAAGTAAGAGTTATTTATTTATCTAAGAGTAAATTCATTTTACTTTACAAATGATTTTATTTACTTAAGAATTATTTGATTTACATAAGAGTTATTTATTTATCTAAGAGTAAATTCATTTTACTTTACAAATGATTTTAATTACTTAAGAATTATTTTATTTATGTAAGAGTTATTTATTTATCTAAGAGTAAATTCATTTTACTTTACAAATGATTTCATTTATTTAAGAATTATTTTATTTACGTAAGAGTTATTTATTTATCTAAGAGTAAATTCATTTTACTTTACAAATGATTTTATTTACTTAAGAATTATTTTGTTTACATAAGAGTTATTAATTTACTTAAGTGTAAATTCATTTTACTTTAGAAGTGATTTTATTTACTCAAGAAATATTTCATTTAGCTAAGAGTTATTTTATTTTCTTAAGAATAGTTGCATTGTCTTCTTGTGCTAGCCTTGCCATCAAATGGATAATCTTATGATGCAATTAAGTTTCTTCTTTATATTATATTATAATGCAATTAACTTTCTTCTTTATATTATATTATAACTTGGGTGGCAACTGTTAATCTAGTGAATTAACATAGTTGGAAATAACCTAGATGGGTGTTATTACTCTTAGCACACACCATTTAATCTAATTTTTACCATGGGATTGTTTTGTGGTCAAATTCCCATCCACAATCTAATTTTTACCATGGGATTGTTTTGTGGTCAAATTCCCATCCACTATCTAATTTTTACCATGGGATTGTTTTGTGGTCAAATTCCCATCAACAAAAATTTTTTAGAGAGCTCAAGATTTTCTTTAATGTATGTACTGTTTAATAAGTAGGACCTTATTATTTCTATTCACCTTGGTAGACTCAAAACAATAGAGATAGGGAAACTTAAAAAAAAAAATATTAGGGTTTGTTTCGTATTCTTTTGCCTTGTCATGTTTGGCAGGCATTACATTGTGGACATGGGGCATTACATAGGTATCAGAGCACCTAGGTTTTACAACTCTGGGAACTCTGGGGAGTGTTTGTTAGGTCTAACCTTTTTTTTATGTGCATGTCATGAAAAACTAATAGTTTTTTGTAAGTTCAATTTGATAGTTGTAGACTAGGATGATGGTTTATTTTCTCAAGTTTTGTGAATAAGTTAGTGAGTAGTTTGTGAACCATAACATGTGTATGGATGAAGTCCATTTCTTTCTCTCACCTTGTGCATCTAATGGGTATGAAGTAATTAGGATGGTAATTAGATAAGAAGACTGAGTTATCACTTTATGTTTCTTGAGATGTTTTGCATGATGTCGAGGGTAGCTATATTGTCACAAATTTATATCTTATATATAGTATATATGGAAGATATGATATATTGTGAATCTATTGTAATAAAGGTTACAAAGGATGATGCAAATTGATGTGATAAACTAATTAGGTAATTGGACAGAGTTCTGATTTCATTATTTTTGACTAGAGAATCATATTTCTATCAGTTAATAGATGATAAAGCTGATGCAACTTGATTTTCATGTTTTATTTTATTCTCTTATCTACTCAATTGTTAGACTAGTTTTAGTGTGTCAAGTAACTTTACAATTAATGTTTCTCGCATACATGGAAAGGATCCAGCTAAGTTGATGATGCGTTAGATAACTTGTAATTGGAATTTGATTGTTAGTTAGCATATACATGAGTGCCCTTGAGAAAGATTTTGGTAGAATTTATTTTTAGTATGGTATAGTGATTGGAAATATGTTACCATGAAATAGATTTTTATGTTTAGTTGATATTGCATTATGATCTATTGGAAATTTCTTGAAAAGAGTACCAATTTCATAATAGATTGCAAAAAAAAAATTCAATATTAAGTAGTAAACTAGAAAAAGACTATTTTTCTGTTGTTGTTGTGAATATCAATGGTCACTTGAGTAATTTCCCTAGACAATGTTGTGAGGCTATATGTGCATAATAGGGATATGTTTTGTGAAGCATGCCAGTGAATGTAGTAGTCATATCTCAAGTATGTGACATAAGGTATGTCCTTTGTGGTATTTGTACATGTTTGATGATAACCATTGACCTAGAAGAGAAATATTACAGAAGTACATATTGAAGTGTGTTTTATGGAGATGTGTGAGACACCCTTCATGTTCTTATATGATGAGATGTTAGTGTCACCCCTATTTGAGGACATTCCCTCATGACCACTTTGGAGTACAATCCCTCTTCTTCTCCAATTAAACCACATTTGTTTGTTCATGTTGTAAACCCTTTTCTTTCTATTGTTCCATGGGTTGAGGATGGACCTTAATGTGCCTGAGCCTATACTAATGGATGTAATTCTAGCTACAGACACTTGCTGGTTTATATTGATATCATTATGGATTTCTAGTATTTGGGAAGCTACTATCAATGATGAGGTACTAATTCTACAAAGGATATAGATAGTGTTATAATATTTGATTTTGAGATTTGATAATGATTGCAAATGACCCAGTAACTTCGGCAGTGACATATTATGTGCTGTCAGCATGTTCAGAGAGATAAATTAGGATAAGTGTGACATGGTATTTGGGATGGAAGCTTGATGAAATGATAGTTCTGTGTAATGAGATAATAGTGAATGATACCTTGTTACAAGGATGGTATGACTTTTGATGGGCTGTCAGTATAAGTATGAGGAGCATTATTCTCTACTTGGAATATTTACAGATGATCGTATACATACATGATATCTCAGACTCATGACACATGATAACTATACATGCTTTTCTCTTGTGAGGTGGATGTCAGATCCTATAGACAATTCATTTATGGCATATGTTAGTGGACCTTGGTATGATGGTAGGATTTTGGGTTGTGTGGGGCAGGTGCCCATTCATGTGGATTCTTCATGCAGGTATATGATTAGGTTATTCTAGATTGTGAGGGACACAGTTATTATGATATGGTAAATTCTTCATTGATTTTCATGTGGTTTGAGAACCACCATACTATCCTGTGGTTTGAGAACCGCCATACTATTCTGTGGTTTGAGAACCGCCATACTATTTTGTGGTTTGAGAACCACCATATTATGTGGTTTGAGAACCACCATATTATTCTATGGTTTGAGAACCACCATACTATTTTGTGGTTTGAAAACCACCATATTATTTTGTGGTTTGACACCACCATGATATTTTACATGCTATTATCTTATGTGGTTTGAGACCACTATATGATTCCCCTCCTCCCCTTTAGTGACCTTGATGCAAGGTTGCATTATGTTCATAATGTGCAAATTTTTGAGAGATTGTTGGAATATTTATTTATGTGTTGGATATTTTGCTTGCAAGCCAGCAGTGTTTTGTTACATTGGGCTAATTGGCCATTTTTTTTATGTTTTAGTCCTTTTACCTCAAGGACATGTTCTTGGACTAACTTGGGATAATACAATGATTATTATTTGATTTCTACTTCTTTTATGATTCATTATATTTGTTTTCTTCTACTTTATTGAGGTTTAATTTATGAGTTGCTTTACTTCTCTAATTTTCTCGTTTGAGGCACTTTAATATTGCAACTGCTAGTATGTGTAGAGTGTTGTGACTATTGTATACTGTCATATCCTAGAGGGATCACTGACAGGTTGTTTGGGGGAGTAGATGGCTTGGGGAATCTTGTTATACTGAGTTTTGTATGAAGGGCTCCTAGAGAGGACCCTGAGACCATCCTTCATGATTTGCTACTTGGCACAGTGGTATTCTACATGGAATGGTTATTCATTTTTTTATCCGTCACTATGGTATGGGTGATATTGGCATTTCCTTCTGAGGTGAGATTATACGGTGTTACACTATTTGATATTGGCAGTGATTCTACATAACATGATTATTCATTCATTAGTTATTGGCTTTATGGCACTATGGATTGCTTAGTGGTATATTAGTGTTGTCTTCCTCGTAATACCCCTTTCTTGTTGAGCCTTGTGGTGTGAGCCTTGTGATGTCTTCACGATGAGTATATATATTGTTACAAGTGAGTCTAGTCTTCATCGTGTGATTCACCTAAGAGGTATGTGATGAGAAGGAGACTATAAATTTAGATGGTGTGCTATAAGTAGAATTAAGTTTTGTGTTATATGGGTCATTGAGTGTTGTAGAAAATCATATGTTAAAGTTTTTGACCTAAATAGAAAATGTGACTTAATTCTATTCCTTAGAAATAAATGTATTTATTCATGATGGTAGTAATGAGTTAAGGACATGCTTAGCTATTCAAAATATGGTTTGTGGTTAATTAGCATTGATATGACTTGATATAACATGGTTGCTTATTGTTATATGATGAGGTAAAATAGTTGTTAATTTAAATGGATTAGCCTCTTTTCATACGGACTTCCAGGAGGAAGTTTATGCAAGCGGGGGAGAATGTAAGGTCGTGTATAGACCCACTAGAATTTTCTCTAGTAATAATGGTTATGATAGGACTTCTTGGAGAATATTTACAAACTTCTTGTTCTCTATGTGATGACATCTATTGGAGGTTATGTGACTACAGCGTATGACAGTTATATGTTTATGCTTGAGCTATCTCTGGGTACTTTTATCGAATTATATTTCTATGATATGAGACCTACCCTTAGTAATTACTAACCATATTATTTTGTGTTGATCTAGGATTGTATATGTTGGCTTTTGAATAGTTTTCTCATATGACTTATTATATGGTGTGGATCTTACTATTCCTATTAATGACTAAATTGGTGATATGGTTAAGTTTGGTTATGGTTGATATGGTAAATGATATATATACATATATAACTAATCATGTGATTTTACCTTCCTTGATGCAATATTGTTGAATGGTATAGACATATGTTTTAAATAGAGATATGGCAGGATTAACCATTGTGCCATTGATACGATCTGATGATTTATGCTAATATTTTGAATACAGAATTTAGTTCATGATAGGACGCTATGATTTCAATAAGAATTTTAACTTCATTTTATGAATTGTTCTCAACTATTAAATATAATATTGTTACTTTTGTAATGCAGACTTGCTATGGATATACGATGCACATATTGATGTTATTTATCAATGCTTCGGCTATGATATGATATTCGTGATAACTGCTGACATCGAAATGAGTGTACAGGTACATACTAGCCAGTGGAAATGGGGAAAAATATAGGGGGACCCTATTGTGTGATACTAGTAGAGCTGACCAAGTCTATTTGGAGAGACTTAGGTCCTTTGTATTGTGAAATTCACTATTGTACGTTGTGTTTTGTAGTGTTGTGTTTTGTCGTTTTATCCTTGTTACGTCATTGTTCTTGTGTTGTCATGTATTGTGTAACTTAAATTAATTAAAACTTCCCTTCATACCTTATAAGGGTGTAAAATAATTTAATAAAGTGTCTTTGCCTTAAAAAAAAAATAAAACATTAAGACCTAAGTTTATGTTTAGGCACTTTTGGAGGGGAGAATTGACAAAATATACAATTTTTGGAAACTTTTATTTTAACCCTCAATACGGTGAAGAAAATTAGTGAGGTGATGTGTCATAAAAATGGGATGTATGTGTTGTAGGAACCTAAGAGGGTTGTATTAGAAACCTTAGAAAAGGAACATAACAAGTGTCCCTAACTGAAGAGACACGTGTTTTCCTCTCAATAAGAGAGGTGTCAAAGAAGGAAATGGTTATGGAATTATTTCCCTAACTGAAGAGACACGTGTTTTCCTCTCAATAAGAGAGGTGTCAAAGAAGGAAATGGTTATGGAATTATTTGAGGAAAAAGGGGGCTTCTCCTGGGGGGGGGGGGATCTATATTTTTTCTATTTTTCTACCATCCGCTGCAACTGGTCTTCACCATCTGCTGCAACTTCTACTTTTTGGATCATCTACTACATTCTCTTTCACTTTCTGGGCTGCTGTTGAAACAGTTTGAAGGAAGGAAGAATAATAGTGGATCTTAATTGTCTCCCTCTAGTGTTGCAAGTGACCAGGTAGACTTTTAGTTCTTCTATTTTTAACAAAAACAAAATTTTAACTTGGAAAAAATTTCTGAATTTCACTGTGCTCTATCATTTCCTTTATTTATTAAATGAAAAGAGAATAATTCATTTTAAGGAAAGTGGAGCTAAATCAGTCCATCAATTCAATAGAGAACTTTAGGTAGGCCCTAACTTGGTTATTGTGAAATTCAACTATGGTAATTGTGGAAAATTGTACAGTATTAAAATAAATAAATAAACGAATTCATTCTTATACAAAAAAAAATTGAATAGCTTCTTACAAGGATTGCAACTATGTTTTGTGTGTTGTACATTGAGCTATACGGTATGTTAAGTGCTATGGGAAGTTGTGGAAAGCTACAGTGTTCATTTGTTAAGTTGAAATTGTTTTGTTTTCCTTTCTATTATAAATTTTGTGTGGGGGTAGAGAAGGGGCTTCCTGTAGGAATATTATATTGGGTAAGAGTACCCTGATTGTACTTGAGAAAAAAATTAAAATTATGAGCAAGAGTACCCAACAAATGAAGTTGAAGGGTATGAGAACCGTGAGAAGTGAAATTTGTAAAATAAGAATGGTTGAATTTCTCCTATAGGTTGTTGTCTTTCTATACCCCTATTTGAAGGTTTTACACCAACCTTCTTGTGGACTATGTGATAAATCCTATGTGAGCTTGATGTGTTGTCTTGTGTCACCTGTATGTTTGTGCAGTGGGTAGTAAAAGTGTGAGTGCAACTTCTAGGTCTCCCTGTGTTTTTCCCCTAGCTCGGGGGTGGGCAGCTACTACCCTTGGTTGGGAGGTGAGCCTCTCCACTGACTATACAAGGATGTCTTCTGTTAGCTTTGTTACAGGTCCTCACTAGTGGTGGTAGGGTGTGTTTCCTGATTGCATGCTAACTGGAGGAGTTTCCAAGAAAATGTATGTTCTACAAAGAGGGAAGAATAGGATGAGGAAATGAGCTTTTTGTCCAGTTGTAATTTTGCCTACCAATAAACATTTGAAAATTGTATTGAATTTTGAGAGTTGTAAAGATGATATGAAGGAAAAATCTGCATTGTTACTCTATGTTTGCTGCAAACTTAAGTTAAGCAAGGCCGGTACTTGTTTGATGCGTAGCATTGATGGATATAACTACTATCTACCTTTCTATGTGTTATCTCTATGTAACTATTAAGAAAGATGGGAATGTCAAATCTAAATACTATGTTGATGCATTATATTTCCTTAGTTTACCAGTTGAGAAAAAAAAGGGGGGGGGGATGTTACTTCTGCTGTTGCATGCATGTAATGCATAGATTCCTTGCTGATTAAAATTTCCAGATCTCTTGTAACCTGCAACATAAAGTAAAATGAAGAGTTTTTTTTTTATAAAAAGAATCCTTATATACAAAGATTTGTGAACATATAGTGTAGATATAGTTTTCCTTTTGGGTGTGTGCTTTGATTATAAGTCTTGATATATCTCATCATTTTATGTACTGCAGCACCAAGAAAAGAAAATATTGAGATAATAGGAGTTAGGAAACTATAAATTCTGAAATTACTACCTTCCTTCCAAAAGATAGAAACCAAATAAAGTAAAAAAAAAATGTTCAAGTTGTACTATTCTGGAAAGACACTAGAAAGTATAGACTTGCTATTAAAACAAAAAAAAAGATTATTCACTGCCTCTATTCATGAAATGCAACTTCTTAGGGCAGCTTAGATTTAGTATTCTCCAGGATTTGGGTTGAGAAGAGTAAACCAATGCCTATCTTTTTCTTTCCTCTTTACCTGGAATGTTTTTACCCCTTGATCAGATAGGTGCAAACGCTAATCTTCTCCTCTTACCTTATTGTTGATTTTGTGTGAGTTATTTAATTATTTTTCCTCAGCCATAATGCTATAACTGAGACTTTAGTTTATGTCAAGGGGCATGTATAGATAGACATTGGTGTGAGCTATTAAAATTATTATAGTTGTCTTGAGTAAGAGGGAATCCATAGACCTAGTTAGCTTTTCTTCACTTTTCTAATGCCACATTTTAAGGTGGAAGGTAGCCAACGAATAGTATTAAACTATTGCTAATGAGATTCTTTTCTTACCCAGGTTAGTTTCCTTGGTTGACGTCCCACCTCCTCGTATATCAATAATGTTAATTTTATTGTGGGAATTACTTACTTGTGTGTGCCTTAGTGTCTGAGTGTTGATGGTGTCTTTTTTCTATTCCTTATCCATTGTAAATTTTAAAACTCTTATATCGTATGAAGGTGTTATTTGATAGCATTGTCAAAATAGGTATATTGTATTGAATTATGGTGAAAGGTTATTTTTTTAATTTTCTTGAAGATTTAAGATAGAATTTTAAGAATCAATTATTTTCTTTTATGAAAAGCATGTTTATCATTATCCTATCTATGAGCTTGTGTCATGCATATGTCGGAAAGAATTTTAAAGTTTAAAATTTAATTTCTTGCTGTCGTTATTTGGTACATGTGTATTGTAATGCAATTATAAACTAAGTTGTAGTTTAAGAGAGAAATGAATTTATGTGATTTTGCATATTCTTGATAATTATATAATGCCATATTTATTTATTTTTGGGAGTATTTTATTGGACATAAAACTGACTTTTACTTACCTTAGAATAAAATCATTACATACGTATTTCTTCATTTGTTTAACTTAGTTATAAGATAACAATCCAAGTGCCTTAATATAAATGTTAAGTTTTAGGATTGTAGTTAAAAGACAAAATGTTTTATTTTTTTACGTAAGAATTATTTCATTTACCTACAAGTGATTTATTTACTTAAGGGTAAATTCATTTTACTTTACAAATGATTTTAATTACTTAAGAATTATTTTATTTACATAAGAGTTATTTATTTATCTAAGAGTAAATTCATTTTACTTTACAAATGATTTCATTTACTTAAGAATTATTTTTTTGAAGTAAGAGTTATTTATTTATCTAAGAGTAAATTCATTTTACTTTACAAATGATTTTATTTACTTAAGAATTATTTGATTTACATAAGAGTTATTTATTTATCTAAGAGTAAATTCATTTTACTTTACAAATGATTTTAATTACTTAAGAATTATTTTATTTATGTAAGAGTTATTTATTTATCTAAGAGTAAATTCATTTTACTTTACAAATGATTTCATTTATTTAAGAATTATTTTATTTACGTAAGAGTTATTTATTTATCTAAGAGTAAATTCATTTTACTTTACAAATGATTTTATTTACTTAATAATTATTTTGTTTACATAAGAGTTATTTATTTACTTAAGAGTAAATTCATTTTACTTTAGAAATGATTTTATTTACTCAAGAAATATTTCATTTAGCTAAGAGTTATTTTATTTTCTTAAGAATAGTTGCATTGTCTTCTTGTGCTAGCCTTGCCATCAAATGGATAATCTTATGATGCAATTAAGTTTCTTCTTTATATTATATTATAATGCAATTAACTTTCTTCTTTATATTATATTATAACTTGGGTGGCAACTGTTAATCTAGTGAATTAACATAGTTGGAAATAACCTAGATGGGTGTTATTACTCTTAGCACGCACCATTTAATCTAATTTTTACCATGGGATTGTTTTGTGGTCAAATTCCCATCCACAATCTAATTTTTACCATGGGATTGTTTTGTGGTCAAATTCCCATCCACAAAATTTTTTTAGAGAGCTCAAGATTTTCTTTAATGTATGTACTGTTTAATAAGTAGGACCTTATTATTTCTATTCACCTTGGTAGACTCAAAACAATAGAGATAGGGAAACTTAAAAAAAAAAAAAATATTAGGGTTTGTGTCGTATTCTTTTGCCTTGTCATGTTTGGCAGGCATTACATTGTGGACATGGGGCATTACAAATATCATGCCTTGAAAAGACCAAAATCTACCTCTAGATTGAGAGAAAACACATGGCCTTCAAACATGTGGTAGAATATTAAAAAATAAAATATGTTAAAGAGGTACAGGACTAGTAATAAGCACTTCTATGCTAGTGAGTTAATTATAGCATTTAAAAAGAAAAAGACAAATTTATAGCATGTGGCCACCTAAGTTTTGTTTATTGAAATAATTTTTAAGAAAAAGACTCAAAAGAGGTGTGAGGCTAAAGAAAATGGAGTCACCTATGATTTGGCAGGGGTCATTGTTACAAAAAGTTGTGTTGTACACCTTGCATAATAATAATATATTTTGTTTTTATAACCCTCAGAATACAACATTCCTATAACAATACCCCATCCTTTTACCATAGATTAAATGTATATATTTCTCATAATATTTGTATATCCCTATTTATTTATGTTTCTCATACGTTCCATGGAACATTTCACTTCCACCATACATAAATCATTGAATGAAAATATTGAATGTCTTTAGAATGGAGAGTATTTAAAATGAAATACACTAGAAATATTCTTATACTATTTTTATGTTAAGCACTAATGGAAGATCTACTTTAAAATGTGAGAATCAAGATCTATTGGTGGAATGTTGACACTGGTCGATCCATGAAAGTCATGCTATTGAATGCTCCTGCAAGATATTAAATTACGAGAGTATGCAATACAAAGAAGACTGAAAGAAATAGGTAGATTAATCTGTGACAAATTAACTCACAATAAGAGGTACATATATAGGGAAGAGGAAAAGCAATTGCTGCCTAGAATAGTGGCATGCAACTTCACTAACTAAAACTAGTGGCATGTGTGAACTCCATGCAACTCCATGTGAAAAAGTAAACATAAGCAAGGTTAACTCCAAATAGGAGTAATCCATGTGAACTACATGTTTAGGAATATTCTAATAATATCCTATACTAACACCTCCCCTAAGTATAGCTTAGGTGGGTAGAAGAAATGTGAAATAGGTCCCAACAACTTGGCATGATGATGTACCCAAGTACAATGCAATCTCTCATAAAGTGGAGAAAGGAATAAAACCCAGTGGGAAAACACTTTTCTCCAAAAGAGAGAAAAGAAAGTGAAATGAATAGGACTAGAAATTCCCCCTTAAGTGATAGTCCTGAAATCCCTTCAAGATAGGGCCCATGTGTGCCTCCAGAAAGAAGAGAAAGAAAGTCAACATAGAATATCACATGTCGAATCTTGTAGTAGGTCCCTCTGCAACAAATGATGTCTCTTCCTTTCAGAAGATAGAAACCCCAATCTACCAAACTATTGAATTCCCACTCAAGTGGAATGTATGAAGGAGTCAAGATATATGGTTCTAGAAATTGATCATGTTTCTCAAAGTTGGTGTTGAACTGTGATTGTGTCATGCAAGATTTGAGAGCAGTGAAAATTCAAGTGTCATTTTTGAACTGATGTGAGTTAGGATGTGTTAAGATCATAGAATGAAGTGGTAGAGAGAGAACAAGAGGATCCAAATCAAGAGATGATGAAACTCGATGGGAGATGTCATCAAAGAAAAAACATATGTCCTCAATGCTATCATCAAGATAGATTGTCAGAGATTCTACAAAAAAATTATTTCCATTATTGCAACATCCCCCTAATTTCTCATGAAATCATGGAACCAAGGAATTATGCATTTGTTTTTGCTTCATTTTATTTGTTTGTCACATGTTTGTCTTTTGGATTTTAGGTTTGTGTTTTGGTCACTTCATCTCTCTGCAATCTATGCTCTGTCATATAGTTTATCCCACTCCAAGATCTGCATGCTAGGCTCTCATTCTGATCTATGTTTGCTAGTGGTGCACATTGTATGTAACTCCCTTGGCTTTGTAATTTAATGCACATATCCCCTTGTCTATTATGGTGTTGATCATAAGTCATTCTAATAATCAATCTGAGACATGTTTCTGACTTGCGAATCATCACTATTCCTTTGTAGGTTTTATAATTCGTACATCCATTCATCTCCGTAATGTCATGTTTCTTCCTATGTTGCTATGTCACTTCCTCAATGTTGTCCATACATTTTTAAGGCTTGATATGTCTCATGACTCATGCAAATTCAAGGACGAGACTAACCAATGATAGGTTTGAATGCTCGAGTTTGGTAGAGTTTGAATTAATATCATGGCAATCTTATAACAACATATTTTCAATCCTAGAATCAATGCCAAAAATCACATGTGAATATTAAAAATCATAATTAAACATGATGTATAAATTAGATTTCATTAAGTGATTATTCAATCTCATTTATATTTGAAAATTTAAATGTAATTTACTTGTTTCATGTTCAAGTGGATTGATGTGATGAATTGCATAGCTACTGATGGAGGTCAGTGTATTTAAAAGAAGAGACATGGCTATTTAGTGTGGAATGAGAAAGTCTAGGCATGAGGGAAAAGAAACATATCTAGTCACTTCAAGTTAATAACCCACCACAACATTAATGGAAAACCCAAGCATATGGATCAAGGCATGCCTAAAGATGTGGGAAATTGCATGCAATTTTCTAGCTAAAAAATTAAATACCATTTGCCCAGGGCAAAGACAAACTTCATTTAATTAGCATGGGAAGATGTATGAAAGAAAGTAGCATAACAATAAAGGAACAAATCTATATAACTTAGTGTGTGCAAAGAGAAATCTGGACGCCTCCATTAATGTGATAGCAACAATACTTAAAAAATATCATGCCTTGAAAAGACCAAAATCTACCTAGCTAGGTGCCTAGATGGAGAGAAAGCATAGGGCTTTGAAGTAGGTAGTAGAATATTAAAAAATAGAAGACATTAAAGAGGCACAGGACTAGTACTAGGCATTTGTATGCTAGTGAGTTAATTGCATCATTTAAAAAGAAAAAGACAAATAGCATGTGGCCACCTAAGTTTTGTTAGTTGAAATGCTTTTTAAAAAAAGACTCAAAAGAGGCATGAGGCTGAAGAAAATGGAGGCACCTATGATTTGGTAGGGGCCATTGTTAGGAAAATGTGTGTGTTGTACACCTTGCATAATAATGATACATTTTATTTTTGTAAAATAAATATTTATTTGTGGTGCATCTTAATTGATGTGTTTGGCCACATTAAATATAAATTTTGGGCCACATGTAAAATTTGTATGTAACATTGGTCAAATATTTATGTGTGGGAGACATAAGACAAATATTTAATATTTTTAGCAATTATTTGATAATTGGAAAACTTAGTATCATAAAGTGAAAACTTAGTTACAAATATTAAATGACAGGTCAATGGGTTTGTGAACTCATGGTTTTGAGTCACATGGTTTTACCCAATACCACAAGTTGTATTTGTGTTAGCTTGTGTCTATAAAAGCAAGCACATGGTTAGTGATTTAGGTTGGTGGATGAGTGGGTTGTCATTGTACTGGGTTTCTCTTAGTACACATGTGAAGCAATGCATATGATGTGTGGTTACATGCTTGGACACATGGAGGATGCAATGGAGGAGGTTGATGTATCAAAAGTATGCATGAGACTTTGTAAGTGTATTATAATGTTCCATTACTGAATAATAAATTGAGTGTGGAAGCTTTTGGAGGCTGGGATTTTCTCATCTTGAGGGTTTTCCTAAGATATACCTTGTGTTATCTTGTAACTTGTCTATTTGATTTTTGCATTATTCAATTGTTGTAATCTTGTATGCATTATATTCTCTCATAGGTTTATGTAGGAATTAGTTTGATCAACCTATAAATTCTTAACAAGTGGTATTAGATTTATATTCATGGTTGTGGGGAGATGTGAGCTCCCTAGTTTTGTATAACCCTTGTTTCAGTCATTTTGGTGCAAAGTTGAATCCATGGCAATGCAAGAAAGATTTGGGACATTACAAGAGATTGTGTAGGTATTATTTTGCAGATTTGGGGTTTTGGGCATTGCAGATTTGTTGTGTTTACTATAGATCTGAAGTTGGACAAATCTTTGTAAAGAAGGTTTCTCAGTTATGTTCTTCATACGAGGATTTGAGGAGGAAGTTTTGCAAATGACCTCTTGGGAAAAAACAAGCCTAGCCATTGAGTCTAGGAGGCCCGAGAGGTGAAGAAAAACATATCATTTGACATATTTTGGCCATAGGGGGCAAAAGCAAAAAAAATTACCCCTCTTACCCTATTCGGTCATATGGCCATATGGATTTGGAAATTTCTAGAGTGAAAAAAAATAATAAATATTTTTATCTTGTGCTGTGAAAGATTTTTCTATAGTTTTGTAAATTTCATTGAAAATTTTCTTTTTAAATTAAAATTATAGAAAAGTTTATAAAAGAAAAAAAAATTATATTTTGGTGAGGGTATAGGTCTGCAAACATCATACCATGTCCCCTACACTAGCCAAAGCTGGTTAGTTCCTGGCCAGCAAGACTGGGCCTACAGTCTCAATAGCCCAGGTGGGCCGGAGTTGGACCCAAAACAAATAAAATTAAACCGTATTTCATAATTCCTTCAGGTTCATGGACTATTAAATTTTTTTTAAAAAAATTGAACTTTTTAAATCTTTTTGAAATCCACTACCCATGATGAAGCAAGCACCACATCAGCAGACTGCCGCATCACCAGTACCACCTCAACTTGTGCCTAGTTAGTTTGGTTGAGGATGTTATGAAGGTGATTCAAGAAGGGTTACACAAGGTAACTATTGACTCTTCTATGTCTCCTAAGCAAAAGCTAAAGCTGTTAATGGATTCTTTTAAGGATCATTCTTCCTATGTTGAGCAAAAAGTAGAACAAGAGGAATTTAGAAATATAAATGACAAAAGGTCCACAGAGATGATTGACAAATGTGCCAATGCACATAAAAAACTTAAAGAAAATTTGAATTTTAAGGAATGCATTGATGAAGCCACTGCACTATACCTATTATGCTTGAAATGGGCCAAGTCCACCAAAAACATCAAGAATTAGATAGACACCATTGACTCACAGATCACCAAAATGGCTGAAATATATGACATGTCAAAGGACAAGGATGGAGCAACTAGAGCACAAATTGAAAATCTTCATGCACAGATGTCACAGTTGTAGGGCCTAAGAGAATAGATAAAAAAGTAGTTTGATTAGCTAAGACAAGTAGTAAATCTGAGACTTGCTTCCTTGTCAGGGTTTCTAGGTGACGCTGAAAAGATGGAGCAGAAGATGAAGACACCTAGTAGTATAGATGAGGTGGAGGACTTATATGTGCAGTTTGAAGGCCAAAATTGCATCCTCACCTCAGAGAAAGCAAATTGGGCATCTACTCTGACAACTCAAGGTAATATACAAAGCCATTGTGCCTTCTAAATGAGTTGCAAGAGTATTAAACTTTGGATATATATAGACTTGCGGAGGACAGTAGTGTCATACTATGTACATAGCATCTATTTTTGAGGGATTTCTATCTTTTGTAAAACTTTTATGGCAAGGATGAGTTTATACAGTTTTGGGATAATATGAGAAGCTAGGCCCTTTGTCCTTGATGTCAAATGGGGACAGAAAGGAATATACATCTAAGTGGGGGGGGGTGTTTGTACACATTTTGTTTTGGGTTTTGCCATCAATGACAAAGGGGGAGTTTGTTTGCAATATGTGTTTTCATTCATGTCAACATAACATGTGTCAACCTGAGGTAAGAGATGGGTGAAGCTGATGGACAATGGAATATTTGAGAGAGACAGTTTGACTAAGTTGAAGACATAGAATTGGCATGGTTAAGGAAAGTTAGTTTGGAAGACTTAGCAGATGAAGAAAGACTATCCATGTATAAGAATGGTAATCTACCTGATGTCTAAATGTGTTGTAGAGGTGTGTAAACCTGTTATAACATATTTCCTTATATATCTACAATGATATCCTATTAGTTTGAAGTACCACACCTAGAGAAAAGTTGTAGAAGTTTGGTTAAGGCTCTCATAGTGTATATCTTAAGGAAGAGTTACAATATTTTGGTTCGCATTCCTCTACAGTGCAAGATTTAGTCTTGCGGTTTAGTAGTTAAGTTGATATTGATATTAATATGTTATATCAAAGATATCAGTTCTTTACTCTTTCAACAAAGAAAGTTAGCAACAATAGAGTTCCGGATAGTCCTCAGACATAGTAAAGCAATTGTGGAGACCTGCTAGAATGATCCACATTCCTCCAGATAAGAAGTTTTGCCCATGCATCTTTGTAAATATGTTTGGAGATGTGTAATACACACTACCTTGCTGTATAGGTGTTCTTATAGTCTGCAAGGTCAGATTTCAAGTGACAGAAGTAACACACACAATTCTGGATGTAGAAGTACTCTATAGAACACATGGTTGAGCACTTGCAGAAGACGAAAAGTATACAAATAATCTATATGAGCTTGTACAGAGATTCTACATGCGTTGATTTATCTCAGGTTTCAATTGCATGCAAATATTTCTTGTCTCCAACACTGCATAAGGCATTTAATTTAGTTAGTGAAGAATTGAATATAACTGTCCTCTGGACTACAGTATACTTGAGTTAAGCGACCTTTGATTTTCTTCAGAAGTAAAAAATAAGGATGTGTAGATCTGCGAATATATTCATAATGATGTATGAGTTCCTAAGAAGTTTCAAATAATTTGGTGGTCTGCAATGCAATATTCTAAGTTGTGACGTGTTACAATATGCTCGGAACACTCTGCTTTCATCAGTTTAGTATGTTCCTTGTTTTGCAGATGCATAGAATGATTAGATACTTAAGTTAAATGGTGTATGGATAGTGTTGAGAAGATACATTATTGAAATCTTGGTCCACATAATGTTTTTTTCTTCTCCTTGGTGATGTGAAGGTGGACAATTAATAGTGGTAGTCTTGGTTGAGCCGACAACTTGGTTTTCCTCATGTGCAGAGGATCCTGCACAGTGGTTTTGATATTGAATGATGTGTTATGATGCAATTAACCTTTTTTTCCATGTGAAGTGATATGCAACTCAAAATGCATTTATTCCTAGCCGACCCATATAGAATTACACATTTCATCTTAAGGTCTTTCTGGTGCCGACCTAATTAGTTTTTTGAGTTGTTATGAAGGATATATATAGAAGAACCAATTCATTTGTGATGAATAGATGTGAGTGAGAAAGTAATAGATCAAAATGAGAAGTATAAACTATACAGAATCGATATGATGGAGTAATTGTGTAGAAAAGAGGACTAAAATTTTAGCATGAGTCAGATGGTTCTTCTATAGCAATTCATAGTTTTGTTTATCATTGTAATTCTTTGTAGTAGTGAGATTTCTTCAGGGAGTAGTAGCTTCCTTGGGTTGTAGCCCTAAAACAATGATGTAAACTTTTATATAGTAGTGAACATTATATTTTGAGTTAACAGTCACCGTGGTTTTTCCCAATTTTGGGTTTTCCACATAAAAATCCTAGTGTCATTGTGTTGATAAATGTGTTGCATGTTTTACTTTCTATTCTCTAAGTAAATGAATCTTATCTACAAATGAAGTAGTTAAGTTTTAGTATATGTTAATTCACCTACCCTCTCAACATCTCTGTGTGTTCAACAATTGGTATCAGAGCCACGTTCCTTTGAGAAGCCTAACAACTAAGGTAGATCTTCAATTTGAGCACATGGAATCTGAAGCGATGGATAATGATGTATTTACTTTGGAACTGGATATAGAAGTAATGGTCCTAAAGGTTGGGACCTCAATCTAGATGATGTTGACCTTGACGGAGAATTCTGATCAGCCCTAAAGGATCTAGATGAAGTGAGAGAACTAAATCAGGAATATGAGGACATGCTTGAAAAATCAAAGGAGATAATTGTGAGATTAAAGACAAAGGCCAAAGAATCAAAAGAAGAAATTGACAAACTAAAAGCTCAAATAGAACGAGATAAAGGAGGTGACATTAAGCTCATGGAGGTAGAAGAAATGATCTCCAATCTAAAATTCATGGTTGAAGAAGGCAAAAGGATTGAAGATTGCTTAAATATGAAGCTCAATGAGAAAACATCTAAATGTTCAAAATTTGAGGAGGAAGTTGCTACTTTGAGGAAATAACTAGAAAAAGAAAAAGAAATTGACAAAGGATTAACACTAAAAGGAGGTTCTGAGATTCTTGATGAATTGATCAATTCTCAAAATCCATCGAAACAAAAATCTGGTCTTGGCTTTGAAAATGGAAAAAGTCCTATAATTACTGCATCCACAAACTTGTATGATAACTTCAAACTAAAAGGAAAGTCTGAAACAAAGGAAGAAAAAGCCTGCATTGAAGATCCTAAGAAGATTGCCTCCAGAGATGCAAAAGAAGAAGGTTTCACTCCTATCTGAAGACAAATAAAGAACAACAAGAAAAAGAATTCTAGAAAGTCTACTCCTACCAGGTATCCTCAAGCCTTTAATGGTAATTTCTATGCTTGTAATAAGTTTGGTCACCAGGCTGTTGAATGTAGAAGCAAGATGAATTAAAATTAGTTTAGGCCTCCTAGGTACAATGTTGTGTGCTCTCATGGTCAATGTCATGCTTGTAAAAAGGCTAATCATAAGGCTAATGGATACATAAGAAAAATGATGAGGAATGGTTTCATGAACAAGAACAATGCTAGGACCTCTCAGTTATTCTATGGTTATTGTTACACATGTAACAAGTATGGTCATAAGGTTGCTAACTGCAGATCTAATGTAAGAAAACGTGGTTATGCTCCACAATCCAATAGGGTGCTGCCACAATAATGGGTTATACTTTTTGGGACATCCTATTTTTGCTGAAATCACATATTTTTAGAAAATATAATGATTTAAGCCTTGAAAGGTTCCATTTAAAGGATTTGAATTAAAGAGGGTTTGATCAAACTCCCTTAGATTTAAATCCCCTTGGATAGAACCCCACTAGTTTTAAACCATACCTATAATGGAGTCTTCTCTACACCTATCAAAATGCTGATAAAAACCCACTTTTGATTTATGTTTTGGGGGATCAAATGAATTCATTTAAAATTTATGTTTTGCAAGTATGTAGTCATTATTATAAGCTTCCCAAAATGTATAATTTTAAATATATTTAATTTGATTATCATATTTATTTTTTTATTTCTTGTGAATGTAGGTTTTTCACCAAACATCAAGTTCTATATTCTACACACATGGAAAATTAGTAAATTAGTGAAATTTTTTTTTGAAAAATATCTATGCCCTAGGTATTGATGTCCTTGTTTCAACAAAATAATAATAATTGAATTTCGATATATACAGAAAAAGTTATGTTTTACGGAATATGCCTATGTCTAAATTATAATTGGTTTCACTTTAAATTTTAATTTAAAAAATATTCAATAAAAAATTATGGAACCAAATGCATGCCCTATATATCGGTGTTACTAATCTAAATTCAAACGAATCATAATTTTATCCTTTGTAGAAAAAAAGTTATGTTCTACAGAATACACATCACTTAAAAAAATGTTGTTTACTATTAAAAACTAGTTATCAAAGGAGACACAAAAAATTTTACAATTTAACTCCAAATTTTAAAAAAAAAAAAATATTTAGAATCTACAAACAAAATCTCACAAATCACTAGTTCGCATCATCTTCATATTCCTAATGGTTTAGCGGTTATAGGTGTCAAAAAGTGGAGATTTAGTTCAAAATGTTGATTTCAATGTCAAGTTTGGCCAAAAAGTGTAACCCATTATTGTGGGATGACCCAATACCACCTACTATAATTGCAATAAATTAGGACACATTGCAAGGTTCTACAGGGGAAAGAGTGTAAGGTCCTCTACTCCTCAAAACAAGGTTGATATTGCTTTGCAAAAGAAGCAAATGAATAGGACATGGAGTAAGAATGAAGAAAATGAAGTAAAAAAAGGATTTGCACCTCTCCTTGGTGCAGATGGATCCTCTAGAAATTGAAAGGAGGTAGTTTTGGTCTAGGTGGAGGTGCAACTATGAGTCCTTTTCAAAAACCCCTGAATACATAAAGTGCTGAAATCTTCAGCATAATGGCTAAAAATGACATGGATATGTTTGGTTGATGGTGTAATGATATTTGATCAAATTTTTGGAGAAAATAGACTTTCTACGGAGGATTACTGAGGGATCATAGATCTCTATTTAGCAAAAAGTTGATTATGTAATGAATAGAGACTAAAATCAATGTGGAGCAGCCAGGGTTGGTAAGAAGCTTATTTGTCTGATCTTTAATCAAAATTGATTTCATTTGAACAAAAGCAAGTGACAAAAAAAGCAAAGGAGAAAAGGAGATCTTCAACAAAGATTGTGTGCAAACCCTAGTGATAGCATTATCAGGTATTCTTCTAATTTTTTGGTTAAACCCTAGTTTTCTAAAGGTATTATCATGGCAACACCAGTAGTAGTTGATGTTGTGGAGAAGCCAAGACCTAAATTCAAGAAAAAATCATTTAAATCCATTGAGACTGACAAAGATGGTGCATTTTCCCACCTTCCCATCAATGTGCTGCACACTGAGGATATCCATATATACATCCGTTCACATATGGATGATTATGATCACTTAAATCTAGAACAATTCAAGAATGATCATTTGCTAGGTGATGATTTTCAATTAAACCCTGAGTTCACAAATGTTGAAGAAAAACAACTGGATATTTGGAAGAGTTTCCCTAATTTTCGGTA
Source organism: Cunninghamia lanceolata (assembly GCA_027924645.1). Lineage (NCBI taxonomy): Eukaryota > Viridiplantae > Streptophyta > Pinopsida > Cupressales > Cupressaceae > Cunninghamia > Cunninghamia lanceolata. The sequence goes on along the minus strand of BSBN01001427.1, from coordinate 567,429 downwards.
TGAGGGAGAATGGGTGAGGATTGCCCTAAGTCAGATTCATGAGGACTTTTTCTACCTTGATCAATCCTATACAATCACTTAAGAAGCCATCAAGGTTGTGACCATACATTGCTCCTCCAGACCAGTACCTATACTAAAAGCAATGAAGAATGAAGAAGTGATGAGACTTACAGTGGATGATATTACTGATCTAGGAGTTTGGTATGCCACTATGAGCATTGATTATAAAGTATACTACACAAACAGAGAAGGGATTGCCACTACTACCACCATCTATACTGCCCTTCAAATGGTGAACGAAGGAGAGAACTATGACCTCTGTGAGCTACTGTGGTAGTAGTTGCTAGACAATTTGAAGAGAATCAAGGAGACAAAGTACAAATTCTAGTATGTTTCCTTAAACATTTACCTTATGTTATATTTCCTAAAGGAACTACCTTCAATAAAGGGTATGATTTGGAAAAGTGACACCCCTATTGCACACCAAATCAAGGACAATATGATTAGTTTCTCTAATCATAAACATTGTGACTCATTATTTTTGGGGTTCTTCAAAACTTTTCAAATTGATATGCAAAGGGGGGAAAGAATACCAAGAAAATAGTTGAAAAATACATGATATAACATTCATGGTGGATAAGGATAATTTCTATATGGAGGCAGTAGAACCAAGGACCTTTTGGATAACCACCCTAACATATGAAGTATTTGGACATGATGGAAAGTGGGTTATGCATCCACTAATGTCATTGCTATTTGTGACATAACTCTATCACAGACAATAACATTAAAACTAATGACATATTTAAGAAATAAATTAAATGAGACCCAAAGCTTTGAAAAGGAAAAACAAGGTTTTCTTTTAGTGTATGTCAATTAATTAAATATTAATTAATTTAATGAAATAATTAGGTTTTAATTAATTTAGATTAAATTGAATTGCTGGAGTTCAATGAGTTAGATTAAGTAATATAAATAGTAAGTATAATTATGCCATAAATAAATATTATGAAGATAAAATTTGTTTAGCTTTCTAACTAAAGAATATGTGCCAATTGATGAAGACAGTGAGATCTATGCACCTTAAAATCTAGAGATGTCCTAGATAGTCATTTATGTGGATTAAAATTAGAATATTCCATTTTTCTCTATGTTAACTTGAGCTCATTGTTTTGGATCTACTTCACATCTACGAATTCACTCTATATATGTGAACTTGATCTCTAATAATCTTTGGCTTCTATATTCTAAACTCTCATGAAATGCAATGCTAGCCAATAATGATTTCTATATCATTCTCAGGTTTTTTTGTGAAGTTCATGGTATTTAAAAATACTTGGATAGACAACAAGCTTCAAATATTCAGATGAATTTTAGAATAATTGGTAGGTGATTCACATGCACTAAGATGAATGTGATTTAATACACCAAATGTGAATTCAATTGTGGCTTACATTTGCATCAAAGAGGACATTATACTTTGTAGATCTATCTTTTACCTTATTTCTTCCAAGTCCCTTTTGTTATTTCAAATATTTTCTTTTGGTTTGCGTGCTTTCTTGGTTTGGTTTCACATCACCCCCCTTTGAATTTCCTCAATTCACTTTTTTTTGCCTTGTTCCCATGGTTTATCATTTTGGTTCAATTGTCTAGTTTACGTCTCCCTCCATTTTTTAAGAATAAAGTTTCCCTTTAAGACACAACTTATTAACAAGACATTTTGATTTGTAAATATCGTATATTATCTTCCATAAGTGGAATTTGTTTACCTTCTTTAAGACATTCAAGAGAATGAGATCTGCAAGATGCAAACAAATGGTTTCCCATTCCTTCTTGTCCAATTTTTCCAATCTTTAGTATGTTGGAGCACCCAAGATCAACCAATAAGAACTAGAATCACTTCCACAAGATAAATTGCACAAAATAAACCAATAACATATATTCAAAAGCCAAGCAAAGCAAGAGAGAGGAGGTAGGAAGGTAGGTCACAATGACTGACTACCCCTCCAAAGGTGCAACACTTGTCTAGCTCAAGTGACATGTATGCTTGAGAAAGTGGCAAGTATGCATGCAATAGGTGTCTTTAAAAGATGATGAGACATGTCTCAACCATATGAGATGAGACAAACTTCTAAAAGTCCCTAAGTGGAGACTTAGGCATAGTGTGAATAGGGCCTAGTCAATCTAGATATGTAAAAGCTATTTCCACACTAATTCCTCCCCCTTAAGTGCAACTTAGGGAGAAGCGATATGAAGATGATGGGTCCCAGGTACTAGGCCATGTTAGGTACCCATGTAAAAATAAATTTCTCAAAAAAGTGGAGTAAAAGAGAAAACCTAATGGGAAATAAAACTCCTTTCTAAAAGAGAAATGATATGTAATAAAATTGTACAAGTGAATAAGAAGGAGGACTCAACATGACCCCCCATGGACTACTTCTCCCTAAGTGGAGACTTAAGCATAGTGTGAATAGGACCTACTCAATCTAGATAGGTAGAAGCTATTTTCAAACTAACACATTATACATATCTCTAGGTTCTACTTTCTGACAACTCTCCATTGATCCCTTTCTTGCATGAGATCTTCCATCTTTAACTTTCACAACTTGTACCTAGATCCATTAAACTTCTCAGTATCTAAATGGGAAGTACAAGCCATGGCTCCAATCACACATAAATCTACAAACCCACTAAGTTTAGAGCTCCAAAAAAACCCCACAACACTTCTAAGAAAGGTGTCTAGATATTTAATTAAAACTAAAGCTTTGATATAAAATGTTGAGAAATAAGGTAAACCACTATAGTGAAAGCATATCCAAATAGTGAACAAACTTGATATAGTAATTAATGTAATAGGGTAAGTCCATGGAAATCGGGGACAAAAGGGGGGACAAAAGCATAGATTTTTTTTTTAAAATCAGCTAAACCTAAACTTGATGACTAATTCAAGATGTTTACACTCAAAATTTCAAGATATGATAAGAACAAGAATTGTAGTAGGTTCAATGTAGTTTCTAAACTACTAAATATTTTTTAAATGGTTAAGATTGAGAGGGTGAAATGTTGAGCCCACACAAAAGTGTTCCTATTTTATCACTAAAATATAACATTTTGTCTAGTGTGCCTCATTTTTTTCACATTAGGTATTTTTAAAAATTAGTTGGTAAAAATATAGCCAAGAGTGGGTTCTACAAGTTGTGTATTTTTTATATTTTTTAATTAAATTTCTTTTGCAATTTTTGAAGTGGATCCATCCTAAAAACTACATTACAGAGTGTGTGTATGTGTGTGTCACATTTACTTGTACAAAACTAATTGGATGTGTAAAGAATGTAGTGTAGAATAATCCTATATAGCTTTTTCAAATTTTGATAACTGGTTTAAATGTTATAAATAAAAACCAATACATATGTATTGGAAGAATATGAATACACTTCAATTTTTAAAAAAAAATACATTAACATATTCAAAATATTATTTAAATTATATGGATAGAAAGCTGAGAAGTAGCTCATCATTTGGTGGTGATTTTGTAAAATTTCATTGTAGAACACGTAAATATGATTAGGTTGAATATTGAATTCATTATTTTATATTGAAAACACAAATTTAGGAGCTAAAAGGGATGTCCAACCCTTAGGCTTGAAAATCTAAGCCTAAATGGGCAAGATCATCAAAATTTTAAATTCAAGTCATTAAAAACAGGAACATATTATTTATGCTTTGTAAAATAAATAAAAACATAATGCAAGTACATTATCTTTACATTAATTTTGCAAAACATAACATGCATGCATTAAGGATTCCATCCAATCCTAGCCATAGTGCGTACATGTTATTGTTCATATGCATTTTGTCTACAATCTCAAGTTTGGCCACTATATTATCCCCCTTTTTCGTGCACTTACCCAACATGTGATGAACTATTAAACCAAATGAGGGCAAGCATATATTGAAACACATTAAAATTAGCAAAACTCGTATGGAACACATAACACTAGAATTTATATGGATAAAACCTATTGGGAGAAAGATCCACCATCAAAGAGATCCTTGATATTGAGTTAATTAGATAAATAGTTTACATAATGCAATCCACCCAACTCCCTAGTCAAATATCATTTTTGTAGCATAACATCATTTCACCTAGAAGACATCATGAAGCCTCTATCTCATGCCTCCAATTTATAGATCAAATGGAAGAAGAAAAGAACAAATAGTTTCCCAAAACTAAATGCCATACAAACATGGTCCAAGTCAAAAACCTACAACCCCATAATGCATTTGCACAAGAACTCAAGATATATATCAATTCCACTAGGCATATTTGACTCTATAAATGCCAATAGGCACCACTCCCAAGTCTAATGCTCCAACATGAAGCCACTAACTGATGTGGATCCCACCCATCATAAGACAATGCTTTACTCTCACAAATGTAACTCCCTACTATCTAGGAGAGAAAAGTCATTTTACATTCAACAAAGCAATAGTAACCCCCACTTTTGACCTAACAACTATAACCTCATTGTTAAAGCCATTACAACAATATTCAAGATTCCTTATAATAATAATAATAATAATAATAATAATAATAATAATAATAATAATAATAATAATAATCATGATGATGATGATGATGATGATGATAATAATAATAATAATAATAATAATATATTATCCCTCAACACCTAATGGGCATCCAAGTACCCATTCCAAGAGTGTTGGAGACACATACGATATACATGGGATTGCAAGGTTAATAATACCCAATCCTATTATGGACTATAATAATCATGGTCTTCAAATATCTTTGAGACACATTAGAGATTTTTCTCTACTACTAGGGAGGAGAAAATTTTAGTAAGATAATGGATATATGGGGATTTATGGATGTTAATTGGGTAGAAGATGTGGATAGCATTAGTTCTACCAGTTGGTATCTATGTACCCTATTCATTAGTGTGATTAGTTGGATGAGAAAAAGATAAGATATGAAACTTCTCTTTTGACTATAAAGGTATGGTGCATGGTAGCTACCCTGGCCTATAAGGAAGTAGTTTTTCTCTAGAGATCATATTTTGAATATTGGGTTGACTCAAGATATAGTGTTGATTTAGTGTGATTTTTAGCATGTCACCAACTTGGTAAATAACTCTTCCTTCAATGAACAAATGAAGCACATTAATGTGCAATATCATTTTTTAGTGATATGTTGGATACTAGTAGAATCATGGTCAAGAAAGTGGACACTTTTATAAATGTAGAAGATGCATTGATGAAGCCCATGAACACACAAAAAATAGAAAAGTTTGTGTTTAGGGAATTGGAAGTAATAAATTTATTTAACTATTTTCATTAAAGTATTCCTTCTAAAAAATTCACCCCTACATGCATATGACTATCCATTAGATCCCTAGGCTTACTGGATTAGCTAGTCATACATAGAATAAATAATTAAAAGGAAGGGAATTTGATGTGATAGAAAACTAAATAAATTTTAAATCTAGTCCTCAACTCCATGGGCATATTAGAAAGAAAATGGGATAGTTTGGAAGATAGAATCCTGCAATGGAAAATAAGACATGAGAGAAAAAATAAATGAAATAAAATTTGTTTGTTGGGTCCATGAACTTATAAGAGGGAAATGACATCTTGGGGAGACTAATGACTCTAATAAAGGACCTAAATGTGAGGAACTTATTAAACATGACATAAATTATATATTTGAAGTTCAAAAAGTCTTGCAATGAGCTTAGGGGTGTCACTATATATACAATATCATAGCACATGAGTTCATAATAAGTATTTAATATTAGAAACAATAGATAATATATTGCTAGCTATAGATTTTATTCAAAAAGGATATTGTATGTACACCTTGTAAAAAATATATCAATTAAATGGGAAAGGAGTCCCCTTATAGGCATCCACCAAGAGGGTCTTATACATTAAAATTATAAATTAAATTGGTTGTTGCCTCATCTCTATTCTCTATGGGGTTTCAATTTGCATGGTTTTGTAGAGAGTTCAATCTATGGCAAGTGGAGGATATCTTTTTTGTAGAGATCACCCAAGTTCGAGGCTGATTTGAGGTCGTTCCATGTGCATGGAGGGTTTTTTTTCCATAGTTCAACTAGTTGAGAGGTTGACCTGAAGCAAAGGCTCACAACCTATTTGAAAGGCTTGCAACCTATTTGGAAATGGTGTTGGAAGGAACCAGAGGTTGATTTCCTCAGTGTTTGATGGCACCAGAGGCTTATCTGTAGGTGATTGATGACTGGATAATCCCATGTTTCATGTGTAGCATCCAAGTCAGAATCGGTTGTCTACAATGGCATTTTACATAAGCATTTCAATGTCTAGTAAGGAAGCTTATAGAGGCTTGATTCCCCTGAGTCAATTGATTCACCTAAGTTGCTTGGCCATCCATAAGTTATTTGACCTTAAAGAGGCACATAATACTTTAGAAAGGAAAAGATCATTGGAAGACTCATTGGAAGAGCTCATGGACTGTGGCAAGGGCTTGTAGCCTGAGTAAATCTTGGCTTGTTTTGAGTAAAGAGGCTCATGGCCTACACAAACCTAAGGTGACTTGCACAAAGGTGCCATAATTTGTAGAGAGGGCATCATAATCAACCACAAATTACCCTATATTTTCCACAGAGGGCCTGTATTTTCCATAGAGGAGAGGAGGGTGTAGCAATTTTAGGGTTTCTTGTGATAACATCAACATCTCCCACATTTTCTCCAATTTTAAAATTTTCAAAGGAAAATTTTTAATTTTGTAATTTAATTGGGTGGTTGTTCATGTGCATGCACTCAACTTATAAAGTGCCCTTTTATATATCATTCTTGGGGAGGATTATACACAAGAATTTTGTAACCAATGAACTCACATAAAGTTCCAAATTTGCTAAGGGGTAATCTATCTAACTCAATAATGGGGATAATAGATCATCCCTTTGTCATTACTTTTGAAGAAGAAAACTACAAGTCCTTGTGGAATTCCTAAAGCACTGCTAATTGATTCATCTATTGCCACATTTGTATGGGATTATTCCTAAACCAAGTACATATTGGTAGAAATTTGTATGGGGAAATAGAAATGATCATGTCTTAGGATTAATTTGTTTAAGTGTTGGGGACCACACATCATGGGCTCTATCACACATTGAGTGTCTTTTCACTCTTTGGACCACATTGTGGGAAATGTATGGAGCTCCCAATGAACATGTTGGCCATATGTGTTGTCATTGATGTTAACATAGCATACATTGATGTCAACATAGCATACACTAATGCATACATTGATGTCAACACTATCATGAAAGTAAGATACTAAGGAAAATAAAGCTCATGATTGGAGAACATAAAAGCTACATTCCTAATCAAAGCATATTTGAGTTTGAAGCCTTATTAATATGGGAATTAGAAGCACTAAGAGAATTAGATGTTAAGAAAGGATTCATGATGGCTTGAAGCATGTTGTATGATCTATCCTACCGATCCTTAGTTGTATGTCGTAATGCAATGAAGGCTTGGCCTCTAAAAGCAGGTGATAGTCTTTGTTTCAGAATGTTTGCTCTTTGAAGACTGTATAGAAGATTGCTCCACATTTTCATCGTTGTACTATTGAGATTCTATGGTTTGGAACATAGCTTCATACAGTGTTATTTTATGTATGTTCCAAGTTTCATGATGTTTTGATCACTTGAAGGATGTTTTTCTGCTAACAACTTAAAGATAGAATTAGTTTTGTGAAGGTATTCCTAGTAGGGTGATAGAATGCTCTGCATTCCTCTGTAGTTGTATATTTGGCTATTTGGTTCTGAGATTGTACCAAGAAGGTAGTAAAGGTATTATTTCCAAAGTCTCAAATCATATTTCCCTCCACTATGAAAGTTATGTATGATAGAACATTGGAATGTGCTAAGGTAGAATGGTGCAGTATTGAAGACCCACTGGAATCCTCCGCATTCCTCTAGAAGTGATTGATTGACCTTGCAATTTTGTGAACATGTTCCTCGATGTACATTGTATGCCTCTTTTCTATTTCAAGCTTCTTAGTGGTCCTCAACTCAATTTTTTAATTTACAACATGGCGAGGTGTGTTTCAGATAACATAGTGTTTTTTAGAGTAAATGTTTGAAGTTGCGTGGCATAATTATTTGATGTGTAGTGGGAAAGGAGTGTATGGGGCTATTTTATGAGTCATGTGAACTCATCTAGAAAATTTTCATGGAGATCCTTCTTGTCTCTAGTACTGCACAAGGTTTACAAGTTGACATGGCCATTATACTTCAAGTCTTCATGTGTTTTTCTTAAAGCTGTCCTATTTCCAAATGAGCAAAGTGTGTGGATGCAATTCCTTGGTGTTTGAAGAAGTAAAGGTTGTTTTGGACCTAGTTATCCAGTTGTCAGTGTCCATAAGACTTGGATCTTTTTCTGGTGTAATGTGTTATTTCAATTAGGACCTATCTTCTACACGTTTCATAGTGTGTGTTGTTTGGCTGACTTGTAAATGTATTGTTCATGCTGTATCTAGATGACAAGCAATGCAATCAATGTAATATCATGTATAAATAGTGAATAAAAGTGAGCGACATATAGCATGATTGCAAGATAATGGAAAAGGTTGACAAGCAGATTTAAAAGCAAAATAACTGCATTATTGATGTATGACTACGGGAGAAAGAGTAGATGTTGTTGATATTGTCCATGTTAGGAATTTGCAGGTCAAATAAAACCAATTCCACATAACCCAATAGGAGAATAAGATGCAAAAAATAACCATAATGCAAAGATCAGATGGACAAACACAAGATAAAATAAGATATACCTTGGGAAATCCCTCAACAAGAAAAAACATAGCCTCCAAAAGCATCCACACTCATGTATTATTCAGCAATAAGATATTACAATACATGCCATAAGTCTCCATGAATACCTCTGAATCCATCAAGTACCTCCAATGTATTCTCCCTATGTTGAAGCATGAATCCACACATCACCTGCCATGCTTCACAATATGCACTTATAGGAGAGAGCTCAATATAATAACAACCTCTCACAAACCTCCAATCCACCTACAATGAAATAGCCAACCCTTCCAAACCACTAACATGTGCTTACTTTTATAGACCAAGCTCACACAAATACAACTTGTGGTATTGGATAAAACCATGTGCCCCAAAAGCATGCGTAACACAAAACCGTTAGCCTATAAAACCATTGACCCCCACATTTGATTATTGGTACTAAGTTTTCCCAATTAATCAAATAATACAAATAAACAATTAATTACTCTATGTGTCCCACACACATAAAATAATTAACCCAATGTTATATACAACTTATACAAGTGGCCTCAAAATAAATATCTAATGTGGTTAAACACGTCAATTAAGATGCACCACAAATAAATATTTATTTTACATGAATAAAATAATACAATATTATGCAAGGTGTACAACACCTATTTCCCAACATTCTCCCACTTGTTGTATACATTGCATAAGGGTCAATCCATGAAATATATCATCATAGGAAAATATGAAATCCCATGAATCTCCAGCATGCTCTTATGCTTCATCAAGATACCTACAACAAAATAAATGTGACCACCATCTCAAGCAAGAACTCCTCTCATCCTCCAACGTGCCACCTATGGAAGAAAAGGAACATGCCAAGGTGAAGATGCACCAATCCAAAGAACCCAAGCATCAAATCCAAGTATAACAAAAGGCTCTGAGTTGTTGTCAAAGGTAAAAACCCACATGATTGGAAATAGCACCCACAACACATGCTAATACATCCAACCATTCATATCTCATAGTTATCTACAACATCAATAAACTCATGCCAACAACATATCCAACCCATATACTGCAATCACAAGCTCCATATATAAAACCTATCAATGAAAAACACATACATCTAGGAACTCCCACTGCATGGGTAATGTCAAATCTAAAAATAGATCCAAGGCATATCAAGTCTATCAATCAATAGTCAAACCAAGGTGTGGCTAATCAACAATCCAATTTAGTATTAAGTATAATAACAATGATCCACACATGCATGATAAATTGGTGTATACTCTCTCACAACATGTCACCATAACTCTCCCAAGTCCAATCAAATGAACATGATCCTCCAGGAAGTAGCCACAAGACAAAGAGAGAAAACTTGTAAATTGTAATGTCCTTCTACAAACACCTCAAAGTGCTAAGTTGTGTCAAGTATGATCTCCTCTACAACCCCAAATGAAAATTCTCAACAATACCCAACCATTCAATCTTGTAGCTCAAATGAACATATGTAGCATGTAACCAACATGGATGTAAGCCTCTCTAATCAAGGTAGATCAAACTCATAACCATTCCATAACTAGGAATAAGCCCAATCACATCTCCTAAACACCTCATAATGAACATCATAAATCAAACCATATGAACAAGGAGATAACCATGCTAACATGCCTTAAATGAACCCTCCAGAACCAATAACCATAGCTCAAGATCCATATATATAAGAAGATAAAGCATAAATAAAAATGCATCTAAAAGGACAGGCAATACCTTATAGATGATAAACCTCTGAGTAGACCAATAGTGGGAATGAGAATGCTCCTCCAGGATACACCAAGCCACAATGGCTCTCACCAAGAACAATTTCCTCTAGGTCCATATCTAGGTGTAGGATCCTCGGTCTATCCGCTGAAATCTCCAATGAGTAATCATCTCAACAATTGTCTCTAATCTCAAGAGAACTCCAGCCTCACCTAAGTCTCCAAGTAGCCATGAGCACCTCCATGATCAATCCATGCCAAACTCCAAATGAAGCTCCCAAGCAACTGACTAAAGTACTTAATACCAAGAGAACCACCAAGATCACTCTCAATGCTCCAACTGCACATCTGCATAATCAAGAAGCCCATCATGACATCATGATCTAACCATCTCCTCTAAGGAGATTGTGCATGAAATAGTGCACACATCCTGTCACAAGAGAACCTGTATCATGTCAATACTCAAACTAGTATCTAGAGTAAATCAAGACACAATATCAACATCTCTAAACAAGGATAAACATGTCAAACTAAGAAATCATAAACCAACACCTGAAGCAAAGACTCAATAAAGTCCTCCATGGTAAACCAAGATGTCAACATCTCCAATCATATGAAGATAACCATCTACTAATAATGGGAATCAGGATGTCAAAGCACTCTCACTGAGACATGAATCATAATGCAAGAGCATCTCCAAGACACCCACAACCATTGCAGAAGATCATCCATCACAAATGATGAATCCACATTGCTACCAAAGTTGCCACTAAATCATGATATTGAGATATCCATGGAAATAAAGTAACCATCTCTGAAATGAAGATTATCCATGGCCTGAAACCAATCAAGGAATCCTATTGTAATATCAACATCTCCTAAAAGGTTGAGTAAACCAAAATCTCCAAACCAAGAAAATAAAACCATCACTATCAAAATCTCACATAAAAACATGTATCCAAGCTATCGATGACATCATGATAAACATGCTATAAGTCCCAACAACTGACTATCTAGGCACTCTAATCATCCATCCTTTCATCCCAATGCAACATACCAATGTACAAATGACCATAGACAAGGCCAACTAATAAAGTTTGTATGAATACTGAATCAATCTAGTGGATATAGATAGTCCACTTCCAAGCCATCCCATTGTAGCCAAATAGGTGACCAGCCCACAAAACTACATAGCTCGTAGATCCAAAAAAAATGTAGCATGCAAACTCATCATCACACTAGTAATATACAAACTGAGATATCAAAAAAGACAACCTATAGACTCCAAGACTCAAACACCAAATCAATGATAGTTTTGATTTGCCAACAAGTCCACAAATGAGTAACCATAGTCAAGGAACTAATCAAGCATCTAGGAGATAATAACAATCCCCTAAAACAACACCACACCACCACCTGTAATCATGAATAAACTATCATAGCCCATACCTGTCAATCACATACATGATCATGTCATGCCAATGCAAAAGTGTCCCTGCATATCCATGACACCATAATCATTGTCATCACTATACCTGTACTCAACTCCCACTAAAACGAGACTCCAAGTCTTACACGAGTATCAACCATGTGCTCAAACCAGTAGACAACTTGTGTACCTATCTCCATCAAAGTCCAAATTTTGAAAACACCTTTAAACATGTATCTAGAAGCACCAAAACTAAAAACCTTCTATACCATACTAATGGTCTCATAACAACATGCACTCCTAGAAGTTTGTGCCCAAAAATTTATCTGAATGCACTCATAAACGCACACTAAATCTCAGGCTCCTACAAGTGATCAAACAAGTACCAATCTCTCTATGTACACCAAACTAAAAATATACATGATTCAAATTGTAGCACACTATAATAGCTCTCCAATGCCTATCCAAAATCAAAAATCTAATTCCATATGCAAAAGTTATGAGCATAAAACTGTCTCAGAGCAATGCATAGATTCAGGCACCAAATTTTGACACAAACAACAAAATCTGATGACCAAACTTGTACCACTACATAGTTCTTAGAGATACCTTTCCAATGCCTATAAGAAGTTGAAAAACTAATACAGTGGGTGAAAGTTATGCCTCTCAAAATAAAATGCCCTATGAGGGCTAAAATGGGACCCCTGGCAGAACCCTACATACCACTACTGACGTGGCATAACATCATCGCTGACACCATCATCCTGACTGGGGAAGGTGATTGGGCATGAGATAGGGTTGCTAATGTGGTGCTGGGTTGGCATCATCTGTCTTTGACCAGTAGATTCAAATTGTCTTTTTTTTCTCTGGACCCAAAAGCATTATTTAAGGAGGTTTCAAATATTATTAAGGTATGAAATTACAAAATATTGAATTTTACTTCATTAATTTCTCACCGTTGCAAAAAATATTTCTAGCCACATGGGCTCTACCGATAGCACCCTACTAGACTGGTGGCCAAGGGCCATGCTGGCAGCTAGGGGCCCGGACCGGCCCAATAGAGTTGCTAGAGCTAGAGGCCTTAGGGCCTTCTGGCCTGGCTAGTGCCAGCCAATGACCATGCGGGGGCCGGTAGGGCTGACTAGCTCTAAGCCGACGGTACCCACCAATACCCCCTCTGCACACTCTGCTACACAAGGGTATGGGGAAGTACCACCCCCCCTGCCCCCTTTGAATTTTTTTTTGTTTTAAAAACATATCTTGCAAATTTTGATTTTGCCTATAGTTTTTTTATTAATAAAAAATTTCAACTATGGCAAAATATCAAGTGCAAGAAAAAATATTATTTTTTTGTTGTACCTCTATAGATAGTCCTACAACATACCTGGGGGGGGTAGTTTTTTTTCTTTTTCTCATTGTGGTCGAACAGGGGCAACTTATATGTTTTTCTTCACCTCTCGGGCCTCCTGGACTCAATGGCAAGGTTCGTTTTGTCCCAGAAGGTCATTTGTACAAATTACTCCTCAAAACCCTCATGAAGCAAAACCAAGAAGCCCTCTTCAACCATGATTTCTGAATAATAAGATCTGCAACATACAGAGCAAATCTCCAATATCTAGAACTCCAAATCTTCAATACAACCTGTACAAAACCTTGTAACATCCCAAATCCTTACGTGCATTACCATGGCTTCCATTTTGTACTGATATACACACACAAGGGTTATACACATCCAGGGAGTTCACACCTCCCTCATCCATAAACATGGCTCTGATACCACATGTTAGGAATTTATGGGTCAAATAAAACCAATTCCACATAACCCAATAGGAGAATAAGATGCAACAAACAACCTTAATGCAAAGATCAAATGAACAAACACAACATAACACAAGATATACCCTGGGAAAACCCTCAAGAGGGAAAAAACCAGCCTCTAAAAGTATCCACACTTATATGTATTATTCAATAATAAGATATTACAATACATGTCGTGAGTCTCCATGAATACATTTGAATCCATCAAGCACCTCCCAGCACATCCTCCATATGTCCAAGCATGAATCCACACATCACCTACCATGCTTCACAATATGTACTTATAGGAGAGAGCAAAATACAATGACAACCTCTTAGAAACATCCAATCCACCTAAAATGAAATAGCCAACCCTTCCAAACTACTAACCATGTGCTTGCTTTTATAGATCAAGCTCACACAAATACAACTTGTGGTATTGGATGAAACCATGTTCCCCAAAACCATGTGCAAGTCATGGAATGCTCCTGTGCATGGCTATTGACGTGAAATGGAAAACCATTTGCATGGGGAATCCTATGCGGTATTCTTGGAGGCACTATACAGGAAAGCACGACTTCATTGACAGGGAGAATCACATTTGTGAGAGGAGGGCAATCGATGCTCTAATCCTAGTGCCAACACTCCAAGGTTGTAATCAGTTTTCCTGTTCGGCTTTTCTTGTTTCTGGCCAAGCTGGGGAATGCCACTAGCTTGGGGTCTCTATTGGAGACATCAAAGAGGGAGCACTAGTTCGTCAGCGCACTTAATGGAGTCCCCATTTTGTCACACGACTGATCTAAGGTGTCATCGCTGGCGTCAGAAGAAGGCCGCCACAACAAGAATCTTGGAATTCCATTTTCTAATGGTCAAATGACATGTGTGAAGGTTTGACCTGCAATTAGAAAATCCTGTGGCCTTGTCTTCTCTCTACCTGCAGTGTTTGATGTGTCTCAGTCTTCTAGATTGGTCAACAGCTTTAGAAATCTATACTTGCAGTTTAATCTCCACAGCCCACACAACTCTCTTACGCCTCTATTTCCTCAAGTCAGACTCTTCTGACCATGTTTTGGCCTATGCAAGTCTCCCAATCGGGACTCTCAGTCCACTTGCTTAGCCACGAAGGCCGCTCTACTAACTTCTGTATCATCATTTTGGGCTATGCTTGCAGATTCCTATTTGGACTCTTTAGCAACACTTCAAATGCCCTGATGATCCTGCCATCAAAGACTCCCTCAACGACCCACTCGTCCTCCATCCAAATCTCTTCATCCTAAGAGTCCCATTTAAATTTTGTTTGTGATCTGTTCCTGGTCTTCAATGGCTCTTTGACTGGTTCAATATCATTATTTTGGAGTCTTTATGGTTGTTGTCATGGGATGCACACTTTATGGTTTATACATCAAAGGTTTAAACTCAGCAAATAATTGTAAAGGGGGAATTAAGCTAGTTTTTTTTTAAACACGCACTCAACATAAAGTATGGCTTAATTATGGGGTTTTATACCTAAAGGTTATTTTTTCCTTAGTTAAAAATTTGTAATAGAGTTAATTTTCTCTATTGCATTGAATTTGGCAAATGGGGGGTCTTCAAACACTTAAATAAAACCTTAGCCATAGTTAAAAATTTGTAAAAACAAAGTTTTTTTTGCAATGAATGTGGCAAAGGGAAAGTATTTAGTGGGGAGGTTATTTTTGCCTTAGTTAAAAATTTGTAAAAGAGGAGTCCATTTTATCTTCTACAATGAATTTGGCAAATGCGGGTAATTATAATATTTTTTGTCCTTTTTGAAGTTTTTAAAGGTATATGTCTTTTCTATTCACCTCTTGACATAAACATCAAATACTTTGTAAAGTGTGTTTGTCCAAAATCAGACAAATGATGTCATGCACTACTTATAAAGTGTCACTTTAAGGGGTGGTAGATAAGTAAGAAGAGTGCACACAATCACTTCTTCTATTACTAAAGCACCACCTTAAAAGTCAAAACTAAGTATCAAGAAGTATAAATTGCACCATCTCATCACCTAAAAGAAAGTCAAAAGGTAATGGTACCGCCTTCATCTTTTCGCATTTCACATGTGGCAAAGAAGACAATCATGATGCAACTTCAGAGCCTAGTGTCATCTCTCGGCTCAGCTTAGTTGGTTCTATATAGTGGAAAAATTAAACTCTACTTGAATTCTAAGTATGTAAAAAAACTCATATAGTCTCAAGATATTGAAAGTGTAAAAGTGAAGAGTAAGCACTGATCTATAAAGTGTAATGGGGGGAACAATCACTTCTCAAAGAATCACACTCATTCTTTATCTCATTTGCATGTGCACATGAGCACATCCTTTCTTCAGTCATTTGGTATATTTCTTAGACCTTCATCCGGGTCTTTTTCTTTTAAAACACTGCTTACTTCAATCAGTTTGCCAAAATCTCTTAACATCAAGGGAAAGGCAAATTTTACAACTTTGGCATGCTTTAGGAGTTCTACATATCTAGATCAGAATCTATATCAGCATCATCATCATCATCTGGAGGGACCATCTAAAGTCCTCTCTTTATTTTCTCTCTTTTGGAGGGTAGTTTTTTCCCATTGGGTTTTCTACCTTTCTCCATTTCTAAGAGATTGCATTGTTTTGAGCACCTTATCAAACTACATGGTCGGGACACATTTCTTTTGTTTGCATTGTACATGGTACCTCATTAGGCTAATAGCCAGGACCTATTTCATCCATGACCACCTAAGCTATGCTTAAGGGGGCGTGTTAGTGTATATATGCATACACTTAGGCTTATTAAGCCTACTTAGTTGTTCATGCACAACTTGACACTTGTTCATATGACTTTGTCAAGTTGGTTAGGAGTCTCATAGAGGTGTCATCTTTCATTTGACACCTCTCTCTATTTTAGTGGGAGGAATCTTGCCACCACTCTACTTGTGAGGAGTCCTATCCTCATTATGTGGATAAGTGGTTGCCTATCCTCACCTATATGTACTCCTTTTGTTCATTGTTTAATCATTGTAATTCACATGAATTGCTTTCACTCCATTTTTGTGACCAGCTAATGCTTAGTTGATCCTGCAGTTGTAATATTACTTGTAGGTTCTCATTTGTCAATTCTACCTCCCTATTCCCTTGTGGATAGTATTTTGATGAAAATTTTTAAATTATTCCATGATCATATGCCCATTCAGAAAAGTTTGATGAAATAAATGTTGGACCGTTATATCAGACACCAAATTAAAAGGTAATCCAAACCTATTGATAATTTTCACCTCAAAATATTTAATAACCATCTCAGTTGTGCATTGCTTGAGAGCTTTGGCCTCAGTTGGACAATAGTGTGTCCCACTTATGGGACATCCTAATTTATTTATTTTTTCTGAAATCACATATTTTTTAGAAAAATTAATGATTTAAGCATTGAGGGGTTCCATATAAATGGATTTAATTGAAGGGGGTTAGATAAAACCCCCTTAGATCAAACCCCCTAGAAATAAACCTTCTATTCTTAAATCAAACCCTCGATGGATTCCCCTCGACACCTATCAAAGTGCTGACAAAAATCCAATTTTGCCTCACCTTTTGGGGGAATAAATGAAGTCAAGTAAAAATTTTATTTTGTAAGTATGTAGCCCTTAGTATAATATTTCCAAAAAGTATGATATTTCATATTATTATTATATTAATTTTCTATTTTTTAGTGAACATAGGTTTTTCACTGAACATCAATGTGTCTATTCCACATGTGAAAAAATAAAAAATAAAATAGAGAAAAAATTCTAAAAAATATATGCACAATAGGTATTGATGTCCTTGTTTCAACAAAAAAAAGAAACGAAATATTATTAGTGTAGGATATTATTAGAATATTCCTACACATGTAGTTCACATGGATTACTCCTATTTGTAGTTAAGATTGCTTAGGTGTTCTTTTTCACATGGAGTTCGCATGCCACTAGTTTTAGTTAGTGAAGTTGCATGCCGCTATTCTAGGCAGCAGTTGCTTTTCCTCTTCCCTATATATGTACCTCTTATTGTGAGTTAATTCATTGAGGCTTAATCTAGCTATTACTTTCAATCTTGTCTGTATTACACACTCTTGTATTTTGATATCTTGCAGGAGAATTTGATAGCATGACTTTGGTGGATCAACCAGTGCCGATATTCTGACAGTAGATCTCGATTCTCACATTTTGAGGTAGATCTTCCATTAGTTCTTAACATAAAAGAAATAGCATAAGAATATTTTTAGTGTATTTCATTTCAATAATCTCCAATCTATAGACATTCATTTTCATTCAATGATTTATTTACAAGCGGTGGAAGTGAAATGTTCCATGGAACATATGAGAAGCATAAATAAATAGGGGTATACAAATGTTATGCGAAATAAACACCTGTGATCTATGGTAAAAGGAAGGGGTATTCTAATAGGAATGTTGTATTCTAAGGGTTAAAATTTAACATTGAGAGGTAGAAATAAAAATTAGGGGTATTATTCAAGATTCCATGAAAGCAACCATTATGTGATAAGCATACGAAGTGAATCTTTCAAGGAGATAAAGAAAAAGAAAACTTAAAACTATTGTAAAATGAACTATGTAAACCCTTACTAAAAAATTACCTATATTCAACTCGAACTTAAATATATTTTCCTTTAAACTAGACAATCAAACCAAAATGATGATAAACCATGGGAACAAATCAAAAAAAGTGAATTGAGGAAATTCAAAGGGGGGTGACATGAAAACCAACTAAGCAAGCACACAAACCAAAAGAAAATATTTGAAATAAACAAAGGGACTTGGAAGAAACAAGGTAAAAGATAGATCTACAAAGTATAATGTCCTCTTTGATGTAAATGAAAGACACAATTGAATTCACATTTGTTTTATCAAATCACACTCATCTTAGTGCATGTGAATTGAACCTACCAATTATTGTAAAATTCATCTAAATATTTGAAGCTTGTTGTCTATCCAAGTATTTTTAAATACCACCAACTTCATAGAAAAAACCTGAGAATGATATAGAAATCATTATTGGCTAGCATTGCATTTTATGAGAGTTAGAAGATAGAATCCAAAGATTATTAGAGATCAAGTTCACATATATAGAGTGAATTCGTAGATGCGAACTAGATCCAAAAAAGCGAACTCAACTCAACATAGAGCAAAAGGGAATATTCTAATTTTGATCCACATAAATGACTATCTAGGACATCTCTAGATTTTAAGGTGCATAGAACTCACTGTCTTCATCAATTGGCGCACATTCTTTAGTTAGAAAGCTAAACAAAATTTATCTTCATAATATCTATTTATGGCATAATTATATGTACTATTTATACTACTTAATCTACTCATTGAAATCCAACAAGTCAATTTAATCTAAATTAATTAAAACCTAATTATTTCATTAAATTAATTAATATTTAATTAATTGACCTACACTAAAAGAAAACCTTATTTTTCCTTTTCAAAGCTTTGGGTCTCATTTAATTTATTTCTTAAATATGTCAGATGGTATTTAGTTTTAATGTTATTTTCCATGATAGCAGTTATGTCACAAATAGCAATGACATTAGTGGATGCATAACCCACTTTCCATTAGTTCGGTAATGTCTATTTTCTATTGAATAAAAATAAACTCAAAAGGTGAAATATATTTATTGAAAGTAAATAGTTTCAAAATTTTCCACCACAAATTGCTTTTTTGCAATACTTCTATAAAGATTAAGTTATTATTGAGTGGCAAGCAAGATAACAAACATCATATTGGCCCTCCTCCACTAGGCTTCTAATCTAAGAAAAAGAAGACTGATATATTCCATTTAGTAGAAGAAGACTGTAGAGTCTCAACAAACAAAACTAAAATAACTAACAACCACTAATTATATTGATACACGATCATATTGTCTAGAGAGAGACAGATGCATCATTCAGTGCGTCCATGCCTGCCAAGTTACAGAGTGGAATGAATCTAAACAGTTTGTGCATAATAGCACATACATGTATTTTGGTCTAATAGCGGGAATCTTTTGTGCAGGTGAGAACGGTTGAGCTTAACCAGCCGGTGCGTTGTAAACGACCGGCTGGTCGACAAACGTACGGCCACCACTGTACGTTCGACTCTGCACTGGTGACCTGTACGAATGCGTTGCTGGATGTCGACTGAACAAGATTGACCAGTAGGGGAAGTCGACGGATGTGGTCGAAGCAGTTTCCGTACAGTTGGTGAGTTACAACTCACCGGCTGTTTACGTGAAACCGGTGAGCACACCTGCAGTTGCAGTAATAGAGCCCACAATAGAGGAAGGCGTTGCCACCATACTCGAAGCTTTGGCATAGCTTGAGGATGCTCCAGCCCCTGATGCTGTGAAGAATGCCCCGTTTAACATCAGATCTCCCTCTGATCGCCAATTCCAATTCTTCCACGTATCTTCTGTTGCATCTTCATGCTTTGTCACCTGCACATTACTCATACTCGTTATAACTATTCTACATCCATTGTAAACCAAAGAGATAAATAAGAGACATGAGTTGTATAGGCCTTTTACCTCCTTTTTGAATCGATTGTCAGGGGCAAGGAATCTGTTGCCTTGGCTGTTAATGGTGGGGTTTGCACTTCCCCCGATTGCGTACATTTCCTAGTGGGTGTAATCATTGTTCACCACATGAAAGTATCCATGTCGGCACCTGCATTAAAACATTAATTTTTTAAGCTTCAATGGAGAACAGACAGATAAACTTCAGCAAGTTGTATAGTGGTCTTTGTATAAGGATTACAGAATTCTTGTAAGATTTTATTCATACCTGGGCATACGCTGAACAAGCCCTTCTCCAAATTTGTTGAATGCAACTGTTACTTGCATTTTAACGTCTTGTGTATAGTCGTCGTTGTGTCCTAGGAGCATGACCTGCAAAAAACCACTAAATATTTAACTAGAGCAATAGCTTTTTTAATAGATAATTTAATTGATAACTAAATATTTTTCTGTCTGATAATGGGCTTTTAGTACCCTTCTTTAAGATCCTGTTATTAACCCAGTCAGCCAGCCTCTTTCTGTTATTAACCCAGTTGGGATCACAACGCCAACAGTCGTCAATGGGGTTCCCCGTTCCGCAATTAATCTCTACAACAACATATATAAATTATACAATGGTATGATGATATATGGAATACAAATTTGGTCTATAACAGCTTTACAAGATTAATATCATAGAAAACGCAGTAAAGAGAGAACAGAGTAACAGCATAAGAATAAGTAGAAGCACATTTAATAAACCTTGCAATTTAGCATCAGCCCGTATTAGAAGTAAGGCTTACTTTTCACATGATATTCCAAAATGCGGTAAGACATTAAATTTCATTTCCATACCACCTTTTTTTAATGCTATAAAATGTCTTAGATTCAAAGGCGACATGCTTACCTTTCGACCATTTGAACTACGAGCTCCGGCTTCTCAACATGATATTTAACAGCATTTTCAACCTTGGTCATATTTTCAGAAGTTCCAAATGACTTCGTCATTACTGACTGGAAAAAAAAGATAGCAACTAAAAGAAGCAATGGCTGTAAGGCTTGATTGGTGGCCATTTTGGATGAGGGAAGATTTAAGATTTAAGATTTGCAATGGTTAAAGATTTAAGTCTGTAGAAAAGGAGGAACCTTGAGCCCCACCGGTTGACAATATGGTTATATGCACGTTCTTACGTTGCTAATCTTACGGTGGTAATGGACATGAATGGGGGCATCTCTGATTTTACCATAGCAGTTGTGTTGGCCTCGTTTTCAAACTCGTCTTCACCTCCGACTAAGGGAGCTCTATTATCATCGGCTAACGCAATGAGTTTTTAAAGTTTTCTTTCTCCCGATAAGCTTTTGAAACATACTTTGTATACCGATAAATCCTTTCAAAAGGTTACAGTTTCGGGTATATAACTTAGTTTTATAACTCTCATCCCTGCTGATTAAAGTTTTGGCAGCGCCTAAAGTTGCCGATGAAGACTTAATAAGAAGGGGATTGAAGCAAGTAGTTATCATAACTACTGCAAGCCGTTATGAAGGAAAACCGTTGAAACATAACCAAAAGAAGATTAAGTCTCGAGCAAATGCAAATGCTGCAGGATATATTCAAAATGGATTTCTTGGGAAAGATTTAAAGGCTTCTCAAAACAAACACAACAGCAAATGTGAACTTCAACTCCACAATCCTTGCCACCTTCCTTTCAATTCTTGGCGCAGCTCTGAACGAGTTTGAACATCCATTGAGGCATTATTGATGGAGAGGGATTTTTGTCAGAACATGTAGTCGCAACTACCATGGTAGAGGTGACTTCAAAATTGGAAGCGTAGACAATGCACGTGAACCATTTTACTAAATGCCTCAATGAACTGTGTTTCGTATACTGGAGGATGAGAACAAAATAGGTTTATTGAAAGAGATCTCAAAACTATTAAACAATTGCAATTTGCAAACACAAAACCACACTCCAAGGCCTTTACCATCATCCTCCCAGCCAGCGGCATATATTGGAGGATATGGACACCATGCAAAGCATAATGGAAGGAGTTTCTTTTATCAGAAATTATAATTGGAAGTCATTTGGTGGACAAATATGAAAGAGGTGGATGCGTATACATAGCACATAAACTATTTGACAATGTACCTCCAATTTATTCCATGTCATGGAATGCAAATGTTGCAAGATATGTGCATAAAGATTTGTTGAAAACGCTTAAGAAACTTTCATACATAGAAGTTTAGCAGGAGTAAAATTGGACTCCACAACCTTCACCATTACCCTAGTCATGGCCTGCTCTTAAAACCAGATATGGATATCCGTCAAAGCATAACAAAACAACGATTTCTATCAGATATTTCATTTAGAAATGATCTGATAAACATGTATGCAAAACACTTCCCAGGCGCACCAATGGTTTAACATAATCTCTCAAAGAAATGCTGCCTCATTGCTTATGAAAGATTGTAGGTTATAGACAAGAAAATTTTGTTGAAAAGACTTTTGAGACTTTCAAGACAATACAAAACTAGACCCGACACTGCTACCATTGCCATCATCCTCCCCAACGCAGTTAGTTCGGAGGTCATTGCTACAGAAACATGCTCGGATTCAAAATTGCTTGTCGCAATTGTATTCAAAAGATGTTACTCCAGATGAGAAGCAGGAGTTAGTTGAAGCTTTGCAGAAAGAGATTCAAGCTGCATTTCGAATAGATGAAATCCAACGCACTCCTCCTACCCCACAAAATGAGATGCATGCAAGAATGACTTATTTTCATGAGACCATATGGAAGAGGAGGTGGTCCAACCCATCTGGCTATATTGTCTCATCCCCCAGATACAATCCATGGATCCTGGTGGGTCACTATCCAAGGGGAAGTCATAGAGCAATCATTTGGCGAGGAACACTCGTGTTTCAGAACTCTACAGCAGTTTACTGCTGCCACTCTGGAACATGGAATGCATCCTCCAGTTTCTCCAAAACTTGAGTGGCATAAACTGATGGATGAAATGGCCATTATTGCTACTAAGGAGTACAGATCAATTGTTTTCGAGGTAGTTATTCAAAGTACCAAATTTGGGTAGTTACTCTAAGTGACTATCTTTACAATAGAAAGTTAGTTATTCAAAGTTAGCGCACTTATGAAGTTAGTTATTCTAAGTAGTTACAAAAAGTGGTTAAGGTAGTTACCTTAAGTGGTTACTAACCTCACCTATAAATACAACATTGTAATTCAATCAAAGGGTTCCACTTTTTCACATGATAGTGTTTTAAAGACTCGAATAGTGTTATTCAAGTTTGAAAGCAATAAAGAAATGTTTGAATGTATGTTCAACTCGATTTCATGTGTTGTTATTGGTATTCGTATGTTTCATCAATAATGATCATGTGCTTTCCTTTCAAAGTTGCATTGTGAGAAAGATATTTTGCATCAAGTTTTGGTATCTCTACTTGGATGCATGGAACTTAAATTCATAAGTTTAACTCTTATTTCATCATTAGTGTTTGTTATTTCTTTGTTTTTGTTCTTATAATTCTAGAAAATCTAAATACCCCTATCATATGAGGGAGCTGCCCCTCTTAAAAGCAGAGAGGAGAACCACCACCATAAGCTTTGTAAGATGAGAACCAATCCTTGTGACCCTCAAAGTCATGTACTATGATGCACATAAATCAATGAGCCAAGAGTCGTCACTAGCTAAGTTAGTAGAAATAAATAATGCATCATTAGCATCATTAGAGGATTTCTCTATGGAGGAATCATCAAAGTTCTTTTTCTTGTTTCTACATGCCTTCTTCACATGGCCCCACTTGCCACAATTTTAACACTTTGCTGTGCTCTTCCTAGGGGTTTTAGACTACCCTTTAGATTTGTACCTATCCTTAGATAATTTATCATGTTCCCCTTTTAAATCATGTTTATGCTTAGGCCTTTCCTAAACATGTAATGCATCCTTTAAACCCTTATCCATGAATTTTCCCCTCATCTCTCTACTAAGCAAAGTAGAAACAAGGACATCCATCTTTGGATCTATAATAGAACCATTTATACCAATGATTAGATTTTCCCAAGATTCTGGAAAAGAACATAGTGGTAAAATTCATTTATCTTGTCAATAGAGATGGCATTTTGTCATGGGTTTGGTAGCGACATAATGATTGGTGTTGAGCTTGACACAAGTGGCATTGGCTTGGTGGATGAAGACCCAGACCAATGGGTTTTGTAGTTTTGGCTTCAGAGGAGGTTTAAGGTTGGGTTCATGTTCATCGTTTGAAAGCCCAAAGAGTGGTTTTTACTCAACATGGCCATGCATAGTGGGCATGATGTAGGCTCTAGTGCTTCAGCAAAGCTCGTGGCGATGTTTTTAGAGTAGGAGTGGTTTGGTCACTGGCATTGCTAGAGGCGCAAGTGGGGTGATGAGCATGTCTTCAGTTAAGGTGGATGCTTAGGGGATGGAGGGATTCTGTAGGCGGAGGTTGATTGGGTGGCGGTTTAGAACAAGGTAGAGTCAATATCTACAGTCTTGAAGTAGTGTAGGCATTGGAGGAGGCAAAGATGGCCAGGGTTTTAGTTTTAGTTTTTGGATTTGTTGCTATTACCCAAGGTAGACCTGGTGGAAGGTACAAGCTCTATGTTAGCCCTAGACCCATACATAGTGTTAGCAACATTTTAGGCAGTATTGTTACTGGAGGATCTAGAGATGGTTTTTGGGGAGGCACTAATGGAGGTTCTTTAGTAATGCCTTCATCAGGGATGCAATTGGATTGGAAGAGGTTCCCTGATTCAGTGGGAGTCATTGAACTCCTTTATGTTTTTCTCCATTACATCTTTCATTAAAGGATGAGCTTTGATTGCTTCTCTCACCTTCACCTAGAGGTGTATGGAAGTGAGCTGGTCTGGAAGTGGTGCTGAGGCAAGTGTTGAGCATGCTTCAGAGGTTTAAGTCCTAGAAGATGATTGGCTCCTAGTTGGCAATGGTTTTGATGAAGCTAGCGACCTAGGTGGAGGCTTGGATGATGCTTTAAGTGCTAAATCCAATCAGAATTTGGAGGTAGGGTTGGTGTTTTCAGTAGTATTGGGTGTGGCACTAAACTTGGTTGTAGTGCTAGTGGTGTATAGTGTTGGCACTGATGGCAATGGCATTGGTGTTGCTTCTGATTGGGGCACTAGGGGAGATAATTTAGATGATTGATTAGTGTTGGACCTTGGCTTGGGGGTGGTGTATGTGGTGATTAGGTGGAGGCATTGGTGTAGCGACTGGTGGCAATCCTCATGTGAATCCACCAATTGGTGGAGGATCTGAACCTAGTGGAGGTCCTGGTGGTGCTTGGATAGAGACATGAGTTGAGGCAACGAGGTAGTTTGGCAGATTTGTTGAAAGGAGTCTGGTAGATGCACCATTCATAGCCTTGCCAGTGTGGTTGTATGGGGCCTGGTGGTGGTTGTTGGTGGTAGATTGGGAGTTGGTGCTAGTGTTGGCTATGGTTCTGGTGTTGTCGTAGGGTGGGTCACAGTCTTGGTGGTAGGCTTAGTGGAGTCTAAGTGGACTAGTTGGTGACTTGGGTGGAGCTATTGTGGTTGCAATTGCAAGATTCTAGATGGAGTTGACGAGCAGGACAAATGCAAATCTTGGCTTTTATGACCTGATATATGCAAATCTTGAATGGACATTTTTTTTCTTTCTATATCCTCACAACAAGTAGTTTTTTGGTGAATCAGCCAAACGTTTATTTTTTCCAGCTTCATCGGCAATGCCTTTTACAAATGTCTTCAGGGGACACCTTTAATGATTTTGCATTAAAAGCCTTTGGGGCCCTTGTGTCGGTAGATTGCCACATTGGGAGCATTTTTTGTTTGCTCCTGTTGTTTTCTATTTGCATATTGTTTATCAACTCATGTTATTTCCTTGTACATTCAAATTGACTTAAGGTTCATCAACATCCACTTTGGTTAGTTGTTGCACCTGTCTTTGTCAAGTCTAGGCTTATTTCTATACTTCCTTCCTGTTATTCTAATGCATTTTGTATGGGTGATTTGTAACTTTTCTCAAAAAATTTGTTATCTTCCTCTCCTAGCTTAACATCATGAGAACCTAGTTGACTCAAAATCAAATTAAAAGTATTGATATGTTGTGCAACCAAATCTCCCTCCATTTTTAATTAATAAAGTTTCCCTTTAAGACACAACTTGTTAACAAGACATTTTGATTTGTAAATGTCATATATTATCTTCCATAAGTTGAATTTGTTTGTCTCCTTTAAGACATTCAAGAGAATAAGATCTGCAAGATGAAAACAAATGGTTTCCCATTCCTTCTTGTCTAATTTTTCCAATCTTTAGTATGTTGGAGCACCCAAGATCAACCAACAAGAACTAGAATCAATTCCACAAGCTAAATTGCACAAAATAAACAAATAACATATATTTAAAAGCTAAGTAAAGAAAGAGAGAGGAGGTAGAAAGGTAGATCACAATGACTGACTACCCCTCCAAAGGTATAACACTTGTCTAGCTCAAGTGACACATGTTTGACAAAGTGGCAAGTATGCATGCAATAGGTGTCTTCAAAAGTTAATGACACATGTCTCAACCATATGACACATGTCTCAACCTTATAAGATGGCAGGGGTTATAGTTTTAGATTTTGGATTTGTTACTGGTGCCGAAGGTAGACCTGGTGGAAGGTACGGACTTTTTGTTAGCCCTAGACCCATAGATAGTGCCAGTGACATTTTAGGTAGTATTATTGGCAGAGGATCTAGAGATGGTTTTTAGGGAGGCACCAGTGGAGGTTCTTTAGTGATGCCTTCATTAGGGACACTAGTGGATTGGAAGAGGTTACTAGATTTGGTGGGTGTAGTTGAACTCCTTTGTCTTTTGCACCATTACATGTTTCGTAACAGGATGAGCTTGATTGCTTTTGTCAGGTCTTCACCTGGAGGTGTGTGGAAGTGCTGGTTTGGAAGTAGTACTAATTCAAGGATTGAGGATGCTTTAGAGGTTTAAGTCCTAGAAGATGATAGGCTCCTAGTTGGTGATGGTTTTGATGAAGCAAGCGGCCTAGGTGGAGGCCTGGATGATGCTCTAAGTGCTAAATCGAATAAGGATTTGGAGACGGGGTTGGTGTTTTTAGCAGTATTGGTTATGGCACTAAACTTAGTTGTGGTGCCAGTGGTGTATATTGTTGGCAAGTTGATGGTGGTGACATTGGCATTTCTTTCAAATGAGGCACTAGGGGCGATAATTCAGATGATTGATTAGTGTTGGACCTAGGCTTGGGGGTTGCATATGAGGTGATTAGGTGGAGGCATTGGGGTAGGGACTGGTGGTAATTATCATGTGAATCCTCCAATTGGTGGAGGCTTTGGACCTAGTGGAGGTCCTCATGGTGCTTGGATGGAGACATGAGTTGAGGCAACAGAGATAGTTTAGCAGAGTTGTTGAAAGGAGTATGGTGGATGCACCGTTCATAGTCTTGGCAGTGTGGTTGTTGGTGGTAGATTGGGAGTTGGTGCTGGTGTTGGCTACGGTCTTGGTGTTGTTGTAGGGTGGGTCACAGCCTTGGTGGTGGGATCAGTGGAGTCTGAGTGGACTGGTTGGTGACTTGGGTGGGGCTAGTTGTGGTTGCGATTGTAGGATTCTAGGCGGAGTTAGTGAGTAGACCAAATTCAAATCTTGGATTTTATGACTTGACATATGCAAATTTTGAATGGAAATTTTTTTCCTTCTTTGTCCTCACAATGGGTAGTTTTTCGGTGAATGAGCCGAACGTTTATGTTTGCTAGCTTCATCTGTAGTGCCTTTTATAGATCTATTTGGGGGGCACCTTAAATGATTTTGCATTGAAAGCCTTTGGGGCCCTCATGTCGGTAGATTGACACATCAGGAGCATTTTATGTTTGTACTTATTATTTTTTATTTGCATATTGTTTATCAACTCATGTTATTTTCTTGGTCATTCGCATGGACTTAAAGTTAATCGACATTCACTTTGGTCCACTATTGTGCCTATCTTCATCTAGTCTGGGCTTATTTATGTACTTCCTTCCTTTTATTTTAATGCATTTCTTCTGGGTACTTTGCACCTTTTCTCAAAAAAACATTTATCTTCCTCTTATAGCTTAACATCATGAGAACCTAGTGTTAGTAAACAATTTTGTCGCTACTAAATTTACAAGACTCACCCAATGGGCAACAACACTCTTTACTAAAAAATGGAGAAATTATTATGAGTTCAACAATTCTCCTTTGTGTTTGAGAGGGGTAGCTCCCTCATATGATGGGTGTTTTTGGGTTTTGGGTACTTTAAGCTAGAAAGTACAAAAAGGTAGGAGAAAGAAAGATGAGAGAAAAAGAAAGGAAATTTGTCTGTGAGCACAAGAAACACAACACAAATTCCCAAATGGGAAAAGAATAAACTAACTGCAAAAGTACAAAGTCTTCCCAATACCTGTACACCAAGAGCAAGTACAAAAATTATAGCATATGAAGGTACTGACTAAATATACAAACAATCAACACACAAAGAGAAAATATGAACATAAGAAGACATTTCTCCATTAGAGGAATGATGAACATAAGAACAACATTCTCTATTAATACTCGAAAAACAAAACTGGGCTCAAAGTCTCCAGTCTATCTCCTATAAACAACTCTCTGGTTACAAAGGGCAACAAAAACATAAAAAAATTGGAACCCCCTTTACAAAGGATTGTCAATGAGTTTTTAAAGGCCTCCTTCACTCATCTATAATTGTTTCTTGAAATGACTCCTCATTATTTAATTTTTCCAATTTATTTTCTAAAAGGATGACTTTTGGAATCTCCCATTGGCACAAAACTGAAGTTATTCAATAATAAAAACAAAGTGTGGCCTGCACTAAAGCATGATACCATATTGAGGATGGAATACTTAAGGTCTCTGGTTGCCAATAATGTCCCCTCTAGGTTGCGTGTTGGCTGTGTCATCACCAAACTCTGTTCCTTTCTTATATAATGGTTAACTTCAAAAATAAAACTGGTCATGAAAGATTCAATAGTTTGTGTCAAGGGCTCTCCCGATACAGTGCATAGAGAATAAACACTAATCATAACTTGATATGCCACAAGTGTAATTGATCCCAAGGAAGTAACTAGATAGGTGATAAATGTACAAAATATCTATCTTGGACATCATGGTTAAGAGTACAGGACTAGAATTACCATATATCTAGAAGTTTGTTGTAGCCCTTGTTGTTGTCGCTTCCATATCATATATCTAGCATCAAATGATAATAATGTTTCCATAGGTGAATGCTTGATTTAGGGTAGTTGGTCAAATAGAAACCATAGAAGGAAACCACCTTTAAAATCCTTCTATCTCTTCGCGGCTAATAAAATGGAGTGTACTTCTGAAACCAAACAATATCAATATTCTTTTCGCACAAATCAGTACACAATACACAAGGTTGACTATAGGTTAGGCACTAAAAAGAAATGTGTGGCTCTTCTATGTAGCTTTAAGTTAAGATACTATATGGTCTTCCTCCAAACTGCACTGATCATAAGTAATATGGAAGCTCTATGGACCATATTATTGTTTGCTACCACTCACCTCCTAATTGAAAGAAGTCTGATCGAATAAAATGCAAAGAGGATGTTTTAACATCTTATTATGTACATGTATTAACAACACAACGTATCTTTATCAACTCACTGTCAAAACTAATGAAACAATATATTTTCTACCAACAGGAACTGCTCAACACTCTGATATTTAACCATTTCTATCGAAAGCCCAGTGCTCTAAAGTTGCTTCCACATTTCATATGCGTGTCACCAGATGATTTCTCACTATAATATCTAAAATGAAAAACTCACTAATTGTGTTTTCCCTATCATGGCACGGGCTAGGACTGCACTGAAAAATAGTATAGCTTTTGCTAATTGTATTTCTTTGAAAGTTTCTAAATCTTTTTTATTTTCTGTATATCCAACAGTCATTGCACAATAGCATTTTTCTTTTTCTATTTGAAATTGCTTTGTCTTCTTAAGCCATGACTTTTGTCCATGGTTCCACAATTTCCATGCATGGGAATTAGAATGCTTCAAAATATAATATCTAACAATTTTTTTTTTGCGTTCTATTTTTAATTTGACACTATATGGTGGTGTGCTGAAGAAGGCTAAGGGATTTGGCATTACACAATCCAATAGCACCTGTTTGAATGTTTCAAGCCATGGATTTTGTGTCATTTTTCTTCAAGAAGCTAATCTCTATTCCCTTATGTACATATCTCGCAATACTCCCATCTCATGCATTTGAGAAACAAAGTTAGTTTTCCATACATATACTGAGAGTTTTTAGTCCATGCTTTTACATTTTGCATGCCTGTCTACTTGCGAACTTTTAGTTTAGGTAGAGGAAGGTGTTATTCTACCAGTTGCATTGGCTTGAAAGTTTTTAAAACCATTTAAACAAATCCAATTTAACATATCTTGCAATCATTGCATTCTATGAGTTTGCATTTTGTTTCAAAACTGACATATTTAAACACTTCATCAGCAAAGAGTATAGTTCCCGAACTATAAGATTTGTCGATCGATGATATGTGGAGTTTATGAACTTGAAAAACTAGTGATAACAAACATTTTGAGAACCACAACTGACTCACAGACAGCCTCTAATCTTGCACCAAATTCCTTAATCTAAGACTTGTAGCTTCATTCTTTCTAACTCTGTGTCAAAACTGATACTAGTGACTAAGTTTGTTGGCAATAAAAACATATCAACTATTGCATATTCCAATTGAGAAGCAATTCTAGCTTCCAAATGATCTTTATATTCAATGTTAAGGTTATAGCTTAAACATACATGAAACAAAGAAAATAGGAAATCAAGAGGTACAGAATGCCCTTCAATAGGAAGAAGTTTGGTAACACATTCTAATAAGTCATTCAAGTTGAGATTTATCTTTTGTTCTTCAACTATACCACATGAAACTTGTTGTCTTTTCTCCCCAAGTATCCATTTGGTACCATATTAAACAATCACTTGACTGACTATCATCTCTTTTGTTCCATATTCCTACATTGAAACAACAATCCTCTCAAATAGTTTCATTGACATGGTTAGAAGATCCTTTCACCACCATTCTCTATTTGTCATTTGTCTTGAACTCACACTAGCATTGCTCCAAAACTGGCATTGTTCTAATTTTATATTTCTCTGCTTAGGATAAAGAACTTCAATACAGGTGATGTAGGCTAAAGACCCTATGTATCAATTTACTCAGCTAATGGAAGCAAATCTTCACATCTCTTAAGAACAACCAACTTTGAAGGACAACTTGAGTAATATACAGATCACTTCTCTCATAAAGTTTTCCTTTTCCATACTCTTCAGTCATTTCTAGAAAATTTGCTACACATCTCAAGGTAGCGACATTGAAGGAGTCCATAAGTATCATTGACCCATAACAAAAGTTAGCAACAAGCTAAAATATTTCAATTTGTAATTTCAAAGTGATATTTGATGCATTGGATAGATTTCATTTCAAATATCCACTTTTTGAAACAAGAGGATACTTATGGAGCTTGAAGTTGCAATTCTCTACATGAAGAATGACATTGGTAGGTAGACCTATTGTTTTGTACCTATCCACCATTTAGTGACCTCCTTATTTGATGTCTGATGAAAAATTTACCTATGTTGGAATCAAAAGTTACAATAGTCTGGATGCCTTACTGCCTTAGTGACTGTAAAATGTTAAATTGGGTTCTCCAAAGGATATTCAACAGCTTTTATAGATCCAAATATAATGAGGCCAAATGTTTTGTATGCATAAAAAATACTCTAGACCTCTAATACAAATTGCAACCAAACTTGACAAGTGGTTATACTTCAAGGGTGATTGAGAATTTATAGTCCAGACTGAAAGATAAATAATTAGATGCATTATGGAAAGAAAGGTTCAAAATTCCCATATTCAAAATTCTAGGGAAACAACAGGCTCTATTTGGGGATTGTTTTCCATGATGGACAACAGAGAACTCCAGAATCTTGAGTTTAATAAGCGCCTATCCATTGGGCCATAGAGTCATCAATAATCAATGAAACATGAAAGGGAACAACAAGAGACTTGAGCTAAACCAAAATAAAAATGAAACAAGAGCACACACCCACCATGAAATGGAAAGCAAACCAAAACTCCAATGTACCCCAACTAGGTACAACACACCCCAGCTACTTCAATAAACTATGCAAAGCTATTAACTGGTTGGGAAAAATAAGTGCCTCTACAAAAAAGAGAAATGTATCTATGAAGCACTTGCAAACTCAGAAGTAACCTCATGACCATAGACAGAAATCTAGAATTTATGAAGCAAAAGGACTTCCTAAGAAATGTATAGCCAAACAACCATTTCACATCATATACCTCTGAAGCTTCCTCAACATGGTCCTATGTATGATTACTTTTACCTTCATGTATTGCAGAAAACAAATTGATATCCCATGCTTGAAAATGATTAGTTGAATCACCAAAAGACTAATCTTTAGCTATATGCATCTCATGTGAGATTGCATGTGGATCATTCTTTGCTAAAATAGGCCGAAAATCTGCATTGTAAATAACATCATTATTGACTTCAAAACTACTTTCAAATAAAATAGCTTCATCCTTCTCTATAGGAATTGACTCAACAATTCTATGATCCACCAAATTATCCTCTTCTATAACCTATTGAACCTATCGACAAGAGATTAAATGAATAATCAGATAAAGACAATTTATTCACTTACCCCTAATATTCCACATGCCATGGTGAATGCTAGGATATGGTGTTCTACATCTTGATAACTCTCTTTGTTGAACTTTAGGAAATAATTTCTTGATCCTTCAGGTAGAGGTGAATATTGAAGCAAAGAAAGAGGTCCAAAGTGATTTCCCCTCAGATGAGAAGAAACCAATGCCATAATGCAATTATGAAAAATTAATGTTTACTTGAAGTTAATAGGAGTTCTTGCTGAAATTAATTCTTCTGAGTAAAGTTTGCTTCGTAGAGTCTCCAACTTCTATCCTCAAGGAGGTACCTTTAAATTTCTGAAAATAAGAGCACTAATACTTCACTCTCCCTAGTACAGTCGTAAAAACTATTAGTAAATAGTTTTGTCCTTGCTAAATTTACAAGACTCACCCAATCGGTAGCAACAAACTTTACTAACAAATGGAGAAATCATTCTGAGTTAAATGATTCTCTTCTACGTTTGAGAGGCCCAACTCCCTCATATGATGGGGATTTTTGGGTTTTGGGTACTTTTAACCAGAAAGTATGAAAAGGTAGGAGAAAGAAAGATGAGAGAAAAAGAAAGGAAATATGCATGTGAGCACAAGAAATAAAACACAAATTCCCAAATTAGAAAAAGAATAAACTAACTATAGAAGCACAAAGTCTTCACAATACTTGTACCTTCATATTTTGTAATCTTTTGTACTTTCTCTTGGTGTACATGTATTGGGAAGGCTTTGTGCTTCTTTAGTTAGTTTATTCTTTTTCTCATTCAGGAATTTGTGTTGTGTTTCTTGTGCTCATAGGAATATTTCCTTTCTTTTTCTCTCATCTTTTATTCTCCTATCTTTTCATACTTTCTAATTAAAAGTACCCAAAACTTAAAAACCCCCCATCATTTGAGGGAGCTGCCCCTCTCAAATGCAAAAAATGAATTGTTGAACTCACAATGATTTCTCCATTTGTTAGTAAAGTTTGTTGCTTCCCATTGGGTGAGTCTTGTAAATTTAGCAGTGACAAAATTGTTTACTAACACCTAGTTGACTCAAAATCAAATTAAAAGTATTGATATGCTTTTCAACCAAGTCTCCCTCCATTTTTAATGAGTAAAGTTTCCCTTTAAGACATAACTTAATAAAAAGACATTTTGATTTGTAAATATCATATATTATCTCTCATAAGTTGAATTTGTTTGTCTCCTTTAAGACATTCAAGAGAATGAGATCTGCAAAATGCAAACAAATGGTTTCCCATTCTTTCTTGTCTATTTTTTTCAATCTTCAGTATGCTGGAGCAGCTAAGATCAACCAACAAGAACTAGAATCACTTATACAAACTAAATTGCACAAAATAAGCCAATAACATATATTCAAAAGCTAAGTAAAAATTTAAAATATACCTTGCATTAGGCAAGAGAGAGGAGGTAGGAAGGTAGGTCACAATGACTGTCTACACCTCCAAAGGTGCAACAATTGTCTAGCTCAAGTGACACATGTTTGAGCAAGTGGAAAGTATACATGCAATAGGTGTCCTCAAAAGATGATGACACATGTCTCAACCATATGAGATGAGACAAACTCCTAAAAGTCCCTAAGTGGAGACTTAGGCATAGTGTGAATAGGATCTAGTCAATCTAGATAGGTATAAGCTATTTTCACACTAATAGCCCCCTTAAGTGAAACATAGGGAGAAGTAATACAAAGATGATGGGTCCCAAATACTAGGCCATGTTAGGTACCCATGTACAAATAAATTTCTCAAAAATAATAGTAAAAGAGAAAACCTAATGGGAAATAAAACTCTCTAAAAGAGAAAAGATATGTGATAAAATTGTACAAGTGAGTAAGAAGAAGAAGGATGAGTCAACATGAACCCCCAAGGACTACTTCTAGCACTAATATACAATATATGTTCCCTCCATAGGAGATAAAAAGTGAGAAGATCTATGTGACCCCCCTAGAATATGTGAAGTAATGAACTCTATGTGAGGAAATGCTTCCTCCCAAAACTGATATGAGAAGAAAAACATGCATCCTCCCCTCAAAATGCCTCCAGTAAAATTGGTAGATGCTCTAAAATAGATGTTGAAGATGATCCATGAATGTTGAACTATATTTCTCCCCTTGGGAAGAAATAGAACCACAGAAGTGTGCAAGCGATCTTCCCATTCCATATAGGAATATGTAGGAAGAAGAATGAAAGTATCTGAATTATGAACATCATACAAAGATGCAAATGATGCCCATGATGTCTTTTAAGGATTCTCAAGTAGCTCCAAGCCAATGCTATCATGTGACAAATGTTGATAAGATGAATCAAGTACCATAAAGGATTCAAGAATAGGGACCATGGATGTATGGTGACAACTAGACCAATGAGAATCTGATAGTACTACAGAGGATGTTAAAATAGATGATGACTAAGTCAAATATGTAGATTCATGAATATCTATAGAATTTGTCACTATAGAAGTTGATGTAGGCAAAGAAAGTGCAATCATGTTCGAAGAAAACAACATGGTGATGCAAATTCATCAAAGCTATCAACAAATAGAAGAGAATTTTGCTTAATGGTGTCTTCTAGATATGTGATGCAAGACTCTACAAACAAAAATGATATGTCTAGTAGAAATACATCCCAAAGTAGCAAATCTAGAATAACGATAGAAATATAGTGCATAGAATCGTTGGAAGCCACACATGAGTCAACTCTATATTCAGAGGTAGCATCAAGTGATGGTGGAGATGAGATCTTAATGCAAGTCAAATGACTAGATTTTTCATCCCCAAATGATGGTGTCTCACAATTTGGCTGAGTGAGACTAGATGATTTTTCTGCAACTGCTTTAAAATGATCTATAGAAATACAATAATCATGAAGAATTTATTTCATTCTATTGATTTGATGAGGAATACATTTTTTTGTTATCCATTTTCATCCCACAATATCAACATTTGATTTTCCATTTATTACAAGATTTATTGAGAATACTCAAATTGAAGGGATTGTGTGTGAGAGACATGATCAGATTTGTAGCAATATTCAAAATAGAAATACTAGATCCCCCCCCCCTCAGAAAAAATAGACAATGAAAAAATTATAATTGTGCAAGTTTGGAAGCCAAATCATCCATTTATAACATAGATTTTATAAATTTTGAAAAAAGGTGTACCAAAACTGAGTTTTACTTTGACTAATGAATTTGTGACAAAATTCTAATAACTTTCAAAAAAAAATTGCAAGTTTCCAATAATTAGGATGAAAGTTATGCCCTGTCAAAAATTACGTAGTACAATAGACTTTGTAGGCCTAGAAAAAATTCAAAACAACATAATTTGCAACTCATCTTGACACCATAGTGTCGATGATAGAACCAACTTCCCGTCAACTATAATTTTGCCAAAAAATTGCCTCTATGGGCGAAATTTATGGCAAAATGAAAAAAGGCCTACTTTAGGCACTCTATGGAGGTCTGACAGTTATAATAAGTGCTTAGAAAAAATGGTATTGGTTAAACAAAAATGCTAATGTTAACTTTATATGTTGACTTCACATGTTAACTTTATATGGTAGTGATTATATGCTAACTTTATATGCTAGTATAACATTAAATGTTAACAAAAAATCCATTTCAAAGCCTTAAGACAATAATTGTAACCATGAATGTCAACCAAATTGAGTAGTCAAGTCTGTGTCCAAATAAGGATGTGCCTGGAGGCCAAGTCAGCCTAAAATCTGACCTACAAAATAGGAATGGGCTTGTTAATTGAATCTAGGAAGACAATATGAGTTACGTGGAACAATGTAGAGGTTTTGAGAACTGCAACCAATGCAAAGCATCAAACAACAACTGGATCCCTCAATAGAAACCATGATCTGAATGCAATGTGGGTAGTAAACCCCCACTCATAATAATTGAAAACTACAAGTGTGGAGCTCAGACTTAGGGTTCAAATTGACCAAAGGCAAAACAACCAAGAGGTGCTCTGTATATTAAAAACCTTGCAACAAACAAACAATATAGATCTTTAAATAGAACATAGGTCTTGAAGAATGATCAAATAACACAAATATTTTGAAGGCCACGACCTTTGCAATATAGACTATGACCTACAAATTTTTATTGCTTAAAAAAATGATCAAATGAAAATTGTGGTATCTAAAATATACCTAAGATCAGAGTCTTCTCAAAAATAGAGAAAAAATGAAACCATAGAACATTGATCTCAGTGGATGAAGCAACAACAAGCAACAAAATTGAGTTAAAAAAGACCATACTCAGGTAGAGAGGCCAATAACTAGCTTGAATCAAATGATTGAAGCTTAAAACAAGCAAAAAATTTGATGAAACCCTGAATCATAAATGCCCAAATCTGAACAAGCACCACCACAGAGGCTATTAGGCCAAAAATTGACTCAATCCTTAAAA
Source organism: Cunninghamia lanceolata (assembly GCA_027924645.1). Classification (NCBI taxonomy): domain Eukaryota; kingdom Viridiplantae; phylum Streptophyta; class Pinopsida; order Cupressales; family Cupressaceae; genus Cunninghamia; species Cunninghamia lanceolata. The sequence goes on along the minus strand of BSBN01001427.1, from coordinate 529,904 downwards.
AAATTCACCAAAATGAACCAGAGACTCATCAAACATACATAATGTCAAATTTTCTCAAGAAGTTGCACTTTTGCAAAAAAATTCCATACAATTCTCTACGGTTGTACCACCATATCGTACTGGGGGCTGTGGGCAAAAAAAAATTGTAAAAATTGACAATGTCCAAAATTGATTTTTCGATAGTCAATCCTTACTAATTTGGGCCTTCCAGACTCAATAGCGATGTTTTTTTGGATCTACAAAGAACTATTAAATAGGTTAGGTGCAAGATTTGCTCATAAGGGAAGGGGTTTGCTACCATGGCTTTGATATCATGTAGGAGCAGCTAAGATCAATTGATAAGAACCAGAATTACTTCCATAAGATAAATTGGACAAAATAAGCCAATAAAATATATATTCAAAATATAAATATAAATGTACAATATGCCTTGCATAAATAGGCAAGAGAGAGGAGGTAGGAAGGTAGGTCACAATGACTAACTACCCCTCCAAAGGTACAACACTTGTCTAGCTCAAGTTACACATGTTTGAGAAAGTGGCAAGTATGCATGCAATAGATGTCTTCAAAAGATGAGGACACATGTCTCAACCATATGAGATGAGACAAACTCCTAAAAGTTCCTAAGTGGAGACTTAAGCATAGTGTGAATAGGAACTAGTCAATGTAGATAGGTAAACGTTATTTTCACACTAACACATTATACATATCTATAGGTTTACTTTCTAACAACTCTCCATTGATCCTTTTCTTCCATGAGATCTTCCATCTTCAACTTTTACAACTTGTACCTAGAGCCATTAAACTTCTCAGTATCTAAATGGGAAGTACAAGCCATGGCTCCAACCACACATAAATCTACAAACCCACTAAGTTTACAACTCATAGTGTAGACAAAAAATCCACAACACTTCTAAGAAAGGTGTCTATATCTAATTAAAACCAAAGATTTGATAAAAAATGTTAAGAAATAAGATACACTACTATAGTGAAAGCATATCCAAATAGTGAACAAATCTGATATACTAATTAATGTAGTAGGGTAAGTTCATGGAAATGGGGGACAAAAAGGGGGTCAAAAGTGGCCATTTTTGAAAATCAGCTAAACTTAAACTTGATGACTAATTCGAGATGTTTACACTCACAATTTGCAGATATAATAAGAACAAGAATTGTAGTAGTCTTAATGTAGTTTCTAAACTACTAAATATATTGTAAATGGTTAAGGTTGCGAGAGTGAAATATTGAGCGCACACAAAAGTGTTCCCATTTTTATCACTACAATATAACATATTGTCTTGTGTGCCCCTTATTTTTTTTCTACATTAGGTATTTTTAAAAACTGGTTGGTAGAAATATAGCCAAGAGTGAGTACTACAAGTTGTGTATTTTTTATATTTTTTAATTAAATTTATGTTGTGATTTTTGAAGTGGATGCATCCTAAAAACTACATCATTGAGTGTCTCTGTGTGTCATATTTACTTTCACAAAACTAATTGAATGTGTATAGAATGTATTGTAGAACAATCCTATATAGTTTTTTCAAATTTTGATAAGTGGTTCCAATGTTATAAATAAAAACCAATACATATGTATTGGAATAATATGAAGACACTCTTCATAATTTTTTTTTCAAATACCTTAAGATATTCAAAATATTAAAAAAATTATATGGCTAGAAAGCTAAGAAGTAGCTCATCATTTTGGTGGTGATTTTGTAAAATTTCATTGTAAAACATGTAAATATGATAAGGTTGAAGATTGAATTCTTAATTTTATATTGAAAACACAAATTTAGGAGCTAAAAGGGATGTCCAACCCTTAGACTTGAAAATCTAAGCCTAAATGGGCAAATATCATAAAAAATTTAACATCAGATCATTAAAAACATGAACATGTTATTTATGCTTTGTAAAATAAATACAAACATAATACAAGTGCATTCTCTTTGCATTATTTTTTGCAAAACATAACACGTACGCATTACGGATTCCATCCAATTCTAGGCATAGTACATACATGTTATTGCTCATTTTCTTTTTTCCTATAATCTCAAGTTTGGCCACTAAATTATATCCCATTTTCATGGACTTACCTAGCATGTGACTAACTATTAAGTCAAATGAGTACAAGCATATATCAATAAATTAAAATTAGCAAAACTCATATGAAATACATAAAACTAGAATTTATATGTAGAAAACCTATTGGGAAAAAGCTCTACCACCAAAGAGATCCTTGATCTTGAGTCAATTAGATATACAGTTTACATAATGCAATCAGCCCAACTCCTCAATTGAATAGAATTTTTGTAGCATAGCATCATTTCACCTACAAGGCATCATGAAACCTCTATCTCATGCCACCAATCTATAGATCAAAGAGAAGAGGAAAAGAACAAATAGTTTCCCAAAACTAAATGCCATAAAAACATGGTCCAAGTCAAAAACCCAAAACCCCATAATGCATTTACACAAGTACTCAAGATATATATCAATTACACTAGGCATATTTGACTCCATAAATCTTAATAGGCACTACTCCCAAGTCCAATGCTCCAACATGAAGGCACTAACTTATGTTGACCCTACCCATCATAAGAAAATGCTTTATTCTCACAAATGTAACTCCCTACTGTCTACGAGAGAAAAGTCAATTTACATTCAAGATAGCAATAATAACCCTCACTTTTGACCTACCAACTATAACCTCATTGTTAATGCCATTACAACAACATTCAAGATTCCTTAGAATAATAATAATAATAATAATAATAATAATAATAATAATAATAATAATAATATTATTATTATTATTATTATTATTATTATTATTATTATTATTATTATTATTATTATTATTATTATTATCCTTCAACACCTAATGGGCATCCAAGTACCCATTCAAAGAGTGTTGGAGACACATGATATACATGGGATTGCAAGGTTAATAGTACCTAATCCTATTATGGACTATAATGAACATGGTCTTCAAATATCTTTGAGACACATTAGAGTGTTTTCTCTACTACTAGGGAGGAGAAAATTTTAGTAAGATAATGGATATATGAGGATTTATGGATGTTAATTGGGTAGAAGATGTGGATAGCATTAGTTCTACCAGTTGGTATCTATGTACCCTATTCTCTAGTGTGATTAGTTGGATGAGAAAAATATGGGATATGAAACTTCTCTTTGACTATGAAGGTATGGTGAATGGTAGCTACCCTCACCTATAAGGAAGTAGTTTTTCTCTAGAGATTATAGTTTAAACTTTGGGTTGACTCAAGATATAGTGTTGATTTAGAGTGATTGTTAGCATGTCACCAACTTGGTAAATAACTCTTTCTTCAATGTACAAATGAATCACATTAATGTGCAATATCATTTTTTAATGATATGATTGATACTATTAGAATTGTGGTCATGAAGGTGGACACTTTTATAAATGTAGAAGATGCATTGATGAAGCCCATGAACACACAAACAAGGAAAAGTTTGTGATTAGGGAACTAGATGCAATAAATTTATTTAACTATTTTCATTAAATTATTCCTTCTCAAAGCTTCACCCCTACATGCATATGACTATCTATTAGATCCCTAGGCTTATTGGATTAGCTAGTCATATATATAATAAATAATTAAAAGTAAGGGAATTCAATATGATAGAAAACTAAATAAATTTTAAATCTAGTCCTCAGCTCCATGGGCATATGAGAAAGAAAATGGGATAGTTTGGAAGATAAAATCCTACAATGGGAAATAAGACGAGAGAAAAAATAAATGAAATAAAATTAGTTTGTTGGGTCCATGAACTTATGAGAGGGAAATGGTGTATTGGTGAGACTAATGACTTTGATAAAGGACCTAAATGTGAGGAACTTATGAAACATGAAATAAAATTATATATTTGAAGTTCAAAAAAGTCTTGCAATGAGCTTATGGGGGTTGTGCTATATATACAATATCATAGCACATTAATTCATAATGGGTATTTAATATTAGAAATAATAGATAATATATTGCTAGCTATAGATTTGATTCAAAAAGGGTATTATATGTACACCTTGTATAAAAATATATCAATTAAATGGGAAAGGAATCCTGATGTAGAGACACTACGATAGAGGCAAGATAGAACAATTTGACAAGGTTTTCACTACACCCAAAAACCCAAATTCAAAGGTCAATTTGCAAAAGTGGGAACAGTAGTTAGAGGCTCTGAAATCTTCATGGAAAAGTTGATTTGGTATGCCATGGGACCCATTCCAATCATTGGCAAAGGCAGATCAAACTTAGAACTAGTACTTCCTTCACAAACCCAAGATATTCCTTGTAGCCCTAGAAAAGAGAACAGTCATCAATAACTTTTGATGCAGACCTTCAAACCTAGATCTGAGACAATCAAGAGATACCCATTTGGACTTCCTATCACATATCCAAAAAAGGGTATAGGTTGTTTTGGACGATATGGCTCAACCTATAACTCCTCCTAATGACCTAGGGCCCCAATTAGGCCTAATTTGTGAAGCAACTACCCTTGGATGGAATGTTAGAACTCTCAGGACTACTTGAACATGTTAGCAACCTTCTAAAACCATAGAATCTAGACTTTATTTGCTTCTAGAATCGACTGTCACCAACTTTCATACTGTTGTTATCTCTTGCAAGCACCTAGCACATGGTTTTGCTAGGGTTCTTCACATAAACTACCTCAAATCTTCTACTCTGCCCAAAACTCTTGTAAAAGACATTGAAACAACATCATAACAATCCATCCCACTGATCTATGTGGTTCTACATCAGTAGAATGGAGGAGAATGCATGAATTATAGTCAAAACCCTAAGGTAGGGTTTCACGAATCCAAGTTTCAGAAAAAACCTTATATCTCCCTACAATAGAAATGTCAAAACACCCAACTAACTTCAAATGAAAGCTAACTCCATGTTCTAAACAATCAAAACATGAGAATGTGAAAACAACTTTGTACCTTTGCATAGTACGGACTGTGACAGCGTGGGAATTCAGAAAAATAGGGTTTCAAAGGGCAATCCGAGGAAAATAGGTATAACTTGCCTCCTGATCAGTGTCAAATCCTCAAACCAACCTTGAATAAAAGCTACTTCATCATTCCACACCTTCCACAAACTTAGAAATCATGACAGTTCCATAAAGGAGCAGAGTACAGCTTAGAACAACAAATTTACATAGAAAAGTGGACAGAATAGATATTTTCTTATTTATTTCTCATCAAACTTCCTCCTCTACTACTCCTCCATGTATGGAAGATCTTATACAACATTTGTATAACCACATAAATGCATGGGAAGGTAGTTTGGATCAATGGGGAAGTTTTAACAACTGTTCTTCAACCATCACTACCTATTAGCATTTGTTATGGTGATTACAAATGTATTATCCATGTTTAGCATTTGTCTTAGTTTGTTTTGTGATTACAAAGGTATTATCCCTATTTCAGATGTGTATATGATTTTCTCCAAGAATGACAAGCCTTACAAGGCATGGAACTCATGACCATCTCCTACATGCCTTAGAAAGGCTTACAAATGTGACTGCCTCCTACATGACAGCAATATGAATAAAGTTGGACATAGTGCTTATTACAAATGGTCTTCTAAGACCTTATTGAAGCAAGATAACATGAGCCACCTAAAGACAAACATGAAAAACAAGACATATATGATCTCCTTGGTGCACCTGCACCAAATCCCCTTATAGGCATCCACCAAGAGGGTCTTATACATCAAATTAGTGTCTCACTTGGCAATTTTAAGTTATTTACCTTTACCTTACTCTACCTTTTTAAAATAGAACTTGAATATTGCTATCAATTTATTCACAAGATTGAAATAGATAACACTAAAGATGAATTTTCAATGTTGATGGATGGATCTAAGATAGGTGAACAATTATAATTTTAGTTTCTTGTAATTTCCCACTACATCAATAGTAATTTCTTCTATTGATTAAGAATTCATGATCCCTTATTCACATGAACAAGTTCTGATTAATTTTTATGTTAGTGTAGGATATTATTAGAATATTCCTAGACACATAGTATTGCAAGGATAATGAGTAGAGTTGTAGTACCATTTTGGTTTTCAAGGGTACAAGTTTTTAACTAAGTTAGGGGGAGCAGAGTGTAGATATCTTCTTGTAAGGGGGAGTACATATAGTTTTTGGATTGATACATATAGTCAATAAAATGAGGAAGAATGGATTTTTTTGTGTTCTCAAGCATATGTGCATCGATAACTCAAGAATAGAAATATAAATTATTCTATAAATATTGAAATCCTAAGTCTAAACGGATCAATACCCTAGTGTGTGTGGAGAGAGATTTAGGAGATGTAGAAATCTAAAGATACCAAGGAAACGATACAATACAAAAGTAACAAAGAAAGAGGAAAAGAATGGAAAACCATCCCAAAAACATGAAGCCTAATGGAATGTATGAAGATTCACAAAACCAATGGCCTATTACAGAATGCTCTACAAGATTGGAGGAGAAGCCAGAAATTATAGGAAGAAGTAGATTGTTGGAAGCTTGCTGGTGTTGTCATTGATGTCAACATTCAGCAGATGGTTCACTTTGTTTCCAAGAGCTTTTGAGAAAATTTGAATAAAAAGGTGTGTAGTGTGACAGACGTATGTTCAGTGTTATGCTTTGCGTTTCTTTATAATTGAAGATATGCTTGTGTTGTTTGGAAGTGATGATTAGAGGTGTTCAGAGGTGTTATATCCAAAGTTTCAAGTTATGGATCATGTAGCAATAGAAGATGTGTTTAGCAGAATGTTTTGACTATGAAGAAGGTTGTCTAGGAGAAATGAGATTACTTTGCATCTCTCCATGTAAAGGTTCCTTGTCTTACAGATCTAGGAAAGTGCTTATACCTTCTCTTGAAGTTTATAGTGTTGAGGTGATATACAAGTTTAGTTTTTGTGTTGGTGTTTAGTAGCAGTGTATCTTGATGTGCAAAATGAAGACATTCTTTGTTTCATATTGTTGTAGAAGTATTGGAGAAGATTCTAATGATGCTAAATTTTTTGGAAAGGTGTGTCGATGTTGTGGAGTGTCTCTCTGTGAACCACATGATGTTATTAAACTTGGAGAAGCATGGATGTGGTCATTAGCTCAGGTTTGGACAACCTGACTTGCTAGCGCTATTTGCGGAGGTACCTCATGGATTGTGGATGTGATGAGAAGCATAGTGATACAGATTTGAGTCTTAGTTAACACTTGATGTGGTCCACCTTCACTTCATCCCATCGTGGAAGTGTTTGGTGCCGACTTATTTGGTTGCACATTTGAGGTGCACACATTTCATTAAGGGCGACCTCATTGACATTGTTTTAGGTTGTGATGGTATAAATACAAGATGAAGTTTGAGTCGAGCTTGTAGAGAAGATGATGCGAATGTGAATTAAGGGTCGTGAATTAAGTGTGAGCTTAAATGCGTATGACTCCCAGATGTAGTGAGAAGAAGGTGTCTACATTTTAGTTTTCTTGAAGTTGCTAGAGACAGTGAGCCAAAGGTTGTGGATGGCATCAAGTTGCAGTGGTGAATTTCTCCTATTGCTTTGAGATAGTGAATCTCTCTATAACAGTCCTCTTTTTTTCTTCTCTCTTCTAGATAGTGAGTCCTTTTGGTAGTGAGCCTATTTGTTTCCAGTGTCTCTATTCATATATATGTGAGCTAATCCTCACCGTGGTTTTTCCCTTCTTGGGGTTTCCACGTAAATATGGTGTTCTTATGTGTTTGAATGTGTTTTCATTGATGCTTCATATGTTTACATTCTGCTAATGCATAATAAGAGGTTGATGTTTGAAATTGATTTGAGGGTTTAAAGTTTTAATACACAATTGATTCACCCCCCACTCAGTTGTCCTGTGCATACTAACAAATGGTATCAAAGCCAAGTTCCTTAAAGAATCTTGACCACTCAAGGAATATCTAGATGGCACACAGGAAAGGTATTAAGATTCCCTTGTTTGATGGATCAAATTATGCTTTCTAGAAGATCAAGATGGAAAGTTTTCTTGTCTCTTTAGGGTATTGCATGTGGAAGTTAGTTGAGAAAAAATACACTATACCTACTAATGGTCCAAATGATGAAGAGGAGATTAAAGACTGAGAACAAGGGCAAGGCAAGGAGTGCTTTGTTGAACAGTCTTTCTGATTTAGAGTTGGTGAAGGTAATGAGTTACAAAACTACTCATGAGATATGGAAGAAGCTAGAAAGTATCTATAAAGGAGATGACAAGGTCTTGAAGCAATCAAAGATGTAGAATTTGAAGACCAAATTTGGATCCCTCAAGATGTCAAAGGATGAAAATATTGCAAGTGACATGCAGAAAATGGATGAAGTTGTCAACTCCATCAATGGTCTTGGTGGAAATATGGGGGAAAGTGAAGTGGTAAAGAAGGTACTAAGAATTCTTCCAAAATCTTATAGTGCTAAAGTTTCTGCTATTGAGTAAGTTCAAAATTTGGATACTTATACTAGGGATCAATTGCTTAGTACTTTAACTACTTTTGAATTGAGAGAGTTTGGTCAAGATGATTCAAGAAAAGAGATTACTTTTAGGGTTAGCAAGATAGAAAAAATGTTGAATCTAATCTAGATGACTTTGATGAAGTGGAAGAAAATTTTGTATGTAGATTGAAAAAGGGCTCAGGAAAATACAAAGGTAAGTTACCCTTCAAATGTTTCACTTGTGGAAAGATAGGTCATTATGGTTCAAAATGTCCAGTCAAAATTTCAAATGACAAATACAAGGATAACAAAGGTAAATCAATCAAGAGAAGTTATTATGGTAAAGAATATGATAGCATATCTAATGATGTGTTTGACTATCCGGATGATGAAAGAAATGAATGCTTGTTCATGACTCTGAATGTTGGAACCAATTCTACTAGCTCTGAAACATGTATGAAGGAAACTACTCCAGAAACATGGCAAAATATCAAAGGAGCTTTGGTAACTGCTTTTCATGAAAGAGAAGAGGAAAATCACTTGATAATTGATAGTGGATGTTCAAATTATATGATAGATGATAAGAATGAGTTTTTCAAGCTTGAGAAATTTGATGGAGGTTTTGTTAAGTTTGGAGATGATGTATCCACTAAGATCTGTGGAAAAGGTTCAACCAGTTTTGATGGCAAGCACAATACAGATGATTTTCCTATGTCAAAGGCTCTGACACAATCTTCTAAGTGTAGGACAAATGTGTAGCAGAGGATATAACATTTTGTTTCAAGATGGTGGCTATGAAATCAAAAAAGAAAGCTTTGAAACTCTAGTTTCTACAAGAACAATGACAAAAGGAAATGTATATCAACTCAAAGGTGCTAATGGTATGTACCTTATGACTCAAATTAAAGAAAGTTGGCTATGGCATAGAACAATGTGTCACATCAATTATGATAGTCTAGTGAGGATAAGCTCTACTCAAGATATGAGGGATCTACCAAGAATTACTAAGCCTATCAATGCAACCTGCAAGGAATGTCAGATTGTGAAGCAAACAAGGAAGAATTTTAAAATCAAAGAGCATTCTACCATAGGACCTCTAAAGTTGGTGCATACAGATCTGTGTGGACCCACAAGAGTAGGAAGCTTTCAAGGTGACATGTATTTCATCATGTTATGTGATGATTACTCTAGAATGACTTGAGTAACCTTTCTCAAAGAAAAATTAGAAGCTTTAGATAAGTTTAAAGCATTCAAGGTTATGGTTGAAAATGAAATTGATCTAAAAATCAAGTGTTTGAGGTCTGATAGAGGTGGTGAGTTCACCTCCAATGATTTTAACTATTTTTGTTAAGATCGTGGAATAAAAAGGCACTTGTCAACCCCTAGGACACCTCAATAGAATGGAGTTGTGGAAAGAAAGAATAGGATAGTTCAAGAAGCAACAAGGACAATGTTGAAAGAATAAAATCTATCAGATATCTATTAGAGAGAAGTTATTCACACTGTAGTCTAAATACAAAATAGAGTTCAAGCAAGAGTCAACAATTCAAAGACTCCATATAAACTATGGTATGGAAGAACTCCTACTATAAAATATTTCATAGTGTTTGGAAGCAGGTGCTACATCAGGAGAGATGAAGAAAACTTGGGAAAGTTTGATATAAGATCAGATGAAGGAATCTTCCTTGGATATTCTACAAAGAGCAAGGCTTACAGGGGCTGCAACGAGAGGCTGAAGAAATTAGTGGAAAGTACAAATGTCAAAGTGGATGAAGAACCATATCAAAGTTCAGTGATAATAGAAGGATATGAATCTGATGAGCTCCCTTGCATAGAAGAATAAAGAGAAGAAGAAAAGGAAAAGGAGAAGCAAGTTGATGAAGAAGATGCTCCGGAAAGGATTCCTTAGACTCCCAAGTATGTGCAGAAGAATTATTCTGAAGATTAGATCATTGGAGATAAGAACAAAGGTGTATTAACAAGAAACAATATTGCTATGGTAGATGAATAGGTAAATTTGTTCTTATTGTTTAAAATAGAACCCAAAATAGTGACTAAAGCATGCAATGGACACTGGATCAAAGATATGGAAGAATAATTGATGCAAATTGAGAAAAATCAGACTTGGGAAATTATCCCAAGACCTACAGACAAAAATGTAATAGGAGCTAAATGGGTTTTCTCGAACAAGTTGAATGAGAATGAAGAAGTAATAAGAAATAAGGCTAGGCTTGTGTGTAAATGCTACTCACAAGTGGAAGGAATAGATTATGAGGAAACATTTGCTCTAGGGGCAAGATTGGAGGCCACTTGAATGTTCTTGGCCTTTGCATCTCATAAGGACTTCAAAGTTTATCAAATGGATGTGAAATTTGCATTCTTGAATAGAGAATTGAAAGAATAGGTATACATTGAACAACTAAAAGGATTTAAGTTATCATATGATCCAAATATGGTCTACAAACTAAAGAAGGCATTGTATAGACTCAAACAAGCTCCTAGAGCTTGGTATGCAAGGTTGGATAGGTAGGTTCTATAGCAAGGATTCAAAAAGGGCACTACATATAGCAATTTGTACTTCAAAATTGAAGAAGATCAAATCCTAATTGTGGATGTGTATGTTTATGATATAATCTTTCAAGGAAATGTAGGTTGGTGCAAGAGATTTGCAGAAGAGATGCAGAAAGAATTTGAAATGTCAATGTGTAGGGAAATGAATTTCTTTCTTGGATTACAAATCAGTCACATTAGAAAAAGGTATTTTCATTTCGTAGTCAAAGTATGCTAAGGAAATATTGAAGAAGTTTGGAATGAAAGACTCCAAACCAACATGTACTCCCATGTCTACTGGTTGTAAGTTAAGAAAAGATGATGAATCTCCTAAGGCTAATCAGAGCAAGTACAAATTAATGATTGGTAGACTGTTATACCTGACTACTACTAGATCGGGTATAATGCATGCAGTTTGCCTTGTGGCTATATTTCAAGAAGACCCAAGAGAATCATATGTTACAACAGTAAAAAGGATATATAGATACTTGAAAGGCACTCTAGACTTTGGCTTATGGTATCCCAAGGATAATGATTTCTCCTTAAGTACATATATAGATCCAGATTGGGAATGATATACAGATAATAGAAGTACAGGTGGTGGTGCTTTCATTCTTGGAAGCAGACTAGTTTCATGGTTCAGTAAGAAGAAGGACTCAATATCATTATCTACTATAGAGGCAGAGTATATTGTAGCCGCATCTTGCTGCACATAGGTGTTGTGAATGAAGCAGACATTGAAGGATATCAAAGTATCATATGATGAACCTATTCCTATCTTATGTCATAATACAAGTGCTATCAACATTTAAAAGAATCTAGTAATGCATTCAAGAACAAAACATATCTCAATCTAGTATCATTTCCTAAGAGAGAATGTTGTATAGAATGAGGTAAAATTGGAGTATGTGCCTACGAAGGATCAAGTTGCAGATATCTTTACAAAGGCTCTTCCTAAGGATACTTCTGAGTATCTCCGGCATAAGTTAGGGGTTATTGCCCCTCCTTATTTTAACTAGATGCATAAGTATGTGCATCTATCCAGGAAGCATTTCAAGATACATTCCTTGTCCTAGACTGATGTTATAAGCTACCTCTCAGGGGGAGCTGGTTGATGCAGTTAGATGAAGCATACCTTATACCTCTAAGGGGGAGAGTACAAAAAAGTGAAAGTAGTAGAGAAAGAGAAAGTTCTTGTGGGTATTGCAAATGTTTCCCTTTGCCATTGATGTGAAAGGGGGAGAGAGTTGAAGTAATTAAAAAACCATTGTGTAGGAAAGATTGTATAGAAAATTGTATAAAGAGTAAGAATTGCTCTAGTCAGGGGGAGTATTACTGGTTGTAGAGCTCTGCTTAAAAATTATTTTTGTTGTTGATGGTTTTTCAAAGATATATTTTTTCCATCAATGACAAAAGGGGATATTGTTGGAAGATTACTGGTGTTGTCATTGATGTCAACCTCTAATAGATGGTTCACTTGTTTTCTAAGTGCTTTTGAGAAGATTTGAATAAAAAGGTGTACAATGTGATAGAGGCATTTTTATTGTTATGCTCTACATTTCTTTATAATTAAAGATATGCTTATGCATGGTTTGGAAGTCATGATTAGAGGTGTTTAGAGGTGTTATATCCAAAGTTCTAGGTTCTAGATCATGCGGCAGTGGAAGATGTGTTTAGGAGAATGTTTTGATTGTGAAGAAGGTTGTCTAGGAGAAATGAGATTGCTCTGCATCTCTCTGTGTTAAGGTTTCTTGTCTTGTGGATCTACGAAAGTGCTTATATTGTCTGTATCTACCTTCCCTTGATTATAATAGTGTTGAGGTGATCTGCAAGTTCAGTTCTTGTGTTGGTGTTTAGTAGCAGTGTATCTTGATGTTTAAAATGAAGACATTCTTTATTTCAAATGGTTGCGGTAGTATTGCAGAAGATTCTAATGATGCTAAATATTTTAGAAAGGTGTGTAGATGTTGTGGAGTGTCTCTCTATGATCAGCATGATGTTATTAAACTTGGAGAAGTGTTGATGTGGTCATTAGATTAGGTTTGGCCAACCTGGCTTGCTAGCGCTATTTGTAGATGTACCTCATTGATTGTGGATGTGATGAGAAGCATAGTGATACAAATTTAATTCATAGTTAACCCTTGATGTGGTCCACCTAAACTTCTTTCCACTGTGGAAGTGTTTGGTACTGACCTATTTGGTGTTGCACATTTGAGGTGAACACGTTTCATTAAGGCTGACCTAATAGATTGTTTTAGGTCGTGATAGTATAAATAGAAGATGAAGTTTGAGTGGAGCATGTAGAGAAGATTATGTGAATGTGAATCAAGGGTGGTGAACTAAGTCTGAGCTTAAATGCCTATGACTCTTAGATGCAGTGAGTAGAAGGTGTCTACGTTTCAGTTTGCTTGAAGTTGCTAGAGGCAGTGAGCCAAAGGTTATAGATGACACGAAGTTGCTATGGTGGATTTCTCCTATTTCTTTGAGATAGTGAACCTATCTGTAATAGTCCTCTTCTATTCTTCTCTCTTTTAGATAGTGAGTCCTTTTGGCAGTGAGCCCTTGGTAGTGAGCTTATTTTTTTTGGTGTTGCTATCATATATATATATATATATATATATATGTGAGCTAATCCTCACCATAGTTTTTCCCTTCTTGGGTTTTCCGCGTAAATATGGTGTTCTTACGTGTTTGAATGTGTTTGCATTGATGCTTCATATGTTTACATTCTGCTAATGCATACTAAGAGGTTGATGTTTGGAATTTCTTTGAGGGTTTAAAGTTTTAATACACAACTGATTCACCCCCCCTCTTAGTTGTCTTGTGCATACTAACACAGATTGCATGTGAACCAATCATGGAGGATGTGGGAGCCAAGAGATTTAAACTTGCATGCTAAGAGTGTTAAACATGGAAGAAGGAATCATAAAGATGATTTTTGGAGGCATACAAATTTGGACAAAGTGTCAGTTATTAATAGAAGGAATAAAAAATGGCTCTACATCAAGAACCAAATGGATCCCATACAACTATATAATTGTAGGATGCTATCACAATTGGGTAGATGTCTACACACTCACACTAATATCCAAGAAGAAACGGATGAAAAATAATGTGAAATGGACACATCAAACAAAATTACTAAAAATATAAAACAAGAACATAAACACACCAAGCTTGTCATCTAGATTAGGAACTAGGCTAGAAAAGAGGGCTAAAATGGTCCATTAAACATACTATAGTAATGGACACTAAAATATGCACAATTTGTAGTGTGAAAATTGTAAGGTATGCAATTTTTTACCTTACACCTATATGGCATAGTTAATCATTTTACAATACATAATATTACAAAGAAAGCATTACTTTGAGATTCTTAGCCCCATGATTCAAAGGTATGACTGTAAATTGATACCAATCTCTGGGCTCCCTTTTAGTTGGCGATTATGACCAATTAGGGGAGGATTTGATGAATAAATCCAAGGAAAAATGAGATGCTACATCCCTTCTCAAGAAACTCACAAATATAAAAAGGGGCCCCAATAGAAATGCTCAATGACTTCAATAATAGTTTCTAGAATACTTGCCAAAGAATTTTGTTGTAGGTCCAACACCCACTAGGCATGGCTTATATTTCTTACTTAAAAGTAATAGACTGTGATGGTTAAATCATTTAAGCCTTGTTGGATGCCTATGATAAATTTATTGTATCTGAGAAATGTTCATTTTGAAAATATGGAGGTTATCCCCTAGGCCCTCCACACTTTTATTTCCAAACATACAACCTCTTTACAACCCTACTACTAATGCTCAAACCATGACCTAATAGGTTATTGATCTAATCATGATCCCAATAAATAAGACAACCCTAGGATATCATTTTGTAGAACCTCCAACCCCCAGTAAGGTGGACAAGGTTCATATTTTACTTAAAACTATGTCCAATAGGGACAAGACACTTAAAAGACAACAATATTTTGAACCAGATGCCTACACATCTAAACAATTAGCATCCCCCATTATAGAAACATAAATTTATCAAGGAAGTTAGGGTTAAAAACCCCCTAAAACAACCAAAGTTACAAGCAAAGGGACATTCCAACTTAAAAAGTTTCTTAACTAGCCCTAAACCTAGTTAATTCCTATTAAACTTTGTCTCCAATAAATCCTTACTAATCTAATAAGGGAGTCAATCGTGGTGTAGAGAAATAATGTGGACAAATCCCCTCTATGGTATTATCATTGTTCATCTCCCCATACTTTTACTACATGTCTCCATAATAACTATCCCTAGGTCACTTCCCTTTCTATATAATCTAAAGATAAAAATCTAGAAAACGAGGAACCTTGAGCCCCACCGGTTGACAATATGGTTATATGCACGTTCTTACGTTGCTAATCTTACGGTGGTAATGGACATGAATGGGGGCATCTACGATTATACTATAGCAGTTGACATTTGACTTAAAAACAATACTAGATATTTGACTTGTCATATAACAATATCAATACAATTTTGATATAAATTTAAGAGGTCAGACTCTAAACTATTAAGTTCCATTATAAAACATTCTGAAACTAGGCCAACGCACACGTATTGCTGAAATGACAAGAAAAAGGCAACATGAGCAACAATATTTCAACTAATCTGCCTATATTTTCCTTAATAATATTTCTCACGAAAATTTAAAATTTTAGGATACAACTAGACTTAATAATATTTAAATTCAAAATAAGCAGCAAAGCTTTCTCCATTACGTTGCTTAGCATTACAAAGATCTAACATTGTAAGATCATGCTTGACATTGTAGGATAAATGTGCAACACATTTTCCTGCTAGGTCGGGGAAGGTATTGACAGTGCTTGGAGTTAGATGTGTGAACCAATCCAAGGCCTGACCTATCAAACTTTGTGGAAAGAGTTTTAATAGGTACATATCATTATAGGAAACTTCTTGACAAGCCATGAAAAATTCTTTGATGTGATCTTGAGGGTCTCCCTTTCCCTTGTATTTGTCAAATTTGTGGATTTTAAAATTAGGGGGAAAAGAGGTCATTACAATAGATTAGTTGAGGAGGTAGGGACAAAGGTCTTCAAATTTATGATGTTTGCATTGAGTCCCATCTTGTAATCCTTTAAGAGCATTTTCATTTCCTACCACTCGTGATAAAACAAGGTACCAAGAGGCAAAGTAGATCATAAAGATGAGATGTAGTTGGTAGCTCTAATTGGCAAAGGTTTGGTGATTGTAGGATGAATAGGATTTGATGTTATGGGATTTTGTATAGATTGTTGATATGTATTTTGTTGTTGAACGAATGATGGTATTGTGAGTTGATATGAAATCATGCGATGAGTTGATGTGGGATTACTTTTATGTGTTGATATATTAGGTTGGTATGATTGATGTGTTATTTGTGATGAGATGAATGGAGACATCATGGGTTGAGGTGAGGTATTTGGATAGATGGATGTGGGATTAGATTGAAATATTTATGGGTTAGGTTGGTATGATTTATGTGTTGGTTGTGAGGACATGATTGAATGATGTCATCTGGGTTGATATGAGATTGATTATAATGGAATATAAGGTGGTAATGTGGATTGGATTAGAGTTGTGTGTTGAGGGATGAAAAAAGGTGAAAGTGAAGTTTGGTGTAAATTAGAAAATGTGGGAACATGTTGATGGGATGCCATAGAAGGATTGTGATTTGTGGGGGAATTGATGAAGGTTGACTTGGTTGATGTTAATTAAAAGATGAAGTGGAATTATGATGAGGTGGAGGTGGTAGGATGATGTACCATCTACTTATTGATCATTGTAGTAGGTGATATGGTCATGAGTTGGGTGTTTATATGAATGATCTAAAATATTTTCAAAGGTGAGTGGTGGTGATGAATTAGGGTGGATGAGATCGTTGAGTTTTATCCTGTCAAAGTTAGGAGGGAGTTTAGTCCCTTCCTTGATAAGATATTCTCAAAAAACATATTTATTATCACCTACAAATTGGTCCATCTTAGTGTGAGTCCCTTCATTTCTAAGAAATTCCATTAATCAAGGTGAGTGCTCAAGTTGATCAATAAGACTTACATGTTCACTTTGGTTGTCAAGGCTCCAGTGCTTAAGAGAAGCTCATTTTGATGGTTTTGGAGCAGGAGTGATTTGGTTACTGGTATTGCTAGAGGTGCAAGGGGGTGATGAGGACGTCTTCAGTTAAGATGGATGCTTAGGGGATGGAGGGATTCTATTGCCGGATGTCGATTGGGTGGCGGTTTAGAACAAGGTAGAGTCAATATCTACAGTGTTGAAGTAGTGTAGGCATTGGAGGAGGTGAAGATGGCGAGGGTTTTAGTTTTAATTTTTGGATCTATTGTTGGTGCCCGAGGTAGACTTGGTGGAAGGTACAAGCTCGATGTTAGCCCTAGACCCATACATAGTGTTAGCAACAGTTTAGGCGGTATTATTGGCGGAGGATCTAGAGATGGTTTTTGGGGAGGTGCTAATGGAGGTTCTTTAGTAATGCCTTCATCAGGGATGCTATTGGATTGGAAGAGGTTCCCAGATTCGGTAGGAGTCATTGAACTCCTTTATGTTTTTCTCCATTACATCTTTCATAAAAGGATGAGCTTTGATTGCTTCTCTCACCTTCACTTGGAGGTATATGGAAGTGAGCTGGTTTGGAAGTGGTGCTGAGGCAAGTGTTGAGAATGCTTTAGAGGTTTAATTCCTAGAAGATGATTGGCTTCTAGTTGGTGATGGTTTTGATGAAGCAAGCGACCTAGGTGGAGGCTTGGATGATTCTCTAAGTGCTAAATCTAATTGGAATTTGGAGGCAGGGTTGGTGTTTTTGGTAGTATTGGGTGTCACACTAAACTTGGTTGCAATGCTAGTGGTGTATAGTGTTGGCACTGATGGCAATGACATTGGTGTTGCTTCCGAATGGGGTACTAGGGGAGATAATTTAGATGATTGATCAGTGTTGGACCTGGGCTTGGGGGTGGTGTATGTGGTGATTAGGTGGAGGCATTGGTGTAGGGATTGGTGGCAATCCTCATGTGAATCCACCAATTACTGGAGGATCTGAACCTAGTGGAGGTCCTAGTGATGCTTGGATATAGGTGTGAGTTGAGGCAACGAGGTAGTTTGGTCTGATTTGTTGAAAGGAGTCTGGTAGATGCATCGTTCATAGCCTTGCCAGTGTGGTTGTATGGGGCATGGTAGTGGTTGTTGGTGGTAGATAGCGAGTTGGTGCTAGTGTTGGCTACGGTCTTGGTGTTGTCGTAGGGTGGGTCACAGTCTTGGTGGCGGGCTTAGTGGAGTCTGAGTGGACTAGTTGGTGACTTGGGTGGAGCTACTATGCTTGCAATTGTAGGATTCTAGATGGAGTTGGCGAGTAGGCCAAATGCAAATCTTGGCTTTTATGACCTGATATATGAAAATCTTGAATGGGCATTTTTTTTCTTTCTTTGTCCTCACAATGGGTAGTTTTTTGGTGAATGAGCCGAATGTTTATTTTTTACAGCTTCATCAGCACTGCCTTTTACAAATGTATTCGGGGGGCACCTTTAATGATTTTGCATTAAAAGCCTTTGGGGCCCTCGTGTCGGTAGATTACCACATCGGGAGCATTTTTTGTTTTCTCCCATGGTTTTTTATTTGCATATTGTTTATCAACTCATGTTATTTCCTTGTACATTCATATGGACTTAAGGTTCATCAGCATCTAGTTTGGTCAGTTCTTGCACCTGTCTTTGTCCAGTCTAGGCTTATTTCTGTACTTCCTTTTATTTTAATGTATTTTGTATGGGTGCCTTGCAACTTTTCTCAAAAAAACATTTATCTTCCTCTTCTAGCTTAACATCATGAGAAACTAGTTTACTCAAAATCAAATTAAAAGTATTGATATGCTGTGCAACCAAGTCTCCCTCCATTTTTAATGAATAAAGTTTCCCTTTAAGACACAACTTATTAACAAGACATTTTGATTTGTAAATATCGTATATCATCTTCCATAAGTTGAATTTGTTTGTCTCCTTTAAGACATTCAAAAGAATGAGATCTACAAGATGAAAACAAATGGTTTCCCATTCCTTCTTGTCCAATTTTTCCAATCTTTAGTATGTTGGAGCACCCAAGATCAACCAGCAAGAACTAGAATCAATTCCACAAGCTAAATTGTACAAAATAAACCAATAACATAAATTCAAAAGATAAATAAAGTAAGAGAGAGGAGGTAGGAAGGTAGATCACAATGACTGACTACCCCTCAAAAGGTGTAACACTTGTCTAGCTCAAGTGACAAATGTTTGAGAAAGTGGCAAGTATGCATGCAATAGGTGTCTTCAAAAGATAATGGCACATGTCTCAACCTTATAAGATGGTAGGGGTTTTAGTTTTAGATTTTGGATTTGTTTTTGGTGCCGGAGGTAGACCTAGTGGAAGGTACAGACTCTTTGTTAGCCCTGGACCCATCGATAGTGCCAGTGACATTTTAGGAGGTATTGTTGGCGGAGGATCTAGAGATGGTTTTTAGGGAGGCACTAGTGGAGGTTCTTTAGTGATGCCTTCATCAGGGAGACTAGTGGATTGGAAGAGGTTCCCAGATTCAGTGGGAGTAGTTGAACTCCTTTGTGTTTTTCACCGTTACATGTTTTGTAACATGATTAGCTTGATTGCTTCTGTTAGGTCTTCACCTAGAGGTGTGTGGAAGTGTTGGTTTAGAAGTAGTGTTGAGTCAAGTGTTGAGGATGCTTTAGAGGTTTAAGTCCTATAAGATGGTAGGCTCCTAGTTGGTGATGGTTTTGATGAAGCAAGCGGCCTAGGAGGATGCCTAGATGATGCTCTAAGTGCTAAATCCAATGAGGATTTGTAGACAGGGTTGGTGTTTTCAGAAGTATTGGTTGTGGCACTAAACTTAGTTGAGGTGCCAGTGGTGTATATTGTTGGCAAGTTGATGGTAGTGACATTGGTGTTTCTTTCAAATGGGGCACTAGGGGAGATAATTTAGATGATTGATTAGTGTTGGACATAGGCTTTGGGGTTGCATATGCGATGATTAGGTCAAGGCATTGGTGTAGGGACTGGTGGCAATTATCATGTGAATCCTCCAATTGGTGGAGGATCTGGACCTAGTGGAGGTCCTGGTGGTGCTTTGATGGAGACATGAGTTGAGGCAACAGAGATAGTTTGGTAGAGTTGCTGAAAGGAGTGTGGTGGATGCACCATTCATAGTCTTGGTAGTGTGGTTGCATGGGGCCTAGTGGTGGTTGTTGGTGGTAGATTGGGAGTTGGTGCTAGTGTTGGCTACGGTCTTGGTGTTATTATAGGGTGGGTCATAGTCTTGGTGGTGGGATCAGTGGAGTTTGAGTGGACTGGATGGTGACTTGGGTGGGGCTAGTTGTGCTTGTGATTGTGGGATTCTAGGTGGAGTTGGTGAGAAGGCCAAATTCAAATCTTGGCTTTTAAGACTTGAGATATGCAAATTTTGAATGGAAAATTTTTTCCTTCTTTATCCTCACAATTGGTAGTTTTTTGGTGAATGAGCCAAATGTTTATGTTTGCTAGCTTCGTCTACAGTACTTTTATACATCTATTTGGGGGCAACCTTAAATGATTTTGTACTAAAAGCCTTTGGGACCCTCATGTCAGTAGATTGACATATCAGGAGCATTTTATGTTTGCATCTATTGTTTTTTATTTGCATATTGTTTATCAACTCATGTTATTTTCTTTTACATTCATATGGACTTAAGGTTAATCGGCATTCACTTTGGTCCGTTGTTGTGCCTATCTTCATCTAGTCTGGGCTTATTTTTGCACTTCCTTCATTGTATTTTAATGCATTTCTTATGGGTGCTTTGCACCTTTTCTCAAAAAAACATTTATCTTCCTTTTATAGCTTAACATCATGAGAACCTAGTGTTAGTAAGCAATTTTGTTGCTACTTGTTGGTTTTTTCCCAGACTGGATGCTTATTCCCAGATTTCCCTACAAGGTAGCCATCAGTGATCAACAGGATCTCTGGGCCAGGGGCCAACAGTGTAGGAGATAGACTCTATATTTTATCTCCTCTTCTTCTTCAGGCTCTGCAAGACCTAGAGGGGTATTCCCTACTCAACATCCATGAGATATGCATACAAGGATTGGGATGCTGTCAGAAAGCAGATAAGTCCTCCTGTAAGTAGACCAAAACTGAAAGATAAGAGCAAAGGGGCTAGCTTTGGGCCTATTTGCAGTTGTAGACAGAGGACTGAGGATCCTAAAACTAATTCTAATGTCCTAATGGTTGTTTTAGAGTTTGATTATGATTTTGAGTTTGGATGCAAAGCTGGACATGGTTGTAACACAAACACGAAGCAAGATTGGTGCCTATCCAGGGCCTGGAGTCAATAGACATACACCTGTGAATGATCAGCATGAACAGCTAAAACTGGATTTCAGGGGGATATATGTGATACCTGCCTTATAGATATCTCCCAATACAGAGTGTTAAGTTATCTCTACTTATGGCATCCCTACTGCAGTATACCCTTCCCAATGTTCAACTTGAAAACAATTTAATCTACCCCTTGAGCAGAAGTTAAGAGATCATACATTCAACACAGGAATTCTATGTTCTAGAGTCTCAAATATTGCTTAAATATCCAGACTCAGAAGAAAGATACATGCAATACTGGAGACAAAATTAACAAAACACATGCTAAGATAGCATTTCTCATATAAGATTAATCATGAAATCAGTGGGTTCATGCCAAAACATACAACAAGAGATACATAGACTCACAGGTTTAGCTGTACAGAGCAACCAGATCAGCTTGTTTTGAATTACAGAGCCAAAAATCTTCAACTTTTAACAACAACAAAATGAGTAACACTTCCTGCTTATAACAGCCAGAAAGTGTACGACAGCAATTAATTACATGACAAAATATCAAAATCAGCTAGATACAGACCCTTCAAAGGAATGGCGCTCAAGATTTATTACAGCAACAGACAGAGGAACCTCGAGCCACGCGCCACTATCTAGAAGTCTTCATGTCAAAAATTTGGTACCTGACTGTGCAACAACTCACCCATGCCCCAGCACAGTCGCCATTAAGGGTCTCAACCACCCATTGTCACTTAAAAAACTGTTGCTACATACAAAAAAGATTTCCCGCCAAAACACGTTCAATCGCGGGTTCAAAATATACAAGGGAATAATCCCACATTCACGGTGAAGAGATCACTCCAGCGCTTTAAAAGCATAACCGCATTCAAACAAAGTGTGGAGCGCTTTTGTCGCGCTCGACACACATGCCTTCGCCCACAGCCCATCGGCCAAACTTCTACCATCGGCAGATCAAAACAATGCTAGCCTGATATACCATCTCACTCCGATGGCATTGCTGTCGCCAAGACAATCCTCCCTGTCACCCCGATGCTAGCTCCACACCCCTTGTCGCCGAGACAAAGACCATCGGAGCAACCAAAAGCACTTCCACCGATCACAATAGTCTCGCCGATGGTCCTTCACTTCCCACCTCCATCGGTGAGACATACACCATCGGCACCACAAAAAACCCTTAGGCTGACAATATTACTCACTCCGATAGACATCCTCCAAATTCCCATCAGCCTGACACTACCCCATACTCGCCGATGGCAACTCCATCGGCCAGACCTGCACCATCGGCCAACAATCTACCCATTCACCTGATAATCCTCCATTACACCGATGGCACCAACAAACTATACTCTGTCGGCGAGACCTCAAGCGTCGGCGAACCTGAAAACTCTCTCACCGATAGCATTACTCCTGCCGACGACCACCTTGATCATCCCTCATCGGCCAGACTACCAACTGTCGGCCCAACTCTCCACACTTCGTCTGATGCACCAAGTCACGCCGACAACACACACATCCACTTATCGGCCAAACATACGCCGTCGGCCCAACAAGAAACTCCCTCGCCGATAGCACAAAGTCACGACGATATACAAAGAACACACCATGCTACTGAAATGATCGCCAAGACACATGCAAACTCATGCCGATAACACTTGAGGTACCCCCATCGGCATGACCAACATTGTCGGCAGAACCACAATATCCTTCGCCGATAGACCAAGCTCTTGCCGATGAACAGGAACACCTAGGGTTTGAAGGAAGAAACCCTCCAACAAACAAGCTCAGCCTCCAGGTCAAAACGAGTGCCAACACTGGCTCCGAATGGGGACGTGCAGGTGAAAACCTGCAGTGAGAACCAGATCTCCGGGCAGACCAGGCAAAAAAACCAAAAAGCACGAACTGCACAAGACATTTACACTATATACATGTTTTTACAAATGTGCATAGCGACAAGTCATCTATGCAAAATAGAACTTAAGGAATTGGCCATGCACAGGCAATTCCAGAACTTCACCATCTAGGGCCTGGAGGAAATAAGAATCCTCCCCATGAGCACT
Source organism: Cunninghamia lanceolata (assembly GCA_027924645.1). Taxonomy (NCBI): domain Eukaryota; kingdom Viridiplantae; phylum Streptophyta; class Pinopsida; order Cupressales; family Cupressaceae; genus Cunninghamia; species Cunninghamia lanceolata. The sequence continues at coordinate 506,404 of BSBN01001427.1, read as the reverse complement.
GCAAATCTGATATGGGCCCATCCATAAGGGTTCAAATTTACCATGTTTACCCTTTTCTTGACCTTTTGCATTCCAAATGAGCACCAGATCATTGACTTGAAACTTCCTTTTTATAGCTCTCCTGTCAAACTGATATTTCACATCTTGTTGTCTCTTGAGATTAATCTGGTGGGCTTTCCTTCTGTTTTCATCCAGTGCAACCAGCTGGTTCACTCTTTCTGTCATGGAATCTTCAATCTCCTCATCATTTTCTTGGATGAACTTGTAAACTGGTAGGAGATTGTTTATGGGCAATCTGGCTGATGCACCATATACTAGCTCAAAGGGTGACATTCCAATAGCCCTTTTTACTGTCACTCTATCAGCCCATATGGCTAACTTTAATTTTGAGTCCCAAGCTCTCTTATTCTTGTCTAGTATCCTCTTGATAATTTTCATGATGCTTTTATTGCTTGATTCTGCTTGACCATTCCCTTGTGGGTGATATGGTGATGCATATGACAGATTTATCCCATACATGTTGCAAAAATCAACAAATTCACCTGATCTGAAACACATAGCATTATCAGTGACTATCTTGAATGGTACTCCAAACCTGATGATAATATTTTCTAGCATGAAATCTGTCACCACCTTACTTGTAGCTCTCTTAGTTGGAATGGCCTCAATCCATTTGGTAAAGTAATCTGTTGCCACCAAAATCCAACTGTGTCCCCCACTTGATTTGTCTGCAATTTCCCCTATGAAGTCAATTCCCCATTGCTGAAATGGAGCATCCACAGTTACAGTCCTAAGGGGTAAAGCACCATCATATTTCAACTTTCCTGAAAATCTTTGGCAAGGGTCACACTTCCTCACTAACCTTTGTGCATCTGAAAAGAGAGTGGGCCACCAATATCCTGCTCTGAGAATTTTATGAGCTGTTGTTTGGGCAGTATAATGTCCACCACACAATCCTTTATGCATATCAATCAAAACATTGTTAGCCATATCCTCATCCACACATCTCAGCAGCACACCATCAGGGATTTTCCAATATAGCTCACCTTGAACAATAACATACCTGATTGCATGTAACTTTAAAGTCCTCTTTTGACTGTCACTGAAATGGGAAGGACAATTCAGATTTTGCAAGTAGTAGATAATATCCTTGTACCATTTAGATCCTGATACATTTACACTCTCATTTTGGACTGCATTAACTTGGCATGCTTCCAAGTTTGACTGTGCCATCATCTTGGCTAATCCTTGTCCTCTTATCAACTTGGTAATCTATATGTCTATGTTGAACTCTTGTAGTTTGTTTATCCATCTGTACCTTCTTCCAGTCACCTCCTGCTGAGTGAATATGTCTTTGACTACTGCATGGGGTACATATGCAATTATATATGATCCTACCAAGTATGGTCTGAAACTTTTGATGGCTCTAACTAGTGCATATGCCTGTTTTTCCATAATATCATACTTCAACTCAGAGGCCTGCAAGGACATACTGAAGAAAGCGATGGGCTGTTCAAAACCATCTTCATTTTTCTATAGCAAACATGCAGCAACAGTATGAAAGGAAGCAAATGAAAATACTTGGAATGGCCTAGAAAAATCAGGAGATTTAAGAACAGGGGCCATCTTGATTGCCTCTTTGATACTCTGAAATGATTCTATTGCTTCACTTTCCTAGTGGACAGTTGCATCCTTCTTCATCTTCTTGGAAATGTTCCTTGTGGTTTCTGCAAAGTTGGGAACAAATCTCCTAACAAAATTTATCTGTCCAAAGAAGGACTGGACTCCTTTTATAGTTTTTGGCATTTGAATTCTGTCAATAGCAGCCACTCTCTCTGGATCTATCCTAACTCCATCCTTGGAAACAATATGTCCCAGGAGCTTTCCTTCAACTACCCCAAAGGCACACTTCTTTGGATTTAAAGAAATACCATACTCTAGTGCTCTTATGAAAATCTGCTCCAGATGCAAACAATGCTGCTCTTCTTTCTTTGAGTAAGCAGTCAAGTCATCCTGATATACAGCTAGGATTGAATCAATCAACCCTGCAAAAGCAACATCCATTGCTCTTTGAAATGTAGCACCTGCATTGGTTAGTCTGAAGGGCATTCTAACATACACATAAGTTCCCCATGGAGTGGTGAAGGCAGTCTTATACTGTTCTGATTCCTTCACCTTCACCTGATTATAACCTAAAAATCCATCCATCATGGATAAGAGTTCACAACCAGTCACTCTCTGCAACATAGCTTCCATATTAGGCAGTGGATAGTTATCCTTTAAAGAGGATACATTCAAGTTCCTGAAGTCAACACAAAGCCTAATATCACCATTCTTTTTTCTGACTGGGACAAGGTTAGACACCCAGGTTGAATGCCTGATTGGCACAATTATTCCAGCTTCCCTCAGCCTTTTGAGTTCTTCTTGCATCTTTGGAGCTAAGGTAGGATTAATAGGTCTTTGCCTTTGTCTAAATGGCTTAGCTCCAGGCTTCAATGGGATCTCATGCTGGAATAAATCTTCCCTATAGGATTTTAGGTCCTCATATGACCAAGCAAAAATATGTTTATACTTTTTCAGTAATGCAATCAGCATACTCCTAATGTGTGGTTTGAGCTGTTTACCAATGTATACCTTTTGAGGGGCCTGAGATGTCCCCAAATTTATCTCTTCTAAATCTTCCTTATTTGTGGGAGATGTCCTTGTGACCAATTTATCTCTACTGTCAAAAACTCTTTCCAAAGCTACTAATCCTCTGGGGATTTTATTAGTCTTCAATTGAATTATCTCTTTTCCCACAAGAGTTTCTTTTCCATCTATAGTCTCTACAAAAGCTTGGAAATCAATTTCTTGATTCTCATATTCATCTATGCAGTGCAAAAATTTTAACAAGTCCTTATCATCATTAAACACTTGCCAACTACATATATTTTCTGGTACTGCAGGCCTAATTTTAACTTCTACATTTGTAACATCTGACAGAGTGATGTCATCTGGCCTTATTGCAACATTGGCTAAGAAATCAGCCATAACATTCTTTGACCTCTCTACCCAGCCTATTGAAAATGCATCAAATAGTTCAATGGTATCCCAAACAGCATGCTTGTATTGTTTCAATCTTTTGTTTTTTGAAGCATACTTATCTCTAATTTGGGATACAATCAGCTCAGAATCCCCAAATACCCTTAGCATTTTGATTCCATGTTTGAGAGCAATATTTAGGCCTAAGAGTAAAGCCTCATATTCTGCAATGTTGTTTGTGCAAACAAACCTCAGCAAGAAAGAAAATTTGAGGAGCTTACCAGTTGGAGACAGGAAAACAACTCCAGCTCCAGAGCCTTCTTTTGCACAAGCTCCATCAAAATACATGGTCCATAAACCTTGCTGGTCCAACTCTTTACTGCAGACATTTTTGTTTTTATCTTCTCTATCATCTGAGACAACCTTGAAGTTATCACAGTTAGTGTTTACAAAGCATATCTGCTCCTCTGCTTCTTGGTCTTCCACTGTCTCTGATGATCTCTGTTCTCTGATTAGCTTAACATCCCTGCCATTCATTGGAATCATGGCATATGACAGGTCCAACTGCATACTTCCACCAATTAGTGCAGCCCATCTTCTTGACAGCAACATACCATACTGTGGCTTGATGTCAACCACTGTTATATTCATTTTATATCTCTTTTCAGGAAATGCTGCCAGTTTGAAATCTACATCCTTCATGATTCCAATAACTGGTACCTCTCTGGCATCCATAGCATAACATTTTCCACATGCCTTGTCAATTTTCAATCCAACTTGTTGCATGATGGACAAAGGCATGACATTTGTAGATGCTCCAGAGTCAAGCATACAATTTCTGATTATTTTTCCATTTATAACCAGGGATACATAAAATGGTTCCACTTGTGAAGGGCACTTTGTCATAGTCACTCCTAAATAAACTTCAGGAGCCTCATCTTCTTCATTACACATGACATGTTTCTCACCCTGGATCTGAACATTTTGTTTAGCCTGAAAAGGCACCCCTGAAATTAGGGATACTGTCCTATTCTTGATTTCTTCCACTTTCATTAGTTCCATAAGTGGAACAGAGACTTTTACCTGGGAGAGGACTTGAGCTATATCAAATGGAGCATAATTTTGTATAACAGTTGTAGCTTGCTCCACAATCTTGTTTTTATCCTGAACTGATTTAGCTCTTACTTTCATAGTTCCCTGATCATCATTCTTGTCTTGGGAACCTTTACCTTGATCTTCAGCCTGAGGGATTCTATTTTCTGGTCCTTGGGATTCATGACCTGTTCTATGTCTGAAATTCTGTTTATTATTAACCCACTGCCTTTTTTGTAATTCCATCCCCTTATTACCATGCACTGGCTGTGCTATAGTAACATCTTTTGGCTGATGTGGGTTGCTTACCTGATTTTTACTCCTGAGATTGTAGTTGCTCTTGACTTGAGCAACTGCTGCAGCTGTGAAGGCCCTAATTTCCTCATCAGAAGGTCATTGTAAGTTACTCAGAAAATTGTGTGAGTTCTGAGCATAGGCATAGTTAACTTCATCATCTTCATCATATGGGAACTGTTGGCAGCCCTGAGTTCCATCATTTGTACTCTCATCAGCATCATAAAGAGTGTATCCATTGCTTATGGACATCATATTTACATCATCATCTTGCACATAATGTGGCTTATTGCATTCATTACAAGATGTAGTATTATCACACAAGGACTGAGCAATCATACACTGTGACTGTGAATGTGGCATCTGACAAATTATACACCATGGAGCATCATCAACAATATTTACAGCTTTCTTTAGAGGATCAGGAGTTTCTTTGACATGTTGAGCTCTTTGATTTGTGTTGTTACGTGGGAATATAGGTTTACCATCATGCCAATTGGTATTATAAGGCATATCATGCAATGATGGCCTCTTTTCCTGCCTTTGATAGACTTGCCTATCAGGACCTATCCCTTTTTCACTTCTAGCTAGTCTATAGCTTAGGTCCTTAACAACATTTGCCAATTTGTCTATCTTATCTTCAGGGGTAGATGTATTACCTTGAGTGTTCTGAGGCTTGTTTGGATTCTGCAGAATTTTTATATCATCCCTTCTATTTGTCTTGCCTGATGCTTTCCTGTTGTTTTCAATATTCACTGCAATTCTGAAAGCATCCCTGAGAGTAGCAGGACCTTTATCTCTTAATCCATATGTAGTATTTGCATCAAAGGCATTGATATACAATATTATGCACATTGGTTCATTTGGCCTCATGTGATGTGGCAATTTGTTTAACACTTTAGTAAATCTTGCATTAAAATCTGCAACCTGCTCATTTGACCCTTTAGTGATACTGGTGAACTCATTTACAAAAAAGCTAGGGTCAGTTTTGTCACCATATTGCTCCTTGAACATCCTTTTAAAATCATCCCATGATGAAATACTCCGGTCAGGCAGATTCTTGTACCATTCTCTTGCCTCATCTATTAAGGATTGCATGAATGACTTCATGAAAACATCCTCATGTTCAACCTCAAAGTTATCCATGACATTTTGAAAGGCTTTTAGATGATCTTCTCCTGACACAGTGTTGTTTCCTAAAAATTTAAGCACTTACAGCCTCAGATGCTTATCAATGGGGTTAGGATACCCAGGAATACCATCAAATACCAGCTGTCTGAATCTATCTAGCTGCATTGGCTATCTATTTAACTGATTAACATTAATATTTCTGTTTGCATTCTAGTTTCTTACATTGTTCAGTGGTATCCTAGCATCATTCACATTTTGTCTCTCATCATTATGCTGATGTTGCACTTCATTTCTCTGTTGATGTCTCTGCACATTTGCATTCTCAAGGGTAGGAATTGAATTATTCTGGGCAGTCCTCAAAGCTTGCACTTTCTTCCTCAAGTCATCTCTGATTGATATTGCCTGCTGATATTCAAACTCGGCCCTTAAGCTCCTAATTTCATCAGCTAGTTCTTCCTCACTGGGCCTAGAGGAGGATGGTTTTACCATATTCTGATCTTCGTCTTCATCATCCCTCAGAGACTTGGCCTCTTCAAACCTTTCACTAGGGTCTAGAAATGGGCGTTCTTGGAACACCTCTGACCTCATTCTCATGTTACCACCCTATTGCCTCTCATATGCACCCTGAATATCAGCTTCTGCATTTGAAAAGTAGGGTGCATGCTGTCCTGATGGCCTAGGGTTATCTTGTATATCATCATTTTTTCTGGGGGAACCCTCATGACTAACTGAGATAGCTCCCTTTCTTCTGTACATCATTCTTCTTGTTACTGGTAACTCTTTAAATAAAGGATTTTGTTGGGATCTTCTCCCCTGCATATAAATTTTACTTTGACTGGTTGGGAGATTACTTCGGAGTCGCCACCTATTACTAGGAATTGTTTTCTTTTATAAATTAGGGTTCTTTCAAAAATAACAATTTTCAAATCACCATCCCCAACGGAGTCACCAATTTCTGTTGGTTTTTTCCCAGACTGGATGCTTATTCCCAGATTTCCCTACAAGGTAGCCATCAGTGATCAACAGGATCTCTGGGCCAGGGGCCAACAGTGTAGGAGATAGACTCTATATTTTATCTCCTCTTCTTCTTCAGGCTCTGCAAGACCTAGGGGGTATTCCCTACTCAACATCCATGAGATACGCATACAAGGATTGGGATGCTGTCAGAAAGCAGATAAGTCCTCCTGTAAGTAGACCAAAACTGAAAGATAAGAGCAAAGGGGCTAGCTTTGGGCCTATTTACAGTTGTAGACAGAGGACTGAGGATCCTAAAACTAATTCTAATGTCCTAATGGTTGTTTTAGAGTTTGATTATGATTTTGAGTTTGGATGCAAAGCTGGACATGGTTGTAACACAAACACGAAGCAAGATTGGTGCCTATCCAGGGCCTGGAGTCAATAGACATACACCTGTGAATGATCAGCATGAACAGCTAAAACTAGATTTCAGGGGGATATATGTGATACCTGCCTTACAGATATCTCCCAATATAGAGTGTTAAGTTATCTCTACTTATGGCATCCCTACTGCAGTATACTCTTCCCAATGTTCAACCTGAAAATAGTTTAATCTACCGCTTGAGCAGAAGTTAAGAGATCATACATTCAACACAGGAATTCTATGTTCTAGAGTCTCAAATATTGCTTAAATATCCAGACTCAGAAGAAAGATACATGCAATACTGGAGACAGAATTAACAAAACACATGCTAAGATAGCATTTCTCATATAAGATTAATCATGAAATCAGTGGGTTCATGCCAAAACATACAACAAGAGATACATAGACTCACAGGTTTAGCTGTACAGAGCAACCAGATCAGCTTGTTTTGAATTACAGAGCCAAAAATCTTCAACTTTCAACAACAACAAAATGAGTAACACTTCCTGCTTATAACAGCCAGAAAGTGTACGACAGTAATTAATTACATGACAAAATATCAAAATCAGCTAGATACAGACCCTTCAAAGGAATGGCGCTCAAGATTTATTACAGCAACAGACAGAGGAACCTCGAGCCATGCGCCACTATCTGGAAGTCTTCATGTCAAAAATCCAGTACCTGACTGCGCAACAACTCGCCCATGCCCCAGCACAGTCGCCATTAAGGGTCTCAACCACCTGTTGTCGCTTAAAAAAATGTCGCTGCATACAAAAAAGATTTCCCGCCAAAACACGTTCAACCGCGGGTTCAAAATATACAAGGGAATAATCCCACATTCACGGTGAAGAGATCACTCCAGCGCTTTAAAAGCATAACCGCATTCAAACAAAGTGTTGAGCGCTTTTGCCGCGCTCGACACACATGCCTTCACCCACAGCCCATCGGCCAAACTTCTACCATCAGCAGATCAAAACAATGCTAGCCCGATATACCATCTCACTCCGATGGCATTGCTGTCGCCAAGACAATCCTCCCCGTCACCCCGATGCCAGCTCCACACCCCTTGTCGCCGAGACAAAGACCATCGGAGCAACCAAAAGCACTTCCACTGATCACAATAGTCTCGCCGATGGTCCTTCACTTCCCACCTCCGTCGGTGAGACATACACCATCGGCACCACAAAAAACCCTTAGGCCGACAATATTACTCACTCTGATAGACATCCTCCAAATTCCCATCGGCCTGACACTACCCCATACTCGCCGATGGCAACTCCATCGGCCAGACCTGCACCATTGGCCAACAATCTACCCATTCACCTGATAATCCTCCATTACACCGATGGCACCAACAAACTATACTCTGTCAGCGAGACCTCAAGCGTCGGCGAACCCGAAAACTCTCTCACCGATAGCATTACTCTTGCCGACGACCACCTTGATCATCCCTCATCAGCCAGACTACCAACTGTCGGCCCAACTCTCCACACTTTGTCTGATGCACCAAGTCACGCCGACAACACACACATCCACTTATCGGCCAAACATACGCCGTCGGCCCAACAGGAAACTCCCTCGCCGATAGCACAAAGTCACGGCGATATACAAAGAACACACCATGCTACTGAAATGATCGCCAAGACACATGCAAACTCATGCCGATAACACTTGAGGTACCCCCATCGGCACGACCAACATTGTCGGCAGAACCACAATATCCTTCGCCGATAGACCAAGCTCTTGCCGATGAACAGGAACACCTAGGGTTTGAAGGAAGAAACCCTCCAACAAACAAGCTCAGCCTCCAGGTCAAAACGAGTGCCAACACTACTAAATTTACAAGACTCGCCCAATGGGTAACAACACATTTTACTAAAAAATGGAGAAGTTATTATGAGTTCAATGATTCTCCTTTGTGTTTGAGAGGGGTAGCTCCCTCATATGATGGGGTTTTTGGGTTTTGGGTACTTTTAACCAGAAAGTACAAAAAGGTAGGAGAAAGAAAGATGAGAGAAAAAGGGAGGAAATATGCTTGTGAGCACAAGAAACACAACACAAATTCCCAAATGGGAAAAAGAATAAACTAACTACAAAAGCACAAAGTCTTCCCAATACCTGTACACAAAGAGCAAGTACAAAAGATTATAGCATATGAAGGTACTGACTAAACATACAAACAATCAACACACAAAGAGAAAATATGAACATAAGAACACATTTCTCCATTAGAGGAATGATGAACATAAGAACAACATTCTCTATTAATATTTGAAAAACAATACTAGGCTCAAAGTCTCCAGTCTATCTCCTATACATAGGTCTTTGGTTACACAGGACAACAAAAACATAAAAAATTTGGAACCCATTTTACAAAGGATTGTCAATGAGTTTTTAAAGGCCTCCTTCACTCATCCGTAACTTTTTCTTGAAATGACTCCTCATTATTTAATTTTTCCAATTTGTTTTTTAAAAAGATGACTTTTGGAATCTCCCATTGGCTCAAGACTAAAGTCATTCAATAATAAAAACAAAGTGCGGCCTCCACTAAAGCATGATCCCATATTGAGGATGGAATACTTAAGGTCTCTGGTTGCTAATAATGTCTCCTCTAGGCTGAGTGTTGGTAGTGTCATCACCAAACTCTGTGCCTTTCTTATATAATGGTTAACTTCATAAACAAAACTAGTCATGAAAGATTAAGTAGTTTGTGTCAAGGGCTCCCCCGATACAGTGCATAGAGAATAAACACTAATCATAACTTGATATGCCACAAGTGTAATTGATCCCAAAGAATTAACTAGATAGGTGATAAAAGTACAAAATATCTATCTTGGACATCATGGTTAAGAGTATAAGACTAGAATTACCATATATCTGAGAGTTTGTTGTAGCCCATACTATTGTCGCTTCCATATCATATATCTAGTGTTGAATGATAATAATGTTGCCATAGGTGAATGGTTGATTTAGGGTAGTTGGTCAAATAGAAACCAAAGAAGGAACCTACCTTTAAAATCCTTCTATCTCTTCACGGCTAATAAAATGGAGTGTACTTCTGAAACCAAACAATATCAATCTTCTTTTTGTACAAATAAGTACACAATACACAAGGTTGACTGTAGGTCAGGCACTAAAATGAAATGTGTGGCTCTTCTATGTAGTTTTAAGTTAAGATACTATATACTGAGAGTTTCTAGTCCATGCTTTTACATTTTGCATGTCTGTCTGATTGTGGACTTTTAGTTTAGGTAGAGGAAGGTGTTATTCTTCCATTTGCATTGGCTTGAAAGTTTCTAAATCCTTTTAAACATATCCAATTTAATGTATCTTGCGATCATTGCATTCTATGAGATGGCATTTTGATTTTGTATTTAGTTTCGAAACTGACATATTATAACACTTCATCAGCAAAGAGTATAGTTCCCGAACTATAAGATTTGTCGATCGATGATATGTGGAGTTTATGAACTTGAAAAACCAGCGATAACAAACATTTTGGGAACCCCAACTGACTCACAGACAGCCTCTACTCTTCCACCAAATTCCTTAATCTAAGACTTGTAGCTTCATGCTTTCTAACTCTGTGTCAAAACTGATACTAGTGACTAAGTTCATTGGCAATAAAAACATATCAACTATTGCATATTCCAATTGAGAAGCAATTATAGCTTCCAAATGATCTTTATATTCAATATTAATGTTGCATCTTATACATTAATGAAACAAAGAAAATAGGAAATCAAGAGGTATAAAATGCCCTTCAATAGGAAGAAGTCTGGAAACACATTCTAATAAGTCATTCAAGTTGACATTTCTCTTTTGTTCTTCAACTATACCACATGAAACTTGTTGTCTTTTCTCCCCAAGTATCCATTTGGTACCATATTGACCAATCACTTGACTGACTATCATCTCTTCCGTTCCCTATTCCTGCATTAAAACAATAATCCTCTCAAATAGTTTCATTGACATGTTTAGAAGATCTTTTAACCACCATTCACTATTTGTCATTTGTCTTGAACTCGCACTAGCATTGCTCCAAAACTAGCATTGTTTTGATTTTACATTTCTCTGCTTAGGATCAAGAACTTCAATATAGGTGATGTAGGCTAAAGACTCTATGCATCTACTCACAATTTGAATTTACTCAGCTAATGGAAGCAAATCTTCACATCTCTTAAGAACAACCAACTTTGAAGGACAACTTGAGTAATATAGAGATCACTTCTCTCATAAAGGTTTCCTTTGCCAAACTCTTCATCATTTCTAGAAAATTTGTTGCACATCTCAGGGTAGCAACATTGAAGGGGTCCATAAGTATCATTGACCCATAACAGAAGTTTGCAACAAGCTAAAATATTTCAATTTGTAATTTTAAAGTGATATTTGATGCATTAGATAGATTTCATTTCAAATATCCACTTTTGGAAACAAGAGGATACTTATGGACCTTGAAGTTGCAATTTTCTACATGAATAATGACATTGGTAGGCAAATCTATTGCTTTGCACCTATTCACCATTTAGTGACCTCCTTATTTGAAAAATTTACTATGTTGGAATCCAAAGTTACAATAGTTTGGATGCCTTACTACCTCAGTGACTATAAAATGTTGAATTGGGCTCTCCAAAAGATACTCAATAGCTTCTATAGATCCAAATATAATGAGGCCAAATGTTTTGTATGCATCAAAAATACTCTAGACCTCTAATACAAATTGCAATCAAACTTGACAAGTGGTTATACTTCAAGGGTGATTCCAAATTTATAGTCTAGACTCAAAGATAAATAATTAGATGCATTATGCTAAGAAAGGTTCAAAATTCCCATGTTCAAAATTTTTGGGCAACAACAGGCTCTAATTGGGGACTGTTTTCCATGATGGAAAGTAGAGAACTCTAGAATCTCAAGTTTGACAAGTGCCTATCTATTGGGCCATAGAGTCATCGAAAGGAAACAACAAAAGACTTGAGCCAAACCAAAATCAAAATGAAACAATAGCACACACTCAACAAGAAATGGAAAGCAATCAAAAAGTCCAATATACCCCAACTGGGTACAAGACACCCCAACTACTTCAATAAATTATGCAAAGCTATTAACTGGTTGGAAAAAATAAGTGCCTCTACAAAAAAGAAAAATGTATCCATGAAGCACTTGCAAACTCAGAAGCAAACTCATGACCACGGACATAAATTTGGAATTTATGAAGCAAAAGGGCTTCCTAAGAAATGTATAGCCAAACAACCATTTCATATCATATACCTCTGAAGCTTCCTCAACATGGTCCTGCATATGATTACTTTTACCTTCATGTATTGCAGCAAACAAATTGATATCCCATGCCTGAAAATGATTAGTTGAATCACCAAAAGACCAATCTTTAGCTATATGCATCTCATGTGAGATTGAATGTGGATCATTGTTTGCTGAAATAGGCCAAAAATCTGCATTGTAAATAACATCATTATTGACTTCAAAACTACTTTCAAATAAAATAGTTTCATCCTTCTTTGTAGGAATTGACTCAACAATTCTATGATCCACCAAATTATCCTCTTCTATAAACTATTGAACCTATTGACAAGAGATTCAATGAATAATCAGATAAAGACATTTTCTTCACTTACCCCTAATATTCCAGATGCCATGGTGAATGCCAGGATATGGTCTTCTGCATCTTGATAATTCTCTCCTCTAAACTTTAAGAAATACTTGCTTGATCCTTTAGGTAGAGGTGAATATTGAAGAAAAAGTAGAGGTCCAAAGTGATTTCCCCATGGATGAGAAGAAAGCAATGCCATAATGGAAATATGAAAAATCAATATTTACTTGAAGTCCACAGGAGTTCTTTCTGAAATTAGTTCTTCTGAGTAAAGTTTGCTTCGTAGAGTCACCAACTTCTATTCTCGAGGAGGTACCTTTAAATTTCTAGGAAATACGAGCACTAATACTTCACTCTCCCCAGTAGAGTTGTCAAAAACTGTTAGTAAATAGTTTTGTCGCTGCTAAATTTCCAAGACTCACCGAATGGGTAGCAACAAACTTTACTAACAAATGGAGAAATCATTGTGAGTTCAATGATTCTCCTCTTTGTTTGAGAGGGCAGCTCCCTCATATGATGTGGATTTTTGGGTTTTGGGTACTTTTAACCAGAAAGGATGAAAAGGTAGGAGAAATAAAGATGAGAGAAAAAGAAAGGAAATATGCCTATGAGCACAAGAAACACAACACAAATTGCCACATTAGAAAAAGAATAAACTAACTATAGAAGCACAAAGTCTTCACTATACCTATACCTTCAGATTTTTTAATCTTTTGTACTTGCTGTTGGGGTACAAGTATTGGGAAGGCTTTGTGCTTCTATAGTTAGTTTATTCTTTTTCTCATTCAGGAATTTGTGTTGTGTTTCTTGTGCTCAAGGAATATTTCCTTTCTTTTTCTCTCATCTTTTATTCTTCTATCTTTTCATACTCGCTGGTTAAAATTACCCAAAACCCAAAAACCCCCCATCATTTGAGGGAGCTGCCCCTCTCAAACGCAAAAATGAATTGTTGAACTCACAATGATTTCTCCAGTTGTTAGTGAAGTTTGTTACTGCCCATTGGGTCAGTCTTGTAAATTTAGCAGTGACAAAACTATTTACTAACACCTAGTTGACTGAAAATCAAATTAAAAGTATTGATATACTTTTCAACCAAGTCTCCCTCCATTTTTTATGAATAAAGTTTCCCTTTAAGACATAACTTATTAACAAGACATTTTGATTTGTAAATATCATATATTATCTTTCATAAGTTGAATTTGTTTGTCTCCTTTAAGACATTCAAGAGAATGAGATCTACAAAATGCAAACAAATGGTTTCCCATTCCTTCTTGTCCAATTTTTTCAATCTTCATTATGTTGGACTAGCCAAGATCAATGAACAAGAACTAGAATTGAACAAGAACTAGAATCACTTCCACAAACTAAATTGCATGGAATAAGCCAATAACATATATTCAAAAGATAAGTAAAAATTTAAAATATACCTTATATTAGGCAAGAGAGAGGAGGTAGGAAGGTAGGTCACAATGACTATTTACTCCTCCAAAGGTGCAACAATTGTCTAGCTCAAGTGACAAATGTTTAAGCAAGTGGCAAGTATCCATGCAATAGGTGTCCTCAAAAGATGATGATACATGTCTCAACCATATGAGATGAGACAAACTCCTAAAAGTCCCTAAGTTGAGACTTAGGCATAGCGTGAATAGGATCTAGTCAATCTAGATAGGTATAAGCTATTTTCACACTAATAGCCACCTTAAGTGTTGTTGGCAAGAGACACTACTTTGCATGACTGGTGTTGTCATCGATGGAAACTAAGACTATTCCACTCATCCATATAACATAATTTGTTCATACTGGAAGTTTGAATCAAGATTTATCTAAGTCCGGGTAGCTAGAGATAAAGCATGCAATAGGGTCCAGTATCTTGGTTTGGATCTCTCTGGTGGTAAATCAGAGTGTGTTGTGGATCTAAAGGAGCCATAAGGATTGTTAGGGCAATCTAATTCCATAATTTTAACCTTCGGTGATGAAGGATTCAAAATTTATTTACATCTGAATATGGGGTTATAGTTTGACAGTGCAGACAATAGAATAATAGGCCAACCTTGAAATTGATCTTGGTTTTGGAAAAATGGAAGTTGTCAGGTGGACGATTTGAGATGATCATTGATAGTGGCTGACATGATTGATGATTTGTGAATGATAGTTTTGGTCCGCGTTACAAGTTATGCATGGATTTAGCTGACAGAGCAGAATCTTCATCAAACTTCTAAGTGTTCTTAAAGCCGACTGAAAAGTGATTGAATATCATGATGCGGATATATATAGCTAATGGATTTAAATGATTTTTGTGTGTGTGTGATATGACTATGGATTAATTGTGAAAAGGGCAGAAATCTAAGGTTCGGATGTGAGCAGAATAGTAAAAAGGCAGAGTGAGGATGAAGTGTATCAAGTTAGTATTCTGTACTTAACCAAAACTAAATCCTTGCATTGGCAGATGCTAATTATCAGTTCAAACTCATTGTAATCTCCATTCTCTAGGCATTGAACCTTTTTTTGAGCAGTGAGCTCTGGGTAGTGAGCATGAATGCATGTGCATTCTCCATTGTAATACTTTTAACAGAGTATAATCTTTGTGGGTTAACCCCCACCATGGTTTTTCACTTAACTGGGTTTACACATCAAAAATATTGGTGTCAAATGTGTTATTTCTACTTCTGCTCATATGTTGTTGATTATTTCTTTTCATGATAACATTATTAATCTGTTAATGAAGCAGTAAAAAGGAATTAACTACTACAAGTTTTAAATTATTAAGACAATTGATTCACCCCCTCTTAGTTGTCACCTCTAATCCCAACAATTGGTATCAGAGCTAAGTTCCTTAAAAGAAGCCTAACAGCTTGAGGGAAGATCTTGGAAGGAATTCTCAATGAGTTCACTCAAAGATCAACTTCAGTTGGCCCTACAAGATCTTGATCAGTCAAAAGCAGAAGTAACTTATCTGAAAGATGAGCTCAAAGATGCTGATGATACCATTGAAATGTTAAAAGATAAATTAAAGAAATCTATGGAAAAGAGAAAGGAGCTACTTCTGTAGTTATCCAGTTTAACTGAAGAAAATGGCATGAATAAAGCCTTGGAAGAAAAGACAAAGAAGTGTGAGAAGATATCAAAAGAAGTTGATGTTCTAAAAGTTGAGATGGAATCTAGGGAAATGAGGCTAACCAAAGAAATTGATCAAAGGAAGAAGACTGAAGAAGACTTGAATCAATCCCTAAAAGAAAGAACTAATGAATGCTTTAGATTGGATAGTATAGATGGCCATCTAAAGTCTGATCTACAAGAAAGGAGAGACAATGAGAGAGAACTTGAAAGGCAAATTGTCATTCTCAAACATGACCTAGAAGTTGCAAATGAATATAAGGAGAAGTTCAAGATAAGCTCAGCTAAACTTGAAGCACTGCTTGAAGGATAGAAAAAGGTGAAAAATTTGGATCCGGACAAAGAAATTTTCAACTAAGGAATGGGAGAAATAGTCCTAAAAGACCTCTAGTAAGATAGCCTAATGCTCAAAGATATCCATCATTCAATGGAAATTGTTTTAATTGCAATACATTTAGTCATAGAGCTACTCAGTGCAGAAGCAAAGTGAATCAAAATGGTCCATCCCACTTTGATCAATGCTTCAAGTGCAAGAGGTATGGTCATAGATCAAATGAATGCAGAAGTATGATAATAAATAACTCTAGAGAAAATGGTAACTCTTTCAATGGTTACTACTTTACTTGCAATGGATATGGACACATGGCTAATCAGTGTAGATCAAGAGGAAATCAAGCATATAAGCCAAGAAATGTTGTTTTCTTTAATTGCAATAGATCTAGTCATATTGCAAGATTCTATAGAAGTAGGAATAATGGAAGAAGAGGTCTGGCAAACAGAAAATTGGATGAGTAGAGACAAGACAAAGGCAAGGACAAAATTGATGTGAATGAGATCTAGAATGAAATGAGCAAGACATGGGCCAAGAAAAGTGTTGCAAATAACAATAATGAGTCCACACCAAAAATTGGTGTTGATAATTCCTCCAGGAATTGAGTTTAGAGCTCTGGCTTATAGGGAGCTGCATTGAAAATCAAATTCCCTTAGCCAGTAAGTGGGTGCCTAGATCTAGCATAATGAGAAAAGATATTTTGAATTGTTTCAGAACTTTTGAAAGAATTTCTGGAAGAAAAAAGTGGATTTAATGATTTGTGGAACAATTATAGAAACAGAGCAACCAGATGTGTTAGGACAGAGCATTTATTACAAAGACAAATTAGGTCTTGCAGAGCATAAAAGGATCACTCACTCTTCATTCGAATCACTTTGCATTAGAATAAAACAAAAAGAAAGGAAGTGAGTGAGTTATGAGCTGAGAATATTCAAGAGTTGAAGTACGAAGAAGATTTCCATCCAAAACCCTAACCTATGGAACAAGGTACTTTTGTTTTCTATGAAATCTCTTGAAATTTCAATCTCTGAAAATGGCTACACCTCTAGTTGTTGATGTAACTGAAAGGCCTTGACCAATATTTAAGAAGCACCCATACAATTCAGTTGAAGTGGAACCGTTAGGTGCATTTTCTAGTGTCCCATATGGCATACTGCATGTTAAGGATATTAGGGCATACATCCACTGTAGCATTGATGAATTTGGAAACCTAAAACTCTTGGATTTGTTTAACAACTACCTAAGGGATGATAGCTATAAATTGAAATCAGAATACAGAGCCCTAGAAAGCAAACATTTTCTGCAAGTCATTAAATTTTTGACATTTGATGAGAATGAATGGGTTCGATATATCTTGAGATGAATACATGATGAGTTCATATGGCTATTGAAACCATTCAAGATTACAAAGGATGTTATCAAGATTGTAACTGGGTTAAATTCAACTGGTGAATTACCCATACTGAAAGCCGTGAAAAACCAAACTATTATTAATGCAACTAGTGTGAAGTTTGACAAGAGAGCAATGACCATTAATGATATTATAGAACCAGATGTCAAGTTTGCATCCATGGTAATTGACTACAACATCTACCACTCTAGCAGGGAAAATTTTGTCTCTGAAACTGCAATATATGTAGCCTATCAAATGTTGAAGGAGAATGATGATTATGACCTGAGTGAGCTGCTACAAAATTAGTTGATTGAGAATCTAAGCAAAATAAAGAAAGATAAGAAAAATACCTTCAAGTATGGTTCCTTGATTATATGTTTGTTCTTCTACTTTATGAATGAAGTGCCTGGAGTTCAAGGTGTGCACTAGACAAATGACAGGCCAGTTGCATGGCAAATAAAAGATCATCTACTCATCCTTGGTGATTCCCAAACCTAGAAGAAAGCCATTTGGGGTTACTTCAAAAACTTTCAAAGTATGATGCATACAAGAGGAAGAATCCCTAAGTCGGTTGTGGAGAAATATGAAATAAAATATGCTTTATGGTTGACACTGATCAGTACCTGATGGAGGCTGTGGAACCTAAAACCATATGGATTATGCCAATGGCTATGAGGTTGATGAGAAAGTTTTGGAAATGTATGCTGAACATCTCCTGAGCAAATCAAAAGACACATATGTGGAAAGGTTTGGAACATATAGGGAGCTAAGTCTAAAATTGCATGTGGAACTTAGACAGCTAGAGACTAAAAGGAAAGTGCAGAAGCAAGTTGAAAAGTATGCTAAGAGCATTGGACTAACGAAGGAAGCAGTGAAGCAAAATAGAGAAAGAATTCAATAAGCTAAAAAGGGAAGGCTGAAGAAGATGGTACAAATGTTAATGCACCCACACAATTAAATTTTGATGTTGAAAAATCTCAAGGGAAGGAAGGTGGTTCAGGAATTGTAGCAAGAGACACTGCAGATGTAGTAAAAGGTCTCCTGAGTAAGGAAATGCTTGAGTTTGATGAACTAGAGTTGTTTCAAGGACTGATCAATCTAGATACTCTCTCTCTAGTTCAAGTAATGAAGATAGCATATTTCACACAAGCCAAGGCAATAGAAAAGATGTTGAAATCTCACATTGAGGATGGTGACCTGCTAGGGCTTGCAACTAGAGTATTGGAGAAGATAATGCCAACCCTCTAGAAGAATCCATCTGACTCTCCCTCTGGTCATCTGAAGAATCTTGTAAATTCTGTAAGTACACATTTTGAGTCTTTTGAGAAGTCTGTAGAGACCAAAGTCATAAATGAATTCTTGGATAAGAAATTTAGTGAAATAAAGAGCCTAATAAGGAATGATAGGATGATACTAGGTATCAGTATAAAGATTATTGAAAATGCCCTAAGTGATGGAGGTGATATATACAAATTTTGTCTATCCTGGCCCAAAGTTAGTAAGGATATTGAGAAGAAGATAAAGGAGCAAGAACAAAAATTATCAAATCTATCTCAAAATTTTGATCCTCCAAGTTAGGAATGTCAAGTAATTAGCTTGATCAATGAAATAAAGAAGCTTGTTAAAGAAAAAGGGAATATTGTGAAGAAAATGTGTGAGCTCGGGGGATTGATTGTGCCCAAGTTAGAAACAATGTTTAATGCATTATCAGAATCCCAAACTGTAGTTCAGACAAGTGATCCTCCTGATTTGACAAAGGCAGAAGCATATACATTTCCTTTGAGTGGACACATCTCAATTTTGGATGGTATGAAAAGAAGTTGGGCCTCTGAACTTGAACAATTGAAAAATAGTTTTGCAGATATTCTCAAGTTCATGTAAATATAACTTAATGATTGGGTGTACATATGCAGCACTATATTTTTGAGAATTTTTTCTTGTGGACCCCATCCTTTGCCATTGATGTCAAAGGGGGGGTGAAGAATAGTGAAAAATGAGGAATCCAACAAAGGGGGAGCTCCAGAATCAGTGGAGAACATAATAGTATAGAGTAAAGGGGGAGTAACACTCAGTCATTTTTCACTAAGTGTTGCCATCAATGCCAAAGGGGGAGATTGTTGGCAAGAGACATTACTTTGCATGATTGGTGTTGTCATTGATGGAAACTAAGACTATTCCACTCATCTGCATAACATAATTTATTCATACTAGAAGTCTGAATTAGGATTTATCTAAGTACAGGTAGCCAGAGACAGAGCATGCAACATGGTCTGGTATCTTGGTCTGGATCTCTCTGGTGGTAAATTAGAGTGTGTTATAGATCTGAAGGAGTTATAAGGATTGTTAGGGAAATCTAATTCTAGAATTTTAACCTCCAGTGATGAAGGATTCAAAAGTTATTTAAATCTGAGTATGGGGTTATAGTTTAATAGTGCAAATAGCAGAAGAACAGGCCAACCTTGAAATTGATCTTGGTTCTAGACAAATGGAAATTGTCAGGTGGATGATTTGAGATGATCAATGATAGTGGCTGATATGATTGATGATTTATGATATGCGATAAAATTGTACAAGTGAATAAGAAGAAGAAGAATGAGTCAACATGAACCCCCAAGGACTACTTCTAACACTAATATACAATATATGTTCCCTCCATAGGAGATAAAAAGTGAGAAGGTATATGTGACCCCCTTAGAAAATGTGAAGTAATGAACTCTATGTGAGGAAATGCTTCCTCCCAAAACTGATATGAGAAGAAAAACCATGCATCCTCCCCTCAAAATGCCTCCAGTAGAATTGGTAGATGTTAGATCTAGGGCACACAGCTGAGAGGGGGGGTGAATCAGTTGTACAAAAACTTGCTTCCAATTCAAACACTTAGATCCTCTTTGTTATTTAATAGCATATCAATTAATCACTCATGAAAGCATAAAGCATAAACACCAGAGCAGATACACATCAACACATGAGACACCAAGATTTTGACGTGGAAAACCCGGTCAAGGGAAAAACTATGGGGTGATTAACCCAAGGATTATTCTCTGTTAGAAGAATAAGAAAAAATAGATGGCACATGCCAATTAGGGCTCACTACCTGAGCACATTGCTCACAAGAGGCACACTGCCTACAAGAGACACACTGTCTACAAAGTAACAAGTATTACAAACTTGAACTGGAGATTGACATCTTTACCATGTCTGGATCAGTTTCATTTAAGCCTGAAAACTCCTACTCTGACTTTCACTCTTCTTCTTCTCTATGCCACACTCATCCACACCAAGACACACTTCAAAATGAATTCACAATCCCTTATTTATATAAGGCATCAACTTAGGAACAATCATCTAAGTTGGCAAACACCTATAAGATCATTCGTAAGACATGTAATACATCCGGTCAGCCTGTCTTAGGAAGAACATCAATATCCATGGTTATTCTCCAAATGCAAACTCAAACTTTAATGTGGACTACCAATAAGAATTGTACATGATCCAAAGATCGCCAAAACCTTTCCTGAGTCATCAACCGCACTTTATCAGCTTACTGGAATTCTTCTCTTCTTCATCTGAAACTTCAAGAACACAGTCTGTCATCACTGTCACAATGAGAAAGGTGCTTCCGGACCTCCAAACCATGAACAAATCTAGTTGTCACTTCACACAAACCTCTTCAACACTCCCTCCAATCCGCAGAGTGAGATAATGCAATTCTGGAGCTCACCGAACCTTTCTGTGACCCTCTGTCACCTCTGAACACCTGCCGGAACTGGTTCTACTTGAGTGACCATAACTTCTTTAGATCTTCATGCGGACCTTTGAAATCTTGACTAGAGCATCTCAAGACTCATGTCTACAAACCCTTTAAACTGCATCCTCTAATCCTCAACCTATTGAGGACTTTTGCCTTCTTGTCATCACTGTTCTTCACTGTTCCTGATTGAGACTTATTCTCTCAATATCCTCAACACACAGCTCAACCAATCCTTCTCATTAAAGCAATATGAGTGTGTTGACGTCAATGACAACATCAGTTATCCTCATACTTGTAACAATCTCCCCCTTTGTCATTGATGGCAACATATGATGTGAAAAACCATTAAGACAAGAACTTCTCCTTTCTGTCATAGCTCCCCCTATCAGCAACAACCCTTCACATGTCTTCTTATCCTTTACTGCTCCCCCTTTGATCATCAACCACTTGTTTTTCACATGTCTTCTCTCCCCCTTTGACATCAATGGCAAAGGGCTCATACTTGCAACTTGAACACATTAGAATCATACCAGCTGCTCCCCCTGAGTAGCAGCTCCCCATCATCAATCTGGATCACAAGATATGACTATGATATCCACCAGACTGATGCACATTAGTGCATCCTAGTTCATCACCGGAGGGGCAATAACCCCTAACTTCTCCCTGAGATACTCAAAAGAGTCCTTGGGAAGAGGTTTAGTAAAAATATTTGCAAGCTGATCCTTGGAGGGCACATACTCCAATCTAACTTCACCCTTGTTCACTTGCTCTTTCAGAAAGTGAAACTTGATAGATATATGCTTAGTCTTAGAATGCAACACCAGATTCTTAGAAATATTTATTGCACTTGAATTATCACAGAAAATTGTGATAGGCTCCTCATATTCTACTTAAATATCTCTTAGCATTTGCTTCATCCACAAAAGTTGAGTGTAACTTCCTATTGCTGCAATGCATTCTACTTCAGTTGTAGACAGGGATATTGCCTCTTGTTTCTTACTTAGCCAAGAAACCAACCCTTCTCCCAAAACGAATGCTCCTCCACTTGTACTCTTCCTATCATCCACATCTCCTGCCTAATCTGCATCTGTATATGCATGAAGAGAAAAATTATGATCTCTAGGATACCATAGACCATACTCAACTATTCCTTTTAAGTACCTAAAAATTCTTTTGATTGCCATGACATGAGATTCTCTGGGATCAGCCTGGAATCTCACCAAAAGACCAACAACCTGCATTATATCTGGTCTAGTCTGAGTAAGATACAATAATCCTTCAATCATTGATCTGTACTTGGTCTGATTTGTCTTAGGAGAGTCATCATCTTTGCTCAACTTACATCCAGTTGCCATGGGAGTATTCATTAGCTTTGAATCTTCCATCCCAAATTTCCTCAACAATTCTTTCAGATATTTGGTCTGAGAAATAAAGATTCCTTTCTTTGATTGAGAAATTTGCAGACCCAAGAAGAAATTCATTTCACCGAGCATTGACATTTCAAACTCACTTTTCATTTGATTTCCAAAGGTTTTACACATACTGTCTCTTCCTCCAAAGATGATATCATCAACAAATATTTCAACAATCAAGATGTTTTCATGATCAAAAATTTTGAAATATAGGTTACTATTAGCAGTACCTTTGTTGAAACCAATCTTCAAAAGATGTTTGTCCTACCTTTCATACCATGCTCTTGGAGCTTTCTTTAGACCATATAGTGCCTTTTTTAATTTGCAGACCATATCACCATGCTCAGATAACTAAAATCCATCCATTTGTTCAATGTACACTTCTTCCTCTAAGTCACCATTCAGGAAAGCAGATTTGACATCCATCTGATACACTTTGAAATCCTTGAAGGCAGCAAATACAAGAAATAGTCTGACTACTTCAATTCTTGCCATCGGAGCAAAGGTTTCCTCAAAATCAATCCCTTCTATTTGAGAGTAGCCTTTGTAGACTAATCTGGCTTTATTTCTGATTACTTCACCAACTTCATTTAGTTTGTTCTGGAAGACCCATTTGGTTCCAATCACATTCTTGTTTTTAGGTCTAGAAACAAGATTCCAAGTGTGATTTTTCTCAATTTGCATCAACTCTTCCTCCATTGCTTTGGTCCAATTTTCATTATTGCAGGCTTCATTTATTGTCTTAGGTTCAATCTTTGAAATCAGACAACATTCATCTGAATTTTGAGCAACATTCCTTCTAGTTTGCACACCTTTACTTTTGTCACCTATGATCTGATCTTCAGAGTGGTTCAGTCTTACATACCTTAGAACTTTGGGAGTTTCTTGCACTTTTGCTTCTTGATCAGGCTCACTCAGACCTATCTCTTCTTCCTGATTTACCGGATCAGTCTGAATCTGACTTTCAGGAGAGGATTGAGTTCCTTGAATCAGAACACCATTCTGATCATCTTCATTATACTCATAAAACCTTGAGGGTTTCTCAATACCTTCATCAACCTTCACATTTGTACTTTCTATCATCTTTCTCAGTCTCTTATTGTAACACTGGTATGCTTTGCTTTGAGTGGAGTAACCCAAGAAAATTCCTTCATCACTTCTAGCATCAAACTTTCCTAGATCTTTGTCTCTTTTAATGTAAAATTTGCTACCAAATACTCTGAAATATCTCACAGTAGGAGTGATGCCAAACCAAAGTTCATAAGGATTCTTACCGGTATTGCTTCTGATTTGAACTTGATTGAGAGTATAGACTGCAGTACTAACAGCTTCTCTCCAAAGCATCTGGGGAACATTTGCTTCCATCATCATTGTCCTGGATGCTTCCTAG
The DNA here is from genome assembly GCA_027924645.1 of Cunninghamia lanceolata. Classification (NCBI taxonomy): domain Eukaryota; kingdom Viridiplantae; phylum Streptophyta; class Pinopsida; order Cupressales; family Cupressaceae; genus Cunninghamia; species Cunninghamia lanceolata. The sequence continues at coordinate 482,486 of BSBN01001427.1, read as the reverse complement.
ATGGTCCAGTTCTTTCTCTCTACTACTCCATTCTACTGTGGAGTCCTAGGATTAGATAACTGTCTTTTTATACCATGCTTCTCACAAAAGTCTATGAATTCACCGGATGTAAATTCACCACCTCTATCAGACCTCAGACATTTCAGTTTTAATCCAGTTTGATTCTCTATCATAGCCTTGAAGATTTTGAACTACTCAAAAGCTTCTAATTTCTCTTTCAGAAAGGTAACCCACATCATCCGGGAATGGTCATCAATTAGTAACATGAAATATCTATCACCTTGCATACTCTTGATTCTTGTCAGACCACATAGATCAGTATGAACTAAGTCTAATAATCTGGTAGAGGACTGATCCTTGCTTTTGAATGAGACTCTACTCTGTTTACCCATCTGACATTCTTTGCACAAATTGTTTGCAGGTTTTACCAATTTTGGAAGATCTCTTACAGCCTGAGTATTACTTATCTTGATGATGTTATCAAAATTTACATGACACATCCTTCTATGCCATAACCAACTCTAATCTACTGGAACAAACAGACAACTTTTACCAACACCAACCATCTGGAAGATATTACCTTTTGTTTGAGTACTGGATGCAATCTCTATTCCGGATCTTTCAAAGATTTTACATTTTCCATCCTTGAATCGGAGATCATAGCCTTTGTCCACCAACTGTCCAATACTGAGAAGATTGTGCTTCAAACCTTCAACATACAACACATTACCAGTTTTGTTTCTTCCATTAAAAGAAATAGTTCCTCTTCCTCTGATTCTACCAGCAGAATTATCACCAAACTTTACCATTCCTCCTTCATACCTTTCAAAATCTAAGAACTTGTTCTTGTCACTTGTCATATGGTGAGAGCATCCACTGTCAATAACCCAATCATCCTTCTCTTCAACTTGGGCAGCCAAAGCTCTTTCTACAACCTTATGATTGATAGATTCAGAGGATATTGGATCTTCTTCCTTGATGGCAATAAACACCCATTCATTTCCAAATTTATTTCCTATCTCTGATTCATCATCTATTACTCCTTCATTATCATCTTCTTCATGAACATAATAACAATTCTTTTGGAACCTTTGTCTGTTAGAATTTGACCTTGTATATCTTTCCAGACATCTTGAGGCAAAATGACCAATCTTATTGCAGTTGAAGCACTTAAAGGGTAATTTTCCTTCATACTTACCAGATCCTCTTGGTAGTCTCTTTGCAATGAGGGCTTCAAGTTGAGCTGTTTCTGCTTCTTCCACTTCCATGTCTCTTCTTGTTTGATCATATCATGATAGCATCCTTGAAGAGTTTTCTCGCGGATCAAAACTTTGTTTACCTTTCACATAGGCACTGGCTTTCAATGCAGATTTAGTCTTGGGGGGATCATCTCCAAACTTGGTCATTTCAAATGTAGCTAGTTTGCCAGCCAATTGGTCTCTTGTGACAATTGTATGGGCTCTGAATTCATCAATGGTAGAAACCTTGATTTTGTAGGTAGTGTTGACATTTCATCTGAATCAGCATTAGGGTTTGCCACTTCTAATGCACAGGCAGATTCAGGCCAACTGAATACAGGAGGTTGCGTGAGCTCCTCCCCTTCACTTCTGGTTCTGCCGCACCAAGGGGGGTATCCCTATGACTTAAGATGTAACCTTGACTAGCTCAAAGATAGAAAGATCTAACTTGACAACAACAGGCAGAATACTCTCATGTATGGACCAAGATCTGCATGATAGATCACAAGGCTGGCAACATTCTTGGACATGATGTCTGGTTGGGTATGAGAGCATGCAGGGGGTTCCTAATCCTACTCCTACAACTAACAGGTGGAGGTGTGAAATGGTTTGATATGGATTTGGATGCAAAGCTGGATATGGTGTATAACACAAGAACACGGCATGATTGGTGCCTATCCAGGGCTTGGAGTCGGTAGACATACACCTGTGAATGATCAGCATAAATAGCTAAAACTAGATTTCAGGGGGATACACATGATATCTGCCTTACAGATATCTCCCAATATAGAGTGTTGAGCTATCTCTACTTATGGCATCCCTACTGCAGTATACCCTTCCCAATGTTCAACCTGAAAACAGTTTAATCTGCCCCTTGAGCAGAGGTTAAAAGATCAGACATTCAACATAGGAATTCTATGCTCTAGAATCTAAACATAAGCAAACATCCAGATCCAGAAGAAGGATAAATGCAATACTGGAGACAGAATTAACACAACACATGCTAAACAACATTACTCATATAAGATCAACCATGAAACCAGTGGATTCATGCCAAGTCCTACAACAGGAGATACATAAACTCACAAGATAACTGTACAGAGCAACCAGATCAGCTGGTTATGGATTACAGAGCCAAAATTCTACAACTTTCAACAACCTCAAATGAATAACACCATCTGCACTATATAGCAGGAGGGTGTCTTCAGCATCAACTACCAGGTTGACCAAAATTCCCGCCAGATATACAGTACCATAGAAATGGCGCTCAAACTTGAATGCAGCAGGTAGGGGAGTAGACAGGAAGATTTTTCGAGCCTTGCGCCGCCGCCTAGGGATCCACATCTTCAGACGGGTACCACATCCGTCCACGCCATCGCCCATACCTCTGCAACAATCGCCATTGATGGCGCACCAACCCGCGGCCTCGGGAAGAACATCAGACAGACAGTCGCAACCGCTTCCCGCCGAGAATCATCATCATGATGTTTCGAATATGCAGGATAACATTATCCCACATGCACCCCGCGATGACCTCAATAACACTTTATATACTAGGTCATGAGCATATATCATGTCGGCGCTTTTGCTCCTGACGACACTAGTATAGACTTCATCATCATCATCCTCCAGCAGCATGATATCCTGTTGTTCGAAATATCACCCTGACGTCATCATGATATTTGAAACATACCCTTCATGATAATCGGCACAACCTGATCCATCAGAGGAACATCCTCCTGCTGAGCCGATACCAAAAGTCTGGCCGATGGACATCCTGATGACGTCATCATCATATACTGCTGACGTCATCATCATATTAACATCATCATGATATTCGGAAGACAACCGGATATTTGGAAATATCCTCCTGATGTTCAAATATCAGGTTGCATTGTAGCTCCTCTATAAGATCGGGGCGATAACTGAATATGATGATGCTGCTTGAAAAGATCACCCCCAGTAGATAATGCGCGAAGCTAGCAGGCGGATATCTCCCTGATAACAGCATCATCATGATGCTCGAGGAAACACATATCCGGGTGATATGAAAATATCACCCCTTCCTTCGGAATATCATGATGCAGATAGGCAGATAAAAAGATATCACCCTGATATATGGATGACGTCAGCATCATCAGGATGAGAAACAAAGAACAAGAAGTGATACAACATCATCAGGATGATATTGACTAAGATCATCCTGACGTTCAAAATATGATGACCCTAGTGAATATCGGGTCGCAATTACAACTCTTCAACAACATCATCAGGATGATGTTAACCAAGATCACCCGATGATAAAAATATCACCCCGGCGAAATATCATGAAGGCAGAAAATATGATGACCTCCACAAGCAGCAGGATGATAACTGGAAATATGATGATGATGAACACGACCCTTAGGAAAAAACAAGTTAGGTCGAGCAATTCAAAGAATAAGCAACATCATCATCATGCCTGCGCAAGGTGATAAATGGAAGATCACCGGAGACTTTGAAGAATCACCCTCGCAAGCAGATCAGGGCGCACTGTAGCACATCAGCATCATCATGATAAAACCCGAATATCACCCGACAGCGAAATATGATGATGACGATGAGAAACCGGTCGAAGGAGAACATGATGATGCTGACCCTCATGGAAACAAACATGATGATGATGACCTCCTCCTCAAGAAAATATGATGATGCAGCTGAAAAATACTGAGGATGTCTGTTACTTAGAGCACTTTTTGGATACTTAGGGAGAGTGCCTGAATGAAAATTTTTCAAAAAACTACCAGTCAATTCAGGCGTCAACAGTGGCTCTGTCTGGGGACGTGCAGGTGAAAACCTGCAGCGAGAACTCCAGATCTCTGGGATGCAGACCAGTCCCTTATCCATTGGGCACAGAGTCAAATACTGCACTGACCTGCATCACCCAACACACTTGATGGCCTAAGGCCACCAAGAAAAGAAAAACATGTATCTCCCTTTGTCAAATATCTTGTTTTCATCTGCATGCACTGGGTCAAGCTTGGAGATACTACAGACATCCACCCACAAACAAATCTTGTCATTTGCATATTCAACCCTCTGATTTGTCTTGTCATTATCACCCTTGTGCAGATAACCCTCAGCATCATGTGACATGTGGGTGCAGAATGTATCAAACAATGCATGCTCAAATGGTATGGAACACAGGTTATCATCTATATCATCATCATGCATTGCAACATGATCTCCTAGCTGGACTGCAAATAGGAAACACTCGGAGTCCACCACAAAACTAGGAAGATCAAGGCTCATTGTATTATATGCTGGCTCATCAAAAGAAAAGCTTTCAAAATCACAATTGTGTACATCATGTACACAACCCTCTGGTACACCAGGCTGGAAAAGATCAGGCTCTGGCATCTCCTTACAATCAGGCACATTTTTACAATCACTTACCTGATGTATGTTGTTTCCTCTTTCATCAGGATGAGAAACAGAATCCAAGCCAAAAATAGTGTCTAGATCCTCACCACACTCAGATAGATCCTCATCACCATATGTGTCATAAATGGGTGGCCCAGGTACATCAGCTTCATCACAGTATGCCATTTGTTCATGGGCAGCAGAGCATACCTCTTCATCACCAATGGATTCATTCTGTGGAGGAGTATCAGCCTGTGTATCATAAGCAAAACAGCCATCAAATGAAAAACAGTCATGCTCTGAACTAGCACTTATTTCAATTTCTGACTGCTCTTCATGATCTCCATGTGTTTGAAAGATAGGCAATGGGTCACACATAGGACTGCTTCTCTGTTTGCTTATATCTTCTCTGTCTTGAGTACAATACTCACAATTTTCTCCACAGATCCATTCTAAAAATTGCTCATTGCTGTCCACAACCTCATTGTTGTCTTCATGGTCAGATGCCTCATGATTTGGTCATTGGGAATCCTCATTAGTCCTTTCACTGGCATCCTCAACATTCATCTTTTCATCTTCACATGATGCCTTCATGACTTGGTCATTTGCAGCTTCATAACCATTCCTCACACCAAGGCCTGGGGACAGGGGTTTCAGCAGGTGCACATTTCTCATTTCTTCTACATTTTCTAAGAATTTGTATGCCATCTGCATACTTGTCACCTTGAAATCCCTCAGTAATGCACTAGAGCCCTCCTCAAAAGCTTCAAAGAATATGCCAACACAGGCTGAAATATCAGGCCTGAAACTTTCAGGGACATGTGAAAGGGCTACTGCAAACCTATGACTGAAATCAACAAATGGCTCTTCATCTTGTTTTCTGATTCTCATCAATTCTGCAACAAGATCAGCCGGTTCTTTTGCAAATTCCTCCTTGAAACAGTCAGCAAGCTCATCCCAACAGGCAAAGAATTTCTTTGGAAAGCTCAAATACCAGTCTTTTGCTTTTGCATCAAAGGACCTAACAAGAAACCTCATCCACATATCCTCATCTCTGAATGAATATTTTCCCATAAAACTTTGAAAATTTTAGATATGTGCATGCCCATCACATACATTGTGACCACTAAATCTAGGCATCTGACAGTATATCCTAGCAGGCATAGTTTCTACTTTATAATCCACCCATGACAAATCCAGTTGGTCATACAAAGGATCAAAAGGGCTGACAGGAGGTTTAGCTTTCTGACAAGCAGACACAACAGGATTACTGCTTCTTAACTGGGCCTGCTCAGCCTCTAAGAATATCAACCTATTTTTTATCTCCTCTATTCCCTTATCCAACATTTTACCACTGAGTGTGGGATAACTCATATTTGGATTCATAAAAATCTTACTCTTAGACATCCTTTGTCTGTCTAAGACCTAAGGCTTCCCCTGGCATCTAACTTATGCAGTAAAACAGCAAATAAAGGGGAAGGAACAAGGTACCTTTTCTCATACAGATGCAGAAATATGTACATCTTTCAACCAATAACATACATCTATCTTTCATGTGCATTTAGATCTTTTTTGCAGAGTCGCCACCTCTCCAGAGAGGACAAAATTTTCAATAGCTGAAAGCTACTTCTCCAGGTTCATTCCACCAGCAGAGCAAAACTTCACCAGAGACTGCGGGATATCACTTTACATTAACTTCCCCAGCGGAGTCGCCAATTTGTTGACATTTCATCTGAATCAGCATTAGGGTTTGCCACTTCTAATGCACAGGCAGATTCAGGCCAACTGAATACAGGAGGTTGCGTGAGCTCCTCCCCTTCACTTCTGGTTCTGCCGCACCAAGGGGGGTATCCCTATGACTTAAGATGTAACCTTGACTAGCTCAAAGATAGAAAGATCTAACTTGACAACAACAGGCAGAATACTCTCATGTATGGACCAAGATCTGCATGATAGATCACAAGGCTGGCAACATTCTTGGACATGATGTCTGGTTGGGTATGAGAGCATGCAGGGGGTTCCTAATCCTACTCCTACAACTAACAGGTGGAGGTGTGAAATGGTTTGATATGGATTTGGATGCAAAGCTGGATATGGTGTATAACACAAGAACACGGCATGATTGGTGCCTATCCAGGGCTTGGAGTCGGTAGACATACACCTGTGAATGATCAGCATAAATAGCTAAAACTGGATTTCAGGGGGATACACATGAAATCTGCCTTACAGATATCTCCCAATATAGAGTGTTGAGCTATCTCTACTTATGGCATCCCTACTGCAGTATACCCTTCCCAATGTTCAACCTGAAAACAGTTTAATCTGCCCCTTGAGCAGAGGTTAAAAGATCAGACATTCAACATAGGAATTCTATGCTCTAGAATCTAAACATAAGCAAACATCCAGATCCAGAAGAAGGATAAATGCAATACTGGAGACAGAATTAACACAACACATGCTAAACAGCATTACTCATATAAGATCAACCATGAAACCAGTGGATTCATGCCAAGTCCTACAACAGGAGATACATAAACTCACAAGATAACTGTACAGAGCAACCAGATCAGCTGGTTATGGATTACAGAGCCAAAATTCTACAACTTTCAACAACCTTGAATGAATAACACCCTCTGCATTATATAGCAGGAAGGTGCCTTCAGCATTAACTACCAGGTTGACCAAAATTCCCGCCAGATATACCGTACCATAGAAATGGCGCTCAAACTTGAATGTAGCAGGTAGGGGAGGAGACAGGAAGATTTTTCGAGCCTTGCGCCGCCGCCTAGGGATTCAGATCTTCAATCAGGTACAACATTCGTCCACGCCATCGCCCATACCTCTGCAACAATCGCCATTGATGGCGCACCAACCCGCGGCCTCGGGAAGAACATCAAACAAACAGTCGCAACCGCTTCCCGCCGAGATTCATCATCATGATGTTTCGAAAATGCAGGATAACATTATCCCACATGCACCCCACAGCAACCTCCTTTGCACTTTATATACTAGGTCATGAGCATATATCATGTCAGCGCTTTTGCTCCTGACGACACTAGTATAGACTTCATCATCATCATCTTCCAGCAGCATGATATCCTGTTGTTCGAAATATCACCCTGACGTCATCATGATATTTGAAATATAACCTTCATGATAATCGGCACAACCTGATCCTTCGGAGGAACATCCTCCTGCTGAGCTTATAACAAAAGTCTGGCCGATGAACATCCTGATGACGTCATCATCATATCCTGCTGACGTCATCATCATATCTGCCTACTGCACACCTCCTCATATCCGGATGACGTCATCATCATGTTTGCAAATATCAGGAGGTCTCTTCAAGATGATCAGTGTTAGAAATATGACCCCCGCGGGACCTTGATGACGTCATCATCATATTAACATCATCATGATATTCGGAAGACAACCAGATATTTGGAAATATCCTCCTGATGTTCAAATATCAGGTTGCACTGTAGCTCCTCTGTAAGATCGGGGCGAAAACTGAATATGATGATGCTGCTTGAAAAGATCACCCCCAGTAGATAATGCGCGAAGCCAGCAGGCGGATATCTCCCTGATATCAGCATCATCATGATGCTCGAGCAAACATATATCCGGGTGATATGAAAATTTCACCCCCTCCTTCGGAATATCATGATGCAGATAGGCAGAAAGAAAAATATCACCCTGATATACGGATGACGTCAGCATCATCAGGATGAGAAACAAAGAACAAGAAGTGATACAACATCATCAGGATGATATTGACTAAGATCATCCTGACGTTCGAAATATGATGACCCTAGTGAATATCGGGTCGCACTTAAAACTCTTCAACATCATCATCAGGATGATCATAACCAAGATCACCCGATGATAGAAATATCACCCCGGCGAAATATCATGAAGGCAGAAAATATGATGACCTCCACAAGCAGCAGGATGACAACTGAAAAAATGATGATGATGACGACCCTTAGGATAAAACAAGTTAGGTCGAGCAACTCAAAGAATAAGCAACATCATCATCATGCTCGCGCAAGGTGATAAATGGAAGATCACCGGAGACTTTGAAACATCACCCTCGCAAGCAGATAAGGGCGCACTGTAGCTCGTCAGCATCATCAGGATAAAACCCGAACATCACCCGACAGCGAAATATGATGATGACGATGAGAAACCGGTCGACGAAGAACATGATGATGCTGACCCTCATGGAAACAAACATGATGATGATGACCTCCTCCTCAAGAAAATATGATGATGCAGCTGAAAAATACTGAGGAGGTCCGTTACTTAGAGCATTTTTTGGATACTTAGGGAGAGTACCTGAATGAAAATTGCTCAGAAAACCACCAGTCAATTCAGGCATCAATAGTGGCTCTGTCTGGGGACGTGCAGGTGAAAGACTGCAGCGAGAACCCCAGATCTCTGGGATGCAGACCAGTCCCTTATCCATTGGGCACAGAGTCAAATACTGCACTGACCTGCATCACCAAACACACTTGATGGCCTAAGGCCACCAAGAAAAGAAAAATATGTATCTCCCTTTGTCAAATATCTTGTTTTCATCTGCATGCACTGGGTCAAGCTTGGAGATACTACAAAGATCCACCCACAAACAAATCTTGTCATCTGCATATTCAACCTTCTGATTTGGCTTGTCATCATCCTTGTGCAGATAACCCTCAGCATCATGTGACATATGGGTGCAGAATGTTTCAGGCAATGCATGCTCAAATGGTATGTAACACTTATCATCATCTGCATCAGCAGTATGCATTGTAAAATGATCTCCTAGTTGGACTGCAAGTAGGAAACACTCAGAGTCCACCACACAACTAGGAAGATTAGGGCTCATTGTGTTATATGCTGGCATATCAAAAGAAAAGCTTTCAAAATCACAATTGTGCACATCATGTACACAACCATCTGGTACACCAGGCTGGAAAAGATCAGGCTCTGACACCTCTTTACAATCAGGCACATTTTTACAATCACTTACCTGATGTATGTTGTTTCCTCTTTCATCAGGATGAGAAACAGAATCCAAGCCAAAAATAGTGTCTAGATCTTCACCATACTCAGGCAGATCCTCATCACCACATGTGTCATAAATGGGTGGCCCAGGTACATCAGCTTCATCATAGTATGCCATTTGTTCATGGGCAGCAGAGCATACCTCTTCATCACCAATGGATTCATTCTGTGGAGGAGTATCAGCCTGTGTATCATAAGCAAAACAGCCATCAAATGAAAAACAGTCATGCTCTGAACTAGCACTTATTTCAATTTCTGACTGCTCTTCATGATCTCCATGTGTTTGAAAGATAGGCAATGGGTCACACATAGGACTGCTTCTCTGTTTGCTTATATCTTCTCTGTCTTGAGTACAATACTCACAATTTTCTCCACAGATCCATTCTAAAAATTGCTCATTGCTATCCACAACCTCATTGTTGTCTTCATGGTCAGATGCCTCATGATTGCAATGGGAATCCTCATTAGTCCTTTCACTGGCATCCTCAACATTCATCTTTTCATCTTCACATGATGCCTTCATGACTTGGTCCTTTGCAGCTTCATAACCATTTTTCACACCAAGGCCTGGGGACAGGGGTTTCAGCAGGTGCACATTTCTCATTTCTTCTACATTTTCTAAGAATTTGTATGCCATCTGCATACTTGTCACCTTGAAATCCCTCAGTAATGCACTAGAGCCCTCCTCAAAAGCTTCAAAGAATATGCCAACACAGGCTGAAATATCAGGCCTGAAACTTTCAGGGACATGTGAAAGGGCTACTGCAAACCTATGACTGAAATCAACAAATGGCTCTTCATCTTGTTTTCTGATTCTCATCAATTCTGCAACAAGATCAGCCGGTTCTTTTGCAAATTCCTCCTTGAAACAGTCAGCAAGCTCATCCCAACAGGCAAAGAATTTCTTTGGAAAGCTCAAATACCAGTCTTTTGCTTTTGCATCAAAGGACCTAACAAGAAACCTCATCCACATATCCTCATCTCTGAATGAATATTTTCCCATAAAACTTTGAAAATTTTGGATATGTGCATGCCCATCACATACATTGTGACCACTAAATCTAGGCATCTGACAGTATATCCTAGCAGGCATAGTTTCTACTTTATAATCCACCCATGACAAATCCAGTTGGTCATACAAAGGATCAAAAGGGCTGACAGGAGGTTTAGCTTTCTGACAAGCAGACACAACAGGATTACTGCTTCTTAACTGGGCCTGCTCAGCCTCTAAGAATATCAACCTATTTTTTATCTCCTCTATTCCCTTATCCAACATTTTACCACTGAGTGTGGGATAACTCATACTTGGATTCATAAAACTCTTACTCTTAGACATCCTTTGTCTGTCTAAGACCTAAGGCTTCCCCTGGCACCTAACTTATGCAGTAAAACAACAAATAAAGGGGAAGTAACAAGGTACCTTTTCTCATACAGATGCAGGAAAATGAACATCTTTCCATCTCATCACATACATCCATCTTTCATGTGCATTTGGATCCTTTTTGCAGAGTCGCCACCTCTCCAGAGAGGACAAAATTTTCAATAGCTGAAAGCTACTTTTCCAGGTTCATTCCACCAGCAGAGCATCATTTTGTTGCTGACTCGGATGGGTCACAAATACATCGTTTGTTTTATCAGTTCTCCCCAGTAGAGTCGCCATTTTGTTGACATTTCATCTGAATCAGCATTAGGGTTTGCCACTTCTAATGCACAGGCAGATTCAGGCCAACTGAATACAGGAGGTTGCGTGAGCTCCTCCCCTTCACTTCTAGTTCTGCCACACCAAGGGGGGTATCCCTATGACTTAAGATGTAACCTTGACTAGCTCAAAGATAGAAAGATCTAACTTGACAACAACAGGCAGAATACTCTCATGTATGGACCAAGATCTGCATGATAGATCACAAGGCTGGCAACATTCTTGGACATGATGTCTGGTTGGGTATGAGAGCATGCAGGGGGTTCCTAATCCTACTCCTACAACTAACAGGTGGAGGTGTGAAATGGTTTGATATGGATTTGGATGCAAAGCTGGATATGGTGTATAACACAAGAACACGGCATGATTGGTGCCTATCCAGGGCTTGGAGTCGGTAGACATACACCTGTGAATGATCAGCATAAATAGCTAAAACTGGATTTCAGGGGGATACACATGATATCTACCTTACAGATATCTCCCAATATAGAGTGTTGAGCTATCTCTACTTATGGCATCCCTACTGCAGTATACCCTTCCCAATGTTCAACCTGAAAACAGTTTAATCTGCCCCTTGAGCAGAGGTTAAAAGATCAGACATTCAACATAGGAATTCTATGCTCTAGAATCTAAACATAAGCAAACATCCAGATCCAGAAGAAGGATAAATGCAATACTGGAGACAGAATTAACACAACACATGCTAAACAGCATTACTCATATAAGATCAACCATGAAACCAGTGGATTCATGCCAAGTCCTACAACAGGAGATACATAAACTCACAAGATAACTGTACAGAGCAACCAGATCAGCTGGTTATGGATTACAGAGCCAAAATTCTACAACTTTCAACAACCTCAAATGAATAACACCATCTGCACTATATAGCAGGAGGGTGTCTTCAGCATCAACTACCAGGTTGACCAAAATTCCCGCCAGATATACAGTACCATAGAAATGGCGCTCAAACTTGAATGCAGCAGGTAGGGGAGTAGACAGGAAGATTTTTCGAGCCTTGCGCCGCCGCCTAGGGATCCACATCTTCAGACGGGTACCACATCCGTCCACGCCATCGCCCATACCTCTGCAACAATCGCCATTGATGGCGCACCAACCCGCGGCCTCGGGAAGAACATCAGACAGACAGTCGCAACCGCTTCCCGCCGAGAATCATCATCATGATGTTTCGAATATGCAGGATAACATTATCCCACATGCACCCCGCGATGACCTCAATAACACTTTATATACTAGGTCATGAGCATATATCATGTCGGCGCTTTTGCTCCTGACGACACTAGTATAGACTTCATCATCATCATCCTCCAGCAGCATGATATCCTGTTGTTCGAAATATCACCCTGACGTCATCATGATATTTGAAACATACCCTTCATGATAATTGGCACAACCTGATCCATCGGAGGAACATCCTCCTGCTGAGCCGATACCAAAAGTCTGGCCGATGGACATCCTGATGACGTCATCATCATATACTGCTGACGTCATCATCATATTAACATCATCATGATATTCGGAAGACAACCGGATATTTGGAAATATCCTCCTGATGTTCAAATATCAGGTTGCACTGTAGCTCGTCTATAAGATCGGGGCGATAACTGAATGTGATGATGCTGCTTGAAAAGATCACCCCCAGTAGATAATGCGCGAAGCTAGCAGGCGGATATCTCCCTGATAACAGCATCATCATGATGCTCGAGGAAACACATATCCGGGTGATATGAAAATATCACCCCTTCCTTCGGAATATCATGATGCAGATAGGCAGATAAAAAGATATCACCCTGATATACGGATGACGTCAGCATCATCAGGATGAGAAACAAAGAACAAGAAGTGATACAACATCATCAGGATGATATTGACTAAGATCATCCTGACGTTCAAAATATGATGACCCTAGTGAATATCGGGTCGCAATTACAACTCTTCAACAACATCATCAGGATGATGTTAACCAAGATCACCCGATGATAAAAATATCACCCCGGCGAAATATCATGAAGGCAGAAAATATGATGACCTCCACAAGCAGCAGGATGATAACTGGAAATATGATGATGATGAACACGACCCTTAGGAAAAAACAAGTTAGGTCGAGCAATTCAAAGAATAAGCAACATCATCATCATGCCTGCGCAAGGTGATAAATGGAAGATCACCGGAGACTTTGAAGAATCACCCTCGCAAGCAGATCAGGGCGCACTGTAGCACATCAGCATCATCATGATAAAACCCGAACATCACCCGACAGCGAAATATGATGATGACGATGAGAAACCGGTCGACGAAGAACATGATGATGCTGACCCTCATGGAAACAAACATGATGATGATGACCTCCTCCTCAAGAAAATATGATGATGCAGCTGAAAAATACTGAGGAGGTCCGTTACTTAGAGCATTTTTTGGATACTTAGGGAGAGTGCCTGAATGAAAATTGCTCAGAAAACCACCAGTCAATTCAGGCGTCAACAGGTAGCAGGAAGGGATCTGAGAATTTTGCCAACGATCTCATTTTCATCCAAAACTCCACCAGCATTCCTAATTACACACACCAGCTCATTTACTCTTGGCATAAAGGTAGTGTCTTTTCATCATCTCTCATTTTCAGTCTTTCAAATTTTCCTTTGAGACTCTGTAACCTTGCACTTTTAACATACTCATCTCCTTCATGCAGAAGTTCCAGCTTAATCTAGATCTCATAGGCAGTTGGTAGGTCAATAACATTTGAGAGCTCTGAGTCAATTAATGTGCTTAGAAGAGCCTCTTTGGTCTGCAGATTGTTTTTAGCATCTGTGATTTCATTTAGAGTTGTCAGACCACCCTGTGGAGGTGTATATGTTTTTGTGACCATGGACAAGTATGCCTTTCCCATACACTCCAAGTGACATTTCATGCGACCTTTCCAAAGAGAGAAGTTGGTTCCATCAAACTTCAGACTATCCTTCTTGTATGACGACATCCTAGATCTCCTCAAGCAGTTAAGCTCCTTTTAGAGGAACTTAGCTCTGATACCAATTGATAGATCTAGGGCACACAACTGAGAGGGGGGGTGAATCAATTGTACAAAAACTTGCTTCCAATTCAAACACTTAAATCCTCTTTGTTATTTAATAGCATATCAATTAATCACTCATGAAAGCATAAAGCATAAACACTAGAGGAGATACACATCAACACATGAGACACCAAGATTTTGACGTGGAAAACCCGGTCAAGAGAAAAACCATGAGGTGATTAACCCAAGGATTATTCTCTGTTAGAAGAATAAGAAAAAATAGATGGCACATGCCAATTAGGGCTCATTGCCCAAGCACACTACTCACAAGAGGCACACTACCTACAAGAGACACACTATCTACAAAGTAACAAGTATTACAAAATTGAACTGGAGATTAACATCTTTACCATGTCTGGATCAGTTCCATTTAAGCCTAAAAACTCCTGCTCTGCCTTTCACTCTTCTTCTTCGCTATGCCACACTCATCCACACCAAGACACACTTCAAAATGAATTCACAATCCCTTATTTATACAAGGCATTGACTTAGGAACAATCATCTAAGTCGGCAAACACCTATAAGATCATTCGCAAGACGTGTAATACATCTGGTCGGCCTATCTTAGGAAGAACATCAATATTCGTGGTTATTCTTCAAATGTAAACTCAAACTTTAATGCGGACTGCCAATAAGAATTGTACATGATCCAAAGATCACAAAAACCTTTCCTGATTGATCAAGAACATCCGCACTTTATTAGCTTACTGGAATTCTTCTCTTCTTCATTCGGAACTTCAAGAACACAATCTGTCATCACTGTCATAATGGAAAAAGGTGCTTTTGGACCTCCAAACCATGAACAAATCTAGTTGTCACTTCACATAGACCTCTTCAACACTCCCTCCAATCCACAGAGTGAGAAAATGCAATTCCGGAGCTCACCGGACCTTTTTGTGACCCTCTGTCACCTCTGAACATTGGCCGGAACCGGTTCTACTTGAGCGACCATAACTTCTTCAGATCTTCATGCGGACCTCTGAAATCTTGACTGGAGCATCTCAAGACTCATATCTACAAACCCTTTAAACTACATCCTCTGATCCTCAACCTATTGAGGACTTTTGCCTTCTTGTCATCACTGTTCTTCACTGTTCCTGATTGAGACTTATTCTCTCAATATCCTCAGCACACAGCTCATCCAATCCTTCTCATTAAAGCAATATGAGTATGATGACATCAATGACAACACCGGTTATCCTCATACTTGCAACAGTAGATGTTCAAAACTATATGTTGAAGTTGATCCACAAATGTTGAACCATATTTCTCCCCTTGGGAAGAAATAGAACCGCAGAAGAGTGCAAGTGATCTTCCCATTCCATATAGGAATATGTAGGAAGAAGAATGAAAGTATCTAAATTATGAACATAATACAAAGATGCAGATGATGCCCATGATGTCTTTTAAGGATTCTCAAGTAGCTCCAAGCCAATGCTATCATGTGACAAATGTTGATAAGATGAATCAGGTACCATAAAGGATTCAGGAATAGGGACCATGGATGTATGGTGACAACTAGACCAATGAGAATCTGATAGTACTATAGAGGATGTTAAAATAGATTATGATTGAGTCAAATATGTAAACTCATGAATATCTATAGAATTTTTCACTATAGAAGCTGATGTAGGCAAAGAAAGTGTAATAATGTTTGAAGAAAACAACATAGTAATGCAACTTCATCGAAGATATCAACAAATAGACGAGAAATTTCCTTAATGGTGTCTTCCAAATATGTGATGCAAGACTCTAGAAACAAAAATGATATGTCTGGTAGAAATACATCCCAAAGTAGCAGATCTAGAATAACGATAGCAATATAGTGCATAGAATCAGTGGAAGTCGTACAGGAGTCAACTCTATACTTAGAGGTAGCATCAAGTGATGGTGGAGATGAGATCTTAATGTAAGTCAACTGACTAGATTTTTCATCCCCAAATGATGGTGTCTCACAATTTGGCTGAGTGAGACTAGATGATTTTTCTGCAAGTGCTTTAAAATGATCTATAGAAATATAGTAATCATGAAGAATTTATTTCATTTTATTGATTTGATGAGGAATACATTCTTTTGTTATGCATTGTCATCCCACAATATCCACATTTGATTTTCTATTTATTACAATATTTATTGAGAATACTCAAATGGAAGGGATTGTGTGTGAGAGACATGATCAGATTTGTAGCAATATTCAAAATAGAAATACTAGATTGCCCCCCCAAAATGATTAGTGTTGTAACATAGGCCTCTCAGAAAAAATAGACAAGGAAAAAATTATAATTGTACAAGTTTGGAAGCCAAATCATCCATTTATAACACACAAATATTTTTATAAATTCTGAAAAAAGGTGTACGAAAACTAAATTTTACTTTGACTAAAGAATTCGTTGCAAAATTCTGATAACTTTCGAAAAACAATTTGCAAGTTTCCAATAATTAGGATGAAAGTTATGCCCTGTTAAAAATTACGTAGTACAATAGACTTCGTAGGCCTAGAAAAAAATTAGAACAACACAATTTGCAACTCATCTTGACACCATAGTGTTGATGATAGAACCAACTTCCCGTCAACTATAATTTTGCCAAAAAATTGCCTTTATGGGCGAAATTTATGGCAAAATGAAAAAAAGGCCTACCTTAGGCACTCTATGTAGGTCTGATAGTTACAATAAGTGCTTAGCAAAAATGGTAGTGGTTAAACAAAATTGCTAATGTTAACTTTATATGTTGACTTCACATGTTAACTTTATATGCTAGCGATTATATGCTAACTTTATATGTTAACTTTATATGCTAATATAACATTAAAAGTTAACAAAAAATCCATTTCAAATCCTTAAGACAACAATTGCAACCATGAAAGTCAACCAAATTGAGTAGTCAAGTCTGTGTCCAAATAAGGGTCCACCTGGAGGCCAAGTCAGCCTAAAATCAGACCTACAAAATTAGAATGGGCCTGATCAATAAAGCCATCAAGACAATATGAGTTATGTGGAACAATGTAGAGGTTTTGAGAACCGTAACCAATGCAAAGCATCAAACAGCAACTGGATCCCTTAATAGAAACCATGATTTGAATGCAATGTGGGTAGTAAACCTCCACTCACAATACTTGCAAACTACAAGTGTGGAGCTCAGACTTAGGGCTGAAATTGACCAAAGGAAAACAACCAAGAGGTGCTCTATATATTCAAAACCTTGCAACAAACAAACAATATAGATCTTTAAATAGAACATAGGTCTTGAAGGATGATCAAATAATGCAAATATTTTGAGGACCATGACCTTTGCAATATAGACTACGACCTACAGATTTTTGTTGCTTCAAAAAATGATCAAATGAAAACTGTGGTATCCAAAATATGCCTAAGATCATAGTCTTCTCAAAAACAGAGAACAAATGAAACCCTAGCACATTGATCTTAGTGGATGAAGAAACAACAAGCAACAAAATTGAGTTAAAAAATACCATACTCAGGTAGAGAGGCCAATAACTAGCTTGAATCAGATGATTGAAGCTTAAAACAAGTAAAAAAATTGATGAAACCCTCAACCATAAATGCCCAAATCTAAACAAGCACCACCACAGAGGCTATTAGGCCAAAAATTGACTCAATCCTTCAAAAAAATTCACCAAAATGAACCAGAGACTCGTCAAACCTACACAATGTCAATTTTTCTAAAGAAGTTGCATTTTTGCAAAAAAATACATACAATTCTATAAGGTTGTACCATCGTTCGGTATTGGGGGCTGGGGGCAAAAAAAATTGTAAAAATTGACAATGTCCAAAATTGATTTTTCGATAGTCAATCCTTACTAATTTGGGCCTTCCAGACTCAATAGTGATGTTCATTTGGATCTACGAAGAGCTATTAACTAGGTTAGGTGCATGATTTGCTCATAAGGGAAGTGGTTTTCTACCATGGCTTTGATACCATGTTGGAGAAGCTAAGATCAACCGACAAGAACAAGAATTACTTCCACAAGATAAATTGCACAAAATAAGCTAATAACATATATATTCAAAATATAAATAAAAGTGTACAATATGCCTTGTATAAATAGGCAAGAGAGAGGAGGTAGGAAGGTAGGTCACAACAACTAACTACCCCTCCAAAGGTACAACACTTGTCTAGTTCAAGTTACACATGTTTGAGAAAGTGGCAAGTATGCATGCAATAGATGTCTTCAAAAGATGAGGACACATGTCTCAATCATATGAGATGAGATGAACTCCTAAAAGTCTATAAGTGGAGACTTAAGCATAATGTGAATAGGATCTAGTCAATGTAGATAGGTAAAAGATATTTTCACACTAACACATTATACATATCTATAGGTTTTACTTTCTAACAACTCTCCATTGATCCTTTTCTTCCATGAGATCTTCCATCTTCAACTTTTACAACTTGTACCTAGAGCCATTAAACTTAATATCTAAATGGGAAGTACAAGCCATGGCTCCAACCACACATAAATCTATAAACCCACTAAGTTTACAACTCATAGTGTAGACAAAAAATCCACAACACTTCTAAGAAAGGTGTCTATATCTAATTAAAACCAAAGCTTTGATATAAAATGTTGAGAAATAAGATAAACTACTATAGCGAAAGCATATCCAAATAGTGAACAAATCTGATATATTAATTAATGTAGTAGGGTAAGTTCAAGGAAATGGGGGACAAAAAGGGGGTCAAAAGTGGCCATTTTTTAAAATAAGCTAAACCTAAACTTGATGACTAATTCAAGATGTTTACACTCACAATTTGAAGATATGACAAGAACAAGAATTGTAGTAGTCTCAATGTAGTTTCTAAACTACTAAATATATTTTAAATAATTAAGGTTGAGAGGGTGAAATACTAAGCGCACACAAAAGTGTTCCTATTTTTATCACTACAATATAACATATTGTCTTGTGTCTGCCTTATTTTTTTCTGCATTAGGTATTTTTAAAAACTGGTTGGTAGAAATATAGCCAAGAGTGAGTACTACAAGTTGTGTATTTTTTATATTTTTTTAATAAATTTATTTTGTGATTTTTGAAGTGGATGCATCCTAAAAACTACATCACTGAGTGTCTCTATGTGTCACATTTACTTGCACAAAACTAATTGAATGTGTATAGAATGTAGTGTAGAACAATCCTATATAGTTTTTTCAAATTTTGATAAGTGGTTCCAATGTTATAAATAAAAACCAATACATATGTATTGGAAGAATATGAAGACACTCTTCATAATTTTTTTTTTCAAATACCTTAAGATATTCAAAATATTAAAAAAAATATATGGCTAGAAAGCTAAGAAGTAGCTCATCATTTTGGTAGTGATTTTGTAAAATTTCATTGTAAAACATGTAAATATGATGAGGTTGAAGATTGAATTCATTATTTTATATTGAAAACACAAATTTAGGAGCTAAAAAGGATGTCCAACCCTTAGACTTGAAAATCTAAGCCTAAATGGGCAAAGATCATAAAAAATTTCAATTCAGGTCATTAAAAACATCAACATGTTATTTATGCTTTGCAAAATAAATACAAACATAATACAAGTGCATTATCTTTGCATTACTTTTGCAAAACATAACACGTATGCATTATGGATTCCATCCAATCCTAGCCATAGTGCATACATGTTATGGCTCATATGCATTTTGCCTATAATCTCAAGTTTGGCCACTAAATTATACCCCATTTTCATGCACTTACCCAGCATGTGACTAACTATTAAATCAAATGAGGACAAGCATATATCAATAAATTAAAATGATCAAAACTCATATGAAACACATAACACTACAATTTATATGTAGAAAACCTATTGGGAAAAAGCTCTACCACTAAAGAGATCTTTGATCTTGAGTCAATTAGATAAATAGTTTACATAATGCAATCTGCCCAACTCCTCAGTCAAATAGAATTTATGTAGAATAACATCATTTCACCTACAAGGCATCATGAAACCTCCATCTCATGCCTCCAATCTATAGATCAAAGAGAAGAGGAAAAGAACAAATAGTTTCCCAAAACTAAATGCCATAAAAACATGGTCCAAGTCAAAAACCCACAACCCAATAAAGCATTTACACAAGTACTCAAGATATATATCAATTACACTAGGCATATTTGACTCCATAAATCCCAATAGGCACTACTCCCAAGTCCAATGCTCCAACATGAAGCCACTAACTGATATGGACCCCACCCATCATATGAAAATGCTTTACTCTCACAAATGTGACTCCCTACTACCTACGAGAGAAAAGTCAATTTACATTCAAGATAGCAATAATAACCCCCACTTTTGACCTACTAGCTATAACCTCATTGTTAATGCCATTACAACAACATTCAAGATTCCTTAGAATAATAATAATAATAATAATAATATCAATATCCCTCAACACCTAATGGGCATCCAAGTACCCATTCCAAGAGTGTTTGAGACACATATGTTATACATGGGATTGCAAGGTTAATAGTACCTAATCCTATTATGGACTATAATGAACATGTTCTTCAAATATATTTGAGACACATTAGGGTGTTTTCTCTACTACTAGGGAGGAGAAAATTTTAGTAAGATAATGGATATATGAGGATTTATGGTTGTTAATTGGGTAGAAGATGTGGATAGCATTAGTTCTACCAGTTGGTATCTATGTACCCTATTCGCTAGTGTGATTAGTTGGATGAGAAAAATATGGGATATGTAACTTCTCTTTGACTATGAAGTTATGGTGAATGGTAGCTACCATTGCCTATAATGAAGTAGTTTTTCTCTAGAGATTATATTTTGAACATTGGGTTGACTCAAGATATAGTGTTGATTTAGAGTGATTGTTAGAATGTCACGAACTTGGTAAATAACTCTTTCTTCAATGCACAAATGAAGCACATTAATGTGCAATATAATTATTTAATGATATGATTGATGCTATTAGAATTGTGCTCATGAAGGTAGACACTTTTATAAATGTAGAAGATGCATTGATGAAGCCCATGAACACACAAAAAAGGAAAATTTTGTGATTAGGGAACTAGATGCAATAAATTTATTTAACTATTTTCATTAAAGTATTCCTTCTCAAAGCTTCACCCCTACATTCATATGACTATCCATTAGATCCCTAGGCTTATTGGATTAGCTAGTCATATATATAATAAATAATTAAAAGTAAGGGAATTCAATATGATAGAAAACTAAATAAATTTTATGATAGAAAACTAAATAAATTTTAAATCTAGTCCTTAGATCCATGGGCATATTAGAAAGAAAATGGGATAGTTTGGAAGATAAAATCCTACAATGGGAAATAAGATGAGAGAAAAAATAAATGAAATAAAATTAGTTTGTTGGGTCCATGAACTTATGAGAGGGAAATGGCATATTGGGGAGACTAATGACTCTAATAAAGGACCTAAATGTGAGGAACTTATGAAACATGAAATGAAATTATCTATTTGAAGTTAAAAAAAGTCTTGCAATGAGCTTATGGGTGTCGTGCTATATATACAATATCATAGCACATGAATTCATAATCGGTATTTAATATTAGAAATAATAGATAATATATTGCTAGCTATAGATTTGATTCAAAAAGGGTATTGTATGTACACCTTGTATAAAAATATATCAATTAAATGGGAAAGGAATCCCCTTATAGGCATCCACCAAGAGGGTCTCATACATCAAATTAGTGTCTCACTTGGCAATTTTAAGTTAATTACCTTTACCTTACTCTACCTTTTTAGAATAGAACTTTAATATTGCTATCAATTTATTCACAATTTTCAATGTTGATGGATGGATCTAAGATAGGTGAACAATTATAATTTTAGTTTCTTGTAATTTCCCACTACATCAATAGTAATTTCTTCTATTGATTCAAAATTCATGATCCGTTATTCACATGAACAAGTTATGATTAATTTTTATGTTAGTGTAGAATATTTTTAGAATATTCCTACACACATAGTATTGCAAAGATACTGAGTAGAGTTGCAGTACCATTTTAGTTTTCAAGGGTATAATTTTTTAACCAAGTCAGGGGGAGCATAGTGTAGATATCTTCTTGTAAGGGGGAGTACATATAGTTTTTGGATTGATACGTACAATCAATAAAATGAGGAAGAATGGATTTTTTTTTTGTTCTCAAGCATATGTGCATCGATAACTCAAGAATAGAAATATAAATTATTCTATAAATATTGAAATCCTAAGTCTAAAAGGATCAATACCCTAGTGTGTATGGAGAGAGATTTAGGAGATGTAGAAATCTAAAGATACCAAGGAAACAATACAATACAAAAGTAACAAAGAAAGAGGAAAAGAATGGAAAACCATCCCAAAAACATGAAGCCTAATGGCATGTAGGAAGATTCACAAAACCAATGGCCTATTGTAGAATGCTCTACACAATTGGAGGAGAAGCTAGAAATTATAGGAAGAAGTAGATTGTTGGAATCTTGCTAGTGTTGTCATTGATTTCAACCTTCAACAAATGGTTCACTTACATTCCAAGTGCTTTTGAGAAAATTTAAATAAAATGTTGTGTAGTATGACAGATGTATGTTCAGTGTTATGCTTTGCATTTCTTTATAATTGAAGATATTCTTGTGCGGTTTGGAAGTGATGATTAGAGGTGTTTAGAGGTGTTATATCCAGAGTTTCAAGTTTTGGATCATGTAGCAATAGAAGATGTGTTTAGAAGAATGTTTTGACTATGAAGAAGGTTGTCTAGGAGAAATGGGATTACTCTGCATCTCTTCGTGTAAAGGTTCCTTGTCTTGCAAATTTGGGAAATTGCTTATATTTTCTATATCTACCTTCTCTTGAAGTTTATAGTGTTGAGGTGATATGGAAGTTCAGTTCTTGTGTTGGTTTTTAGTAGCAGTGTATCCTGATGTGCAAAATGAAGCCATTCTTTGTTTCATATTGTTATAGAAGTATTGCAGAAGATTCTGATGATGCTGAATTTTTTGGAAAGGTGTGTGGATGTTGTGGAGTGTCTCTCTGTGATCCACATGATGTTATTAAACTTGGAGAAGCATGGATGTGGTCATTAGCTTAGGTTTGGCTGACTTGACTTGCTAGCGCTATTTGTAGAGGTACCTCATGGATTGTGGATGTGATGAGAAGCATAGTGATATAGATTTGAGTCTTAGTTAACACTTGATGTGGTTCACCTTCACTTCATTCCACCGTGGAAGTGTTTTGTTACGACTTATTTGGTGTTGCACATTTGAGGTGCACATGTTTCATGAAGGGAAACCTAATTGACATTATTTTAGGTCGTGATGGTATAAACACAAGATGAATTTTGAGTGGAGCATGTAGAGAAGATGATGCAAATGTGAATTAAGGGTAGTGAATTGAGCGTGAGCTTAAATGCCTATGACCCGTAGATGCAGTGAGCAGAAGGTGTCTACATTTCAGTTTGCTTGAAGTTGCTAGGGGCAGTGAGCCAAAGGTTTCGGATGGCATGAAGTTGCAGTGGTGAATTTCTACTATTGCTTTGAGATAGTGAATCTCTCTATAACAGTCCTCTTTTATTCTTCTCTCTTCTAGACAGTGAGTCCTTTTGGTAGTGAGCCTTTCTTCTGGGTAGTGAGCCTATTTGTTTTGGGTGTCGCTATTCATATACATGTGAGCTAATCCTCACCGTGGTTTTTCCCTTCTTGGGGTTTCCACATGTGTTCTTATGTGTTTGAATCTGTTTGCATTGATGCTTCATATGTTTACATTTTGCTAATACATAATAAGAGGTTGATGTTTGGAATTGCTTTGAGGGTTTAAAGTTTTAATGCACAATTGATTCAGCCCCCTCTCAGTTGTCCTATGCATACTAACAATTGGTATCAGAGCCAAGTTCCTTGAAGAAGCTTGACCACTTGAGGAATATCTAGATGGCACATAGGAAAGGTATTCAGATTCCCTTGTTTGATGGCTCAAATTATGCTTTCTAGAAGATCAAGATGGAAATTTTTCTTGTCTCTTTAGGGTATGGTGTGTGGAAGTTAGTTGAGAAAAAATACACTATACCAACTAATGGTCCAAATGATGAAGAGGAGATTAAAGACTATGAGAACAATGACAAGGCAAGGAGTGCTTTGCTGAACAGTCTTTCTGATTTAGAGTTGGTGAAGGTAATTATCTACAAAACTACTCATGAGATATGGAAGAAGCTGGAAAATATCTATGAAGGAGATGACAAGGTCTTGAAGCAAGCAAAGATGTAGAATTTGAGGACCAAATTTGGAACCCTAAAGATGTTAGAGGATACAAATATTGCAAGTGACATGCAGAAAATGGATGAAGTTGTCAACTGCATCAATGGTCTTGGTGGAAAGATGGAGGAAAGTGAAGTGGTAAAGAAGGTACTAAGAACTCTTCCAAAATCTTATAGTACTAAAGTTTCTGCTATTGAGGAAGTTCAAAATTCGGATACTTATACTAGGGATCAATTGCTTGGTAGTTTAACTACTTTTGAATTGAGAGAGTTTGGTCAAGATGATTCAAGAAAAGAGACTGCTTTTAGGGTTAGCAAGACAGAAAAAATGTTGAATCAGATCTAGATGACTTTGATGAAGTGGAAGAAAATTTTGTAAGTAGATTGAAAAAGGGCTTAGGAAAATACAAAGGTAAGTTACCCTTCAAATGTTTCACTTGTGGAAAGATAGGTCATTATGGTTCAAAATGTCCAGTCAAAATTTCAAATGACAAATACAAGGATAATAAAGGTAAATCAATCAAGAGAAGTTATTATGGTAAAGAATATGATAGCATATTTGATGATGAGTCTAGCTATCCAGATGATGAAAGTAATGAATGCTTGTTCATGGCTCTAAATGTTGGAACCAATTCTACTGACACTGAGAGATGTAGGAAGGAAACTACTCCAGAAACATGGCACAATATCAAAGGAGCTTTGGTAACTTCTTTTCATGAAAGATAAGAGGAAAATCACTGGATAAATTATAGTGGATGTTCATATCATATGACAGGTGATAAGAATAAGTTTGTCAATCTTGAGAAATTTGATGGAGATTTTATTAAGTTTGGAGATCATGCACCTGATCAGATCTGTGGAAAAGGTTCAACCAGTTTTGATGGCAAGCACAATATAGATGATTATCCTATGTTAAAGGTCTCTGACACAATCTTCTAAGTGTAGGACAAATGTGTAGTAGAGGATATAACCTTTTGTTTCAGGATGGTGGCTGTGAAATCAAAAAAGAAAGCTTTGAAACTCTGGTTGCTACAAGAACAAGGACAAAAGGAAATGTATATCAACTCAAAGGTGCTAATGGTATGTACCTTATGAATCAAATTAAAGAAAGTTGGCTATGGCATAGAACAATGTGTCACATCAATTATGACAGTCTAGTGATGATAAGATCTACTTGAGCTATGAGGGATATACCAAGAATTACTAAGCCTATTAATGTAACCTACAAGGAATGTCAGATTGGGAAGCAAACAACAAAGAATTCTAAAATCAAAGAGTATTCTACCATAGGACCTCTGGAGTTGGTGCATTCAAATCTATGTGGACCCACAAGAATAGGAAGCTTTCAAGGTGACATGTATTTCATCATGTTAAGTGATGATTACTCTAGAATGACTTCAGTAACCTTTCTCAAAGAAAAATCATAAGATTTAGATAAGTTTAAAGCATTTAAGGTTATGGTTGAAAATGAAAATGATCTGAAAATCAAGTATTCACCTCCAATGATTTTAACTATTTTTGTGAAGATCATGGAATAAAAAGGCATTTGTTAGCCCCTAGGACTCCTCATCAAAATGGAGTTGTCGAAAGAAAGAATAGGATATTTCGAGAAGCAACAAGGACAATGTTGAAAGAAGCAAATCTATCCAATATCTATTAGAGAGAAGTTAGTCACACTGCAGACTACATACAAAATAAAGTTCAAGCAAGCGTCAACAGCTCAAAGACTCCATATAAACTATGGTATGGAAGAACTCCTAATATAAAATATTTTAGAGCATTTGGAAGAAGGTGCTACATTAGGAGAGAAGAAGAAAACTTTGAAAAGTTTGATACAAGATCAGATGAAGGAATCTTCCTTGGATATTCTACAAAGAGAAAAGCTTACAAGTGCTACAACAAGAGGCTCAAGAAATTAGTGGAAAGTGCAAATGTCAAAATGGATGAAGAACCATATCAAAGTTTAGTGATAATAGAAGGATATGAATCTGATGAGCTCCTTTGCATAGAAGAAGAAAGAGAAGAAGAAAAGGAAAAGGAGAAGCAAGTTGATGAAGAAGATGCTTCGGAAAGGATTCCTAAGACTCCCAAGTATGTGCAGAAGAATCATTCTAAAGATCAGATCATTAGAGATAAGAACAAAGGTGTATTAACAAGAAAAAAAATTGCTATGGTAGATGAATAGGTAAATTTGTGCTTATTGTTGAAAATAGAACCCAAAACAGTGACTGATGCATGCAAAGATGAACACTGGACCAAAGGTATGGAAGAAGAATTGATGCAAATTAAGAAAAATCAGACTTGGGAAATTGTCCCCACACCTGTAGACAAAAATGTAATAGGAACTAAATGGGTTTTCTCGAACAAGTTGAATGAGAATGAAGAAGTACTAAGAAATAAGGCTAGGATTGTGTGTAAAGGCTACTCACAAGTGGAAGGAATAGATTATGAGGAACGATTTACTCTAGTGGTAAGATTGGAGGCCATTAGAATGTTCTTGGCCTTTGCATCTCATAAGGACTTCAAAGTTTATCAAATGAATGTGAAATATGCATTCTTGAATGGAGAATTGGAAGAAGAGGTATACATTGAACAACCAGAGGTATTTAAGTTATCATATGATCCAAATATGGTCTGCAAACTGAAGAAGACATTGTGTGGACTCAAATAAGCTCCTAGAGCTTGGTATGCAAGGTTGGATAGGTTGGTGCTATAGCAAGGATTCAAAAAGGGCACTACGAATAGCAATTTGTACTTCAAAATTGAAGAAGATCAAATCCTGATTGTGGAGGTGTATGTTGATGACATAATCCTTTGAGGAAATGAAGGTGGCTGCAAGAGATTTATTGAAGAGATGCAAAAAGAATTTAAAATGTCAATGTATGGGGAAATGAATTTCTCTCTTGGATTACAGATCAATCAAATCAAAAAAAGGTATTTTCATTTCACAGTCAAAGTATGCTAAGGAAATATTGAAGAAGTTTGGAATGAAAGACTCCAAACTGATATGTACTCCCATGTCTACTGGTTGTAAGTTAAGTAAAGATGATGAATCTCCTAAGGTTGATCAGAGCAAGTACAAACCAATGAGTGGTAGACTATTATACCTGACTACTACTAGATTGGATATAATGCATGTAGTTTGTCTTGTGGCTAGATTTTAGATCCATGAGAATCACATGTTACAATAGTAAAAAGGATATTTAGATACTTGAAAGGCACTCCAGAATTTGGCTTATGGTATCCCAAGGATACTAATTTCTCCTTAAGCACATATATAGATCCAGATTGGGTAGGATATACAGATGATAGAAGAAGTATCTAGGTGGTGGTGCTTTCATTCTTGGAAGCAGACTAGTTTCATGGTTGAGTAAGAAGTAGGACTCAATATCATTATCTTCTATAGAGGCAGAGTATATTGTAGGCGCATCTTGCTGCACACAGGTGTTGTGAATGAAGTAGGCATTGAAGGATACCAAATTATCATATGATGAACCTATTCCTATCTTATGTGATAATACAAGTGCTATCAACATTTCAAAGAATCTAGTAATGCATTTAAGAACAAAACATATCTCAATCCAGTATGACTTCCTAAGAGAGAAGGTTGTATAGAATGAGGTGAAATTGGAGTATGTGCCTAGGAAGGATCAAGTTAAAGATATCTTTACAAAGGCTCTTCCTAAGGATACTTTTGAGTATCTCCATCATAAGTTAGGGGTTATTGCCCCTCCTTGTTTTAACTAGATTCATACGTGTGTGCATCTATCTAGTAAGTATTTCAAGATACATTCCTTGTCCTAGACTAATGTTGTAAGCTACCTCTCAGGGGGAGCTAGTTGATGCCGTCAGATGGAGCATACCTTATACCTCTAAGGGGGAGAGTACAGAAAAGTGAAAGTAGTAGAGAAAGAGCAAGTGATTGTTGGTATTGCAAATGTTTCCTTTTCCCATTGATGTCAAAGGGGTAGAGAGTTAAAGAAATGGGAAAACCATTGTGTAGGAAAGATTCTATAGAAAAGTGTATGAAGAGTAAGAATTGCTCTAGTCAAGGGGAGTTTTACCGGTTGTAGAGCTTTGCTTAAAATTTTTTTTTGTTGTTGATGGTTTTTCAAAGATACGGTGTTTCCATCAATGATAAAGGGGGATATTGTTGGAAGATTACTAGTGTTGTCATTTATGTCAACCTCCAGCAGATGGGTCACTTGGTTTCTAAGTGCTTTTGAGAAGATTTGAATAAAACAGTGTGCAATGTGATAAAGGCATGTTTAGTGTTATGCTCTGCATTTCTTTATAATTGAAGATATGCTTATGTGGTTTGGAAGTGATGATTAGAAGTTTTCAGAGGTATTATATCCAAAGTTCTAGGTTCTAGATCGTGCGGCAGTGGAAGATGTGTTTAGTAAAATGTTTTGACTGTGAAGAAGGTTGTCTGGGAGAAATGAGATTGCTCCTCATCTCTCTGCATTAAGGTTTCTTGTCTTGTGGACCTACAAAAATGCTTATATTGTCTATATCTACCTTCCCTTGATTATTCTAGTGTTGAGGTGATCTGCAAGTTCAGTTCTTGTGTTGGTGTTCAGTGGCAATGTATCCTGATGTGCAAAATGAAGACATTCTTTATCTCAAATGGTTGTGGTAGTATTGCAGAAGATTCTAATGATGCTGAATATTTTAGAAAGGTGTGTGGATGTTGTGGAGTGTCTCTCTATGATCAACATGATGTTATTAAACTTGCAGAAGTGTGGATGTGGTCGTTAGTTCAGGTTTGGCCAACCTGGCTTGCTAGCGCTATTTGCAAATGTACCTCATGGATTGTGGATGTGATGAGAAGTATAGTGATACAAATTTGAGTCCTAGTTAACCCTTGATGCAGTCCAACTAAACTTCTTTCCACCGTGGAAGTGTTTGGTGCTGACCTATTTCGTGTTGCATGTTTGAGGTGAACACATTTCATTAAGGCCGACCTAATTGAGATTGTTTTAGGTTGTGATGGTATAAATAGAAGATGAAGTTTGAGTGGAGCATGTAGAGAAGATGATGTGAATGTGAATCAAGGGTGGTGAATTGAGTGCAAGTTTAAATGCCTATGACTCTCAGATGCAGTGAGCACAATGTGTCTACATTTTTGTTTACTTGAAGTTGCTAGAGGTAGTGAGCCAAAGGTTATGGATGGCACGAAGTTGCTGTGGTAGATTTCTCTTATTGCTTTGAGATAGTGAACCTATTTGGAATAGTCCTCTTCTATTCTTCTCTCTTCTAGATAGTGAGTCCTTTTGGTAGTGAGCCCTTGGTAGTGGGCCTATTTGTTTTCGGTGTTGCTATTCATATATATGTGAGCTAATCCTCACTGTGGTTTTTCCCTTCTTGGGTTTTCTGTGTAAATATGGTGTTCTTATGTGTTTGAATGTGTTTGCATTGATGCTTCATATGTTTACATTCTGCTAATGCATAATAAGAGGTTGATGTTTGGAATTTCTTTAAGGGTTTAAGTTTTTAATACACAACTAATTTACCCTCCCCTCCTAGTTGTCCTATGCATACTAACACAGATTGCATGTGATCCAATCATGGAGGATGTGGGAGCCAAGAGATTTAATCATGCATGCTAAGAGTGTTAAACATGTAAGAAGGAATTCAAAGTAATAACTATGCTGAGGCATCTTCTCTCTTATGGGGAGTTAAATTGGCTATTTCTTTGGGCATTCCTCATTTGCATATATAGGGGGACTCTAAACTTGTCCTTGATACTGTTACCAATGCTTCGGTCTGTGGGTGAAGGCTTAAGGATATCATTGTGAATATCCAAATCCTTATTTAGAGGATTTCTAGAGTGGAATTCTCCCATATCTACAGAGAGGGGAACGGAGTTGCTGATGCTCTCATAGATTATGGTCAGCAATTTATGAATTGGTGATTTTGGCACTAATATAACAATATTCCCATTAACATAAGGGAAGTAATTCAAAAAGAGATGACTTGTCAAGGATGACTCATCACATTGAGAGTGCCATCCTGGATGGATGGTTATTTTGTGCGAAGATGATGTGGATGTTTAAGTACAAGGTTATTATGACATATTGTAATTTTTTGACTAATTCCATTTTGGCATTTTTGATCACTCGCGTTAAGATGAGTTGGATATGTGATGATGATAGTGAATTTAAAAATATCATATTCAAGCATGGGAAAAATTGGCAATGATTGGAGATTGTGAAGGCGTTTCAGGATATTGATGACTCTCACATGTTGGTTTATTACTTCATTTATTATTTCATCATTCCTTTTAGTGCATCTAGAATTATCTTGCTAAGACACTTTGTGGAAAGGTATCTTTAGCTCCGTGTTCTCTATGTTTTTGAGGGTAAGGCCATAATGGGGGGAGACAAGTTTCACACTAAGCCAATTTCTTGTTGTGAATTTAAGGACAATGTTGTTGTTTGGCATTATTGTAAGGAAGGTGGCATAAGTCCTTTTCTGGAATGCCTCAATGGTTACGATGAAAACTTGTCTATGCAGTGTGCCCTTTCATGGTAGAATCGTAGAGTTACCATTGGCAGAATTGGGTTTGAAATCTCTGAAGAGGTCATAGACATGGCGATTGGCCTTTCCACTAAGGGTACTAAGCTGCAAAGGAAGGCTAAGGTGGTCATCCATCAGAACCAGAAGCTTTTCCTAGGTGAGGGAGAGGAATTAGTCCCGTAGTAGGGAGGGTTTGAATGCACTAAGCTACCAAAGCCATGGGACGAGATGTGCTTTCTATTGATGAAATATTTCACACTAGAAGGTCATTTCACTAGGTTTTACAATTATCACCTCCCCCTACTTAATCATTTTAGGCATAATTCTTTGATAAGTTTTCCTTTTTACTTGATGTCTTCCCTTGAACACTCTATTTTTTGGGTTAAAGCTAAATTTGAAAAGAAACCCTCTAAACACCATGTCCCTCTGCATCAAGGTCTCATTCTTTGTTTGTATAATTTTCACCTTGCCTTAGACCCACCTAAGCCAATCCAGCCATCCATTGTTGAGGTCCCTGCTAACACTTCCCCCATTGCTCCTGTTGTTTCTGAGGAACCCTGCCCTACTCCTAATTCCCAAAAAATGAAAGGAGTTTCCTTGTCTGAGACCCTTGAGGAGACCATGGTGAAGGATATGCCTACTCTGGTTTCTAAAGGGAGTGTGAAAAGTAAGAACAAAAAATTCAGGGAGATGGCTTCTACTGGGGAGGTTACGGGAGACATGGTAGGGACCCATAAGAATCTAAATAGTGACTATGTGGGTCCTATGAATAAGTACAAAACCAAAATGCAGGCTAAATGTAAGAATTGCTAGGGTGAGAAGGTTAGGGAGAATTGCTGGTTAACCAGCTTTGCTGGCCAAATTAATTGATTATTCTGAAAGTGCTTAGAAGATTCCACTCAGGGGGATGATTAGTTGAAATCTAAAGACATTGAAGTCCAAGAGATTTCTGAAGAGGATGTAGGTGAGGGAGAAGAGAAGTAGATAGAGGACTCGGGTGGTGATGGTGGTGGTCCTATGGACAATGCTGGTGAAGGGGAGAGGATGATTGTGGAGGAGGTTGAAGAGGAGACTAAGGAGGAGGGAGATGGCTAGATGAATGATATTGTTGTCCTTAGGGGATGGGTGGATGATTTGGAGCAAAAGGTTTGATCTATGGGAGTCTTTATAAGAAGCATGATCTATCACTCGACTACGCTCAACCTGACTCTACTACAGGGACATGGGACTCAAGATAATGGCGAGGATGAGGAGAAATTCAAGAAACTTGATGAAATCGTGGAATTTATTGTTAAAGGATGGAAGGATGTATCTCCTTAGTCTTGTTTCTCTTTATGTTTTATGTTGTCTATCTACTGCTACTTACTTTCTATTGTTAATCAGTTGTATTTGATGTTAATGTTGTAGTTGGTTTGGGTGGGTCTTTTTGTTCATGAGCCTTTCCTGTCTCTTTTTGTACTGTTGTTTTAAGGGTTCAGTCCCTGGTTATTTCTGACTTATATAATCAAAAACATGGAAGAAGGAAGCATAAAGATGATTTTTGGAGGCATACAAGTTTGGACAAAGTGTCAATTATGAATAGAAGGAATAAAAAATGGCTCTATATCAAGAACCAAATGGATCCCATACAACTATATAATTGTAGGATACTAGCATAATTGGGTAGATGTCTACACACTCACACTAATTTCCAAGAAGAAATAGATGAAAAATAATGTGAAATGGACACATCAAACAAAAATACCAAAAATATAAACCAAGAACATAAACACACCAAGCTTGTCATCTGGATTAGGAACTAGGCTAGGAAAGGGCTAAAATGGTCCATTAAACATACTATAGTAATGGACACTAAAATATGCACAATTTGTAGTGTCAAAATTGTAGGGTATGCAATTTTTGACCTTACACCTATATGGCATAGTTAATCATTTCACAATACATAATATTACAAAGAAAGTATTACTTTGAGATTCTTAGCCCCATGATTCAAAGGCATGACTCTAAATTGGTACCAATCTCTAGGCTCCCTTTTAGTTGGCGATTATGGCCAATTAGGGAAGGATTTGATGAATAAATCCAAGGAAAAATGAGATGCTACATCCCTTCTCAAGAAAATCACAAATATAAAAAGGGGCCCCAATAGAAATGCTCAAAGACTTCAATAATAGTTTCTAGAATACTTTCCAAAGAATTTTGTTGTAGGAGCAACACCCATTAGGTATGGCTTATATTTGTTACTTCAAAGTAATAGACTATGATGCTTAAGTCATTTAAGCCTTGTTGGATGCCTATGATAAATTTATTGTATTTGAGAAATGTTTAATTTGAAAATATGGAGGTTATCCCCTAGGCCCTCCACACTTTTATTTCCAAATATACAACCTCTTTACAACTGTACTACTAATGCTCAAACCATGACCTAATAGGTTATTGATCTAATCATGATCCCAACAAATAAGACAACCCTAAGATATCATTTCGTAGAACCTCCAACCCCCAGTAAGCTTGACAAGGTTCATATTTTACTTAAAACTATGTCTAATAGGGTCAAGACACTTAAAAGACAACAACATTTTGAATCAGATGCCTACACATCTAAACAATTAGCGTCCGCCATTATAGAAACACAAATTTATCAAGGAAGTTAGGGTTAAAAACCCCCTAAAACAACCAAAGTTACCAGCAAAGGGACATTCCAACTTAAAAAGTTTCTTAACTAGCCCCAAACCTAGTTAATTCCTATTAAACTTTGTCTCCAATAAATCCTTCCTAATCTAATTAGGGAGTTAGTTGTGGTGCAGAGAAATAATGTGGACGAATCCCCTCTATGGTATTATCATTGTTCATCTCCCCATACTTTTACTACATGTCTCCATAATAACTATCCCTAGGTCACTTCCCTTTCTATATAATCTAATGATAGAAATCAATGTAGAATACGTTAATAGGGCTAGGACAATTTGCCTAGGAATAGAATTTAGTAACTTGGGAAGAATGTGAGGCTTACACACTCATTAAGCCAACATATACTTTTGGAAGGCTACAAATTAAATTTGAACACTTCACAAGAACTAAAGAGGGAGCAATGGAGGAACAAACTCAACCAACACCAAGTATTTAAAAGGGTTCAGTGGCCCCTTCCTTCAAAATACTAATAACAACTACTTCAATAAAAGGTTCCCTAGGAAGAACCAAACTAAATGGTCCCAAGTGAGGTGATTAGACTACTAGACACCCCTTCAAAACAAAATAGATTATATTATCCTTTGATTAAGAAACCAAGTGTACATTAGGCACTAAATGTAGGATAGACAGTACAATAAGTGAAATATTTCAATATTGTTGATAAATTAAACAATATATGATCAACATACCACTCTAGGGGGTCCATTCTCTCTCACAACAAATGAAGTTACTCAAGGAGGCCGTAAAGAAGACAAAGGCATCCAAGAAACAAAAGCATCAAGCCATCAACATATTAGAAGATACCTAGAAGCAGCCCACAAACTTGTAGATTTTGATACACATAAATCTAGGACATCTCTAATTTTGATCCATAACTCAACATAGACAAAAACGGAATATTCTAATTTTTATCCACATAAATGACTATGTAGGACATCTCTAGATTCTAAGGTGCATAGATCTCACTATCTTCATCAATTGGCACACATTCTTTAGACAAAAAGCTAAACAGATTATCTCTTCATAATATCTATTTATGACATAATTATACATAATATTTATATTACTTAATTTGACTCATTGAACTCCAACATCTCAATTTAATCTAAATTAATTAAAACCTAATTAATTAATATTTAATTAATTTAATCTGAATTAATTAATATTTAATTAATTTAATTTGAATTAATTAATATTTAATTAATTTAACTACCTTATTTTTCCTTTTCAAAGCTTCGGGTCTCATTTTATTTTTTCTTTTTTAAGATGTTAGATGGTATTTAGTTTTAATGTTATTGTCCGTGATAGCAGTTATGTAACAAACATCAATGACATTAGTGGATGACATATGCAACTTTCCATCAATTCAGTAATATTTGTTTTCTATTAAATAAAAATATTAAATGAGCAATCAACTTGTCCGGAGAGAGACAGATGCATCATTCAGTGTGTCCATGCCTACCAAGTTACAGAGTGGAATGAATCTAAATAGTTTGTGGATAATATCACATACATGTATTTTGGTCTAACAGTGGGAACCTTTTGTGCAGGTGAGACAAAATTCCCGCTGATGCTAGAAGTGATGAAGGAATATTCTTGGGTTACTCTACTCAAAGCAAAGCATACCGGTGTTATAACAAGAGACTGAGAAAGATGATAGAAAGTACAAATGTGAAGGTTGATGAGGGAATTGAGAAACCCTCAAGGTTTTATGAGTATGATGAAGAAGATCAAAATGGTGTTCTGATTCAAGGAGCCCAAGCCTCTTCTGAGAGTCAGATTCAAACTGATCCGGTAAACCAGGAAGAAGAGATGAGTTTCAATGAGCTTGATCAAGATTTAGAAGTGCAAGAAATTACCAAAATTCCTAAGTATGTAAGACTGAACCACTCTGAAGATCAGATCATAGGTGATAAAAGAGAAGGAGTACAAACAAGAAAGAAAATTGCTCAAGATTCAGAAGAGTATTGTCTGATTTCAAAGATTGAACCTAAGACAGTGAATGAAGCTTGCAATGATGAAAACTAGACTAAAGCAATGGAGGAAGAGCTGGTGCAAATTGAGAAAAATCACAATTGGGATCTTATTCCCAGACCTAGAAACAAGAATGTGATTGGAACAAAATGGGTTTTTTGGAACAAACTGAATGAAGTTGGTGAAGTAATCAGAAATAAAGCCAGATTGGTCTACAAGGGATATTCTCAAATAGAAAGAATTGATTTTGAAGAAACTTTTGCTCCGGTGGCAAGAATTGAAGTAGTTAGGTTATTTCTTGCTTTTGCTACCTTCAAGGATTTCAAGGTATATCAGATGGATGTCAAGTCTACCTTCCTGAATGGTGACTTGGAAGAAGACATGTATATAGAGCAACCAGATGGATTTCAATTGTCTGATCATGGTGATATGGTCTGCAAGTTGAAAAAGGCACTGTATGGACTGAAGTAAGCCCCAAGAGCCTGGTATGAAAGATTGGATAAGCACCTTTTGGAGATTGGTTTCAACAAACGTACTGCTGATAGTAATTTGTATTTTAAAATTGATCATGAAAACATCTTGATTGTTGAAGTGTTTGTTGATGATATCATTTTTGGAGGAAGTGATAGTATGTGTAAAATTTTTGTAAATCAAATGAAAAGTGAATTTAAGATATCCATGCTTGGTGAAATGAATTTCTTCCTGGGTCTACAAATCACTCAAACAAAGAAATGAATCTTCATTTTTCAGACCAAATATGTGGAAGAATTGTTAAAGAAATTTGGGATGGAAGACTCAAAACCAATGAACACTCCCATGGCAACCGGATATAAATTGAGCAAAGATGATGACTCTCCTAAGGCTGATTAGACAAAGTATAGGTCAATGATTGGAGGACTGTTGTATCTCACTCAAACTAGACTAGACATTATGCATGCTGTTGGTCTTGTTGCTAGATTCCAAGTTGATCCTAGAGAATCTCATGTTATGGTAATCAAGAGGATTTTTAGATATCTAAAAGGGACAGTTGAGTATAGTTTGTGGTATCCTAGAGATCATGATTTCTCTCTTCATGCATATACAGATGCGGATTGGGCAGGTGATGTGGATGATTGGAAGAGTACCAGTGGTGGAGCATTCCTTTTGGGGAAGAGATTGGTTTCTTGGCTAAGCAAGAAACAAGAGGTAATATCTTTGTCTACAACTGAAGAAAAATATATTGCAGCAGTAGGTAGTTGCACTCAAGTTTTGTGGATGAAGCAGATGCTAAGAGATATCAAAGTGGAGTATGAGGAACCTATCACAATCTTCTGTGATAATTCAAGTGCAATAAACATATTTAAGAATCTAGTGTTGCATTCAAAAACTAAACACATATCCATCAAATTTCACTTTTTGAGAGAGCAAGTGAACAAGAATGAAGTCAAATTGGAGTTTGTGCCTTCCAAGGATCAGATTGCAGACATCTTTACTAAACCTCTACCTGAGGACTCTTTTGAGTATCTCAAGGAGAAGTTAGGGGTTATTACCCCTCTGGTGATAAACTAAGGTGCACTGAGGTGCATCAGTTTGGTGGATATCACAGTCATATCTTGTGATCCGAATTGATGGGGAGTTGCTACTTAGGGGGAGTAGTAGGTATGATTCTGAAGTGTTGGAATTGCAAGTATGTTCCCTTTGCCATTGATGTCAAAGGGGGAGAGAAGACATGTGAAAAATAATTCACTACTGATCAAAGGGGGAGCAGTAAAGGGAGAGAAGACATGTAAATGGTTGTTGCTGATAGGGGGAGCTGTGATAGTAAGAAGAAGTTCTTGTCTTGATGGTTAAAACAGTTTTTCACATCATATGTTGCCATCAATGACAAAGGGGGAGATTGTTGCAAGTATGGGCCTAACTGGTGTTGTCATTGATGTCAACATACTTCTGTTGCATTAATGATAAGGTTTGGATGAGCCATGAGCTGAGGATATTGAGAAAATTAGTCTCAATCAAGAACAGTGAAGAACATTGATGATAGTAAGGCAAAAGTCCAAGATAAGATGAGGATCAGAGGATACAGATTAAAGGGTTTGTAGATATGTATCTTGAAGTGATCCAATAGAGATTTCAGAGGTCCACATGAAGATATGAAGAAGTTGTGGCCGCTCAAGTAAAACCGGTTACAATAGGTGTTTAGAGGTAACAGAGTGACACAGATAGGTCCGGTGAGATCTAGAAGTATAGTTTCCTACTCTGTGGATTTGAGAGAGTGTTGAGGAAGTCCTTGTGATGTGTCAACTCAATTGGTTCATGAATTGAAGGTCCAGAAGTATCCATTCTTTGGTGACAGTGGTGACAGACTGTGTTCTTGAGGTTTCGGATGAAAGAGAGAAGGATTTTAGTATGAAGATGAAGTGTAGATGTTCTTGGTGATTCAGGCAACCTTGTGAAGGACTTTGGATTGTGTCCAGCATGTGTTAGTGGTCTGCATTGGAGTTGGAGCTTGCTATTGAAGAATAACCTCTGGATGATGGTGTTCTTCCTGAGACTGGCCGACCGGATAAGTTACACATCTTGTGGATGTTCTTGTAGATGTTTGCCGACTTAGATGATTATTCCTAAGTTGATGTCTTGTATAAATAAGAGGTTGCAAAGTCATTTCAAAGTTGTTCTGGTGGAGATGAGAGTGTGGTAGTGAGGAGGAGAGTGAAAGGCAGAGCAGAAGTATTGGACTTAAATGGAACTGATTCAAGCATGGTAAAGATGCTATTTTCCAGTTCAAGTAGGTGATACTTGTTTCTTTGTAGACAGTGTGTCTCTTGTAGGCAGCGAGCCTCTTGTGAGCAGTGTGCTCGGGCAGTGAGCCCTAATTGGCATGTGCCATTTTGTTCTTTCTATTCTTCTAACAGAGAATACAATCTTGGGTTAATCACCCCGTGGTTTTTCCCTTAACCGGGTTTTCCACGTCAAAATCTTGGTGTCTCATGTGTTGATGTGTTTCTGCTCTTAATTTGTTGCATTGTGTTTCCATGATTAATTTATTATTATACTGTTGAATTGCAAAATGGAATTAAGTATTTAATTATAAGAAAGTTTTGCACAACTGATTCACCCCCCCTCTCAGTTGTGTGCCCTAAGTCTAACATAAACTACATTAAAAATTCTACATTTGATTAGTTTATGTCATTTTAAAATTCATAGCATACATATGACATTTTTGACGTTTAAGTTGGAAAAATGTGTTTGTGTTGGTCATTCCCTTTATAAAAGTGTGACACAGTTCTGAACTTTCACCCATAAGAGTAAAATGGGTTTATAAAACAAAGTTCAATGCAAATGGTGAGATTGAAAAGTATAAGGAAAGGTTAGTAGCCAAAGGATTTGTACAATAGTATGGAGCTGATTATAATGAAATATTTACACCTGTAGCAAGACTTGATACAATTAGAGTGGTACTAGCAATTGCAGCTCAAAACAATTGGAAGGTTTACTAAATGGATGTCAAATCAGCTTTCTTGAATGGTTCTCTAGAAGAAGAAGTTTATGTGCAGCAACCACAAGGATATGAAGTAAGTGTACATGAAGACAAGGTATACAGGTTGAAGAAGGCACTTTATGGACTTAAGCAAGCACCTAGAGCATGGCATAGCATAATAGATTCATACATGATGAATAATGGATTCAATAGAAGCTACAGTGAGCCTACACTATACATGAAAACCAATAAGCAAGGTCATATTTTAATTGTTTGTTTATATGTTGATGATTTGATTTTTACTAGAGATATATTTAAATCAATGATGAAGAAAGAATTTGAAATGACAGATTTGGGATTAATGAGATATTTTCTAGGCATTGAAGTTGTACAATATGATAGAGGGATTTTCATTTCTCAAACTAAATATGCAAAGGATGTATTGAGGAGATTTAAGATGAAGAATTGCAATCTGACATCTACTCTAGTTGCAACAGGTACCAAACTCAGTAGAGAAGATAAGGGGTCCAATATTGATCCAACCATATTCAAAAGACTTATTTGAAGTTTAATGTATCTCATAGCAACGAGACCAGACATCATGTATGGAGTTTATCTAATTTCAAGGTTCATGGAGTCACTCAAGGATTCACATTGGTAAGTTGGAAAAAGAATATTGAAATATATTACATGGACTATAGACTATGGAATATTGTATTCCACAACAAATGACTTTGAATTGATTGGATATACAGATAGTGATTTTGCAGGTAGTATGGATGATAGAAAGAGTACTTTAGGGTATGCATTTCATTTTGGATCAGGTGTAGTTGCATGGGCATCAAAGAAACAACCAATAGTGACAATCTCATCAACAAAAGAAAAATATGTAGTAGCAACTTTAGCAACATGCCAAGCAGTATGGATGTGAAGAGTATTGGTAGATTTAATGCATAATCAAAAGGATCCAACACATATTTTTTGTGATAATAAATCAGCAATTGCATTGTCAAAAAATCATGTTTTTCTTAAGAGAAGCAAACATATTGACACAAGGTATCACTTCATTCGAGAGTTAGTGAATAAAGGAGAAATCAGCCTAGAGTTTTGCAGATTTGAAGATCAAATGACAGATATATTCATGAAGACATTAGCAAAGGAACAATTTGAATATCTAAGAGAGAATTTGAGTGTTGTAGCTTCTGAAGCAATAAGTGGTAGAAATTAAGGGGGAGTGTTAGAATGTTCTAGTAATTTCTCCCACTCCCACATTAATATTGTAATTAGTTATCTAATTAACTGTATGAGGGAAACCGTACTGTAGAAGACTCTAGAAGAGTAATGATGTAGTGAGATTTCTCTAGGTTGTTTTTGTCTAGGAATCTCGAGAAGGTCCCAGAGTTTGTAAATATATCTCTATATATTGAGAAACTATATAACTGTTTTTATCAAGTTGAAATAGAGAATATAATTAGTGCATAAGCACTGTGTTTGTGACTATGCATGAATTTCATTTTTCACCTTTGTCCACCAACAAAATGTTCCCTCCCTTTTACCACAAAGCCATAAGAATGTCACATATATTTTTTTTCTCAAAAATCCTCATACAAGAAAGCAGTTTTGGCATCCATTTACTTGATCTCAAAATCACAAATTAATGTGGACTTTTCTATCCTTACAAAAATATCATTTACTTCAAATAATTAAATTGAATTTTGAGTAATAAAAACAACACAAATATTTACTACTTTTAGATATTGATAAGATGGGAATTTGCTATTAATTATTATTATTTACTACACTTCCAGTGGTCGAGTTCAACGTACAGGGGGACATGAAGGAGACAGATCCCTAGACTTCCTCTCTCCCACAACGCTTTGCGGATGTGGCTATACTTGAAGCATTTGTTTTTACCTATTTACAACTCTTCAACCAGGTCAACTGATTATACTTCCTTTTTATAAACTGCTCAAATGCAGGACTTGCCTTGTAGTTTTCTGTACACAAATTTCTCGAGTATAGAGAAACGAATGGAGCAAACTCTTCTGGTTTGGATCGTAGGCTTTCTTTCATTGAGCTCGATATTGATTAACGGGGTCGGAGCAATTCCCCAGGAGGCTCACATTCTTCTGCAAATGAAGCAAAAGTTCAAAGATTCCCACAATGCATTGAACAATTGGAAAGACTCCTTTGATGCTCCTTGCAATTGGGACGGAATAACTTGCGACAATCAGACAGGCAGGGTGATCGAAATCGCCTTCGAAAGCAAATCTCTCAACGGCTCTCTCTACGCCGTGATTTGCAGTTTACAAAGCTTGGAGAAGATTCACTTGGCCTTCACTGACCTGAATGGGAATTTACCTTTGATGAAGAATTGTACCAAGCTTCGGTACCTGAACCTTACTTCAAATTTTCTGTCCGGTGCTCTGCCGGATTTTTCCCCGCTGAAATCCTTGCAGGTTCTTGATTTGACATACAATGGATTTTCTGGTGAATTTCCAGAGTCTGTGGGAAATTTACCCGAGCTGAGTTCACTCAACCTTGCTGAAAATGATTTCACTGCAGGAACTATACCTTTAAAGCTCATGAATCTGAAGAAACTCGGAGCTCCACTTGGCCGACTGTAATTTGGTGGGAGAAATCCCGCTTTTTATCTTCAATTTCGCAGATCTGGGCCTTCTGGATCTTTCCTTCAACAACTTGAATGGTTCTATTCCTAAGGAGATTGGCAATCTGAAGAAGCTTTACCAATTGAACCTCTACCGAAACAACCTCAGCGGAAGTATTCCTCCAGAATTAGGCAACCTCACATTACTAATGTACTTCGATGCATCGAAGAACAGTCTCACCGGCAGCATTCCGGAGGAGGTCGGCAATTTGAAACAACTGATATCTTTTATGCTGTGGAGAAATAATCTTTCGGGCCAAATTCCTGAAATCATAGGCGAATTACCATACCTGGAAGCTTTGGCATAGCTTGAGGATGCTCCAGCTATGCCGCCATACTCGAAGCTTTGGCATAGCTTGAGGATGCTCCAGCCTAATCGTTTAACATCAGATCTCCCTCTAATCGTCAATTCCAATTCTTCCACGTATCTTCTGTTGCATCTTCATGCTTTGTCAGCTGCACATTACTCATACTCGTCATAACTATTCTACATCCATTGTAAACCAAAGAGATAAATAAGAGACATGAGTTGTATAGGCTATAAAATGTCTTACCTTTCGACCATTTGAACTACGAGCTCCGGCTTCTCAACATGATATTTAACAGCATTTTCAACCTTGGTGGCAATGGCTGTAAGGCTTGATTGGTGGCCATTTTGGATGAGGGAAGATTTAAGATTTGCAATGGTCATACGGCATGTTATGGCTTTAGCCTCTCTTATATAGAAATTCAGTCTGTAGGAAACGAGGAACCTTGAACCTTGCACTAACTTTGTTTGGCCATTCAAAGCTACCTACGAAAGCACATAGTGCTTAATCTGATGATAATCACTCATGTTGGTAGGTCAAATGGTATGCCAACTTAGGAGGTGATGTGGGGCATGTCCTCTCTTGAAAGGAGACCAAACGATCTCCCCAAGGCTTTGTTCACCAAGTCTTAGCTATTCTAATATAGTTTAGAGGTTGATGTATTCTTGTTTCACAAGA
Source organism: Cunninghamia lanceolata (assembly GCA_027924645.1). NCBI lineage: Eukaryota > Viridiplantae > Streptophyta > Pinopsida > Cupressales > Cupressaceae > Cunninghamia > Cunninghamia lanceolata. Next base: position 439,472 of record BSBN01001427.1, on the reverse strand, counting down.
GGCTTTTGAATGAAGGATAGCTATCACATAGGGTTAGATCAAAATACAAGCTTAGAATAGCGAATATGTCTAACTAAGTAAATATACAAAGAATAACATCGATTTGGCTACATATATTTATCTTGCTTATTTAAAAAATGCATGACAAGGACTTGTAGCAAAATAAGTTAGAAACCTTAAAAGTAGAGAGCAAGCCTTTATCAACCATAAAGAAAACAAAATAAATAAAAATAAACTAATCTTACTCTATTTAGTTTTAAACAAAAATGCAAAAGAGAGAAAGGTAATGGGAGAAATGGGCCTTTTTTATCCTAAAACTAAATTTGACTCAGTGAAATATAAATTAATGAGAATAATGAGTCTTGATTTGGTCATCTACAACACAACCAAAGACCCAAGATGATGCAATCATCAAAGAATAACAACCAATGAGACTAGCACAAACATTCACCATATTGCATGCACAAAATGGGTATATTAAATCTCAAAGATCTCAAATTAACAAGATACATATATGATAAAGACCTCAATTTTATTCATTTATCTCACCTTAATTGACTTACAAAATAGAGTTTCAAGGTAGCACAAACTATTCTAGAAAAATCATGACACAATAAACTATATTAGTTACAAAAACTAAAACACATTAATACTATTTTTTCCAACCACTTGAGATGAAAAACTATCAAGATTAAATAGAATCCCCTAAACCTAAGAGGCGAAAAGTTCCATTAGTATGAGCAGGTTACAATTCTCTTACGTTGCTAATCTTACGGTGGTAATGGACATGAATGGGGGCATCTACGATTATACTATAGTAGTTGACATTTGACTTAAAAACAATACCAGATATTTGACTTGTCATATAACAATATCAATACCATTTCCATGAAAATTTAAGAGGTCAAACTCTAAACTATTACGTTCCGTTATAAAACATTCTGAAACTAGGCCAACGCGCACGTATTGCTGAAATGACAAGGAAAAGGCAACATGAGCAACAATATTTCAACTAATCTCCCGGAAAAAAATTGATATACAAAGTTTCAAGGACGTCTTGATTGGACGTGGCATCTTTATTCTTGTCTAGTTTCCATGGCGAGATTCTGTTTCATGCTTCTGCACATGACCCCCATTTCGCAGACATATCCATTTCATATCTTCTTGAGCGTTAGAAATTTCAATAGATGTTCGAAAATTGGGCAGACTATTCCCTCCTTCCGAAAGAAATGCTTCTCAATCTTACCCATGTGTATGTTGGTTTAGACAGACTTCAATTCCTGAGTAGATAGACGTAAAAGTGATGAGATATGACCCGCAACTTTGTCATCTGGTTATAAATGACTTTCCGCCATCAAACATGAACTTTTATAATTTCTCATGGAATTGCCCATAAAGCTTGGAATCTTATGCTCCCATGTTCTTCCTAAATTTTCTCACCAACACTAGAGATAACTGAGGAGTCATTTTGCATGCACGTGGATCCCATATGCTCTGCCTATATTTTCCTTAATAATATTTCTCACGAAATTTTAAAATTTGATGATACAACTAGACTTAATAATATTTAAATTCAAAATAAGCAGCAAAGCTTTTGCCATTACGTTGCTTAGCATTACAAAGATCTAACATTGTAAGATCATGCTTGACATTGTAGGATAAATGTGCAACAAATTTTCCTGCTAGGTCGGGGAAGGTATTGACAGTGCTTGGAGTTAGATGTGTGAACCAATCCAAGGACTGACCTGTCAAACTTTGTGGAAAGAGTTTTAATAGGTACACATCATTATAGGAAACTTCTTGACAAGCCATGAAAAATTCTTTGATGTGATCTTGAGGGTCTCCCTTTCCCTTGTATTTGTCAAATTTGTGGTTTTTAAAATTAGGGGGAAAAGAGGTCATTACAATAGATCAGTCGAGGAGGTAGGGACAAAGGTCTTCAAATTTATAATGTTTGCATTGAGTCCCATCTTGTAACCCTTTAAGAGCATTTTCATTTCCTACCACTCGTGATAAAAGGAGGTACCAATAGGCAGAGTAGATGGTAAAGATGAGATGTAGTTGGTAGCTCTAATTGGCAAAGGTTGTGTGATTGTAGGATGAATAGGATTTGATGTTGTGGGATTTTGTATAGATTGTTGATATGTATTTTGTTGATGAACGAATGATGGTATGGTGAGTTGATATGAAATCGTGTGATGAGTTGATGTGGGATTACTTTTATGTGTTGATATATTAGGTTGGTATGATTGATGTGTTATTTATGATGAGATGAATGGAGACATCATGGGTTGAGGTGAGGTATTTGGATAGATGGATGTGGGATTAGATTGAAATATTTATGGGTTAGGTTGGTATGATTTATGTGTTGGTTGTGAGGACATGACTGAATGATGTCATCTAGGTTGATATGAGATTGATTGTAATGGAATATAGGGTGGTAATGTGGATTGGATTGGAGTTGTGTGTTGAGGGATGGAAAGAGGTGAAAGTGAAGTTTGGTGTGAATTGGAAAATGTGGGAACATGTTGATGGGATGCCATAGAAGGGATTGTGATTTGTGGGGGAACTGATGAAGGTTGACTTGGTTGATGTTAATTAAAAGATGAAGTGGGATTATGATGAGGTGGAGGTGGTAGGATGCTACCATCTACTTATTGATCATTGTGGTGGGTGATATGGTAATGAGTTGGGTGTTTATATGATTGATCTAAAATATTTTCAAAGGTGAGTGGTGGTGATGAATTAGGGTGGATGAGATCGTTGAGTTTTATCCTGTGAAAGTTAGGAGGGAGTTTAGTCCCTTCCTTGATAAGATATTCTAGGAAAACATATTTATTATCACCTACAAATTGGTCCATCTTAGTGTGAGTCCCTTCATTTCTAATAAATTCCATTAATCAAGGTGAGTGCTCAAGTTGATCAATAAGACTTACATGTTCACTTTGGTTGTCAAGGCCACCATGAGTTGAAGAGGGTCCAATTAGTGCATGAGGATCCATGTTCTTCTTGGTTTGAAATCTATTTATGGGGGCATGAAATGATGAGGTGACTAGGGTGATGTGGACTTGAGAGTGATTTGATGACAATTGATATGGATTTGAGTATGGATGATGATGATGATGATTAGGGAAGTCCCTTGAGAGTGACTTTGGATTGAATTTGGATTAAAAAAACTTGATGGACCTTGATGATGTTTCTAAGGTTGATTGATTGGAGATTTTTGGTTGAATTAGATGGTTTGTGAATGGAGATTGGGTGTGATGGTTGGAGGTCCATTGAGAATGATTGGACTTGACTTGACTTGATTTGATTAACAAAGGTTTATGAAGGTTTGATGGATTTGGTTTTGGTTGATTTGTATTCAAGGCAATCAGGCTATAGATGATTTGGCTTGGTAGATGTGGTTAAGGATGATTAGAATTGGGACAAGGATTAAAATTCAAGACCATATTGGATAATGATGATTTGATTTGATTTGTGGATGGGGATTGACTTTTGTACTTAAGATAGGCTATGTTCTTAAGTAAAGAGTTTGAATTGGCAATTATTAAGGCGAAAAATACCTTAGATGGATGGTTGATTTTGGATTGCTACAATGATAAAGGATGGTGGACTTGATTAAGGGCTTGATCTTAATTCATGAATTATGGGGTGAAAAAGGATGATATGGCTTGAAGGATAAAGTGGATGATAGGGATTTGGATATGGATTAAGGTGTGATTAGAATAGGGAGGGATTTGGTTGTGACTTGGATTTGGATTTTGATGGATAGTGGATTTGGTTTAAATGTGGATTTGGATCTGAATTTTGTAAACCTTTGGAAAAAGGACTTTTGTGTTTAGGTCTCTCTCAAAGTTGGACTTTGGACTTAGGATATTAAAGGTTTTGTAATGTTTAGATGTATTTGGATTGAGGAGGTATTCACAAGTTTATCACAAAGAAAACACACCAAGTACATGAACAAGACTATTATAGTGGGAGTGTCAATTTTCATGGCCCAAAAATATGTTGTCTACCAAGTTTCAAATAGTTAGGGAATGCAAGGTCATGTACCATCTATACACCCGTTACCATGGAGGCCAAGGCCTTGGCCACAATGAGTTCTATCTTTACAAACTTAGAAGCACAGTGTGAGTAACTTCTTGATCCTAACTGGTATTTGTTGCACCAGAAAAAAGGTGGCCAAAAGTTCTTAATTTAGGTCATACATGTAACTATGGGATGTCCTTGTTATATGCTCTAGGTAGGTGAGACCAAAATCTATGAACAATGGCCTATCTACAAGCAAGTTGTCATGGTCGAATCTAGTTCCACATCACTTTGACTCCTTATACAAAGGGGCATCAAGGCTATGCCAAAACCATGTGATGATGGCTCCTTTGAGGTGAGTCTTCTAATTCTCAACCCCTTTAATATTCCCTACTGAAACACATGTTTTGGGTCATCCCCTAAGGTGATGAAATCATTAGATAGGATCACTAAAGAAAAAGAATTCTAAGTGCTTTTCATTTCCAAGATCATCTTTCAATGCAAGGGAAGAGCATACCTAACTTGGATCCTTGGGTTTAACACAACAAAAAGTAAACTATGAGGTATTTTTGATCTCCAAGATCACCTTGCGGTGTGAGGAGAGAGCATATGGACCAACTAACTTACACAAACACAACAAACAAGATTAATTGACCTTTAAGAAAATTAAATGTGCAACTAAGTTAGTGATAAATATAGTTGTAACATGCTTTCTCATATTACTCAGAATTACACATACAATTTTCTAAGAATGTAAAGGAACATGATAAACATGAGTGAATTTTTTTTATACATCATTTGCATAATCACAAAGAAATAAAGCATATCTTTTCTGAATATTTTCAACCTTGAAATTATAACATATTCAAAGATAGAATCATAGTTAAATCTTTTCACCTTACATTTATAAATAATTTGCACTTGGAAAAAGAATAATTTTACCTCATAAGTTTGACTTGTTACCAAATTGTGCTTTGCAGCCCAATTAGGCTGGGCTGTAAGAGTTGTTTTCTAATGCTTTTAGGAAGCAAGTGACTTCAAATGAAGTAGAAAGGAAGAGAATATCATATCAAAATAGTTAAGAGAGAGGCTTCAGCCTCCACAAATGTTTATCTAACATGTTTCTTCACTATGCAGATACAGGTACCTGAAGACCATATATCTAAATAATAATAATAAAAATAAAAATAAAAAATAAAAATAAATTTTTGGCAGGGTCATAACTCCTCGCCACTTTATCAGAATTCAAAGGTTTTGTACTTGTTAGAAAGATAAACCAATTATCTAGTTTGAGTTGTAGGTTGCCAGTGAATTGCCTTGATTTTGCTCCAAAGGCCTCCGAAAATGTAATTTACTAAGATGTAGAAAATATTAAAAAAATTATATTTTTTATATTTTTCCAAAAATACCATTCCAGACTTGATCAGAAGTCTTTCAAGGTACACAAAAATAGGAGAGGACTCGAACTGAAGTGTAGGGTCATGTAGGGAGAGATATTTGGAGTTCTATTTTTGACATGACTATTTTTGGTAGTTTCTTGGTCAAGGATTTTGAGACTTGGAGTTCTGAGCTATTTTTGCTCATCTTGGAAGAGTTTTGGAGCCTAAATTTTAGGTCACTTGTGCTCAGCCAGCAACTTGGAGTTACTTTTTCAAACTCATTCATGCATATTTTCGAGTTCAATTGAGCTGGAGTTGACTGCCCATTCACTTTTTGGGGACAGTTTTGTATTACATAAAAAATCTTATGTTTTTTTTCCTTAGTTCTTACTTTTTTACCTTTGCATATTGCAGAGAAAGAGATTGTCTTGTAACTCAGCCATTTTTATAGTTTTCAGCAGCATTAGTAGGTCATTTTTTTAGCAAATTTATTATTGTTATGCAGAGATTCCTTTTAGTTTCTAATACAATCAGGGGTTCTTCTTTCTGAATTCAGGTGTCTTGTTCATTGTGTGAGTGATTTGATGAGAATTTACTGTAATGTCCCATTCTAGACTCGTGGTTAGTCCATCATAGAGTTCTGGTGGACTAGCAATTTGGTTAGGGAGTTGGAGTTAGAGGTTATGTTGGTGGAGGAAAGATGGTTTGAGTTCAGAGGATCTAGTTGGCACCTCCAAAGTTGGCTCAGACTGCTCTTGGTTAGTACCTACTATTTTCAGTAAGTTTGGGGTTAGTGTCGATTTGGCATTTTCAGGGTGGCATCAGATTCATCTTGTTGAGGGCTTTCCAAGGAGCTATAGATTGTTGTATTCTGACACCATCTTGGCAGTTATTTTAAAGTTCAAAGTTATTAATGGTATATTTTAATACAGACTTTATAATATAAAATGGAAAAGTGACTTTTGAGGAAATTAAAGACATAACTTTAAGTTGTGACCATGGGCACCCTTCCCTAGGGAAATAAAAGTGTTTTAAAAGTTAATTTCCTTCTTTAATGCCCAACACCCATCTTGGAGGTGAAATAAAAAGAGGTTTTGGAGCTCATTTGCTTATGCTTACTTTGTGATATTTTCTTCTTGTGAGCTCTGCTAGGGTTGGCTATTGTGAAGGATTTGAGGATTCAAACCAAAGGTTTGTGGAGATGAAAACCTCCATAGGTAATGACATTCTACAAGTGTGAAAGACCACCCAACAGTGCCATTGACAGTGGATGCATTCAGTATTCACTCATGAGCTTCAATGGGGTTGATATGTTACGATTTTGAGGTTTTCGAGGCTGCGACATTTTGAGTTATTGTTGTGAGCACCTGATATACTAGATTATAGAAGAATTGTGGGAGTTTGAGAGAGTTTGTGACTACTACACATTCCCTTAGCTAGCCGTACCTTCCAGCATAAGCTGTACCTTCCTATGGATGAATATTGGTGTTGCTAAATGCTTCTTTCTTCTTCCTAGAGGGTCAATTGGTGATTGTGAGGATTGCAGATCATTTCCTAAGGGTTTGAGAAGGAGTTTGTGTGTTGTTGTAGCTATTTATACTCCTTAGTGGGTCATACACCTTGTGGAGGGATGTGGGTACCTTGTTGTTGATTCCCCCTCTCACTTATAGTCATTCAAATGTCTATTGGAGGCATCTAGAGCCCTTTTATCTATTGTCAAACATTGTTTGCTCATTCATTGTAGATTCCAAAGTTAAGAAGTAATTTTCTAGCTATACCCATTGTTGGTCTAGTTCAGACTGTTGTTTCAAGTTGCAAAAATCTATATGGGTATGTCATTGTAATTAATATTTGGCTACTTTTCTATCTAGGTCTTTGTTAGTTTCTCCATATCCATTGTATATTTTCTAGGTTTTCTATATATGCTCTATATTGTATGCTTTAGCAACACATCTGCAGGAAAACTAAAAACCCCTTTTGCATTCTTCTGTCTAGTTATGAAAGATCACATAAATTAATAAAATCACACATAAAAAGATCTTTTAAAAAATACAAACAGGTACAGCACATTACAAATTGGAGATGTGTAGAAGTGCTGGTTTGGTAGTAGTGTTGAGTCAAGTGTTGAGGATGCTTTAGAGGTTTAAGTCCTAGAAGATGATAGGCTCCTAGTTGGTGATGGTTTTGATGAAGCAAGCGGCCTAGGTGGAGGCCTGGATGATGCTCTAAGTGCTAAATCCAATTAGGATTTGGAGACGAGGTTGGTGTTTATAGTAGTATTGGTTGTGGCACTAAACTTAGTTGTGGTGCCTGTCGTGTATATTGTTGCCATGTTGATGGTGGTGACATTGGTGTTTCTTTCAAATGGGGCACTAGGGGAGATAATTCAGATGATTGATTAGTGTTGGACCTAGGCTTGAGGGTTGCATATGCAGTGATTAGGTGGAGGCATTGGTGTAGGGATTGTTGGCAATTATCATGTGAATCCTCCAATTGGTGGAGGAACTGGACCTAGTGGAGGTCCTGATGGTGCTTGGATGGAGACATGAGTTGAGGCAATAGAGATAGTTTGGTGGAGTTATTGAAAGGAGTATGGTGGATGCACCATTCATAGTCTTGGTAGTGTGGTTATATGGGGCCTGGTGGTGGTTGTTGGTGGTAGATTGGGAGTTGGTGTTAATGTTAGCTACGGTCTTGGTGTTGTTGTAGGGTGGGTCGCAGTCTTGGTGGTGGGATCAGTGGAGCCTGAGTGGACTTGTTGGTGACTTGGGTGGCACTAGTTGTGGTTGCGATTGTGGGATTCTATGTGGAGTTGGTGAGAGGGCCAAATTCAAATCTTGGCTTTTATGACCTGACATATGCAAATTTTGAATGAAATTTGTTTTCCTTCTTTGTCCTCACAATGGGTAGTGTTTTGGTGAATGAGCCAAATGTTTATGTTTGCTAGCTTCGTTTGTACTACCTTTTATAGATCTATTTAGGGGGCACCTTAAATGATTTTGTACTGAAAGCCTTTAGGGACCTCATGTCGATAGATTGACACATCAGGAGCATTTTATGTTTGCACCTATTATTTTTTATTTGCATATTGTTTATCAACTCATGTTATTTTCTTGTACATTCGTATGGACTTAAGGTTAATTGACATTCACTTTGGTTAGTTGTTGTGCCTATCTTCATCTAGTCTGGGCTTATTTTTGTACTTCCTTCCTTTTGTTTTAATGCATTTCTTATGGGTGCTTTGCACCTTTTGTCAAAAAAACATTTATCTTCCTCTTATAGCTTAACATAATGACAACCTAGTGTTAGTAAACAATTTTGTTGCTACTAAATTTACAAGACTCACCCAATGGGCAACAACATGCTTTACTAAAAAATGGAGAAATTAATATGAGTGCAACGATTCTCCTTTGTGTTTGAGAGGGGTAGCTCCCTCATATGATGGGGGTTTTTGGGTTTTGGGTACTTTTAACCATAAAGTACAAAAAGGTAGGAGAAAGAAAGATGAGAGAAAAAGAAAGGAAATCTACTTGTGACCATAAGAAACACAACACAAATTCCCAAATGGGAAAAAGAATAAACTAACTACAAAAGAAAAAGGTCCTCCCAATACTTGTACAACTAGAGAAAGTACAAAAGATTATAACATATGAAGGTACTGAGTGAACATACAAACAATCAACACACAAAGAAAAAATATGAACATAAGAACACATTTCTCCATTAGAGGAACGATGAACATAAGAACAACATTCTCTATTAATATTTGGAAAACAAAACTGGGCTCATAGTCTCCAGTCTATCTCCTATACACGGTTCTCTGGTTACACAGGGCAACAAAAACATAAAAAAATTGGAACCCCCTTTACAAAGGACTGTCGATGAGTTTTTAAAGGTCTCCTTCACTCATCCATAATTGTTTCTTGAAATGACTCCTCATTATTTAATTTTTCCAATCTGTTTTCTAAAAGGATGACTTTTGGAATCTCCCATTGGCTCAAAACTAAATTCATTCAATAATAAAAACAAAGTGAGGCCTCCACTAAAGCATGATACCATATTAAGGCTGGAATACTTAAGGTCTCTAGTTGCCAATAATGTCCCCTCTAGGCTGAGTGTTGGAAGTGTCATCACCAAACTCTGTGCCTTTCTTATATAATGGTTAACTTCAGAAACAAAACTGGTCATGAAAGATTTAGTAGTTTGTGTCAAGGGCTCTCTTGATACAATGCATAGAGAATAAATAGTAATCATAACTTGATATGCCACAAGTGTAATTGGTCCCAAGGAAGTAACTAGATAGGTGATAAATGTACAAAATGTCATCTTGGACATCATGGTTAAGAGTACAGGACTAGAATTACCATATATATGAGAGTTTGATGTAGCCCATGATGTTGTCACTTCCATACCATATATCTAGCATCAAATGATAATAATGTTGCCATAAGTGAATGGTTTATTTAGGGTATTTGGTCAAATAGAAACCATAGAAGGAAACCACCTTTAAAATCCTTCTATCTCTTCAAGGCTAATAAAATGGAGTGTACTTCTAAAACCAAACAATATCAATCTTCTTTTCACACAAATTAGTACACAATACACAAGGTTGACTGTAGGTCAAGCACTAAAAAGAAATGTGTGGCTCTTCCATGTAGTTTTAAGTTAAGATACTATAAGGCCTTCCTCCAAACTGCACTGATCATAAGTAATATAGAAGCTCTATGGACCATATTATTGTTTGCTGCCACTCACCTCCTAATTGAAAGAAGTCTGATCAAATAAAATGCAAAGAGGATGTTTTAACATCTTATTGTGTGCATGTATTAACAATACAAGGTATCATTATCAACTCACTCTCAAAACTAATGAAACAATATATTTTCTACCAACAGGAACTGCTCAACACTTTGGTATTTAACCATTTCTATCAAAAGCTTGGTGCTCTAAAGTTGCTTCCACATTTCATATGCATGTCACCAGATGATTTCTCACTATAATATCTAAAATGAAAAACTCACTAATTGTATTTTCCCTATCATGGCATGATCTGGGACTGCACTGAAAAATAGTATAGCTTTTGCTAATTGTATTTCTTCAAAAGTTTCTAAATCTTTTTGATTTTCTGTATATCCAACAGTCATTATACAATAGCATTTTTCTTTTTCTATTTTAAATTTCTTTGTCTTCTTAAGCCATGAATTTTGTCCATGGTTCCACAATTTCCATGCATTTAAATTAGAATGTTTCCAAATATAATATCTGACAATTTTTTTTTTGCGTTCTATTTTAATTTGACACTAGATGGTGGTGTACTGACGAAGGTTAAGGGATTTGGCATTACACAATCTAATAGTACCTATTTGATTGTTTCAAGCCATGGATTTTGTGTCATTTTTCTTCAAGAAGCTAATCTCTATTCCCTTATGTACATATCTCACAATACTCCCATCTCATGCATTTGAGCAACAGAGTCGGTTTTCCATACATATACTGAGATTTTTTAGTCCATGCTTTTACATTTTGCATGCCTATCTACTTGCGGACTTTTAGTTTAGGTAGAGGAAGGTGTTATTCTACCAGTTGCATTGGCTTGAAAGTTTTTAAAACCTTTTAAACAAATCCAATTTATTGTATCTTGCAATCATTGCATTCTACGAGCTTGCATTTTGATTTTGCATTTTGTTTTGAAACTGACATATTAAAACACTTCATCAGCAAAGAGTATAGTTCCTGAACTATAATATTTGTCGATCGACGTTATGTGGAGTTTATGAACTTGAAGAACTAGTGATAACAAACATTTTGAGAACCCCAACTAACTCACAGACAACATCTGCTCTTCCACCAAATTCCTGAATCTAAGACTTGTAGCTTCATGCTTTCTAACTTTGTGTCAAAATTGATACTAGTGACTAAGTTTGTTGGCAATAAAAATATATCAACTATTGCATATTCCAATTGAGAAGCAATTCTAGCTTCCAAATGATCTTTATATTCAATGTTAAGGCTACAGCTTAATCATACATTAAACAAAGAAAATAGGAAATCAAGAGGTGTAGAATACCCTTCAATAGGAAGAAGTCTAGTAACACATTCTAATAATTCCTTCAAGTTGACATTTCTCTTTTGTTCTTGAACTATACCACATGAAACTTCTTGTCTTTTCTCCCCAAGTATCCCTTTGGTACCATATTGAACAATCACTCGACTGAATATCATCTCTTCCGTTCCCTATTCCTACATTGAAACAACAATCCTCTCAAATAGTTTCATTGACATGGTTTGAATATCCTTTAACCACCATTCACTATTTGTCATTTCTCTTGAACTCACACTAGCATTGCTCCAAAACTGGCATTGTTCTGATTTTACATTTCTCTGCTTAGGATCAAGAACTTCAATATAGACGATGTAGGCTAAAGACTCTATGCATCTACTCACAATTTGAATTTATTCAGCTAATGGAAGCAAATGTCCACATCTCTTAAGAACAACAAACTTTGAAGGACAACTTGAGTAATAGATAGATCACTTCTCTCATAAAGGTTTCCTTTGCCATACTCTTTAGTCATTTGTACAAAATTTGTTGCACATCTCAGGGCAGCAACATTGAAGGGGTCCATAAGTATCATTAACAGATAACAAAAGTTTGCAACAAGCTAAAATATTTCAAGTTGTAATTTCAAAGTGATCTTTGATGCATTCGATAGATTTCATTTCAAATATCCACTTTTTGAAACAAGCGGATACTTATGGAGCTTGAAGTTGAAATTCTCTACATGAACAATGACATGGGTAGCCAGACCTGTTGCTTTGCACCTATCCACCATTTAGTGACCTCCTTATTTGATGTCTAATGACAAATTTACCTATGTTGGAATCAAAAGTTACAATAGTCTGGATTCCTTACTACCTCAATGATTGCAAAATGTTGAATTGGGTTCTCCAAAAGATATTCAATAGCTTCTATAGATCCAAATATAATGAGGCCAAATGTTTTGTATGCATCAAGAATACTCTAGACCTCTAATACAAATTGTAACCAAACTTGACAAGTGGTTATACTTCAAGGGTGATTGAGAATTTATAGTCCAAACTGAAAGATTCATAATTAGATGCATTATGGCAAGAAAGGTACTAAATTCCCATGTTTAAATTTTTTTTGGCAACAACAGACTCTAATTGGGGACTATTTTCCATGATGGAAAGGAGAGAACTCCAGAATCTCGAGTTTGACAAGTGCCTATCCATTGGGCCATAGAGTCGTCAATAATCAATGAAACATGAAAGGGAACAACAAGAGACTTGAGCCAAACCAAAATCAAAATGAAACAACAGCACACACTCAACAAGGAATGGAAAGCAAACCAAAACTCCAATGTACCCCAACTGGGTACAACACACCCCAACTACTTCAATAAATTATGCAAAGCTATTAACTGGTTGGGAAAAATAAGTGCCTCTACAAAAAATAAAAATGTATCTGTGAAGTACCTGCATACTTAGAAGCAACCTCATGACCACAAACATAAATCTGCAATTTATGAAGCAAAAGGACTCTAAGAAATGTATAGCCAAACAACCATTTCACATCATATACCTCTAAAGCTTCCTCAACATGGTCCTGCATATGATTACTTTTACCTTCATGTATTGCAAAATACAAATTGATATCCCATCCCTGAAAATGATTAGTTGAATCACCAAAAGACCAATCTTTAGCTATATGCATCTCATGTGAGATTGAACATGGATCATTCTTTTCTGAAATAGGCTGAAAATCTGCACTATAAATAACATCATTATTGACTTTGAAACTACTTCAAATAAAATAGTTTCATCCTTCTCTGTAGGAATTGACTCAACAATTCTATGATCCACCAAATTATCCTCTTCTATAACCTATTGAACCTATCCACAAGAGATTCAATGAATAATCAGATAAAGACATTTTCTTCACTTACCCCTAATATTCTGCATGCCATGGTGAATGCCAGGATATGGTCTTCTATATCTTGATAATTCTCTCTGCTAACCTTTAGGAAATACTTTCTTGATCCTTCAGGTAGAGGTTAATATTGAAGCAAAGAAAGAAGCCCAAAGTTATTTCCCCACGGATGAGAAGAAACCAATGCCATAATGCAAATATGAAAAATGGTGTAGTGTACCTAGAGAAATCTTTAAGTCAAATTTTTATAAATTTGTTTGTTAAAAGGTAAAATGAGTTTCAAAAATAAATGTAATAGAGCCTTAAAAAGGCATAGGTCAGTAAGTGGGGGATGACTTTAGTCATTTTATGTTAGTGGAGTTTGACAATAGTTAGTTTCATTTAGTGGTCTGTAGTCATCAAGAGTATGACAATATATTTTTAGTAAAATCAATTTTTTAGTAAAAATCAGTAGTTTTAGGCTATTTTGAGCCTTTCCCATGATGGGAATCTTGGAGAAAAGATTACGAACAATTGTAAATGATTTGGAAAGGTAGAGGGGTCATGGGTATGGAGATTTGGTTGAAGTTTCAAGAGAAAGAAATAAAAATTATGATTGTTTTGCTGTCCCATCAATATATTTCTGAAAATTGTTGTTCCCTCTCATTTTTCTTTGCTGTACAGTACTAATGAAAAGTTCTCATGTTTGGAATGTTGTATTGTATGGTCTCATCTTTGTTTTAATCTAGGTTGGAGGAAATCTGATGGAGATTTGAGCATCTTCCCAACGTTTTCTTTGGGACTGCTCTTTTCACAGTTTATGACTGTTTTATTGTTGTTCCTCTTGTTTGTACTAGGTCGTACCACACAGCCAGGAGCCCAAATGTTAATCATGGATTTAAGGCCTATATTACCTTTTATTTAAACTTGGTTGGAGCCAATTCCATTGTAAAAGAAGCATTTTATGACTGTTTTGTGCAAGTGGGTCTATAATAGGGTTTTAGTGCTTTTTCATGAAATAGATGGATTTAGGAGTTTCCACACTTGTCCCATGGTGGAAATGAGTGTAACAAGTTTGGTTTTCATGTTAATTAAGTGGGTTTCATGCAGGAATGGTGGAGTTGGTGTGAAAGGACAGATTTGTGTTTCTTGAACTCTAATAACACTATGTTTTGATAGTCCTAACATAGGTGGAGTTGCTTTTTGAAGGAAAGGTAGTTTGTATGGTGGCTAAAACCTTGAAAAAAGTTAATTTTATTGGTATTAAACACCTCCTACACTTGGGAACAAGAATTTGTGGAGTGGGTTATCATTTTCGTGTATTTGTGGTGTTGTGGAAGGCCTAATTAGCCCTTGGGACAACAGGGTACAGTCAAGTTTTGGGTATAGTGTTCCAAAAAAACCTATGTTTTATATTTAATATGTTGAAGAAAAAGGTAATGGGTATTCAAAAAGCCCATGAAAGTTTGGAGAAGAGGTCTGAAACTAAAGTTATTGCATGATAGTCCTGAAAAGAGGGCTACAAGGAAGTGAGTGGGTTTGTGAGGGAAGTGGTACAAGGAGGTACCCTCAGTACATTTTGTGAGTTTTGTGAGCTTGGGACAATCAAACCTAGTTAGTCTAGGGTCCCTAGAAGGTTTGGGAAGGTGCCCATATGTTTGAACCTATAAATGGTGATATTGTGTTGTGTTGAAGTCATGGAGTGTGAGTGGACAGTCAAGTCCAAATTGAAGTCAAGTGTTGCTATTTGGCCCACTGAGGCCTAGACGAGTTGTTTGACCTACCATCCCCTATATCCTCTTCCTCCTGTGTTGTTAGTTTGACCCCTTTGTGGTCTTTGTGTTGTGAGCTCTGCATCAAAAAATCAATATTTACTTGAAGTCAATAGGAGTTCTTGCTGAAATTAATTCTTTTGAGTAAAGTTTGCTCCATAGAATCACCAACTTCTATCCGCAAGGAGGTACCTTTAAATTTCTGGGAAATAAGAGCACTAATACTTCACTCTCCCCAGAAGAGTCGTAAAAAACTGTTGGTAAATAGTTTTGTTGCTGCTAAATTTACAAAACTCACCCAATGGGTAGCAACAAACTTTAATAACAAATGGAAAAATCATTGTGAGTTCAACAATTCTCCCCTGCATTTGAGAGGGGCAACTCCCTCATATGATGGGGATTTTTGGGTTTTGGGTACTTGTAAACAGAAAGTATGAAAAGGTAGGAGAATGAAAGATGAGAGAAAAGAAAGGAAATCTACCTGTGAGCACAAGAAACACAACACAGATTCCCAAATTAGAAAAAGAATAAACTAACTACAGAAGCACATAGTCTTCCCAATACCTATACCTTCATATTTTGTAATCTTTTGTACTTGCTCTTGGTGTACAGGTATTGGGAAGGCTTTGTGCTTCTGTAGTTAGTTTATTCTTTTTCTCATTTGGGAATTTGTGTTGCATTTCTTGTGCTCATAGGCATATTTCCTTTCTTTTTCTCTTATCTTTTATTCTCCTATCTTTTCATACTTTCTGGTTAAAAGTACCCAAAACCCAAAAACCCCCCATCATTTGAGGGAGCTGCCCCTCTCAAACATAAAAATGAATTGTTGAACTCACAATGATTTCTCCATTTGTTAGTAAAGTTTGTTGCTGCCCATTGGGTGAGTCTTGTAAATTTAGCAGTGGCAAAACTGTTTACTAACACCTAGTTGACTCAAAATCAAATTAAAAGTATTGATATGCTTTTCAACCAAGTCTCCCTCCATTTTTAATGAATAAAGTTTCCCTTTAAGACTTAACTTATTAACAAGACATTTTGATTTGTAAATATCATATATTATCTTTCATAAGTTGAATTTGTTTGTCTCCTTTAAGACATTCAAGAGAATGAGATTTGTAAAATGCAAACAAATGGTTTCCCATTCCTTCTTGTCCATTTTTTTCAATCTTCAGTATGTTGGAGTGGCCAAGATCAACCAACAAGAACTAGAATCACTTCCACAAACTAAATTGCACAAAATAAGCCAATAACATATATTCAAAAGCTAAGTAAAAATTTAAAATATACCTTGTGTTAGGCAAGAGAGAAGAGGTAGGAAGGTAGGTCACAATGACTGTCTACCCCTCCAAAGGTGCAACAATATTCTAGCTCAAGTGACACATGTTTGAGCAAGTGGCAAGTATGCATGCAATAGGTGTCCTCAAAAGATGATGACACATGTCTCAACCATATGAGATGAGACAAACTCCTAAAAGTCCCTAAGTGGAGACTTAGGCATAGTGTGAATAGGACCTAAGAATCTAGATAGGTATAAGCTATTTTCACACTAATAGCCCCCTTAAGTGCAACTTAGGGAGAAGCAATACAAATATGATGGGTCCCAACTACTAGGCCATGTTAGGTACCCATGTACAAATAAATTTCTCAAAAAGCACAGTAAAGGAGAAAACCTAATGGGAAATAAAACTCTCTAAAAGATAAATGATATGTGATAAAATTGTACAAGTGAATAAGAAGAAGAAGGATGAGTCAACATGAACCACCAAGAACTACTTCTAACACTAATATACAATATATGTTCCCTCCATAAGAGATAAAAAGTAAGAAGGTCTATGTGACCCCCCTAGAAAATGTGAAGTAATGAACTCTATGTGAGGAAATGCTTCCTCCCAAAACTAATATGAGAAGAAAAACCATGCAGCCTCCCCTCAAAATACCTCCAATAGAATTGGTAGATGCTCAAAACTAGATGTTGAAGATGATCCACAAATGTTGAACCATATGTCTCCCCTTGGGAAGAAATAGAACCACAGAAGTGTGCAAGTATCTTCCCATTCCATATAGGAATATGTAGAAGAAGAATGAAAGTATTTGAATTATGAACATAATACAAAGATGCAGATGATGCCCATGATGTCTTTTAAGGATTCTCAAGTTGCTCCAAGCCAATGCTATCATGTGATAAATGTTGATAAGATGAATCAGGTATCATAAAGGATTCATGAATAGGGACCATGGATGTATGGTGACAACTAGACCAATGAGAATCTGATAGTACTACAGAGGATGTTAAAATAGATGATGACTGAGTCAAATATGTAGATTAATGAATATCTATAGAATTTTTCACTATAGAAGCTGATGTAGGCAAAGAAAGTGCAATAATGTTCGAAGAAAACAACATGGTGATGTAACTTCATCGAAGCTATCAACAAATAGAAGAGAAATTTCCTTAATAGTGTCTTCCAAATATGTGGTGCAAGACTCTACAAACAAAAATGATGTCTGGTAGAAATACATTCCAAAGTAGCATATCTAGAATAATGATAGCAATATAGTGCATAGAATTGGTGGAAGCCATACATGAGTCAACTCTATATTCAGAGGTAGCATCAAGTGATGGTGGAGATGAGTTCTTAGTGCAAGTCAACTGACTAGATTTTTCATCCCCAAATGATGGTGTCTCACAATTTGGCTGAATGAGACTAGATGATTTTTCTGCAAGTGCTTTAAAATAATCTATAGAAATACAATACTCATGAAGAATTTATTTCATTTTATTGATTTGATGAGGAATACATTCTTTTTTTATGCATTTTCATCCCACAATATCCACATTTGATTTTCTACTTATTACAAGATTTATTGAGAATACTCAAATGGAAGGGATTTTGTGTGAGAGACATGATCAGATTTGTAGCAATATTCAAAATAGAAATACTAGATTGCCCCCCCCCCCCCCCCCAAAATGATTAGTGTTGTAACATAGGTCTCTCAGAAAAAATAGACAAGGAAAAAATTATAATTGTGTAAGTTTGGAAGCCAAATCATCCATTTATAACAGAAAGATTTTTATAAATTTTGAAAAAAGGTGTACCGAAACTGAATTTTACTTTGACTAATGAATTTGTTGCAAAATTATGATAACTTTCAGAAATAAAGTTTGCAAGTTTCCAATAATCAAGATGAAAGTTATGCCCATCAAAAAGTACGTAGTACAATAAACTTCAGAGGCCTAGAAAAAAATTAGAACACAATTTGCAACTCATCTTGACACCATAGTGTCGATGATAGAACCAACTTCCCGTCAACTCTAATTTTGCCAAAAAATTGCCTCTATGGGCGAAATTTATGGAAAAATAAAAAAAAAAAGGCCTACTTTAGGCACTCTATGTAGGTCTAACAGTTACAATAAGTGCTTAGAAAAATGGTAGTGGTTAAACAAAAAAGCTAATGTTAACTTTATATGTTGACTTCACAGGTTAACTTTATATGCTAGCGATTATATGCTAACTTTATATGTTAACTTTACATCTTAACTTTATTTGCTAATATAACATTAAATGTTGACAAAAAATCCATTTCAAAGCCTTAAGACAATAATTTCAACCATGAATGTCAACAAAATTGAGTAGTCAAGTCTGTGTTCAAATAAGGGTGCGCCTGGAGGCCAAGTCAACCTAAAATCAAACCTACAAAATTGGAATGGGCCTACTCAATGAAGCCACAAAGACAATATGAGTGACGTGGAACAATGTAGAGGTTTTGAGAACCGCAACCAATGCAAAGCATCAAACAACAATTGGATCCCTCAATAGAAACCATGATCTGAATGCAATGTGGGTAGTAAACTTCCACTCACAATACGTGCAAACTACAAGTGTGGAGCTCAGACTTAGGGCTCAAATTAACCAAAGGCAAACAACCAAGAGATGCCCTATATATTCAAAACCTTGCAACAAACAAACAATATAGATCTTTAAATAGAACATAGATCTTGAAGAATGATCAAATAATGCAAATATTTTAAGGACCATGACCTCTGCAATATAGACTACGACCTACAAATTTTTGTTGCTTCAAAAAATGATCAAATGAAAATTGTGGTATCCAAAATATGCCTAAGATCAGAGTATTCTCAAAAATAGAGAACAAAAGAAACCCTAGTACATTAATCTTAGTGGATGAAGCAACAACAAGCAACAAAATTGAGTTAAAAAAGACCATACTCAGGTAGAGAGGCCAATAACTAGCTTGAATCAGATGATTGAAGCTTAAAACAAGCAAAAAACTTGATGAAACCCTCAATCATAAATGCCCAAATCTGAACAAGCACCACCATAGAGGTTATTAGGCCAAAAATTGACTCAATCCTTAAAAAAATTCACCAAAATGAATCAGAGACTCGTCAAACCTGCACAATGTCAATTTTTCTAAAGAAGTTACATTTTTGCAAAAAAATCCATACAATTTTGTACAATTGTACCACCATACAGTACTAGGGGCTACGGGTAAAAAAATTCGTAAAAATTGATAGTGTCCAAAATTGAGTTTTCGATAGTCAGTCCTTACTAATTTGGGCCTTACAGACTCAATAGCGATATTCGTTTGGATCTACGAAGAACTATTAACTAGGTTAGGTGCAGGATTTGCTGATAAGGGAAGGGTTTTCCTACCATGGCTTTGATACCATGTTGGGGCAGCTAAGATCAACCGACAAGAACCAAAATTACTTCCACAAGATAAATTGCATAAAATAAGCTAATAACATATATATTCAAAATATAAATAAAAATGTACAATATGCCTTGTATAAATAGGCAAGATAGAGGAGGTAGGAAGGTAGGTCACAATGACTGACTACCCCTCCAAAGGTGCAACACTTGTCTAGCTCAAGTTACACATGTTTGAGAAAGTGACAAGTATGCATGCAACAGATGTCTTAAAAAGATGAGGACATATGTCTCAACCATATGAGATGAGACAAACTTCTAAAAGTCCCAAAGTGGAGACTTAAGCATAGTGTGAATAGGACTTAGTCAATGTAGATAGGTAAAAGCTATTTTCACACTAACACATTATACATATCTATAGGTTTTACTTTCTAACAACTCTCCATTGATCCTTTTCTTCCATGAGATCTTCCATCTTCATCTTTTACAACTTGTACCTAGATCCATTAAACTTCTCAATATCTAAATGGGAAGTACAAGCCATGGCTCCAACCACACATAAATCTACAAACCCACTATGTTTATAGCTCATAGTTTAGACAAAAAATCCACAACACTTCTAAGAAAGGTGTCTATATCTAATTCAAACCAAAGCTTTGATATAAAATGTTGAGAAATAAGATAGACTACTATAGTGAAAGCATATCCAAATATTGAACAAATCTGATATACTAATTAATGTAGTAGGGTAAGTTCATGGAAATGGGGGAGAAAAAGAGGGTCAAAAGTGGCCATTTTATTTAAATCAGCTAAACCTAAACTTGATGACTAATTTAAGATGTTTACACTCACAATTTGAAGATATGATAAAAACAAGAATTGTAGTAGTCTCAATGTAGTTTCTAAACTACTAAATATATTTTAAATGGTTAAGGTTGAGAGGGTGAAATGTTGAGCGGACACAAAATTGTTCTTATTTTTATCACTACAATATAACATATTGTCTTGTGTTCCCCTTTTTCTTTTTGTTTTTTCTGCATTAGGTATTTTTAAAAATTGGTTGGTAGAAATATAGCCAAGAGTGAGTACAAGTTGTCTATTTTTTATATTTTTTAATTAAATTTATTTTGTGATTTTTG
The DNA here is from genome assembly GCA_027924645.1 of Cunninghamia lanceolata. Classification (NCBI taxonomy): domain Eukaryota; kingdom Viridiplantae; phylum Streptophyta; class Pinopsida; order Cupressales; family Cupressaceae; genus Cunninghamia; species Cunninghamia lanceolata. Next base: position 418,547 of record BSBN01001427.1, on the reverse strand, counting down.
AAGTGGATGCATCCTAAAAACTACATCACTGAGTGTCTCTGTGTGTCACATTTACTTGCACAAAACTAATTGAATGTGTATGGAATGTAGTGTAGAACAATCCTATATAGATTTTTCAAATTTTGATAAGTGGTTCCAATGTTATAAATAAAAATGAATACATATGTATTGGAAGAATATGAAGACACTCCATAATTTTTTTTAAAATACCTTAAGATATTCAAAATATTAAAAAAATTATATGGCTAGAAAGCTAAGAAGTAGCTCATCATTTTGGTGGTGATTTTGTAAAATTTCATTGTAAAAAAATGTAAATATGATGAGGTTGAAGATTGAATTCATTATTTTATATTAAAAACACAAATTTAGGAGCTAAAAGGGATGTCCAACCTTTAGACTTGAAAATCTAAGCCTAAATGGGCAAAGATCATAAAAAATTTCAATTCAGGTCATTAAAAACATGAACATGTTATTTATGCTTTGCAAAATAAATACAAACATAATACAAGTGCATTATCTTTGCATTAATTTTGCAAAACATAACATGTATGCATTATGGATTCCATCCAAACCTAGCCATAGTGCGTACATGTTATGGCTCATATGCATTCTGCCTATAATCTCAAGTTTGGCCACTAAATTATCCCCCATTTTTATGCACTTACCCAACATGTGACTAACTATTAAATCAAATGAGGACAATCATATATCAATAAATTAAAATTAGAAAAACTCATATGAAACATAGAACACTACAATTTATATGTAGAAAACCTATTGGGAAAAAGCTCATAGAGATCCTTGATCTTGAGTCAATTAGATAAATACTTTACATAATGCAATCCGCCCAACTCCTCAGTCGAATAGAATTTTTGTAGCATAACATCATTTCACCTACAAGGCATCATAAAACCTCTATCTCATACCTCCAATCTATAGATCAAAGAGAACAGGAAAAGAACAAATGGTTTCCGAAAACTAAATGCCATAAAAACATGGTCCAAGTCAAAAACCCACAACACCATAATGCATTTACACAAGTACTCAAGATATATATCAATTACACTAGGCATATTTGACTCCATAAATCCCAATAGGCACTACTCCCAAGTCCAATGCACCAACATGAAGCCACTAACTGATGTGGACCCCACCCATCATAAGAAAATACTTTACTCTCACAAATGTAACTCCATACTACCTACGAGAGAAAAGTCAATTTACATTCAAGATAGCAATAATAACCCCCACTTTTGACCTACCAACTATAACCTCATTGTAAATGCCATTACAACAACATTCAAGATTCCTTAGAATAATAATAATAATAATAATAATAATAATATCCCTCAACACCTAATGGGCATCCAAGTACCCATTCCAAGAGTGTTGGAGACACATGATATACATGGGATTGCAAGGTTAATAGTACCTAATCCTATTATGGATTATAATGGACATGGTCTTCAAATATGCTTGAGACACATTAGAGTGTTTTCTCTACTACTAGGGAGGAGAAAATTTTAGTAAGATAATGGATATATGAAGATTTATGGATGTTAATTGGGTGGAACATGTGGATAGCATTAGTTCTACCAGTTGGTATCTATGTACCCTATTCACTAGTGTGATTAGTTGGATGAGAAAAATATGGGATATAAAACTTCTCTTTGATTATAAAGATATGGTGAATGGTAGCTACTCTCGCCTATAAGGAAGTAGTTTTTCTCTAGAGATTATATTTTGAACATTGGGTTGAATATAGTGTTGATTTAGAGTGATTGTTAGCATTTCACCAACTTGGTAAATAACTCTTTCAGATTCAATGTATAAATGAAGCACAGTAATGTGTACTATCATTTTTTAATGATATGATTGATACTATTAGAATTGTGGTCATGAATGTGGACATTTTTATAAATGTAGAAGATGCATTGATGAAGTCCATGAGAACACAAAAAAGGAAAAGTTTGTGATTAGGGAACTAGATGCAATAAATTTATTTAACTATTTTCATTAAAGTATTCCTTCTCAAAGCTTCACCTCTACATGCATATGACTATCCATTAGATCCCTAGGCTTATTGGATCATTTAGTCATATATATAATAAATAATTAGAAGTAATGGAATTCAATGTGATAGAAAACTAAATAAATTTTAAATCTAGTCCAAAGCTCCATGGGCATATTAGAAAGAAAAATGGGATAGTTTGGAAGATAAAATCCTACAATGGGAAATAAGACATGAGCAAAAAAATAAATGAAATAAAATTAGTTTGTTGGGTCCATGAACTTATGAGAGGGAAATGGCATATTGGGGAGACTAATGACTTTGATAAAGGACCTAAATGTGAGGAACTTATGAAACATGAAATAAAATTATATATTTGAAGTTCAAAAAAGTCTTGCAATGAGATTATGGGTGTCGTGCTATATATACAATATCATAGCACATGAGTTCATAATTTGTATTTAATATTAGAAATAATAGATAATATATTGATAGCTATAGATTTGATTCAAAAAGGGTATTGTATGTACACCTTGTATAAAAATATATCAATTAAATGGGAAAGGAGTCCCCTTATAGGCATCCACCAAGAGGGTCTCATACATCAAATTAGTGTCTCACTTGGCAATTTTAAGGTAATTAACTTTACCTTAATCTACCTTTTTAAAATAGAACTTGAATATTGCTATCAATTTATTCACAAGATTGAAATAGATAACACTAAAGATGAATTTTCAATGTTGATGGATGGATCTAAGATAGGTGAACAATTATAATTTTAGTTTCTTGTAATTTCCCACTACATCAATAGTAATTTCTTCTATTGATTCAAAATTCATGATCCCTTATTCACATGAAAAAGTTCTCATTAATTTTTATGTTAGTGTAGGATATTATTAGAATATTCCTACACACATAGTATTGCATAGATACTGAGTAGAGTTGTAGTACCATTTTGGTTTTCAAGGGTACAATTTTTTAACTAAGTCAGGGGGAGCACAGTGTAGATATCTTCTTGTAAGAGGGAGTACATATAGTTTTCGGATTGATAGACATAGTCAATAAAATGAGGAAGAATGGATTTTTATGTGTGTTATTAAGCATATGTGCATCGATAAGTCAAGAATAGAAATATAAATTATTCTATAAATATTGAAATCCTATGTCTAAAAGGATCAATACCCTAGTTTGTGTGGAGAGAGATTTAGGAAATGTAGAAATCTAAAGATACCAAGGAAACAATACAATACAAAAGTAACAAAGAAAGAGGAAAATAATGGAAAACCATCCCAAAAAGATGAAGCCTAATGGCATGTAGGAAGATTCACAAAACCAAGGGCCTATTATAGAATGCTCTAGAAGATTGGAGGAGAAGCTAGAAATTATAGAAAGAAGTAGATTGTTGAAAGCTTGCTGGTGTTCTCATTGATGTCAGCCTTCAGTAGATGGTTCACTTAGTTTCCAAGTGCTTTTGAGAAAATTTGAATAAAAAGGTGTGTAGTGTGATAGAGGTATGTTTAGTGTTATGCTTTGGATTTCTTTATAATTGAAGATATTCTTGTGTATTTTGGAAGTAATGATTAGAGGTGTTTAGAGGTGTTATATCTAGAGTTTCAAGTTCTGGATCGTGTAGCAATAGAAGATGTGTTTGGAAGAATGTTTTGACTATGAAGAAGGTTGTCTGGGAGAAATGAGATTACTCTGCATCTCTCTGCATTAAGGTTCCTTGTCTTGAAGATCTAGGAAAGTCCTTATATTGTCTATACCTACCTTCTCTTGAAGTTTATAGTGTTGAGGTGATATGCAAGTTCAGTTCTTGTGTTGGTGTTTAGTAGCAGTGTATCCTGATGTGCAAAATGAAGATATTCTTTGTTTCATATTGTTGCAGAAGTATTGCAGAAGATTTTGATGATGCTAAATTTTTTGGAAAGGTGTGTGGATGTTCTGGAGTGTCTCTCTATGATCCATATGATGTTATTAAACTTGGAGAAGCATGGATGTGGTCATTAGCTCAGGTTTGGCTGACCTGACTTACTAGCACTATTTGTGGAGGTACCTCATGGATTGTGGATGTGATGAGAAGCATAGTGATACAGAGTTGAGTCTTAGTTAACACTTGATGTGGTCCACCTTCACTTCCTTCCAACATGGAAGTGTTTGGTACCAACTTATTTGGTGTTGCACGTTTGAGGTGCACATGTTTCATTAAGGTCGACATAATTGACATTGTTTTAGGTCATGATGGTATAAATACAAGATGAAGTTTGAGCGAAACATGTAGAGAAGATGATACAAATGTGACTTAAGGGTGGTGAATTAAGTGTGAGCTTAAATGCTTATGACTCCAAGATGCAGTGAGCAAAATGTGTCTACATTTCAGTTTGCTTGAAGTTGTTAGAGGCAGTGAGCTAAAGGTTGTGGATGGCATGAAGTTGCAGTGGTGAATTTCTCACATTGCTTTGAGATAGTGAATCTCTCTATAACAATCCTCGTTTATTCTTTTCTCTTCTAGACAGTGAGTCCTTTTGGTAGTGAGCCTTTCTTCTAGGCAGTGAGCCTATTTGTTTTTAGTTTTGCTATTCATATATATGTGAGCTAATCCTCACCGTGGTTTTTCCCTTGGGTTTTCCACATAAATATGGTGTTCTTATGTGTTTGAATGTGTTTGCATTGATGCTTCATATGTTTACATTCTGCTAAGGCATAATAAGAGGTTGATGTTTGGAATTACTTTGAGGGTTTAAAGTTTTAATACACAACTGATTCACCCCCCTCTTAGTTGTCCTATGCATATTAACAATTGGTATCAGATCCAAGTTCCTTGAAGAAGCTTGACCACTTAAGGCATATCTAGATGGCACACAGGAAAGGTATTGAGATTCCCTTGTTTGATGGATCAAATTATACTTTCTAGAAGATTAAGATGGAAAGTTTTCTTGTCTCTTAAGGGTATGGCATGTGGAAGTTAGTTGAGAAAAAATACACTATACCTACTAATGGTCCAAATGATGAAGAGGAGATTAAAGACTATGAGAACAATGGCAAGGCAAGGAATGCTTTGCTGAACAGTCTTTTTGATTCAGAGTTGTTGAAGGTAATGAGCTACAAAACTACTCATGAGATATGGAAGAAGCTGGAAAGTATCTTTGAAGGAGATGACAAGGTCTTGAAGAAAGCAAAGATGTAGAATTTGAAGATCAAATTTGGAAACCTAAAGATGTCTGAGGATGAAAATATTGCAAGCGACAAGTAGAAAATTGATGAAGTTGTCAACTCCATTAATGGTGTTGGTGGAAAGATGGAGGAAAGTGAAGTGGTAAAGAAGGTACTAAGAACTCTTCCAAAATCTTATAGTGCAAAGGTTTCTGCTACTGAGGAAATTCAAAATTTGGATACTTATACTAGGGATCAATTGCTTGGTATTTTAACTACTTTTGAATTGAGAGAGTTTGGTCAAGATGATTCAAGAAAAGAGACTGCTTTTAGGGTTAGCAAGATAGAAAAAAAATGTTAAATTAGATCTAGATGACTTTGATGAAGCAGAAGAAAATTTTGTAAGTAGGTTGAAAAAGGGCTCAAGATAATACAATGGTAAGTTACCCTTTAAATGTTTCACTTGTGGAAAGATAGGTCATTATGGTTCAAAATATCTAGTCAAAATTTCAAATGACAAATACAAGGATAACAAAGGTAAATCAATCAAGAGAAGTTATTATGGTAAAGAATATGATAGGATATTTGATGATGAGTCTGACTATCTGGATGATGAAAGTAATGAATTCTTGTTCATGGCTCTGAATGTTGGAACCAATTTTGCTAACTCTGAAAGATGTATGAAGGAAACTACTCCAGAAACATGGCACAATATCAAAGGAGCTTTGGTAACTACTTTTCATGAAAGAGAAGAGGAAAATCATTGGATAATTGACAATAGATATTCAAATCATATGACAGGTGATAAGAATAAGTTTGTCAAGCTTGAGAAATTTGATGAAGGTTTTGTTAAGTTTGGAGATGATGCATCTACTAAGATCTGTGGAAAAGGTTCAAATAGTTTTGATGGCAAGCACAATACAAATGATTTTCCTATGTCAAAGGTCTCTAACACAATCTTCTAAGTGTAGGACAAATGTGTAGTAGAGGATATAACCTTTTGTTTTAGGATGGTGGTTGTCAAATCAAAAAAGAAATCTTTGAAACTTTGGTTGCTACAAGAACAAGGACAAAAGGAAATTTATATCAACTCAAAGGTGCTAATGGTATGTACCTTATGACTCAAATTAAAGAAAGTTGGCTATGGCATAGAACAATGTGTCACATCAATTATGAGAGTCTAGTGAGGATAAGCTCTACTCAAGCTATGAGGGATCTACCAAGAATTACTAAGCCTATCAATGCAACCTACAAAGAATGTTAGATTGGGAAGCAAAAAAGAAAGAATTTTAAAATCAAAGAGTCTTCTACCATAGGACCTCTGGAGTTGGTGTATATAGATCTGTGTGGACCCACAAGAATAGGAAACTTTCAAGGTGACATGTATTTCATCATATTAAGTGATGATTACTCTAGAATGACTTGAGTAACCTTTCTCAAAGAAAAATAAAAATCTCTTTGAAAGCATTCAAGGTTATGGTTGAAAATGAAATTGATCTAAAAATCAAGTGTTTGAGATCTAACATAGGTGGTGAGTTCACCTCCAATGATTTTAACTATTTTTGTGAAGATCATGGAATAAGAAGGAATTTGTTAGCCCCTAGGACTCCTCAGTAGAATAGAGTTATGGAAAGAAAGAATAGCATAGTTCAAGAAGCAACAAGGACAATTTTGAAAGAAGTAAATCTATCAGATATCTATTAGGGAGAAGTTATTCACACTGTAGTCTACATATAAAATAGACTTCAAACAAGAGTCAACAGTTCAAAGACTCCATATAAACTATCGTATGGAAGAACTCCTACTATAAAATATTTCAGAGTGTTGGGAAGCAGGTGCTACATTAGGAGAGATGAAGAAAACTTGGCAAAGTTTGATACAAGATCAGATGAAGGAATCTTCCTTGGATATTCTACAAAGAGCAAGGCTTACAGGTGCTATAACAAGAGGTTGAAGAAATTAGTGGAAGGTGTAAATGTCAAAGTGGATGAAGAACCATATCAAAGTTCAGTGATAATAGAAGGATATGAATCTGATGAGCTCCCTTTCATAGAAGAAGAAAGAGAAGAAGAAAAGGAAAAGGAGAAGCAAGTTGATGAAGAAGATTCTCTGGAAAGGATTCCTAAGAATCTGAAGTATGTGCAGAAGAATCATTTTGTATATTGAAGATCATTGGAGATAAGAACAAAGAGTGTATTAACAAGAAGAAATATTGCTATGGTAGATGAATAGGTAAATTTGTGCTTATTGTTGAAAATAGAACCCAAAACAGTGACTGAAGCATGTAAATATGAACATTGGATCAAAGGTATGGAAGAAGAATTGATGCAAATTGAGAAAAATCAGACTTGGGAAATTGTCCCAAGACCTGTAGACAAAAATGTAATAGGAACTAAATGGGTTTTCTTGAACAAGTTGAATGAGAATGAAGAAGTACTAAGAAATAAGGCTAGACTTGTGTGTAAAGGCTACTCACAAGTGGAAGGAATAGATTATGAGAAAACATTTGCTCCAGTGGCAAGATTGGAGGCCATTAGAATGTTCTTGGCCTTTACATCTCATAAGGACTCCAAATTTTATGAAATGGATGTGAAATCTGCATTCTTGAATGGAGAATTGGAAGAAGAGGTATACATTGAACAACCGAAAAGCTTTAAGTTATCATATGATCCAAATATGGTCTACAAACTGAAGAAGACATTGTATGGACTCAAACAAGCTCCTAGAGCTTGGTATGCAAGGTTGGATAGGTAGGTGCTATAAAAAGGATTCAAAAAGGGCACTACAGATAGCAATTTGTACTTCAAAATTGAAGAAGATCAAATCCTGATTGTGGAGGTGTATGTTGATCATATAATCTTTCTAAGAAATGAAGGTTGGTGCAAGATATTTGTAGAAGAGATGCAGAAAGAATTTGAAATGTCAATGTGTGGGGAAAAGAATTTTTTTCTTTCCACAGTGGAAGTGTTTGGTGCTGACCTATTTGGTGTTGCACGTTTGAGGTGAACACATTTCATTAAGGCCGACCTAATTGAGATTGTTTTAGGTTGTGATGGTATAAATAGAAGATGAAGTTTGAGTGGAGCATGTAGAGAAGATGATGTGAATGTGAATCAAGGGTGGTGAATTGAGTGTGAGCTTAAATGCCTATGACTCTCAGATGTAGTGAGCAGAAGGTGTCTACATTTTAGTTTGCTTGAAGTTGCTGGAGGCAGTGAGCTAGAGGTTACAGATGGCATGAAGTTGCTGTATTAGATTTCTCCTCTTGCTTTGAGATAGTGAATCTATCTGTAATAGTCCTCTTCTATTCTTCTCTCTTCTAGATAGTGATTCCTTTTGGTAGTGAGCCCCTGGTAGTGAGCCTATTTGTTTTTGGTGTTGCTATTCATATATATGTGAGCTAATCCTCACCGTGGTTTTTTCCTTCTTGGGTTTTCCACATAAATATGGTGTTCTTGTTAGGGTTAGCTAACAGAATATATCAATTAAATGAAAATAAAGATTAAACAGAGGAATGAAAATCACAAAAATAATAACAGCGAGAGACAAGTTTTAATGTGGTTCACCCAAACTTGGGCTACATCCACCAAATAGAGAGTCCAATATTATTATCTAGTAAATCAAACTGATTACAACCAGCAATCCCTGCAACTCAGTACCATTGCAAATGCTACAATACATCATCAAAAACCCTCACCCTTAGCCATTTTTATCACTACTTTTGTCGGTTACAAAATAGGGTTTTTTATGTCGGCCGATGAAAAATAACTCTCAATGCCTTAATAAAATAACTCCTGCTACCCCTTGACCCTGTAGGAATTTGGGGGGAAACTAGGCTAATAAAAGTGGGGTTAATTTAACATCCAAGTATGATTAGGCTCAATATAACGACAGTTCTTATGTTTTTGAAAGTGTTTGCATTGATGCTTCATATGTTTACATTCTGCTAATGCATAATAAGAGGTTAATGTTTAGAATTTCTTTGAGGGTTTAAAGTTTTAATACACAACTGATTCACCCCCCCTCTCAGTTGTCATGTGCATACTAACACAGATTGCATGTGAACCAATCATGGGGGATGTGGGACCCAAGATATTTAAACTTGCATGCTAAGAGTGTTAAACATGGAAGAAGGAATCATAAAGATGATTTTTTGAGGCATACAAGTTTGGACAAAGTGTCAGTTATGAATAGAAGGAATAAAAAATGGCTCTATATCAAGAACCAAATGGATCCCATACAACTATATAATTGTAGGATGCTAGCACACTTGGGTAGATGTCTACACACTCACACTAATTTCCAAGAAGAAATGGATGAAAAATAATGTGAAATGGACACATCAAACAAAAATACTAAAAATATAAAACAAGAACATAAACACACCAAGCTTGTCATTTGGATTAGGAACTAGGCTAGGAAAGAGGGCTAAAATGGTCCATTTAACATACTATAGTAATGGACACTAAAATATGCACAATTTGTAGTGTCAAAATTGTAGGGTATGCAATTCTTGACCTTACACCTATATGGCATAGTTAATCATTTCACAATACATAATATTACAAAGAACGCATTACTTTGATATTCTTAGCCCCATGATTCAAAGGCGCAACTCTAAATTGGTACCAATCTCTAGGCTCCCTTTTAGTTGGCGATTATAGCCAATTAGGGAAGGATTTGATGAATAAATCCAAGGAAAAATGAGATGCTACATCCTTTCTGAAGAAACTTACAAATATAAAAAGGGGCCCCAATAGAAATGCTCAATGACTTCAATAATAGTTTCTAGAATACTTGCTAAAGAATTTTTTTGTAGGTCCAACACCCATTAGGTATGGCTTATATTTGTTACTTAAAATTAATATACTATGATAGTTAAGTCATTTAAGCCTTGTTGGATGCCTATGATAAATTTATTGTATCTGAGAAATATTTAATTCAAATATGGAGGTTATCCCCTAGGCTTTCCACACTTTTATTTCCAAATATACAACCTCTTTACAACCCTACTACTAATGCTCAAACCATGACCTAATAGGTTATTGATCTAATCATGACACCAACAAATAAGACAACCCTAAGATATCATTTTGTAGAACCTCCAACCCCCAGTAAGCTTGACAAGGTTCATATTTTACTTAAAACTATGTCTAATAGGGTCAAGACACTTAAAAGACAACAACATTTTGAACTAGATGCCTACACATCTAAACAATTAGCATCCCCCATTATTGAAACATAAATTTATCAAGGAAGTCAGGGTTAAAAACCCCCTAAAACAACCAAAGTTACCAGCAAAGGGACAATCCAACTTAAAAAGTTTCTTAACTAGCCCTAAACCTAGTTAATTCCTATTAAACTTTGTCTCCAATAAATCCTTCTGAATCTAATTAGGGAGTTACTCGTGGTGCAAAGAAATAATGTGGATGAATCCCCTCTATTGTATTATCATTGTTCATCTCCCCTTACTTTTACTACATGTCTCCATAATAACTATCCCTAGGTCACTTCCCTTTCTATATAATCTAATGATAGAAATCTAAATGACATAATGTAGAATATGTTAATAGGGCTAGGTCAATTTGCCTAGGAATAGACTTTAGTAACTTGGGAAGAATGTGAACCTTATACACTCATTAAGACAACATATACTTTTTGAAGGCTACAATTTAAATTGGAACAATTCACAAGAACTAAAGAGGGAGCAATGGAGGAACAAACTCAAACTACACCAAGTATTTAAAAGGGGTCAGTGGCCCCTTCCTTCAAAATACTAATAACAACTACTTCAATAAAACGTTCCCTAGGAAGAACCAAACTAAATGGTCCCAAGTGAGGTGATTAGACTACTAGACACCCCTTCAAAACAAAATAGATTATCTTATCCTTTGATTAAGAAACCAAGTGTACATTGGGCACTAAATGTAGGATAGACAGTACAATAAGTGAAATATTTCAATATTGTTTGTTGATCAATTAATTTAATTTGAATTAATTAATATTTGATTAATTTAACTACCTTATTTTTCCTTTTCAAAGCTTCAGGTCTCATTTAATTTTTTTTAAAAGATGTTAGATGGTATTTAGTTTTAATGTTATTGTCCGTTATAGCAGTTATGTAACAAACAACAATGACATTAGTGGATGACATATGCAACTTTCCATTAGTTCGGTAATCTATGTTTTATATTAAATAAAAATATTAAACGAGCAATCAAATTCAATGAAAGTGAAATATATTTGGTGAGGTCGTGTGCAATTATAGCGGCATGTCAATAGTTTCAAAATTTTCCACCACAAATTGGTTTTCTGCAATACTTCTATGAAGATTAAGTTATTATTGAGTGGCATGCAAGATAATAAACATCATATTGGCCCTCCTCCACTAGGCTTCTAATCTAAGAAAAAGAAGACTGATATATTCCATTTAGTAGAAGAAGACTGTAGAGTCTCAACAAACAAAACTAAAATAACTAACAACCCCTAATTATATTTATAAATGATCATATTGTCTGGAGAGAGACAGATGCATCATTCAATGCGTCCATGCCTACCAAGTTACAGAATGGAATTAATCTAAACAGTTTGAGCATAATAGCACATACATGTATTTTGGTCTAACAGCAGGAACCTTTTGTGCAGGTGAGAATGCATACAGTTGTAGTAATAGAGCCCACACTAGAGGAAGGCCTTGCCGCCATACTCGAAGCTTTGGCATAGCTTGAGGATGCTCCAGCCCCTAATGCTGTGAAGAATGCCCCATTTAACATCAGATCTCCCTCTGATCACCAATTCCAATTCTTCCACGTATCTTCTGTTGCATCTTCATGCTTTGTCACCTGCACATTACTCATACTCGTCATAACTATTCTACATCCATTGTAAACTGAAAGAACAGGCCCAATAAACAACATAACATAACAACAAATAAAAATAGGGCAAAACAAAGTTAATAAACTCAGAAAAATATTTATCTAACTTGAATTAAATTTTATCCAAAAGTCGTATACAATAGCTTTGTACAATCATATATATAATTACAAAAAACTTGAAGCCTGGAAGCTTCCGTCTTTCTAGATTATTCTATATTTTAATTCTAGGAAAATTAGAATGTTCTATTAGTTTTATGGAAAATTCTAGAGAAATCCTAACTTTCTATTGTAGAAAACTCTAGACAAAATTTGCTATTTTCTAAATAATCTTACTTTCCTTAACATCCCCCCTTAAGATTGGCTAGAATAATACAAAGAAAATACAAAAGAGAGGGGAAATGCAAAGAGAGGGGAACATTATATTACTATCCCCCCTTAATGTTCACCTCTAATAGACCAAGCATTCCTTGTAATTTTAAGAATTTGGCTTCAGTCATACTCTTAGTGAAGATATCAGTGACTTGTTCTTCACTTAGAAAAAATTGAAGATTGACAATAGATGCTTGAACAAGATCCCGAATATAGTGAACATCAATTTCAATATGCTTTGTTTTAGCATGAAAAACTAGATTATTGGCAACCTGTATGGTACTTTGATTGTCACAATACATAGTGCTGGCTGAACTTTGTAGAAAACCAAGCTCAAATAGAAGATTTTGAATCCAAACTACTTCCTTGCCTAATTATTTTGCTGCTCTATATTCTGCTTCACATGAAGATAATGATGTAGTTGTTTGTTTCTTGCTACTCCATGTAATAGGTCCTGATCCAAGATTGAAAACATAACCACTAGTAGATTTCCTATCATCTATATCACCACCCCAATCTGAATCAGTAAATCCAACCAAAGAAATTGAAGATTTATAGTCATAGATGATGCCAAAGTGTATGGTTCCATGGATGTAACGTAAAATTCTCTTAGCAGCCAACCAATGACTTTCTTTAGGTGCCTGCATAAATCTAGATACAAGATTGACTGCTAAACAAATATCTGGTCGAGTATGAGTTAGATAAACCAATCTACCAACAAGCTGTCTATATAAAGTGGCATCTACACTCTTGGAAGTACATTCTTTAGTAAGATTGACTCCAGATTGAAATGGGGTAGATGCTGGCTTGCATTCAAGCATGTTAAACTTTTGTAAAAGGTCTAAAGCATTTTTTGATTGAGAAATGAACAATCCATCATGTAATCTACAAACTTGTAAACCAAGAAAATAGTTTAGTTCACCCAAATCACTCATATGAAATGTCCTCTTAAGATCTGATTTTAAATCATTGATGAGCCCAATATTTGGTCCAGCAATGAGTAAATCATCTACATAAATTGCCACAAGAATGATATCATCTTGAACTTTCTTCATATAAAGATTTGGATCTGACTTACATCTTTTAAATCCATGAAGCTGAAAATACCTATCAATTTTCTCATTCCATGCTTGTGGTGCTTGTTTAAGACCATAAAGTGACTTCTTTAATCTGCAAACAAGATTAGGATGTTGCTGATCTACAAAACCTGGTGGTTGATCCATATATATTTCTTCATATAAATTTCCATTTAAGAAAGCATTTTAACATCTATTTGATGGATATGCCACCCAAGACTTGCAGCCAAAGAAAGAACAAGTCTAACTGTGTTCATTTTAATGACAGGAGCAAATGTTTCTTCATAATCAACACCCTCTTTTTGATTGAACCCCTTAGCAACCAATCTAGCTTTGAATTTTTCTATAGCACCATCTGATTTAAATTTGGTTTTGTAAACCCATTTGCAACCAATAACATTCTTACCTTTGGGCTGGGGCACAAGTTTCCAAATTTCATTCTCTAACAATGCATCATATTCCTCTTTAATGGCTTGCTCCCATTCCTTCTTTCCTCTAGCTTGCTCATATGAGATTGGGTCATTTACTTGTAATACTTTGGCCATGAGAGAACTACCATTCCTTCCTTGGATCTTTAAGCCTTGTCTATATATTTCTTCAACACTTCTTGTCTTTTGTCTAGCTGAAATGATATCTTCTTCATCATAACTACCTGCAGAAAATGGCTGAGTACAAGCAATAGTAGTTTTATTTTCAATAGTATTATCGTCATCAGTAGTGCTATCCTCATCAATATTGGCTTCATTTCTTTCTAAAATATCTGAAAAATTAGAAACATTTGCTGTTGTAGAGTGAGAGGAAGTGGCTGTAAGTTGTGAATACTCATCAAACTTTACATCTCTACTAACAAAGACCTTTTTTGTTGTCAAATCATATAACCTGTAAGCCTTTGATTCTTTAGTATAACCCACAAACAAACACTTATGACTCTTTGGTTCTAACTTTTCTCTCTTTTCATCAGGAATGTGTGCCCAAGTAGTACACCCAGATACTTTAAAATACCCAATGTGAGGCTTTCTACCACTCCATGCTTCTTCAGGGGTGATATTTGTGAGGGCTTTAGTGGGGATTCTATTTACAATATATGCAGCACAAGAAATAGCCAAACCCCAAAATTTGTTATGCAAACTTTTAAAATGCAACATACAACGAGCCATTTCTAAAAGAGTTCTATTCATTCGTTCAGCTACCCCATTTTGTTGAGGAGTATAAAGAACTGTTCTTTGCACCTTAATACCACAATTTTCACAAAATGACTCAAATGCATAATTGCAATATTCACCCCCATTATCTGTCCTTAAACACTTAATTCTTTTTCCACTTTGATTTTCAACTAATGCCTTAAACTTTTGAAAGACTTCAAATACTTCATTTTTCCTTTCCAAAAAATAAACCCATACTCTCCTGCTGTAATCATCAATAAAAGTGAGAAGATACCTGGCACCTAAAAGTGAAGGATACCCTGGTTCACATAGATCACTATGAATAAGTTGCAACAGGTAATTAGCTCTCCATGCTTTGCCTGAATCAAAAGGATCTCGATGATGTTTGCCTAACACACATCCTTCACACACACCTTCAGAAGCTAAAATTTTTGTTAATTCTCTAACCATATCCATTCTAACCATGTCTTGTAATTTTCTATAATTTATATGTCCAAGTCTAGCATGCCAAAGTTTTGACATATCATCAGTCTGAGCAATAAAGGCATGAGAGATTGTGTATTCATTATCAACAAACCCCACAAATTTAGATAGACTCTCTTTATGATCAACTCTACCAATAGCAATTATATTGCTTGGGTCTTTTCTATCTCTAACAATAACTTGATCAGCAGTGACAACAAACTCATATCCACCTTGGACAATTTTATATACTGAAATAAGATTCACCCCTAATCCTTCAACCAACAAAATATTTTTTAAAGACTCATTTGTTACATTAATAGTCCCTGTTCCTAAAACTGGAAGTCTCATTTTATTGCCAATGGTAATTTCTTGATCTGAATTCTTCCCTTCATTAAAATCAATAAACAAAGATCTATCCCCAGTCATGTGATAGGATGCACCTGAATCTAAAATCTATTCTTTATTAGAATTTGAAGCAAAGTATCCTCCTTTAACACTACTTTCAGGTCTAGCAATTACCTCCTTATTTGATTTCTCTTGCTTTTTTAGAGAGATGGCTACGAAGCTATGTCTATCCTTCTTGCCATCCTTGAACCTTTCTTGCTTGGGCTTGTATTGCTACCTTTCATTGTCCCTCTTCTTCAAACAAAATTTTTCCATGTGATTTTCACTTCCACAATACCTGCAAATAATCAATTTTTTTGCAACTTGTTTTTCTATACCATCATTTCTAGAAAAATGGTTAGAACCATCATTATTTTAAAATTTATAATTTCCTTTCCAATTCTTCTTTCCATCATATCTAAAAAATTTACTCTTGGCTGCATATGCATGATTCTTCTTAATATGTCCTTCTTTGATAAGCTGAACCTCTTCATATAAAATAGACTTACAAAATTGATCAAAAGTTTGCTGGGGGTATTGGGATTTAGTTGAAGAACCCTTTTCCTTGATTCCTTAAATACCTTGTATGGGGAAGCTAACTTTCAACCATTGCAATCAATTGAAAATCTTTTTTTACATATTCAGCACCTATTTTCTTCAGCTGGGCATTTAAAAAAGAAACTTCATTGAAATAATCAGTCATTTTTTCAAAATCAGAAGGAGCTAAATTCACCAATTTTTCTTCTATACTAAACATGCTAGCAATATCTGCATCTTTATAATCTTTTTCCAAACTCTCCCACAACTCTATTGGATTATCAATATCAACAAATCTTCTATTGAGATTGGGGCTTAAAGCTTTACCAATAATACATCTAGTTTGTTCCAACTTGCATTTCCATAGCTCCTTTACTTTTTTACTTTGAGGTTCTCCAATTTCTTAGTTCACTATCCTCCATAGAGCCTTTTCTCTTAGAGCATTCTTGACTGCAATCTTTCAATTTGCAAAACCACTTCCATCAAATATTGGCAACACTTCATTTGTTGAGCCCATGTTAGCCAAAACAAAATCAATGTTCAAACAAATATCACTCCAGCAATAATGCAGCCCTGCAAACAAATATCACTTCCAACAATCTATATGCCCTGCAGCTGAATCTGGAAAAAAAAATCTAGCTGAACTTGGCTCTGATACCATGAAAGAACAGGCCCAATAAACAACATAACATAACAGCAAATAAAAATAGGGCCAAACAGAGTTAATAAACTCAGAAAAACATTTATTGTTAAGGAAAGTAAGATTGTCTAGAAAATAGCAAGTTTTGTCTAGAGTTTTCTACAATAGAAAGTTAGGATTTCTCTAGAGTTTTCCATAAAACTAATAGAACATTCCAGTTTTTCTAGAATTAAAATATAGAATAATCTAGAAAGATGGAAGCTTCCAGGCTTCAAGTTTTTTGTAATTATATATATGATTGTACAAAGCTATTGTATATGACTTTTGGATGAAATATAATTCAAGTTAGATAAATGTTTTTCTGAGTTTATTAATTCTGTTTTGCCTTGTTTTTATTTGCTATTATGTTATGTTGTTTATTGGGCCTGTTCTTTCATAAACCAAAGAGATAAATAAGAGACATGAGTTGTATAGGCCTTTTACCTCCTTTTTGAATCGATTGTCAGGGGCAAGGAATCTGTTGCCTTGGCTGTTAATGGTGGGGTTTGCACTTCCCCCAATTGCGTACATTTCCCAGTGGGTGTAATCATTGTTCACCACATGAAAGTATCCATGTCGGCACCTGCATTAAAACATTAATTTTTTAAGCTTCAATGGAGAACAGATAGATAAACTTCAGCAAGTTGTATAGTGGTCTTTGTATAAGGATTACAGAATTCTTGTAAGATTTTATTCATACCTGGGCATACGCTGAACAAGCCCTTCTCCAAAGTGGTTGAATGCAACTGTTACTTGCATTTTAACGTCTTGGGTATAGTCGTCGTTGTGTCCTAGGAGCATGACCTGCAAAAAACCACTAAATATTTAACTAGAGCAATAGCTTTTTTAATTGATAACTTAATAGATACTAACATTATTTTATGTTTCTGTCTGATAATGGGCTTTTAGTACCCTTCTCTAAGATCCTGTGTGATAAAAATACAATTGTGAAGGTTTTTTTAAGAAAAATGAATTTATGAGAGAGGAAATAAGCAGTTGAACACCTTGTCATGCTGAGTGAAAAAGTTATTTGAAATGGTGATAGCAGTGGAGCCCATGATGGCGTCGATCAGTCCATCTGCGCAGCTTGACAACGAACAGTGGTCTACCCAAATTGCGCTTCCTCCGAAGATGGAAATCCCATCTCCATCACTCCTGGTTCTATACCCATAATGGGTGGGGGAGCTCCTAACATTCGTATTTCCCGCAGGTTTACAGTCATGGTTATGAACTCCATGAATGATGATGTTGTTCACATACTGTATTGTAATGCAAGCTCCATTTGCTATATGAACGTTGGCTCCTCTACCGTCAATAGTCTTATAACTGTTCATGATAAGCTCCTCCTTGAGCTGAATAACCATATCTCTTTGGAAAATAATCCAGAGAGGCTCGGTTTGAATAACAGCGTGGCGCAGAGTGCCGGAGCGAGGATTGACCGGGTCATCGTCGTTGGGATCTGTAACCACATAAAATCTGCCCTGCTTACCTCCAATGGCGTTCTTGCCAAATCCGATGGTACAGTCAGCCAGCCTCTTTCTGTTATTAACCCAGTTGGGATCACAACGCCAACAGTCGTCAATGGGGTTCCCCGTTCCACACGACAGAGAGCTCAGCTGCCTTTTCGAAGTATTCAGACTCCTGCAGAGTAGCTCTTGATATTTCTTAATAATCTCAACGACATATGTTAGCAGTAAAACAATACTACAACATTGGTGTTTTATAAATTGAACTGACTAACTTACAATATCTTTTCCGCAGTCTACAACAACATATATAAATTATACAATGTTATGATGATATGTGGAACACAAATTTGGTCTATAACAGATTCAAAGGCGACATGCTTACCTTTCGACCATTTGAACTACGAGCTCCGGCTTCTCAACATGATATTTAACAGCATTTTCAACCTTGGTCATATTTTCAGAAGTTCCAAATGACTTCGCCATTACTGACTGGAAAACAAAGATAGCAACTAAAAGAAGCAATGGCTGTAAGGCTTGATTGGTGGCCATTTTGGATGAGGGAAGATTTAAGATTTGCAATGGTTATACGGCTTGTTATGGCTTTAGCCTCTCTTATATAGAAATTCAGTCTGTAGAAAACGAGAAACCTTGAGCCCCACCGGTTGACAATATGGTTATATGCACGTTCTTACGTTGCTAATCTTACGGTGGTAATGGGGGCATCTACGATTATACTATAGCAGTTGACATTTGACTTAAAAACAATACCAGATATTTGACTTGTCATATAACACTATCAATACCGTTTGATGAAAATTTAAGAGGTCAGACTCTAAACTATTACGTTCAGTTATAAAACATTCTGAAACTAGGCCAACGCGCACGTATTGCTGAAATACAAAGTTTCAAGGACGTCTTGATTAGACGTGGCATCTTTATTCTTGTCTAGTTTCAATGGCGAGCTTATGTTTCATGCTTCTGCACATGACCCGCATTTCGCAGACATATCCATACCATATCTTCTTGAGTGTTAGAAATTTCAATAGATGTTCGAAAATTGGACAGACTATTCCCTCCTTCCCAAAGAAATGCTTCTCAATCTTACCCATGTGTATTGTTGGAGAGTAATTTCTCCCACCTATGTTAATGAGAAAAGACAAAAAGAGAAAAAGACAAAAAGGCAAAAAGACAAAAGAGGACAATAGAAAGTTTCTAAAGGAGTCTAGATAAGATGGAGGTTTCCGGAAAGAGGAGAGTTCTAGATGAGAGCTTCTAGAGGATAAGATTTCTAGATGAGGAATGGAAAAGCCTAGAAGGCATAGGCATGTACCAAAGCCCTCTATAAAAGAATAATAATGTAATGTAAGCAAAGCAAGCAAGTAATGATCAAGTGATCAACAAAATGCAGCAGCATTCGTGATATGTAATGTATTCATGTTTTGAGTTAATGTAATGTGCAGCAGCATAGAGTTGTGGATTATATTTTGTGTTTGATGTTTTATGTGTTTTGTGGATGTGTAATCCACCACCATCATAGTGGTATCAGAGCAAGGGTTTGTGTGAGTGAAGAACCCCTAGGGTTTGTAGGTAGATCGTGGAGAACTGGTGAAGAGATCATTTCGACCAAAGAGGAGCTAGGTGTATTCCGTTGGTTGTGCTCATTGTGTTTGCAGCTTGATCCTAAGGGAGAGTAGCACCAGGTTATCAGGTTAATTGCAGCTGCCAAGTTCAGAGATTAGAGTGCGGGATTATTGTGAAGCTGGAAGATATTTGATAAAGTATTAAGCATGGCAAAAGCAAAATCACAGCAGAGGAAAAGGGATCGTCACCAATCGCCAATTGGAAAAATCACCCAGCCAGGAAAAAGATGCTGATTCAGGAGGATTTCAAGGGTTTACACTGTAGAATTTATTGTTGAATGTGAAGTTATCACTAGAATAAATTAACACCATAAAAGTTTGATTTAAGGTATCTGTCAAAATCATTATAAGTTTGATTGAAGTCTAAATTCATCTATCTCTGAAGATAAAGGGTTTTTGGAGTAAAAAACTGAAAGGAAAATTTTTTGTGTGAGAATCGCCCTAGTTGCAAAGGAGATCACAGATTTTTAATGCCAAAAATGTCAATTGCCAAGTATTAAAAGAAGAGCCGCTGCCGTCATAGAATATTTCTGCTGGAGAAGACGCCACAGAAGCATTTGACCTGTCAGATGTGTTCAGATCACATGTTAATATCTAAGAAGAATTTGATTTGGATGGAAAGGAAAATTCCCTAATTAGATTGGCAACCAAAGGAGTGGTAAAGTAATTTAATGCGGTTAGGAAGGCGCAGAGTGTCCAGAATGCGTTTGAAATGTCAAAATCCAAGGGAGACAAAGGTCAAGTGAGATCGCAGGTCTAGGGTTTGATTGCAGCAAGAAACCAGATCGTAGGAAGTCAAAAAAGAAAAATTCCTCCAAAAGATCGCTGGATCAAAGGTGATAAAGTTGTCAAAAAAAGGCAGTGGTAAGTCATTTCTTGAGTCACAAAATCATATTTAAATCTGGCGCAAGGAATATAGAAGTGCATGTTGTTAGGAGGTTTTCAAGCCATAGTCATGCAGTTATCAAAAGGGAAGGCTGAAAGGAGAATTGTGTATCAGAGATCAGAGGTCAAAGTTATTTTGCAGGTGAAAGAAGCAGAGGAAAACTGAAAGCTGCAGATCTAGAGATAGAAGTTTTATTTTGGAGATCATAGAAGCTCTTGTGAAGTTATCAATTAAAAGGAGCAAAGGCATCAAGAGGTGTGAGGCATATGAAGCTGCCAAACTTAGAGAAATCGACAATCATAGTGAAGAACAACAATTCGAGGTAAGTTTTAATTCATTTTGAATGGGAAAAGCTAAGAGAGAGAAGACAGAAAAAAAGATTGGCAAAAAGAGAAAGAAGATTGGAAAAAAGAGAAAGATGATTTGAAAAAATAAAGATCTGAATTAATAAAAAAATTACATCAAATGACAATAGAGAAAATTGGTTTAAGGTCAGAAAGGTATGAAGCTAATGTTGAATTGAGTAAAGTTAAAAGAAAGAATGAAGAATTAGAAAAAGAGATAAAAAGATTAAAAGAGGAAAGCAGTTTACAAAAAGATGAAATGTCAAGATTGAAAGAAGAAAACAAGCTACAAAAAGATGAAATATCTAAGTTGAAAGAAGAAAATGAATATTTGAGGACAAAACCATTGGTTTGTGATGTCTCATGTGATACAAGCGATTTATGTGATGTAGCTAAAGCTAAAGAATGCAAGGTTGAAGATAGAAAAGAAATTGGATTAGAAAAATTTGCATGTTGTGATATTGATGAAAATGACAAGTTGTTTGAATCTAAAAATCATTGTAATGAAGAGAATGTTGGTTTCAAGATGATGAAAGAGATGGGATATACAGGTCAAGGATTAGGCAAGTATGGACAAGGAATGAGAGAACAGATTGATCTGATAGTAAGGACAAAATATGTAGGTCTTGGATATGGAAAAGCAAATCATGTTACAGGTACAAACAAGTTGGTTCAAGAAAAGAAGAATGTGCAATGTTCTCATTGTCATAGGCAAGGACATACTAAGGACAAGTGTTGGGATCTACATCCATGTAGCATATGTGGCTTGAGAAATCATTGTGATAAGATGTGTTGGCAAAGACAGTGGAAAGATGAATCTATAAATAATTGTATGAAAATGAATTGTGGATTTATTTTTGGATCAAGTTGGCAAGAAATCACAGGTATGCTGAAAAAGTTGTTTAAGTATAGATGTTCATATGTAAAACAAAATAGCAATCAAGAAAGGTTTGTTAGTCTTGCAAGACATCTACAGATAGCTAGAGGAATTCCAATTTGATATTCTAAAGATTTAAATATCAAGGTTTGAAGGACTGCCGTAGCAGTGGGTGAAAGTTAGAGGAAAGATCACCAGATCGTGAAGATGATTTGAACGTATCATGCGAGAAAAGATTTAAGTGAGCCCGTAGACTCAGAGACAAATTTGAAATGATAAACTTGTGGTTGAAATTAAGAGGGAGTGTTGGAGAGTAATTTCTCCCACCTATGTTAATGAGAAAAGACAAAAAGACAAAAAGACAAAAAGGCAAAAAGACAAAAGAGGACAATAGAAAGTTTCTAAAGGAGTCTAGATAAGACGAAGGTTTCCAAAAGAGGAGAGTTCTAGATGAGAGCTCTAGATGAGAGCTTCTAGAGGATAAGATTTCTAGATGAGGAATGGAAAAGCCTAGAAGGCACATGCATGTACCAAAGCCCTCTATAAAAGAGGCATAATGTAATGTAAGGAAAGAAAATGGGTAATGATCAAGTAATCAGCAGAATGCAACAACATTTGTGATATGTAATGTATTCATGTTTTGAGTTAATGTAATGTGCAGCAACACAGAGTTGTGGATTATATTTTGTGTTTGATGTTTTATGTGTTTTGTGAATGTGTAATCCACCACCATCATGTATGTTGGTTTAGACAGACTTCAAGTCCTCAATAGATAGACGTAAAAGTGATGAGATATAATAAATGACTTTCCGCCATCAAACATGAACTTTTATAATTTCTCATGGAATCACCCATAAAGCTTAGAATCTTATGCTCCCATGTTCTTCCTAGATTTTATCACCAACACTAGAGATAATTAAGGAGTCATTTTGCATGCATGTGGATCCCATATGCTCTACCTATATTTTCCTTAATAATATTTCTCACGAAATTTTAAAATTTGAGGATACAACTGGACTTAATAATATTTAAATTCAACATAAGCAGCAAATCTTTCTCCATTACGTTGCTTAGCATTACAAAGATCTAACATTGTAAGATCATGCTTGACATTGTAGGATAAATGTGCAATAAATTTTCCTTCTAGGTCAGGCAAGGTATTAATAGTGCTTGGAGTTAGATGTGTGAACCAATCCAAGGCTTGACCTGTCAAACTTTGTGGAAAGAGTTTTAATAGGTACACATCATTATAGGAAACTTCTTGACAAGCCATGAAAAATTCATTGATGTGATCTCACGGGTCTCCCTTTCCCTTGTATTTGTCAAATTTGTGGATTTTAAAATTAGGGGGAAAAGAGGTCATTACAATAGATCAGTCGAGGAGGTAGGGACAAAGGTCTTCAAATTTATGATGTTTGCATTGAGTCCCATATTCTTGTAACCCTTTAAGAGCATTTTCATTTCCTACCACTCATGATAAAATGAGGTACCAAGAGGCAGAGTAGATGGTAAAGATAATATGTAGTTGGTAGCTCTAATTGGCAGAGGTTGTGTGATTGTAGGATCAATAGGATTCGATGTTATGAGATTTTGTATAAATTGTTGATATGTATTTTGTTGTGGAACGAATGATGGTATGGTGAGTTGATATGAACTCGTGCGATGAGTTGATGTGGGATTACTTTTATGTGTTGATATATTACGTTGGTATGATTGATGTGTTATTTGTGATGAGATGAATGGAGACATCATGGGTTGAGGTGAGGTATTTGGATAGATGGATGTGGGATTAGATTGAAATATTTATGGGTTAGGTTGGTATGATTTATGTGTTGGTTGTGAGGACATGACTAAATGATGTCATCTGGGTTGATATGAGATTGATTGTAATCGAATATAGGGTGGTAATGTGGATTGGATTGGAGTTGTGCATTAAGGGATGGAAAGAGGTGAAAGTGAAGTTTGGTGTGAATTGGAAAATGTGGGAACATGTTGATGGGATGCCATAGAAGGGATTGTGATTTGTGGGGGAACTAATGAAGATTGACTTGGTTGATGTTAATTAAAAGATGAAGTGGGATTATGATGAGGTGGAGGTGGTAGGATGCTACCATCTACTTATTGATCATTGTGGTGGGTGATATGGTCATGAGTTGGGTTTTTATATGAATGATCTAAAATATTTTCAAAGGTGAGTGGTGGTGATGAATTATGATGGATGAGATCAATGAATTTTATCCTATCAAAGTTAGGAGGTAGTTTAGTCCCTTTCTTGATAAGATATTCTAGGAAAACATATTTATTATCACCTACAAATTGGTCCATCTTAGTGTGAGTCCCTTCATTTCCAAGAAATTACATTAATTAAGGTGAGTGCTCACGTTGATCAATAAGACTTACATGTTCACTTTGGTTGTCAAGGTCACCATGAGCTGAAGAGGGTCCAATTAGTGCATGAGGATCCATGTTCTTCTTGGTTCAGAATCTAGTTATGGGGGCATGAAATGATGAGGTGATTAGGGTGATGTGGACTTGAGAGTGATTTGATGACAATTGATATGGATTTGATTATGGATGATGATGATGATGATGATGATGATGATTGGTGAAGTGCCTTGAGAGTGACTTTGGATTGAATTTGGATTAAAAAAACTTGATGGACCTTGATGATGTTGCTAAGGTTGATTGATTGGAGATTTTTGGTTGGATTGGATGGTTTATGAATGTAGATTGGGTGTGATGGTTGGAGGTCCATTGAGAATGATTGGACTTGACTTGACTTGATTTGATTAACAAGGGTTTTTGAAGGTTTGATGGATTTGGTTTTGGTTGATTTGGATTGAAGGGAATTAGGTTATAGATGATTTGGCTTGGTAGATGTGGTTAAGGATGATTAGAATTGGGACAAGGATTAAGATTCAAGACCCTATTGGATAATGATGATTTGATTTGATTTGTGGATGGGGATTGACTTTTGTACTTAAGATAGGTTATGTTCATAAGTAAAGAGTTTGAATTGGCAATTATTAAGGTGAAAAATACCTTAGATGGATGGTTGATTTTGGATTGTTACTTAAGATAGGAAAGTTCTTAAGTAAGACAATGATAAAGGATGGTGGACTTGATTAAGGGCTTGATCTTAATTCATGAATTATGGGGTGAAAAAGGATGATATGGCTTGAAGGATAAAGTGGATGATAGGGATTTTGAATATGGATTAAGTTGTGATTAGAATAGGGAGGGATTTGGTTGTGACTTGGATTTGGATTTTGATGGATAGTGGATTTAGATCTCAATTTTGTAAACCTTTGGAAAAAGTACTTTTGTGTTTAGGTCTCTCTCAAAGTTGGAGTTTGGATTTAGGATATTAAAGGTTTTGTAATGTTTGGATGTATTTGGATTAAGGAGGTATTCACAAGTTTATCACAAAGAAAACACACCAAGTACATGAACAAGACTATTATAGTGGGAGTGTCAATTTTCATGGCCCACAAATATGTTGTCTACCAAGTTTCAAATAGCTGGGGAATGCAAGGTCATTTACCATGTATACACCCCTTACCATGGAGGCCAAGGCCTTGGCCACAATGAGCTCTATCTTTACAAACTCAGAAGCACATTGTGAGTAACTTCCTAAGCCTAACTGGTATTTGTTGCACCACAAAAAAAAGGGTGGCCAAAAGTTCTTAATATAGGTTGTACATGTAACTATGGGATGTCCTTGTTATACACTCTAGGTAGGTGAGGCCAAAATTTATGAACAGGGGCCTATCTACAAGGAGGTTGTCATGGTCAAATCTAGTTCCACATCACTTTAACTCCTTATACAAAGGGGCATCAAGACTATGCTAAAACTATGCAATGATGGCTCCTTTGAAGAGGATTGTAGGTCATCATTTAAAAAAAAAAAATTGGCAGAGTCATAACTCGTCACTACTTTATCAGAATTTAAAGTTTTTAGACTCGTTAGAAAGATAAACCAATTATCTAGTTCGAGTTGTAGGTTGCCAGTGATTTGCCCTGATTTCTCTCCGAAGGCCTCTGAAAATACAATTTACTAAGATGTAGAAAATATTAAAAAAAATTATATTTTTGATATTTTCCCAAAAATACCATTCCGGACTTGATCAGAAGTTTTTCAAGGTGCACAAAAATAGGAGACGACTTGAACTGAAGTGCAGGGTCATGCAAGGAGAGATAATTGGAGTTCTATTTTTGACATGACTATTTTTAGCAGTTTCTTGGTCAAGGACTTTGAGACTTGGAGTTCCAAGCTATTTTTGCTCATCTTGGAGGAGTTTTGGAGCCTAAATTTTAGGCTTTTCACTTGTGCTCGCCCAACAACTTGGAGTTACTTTTTCAAACTCATTCATGCATATTTTCCAATTCAGTTGAGCTGGAGTTGACTACCCATTCACTTTTTGGGGACAGTTTTGTATTATATAAAAAAAACTTATGCTTTTTTTCCTTAATTCTTGCTTTTTTGCCTTTGCATATTGCAGAGAAAGAGATTGTCTTGTAACTCAGCCATTTTTACAGTTTTCAGCAACAATAGTAGTTCATTTTTTTAGTAGATTTATTATTGTTATGCAGAGATTCCTTTTAGTTTCGAATACAATCAGGGGTTCTTCTTTCCAAATTCAAGTGTCTTGTTCATTGTGCGAGTGATTTGATGAGAATTTACTGTAATGTCCCCTTCTAGACTCATGGTTAGTCCATTATAGAGTTCCCGTGGACTAGTAATTTGGTTAGGGAACTAGAGTTAGAGGTTGTGTCGGTGGAGGAAAGATGGTTCGAGTTCAAAGAATCTAGTTGGCACCTCCGGAGTTGGCTCAGACTGCTTGTGGTCAGTACTTACTATTTTTAATAAGTTTTGGGTCAGTGTCGGTTTGACATTTTTAGGGTGGCATCAGATTCGTCTTGTTGAGGGCTTTCCGACGAGCTATAGATCATTGCATTCTGACACCATCTTGGCAGTTCTTTGAAAGTCTGAAGTTATTAATGGTATATTTTAATATGGACTTTATAATATAAAATGGAAAAGTGACTTTTGAGGAAATTGAAGACATAACTTTAAGTTGTGACCATGGGTGCCCTTCCCTAGGGAAATAAAAATATTTTAAAAGTTAATTTTTGTCTTTAATGCCAAACCCCCATTTTGGAGGGGAAATAAAAAGAGGTTTTGGAGCTCATTTGCTTATGCTTGCTTTGTGATATTTTCTTCTTGTGAGCTCTACTAGGGTTGGCTATTGTGAAGGGTTTGAGGATTCAAACCAGAGGCTTGTGGAGATGAAAACCTCCATAGGTAACTACATTTTACAGGTGTGGAAGACCACCCAATAGTGCCATTGATGGTGGATGCATTGAGTATTCACTCATGAGCTTCAATGGAGTTGATATGTTGCGATTTTGAGGTTTCTAAGGCTACAGCATTTTGGGTTATTATTGTGAGAAGTTGATATACTAGATTATAGTAGATTCGTGGGAGTTTGAGAGAGTTTGTGATTGTTGCACATTTCCCTTGGCTGGTCGTACCTTTCAACATAGGCCGTACCTTCTTATGGATACATATTGGTGTTGGAGGCCTGGATGATGCTCTAAGTGCCAAATCCAATTAGGATTTGGAGACAGGGTTGGTGTTTACGACAGTATTGGTTGTGGCACTAAACTTAGTTGTGGTGCCAGTGGTGTATATTGTTGGCAAGTTGATGGTGGTGACATTGGTGTTTCTTTCAAATGGGGTACTAGGGGAGATAATTCAGATGATTGATCAGTGTTGGACCTAGGCTTGGGGTTGCATATGCGGTGATTAGGTGGAGGCATTGGTGTAGGGACTGGTGGCAATTATCATTTGAATCCTCCAATTGGTGGAGGATATGAACCTAGTGGAGGTCTTGGTGGTACTTGGATGGAGACATGAGTTGAGGCAATAGATATAGTTTGGTGGAGTTGCTAAAAGGAGATTGGTGGATGCACTATTCATAGTCTTGGCAGTGTGGTTATATGGGGCCTGGTGGTGGTTGTTGGTGGTAGATTGGGAGTTGGTACTAGTGTTGGCTGCGGTCTTGGTGTTGTTGTAGGGTGGATCACAGTCTTGGTGGTGGGATCAGTGGAGTCTGAGTGGACTGGTTGGTGACTTGGGTGGGGCTAGTTGTGGTTGCGATTGCAGGATTCTATGTGGAGTTGGTGAGAGGGCCAAATTCAAATCTTGGCTTTTATGACCTAACATATGCAAATTTTGAATGGAATTTTTTTTCCTTCTTTGTCCTCACAATGGGTAGTTTTTTAGTGAATGAGCTGAACGTTTATGTTTGCCAGCTTCATCTGTAGTGCCTTTTATAGATCTATTAAGGGGGCACCTTAAATAATTTTGTACTGAAAGCCTTTAGGGCCCTCATGTTGGTAGATTGACACATCAGGAGCAGTTTATGTTTGCACCTATTGTTTTTTATTTGCATAGTGTTTATCAACTCATGTTATTTTCTTGTACATTCATATGGACTTAAGGTTAATCAAGATTCACCTTGGTCGTCTATTGTGCCTATCTTCATCTAGTCTGGGCTTATTTTTGTACTTCCTTCCTTTTATTTTAATGCATTTCTTATGGGTGCTTTGCACCTTTTCTCAAAAAAACATTTATCTTCCTCTTATAGCTTAACATCATGAGAACCTAGTGTTAGTAAACAATTTTGTCGCTACTAAATTTACAAGACTCACCCAATGGGCAACAACACGCTTTATTGAAAAATGGAGAAATTAATATGAGTTCAATGATTCTCCTTTGTGTTTGAGAGGGGTATCTCGCTCATATGATGGGGGTTTTTGGATTTTGAGTACTTTTAACCAGAAAGTACAAAAAGGTAGGAGAAAGAAAGATGAGAGAAAAAGAAAGGAAATCTGCCTGTGAGCACAAGAAACACAACACAAATTCCCAAATGGGAAAAAGAATAAACTAACTACAATAGCAAAAAGTCTTCCCAATACCTGTATACTAAGAGCAAGTACAAAAGATTATAGCATATGAAGATACTGACTGAAAATACAATCAATCAACACATAAAGAAAAAATATGAACATAAGAACACATTTCTCCATTAGAGGAACAATGAACATAAGAACAACATTCTCTATTAATATTTGAAAAACAAAACTGGGCTCAAAGTCTCTAGTCTATCTCCTATACACAGCTCTCTGGTTACACAGGGCAACAAAAACATAAAAAATTTGTAACCCCCTTTACAAAGGACTATCGATGAGTTTTTAAAGGCCTTCTTCACTCATCCGTAACTGTTTCTTGAAATGACTCCTCATTATTTAATTTTCCCAATTTGTTTTCTAAAAGGATGACTTTTGGAATCTCCCATTGGCTCAAAACTAGAGTCATTCAATAATAAAAACAAAGTGCAGCCTCCACTAAAGCATGATACCATAGTGAGGCTAGAATACTTAAGATTTCCAGTTGCCAATAATGTCCCCTTTAGACTGAGTGTTGGCAGTGTCATCACCAAATTCTATTCCTTTCTTATATAATGGTTAACTTTAGAAACAAAACTGGTCATGAAAGATTTAGTAGTTTGTGTCAAGAGCTCTCTCGATACAGTGCATAGAGAATAAACACTAATCATAACTTGATATGCCACAAGTGTAATTGATCCCAAGAAAGTAACTAGATAGGTGATAAATGTGTAAAATGTCATCTTGGACATCATGGTTAAGAATACAGGACTAGAATTACCATATATATGAGAGTTTGTTGTAGCCCATGCTGTTGTCGCTTCCATACCATATATATAGCATCAAATCATAATAATGTTGCCATAGGTGAATGGTTGATTTAGGGTAGTTGGTCAAATAGAAACCATAGAAGGAAACCACCTTTAAAATCCTTCTATCTCTTTGTGGCTAATAAAATGGAGTGCACTTCCGAAACCAAACAATATCAATCTTCTTTTCACACAAATCAGTACATAAAACACAAGGTTGACTGTAGGTCAGGCACTAAAAAGAAATATGTGGCTTTTCTATGTAGTTTTAAGTTAAGATACTAAATGGCCTTCCTCCAAACTGCACTGATCATAAGTAATATGGAAGCTCTATGCACAATATCATTGTTTGCTGCCACTCACCTCCTAATTGAAAGTAGTCCAATTGAATAAAATGCAAAGAGGATGTTTTAACATCTTATTGTGTGCATATATTAACAATACAAGGTATCATTATCAACTCACTATCAAAACTAATGAAACAATATATTTTCTACCAACAGGAACTGCTCAACACTCTGGTATTTAACCATTTCAATCAAAAGCCTAGTGCTCTAAAGTTATTTCCACATTTCATATGCATGTCACTAGATGATTTCTCACTATAATATCTAAAATGAAAAACTCACTAATTGTGTTTTCCCTATCATGGCATGAGCTGGGACTGCACTGAAAAATAGTATAGCTTTTGCTAATTGTATTTCTTCGAAAGTTTCTAAATCTTTTTGATTTTCTATATATCCAACAGTCATTGCACAATAGAATTTTTATTTTTCTATTTGAAATTGCTTTGTCTTCTTAAGCCATGACTTTTGTCCATGGTTCCACAATTTCCATGCATGGAAAATAGAATGTTTCCAAATATAATATCTGACAATTTTTTTTTTTGCGTTCTATTTTTAATTTGACACTAGATGGTGGTGTGCCAACGAAGGTTAAGGGATTTGGCATTACACAATCCAATAGAACCTATTTGAATGTTTCAAGCCATCGATTTTGTGTCATTTTGCTTCAAGAAGCTAATCTCTATTCCCTTATGTACATATCTCGCAATACTCCCATCTAATGCATTTGAGCAACAGAGTCAGTTTTCCATACATATACCTAGAGTTTTTAGTACATGCTTTTACATTTCGCATGCCTGTCTACTTGCGGACTTTTAGTTTAGGTAGAGGAAGGTGTTATTCTACCAGTTACATTGGCTTGAAAGTTTCTAAAACCTTTTAAACAAATCCAATTTAACGTATCTTGCGATCATTGCATTCTACAAGCTGGCATTTTTTTGTATTTTGTTTTGAAACTGACATATTAAAACACTTCATCAGCAAAGAGTATAGTTCTCGAACTATAATATTTCTCAATTGATGATATGTGGACTTTATGAACTTGAAAAACTAGTGATAACAAAAATTTTGAGAACCCCAACTGACTCAGACAACCTCTACTCTTCCACCAAATTGCTTAATCTAAGACTTGTAGCTTCATGCTTTCTAACTCTGTGTCAAAACCAATATTAGTGACTAAGTTTGTTGGCAATAAAAACATATCAACTATTGCATATTCCAATTGAGAAGCAATTCTAGCTTCCAAATGAGCTTTATATTCAATGTTAAGGTTGCAGCTTAATCATACACGAAACAAAGAAAA
The DNA here is from genome assembly GCA_027924645.1 of Cunninghamia lanceolata. Taxonomy (NCBI): domain Eukaryota; kingdom Viridiplantae; phylum Streptophyta; class Pinopsida; order Cupressales; family Cupressaceae; genus Cunninghamia; species Cunninghamia lanceolata. The sequence continues at coordinate 387,209 of BSBN01001427.1, read as the reverse complement.
TAGGAAATCAAGAGGTACAGAAAGCCCTTCAATAGGAAGAAGTCTAGTAACACATTCTAATAATTCATTCAAGTTGACATTACTCTTTTGTTCTTGAACTATACCACATGAAACTTGTTGTCTTTTCTCCCCAAGTATCCATTCAGTGCCATATTGAACAATCACTCGACTGACTATCATCTCTTCCATTCCCTATTTTTGCATTGAAACAACAATCCTATCAAATAGTTTCATTGACATGGTTAGAAGATCCTTTAACCACCATTCACTATTTGTCATTTGTCTTGAATTCTATGCATCTACTCACAATTTGAATTTACTCAGCTAATGGAAGCAAATCTTCACATCTCTTAAGAACAACCAACTTTGAAGGACAACTTGAGTAATATATAGATCACTTCTCTCATAAAGGTTTCCCTTGCGATACACTTCAGTCATTTCTACAAACTTTGTTGCATATCTCAAAGCAGCAACATTGAAGGGTTCCATAAGTATCATTGACCGATAAGAGAAGTTTGCAACAAGATAAAATATTTCAAGTTGTAATTTCAAAGTGATCTTTGATGCATTGGATAGATTTTGTTTCAAAGATCCACTTTTTGAAACAAGAGGATACTTATGGAGCTTGAAGTTGCAATTATCTACATGAACAATTACATTGGTAGGCAAACCTATTGCTTTTCACCTATCCACCATTTAGTGACCTCCTTATTTGATGTCTGATGACAAATTTACCTATGTTGGAATCAAAAATTACAATAGTCTGGATGCCTTACTGCCTCATGATTGCAAAATGTTGAATTGGGTTCTCCAAAAGATATTCAATAGGTTCTGTAGATCCAAATATAATGAGGCCAAATGTTTTGTATGCATCAGGAATACTCTAGACCTCTAATACAAATTGCAACCAAACTTGACAAGTGGTTATACTTCAAGGGTGATTGAGAATTTATAGTCTAGACTAAAAGATAAATAATTAGATGCATTATGGCAAGAAAGGTTCAAAATTCCCATGTTCAAAATTTTTGGGCAACAACAGGCTCTAATTGGGGACTGCTTTCCATGATGGAAAGAAGAGAACTCCAGAATCTCGAGTCTGACAAGTGCCTATTCACTAGGCCATAGAGTCATCAATAATCAATGAAACATGAAAGGGAACAACAAGAGACTTGAACCAAACCAAAATCAAAATCAAACAACAGCACACACTCAATAAGAAATGGAAAGCAAACCAAAACTCCAATGTACCCCAACTAGGTACAACACACCCCAACTACTTCAATAAATTATGCAAAGCTATTAAATTGTTGGGAAAAATAAGTGCCTCTACAAAAAAGAAAAATGTATCTGTGAAGCACTTGCAAACTCAGAAGCAACCTCATGACCACAGACATAAATCTGGAATTTATGAAGCAAAAGGCCTCTAAGAAATGTATAGCGAAACAACCATTTCACATCATATACCTCTAAAGCTTCCTCAACATGGTCCTACATATGATTACTTTTACCTTCATGTATTGAAGCAAACAAATTGATAACCCATGCCTAAAAATGATTAGTTGAATCACCAAAAGACCAATCTTTAGCTATATACATCTCATATGAGATTGAATGTGGATCATTCTTTTCTGAAATAGGGCAAAAATCTGCACTATAAACAACATCATTATTGACTTCGAAACTACTTTCAAATAAAATAGTTTCATCCTTCTCTATAGGAATTGACTCAACATTTCTATGATCCACCAAATTATCCTCTTCTATAACCTATTGAACCTATCCACAAGTGATTCAATGAATAATCAGATAAAGACATTTTCTTCACTTACCCCTAATATTCTGCATTGCATGGTGAATTCCAGGATATGGTTTTCTGTATCTTGATAATTCTATCTACTAAACTTTAGGAAATAATTTCTTGATCCTTTAGGTAGAGATGAATATTGAAGAAAAGAAAGAAGTCCAAAATGATTTCCCCACAGATGAGAAGAGATCAATGCCATAATGCAAATATGAAAAATCAATATTTACTTGAAGTCAACAGGAGTTCTTGCTGAAATTAATTCTTCTGAGTAAAGTTTTCTTCATAGAGTCGCCAACTTCTACCCTCGAGGAGGTACCTTTAAATTTCTGGGAAATAAGAGCACTAATACTTCACTCTCCCTAGTAGAGTCATTAAAAACTGTTAGTAAATAGTTGTCACTGCTAAATTTGCAAGACTCACCCAATGGGTAGGAACAAATTTTACTAACAAATGGAAAAATCATTGTGAGTTCAATGATTCTCCTCTGTGTTTGAGAGGGGCAACTCCCTCATATCATGGGGATTTTTGGGTTTTGGGTACTTTTAACCAGAAAGTATGAAAAGGTAGGAGAATGAAAAATGAGAGAAAAAGAAAGGAAATTTGCCTGTGCGCACAAGAAACACAACACAAATTCCCAAATTAGAAAAAGAATAAATTAACTACAGAAGCACAAAGTATTCCCAATACCTATACCTTCATATTTTGTAATCTTTTGTACTTGCTCTTGGTGTACAGGTATTGGGAAGGCTTTGTGCTTCTGTAGTTAGTTTATTCTTTTTCTCATTTGGGAATTTGTGTTGTGTTTCTTGTGCTCACAGGCATATTTCCTTTCTTTTTCTCTCATCTTTTATTCTCCTATATTTTCATACTTTCTAGTTAAAAGTGCCCAAAACCCAAAAACCCCCCATCATTTGAGGGAGCTACCCCTCTCAAACGTAAAAATGAATTGTTGAACTCATAAGGATTTCTCCATTTGTTAGTAAAGTTTTTTACTGCCCATTGGGTGAGTCTTGTAAATTTAGCAGTGACAAAACTGTTTACTAACACCTAGTTGACTCAAAATCAAATTAAAAGTATTGATATGCTTTTCAACCAAGTCTCACTCCATTTTTAATGAATAAAGTTTCCCTTTAAGACATAACTTATTAACAAGACATTTTGATATGTAAATATCATATATTATCTTTCATAAGTTGAGTTTATTTGTCTCCTTTAAGACATTCAAGAGAATGAGATCTACAAAATGCAAACAAATGGTTTCCCATTCCTTCTTGTCCATTTTTTTCAATCTTCAGTATGTTGGAATAGCCAAGATCAACCCACAAGAACTAGAATCACTTCCTAAGAGAGAATGAAGCAGACATTGAAGGATATCAAAGTATCCTATGATGATCCTATTCCTATCTTATGTGATAATACAAGCGCTATGAACATTTCAAAGAATCCAGTAATGCATTCAAGAACAAAACATATCTCAATCCAGTATCACTTCCTATGAGAGAAGGTTGTATAGAATGAGGTGAAATTGGAGTATGTGCCTACGAAGGATCAAGTTGTAGATATCTTTACAAAGGCTCTTCCTAAGGATACTTTGAGTATATCCGTCATAAGTTAGGGGTTATTGCCCCTCCTTTTAACTAGATGCATAAGTGTGTGCATTTGTCTAGGAAGCATTTCAAGATACATTCCTTGTCCTAGACTAATGTTGTAAGGTACCTCTCAGGGGGAGCTGGTTGATGCAATTAGATGGAGCATACCTTATACCTCTAAGGGGGAGAGTACAGAAAAGTGAAAGTAGTAGAGAAAGAGCAAGTGATTGTTGGTATTGCAAATATTTCCCTTTGCCATTGATGTCAAAGGGGGAGAGAGTTAAAGAAATTAAAAAACCATTGTGTAGGAAAGATTGTGTAGAAAAGTGTATGAAGAGTAAGAATTGCTCTAGTCAGGGGGAGTATTACTGGTTGTAGAGCTTTGCTTAAAATTTTTGTTTGTTGTTGATGGTTTTTCAAAGATATGGTGTTTCCATCAACAACAAAGAGGGATATTGTTGGAAGATTGCTAGTGTCATCATTTATGTCAACCTCCAGCAGATGGGTCACTTGGTTTCTATGTACTTTTGGGAAGATTTGAATAAAAAGGTTTCCATGTGATAGAGGCATGTTTAGTGTTGTGCTCTTTATTTCTTTATAATTGAAGATATGCTTATGTGGTTTGGAAGTGATGATTAGAGGTGTTTAGAGGTATTATATCTAAAGTTCTAGGTTCTAGATCGTGTGGCAGTGGAAGATGTGTTTAGCAGAATGTTTTGACTATGAAGAAGGTTGTCTGGGAGAAATGAGATTTCTCCACATCTCTCTACGTTAAGGTTTCTTGTCTTGTGGATCCGTGAAAGTTCTTATATTGTCTGTATCTACCTTCCCTTGATTATTCTAGTGTTGAGGTGATCTGTAAGTTCAGTTCTTGTGTTGGTGTACAGTAGCAGTGTATCCTATTTTTTAAAATGAAGATATTCTTTATTTCAAATGGTTGTGGTAGTATTGTAGAAGATTCTAATGATGCTGAATATTTTAGAAAGGTATGTGGATGTTGTGGACTGTCTCTCTATAATCAGCATGATGTTATTAAACTTGGAGAAGCGTGGATGTGATCGTTAGCTTAGGTTTGGCCAACCTGGCTTGCTAGCACTATTTGTAGATGTACCTCATGGATTGTGGATGTGATGAGAAGCATAGTGATACAAATTTGAGTCCTAGTTAACCCTTGATGTGGTCCAACTAAACTTCTTTTCACCGTGGAAGTGTTTGGTGCTAACCTATTTGGTGTTCCACGTTTGAGGTGAACACGTTTCATTAAGGCCGACCTAATTGAGATTGTTTTAGCTCGTGATGGTATAAATAGAAGATGAGGTTTGAGTGGAGCATGTAGAGAAGATGATGTGAATGTGAATCAAGGGTGGTGAATTGAGTGCAAGCTTAAATGCCTATGACTCTCAGATGGAGTGAGTAGAAGGTGTCTACATTTTAGTTTGCTTGAAGTTGCTAGAGGCAGTGAGCCAAAGGTTACAGATGGCATGAAGTTGCTGTGGTGGATTTCTATTGTTGCTTTGAGATAGTGAACCTATATGTAATAGTCTTCTTCTATTCTTCTCTCTTCTGGATAGTGAGTCCTTTTGATAGTGAGCCCTTGGTAGTGAGCCTATTTGTTTTTAGTGTTGCTATTCATATATATGTGAACTAATCCTCATCATGGTTTTTCCCTTCTTGGGTTTTCCACGTAAATATTGTGTTCTTATGTGTTTGAATGTGTATGAATTGATGCTTCATATGTTTACATTCTGCTAATGCATAATAAGAGGTTGATGTTTGGAATTTCTTTGAGGGTTTAAATTTTTAATACACAACTGATTCACCCCCCCTCTTAGTTGTCATGTGCATACGAACACCGATTGCATGTGAACCAATCATGGAGGATGTGGGAGCCAAGAGATTTAAACTTGCATGCTAAGAGTGTTAAACATGGAAGAAGGAATTCAAAGTAATAACTATGCTGACGCCTCTGCTCTCTTATGGGGATTTAAATTAGCTATTTCTTTGGGTATTCCTCATTTGCATATACAGGGGGACTCTAAGCTTGTCCTTGATGCTATTACCAATGCTTCAGTCTATGGGTGGAGGCTTAAGGATATCATTGTGGCTATCCAAATCCTTATTTAGAGGATTTCTAGAGTGGAATTCTCCCATATCTACAAAGAGGGGAATGGAGTTGCTGATGCTCTCACAGATTATGGTCAGCAATTTATGAATTGGCCATGTTGGTGCCAATATAACAATATTCCCGTTAACGTAAGGGAACTAATTCAAAAAGAGATGACTTATCAAGGTAGACACATCACAATGAGAGTGCCAGCCTGGCTGGATGGTTATGTTGTGCGAAGATGATGTGGATGTTTAAGTACGGTGTTATTATGACATATTGTACTTTTCTGACTAATTCCATTTTAGCATTTTTGATCACTCATGTTAAGATGAGTTGGATATGTGATGATGATAGTGAATTTAAAAATATCATATTTGAGTATGGGAAAAATTGGCAACGATTGGAGATTGTGAAGGTGTTTCAGGATATTGACGACTCGCGCATGTTGGTTTATTACTTCATTTATTATTTCATCATTCCTTTCAGTGCATCTAGAATTATCTTGCAAAGACACTTTGTGGAAAGCTATCTTCGGCTTTGTGTTCTCTATGTTTTCGAGGGTAAGGCGATAATGGGGGGAGACAAGATTCGCACTGAGCCAATATCTTGTTGTGAATTTAAAGACAATGTTGTTGTTTGGCATTATTGTAAGGAAGGTGGCATAAGTCCTTTTCTAGAATGCCTCAATGGTTATAATGAAAACTTGTTTGTGTAGTGTGCCCTTTCATGGTAGAATCGTAGAGTTACCATTGGCAGAATTGGGTTTGAAATCTCTAAAGAGGTCATAGCCATGGCAACTGGCCATTCCACTAAGGGTACTAAGCTACAAAGGAAGGCTAAAGTGGCTGACCATAAGAACCAAAAGCTTTTCTTGGCTAAGGGAGAGGAATTAGTCCCGTACCAGGGAGGGTTTGAACGTGCTAAGCTGCCAAAGTTGTGGGACGAGATGTGCTTTCTACTGATGAAATATTGCACACTATAAGGTGATTTCAACAGGTTTTATAATTATCACCTCCCTCTGCTTAATCATTTTAGGTGTAATGCTTTGATAAATTTTCCTTTTTACTTGATGTCTTCCTTTGAACACTCTATTTTTTGGGTTAAAGCTAAAATTGAAAAGAAACTCTCTAAATGCCCTATCCCTCTGCATCAAGGTCTCATTCTTCCTTTGTATAATTTTCACCTTGCCTTGGACCCACCTAAGCCAATCCAGCCATCCATTGTTGAGGTCCCTACTAACACTTCCCCCATTGCTGCCACTATTTCTGAGGAACCCTGCCCTACTCCTAAGGGTAAAAGTACAAAGTAGTGTCACACTTTGAGCTAAAATAATAATTTTGATTGAGTAAGTTTAGGTCGAGTACTAGTTGGCCGAGTAGGATTCGACAGAATTGACTTGGCACCGACGTGGCATATATTTGGCACCGATGTGGCTTAATTTATTCGGTTGAGTGGTTATGGGCTGAGTCCCTTTCAATCGAATCCATTAAATATAAAAAAGCAAAAAACACAGCTGTAGCGATCAGTTATTGCATTTTCAGCCAAGTGGGTTGCGTCTAGATGCTACTCTACTGAATTCCTAGAGCCTACATAGCCCACGTAAGACTTCATTTTGCTCTCATAACACAGGTCGTTATTTAAATTTCATTTTCTTGTTGCATTTTTCATTTATTATCATCATGTGCATTTGTTTATTTTCGTCATGCAGTTTTTACTGATTGTTTGTCGAAATATAAATTTGTAAATTCGAATGATAAACATGTTAAGTGCTTTTATTGTTTTTGTGAAGCAATGTCTATGTGCTTGTGAACAAATTTGATGTTTTAATTAAATTTTTTTAAAACCCTAGTTGGGCCATGATTAGGGCACATTTTTTCACAGTAAAACACTGATAACAAAAAATTTCCACAGTCCATAATGCTCGAAGTTCATTATTTTGGGATTTAACTGTGTGCCATTTTTTCCTCTGGATTTCCATAGTCCATAATGCTTGAAGTTCATTATTTTGAGATTAAACTACGTGTCATTTTTGCCTCTGGATTTCCACAATCCATAATGCTTAAAGTTCATTATTTCAGGATTAAACTGTGTGCCGTTTTTGCCTCTGGATTTCCACAGTCCATAATGCTTGAAGTTCATTATTTTGGGATTAAATTGTGTGCCATTTTTTCCTCTGGATTTCCACAGTCCATAATGCTTGAAGTTTAGTATTTCGAGATTAAACTGTGTGCCAGTTTTTGGCTCCAGATTTCCATAGTTCATCATGCTTGAATTTCAGTATTTCAGGATTAAATTGTGTGCCAGTATTTTGGGAGTAAAACACTATTTATATTGGAATGGAAATCTTTTTAAAACCCTAGCCGGGCCATGATTAGTGCAGAGTTTTCTTCACACTAAAACACTATTTAAAATTAGGCATGTCAAATCTAATGGAAGACTATTTGGGTTGTATTCTTTTAATGGAAAATGCAAGCTGCTAATTCTCTAGTGTGTTATGATTCTGCTTCCAGTGACATAGACATTCAGTGGGGACAAACATTACAGTGGGGTGTATTAGTGGGTCACCTTGGTTGAGTTCTTTAGAGACATTGAAAGAAATCCCCTAAACACCTTGTTGATTTCACAAAGTAATCATATATGTAATCCTATTTATACAGCTCTATACAACTTTCAAAGGCATATATATATCTAGTCTTACCCTATCCATACCCTGTTCCAAAGTCCCCATTTGGACACAGGCTAGGAGAATGCTACCAAAGGTTGTGGAATGTTGTTTTGTAACACCACCAGTTGTATCTTTAAATTCTTCCAATTACTTTCGAGTACTTTAAATTCTTCTATTATGATGTACATTCATTCTCAGACATTTGTGCATTCTTGTTCACACCGGGCCCATGTTTTTTAAGAATAAAGTGGATAGTCAAAGTCCCATCAAGATGCCTTTACCACCAAATAGTCACAGTCACTTGAATTTGCTGCTACTACTTCTACACTATACTACTTATTATATAATTATTCATAATAAGTGTTGATGCATAAAAGTAGTAACACAGGCTATTGTTCATACAGATTGCATTTATAGTCAATAAATATAAATAGGAAGATGTTTATTATGAATGTATTTATATTATGTAGAGAATAGCAACTTCCCACCAAATTGAAGTGCATACTAATATTACTGGTAATAAAATGAGAAAATTATAAGCTGGTTGTGATCTGCTTTTATTACCCTTCTAAATGTTTGAAATATACTCACTCGAATAGATTTTCTTCTTGGCATAGAATTGATGTTGTAGATATACAAAGTTTAATAGAATATAGACTTCTTCCTTACTAGATGATGGATGATTCAAACAAGGTAACATAATGAAGAATTTGGTTGATTTGGTAGGTTATGCATGAATCTAATTGATCTAAGCTAAATGAACATTAGGCTTTAGTTTTTTGATGGATAGAATATACATGAAGTATTTTAACTTCTATAGATAGGCTAATGATCTACATTGACACACTACTTGTCGATTCTGGCAGTCGCAGATTTCTGCACATTTGGTACCATAACATAATTATTTCAATATCTGAGCATCAAAACTTACCCATGAAATTATTCATTTTCATTTTACATATTTTATCAGCACAAGTATTAATTGGTATTGATATGGTAATTGCAAAAATAAAGCAAAAATAAATACACATGGTTGCTCACTTTCAACATAACTATTTCTTCAATGAATATGCCTTCCTTGCTTCACATTTTGCCTTTACCGCAATGTCATAGATGATTGACATAGGCTTGTGCAAGATCAGTTAGGGCCCATGTGGATTTCAAGAGCATCTATTAGATTTGATTCAAGTCATTAATATGGATCACTCCCTTCTGTCTAAAGGTGACAAACCTCTTCTATATTGTCTCCTCTCACAACAGAATGCATTGTTCCTTGTGATAATGTCTACAGTCCTCATCCTCAACTAATGATTGTTACTTTCACAGTCATAGCTTTGTATTGCATGTTTAATATGCTTCATTTTGTTTTTTATTGACTTCCATGCTTAAAATTTTGATTTGAACACCTATGATTCTAAAGTCAAGGAAATCCCTAGGACATTACAAGGGGGATTATTAAAGGGAGACTAAGTAAAAAGATCAAACATTATCAAAATGAGAGCAAATTAGAGCATATGGGATTGTGTTAAAAATGTTACACTTATGCATTCTTCATCATCTCTCTGTATGGGAGACTAAGTAAAAAGATCAAACATAATCAAAGTGATTTTAAAGCAATTTAGAGCATATTGGATTGTATTATGCTAAAAATGCTACACTTATGCATTCTTCTTCATCTCTCTTTGTGTCTTCAATTGTATGGAACTAAAAAGGTGTTCGACATGGATTTAAGAAGGTTTCATGCTTCAATCCTTTCACAACAAAGCCCTTAAAGCACCTCGCTAGACTACATTTTTCTTACAATTTATAAGAACTACTTAAGGTGACTAATTATTAAACTAGACATAGATAGGAGACAACATCATGTGGTTCACAAGTATCCAAAAACTAAATTGTAGGTGCAATTTACTTTTGAGTTGTCCCCAAGTCACAAGGCTGAAGCCTTACAATTTGACAAGTGTAAGTATAATTCCAAATTTCAATCTATGAAATGTCAACGAACATAATTGTTGGTAACTTCAATTCTCTTTATTTGATAATACATTAATTAGAGTTCTTCCATTATAGTTATGAAAACCATTATATACATTTTGAAAAGTTGAATCTTGTAAATTGTCCAAGATTATCTTTGAATCCTTTTCCTTTGCATGCAAATCTAAACTTTGTGTTTATTTAGATGATCTACATGTTGCATTTTTATATTTTTGTATGCTTATAAGAAAAATACTTATACATATTTAATTTTTTTGTTTTAATTAAATGCAGATCTCTTTACATAGTTTTATCTAGATATGGCTGATGATCAGGGATCTCATCATTCCACGTAGTTTCAGCGTGAAGGTGAGGCTAGGAATAATTTTTATAATGATAGCATTTCTAGATTAGATAATGCTTTGAAATGTTTGGACCAAACTATATAGAACCCCCAAAAATTGGCTAATAGAGATAGATTAGTTAATATTCGATGTGAGATTAGACATATGATTGAGACAATAAAATCATACAATCCATATGATGATATTAGCACTGAGGAGTTTTATAGGTCCCTTGCTAGGACTATTACATGCACTGACAATATCAAAACTATTTATGATAGAGTTTCATTACATAATGTGCATACTATGTTCCCTTTTTATACTAAGAAAGACAAAGTTAGAGGTTATACTGTTACCAGGTGTACAGATCCACATGTTGGTCCATTTATATATCCTAGATTTTTAGTAGCGAATCATAGATGGCCTCATAATGATGAGTTGCCACTATATTTTTGCAAACAATTATATGCTAAGTTCCATTTAGGAAGATATGTGGATTACACATCTATGCCCACACATGCTGGATAGGGCAAGGGGAGGTTTACTGAATAATTTCTGTAATTAGTTTATTCTTTTTCTCATTTGGAAATTTGTGTTGTGTTTCTTGTGCTCACAGGTATATTTCCTTTCTTTTTCTCTCATCTTTTATTCTCCTATCTTTTCATACTTTCTGGTTAAAAGTGCCCAAAACCGAAAAACCCCCCATCATTTGAGGGAGCTGCCCCTCTCAAACGTAAAAATGAATTGTTGAACTCATAAGGATTTCTCCATTTGTTAGTAAAGTTTTTTACTGCCCATTGGGTGAGTCTTGTAAATTTAGCAGTGACAAAACTATTTACTAACACCTAGTTGACTCAAAATCAAATTAAAAGTATTGATATGTTTTTCAACCAAGCCTCCATCCATTTTTAATGAATAAAGTTTCCCTTTAAGACATAACTTATTAACAAGACATTTTGATATGTAAATATCATATATTATCTTTCATAATTTGAATTTATTTGTCTCCTTTAAGACATTCAAGAGAATGAGATCTACAAAATGCAAACAAATGGTTTCCCATTCCTTCTTGTCCATTTTTTTCAATCTTCAGTATGTTGGAGTAGCCAAGATCAACCAACAAGAACTAGAATCATTTCCTAAGAGAGAATGAAGTAGACATTGAAGGATATCAAAGTATCATATGATGAACCTATTCCTATCTTATGTGATAAAACAAGCGCTATCAACATTTCAAAGAATCCAGTAATGCATTCAAGAACAAAACATATCTCAATCCGGTATCACTTCCTAAGAGAGAAGGTTGTATAGAATGAGGTGAAATTGGAGTATGTGCCTATGAAGGATCAAGTTACAGATATCTTTACAAAGGCTCTTCCTAAGGATACTTTTGAGTATATCCGGCATAAGTTAGGGGTTATTGCCCCTCCTTTTAACTAGATGCATAAGTGTGTGCGTTTGTCCAGGAAGCATTTCAAGATACATTACTTGTCCTAGACTAATGTTGTAAGCTACCTCTTAGGGGGAGCTAGTTGATGCAATCAAATGGAGCATACCTTATACCTCTAAGGGGGAGAGTATAAAAAAGTGAAAGTAGTAGAGAAAGAGCAAGTGCTTGTTGGTATTGCAAATATTTCCCTTTGTCATTGATTTCAAAGGGGGAGAGAGTTGAAGAAATTGAAAAACCATTTTGTAGGAAAGATTGTGTAGAAAACTGTATGAAGAGTAAGAATTGTTCCAGTCAGGGGGAGTATTATTGGTTGTAGAGCTCTGCTAAAAAAATATTTTTGTTGTTGATGGTTTTTCAAAGATACGGTGTATCCATCAATGACAAAGGGGGATATTGTTGGAAGATTACTAGTGTTGTCATTTATGTCAACCTCCGGTAGATGGGTCACTTGGTTTCTAAGTACTTTTGAGAAGATTTGAATAAAAAGGTTTGCAATGTGATAGAGTCATGCTTAGTGTTATGCTCTGCATTTCTTTATAATTGAAGATATGCTTATGTGGTTTGGAAGTGATGATTAGACATGTTTAGAGGTATTATATCTAAAGTTCTAGGTTCTAGATTGTGCGGCAGTGGAAGATGTGTTTAGCAGAATGTTTTGACTATGAAGAAGGTTGTCTGGGAGAAATGAGATTGCTCCACATCTCTCTACGTTAAGGTTTCTTGTCTTGTGGATCTACGAAAGTGCTTATATTGTCTATATTTACCTTCCCTTGATTATTCTAGTGTTGAGGTGATCTGTAAGTTTAGTTCTTGTGTTGGTGTTCAGTAGCAGTGTATCCTGCTGTGCAAAATGAAGATATTTTTTATTTCAAATGGTTGTGATAGTATTGCAGAAGATTCTAATGATGTTAAATATTTTAGATAGGTATGTGGATGTTTTGGAGTGTCTCCCTATGATCAGCATGATGTTATTAAACTTGGAGAAGCGTGGATGTGGTCGTTAGCTTAGGTTTGGCCAACCTAGCTTGCTAGCACTATTTGTAGATGTACCTCATGGATTGTGGATGTGATGAGAAGCATAGTGATACAAATTTGAGTCCTAGTTAACCCTTGATGTGGTCCAACTAAACTTCTTTTCACCGTGGAAGTGTTTGGTGCTGACCTATTTGGTGTTGCACATTTGAGGTGAACACGTTTCATTAAGGCCAACCTAATTGAGATTATTTTAGGTCGTGATGGTATAAATAGAAGATGAAGTTTGAGTGGAGCATTTAGAGAAGATGATGTGAATGTGAATCAAGGGTGGTGAATTGAGTGCAAGATTAAATGCCTATGACTCTCAAATGCAGTGAGCAGAAGGTGTCTACATTTTAGTTTGCTTGAAGTTGCTAGAGGCAGTGAGCCAAAAGTTACAGATGGCATGAAGTTGCTATGGTGGATTTATCTTGTTGATTTGAGATAGTGAACCTATCTATAATAGTCCTCTTCTATTCTTCTCTCTTCTGGATAGTGAGTCCTTTTGATAGTGAGCCCTTGGTAGTGAGCCTATTTATTTTCGGTGTTGCTATTCATATATATGTGAGCTAATCCTCACCGTGGTTTTTCCCTTCTTGGGTTTTCCACGTAAATATGGTGTTCTTATGTGTTTGAATGTGTTTGCATTGATGCTTCATATGTTTACATTCTGCTAATGCATAATAAGAGGTTAATGTTTGGAATTTCTTTAAGGGTTTAAATTTTTAATACACAACTGATTCACCCCCCCTCTTAGTTGTCCTATGCATACTAACACATATTGCATGTGAACCAATCATGGAGGATGTGGGAGCCAAGAGATTTAAACTTGCATGCTAAGAGTGTTAAACATGGAAGAAGGAATTCAAAGTAATAACTATGCTGAGGCCTCTGCTCTCTTATGGGGAGTTAAATTGGCTATTTCTTTGGGTATTCCTCATTTGCATCTATAGGGGGACTCTAAAATTGTCCTTGATGCTATTACCAATGCTTCGGTCTACGGGTGGAGGCTTAAGGATATCATTGTGGATATCCAAATCCTTATTCAGAGGATTTCTAGAGTGGAATTCTCCCATATCTAAAGAGAGGGGAATGGAGTTGTTGATGCTCTCACAGATTATGGTCAGCAATTTATGAATTGGTGATGTTGGCACCAATATAACAATATTCCCATTAACATAAGGGAACTAATTCAAAAAGAGATGACTTGTCAAGGATGACACATCACAGTGAGAGTGCCAGCCTGGTTGGATGGTTATTTTGTGTGAAGATGATGTGGATGTTTAAGTATGGGGTTATTATGACATATTGTACTTTTCTGACTAATCCCATTTTAGTATTTTTGATCACTCGTGTTAAGATGAGTTGGATATGTGATGATGATAGTGAATTTAAAAATATCATATTTGAGTATGGGAGAAATTAGCAATGATTAGAGATTGTGAAGGTGTTTCAGGATATTGACGACTCGTGCATGTTGTTTATTGCTTCATTTATTATTTCATCATTCCTTTCAGTGCATCTAGAATTATCTTGCAAAGACACTTTGTGGAAATGTATCTTCGGCTATGTGTTCTCTGTGTTTTCGAGAGTAAGGTGATAATGGGTGGAGATAGGATTCACATTGAGCCAATATCTTGTTGTGAATTTAAGGACAATGCTGTTGTTTGGCATTATTGTAAGGAAGGTGGCATAAGTCCTTTTCTAGAATGCCTCAATGGTTACAATGAAAACTTGTCTGTGTAGTGTGCCCTTTCGTGGTAGAATCACAGAGTTACCATTGGCAGAATTGGGTTTGAAATCTCTGAAGAGCTCATAGCCATGGCGACTGGCCTTTCCACTAAGGGTACTAAGCTACAAAGGAAGGCTAAGGTGGCCGACCATAAGAACCAGAAGCTTTTCTTGGCTAAGAGAGAGGAATTAGTCTCGTACCAGGGAGGGTTTGAATGCGCTAAGCTGCCGAAGCTATGGGATGAGATGTGCTTTCTACTGATGAAATATTTCACACTGGAAGGTTGTTTCACCAGGTTTTATAATTATCACCTCCCTCTGCTTAATCATTTTAGGTGTAATGCTTTGATAAGTTTTCCTTTTTACTTGACGTCTTCCTTTGAACACTCTATTTTCTAGGTTAAAGCTAAATTTGAAAAGAAACCCTCTAAATGCCCTATCCCTCTGCATCAAGGTCTCATTCTTCCTTTTTATAATTTTCACCTTGCCTTGGACCCACCTAAGCCAATCTAGCCATCCATTGTTGAGGTCCCTTCTAACACTTCCCCTATTGCTGCCACTACTTCTGAGGAACCCTGCCCTACTTCTAAGGGTAAAAGCACAAAGTAGTGTCACACTTTGAGCTAAAATAATAATTTTGATTGAGTAACTTTAGGTCGAGTACTAGTCGGCCGAGTGGGATTCGACTGAATCGACTTGGCATCGATGTGGCATATATTTGGCACTGATGTGGCTTAATTTATTTGGTTGAGTGGTTATGGACCGAGTCCCTTTCAATTGAATCCGTTAAATATAAAAAAGAAAAAAACACAACTGTAGCAATCAATTATTGTGTTTTCAACCGAGTGGGTTGCTTCTGGATGCTACTCTACCGAATACCTGGAGCCTACATAGCCCGTGTAAGACTTCATTTTGCTCTCATAACATAGGTCATTATTTAAATTCCATTTTCTTGTTGAGTTTTTCATTTATTATCATCATGTGCATTTGTTTATTTTCATCATGCAGTTTTTACTAATTGTTTGTCGAAATATAAATTTGTAAATTCAAATGATAAACATGTTAAGTGCTTTTATTATTTTTGTGAAGCACTGTCTATGTGCTTGTGAACAAATTTGATGTTTTAATAATGAAATTTTAAAACCCTAGTCAGGCCATGATTAGGGCACATTTTTTCACAGTAAAACACTGATAGACATCAAATTTCCAAAGTCCATAATGTTTGAAGTTCATTATTTCAGGATTAAACTATGTGCCATTTTTGCCTCTAGATTTCTACAGTCCATAATGCTTGAAGTTCATTATTTCAGGATTAAACTGTGTGTCATTTTTGCCTCTGGATTTCCATAGTCCATAATGCTTGAAGTTCATTATTTCAGGATTAAACTGTGTGCCATTTTTGCCTCTGGATTTCCACAGTCCATAATGCTTGAAGTTCATTATTTTGGGATTAAATTATGTGCCATTTTTTCCTCTAGATTTCCATAGTCCATAATGCTTGAAGTTCAGTATTTCAGGATTAAACTAAGGGTATTTTAACTTCTATAGATAGGCTGACGATCTACATCGACACACTACTTGTCGATTCTGGCAGTCACATATTTCTGCACATTTGGTACCGTAACACAATTATTTCAATATCTGAGCATCAAAACTTACCCATGAAATTATTCATTTTCATTTTAAATATTTTATCAGCACAAGTATTAATTGGTATTGATATGTTAATTGCAGAAATAAAGCAAAAATAAATACACATGGTTGCTCACTTTCAACATGACTATTTCTTCAATGAATATGCCTTCCTTTCTTCACATTTTGCCTTTACTGCAATGTCACAGATGATTGACATAGGTTTGTGCAAGATCAGTTAGGGCTCATGTGGATTTCAAGAGCATCTATTAGATTTGATTCAAGTCATTAATATGGATCACTCCCTTCTATCTAAAGGTGACAAACCTCTTCTATACTGTCTCCTCTCACAATAAAATGCATTGTTCCTTGTGATAATGTCTACAGTCCTCATCCTCAACTAATGATTGTTACTTTGACAGTCATAGCTTTGTATTGCATGTTGAATATGCTTCATTTTGTTTTTTATTGACTTCCATGCTTAAAATTTTGATTTGAACACCTATTATTCTAAAGTCAAGGAAATCCCTAGGACATTACAAGGGGGATTATTAAAGGGAGACTAAGTAAAAAGATCAAACATTATCAAAATGAGAGAAAATTAGAGCATATGGGATTGTGTTAAAAATGCTACACTTATGCATTCATCATCTCTCTGTATGGGAGACTAAGTAAAATGATCAAACATAATCAAAGTGATTTTAAAGCAATTTAGAGTATATTGGATTGTATTATGCTAAAAATGCTACACTTATGCATTCTTCTTCATCTCTCTTTGTGTCTTCAATCGTATGGAACTAAAAAGGTGTTCGACATGGATCTAAGAAGGTTTCATGCTTCAATCCTTTCACAACAAAGCCCTTAAAGCACCTCGCTAGACTACATTTTTCTTACAATTTATAAGAACTACTTAAGGTGACTAATTACTAAACTAGACATAGATTGGAGACAACATCATATTGTTCACAAGTATCCACAAACTAAATTGTAGGTACAATTAACTTTTGAGTTGTCCCCAAGTCACAAGGCTGAAGCCTTACAATTTGACAAGTGTAAGTATAATTCCAAATTTCAATCTATGAAATGTCAATGAACATAATTGTTGGTAACTTCAATTCTCTTTATTTGATAATACATTAATTAGAGTTCTTCCATTATAGTTGTGAAAACCATTATATACTTATGAAAAGTTGAATCTTGCAAATTGTCCAAGATTATCTTTGAATCCTTTTCCTTTGCATGCAAATCTAAACTTTGTGTTTATTTAGATGATCTACATGTTGCATTTTTATATTTTTGTATGCTTATAAGAAAAATGCTTGTACATATTTAATTTTTTTGTTTTAATTAAATGCAGATCTCTTTACATAGTTTTATCTAGATATGGATGATGATCAGGGATCTCATCATTCCACACAGTCTCAGTGTGAAGTTGAGGCTAGGAATAATTTTTATAATGATAGCATTTCTAGATTAGATAATGCTTTGAAATGTTTGGACCAAACTATACAGAACCCCCAAAAATTGGCTAATAGAGATAGATTAGTTAATATTCGGTGGGAGATTAGACATATGATTGAGACAATAAAATCATACAATCCATATGATGATATTAGCACTGAGGAGTTTTATAGGTCCCTTGCTAGGACTATTACTAGTACTAATAATATCAAAACTATTTCTGATAGAGTTTCATTACATAATGTGCATACTATGTTCCCTTTTTATACTAGGAAAGACAAATTTAGAGATTATACTATTACCAGGTGTACAGATCCACTAGTTGGTCCATTTATATATCCTAGATTTTTGGCAGCCAATCATAGATGGCCTCATAATGATGAGTTGCCACTATATTTTTGCAAACAATTATATGCTAAGTTCCATTTAGGATTATATGTGGATTACAAATCTATGCCCGCACATGCTGGACAGGGCAAGGGGAGGTTTGCTGATAAACCTGAATTTAGATGTCCAAATTTGTCACTGTCTGAAAACAAGAGGGCATTAGTTGGTCCAAACCTTTTGGTTCTTCCAAAATGTTTGGAATTAGCAGTAGCAGGAGATGCAGCAATGGTACCTACTAGATCTAGGCTTTTTGACAGGATGACCACCATTGCTACTCAAGTTGATCAGATGTCATCTGATCATGTAGGGAGATACTTACTACGTCCACGTATTGCCCTTCCTCCCACTGAGGCTACATCCGTGAATTATGACCCCTACATTCATGCAGATCTACC
Source organism: Cunninghamia lanceolata (assembly GCA_027924645.1). Classification (NCBI taxonomy): domain Eukaryota; kingdom Viridiplantae; phylum Streptophyta; class Pinopsida; order Cupressales; family Cupressaceae; genus Cunninghamia; species Cunninghamia lanceolata. The sequence goes on along the minus strand of BSBN01001427.1, from coordinate 368,659 downwards.
ATCCCCATCAGATGTGACCCATATGAGTGACACCATTGTAGGTAATGTTGCTTCAGCTTCCATTCTTGATTTACTATTAGCATACCAGTTTATCAGTGATGACTATGGTATTCCTTTGGATGTTGTATCGAGTCATATTAGAAGACATACTGGTAGACAGTCAGGTCAGGGTGAGGCAGCTTCAAAGGACCAGAATATTCCAGATTAGCCTACAGCCCCCACACAGCATCAGGTTGCACCTAATGTACATGACATATATAGCACACTTCTCTTTGGCACTGGTCCTTTACCTTCAGATATAGGTGTTCCTAATGTTACCATTCATTCATCTGAGATTAGTGGGATTGGTAGAGTGCTCCAGGATGTCCAGGTACTTGAATAATTTATATATTTTGCTTTCTACAAATTCACATGTGTATATATTAAATAAACTTGACTTAAAAGTAGTTCTCACTATTCATTGAAATCTTGTATTTGAAAATTTATAGCAACAAGGGGATAATTTGTCGTGCTTTGGAGATCTAGAGCATGCAGAGGATCCCGTGCATGATACATTTGAGGTACATTTATAATATATATAAATTACTTGATAAATTCACACATGTTGAAAGTATAAAACTTTAAGATGATTTTACATATATATACACATGTGCATTAAATTAAATTATGTACTTTCTTGTATAGGGAGGTGCATCAGGACATGGATCGGGTTATGGAGATAGATCGAGACATGGATCCACAATTGGATCAGGATCTAGAGAGAGATTGAGATATATATCCACACATGGATCGAGAGATTGATCTATCTTATTATGTTTGACATTATCCAGTTTGACATTTGACATTATGGTTTGACATTTTATATTATGGTTTGACATTTGACTTTATGGTTTGACATTATGGTTTGACATTTGACATTATGGTTAGACATTTTATATTATGGTTTGACATTTTATATTATGGTTTTAACATTATATACATTTTATATTATATACATTGAACATTTTGGCAATGTGGTAACATTCAATTCTATAGGTACTTAGTCCCTCAAGGATTTTCATTTCAAATTCCAGTTGTATACAAGTCCTCTTTAAACAACCTTTTTTAAATTTTTTCTCATATCAAGACATTCTTCTCGAATTGTATTATATTTAAAAATACAAAGGATAGTTTGAATGAAAGTATGCAATAATAGTTTCTACTACAACAAGATCTAATTGGTGCAATTTGGAAGCAAATAGGGAATCACTACTCTAATTAGACATCACTACATTAGGATTTCAATAAATAATAAATGATTCATGAGCAAATCATAAATGATTCTTGTTTAATCCTTGCATGCCAAGAAATACATTAGATTTAAATTAATAATTGGAAAAGATAAAATTATTGATCTAAAAGTAGTTAACAAATCTCTTTCTCAATAATTGTTATGTGCTTTGTGATTCCAATTCATGTCTTTTGCAAATTTGGTTCATGTTTGTGGCTCATAGCTAGCCTTGTAAGACATTCATTGTATTCTTGATCATAGGGATTCAAATATCACCAGAAATAGGAATTTGTAATATCTAAAATGATAAAAAAATGAAAAATGGATGATATATGCATCCAAATTAGAGCAGACATTCATTTACTTATTTGTAATATAATAGAGGCCAATGTTTTATAATAGATATTACAAATAGGAATTTTTAATATGGTAAATGCACTTATTTTTAATGTTTTATAAACAAATTTTGGATAGATTAAACCCTAAAACGTTAACATGAAACCATAAAACTTCAAATTGAAACCCTAAAATATCAATTTGAAACTCCAATACATGAATTTTGAAACCCTAAAAAATATGTTTGAAACACTAAACATCTATTTTGAAACCCTAAACTGTGTATGTCAAACCACGATAATATTTTAATTGTGCATTCTTAAGTATGAGAATGGATTTATGATTATCTTTAACTAGGGCTTGAAATTATGGTTTTGGGAGCTTTCTAGAAAGAGATATTTTATAAAAGATAAGAAATTAATAGAACACACATTCCTTATGATATTAAAACACTCACAAAGGATTAGCTTACAAATTGAGAATATTTTCAATGCTTGTTGAAGGATTCAAGGGTTTAGCATCTATAAACAAGGTTATCAAATTGGGTGTTGAAGAGTTTGGCATCTTAACATGGAATTATTTAGATCGAGTGCTTCATTTTAAAATTAAAAATAATTAGATATTTATGAATCCATGAATGTGTTTGTGAATGATTTTGTATCAAAATTGTGTTTGAATCGATTAAGTGAATGAGGATTTTAGAGAATGCAAACCTTGGAAAATCTAGTGAATTCAATATAGAGAAAATTGAAATTCTTGTAAAATTGAAATTGAATGAATTCAAATCCACATAATTCAATTTTTGTGACTTAAATTTGAATGTGTCAATTTGAAACCAACATCATAGGATTCATATTGTGGGGAGATTAATACAAAACCCTAATATTCTATCTATGACCTTAGGAAAGAGAATATGATAAAATTATAACTTGGAATGGAGTCTTTAATGTTTCTATGGTTTTATAAAATGTATACTATTGATTTTGGAAATTGGTTTTATGTTTTTTTGCAAGACTGAATGATATAGGTACTTCTAGGAACCTCCTAAAAGTGTCAAACTAGTTTTATTAGGAAAAAAAAATCAAGATTTTCCTTTCACCAGTTATCAAAATCAATGTTGCTAATTCTACTTGAGGTTAGTAAGAAGGTTTGGTAGAATTTTGGGTCTAAGGTCTACACCAAGATTCTTTTTCTTTTGAAGCATGTGAAACCTTCTTTTTGTTATTTTGCATTTCTCTGTCTTCATCTTCAAATGCTATGTTTATAAGGGGAATTAGGTCGCCTTAACACCTAAGTATAGGATTTTTTTAAAATTTTCCTAGGGACATATATATGCACCTCAAGTAAATCTACATCCCTTGGATAACTAAATGAGGAAATCTTAACTAGCATAAATACTTGACTAGCTATGCCACTTGGTGCATTCCCTTACAATATTTGTTCCACCTTATAGACTATATGTCTAGTATTCTTGTTTTCTTGGATTTTTTATAGTATATTTTCATAGTTGGGTTGGGAATGGAAATTTTAGGGTCTATTTTTACTTTTTAACTTTCTAGAACATGAGATATTTTTGTATGATGAGTTTATCTCTTGTTTGAAAGTTGTGACTAGTCTGGTATATTAGTTTTCTAGTGAGATATAAATTGGAACTTAATCCCATGCTACTAATTAGAGTAGACATGCATTTACTTAGCCTTGTAATGTACTTATTTGTAATATCTATTATAGTGCATTTACCATATTAGAAATTCCTATTTTTCATTTTTTACATGTCTATTATATCTAAAATGATAATAAGTACATGATAACAATTGGATCATCCAATGTACTACTTTGAAAGAAAGAAAATGTGAAGCAAAGGCCAACTCCATGCCATCCATAACAAACTCAATAAAATTTCATTCAATTGTATAGACACAATTACATTGAATTTGGATATTTAGATAAAAGAAATATCTAGAAGTATAACTCTATATATATATATATATATATATATATATATATCACTAGCATTAAGCTATTAAAGACTAAAATTAAAGGTTAGATGATTTCCTTGCTTGAGTTATGTATGAATTAAATAATAAATAAATTTAAAAAGTTAATATTTCATTAATAGATGTTTTCTAGAAGTAAAATGCATGAATAAAAAAAGAGTAAATTTAATTTATTATCACTCAAAAATTAATACTTAAATATTATTAACTAAGATTTATTTCTACTTGATTAGATTTGTGAAGTAAAAGTGAAATTATACTTGGATTAAAAAGAAAGAAAATTTTAGTAAGATGCTAAATTGCATTTTCATTCTAGAAAGGATATTATACAAGTTTGAATATTGAAGCAATTGGATTGCATTTATTTTAGAAATAACAGATTGTGGTTGGATAGTGAATTTTTGTCATGTACATAGTTATTTTTAAATTTCCTAAGAATCTTTAGGTAGGATCACATCATGAGAATATTATACAAAACATTTCATTTGGATTTTATGATAAATGTAGATTCTTATTTGTGAAAGAGGTGATATGCACTAGTTTGAATTTTATCTTTCCTACTAAATAAGAAACCATTGAACAAACTAGTTATTTATAAAGTCCATGTAACCATTGATCTTTCCTAAAGAGAAGAGTTTTAACCTTGCCTTAAGCATTGGCCTTGAACTATCCTTTGCCTAATTGTACAAGCTATTTAACTAAATTGGTCTTGAGATTGGCATTCCCTACCCTTAAGAACTAAGCTTATACCATAGAGTCATTAGAAAATAGCTCAGATCACCAACATGTTGATTTAACAAATAACTTGGTGAACACATAAATGACTATGTACACATGCATCATACTCAATCATGTAGAATTTTTGAACCTATAAATAAGTTTATTAGGCCTTAAAAACTAAACTTTATCATGACATCCAAAAATAATTCAATTCAATTAAGCTACATTAAGATAAAATAAGATAGCCAATAACTTTATCATGACATCCATGACATCTAGAATTTACGAGCCATAGAGGATAGCCTAGATAATTTCATCGAATCACAATATCTTAGGATGACCTAAATATCAGGTAAGATCTGAACACCAAAATGTAGGAAAAAGAAACATGTGGGCTGCAATTAATTGATGACCTGTCTATTTCAATGATTAAGAAAAAAGTAATGTATCACCACATTGAATGAAATTATTTGAATTCAACATAAAATAAATTGTCATAGAAAATATATACATGTACAAAAATAGCTTAAAGTTCTTGGTACATATAATCTGGATCCTTTCTATCCTTTATTATCTCTAAAATCTTTTCATGATCTTCAATAGGCAACCTCCACCTTTGTTTGGCACGTCCTCTTTTTGGTAAAGTTTCAAGATTTATTCGTGTTGCTATAACTAAGTGACTATAATGCAAAACCTTTTGACTTGGCATATAATCAATAAATATAATACCATTTGTATCTATCTTTGTTTGTTGATAGTATGTGCCTTCAACAACCACTGATCCAGTTGGATACTCTTGTCCATCACCATATGTCATTGATTCTGACAATTTGTATTTTGGTTGCGTACATCTTAGTAGATAGTAATCTACACCTTCTGTATTGTCAGGATTTGTAAGAACAACAAAAATATCTCCTTTACACACCATGTAGTAAACCATGCTCAACTTAAATAGAATATATTATAAATCAAATGTACAAGTTTAAACTCAATTTAAAAATTTAAAAAATTTACCTGTAACAACTAAATCTGATACATGTTCGTAATCAGCTGAATACAAAGGATTATGGACATCTACAATGTCATTATCTTCAAAAAGGTCCAACATGGCCACTAATTGTTTTATTTGCCATTCTGAAACATACCCATCTCTAATATTCTCACATTGTAGAGTATTTGCATTGTTCTCAATGCAATTAACACAAAAACATGACTTTTCTCTCACTTCAATTATAGGAGGCCTGCTATGTCCTATTGTCATGATTTGATGCAAACTTCTAATACCACTAATTGTTTGACAATTATGAAGAGTTGATCGATCAATATCTGTTTAAATTTCAATCATTCAATTAAAAAGTGTATAAAATTGAAAATTTAATTCATGTACACACATTGAAATTCAAAACAAAATATTTATGTACTTTTAACTTCCCAAAAATAGCGTGTGTTTTATATTGAATCACGGATGGCAAAATGACTTTTACACCATTCAACAATTTCATTTGCATTCCTTATGGCATTACCTGCAAGTTCATGTTGGTGAAATGTCAGGTTAAGAGGTTTTCTAATTGAAAGGAAAATACAATCTCAAAAAACATAATTAGATTTTTTTAAAAATCCAACAGGAGAAATCTTGAAAATCTGTAGCATTGGATATGTATCAAAACCATTAAATTGCATAATGGCTTAAGCTTCCACTTCTCAACACATGCAATATATTGAGATCTACACTTTTTTCCTAATAGGTTTAAATTTATTTAAAATATATTTAAGAATTTAAATTTGTATTCCATATTGTATTACCTGCAAGTTCATGTTGTCGAAGTGCACGCTTCACACATGCTCCAACTCCATCATGCTCTCCTTTTCCATGTCCACTCTCATAAAAATTCCACAAAAAATGTATGTTCCGTTTAATATGTTGTTGGCTTAACCAATTAAAAGCTTTTGTAGACTTAAATTGTCCTGTGAAGTTACAAATAATTTTAAATTTAAAACCAAAATTTAAAATATATATATATATAGGTACAACATATTTAAGTAATTAAACAATTCAAGTCTACAAGTTAATTACACAAATAAATATAATATAATTTTTAAAAATAATTAAATCAATACTTACCATTACATCCATCAGACCATATCCAATGTTGTGAAGCATCTATTTGACATCGTCTTAGGTCTTCAAAAAATATTGCAAAACAATGGGCTACATAGCTTCTATCATGACCTGTATCATCACTGATATAAAAGTGAACCTCTTTGATGATAATTCGTTCATCTTTGCTACTTTGTACACCATCCACATGTTTTTCAGCATGCCTATAACAAACTTGTATAAATATTGCAACTTTCTCTGAATCATAATATTGACTTTGAATCTCACTTTGAGGACTAAATGCATAGTTCCTAGAGAAATCAACAATAGACAGAATACAACCTAGTGGAAAGCAATTCTTTGAGTCACGAAATTGCTTATCTTACCATCTAGCACCATGACAATGTTTAATATGTGGATATATGATATTGCAAAAATTTTTCATAAACTCATTGCTTGACAATTCACTCTCTTTGAGAACAATTTTTCTGCTCTTAACTCCTAACTTTGTTGAGTACTTCTCATATTCAAATCTCTACCACATAACTTGCATCAAATGATCAATATTGTCAACATGTACAAGATTCTTCAAATTTTCACAATCATTACATATATTTTTTATACACTGCACGTTGAATTCATCTGGATCTTTTGATTTTTCACATAAAAGAGTTTTCATAAATTGTGTTGTACTTCTAGGGATCACTATATTTAGATTAATTACTGCCATAACTTTTTTATATGACTGTAAGTGTAGATGAAATTCAACCTGATTTTGACAACAACAAGTCTCACGTACCTTATTTATATGTACAAAACTTGGTCGTAGTCTCTCAAACATCCTTTGACAAATCTTCACATCTAAAAATTCTTGCTGGAATGCTTCAAAAAGTTCACCTTGTGTTGTATCTATAAAATGTTTTGAATGTGAAATTTTTGTACCATCTTCACCTTTTATCTGTATAGCGTCCCTTCTATTTGAAGAAACATGAGAGTGGTTGGTCTAATATTCAAACACCTATTCCTTTACATCTTCTCAAATTCTATCTTTTCGGTGAACCCTGCAAATATTTACCCAATTATTCTCAACATTTCCATCCAATCTATTTCTCCTTGCAATATATCTTTAAACAAATTTCCTAGAAACATTGAGTAATTGGGAAATTGCTTGAACTTGTCTTCTATGTGATAATTTCTTACTAGAAATTACAATCATTAATGCTCTACGTGCAGCACTTAAATCAATAGCTCGACTCTTGCTTTCAATAGAATTCAATGCTTCTTGTAGGTTTTCAACTATTATTTTCTTTAATGAACCTGATGACCTTTTCTTATTATCAACCCCTAACAACTCCAAAATAGGGGTCATCTCTTTCTTCCTAAATAACTTTGCAAATAACTGTGCTCTTCCAATTATAGACTTATTTTCAAAAAAGTTGTCCCATATTTTTTTAGAGTGTAATTTTATTGTGCTTTCAGGTACCATATCTTCAGATAAAATATTTTTGAAAAGAGAATCCTCATCCATCTCCATCAGATTTTCCATACCAAGGAAAAAATTTCTATCACCACCTTCAATTTGTTCTGGTACCTATTCTCCTTGGTCATCAACAATTTCCATGGGTTGTTCTTGAGTAGATGTTCCTTCATCGACATTTTTAGTATCTCTTCTTCGATCATACAACTTTTTTCTTGTCTTTTTATTGCCCATCACAAATTGATCAAATTTGAATTCACCTGCATGTAAAAATAACACATGTACAAATACTTAACCTTTATTTTTTGAAGATCTAGGTCTACATTCAATAAATCAATGATTTTAATCAATTACATGTTTTAGAGCATTGTACCTGAGAATACAACTCTGCCCCTGTTGAAATCAGTGGTTCTTTTTTCTCCAAATTTCTATAATTTAATAATTTAAGAAACCCCAAAAAAGTTAAAAAAGCCAAAAAAATGCATTAAAAAACATTTTTAGATCATTGTATTTTTAATATGACTTTGCTCTTATTGAAATCAGTGGTTCTTTTTTCTCCAAATTTCTATAATTTATTAATTTAAAAAAGCTAAAAAAATTTAAAAAAACTAAAAAAAGCCAAAAAAAGCCAAAAAAGGCATTAAACAAACACTTTCACATCATTTTTTTTTTCAATATGACTCTTCCCTTCGAAATTTCTTTTTTTTTTAAATTTATTGTAATTCAGTAATTAAAAAAAAGTAAAAAAGCCACAAATTCTTTTTTTTAAAAAAAACAAAGGAGTAGATTCGACCAAATGGGATTCGGCCGAATACTATTAGATAGAATCCCATTCAATCGAATTTGTCTGTGTGGCATCCTATTAGACAGCCAAGTCACCATTTTCTCAAACTTTCTCAAACTTCCAACTTCTGCTCAATATTTTTGCAATCAAAATTAATTTTTTTTAAAAAGAAAAATACCCTTTTATAGAGCTTGAAGTGCTGAATGTGGATATATATATATATATATATATATATATATATATATATATATATATATATATATATATATATATATATATATATATTTATAGTTTATGTAATTTTAGGATATAAATATTTGAAAATAATGCAAGTAGGTTGTTCAAGTTTAAAAAGAGGCTAATTGAAACTTAAAAAAAATAGTAAAACATCATTTTAAAATTTAGCAAATATATGATGCCCTAGAGGAGACAATCCTCTTCAAAAGGGTATAATTTGTTTTTTGAAAATGAAAAAAATTAAACAATAGTTGACGTCAACTAAAAACTATCAAAATTGGGTAAGTTTGACTTTAAAACGTTATTACAGGAAAAATATAGATCAAAAATTCTTTTTTTTTTCTATGCCCTAGATAATGAAGTCACCTATTTGGGAAAAAAAATCAAGGGAAAATGCAATTTTTTTCTATTTGTTTATTGACGTGAACTGAACATCACTTTTTCTTCAAATTTTTAGCATTTCAAAATCTGCTCTTAAATTGATAAATAAAAATCAAAACAAATTTTAAAAAAATCTAAAAAATTAGACTAATAAACTTCAACAAGAGATCTACATTTTCTTAGTTTACATCATTTTGAAATTCAAAACATAAAGACCACTTTTATGTGGTCAAAGTTGAGGTTTTTTTATGTTGGTCGATTCCTTTATAAAGTGTGACACAGGTTTGTGCTTTTACCCTGGGTCCTGTGAATAAGCACAAAACCAAAATGGAGGCTAAATGTAAGAATGAGGATTTCTCTTCTGGGGTCAGAAGGTCAGGGAGAATTGTTGGTAAACCGGCTCTGTAGGCCAAATTAATTGATTGTTCTGAAAGTGCTTTAGAAGCTTCCACTCAGGGGGATGATCAATTGAAATCTGGAGACATTGAAGTCCAAGAGATTTCTGAAGAGGATGTAGGTGAGGGAGAAGAGAAGAAGATAGAGGACTCGGGTGGTGACGGTGGTGATCCTATGGACAATGCTGGTGAAGGGGAGAGGATGATTATGGAGGAGGTTGAAGAGGAGACTGAGGAGGATGGCCAGAGGAATGATATTGTTGTCCTCAGGGGATGGGTGGATGATCTAGAGTAGAAGGTTCAATCTATGGGAGTCTTTATAAGCAGCATGCTCTATCACTCCACTATGCTCAACCTGACTTTGCTGCAGGAACATGGGACTTGAGCTAATGGCGAGGATGAGGAGAAATTCAAGAAACTTGATGAAATCGTAGAATTTCTGGTTAAAGGCTGGGAGGATGTATCTCCTTAGTCTTGTTTCTCTTTATGTTTTATGATGTCTATCTACTGCTACTTACTTTCTGTTGTTAATCAGCTGTATTTGCTTTTAATGCTATAGTTGGTTTGGGTGGCTCTTTTTTTTCATGAGCCTTTGCTGTCTCTTTTTGTATTGTTATTGTAAGGGTTCGGCCCCTGGTTTTTGCCGACTTATATAATAAAAAAACATGGAAGAAGGAATCATAAAGATGATTTTTGGAGGCACACAAGTTTGGACAAAGTGTCAGTTATGAATAGAAGGAATAAAAAATGGCTCTATATCAAGAACCAAATGGATCCCATACAACTATATAATTGTAGGATGCTAGCACAATTGGGTAGATGTCTACACACTCACACTAATTTCCAAGAAGAAATGGATGAAAAATAATGTGAAATGGACACATCAAACAAAAATACTAAAAATATAAAACAAGAACATAAACACACCAAGCTTGTCATTTGGATTAGGAACTATGCTAGCTAAGAGGGCTAAAATGGTCCATTAAACATACTATAGTAATGGACACTAAAATATGCACAATTTGTAGTGTCAAAATTGTAGGGTATGCAATTTTTGACCTTACACCTATATGGCATAGTTAATCATTTCACAATACATAATATTACAAAGAAAGCATTACTTTGAGATTCTTAGCCCCATGATTCAAAGGCATGACTCTAAATTGGTACCAATCTCTAGGCTCCCTTTTAGTTGGCGATTATGGCCAATTATGGAAGGATTTGATGAATAAATCCAAGGAAAAATGAGATGCTACATCCCTTCTCAAGAAACTCACAAATATAAAAAGGGGCCCCAATAGAAATGCTCAATGACTTCAATAATAGTTTCTAGAATACTTGCCAAAGAATTTTGTTGTAGGTCCAACACCCATTAGGTATGGCTTATATTTGTTAGTTAAAAGTAATAGACTATGATGGTTAAGTCATTTGAGCCTTGTTGGATGCCTATGATAAATTTATTGTATCTGAGAAATCTTTAATTTGAAAATATGGAGGTTATCCCCTAGGCCCTCCACACTTTTATTTCCAAATATACAACCTCTTTACAACCCTACTACTAATGCTCAAACCATGACCTAATAGGTTATTGATCTAATCATGATCCCAACAAATAAGACAACCCTAAGATATCATTTTGTAGAACCTCCAACCCCCAGTAAGCTTGACAAGGTTCATATTTTACTTAAAACTATGTCCAATAGGGTCAAGACACTTAAAAGACAACAACATTTTGAACCAGATTCCTACACATCTAAACAATTAGCATCCCCCATTATAGAAACATAAATTTATTAAGGAAGTTAGGGTTAAAAACCCCCTAAAACAACCAAAGTTACCAGCAAAGGGACATTCCAACTTAAAAAGTTTCTTAACTAGCCCCAAACCTAGTTAATTCCCATTAAACTTTGTCTCCAATAAATCTTTCCTAATCTAATTAGGGAGTTAGTCATGGTGTGGAGAAATAATGTGGACGAATCCCCTCTATGGTATTATCATTGTTCATCTCCCCATACTTTTACTACATGTCTCCATAATAAATATCCCTAGTTCACTTCCCTTTCTATATAATCTAATGATAGAAATCTAGACGACACAATGTAGAATACGTTAATAGGGCTAGGCCAATTTGCCTAGGAATAGACTTTAGTAACTTGGGAAGAATGTGAGGCTTATACACTCATTAAGACAACATATACTTTTGGAAGGCTACAACTTAAATTTGAACACTTCACAAGAACTAAAGAGGGAGCAATGGAGGAACAAACTCAACCAACACCAAGTATTTAAAAGGGGTTAGTGGCCCCTTCCGTCAAAATACTAATAACAACTACTTCAATAAAAGGTTCCCTAGGAAGAACCAAACTAAATGGTCCCAAGTGAGGTGATTAGACTACTAGACACCCCTTCAAAACAAAATAGATTATCTTATCCTTTGATTAAGAAACCAAGTGTACATTGGGCACTAAATGTAGGATAGACAGTACAATAAGTGAAATATTTCAATACTGTTGATCAATTAAACAATATATGATCAACATACCACTCTAGGGGGTCCATTCTCTCTCACAACAAATGAAGTTACTCAAGGAGGCCATTAAGAAGAAAAAGACATCCAACAAACAAAAGCATCAAGCCATCACCATATTAGAAGTTACCCAAAAGCAGCCCACAAACTTGTAGATTTTGATCCAGATAAATCTAGGACATCTCTAATTTTGATCCACAACTCAACATAGAGCAAAAGGGAATATTCTAATTTTGGTCCACATAAATGACTATATAGGACATCTCTAGATTCTAAGGTGCATAGAGCTCACTATCTTTATCAATTGGCACACATCCTTTAGACAAAAAGCTAAACAAATTATCTCTTCATAATATCTACTTATGACATAATTATACATAATATTTATATTACTTAATTTGACTCATTGAACTCCAACATCTCAATTTAATCTAAATTAATTAAAACCTAATTAATTAATATTTAATTTGAATTAATCTGAATTAATTAATATTTAATTAATTTAACTACCTTATTTTTCCTTTTCAAAGCTTCAGGTCTCATTTAATTTTATTTTTTAAAGATGTTAGATGGTATTTAGTTTTAATTACATTGTCCGTGATAGCAGTTATGTAACAAACATCAATGACATTAGTGGACGACATATGCAACTTTCCATTAGTTTGGTAATCTCTGTTTTATATTAAATAAAAATATTAAACTAGCAATCAAGTTCAATGAAAATGAAATATATTTGGTGAGGTCGTGTGCAATTATAGCGGTGTGTCCATAGTTTCAAAATTTTCCACCACAAATTGCTTTTCTGCAATACTTCTATAAAGATTAAGTTATTATTGAGTGGCAAGCAAGATAATAAACATCATATTGGCCCTCCTCCACTAGGCTTCAAATCTATGAAAAAGAAGACTGATATATTCCATTTAGTAGAAGAAGACTGTAGAGTCTCAACAAACAAAACTAAAATAACTAACAACCCCTAATTATATTGATACACGATCATATTGTCTGGAGAGAGACAGATGCATCATTCAGTGCGTCCATGCCTGCCAAGTTACAGAGTGGAATGAATCTAAACAGTTTGTGCATAATAGCACATACATGTATTTTGGTCTAACAGCGGGAACCTTTTGTGCAGGTGAGGACACCTACAGTTGCAGTAATAGAGCCCACAATAGAGGAAGGCCTTGCCGCCATACTCGAAGCTTTGGCATAGCTTGAGGATGCTCCAGCCCCTGATGCTGTGAAGAATGCCCCGTTTAACATCAGATCTCCCTCTCATCGCCAATTCCAATTCTTCCACGTATCTTCTGTTGCATCTTCATCCTTTGTCACCTGCACATTACTCATACTCGTCATAACTATTCTACATCCATTGTAAACCAAAGAGATAAATATGAGACATGAGTTCTATATGCCTTTTACCTCCTTTTTGAATCGATTGTTAGGGGCAAGGAATCTGTTGCCTTGGCTGTTAATGGTGGGTGTAATCATTGTTCACCACATGAAAGTATCCATGTCGGCGCCTGCATTAAAACATTAATTTTTTAAGCTTCAATGGAGAACAGACAGATGAACTTCAGCAAGTTGTATAGTTGTCTTGGTATAAGGATTACAGAATTCTTGTAAGATTTTATTCATACCTGGGCAAACGCTGAACAAGCCCTTCTCCAAAGTGGTTGAATGCAATTGTTACTTGCATTTTAACGTCTAGGGTATAGTCGTCGTTGTGTCCTAGGAGCATGACCTGCAAAAAACCACTAAATATTTAACTCGAGCAATACCTTTTTTAATTGATAACTTAATAGATACTAACATTATTTTATGTTTCTGTCTGATAATGGGCTTTTAGTACCCTTCTCTAAGATCCTGTGTGATAATAATACAATTGCGAAGATTTTTTTAAGAAAAATGAATTTATGAGAGAGGAAATAAGCAGTTGAGCACCTTGTCATGGTGAGTGAAAAAGTTGTTTGAAATGGTGATAGCAGTGGAGCCCATGATGGCGTCGATCAGTCCATCTGCGCAGCTTGACAACGAACAGTGGTCTACCCAAATTTCGCTTCCTCCGAAGATGGAAATCCCATCTCCATCACTCCTGGTTCTATACCCATAATGGGTGGGGGAGCTCCTAACATTCGTATTTCCCGCAGGTTTACTGTCATGGATATGAACTCCATGAATGATGATGTTGTTCACATACTGTATTGTAATGCAAGCTCCATTTGCTATATGAACGTTGGCTCCTCTACCGTCAATAGTCTTATAACTGTTCATGATAAGCTCCTCCTTGAGCTGAATAACCATATCTCTTTGGAAAATAATCCAGAGAGGCTCGGTTTGAATAACAGCGTGGCGCAGAGTGCCGGGGCGAGGATTGACCGGGTCATCGTCATTGGGATCTGTAACCACATAAAATCTGCCCTGCTTACCTCCAATGGCGTTCTTGCCAAATCCGATGGCACAGTCAGCCAGCCTCTTTCTGTTATTAACCCAGTTGGGATCACAACGCCAACAGTCGTCAATGGGGTTCCCCGTTCCACACGACAGAGAGCTCAGCTGCCTTTTCGAACTATTCAGACTCCTGCACAGTAGCTCTTGATATTTCTTAATAATCTCAACGACATATGTTAGCAGTAAAACAATACTACAACTTTGGTGTTTTATAAATTGAACTGACTAACTTACAATATCTTTTCCGCAATTAATCTCTACAACAACATATATAAATTATACAATGGTATGATGATATATGGAATACAAATTTGGTCTATAACAGCTTTACAAGAATAATATCATAGAAAACGCAGTAAAGAGAGAACAGAGTAACAGCATAAGAATAAGTAGAAGCACGTTTAATAAACCTTGCAATTTAGCATCAGCCCGTATTAGAAGTAAGCCTTACTTTTCACATGATATTCCAAAATGCGGTAAGACATTAAATTTCATTTCCATACCACCTTTTTTTAATGCTATAAAATGTCTTAGATTCAAAGGCGACATGCTTACCTTTCGACCATTTGAATTACGAGCTCCGGCTTCTCAACATGATATTTTACAGCATTTTCAACCTTGGTCATATTTTCAGAAGTTCCAAATGACTTCGCCATTACTGACTGGAAAAGAAAGATAGCAACGGCTGTAAGGCTTGATTGGTGGCCATTTTGGATGAGGGAAGATTTAAGATTGCCAATGGTTATACGGCATGTTATGGCTTTAGCCTCTCTTATATAGAAATTCAGTCTGTAGAAAACGAGGAACTTTGAGCCCCACCGGTTGACAATATGGTTATATGCACGTTCTTACGTTACTAAGCTTACGGTGGTAATGGACATTTGACTTAAAAACAATACCAGATATTTGACTTGTCTACCATACATATCCATATCATATCTTCTTGAGTGTTAGAATTTTCAATAGATGTTCGAAAATTGGGCAGACTATTCCCTCCTTCCGAAAGAAATGCTTCTCAATCTTACCCATGTGTATGTTGGTTTAGACAGACTTCAATTCCTGAGTCGATGGACGTAAAAGTGATGAGATATGACCCGCAACTTTGTCATCTGGTTATAAATGACTTTCCGCCATCAAACATGAACTTTTATAATTTCTCATGGAATTGCCCGTAAAGCTTAGAATCTTATGCTCCCGTGTTCTTCCTAAATTTTCTCACCAACACTAGAGATAATTGAGGAGTCATTTTGCATGCACGTGGATCCCATATGCTCTGCCTATATTTTCCTTAATAATATTTCTCACGAAATTTTAAAATTTGAGGATACAACTAGACTTAATAATATTTAAATTCAAAATAAGCAGCAAAGCTTTCTCCATTACATTGCTTAGCATTACAAAGATTTAACATTGTATGATCATGCTTGACATTGTAGGATAAATGTGCAACAAATTTTCCTGCTAGGTCGGGGAAGGTATTGACAGTGCTTGGAGTTAGATGTGTGAAACAATCCAAGGCCTGACCTGTCAAACTTTGTGGAAAGAGTTTTAATAGGTACACCTCATTATAGGAAACTTCTTGACAAGCCATGAAAAATTCTTTGATGTGATCTCGAGGGTCTCCCTTTCCCTTGTATTTGTCAAATTTGTGGATTTTAAAATTAGGGGGAAAAGAGGTCATTACAATAGATCAGTCGAGGAGGTAGGGACAAAGGTCTTCAAATTTATAATGTTTGCATTGAGTCCCATCTTGTAACCCTTTAAGAGCATTTTCATTTCCTACCACTCGTGATAAAAGGAGGTACCAAGAAGTAGAATAGATGGTAAAGATGAGATGTAGTTGGTAGCTCTAATTGGCAAAGGTTGTGTGATTGTAGGATGAATAGGATTTGATGTTGTGGGATTTTGTATAGATTGTTGATATGTATTTTGTTGTGGAACGAATGATGGTATGGTGAGTTGATGTGGGATTACTTTTATGTGTTGGTATATTAGGTTGGTATGATTGATGTGTTATTTGTGATGAGATGAATGGAGACATCATGGGTTGAGGTGAGGTATTTGGATAGATGGATGTGGGATTAGATTGAAATATTTATGGGTTAGGTTGGTATGATTTATGTGTTGGTTGTGAGGACATGACTGAATGATGTCATCTGGGTTGATATGAGATTGATTGTAATGAAATATAGGGTGGTAATGTGGATTGGATTGGAGTTGTGTGTTGAGGGATGGAAAGAGGTGAAAGTGAAGTTTGGTGTGAATTGGAAAATGTGGGAACATGTTGATGGGATGCCATAGAAGGGATTGTGATTTGTGGGGGAGCTGATGAAGGTTGACTTGGTTGATGTTAGTTAAAAGATGAAGTGGGATTATGATGAGGTGGAGGTGGTAGGATACTACCATCTACTTATTGATCATTGTGGTGGGTGATATGGTCATGAGTTGGCTGTTTCTATGAATGATCTAAAATATTTTCAAAGGTGAGTGGTGGTGATGAATTAGGGTGGATGAGTCATTGAGTTTTATCCTGTCAAAGTTAGGAGGGAGTTTAGTCCCTTCCTTGATAAGATATTCTAGGGAAACATATTTATTATCACCTACAAATTGGTCCATCTTACTATGAGTCCACCATGAGCTGAAGAGGATCCAATTAGTGCATGAGGATCCATGTTCTTCTTGGTTTGAAATCTAGTTATGGGGGCATGAAATGATGAGGTGACTAGGGTGATCTTGACTTGAGAGTGATTTGATGACAATTGATATGGATTTGATTATGGATGATGATGATGATGATTGGGGAAGTGCCTTGAGAGTGACATTGGATTGAATTTGGATAAAAAAAAACTTGATGGACCTCGATGATGTTGCTAAGGTTGATTGATTGGAGATTTTTGGTTGGATTGGATGGTTTATGAATGGAGATTGGGTGTGATGGTTGGAGGTCCATTGAGAATGATTGGACTTGACTTGACTTGGTTTGATTAACAAAGGTTTATGAAGGTTTGATGGATTTGGTTTTGGTTGATTTGGATTCAAGGCAATCAGGCTATAGATGATTTGGCTTGGTAGATGTGGTTAAGGATGATTAGAATTGGGACAAGGATTAAGATTCAAGACCCTATTGGATAATGATGATTTGATTTGATTTGTTGATGGGGATTGACTTTTGTACTTAAGATAGGCTATGTTCTTAAGTAAAGAGTTTGAATTGGCAATTATTAAGCTGAAAAATACCTTAGATGGATGGTTGATTTTGGATTGCTACTCAAGATAGGAAAGTTCTTAAGTAAGACAATGATAAAGGATGGTGGACTTGATTAAGGGCTTGATCTTAATTCATGAATTATGGGGTGAAAAAGGATGATATGGCTTGAAGGATAAAGTGAATGATAGGGATTTGAATATGGATTAAGGTGTGATTAGAATAGGGAGGGATTTGGTCGTGACTTGGATTTGGATTTTGATGGATAGTGGATCTGGTTTAAATGTGGATTTGGATCTCAATTTTGTAAACCTTTGGAAAAAGGACTTTTGTGTTTAGGTCTCTCTCAAAGTTAGACTTTGGACATAGGATATTCAAGGTTTTGTAATGTTTGGATGTATTTGGATCAAAGAGGTATTCACAAGTTTATCACAAAGAAAACACACCAAGTACATGAACAAGACTATTATAGTGGGAGTGTCAATTTTCATGGCCCACAAATATGTTGTCTACCAAGTTTCAAATAGTTAGGGAATGCAAGGTCATGTACCTTCTATACACCCCTTACCATGGAGGCCAAGGCCTTGGCCACAATGAGGTCTATCTTTACAAACTCAGAAGCATAGTGTGAGTAACTTCCTGAGCCTAACTAGTATTTGTGCACCACAAAAAATGGGTGGCCAAAAGTTATTAATATAGGTCGTACATGTAACTATGGGATGTCCGTGTTGTACGCTCTAGGTAGGTGAGGCCAAAATCTATGAACAGGGGCCTATCAACAAGCAGGTTGTCATTGTCGAATCTAGTTCCACATCGCTTTGACTCCTTATACAAAGAGGCATCAAGGCTATGCCAAAACCATGCGATGATGGCTCCTTTGAGGTGAGTCTTCTAATTCTCAACCCCTTTAATATTCCCTACTGAAACACATGTTTTGGGTCATCCCCTAAGGTGATGAAATCATTAGATAAGATCACTAAAGGGAAAGAATTCCAAGTTCTTTTTATTTCCAAGATGATGTTTCAATGCAAGGGAAGAGCATACATAACTTGGATCCTTGGGTTGAACACAACAAAAAGTAAACTATGAGGTATTTTTGATCTCCAAGATCACCTTGCGGTGTGAGGAGAGAGCATAAGCACCAACTGACTTACACAAATGCAACAAACAAGATTAATTGACCTTTAAGAAAATTAAATGTGCAACTAAGCTAGTGATAAATATAGTTGTAACATGCTTTCTCATATTGCTCGGAATTACAGAAACAATTTACTAAGAATGTAAAAGAACATGATAAATATGAGTGAATTTTTTTAATACATCATTTGCATAATCACAAAGAAATAAAGCATATGTTTTCTGAATATTTTCAATCTTGAAATTATAACATATTCAAAGATAGAATCATAGTTAAATCTTTTCACCTTACAATTATAAATAATTTGCAATTGGAAAAAGAATAATTTTACCTCATAAGTTTGACTTGTTACCAAATTGTGCTTGGTAGCCCAATTAGGCTAGGTTGTTAGAGTTGTTTTCTAATGCTTTCAGGAAGCAAGTGACTTCAAATGAAGTAGGAAGGAAGAGAATATCAGATCAAAATAGTCAAGAGAGAGGCTTCAGCCTCTACAAATGTGTATCTAACATGTTTGTTCACTGTGCAGATACAAGGACCTAAAGACCATTTATCCAAAAAATAAATAAATAAATAAAAATAAAAAATAATTTTTTTTTTGGCAGGGTCATAACTCCTCACTACTTTATCAAAATTTAAAGTTTTTGGACTCGTTAGAAAGATAAACCAATTATCTAGTTCGAGTTGTAGGTTGCCAATGAATTGCCCTGAGTTCAATCCGAAGGCCTCTGAAAATGCAATTTACTAAGATGTAGAAAATATTAAAAAAATTTATATTTTTGATATTTTCCCAAAAATACCATTCTGGACTTGATCAGAAGTCTTTCACGGTACACAAAAATAGGAGATGACTCGAACTGAAGTGCAGGGTCATGCAGGGAGAGATATTTGGAGTTCTATTTTTGACATGACTATTTTTGGCAGTTTCTTGGTCAAGGACTTTGAGACTTGGAGTTCCAAGCTATTTTTGCTCATCTTGGAGGTGTTTTGGAGACTAAATTTTAGGCTTTTCACTTCTGCTCGCCCAGCAACTTGGAGTTACTTTTTCAACTCATTAATACATATTTTTGAGTTCAGTTGAGCTGGAGTTGATTGCCCATTCACTTTTTGGGGATAGTTTTGTATTATATAAAAAAAAACTTGTCTTTTTTTCCTTAGTTCTTACTTTTTTGCCTTTGCATATTGTAGAGAAAGAGATTGTCTTGTAACTCAGCCATTTTTACAGTTTTCAGTAGCAGCAGTAGTTCATTTTTTCAACAGATTTATTATTGTTATGTAGAGATTCCTTTCAGTTTCTAATACAATAAGGGGTTCTTCTTTCCAAATTCAGGTATCTTGTTTATTGTACGAGTGATTTGATGAAAATTTCTTGTAATGTCCCCTTCTAGACTCATGATTAGTCCATCATAGAGTTCCCGTGGACTAGCAATTTGGTTAGGGAACTAGAGTTAGAGATTGTGTCGGTGGAGGAAAGATGGTTCGAGTTCAAAGAATCTAGTTGGCACCTCCGGAGTTGGCTCAGACTGCTCGTGGTCAGTACTTACTATTTTTAGTAAGTTTAGGGTCAGTGTCGGTTCGGCATTTTCAGAGTGGCATCAGATTTGTCTCATTGACGGCTTTCCAACGAGCTATAGATCGTTGCATTCTAACACCATCTTGGCAATTATTTTAAAGTCTGAAGCTATTAATGGTATATTTTAATATGGACTTTATAATATAAAATGGAAAAGTGACTTTTGAGGAAATTGAAGACATAACTTTAAGTTGTGACCATGGGTACCCTTCCCTAGGGAAATAAAAGTGTTTTAAAAGTTAATTTTTGTCTTTAATGCCAAACCCCCATCTTGGAGGGGAAATAAAAAGAGGTTTTGGAGCTCATTTGCTTATGCTTGCTTTGTGATAATTTCTTCTTATGAGCTCTTCTAGGGTTGGCTATTGTGAAGGGTTTGAGGATTTGAACTAGAGGCTTGTGGAGACGAAAACCTCCATAGATAATGACATTCTATAGGTGTGGAAGACCACCCAACAGTGCCATTGACAGTGGATGCATTCAGTATTCACTCATGAGCTTCAATGGAGTTGATATGTTGTGATTTTGAGGTTTCTGAGGCTGCGACATTTTGGGTTATTGTTGTGAGCAGTTGATATAGCAGATTATAGCAGATTTGTGGGAGTTTGAGAGAGTTTGTGACTGCTGCACATTTCCCTTGGCTGCTCATACATTTCAGCATAGGATGTACCTTCCTGTGGATACATATTGGTGTTGTTAAATGCTTCTTTCTTCTTCTTGGAGGGTCTATTGGTGATTGTGAGGACTGCAGATCATTTCCTAAGGGTTTGAGAAAGAGTTTATGTGTTGTCGCTGTTGTTTATACTCCTTAGTGGGTCGTACACCTTGTGGAGGGACGTGGCTACCTTGTTGTTGATTCCCCCTCTCACTTGAAATCATTCAAATGTCTATTGGAGGCATATATAGCCCTTTTATATCTTGTCAAACATTGTTTTCTCATTCACTGTGGCTTCTGAAGTTAAGAAGTGATTTTCTAGCTATACCCATTACTGGTCCAGTTTAGGCTATTGTATCAAGTTGCAAAAATCTATATGGGTATGTCATAGTAATTAATATTTGACTATTTTTCTATCTAGGTCTTTGTTAGTTTCTCCATATCCATTGTATATTTTCTAGATTTTCTATATATGCTTTATATTGTATGCTTCAGCAACACATCTGCAGGAAAACTGAAAACCCCTTCGGCATTCTTCTGTCTAGTTCTGAAAGATCACATAAATTAATAAAATCATACATAAAAAGATCTTTTAAAAAATATAAACAGGTACGACACATTACAACCTGGAGGTATGTGGAAGTGCTAGTTTGGAAGTAGCGCTGAGTCAAGTGTTGAGGATGCTTTAGAGGTTTAAGTCCTAGAAGATGATAGGCTCCTAGTTGGTGATAGACTTGATGAAGCAAGTGACCTAGGTGGAGGCCTGGATGATGCTCTAAGTGCTAAATCCAATTAGGATTTGGAGACAGGGTTGGTGTTTATGACAGTATTGCTTGTGGCACTAAACTTAGTTGCGGTGCTAGTGGTGTATATTGTTGGCAAGTTGATGGTGGTGACATTGGTGTTTCTTTCAAATGGAGCACTAGGGGAGATAATTTAGATGATTGATCAGTGTTGGACCTAGGCTTGGGGTTGCATATGCGGTGATTAGGTGGAGGCATTAGTGTAGGGACTGGTGGCAATTATCATATGAATCCTCAAATTGGTGAAGGATCTGAACCTAGTGGAGGTCCTGGTGGTGCTTGGATGGAGACATGAGTTGAGGCAACAGAGATAGTTTGGCGGAGTTGCTGAAAGGAGTCTGGTGGATGCAATGTTCATAGTCTTGGCAGTGTGGTTATATGGGGCCTGGTGGTGGTTGTTGGTGGTAGATTAGGAGTTGGTACTAGTGTTGGCTGTGGTCTTGGTGTTGTTGTAGGGTGGGTCGCAGTCTTGGTGGTGGGATCGGTGGAGTCTGAGTGGACTAGTTGGTGACTTGGGTGGGGCTAGTTGTGGTTGCGATTGCAGGATTCTAGGTGGAGTTGGTGAGTGGGCCAAATTCAAATATTGGCTTTTATGACTTGACATATGCAAATTTTGAATGGAATTTTTTTTCCTTCTTTGTCCTCACAATGGGTAGTTTTTTGGTGAATGAGCTGAACATTTATGTTTGCCAGCTTCATCTGTAGTGCCTTTTATAGATCTATTTAGGGGGCACCTTAAATGATTTTGTACTAAAAGCCTTTAGGGCCCTCATGTCGGTAGATTGACACATCAGGAGCATTTTATGTTTGCACTTATTGTTTTTTATTTGCATATTGTTTATCAACTCATGTTATTTTCTTGTACATTCATATGGACTTAAGGTTAATCAACATTCACTTTGGTTAGCTATTGTGCGTATCTTCATCTAGTCTAGGCTTATTTTTGTACTTCCTTCCTTTTATTTTAATGCATTTCTTATGGGTGCTTTGCACCTTTTCTCAAAAAAACATTTATCTTCCTCTTATAGCTTAACATCATGAGAACCTAGTGTTAGTAAACAATTTTGTCACTACTAAATTTACAAGACTCACCTAATGGGCAACAACACGCTTTACTGAAAAATGGAGAAATTAATATGAGTTCAACGATTCTCCTTTGTGTTTGAGAGGGGTAGCTCGCTCATATGATGGGGGTTTTTGGATTTTGAGTACTTTTAACTAGAAAGTACAAAAAGGTAGGAGAAAGAAAGATGAGAGAAAAAGAAAGGAAATCTACCTATGAGCACAAGAAACACAACACAAATTCCCAAATGGGAAAAAGAATAAACTAACTACAATAGCAAAAAGTCTTCCCAATACCTGTATACTAAGAGCAAGTACAAAAGATTATAGCATATGAAGGTACTAACTGAACATACAAACAATCAACACACAAAGAAAAAATATGAACATAAGAACACATTTCTCCATTAGAGGAATGATGAACATAAGAACAAAATTCTCTATTAATATTTGAAAAACAAAACTGGGCTCAAAGTCTCTAGTCTATCTCCTATACACAACTCTCTGGTTACACAGGGCAACAAAAACATAAAAAATTTGGAACCCCCTTTACAAAGGACTATCGATGAGTTTTTAAAGGCCTCCTTCACTCATCTATAACTATTTCTTGAAATGACTCCTCATTATTTATTTTTTCCAATTTGTTTTCTAAAAGGATGACTTTTGGAATCTCCTATTGGCTCAAAACTGGAATCATTCAATAATAAAAACAAAGTGCGGCCTCCACTAAAGCATGATACCATAGTGAGGCTGAAATACTTAAGGTCTCCAGTTGCCAATAATGTCCCCTCTAGATTGAGTGTTGCCAATGTCATCACCAAACTCTGTGCCTTTCTTATATAATGGTTAACTTTAGAAAGAAAACTAGTGATGAAAGATTTAGTAGTTTGTGTTAAGGTCTCTCCCAATACAGTGCATAGAGAATAAACACTAATCATAACTTGATATGCCACAAGTGTAATTGATCCCAAGGAAGTAACTATTTAGGTGATAAATGTGTAAAATGTCATCTTGGACATCATGGTTAAGAATACAGGACTAGAATTACCATATATATGAGAGTTATTTGTAGCCCATGTTGTTGTCGCTTCCATACCATATATATAGCATCAAATGATAATAATGTTGCCATAGGTGAATGGTTGATTTAGGGTAGTTAGTCAAATAGAAACCATAGAAGGAAACCACCTTTAAAATCCTTCTATCTCTTTATGGCTAATAAAATGGAGTGTACTTCTGAAACCAAACAATATCAATCTTCTTTTCACACAAATTAGTACATAATACACAAGGTTGACTCTAGGTTAGGCACTAAAAAGAAATGTGTGGCTCGTATATGTAGTTTTAAGTTAAGATACTATATGGCCTTCCTCCAAACTGCACTGATCATAAGTAATATGGAAGCTCTATGGTCCATATTATTGTTTGCTACCACTCACCTCCTAATTGAAAGAAGTCTGATCAAATAAAATGGAAAGAGGATGTTTTAACATCTTATTGTGTGCATGTATTAACAATACAAGGTATCATTATCAACTCACTATCAAAACTAATGAAACAACATATTTTCTACCAACAGAAACTACTCAACACTCTGGTATTTAACCATTTCTATCAAAAGCCTAGTGCTCTAAAGTTGTTTCCACATTTCATATGCATGTCACCAGATGATTTCTCACTATAATATCTAAAATGAAAAACTCACTAATTGTGTTTTCCCTATCATGGCATGAGATAGGACTACAGTAAAAAATAGTATAGCTTTTTCTAATTTTATTTCTTCTAAAATTTCTAAATCTTTTTGATTTTCTGTATATCCAATAGTCATTGCACAATAGCATTTTTCTTTTTCTATTTGAAATTGCTTTGTCTTCTTAAGCCATGACTTTTGTCCATTGTTCCACAATTTCCATGAATGGAAATTAGAATGTTTCCAAATATAATATCTGATAATTTTTTTTTTGCATTCTATTTTTAATTTGACACTAGATGGTGGTGTGCCGATGAAGGTTAAGGGATTTGGCTTTACACAATCCAATAGCACTTGTTTGAATGTTTCAAGCCATGGATTTTGCTTCATTTTGCTTCAAGAAGCTAATCTCTATTCCCTTATGTACATATCTCACAATACTCCCATCTCATGCATTTGAGAAACAGAGTCAATTTTCCATACATATACCTAGAGTTTTTAGCATATGCTTTTACATTTTGCATGCCTATCTACTTGCGAACTTTTAGTTTAGGTAGAGGAAGGTGTTATTCTACCAGTTACATTGGCTTGAAAGTTTCTAAAACCTTTTAAACAAATCCAATTTAACATATCTTGCGATCATTGCATTCTATGAGCTAGAATTTTTTTGTGTTTTGTTTCAAAACTGACATATTAAAACACTTCAAAAACAAAGAGTATAGTTTCTGAACTATAATATTTCTTGATTGACGATATGTGGAGTTTATGAACTTTAAAAACTAGTGATAACAAACATTTTGAGAACCCCAATTGACTCACAGACAGCCTCTACTCTTCCACCAAATTCCTTAATCTAAGACTTGTAGTTTCATGCTTTCTAACTCTATGTCAAAACCAATACTAGTGACTGAGTTTGTTGGCAATAAAAACATATCAACTATTGCATATTCCAATTGAGAAGCAATTCTAGCTTCCAAATGATCTTTATATTCAATGTTAAGGTTACAGCTTAATCATACACGAAACAAAGAAAATAGGAAATCAAGAGGTACACAATGCCCTTCAATAGGAAGAAGTCTGGTAACACATTCTAATAATTCATTCAAGTTGACATTACTCTTTTGTTCTTGAACTATACCACATGAAACTTGTTGTCTTTTCTCCCCAAGTATCCATTTGGTGCCATATTGAACAATCACTCAACTGGCTATCATCTCTTCCGTTCCCTATTCCTGCATTGAAACAACAATCCTATCAAATAGTTTCATTGACATGGTTAGAAGATCCTTTAACCACCATTCACTATTTGTCATTTGTCTTGAACTCTATGCATCTACTCACAATTTGAATTTACTCAGCTAATGGAAGCAAATCTTCACATCTCTTAAGAACAACCAACTTTGAAGGACAACTTAAGTAATATATAGATCACTTCTCTCATAAAGGTTTCCCTTGCCATAGTCTTCAATCATTTCTAGAAACATTGTTGCACATCTCAGAGTAGCAACATTAAAGGGATCCATAAGTATCATTGACCAATAAGAGAAGTTTGCAACAAGATAAAATATTTCAAGTTGTAATTTCAAAGTGATCTTTGATGCATTGGATAGATTTCGTTTCAAATATCCACTTTTTGAAACAAGAGGATACTTATGGAGCTTGAAGTTGCAATTCTCTACATGAACAATGACATTGGTAGGCAAACCTGTTGCTTTGCACCTATCCACCATTTAGTGACCTCCTTATTTAATGTCTGATGGCAAATTTACCTATGTTGGAATCAAAAGTTACAATAGTCTGGATGCCTTACTGCCTCAGTGACTGCAAAATGTTGAATTTGGTTCCCCAAAAGATATTCAATAGCTTCTGTAGATCCAAATATAATGAGGCCAAATGTTTTGTATGCATCAAGAATACTCTAGACCTCTAATACAAATTGCAACCAAACTTGGCAAGTGGTTATACTTCAAGGGTGATTGCGAATTCATAGTCCAAACTAAAAGATAAATAATTAGATGCATTATGGCAAGAAAGGTTCAAAATTCTCATATTCAAAATTTTTGGGCAACAACAGGCTCTAATTGGAGACTGTTTTCCATGATGGAAAGAAGAGAACTCCAGAATCTCGAGTCTGACAAGTGCCTATCCATTGGGCCATAGAGTCATCAATAATCAATGAAACACGAAAGGGAACAACAAGAGACTTGACCCAAACCAAAATCAAAATGAAACAACAGCACACACTCAATAAGAAATGGAAAGCAAACCAAAACTCCAATGTACCCCAATTGAGTACAACACACCCCAACTACTTCAATAAATTATCCAAAGCTATTAACTGGTTGGGAAAAATAAGTACCTCTACAAAAAAGAAAAATGTATCTATGAAGTACTTGCAAACTCAAAAGCAACCTCATGACCACAAACATAAATCTACAATTTATGAAGCAAAAGGACTCTAAGAAATGTATAGCCAAACAACCATTTCACATCATATACTTCTGAAGCTTCCTCAACATGGTCCTGCATATGATTACTTTTACCTTCATGTATTGAAGCAAACAAATTGATATCCCATGCCTAGAAATGATTAGTTGAATCACCAAAAGACAAATATTTAGCTATATACATCTCATGTGAGATTGAATGCGGATCATTCTTTTCTGAAATAGGCCAAAAATCTGCACTATAAATAACATCATTATTTACTTCAAAACTACTTTCAAATAAAATAGTTTCATCCTTCTCTGTAGGAATTGACTCAATAGTTCTATGATCCACCAAATTATCCTCTTCTATAACGTATTGAACCTATCCACAAGAGACTCAATGAATAATCAGATAAAGACATTTTCTTCACTTACCTGTAATATTCTGCATGCCATGGTGAATGCCAGGATATGGTCTTCTGTATCTTGATAATACTCTCTACTAAACTTTAGGAAATACTTTCTTGATCCTTCAGGTAGAGGTGAATATTGAAGAAAAGAAAGAAGTCCAAAATGATTTCCCCATAGATAAGAAGAAACCAATGCCATAATGCAAATATGAAAAATCAATATTTACTTGAAGTCAATAGGAGTTCTTGCTGAAATTAATTCTTCTGAGTAAAGTTGTCTTCATAGAGTCACCAACTTCTGTCCTCAAGGAGGTACCTTTAAATTTCTGGGAAATAAGAGCACTAATACTTCGCTCTCCCTAGTAGAGTCATAAAAAAACTGTTAGTAAATAGTTTTGTCACTGCTAAATTTGCAAGACTCACCCAATGCATAGCAATAAACTTTACTAACAAATGGAAAAATCATTGTGAGTTCAACGATTCTGCTCTATGTTTGAGAGGGGCAACTCCCTCATATGATGGGGATTATTGGGTTTTGGGTACTTTTAACCAGAAAGTATGAAAAGGTAGGAGAATGAAAAATGAGAGAAAAAGAAAGGAAATCTGCCTGTGCGCACAAGAAACACAACACAAATTCCCAAATTAGAAAAATAATAAACTAACTATAGAAGTACAAAGTATTACCAATAACTATACCTTCATATTTTGTAATCTTTTGTACTTGCTCTTGGTGTACAGGTATTGGGAACGCTTTGTGCTTCTGTAGTTAGTTTATTCTTTTTCTCATTTGGGAATTTGTGTTGTGTTTCTTGTGCTCACAGGCATATTTCCTTTCTTTTTCTCTCATCTTTTATTCTGCTATCTTTTCATACTTTCTGGTTAAAAGTGCCCAAAACCCAAAAACCCCCCATCATTTGAGGGAGCTGCCCCTCTGAAACGTAAAAATGAATTGTTGAACTCATAAGGATTTCTGCATTTGTTAGTAAAGTTTTTTGCTGCCCATTGGGTGAGTCTTGTAAATTTAGTAGTGACAAAACTATTTACTAATACCTAGTTGACTCAAAATCAAATTAAAAGTATTGATATGCTTTTCAACCAAGCCTCCCTCCATTTTTAATGAATAAAGTTTCCCTTTAAGACATAACTTATTAACAAGACATTTTGACATGTAAATATCATATATTATCTTTCATAAGTTGAATTTATTTGTCTCCTTTAAGACATTCAAGAGAATGAGATCTACAAAATGCAAACAAATGGTTTCCCATTCCTTCTTGTCCATTTTTTTCAATCTTCAGTATGTTGGAGTAGCCAAGATCAACCAACAAGAACTAGAATCACTTCCTAAGAGAGAATCCAAAGAATCTAGTAATGCATTCAAGAACAAAACATATCTCAATCTGGTATCACTTCCTAAGAGAGAAGGTTGTATAGAGTGAGGTGAAATTGGAGTATGTGCCTATGAAGGATCAAGTTGTAGAAATCTTTACAAAGGCTCTTCCTAAGGATACTTTTGAGTATCTCTGACATAAGTTAGGGGTTATTGCCCCTCCTTCTTTTAACTAGATGCATAAGTGTGTGCATTTGTCTAGGAAGTGTTTCAAGATACATTCCTTGTCCTAGACTAATGTTGTAAGCTACCTCTTAGGGGGAGCTGGTTGATGCAATCAGATGGAGCATACCTTATACCTCTAAGGGCGAGACTACAAAAAAGTGAAACTAGTAGAGAAAGAGCAAGTGCTTGTTGGTATTGCAAATATTTCCCTTTGCCATTAATGTCAAAGGGGGAGAGAGTTGAAGAAATTGAAAAACCATTGTGTAGGAAAGATTATGTAGAAAAGTGTATGAAGAGTAAGAATTGCTCCAGTTAGGGGGAGTATTACTGGTTGTAGAGCTCTGCTTAAAAATTATTTTTGTTGTTGATGGTTTTTCAAAGATACGGTGTTTCCATCAATGACAAAGGGGGATATTGTTGGAAGATTACTAGTGTTGTCATTTATGTCAACCTCCAGCAGATGCGTCACTTGGTTTCTAAGTACTTTTGAGAAGATTTGAATACAAAGGTGTGCAATGTGATAGAGGCATGTTTAGTGTTATGCTCTGCATTTCTTTATAATTGAAGATATGCTTATGTGGTTTGGAAGTGATGATTAGAGGTGTTTAGAGGTATTATATCTAAAGTTCTAGGTTCTAGATAGTGCGGTAGTGGAAGATGTGTTTAACAAAATGTTTTGACTATGACGAAGGTTGTCTGGGAGAAATGAGATTGCTCCACATCTCTCTACGTTAAGGTTTCTTGTCTTGTGGATCTGTGAAAGTGCTTATATTATCTATATCTACCTTCCCTTGATTATTCTAGTGTTGAGGTGATCTGTAAGTTCAGTTCTTGTGTTGGTGTTTAGTAGAAATGTATCCTGATGTGCAAAATGAAGATATTCTTTATTTCAAATGGTTGTGGTAGTATTGCAAAAGATTCTAATGATGTTGAATATTTTAGAAAGGTATGTGGATGGTGTGGAGTGTCTCTCTATGATCAACATGATGTTATTAAACTTGGAGAAGCATGGATGTGGTCGTTAGCTTAGGTTTGGCCAACCTGGCTTACTAGCACTATTTGTAGCTATACCTCATGGATTGTGGATGTGATGAGAAGCATAGTGATACAAATTTGAGTCCTAGTTAACCCTTGATGTGGTCCAACTAAAGTTCTTTTCACTGCGGAAGTGTTTGGTGCTGACCTATTTGGTGTTGCATGTTTGAGGTGAACACATTTCATTAAGGCCAACCTAATTGAGATTGTTTTAGGTTGTGATAGTATAAATAGAAGATGATGTGAATGTAAATCAAGGGTGGTGAATTGAGTGCAAGCTTAAATGCCTATGACTCTCAGATGCAATGAGTAGAAGGTGTCTACATTTTAGTTTGCTTGAAGTTGCTAGAGGCAGTGAACCAAAGGTTACAAATGGCATGAAGTTGTTGTGGTGAATTTCTCTTGCTGCTTTGAGATAGTGAACCTATCTGTAATAGTCCTCTTTTATTCTTCTCTCTTCTGGATAGTGAGTCCTTTTGATAGTGAGCCCTTGGTAGTGAGCCTATTTATTTTCAATGTTGCTATTCATATATATGTGAGCTAATCCTCACCGTGGTTTTTCCCTTCTTGGGTTTTCCACGTAAATACGGTGTTCTTATGTGTTTGAATGTGTTTCCATTAATGCTTCATATGTTTACATTTTACTAATGCATAATAAGAGGTTGATAATACACAACTGACTCACCCCCCCTCTTAGTTGTCCTGTACATACTAACACAGATTGCATGTGAACCAATCATGGAGGATGTGGGAGCCAAGAGATTTAAACTTGCATGCTAAGAGTGTTAAACATGGAAGAAGGAATTCAAAGTAATAACTATGTTGAGGCCTCTGCTCTCTTATGGGGAGTTAAATTGGCTATTTCTTTGGGTATTCCTCATTTGCATATATAGGGGGACTCTAAACTTGTCCTTGATGCTATTACCAATGCTTTGGTCTATGGGTGGAGGCTTAAGGATATCATTGTGGATATCCAAATCCTTATTCAGAGGATTTCTAGAGTGGAATTCTCCCATATCTATAGAGAGGGGAATGGAGTTGCTGATGCTCTCACAGATTATGGTCAGCAATTTATGAATTGACGATATTGGTGCCAATATAACAATATTCCCATTAACGTAAGGGAACTAATTCAAAAAGAGTGACTTGTCAAGGATGACACATCACAATGAGAGTGCCATCCTGGCTGGATGGTTATTTTTTGCGAAGATGATGTGGATGTTTAAGTACGGGGTTATTATGACATATTGTACTTTTCTGACTAATTCCATTTTAGCATTTTTGATTACTCATGTTAAGATGAGTTGGATATGTGATGATGATAGTGAATTTAAAAATATCATATTCGAGTATGGGAGAAATTGGCCACGATTGGAGATTGTGAAGGTGTTTCAGGATATTGACGACTCACACATGTTGGTTTATTGCTTCATTTATTATTTCATCATTCCTTTTAGTGCATCTAGAATTATCATGCAAAGATACTTTGTGGAAAGCTATCTTCAGCTCTGTGTTCTCTGTATTTTCAAGGGTAAGGCGATAATGGGGGGAGACAAGATTCACACTGAGCCAATATCTTGTTTTGAATTTAAGGACAATGTTGTTGTTTGGCATTATTGTAAGGAAGGTGGCATAAGTCCTTTTCTAGAATGCCTCAATGGTTACAATGAAAAATTGTCTGTGTAGTGTGCCCTTTCGT
The DNA here is from genome assembly GCA_027924645.1 of Cunninghamia lanceolata. Lineage (NCBI taxonomy): Eukaryota > Viridiplantae > Streptophyta > Pinopsida > Cupressales > Cupressaceae > Cunninghamia > Cunninghamia lanceolata. The sequence continues at coordinate 336,738 of BSBN01001427.1, read as the reverse complement.
GGCAGAATCGCAAAGTTATCATTGGCAGAATTGGGTTTGAAATCTCTGAAGAGGTCATAGCGATGGCGACTGGCCTTTCCGCTAAGGGTACTAAGCTACAAAGGAAGGCTAAGGTGGCCGACCATAAGAACCAGAAGCTTTTCCTGGCTGAGGGAGATGAATTAGTCCCATACCAGGGAGGGTTTGAATGCGCTAAGCTGCCAAAGATGTGGGACGAGATGTGCTTTCTACTGATGAAATATTTCACACTGCAGGGTTGTTTCACCAGGTTTTATAATTATCATCTCCCTCTGCTTAATCATTTTAGGCGTAATGCTTTGATAAGTTTTCCTTTTTACTTGATGTCTTCCTTTGAACACTTTATTTTCTAGGTTAAAGCTAAATTTGAAAAGAAACCCTCTAAATGCCCTATCCCTCTACATCAAGGTCTCATTCTTCCTTTGTATAATTTTCACCTTGCCTTGGACCCACCTAAGCCAATCAAGCCATCCATTGTTGAGGTCCCTACTAACACTTCCCCCATTGCTGCCACTATTTTTGAGGAACCCTACCCTACTCCTAAGGGTAAAAGCACAAAGTAGTGTCACACTTTGAGCTAAAATAATAATTTCGATCGAGTAAGTTTAGGTTGAGTAGTAGTCGGCCGAGTGGGATTCGACTGAATCAACTTGGCACTGACATGGCATATATTTGGCACTGATGTGGCTTAATTTATTCAGTCAAGTGGTTATGGGCTGAGTCCCTTTCGATGAAATCTGTTAAATATAAAAAAGTAAAAAACACAACAGTAGCGATCAATTGTTGCGTTTTTGGCCGAGTGGGTTGCGTCTGGATGCTACTCTACCAAATACCTAGAGCCTACATAGCCCGTGTAAGACTTCATTTTGCTCTCATAACACAGGTCATTATTTAAATTTCATTTTCTTGTTGCATTTTTCATTTATTATCATCATGTGCATTTGTTTATTTTTGTCATGCAGTTTTTACTGATTGTTTGTCAAAATATAAATTTGTAAATTTTAATGATAAACATGTTAAGTGCTTTTATTATTTTTGTGAAGCACTGTCTATGTGCTTGTGAACAAATTTGATGTTTTAATTAAATTTTTTTAAAACCCTAGTCAGGCCATGATTAGGGCACATTTTTTCATAGTAAAACACTGATGGACATAAAATTTCCATAGTCCATAATGCTTGAAGTTCATTATTTCAGGATTAAACTATGTGCCATTTTTGCCTCTGGATTTCCACATTCCATAATGCTTGAAGTTCATTATTTCGGGATTAAACTGTGTGTCATTTTTGCCTCTAGATTTCCACAGTCCATAATGCTTGAAGTTCATTATTTCAGGATTAAACTGTGTGTCGTTTTTGCCTCTAGATTTCCACAGTCCATAATGCTTGAAGTTCATTATTTTGGGATTAAACTGTGTGCCATTTTTTCCTCTGGATTTACACAGTCCATAATGCTTGAAGTTCAGTATTTTGGGATTAAACTGTGTGCCAGTTTTTGCCTCTAGATTTCCATAGTTCATAATGCTTGAATTTTAGTATTTCAGGATTAAACTATGTGCCAGTATTTTGGGAGTAAAACACTATTTATATTGGAATGGAATTTTTTTTAATACCCTAGCCAGGCCATGATTAGGGCAGAGTTTTCTTCACACTAAAATGCTATTTAAAATTAGGCATGTCAAATCTAATGGAAGACTATTTGGGTTGTATTCTTTTAATGGAAAATGCAAGCTATCAATTCTCTAGTGTATTATAATTCTGTTTCTAGTGACATAGACATTCAGTGGGGATAAACATTACAGTGGGGTGTATTAGTGGGTCACCTTGGTTGAGTTCTTCAGAGACATTGAAAGAAATCCCCTAGACACCTTATTGATTTGACAAAGTAATCATTTATGTAATCCTATTTATACAGCTCTATACAACTTTCAAAGGCATATATATATCTAGTCTTACCCTTTCCATACCCTATTCTAAAGTCCCCATTTGGACATAGGCTAGGAGAATGCTACCAAAGGTTGTAGAATGTTTTCTGTAACACCACCAGTTGTATCTTTAAATTCTTCCAATTACTTTCGAGTGCTTTAAATTCTTCTATTATTATGTACATTCATTCTCAGACATTTGTGCATTCTTGTTCACACCGGGCCCATGTTTTTTAAGAATAAAGTGGACAATTAGAGTCCCATCAAGATGCCATTACCACCAAACAGTCACAGCCACTTGACTTTGCTGCTACTACTTCTACACTACAGTACTTATTATATAATTATTCATAATAAGTATTGATGTGTAAAAGTAATGACACAGGTTGTTGTTCATACATATTGCATTTATAGTCAATAAATATAATAGGAATATGTTTATTTTGAATGTATTTATATTATGTAGAGAATAAGAACTTCCCACCAAATTGAAGTGCATATTAATATTACTGGTAATAAAATGAGAAAATTATAAGCTGGTTGTGATCTTCTTTTATTATCTTTCTAAATGTTTGAAATATACTCACTCGAATAGATTTTCTTCTTGGCATAGAATTAATGTTGTAGATATACAAAATTTATTAGAATATAGACTTCTTCCTTACTAGATGATGGATGATTCAAACAAGGTAACATAATGAAGAATTTGGTTGATTTGGTAGGTTATGCATGAATCTAATTGATCTAAGCTAAATGAACATTAGGCTTTAGTTTTTTGATGGATAGAAGATATGTGAAGTATTTTAACTTCTATAGATAGGCTAATGATCTACACCGAAACACTACTTGTTGATTCTGGCAGTCATAGATTTCTACACATTTGGTACCGTAACACAATTATTTCAATATCTGAGCATCAAAACTTACCCATGAAATTATTGATTTTCATTTTACATTTTTTATCAACACAAGTATTAATTGGTATTGATATGGTAATTGCAAAAATAAAGCAAAAATAAATACACATGGTTGCTCACTTTCAACATGACTATTTCTTCAATGAATATGCCTTCCTTTCTTCACATTTTGCCTTTACTACAATGTCATAGATGATTGACATAGGTTTGTCCAAGATCAGTTAGGGCTCATGTGGATTTAAAGAGCATCTATTAAATTTGATTCAAGTCATTAATATGGATCACTCCCTTGTGTCTAAAGGTGGCAAACCTCTTCTATATTGTCTCCCCTCACAACAAACTACATTGTTCCTTGTGATAATGTCTACAGTCCTCATCCTCAACTAACGATTGTTACTTTGATAGTCATAGCTCTGTATTGCATGTTGAATATGCTTCATTTTATTTTTTATTGACTTCCATGCTTAAAATTTTGATTTGAACACCTATGATTCTAAAGTTAAGGAAATCCCTAGGACATTACAAGGGGGGTTATTCAAGGGAGACTAAGTAAAAAGATCAAACATTATCAAAATGAGAGCAAATTAGAGCATATGGGATTGTATTAAAAATGCTACACTTATGCATTCTTCATCATCTCTCTATATGGGAGACTAAGTAAAAAGATCAAACATAATCAAAGTGATTTTAAAGCAATTTAGAGCATATTGGATTGTATTAGGCTAAAAATGCTACACTTATGCATTCTTCTTCATCTCTCTTTGTGTCTTCAATCATATGGAACTAAAAAGGTGTTTGACATGGATCTAAGAAGGTTTCATGCTTCAATCCTTTCACAACAAAGCCCTTAAAGCACCTCTCTAGACTACATTTTTCTTACAATTTATAAGAACTACTTAAGGTGACTAATTATTAAACTAGAGATAGATAGGTGACAACATCATATGGTTCACAAGTATCCACAAACTAAATTGTAGGTGCAATTTACTTTTGAGTTGTCCCCAAGTCACAAGGCTGAAGCCTTACAATTTGACAAGTGTAAGTATAATTCCAAATTTCAATCTATGAAATGTCAATGAACATAATTATTGGTAACTTCAATTCTCTTTATTTGATAATACATTAATTAGAGTTCTTCCATTATAGTTATGAAAACCATTATATACTTATGAAAAGTTGAATCTTGTAAATTGTCCAAGCTTATCTTTGAATCCTTTTCCTTTGCATGCAAATCTAAACTTTGTGTTTATTTAGATGATCTACATATTGCATTTTTATTTTTCTGTATGCTTAAAAGAAAAATGCTTGTACATATTTAATTTTTTTTTTGTTTTAATTAAATGTAGATCTCTTTACATAGGTTTATCTAGATATGGCTGATGATCAGGGATCTCATCATTCCACGCAGTCTCAGCATGAAGTTGAGGCTAGGAATAATTTTTATAATGATAGCATTTCTAGATTAGATAATGCTTTGAAATGTTCGGAGCAAACTATACAGAACCCCCAAAATTTGGCTAATAGAGATAGATTAGTTAATATTCAGTGCGAGATTAGATGTATGATTGAGACAATAAAATCATACAATCCATATGATGATATTAGCATTGAGGAGTTTTATAGGTCCCTTGCTAGGACTGTTACTGGCACTGACATTATCAAAACTATTTCTGATAGAGTTTCATTACATAATGTGCATACTATGTTCCCTTTTTATACTGGGAAAGATAAAGTTAGAGGTTATACTGTTACCAGGTGTACAGATCCGCTAGTTGGTCCATTCATATATCTTAGATTTTTGGCAACCAGTCATAGATGGCCTCATAACGATGAGTTTCCACTATATTTTTGCAAATAATTATATGCTGAGTTCCATTTAGGATTATATGTGGATTACACATGTATGACTGCACATGTTAGACATGGCAAGGGGAGGTTTGCTGATAAACCTAAATTTAGACATCCAAATTTGCCACCGCCTGAAAACAAGATGGCATTAGTTGGTCCAAACCTTTTGGTTCTTCCAAAACATTTGGAATTAGCAGCAGTAGGAGATGCAGCAATGGCACCAACTAGATCCAGGCTTTCTGACAGGATGACCACCATTGCTACTCAAGTTGATTAGATGTCATCTGGTCATGTAGGGAGATACATACTATGTCCAAGGATTGGCCTTACTCCCACTGAGGCTACATCCATGAATTATGACCCCTACATTCTTGCAGATCTATCATCCCCATCAGATGTGACCCATATGAGTGACACCATTGTACGTAATGTTGCTTTAGCTTCCTTTCTTGATTTACTATCAACATACTAGTTTATCAGTGATGAGTATGGTATTCCTTTGGATGCTGTATCGACTCATATTAGAGGACATACTGGTAGATAGTTAGGTCAAGGTGAGGTAGCTTCAAAGGACCAGAATATTCTAGATCAGCCTACAGCCCCCACATAGCATCAGGTTGCACCTAATGTACATGGCACATATAGCACACTTCTCTTTGGCATTGGTCCTTTACCTTCAGATATAGGTGTTCCTAATGTTACCATTCATTCATCTGAGATTAGTGGGATTGGTAGAGTGCTCCAGGATGTGCAGGTACTTGAATAATTTATATATTTTGCGTTCTACAAATTCACATGTGTATATATTAAATAAACTTGACTTAAAAGTAGTTCTCACTATTCATTGAAATCTTGTATTTGAAAATGTATAGTAACAATGGGATAATTTGTCGGGCTTTAGAGATCTAGAGCATGCAGAGGATCCTGTGCATGATACATTTGAGGTACATTTATATTATATATAAATTACTTGATAAATTCACACATGTTGAAAGTACAAAACTTTAAGATGATTATATATACACATGTACATTAAATTAAATTATGTACTTTCTTTTACATGGAGGTGCATTAGGACATGGATTGGGTTCCGAAGATAGATCGAGACATGGATCCACACATGGATCAGGATCTATGGATCAAGATCTAGAGAGAGATTGAGATATAGATCCACACATGGATCGGGAGATTGATCTATCTTATTATGTTTGACATTATCGAATTTGACATTTGACATTATGGTTTGACATTTTATATTATGGTTTGACATTTGACTTTATGGTTTGACATTATGGTTTGGCATTTGACATTATGGTTTGACATTTTATATTATGGTTTGAACATTATATACATTTTATATTATATACATTGAACATTTTGGCAATGTGGTAACATTCAATTCTATAGGTACTTAGTCCCTCAAGGGTTTTCATTTCAAATTCTAGTTGTATACAAGTCCTCTTTAAACAACTCTTTTTTAATTTTTTCTCATATCAAGACATTCTCCTTGAATTGTATTATATTTAAAAATATAAAGGATAGTTTGAATGAAAGTATGCAATAATAGTCTCTACTACAACAAGATCTAATTGGTGCAATTTGGAAGCAAATAGGGAATCACTACTCTAATTAGACATCACTATATTAGGATTTGAATAAATAATAAATGATTCATGAGCAAATCATAAATTATTCTTGTTTAATCCTTGCATGCCAAGAAATACATTAGATTTAAATAAATAATTGGAAAAGATAAAATTATTGTTCTAAAAGTAGTTAACAAATCTCTTTCTCAATAATTGTTATGTGCTTTGTGATTCCAATTCATGTCTTTTGCAAATTTGGTTCATGTTTGTGGCTCATAGCTAGCCTTGTAAGACATTGATTGTATTCTTGATCATAGGGATTCAAATATCACTAGAAATAGGAATTTGTAATATCTAAAACGATAAAAAATGAAAAATGGATGATATATGCTTCCAAATTAGAGTAGACATTCATTTACTTATTTGTAATATAATAGAGGCCAATGTTTTATAATAGATATTACAAATAGGAATTTGTAATATGGTAAATGTACTATATTTTTAATGTTTTATAAACAAATTTTGGATAGATTAAACCCTGAAACGTTAATATGAAACCATAAAACGTCAAATTGAAACCCTAAAATATCAATTTGAAACTCTACTACATGAGTTTTGAAACCCTAAAAAATCTGTTGAAACAATAAACATCTATTTTGAAACCCTAAAATGTGGATGTCAAACCACGATAATATTTTAATTGTGTATTCTTAGGTATGAGAATAGATTTATGATTATCTTTAACTAGGGCTTGAAATTATGGTTTTGGGAGCTTTCTAGAAGAGATATTTTATAAAAAGATAAGAAATTAATAGAACACACATTCCTTATGATATTCAAACACTCACAAAGGATTAGATTAGAGATTGAGAATATTTTCAATGCTTGTTGAAGGATTCAAGGGTTTAGCATCTATAAACAAGGTTATCAAATTGGGTGTTGAAGAGCTTGGCATCTTAACATGGAATTATTTAGATCGAGTGCTTCATTTTAAAATTAAAAATAATTAGATATTTATGAATCCATGAATGTGTTTGTGAATTATTTTGTATCGAAATTGTGTTTGAATTGATTAAGTGAACAAGGATTTTAGAGAATGCAAACCTTGGAAAATCTAGTGAATTCAATATAGGGAAAATTGAAATTCTTGTAAAATTGAAATTGAATGAATTCAAATCTACATAATTCAATTTTTGTGACTTAAATTTGAATGTGTCAATTTGAAACCAAAACCATAGGATTCATATTGTGGGGAGATTAATACAAAACCCTAATATTCTATCTATGACCTTAGGAAAGAGAATACGATAAAATTATAACTTGGAATGGAGTCTTTAATGTTTCTATGGTTTTGTAAAATGTATACTATTGATTTTGGGAATTGGTTTTATATTTTTTTGCAAGACTGAATGAAATAGATACTTCTAGGAACCTCCTAAAAGTGTCAAACTAGTTTCATTAGGACAAAAATCAAGATTTTCCTTTCACCAGTTATCAAAATCAATGTTGCTAAGTCTACTTGAGGTTAGTAAGAAGGTTTGGTAGAATTTTGGGTCTAAGATCTACACCAAGATTCTTTTTCTTTTGAAGCATGTGAAACCTTCTTTTTGTTATTTTGTATTTCTATGTCTTCATCTTCAAATGCTAAGTTTATAAGGGGAATTAGGTAGCCTTAACACCTAAGTATAGGATTTTTATTAAAATTTCCTATGGACATATATATGCACCTCAAGTAAATCTACATCCCTTGGATAACTAAATGAGGAAAGCTTAACTAGCATAAATACTTGACTAGCTATGCCACTTGGTGCATTCCCTTACAATATGTGTTCCACCTTATAGACTATATGTCTAGTATTCTTGTTTTCTTGGATTTTTTATAGTATATTTTCATAGTTGGGTTGGGAATGGAAATTTTAGGGTCTATTTTTACTTTTTAACTTTCTAGAACATGAGATATTTTTGTATGATGAGTTTATCTCTTGTTTGAAAGTTGTGACTAGTTTGGTATATTAGTTTTCTAGTGAGATATAAATTAGAACTTAATCCCATGCTACTAATTAGAGTAGACATGCATTTACTTAGCCTTGTAATGTACTTATTTGTAATATCCATTATAGTGCATTTACCATATTACAAATTCCTATTTTTCATTTTTTACATGTCTATTATATCTAAAATGATAATAAGTACATGATAACAATTGGATCATGCAATGTACTACTCCAAAAGAAAGAAAATGTGAAGCAAAGGCCAACTCCATGCCATCTATAACAAACTCGATAAAATTTCATTCACTTGTATAGACACAATTACATTGAATTTGGATATTTAGATAAAAGAAATATATAGAAGTATAACAATATATATATCCCTAACATTAAGCTATTAAAGAGTAAAATTAAAGGTTAGATGATTTCCTTGCTTGAGTTATGTATGAATTAAATAATAAATAAATTAGAAAAGCTAATATTTCATTAATAGATGTTTTCTAGAAGTAAAATGCATGAATAAAAAAAGAGTAAATTTAATTTATTATCACTCAAAAATTAATACTTAAATATTATTAACTAAGATTTATTTCTACTTGATTAGATTTGTGAAGTAAAAGTGAAATTATACTTGGATTAAAAAGAAAGAAAATTTTAGTAAGATGCTAAATTGCATTTTCATTCTAGAAAGGAAATTATACAAGTTTGAATATTGAAGTGATTGGATTGCATTTATTTTAGAAATAATAGATTGTGTTTGGATAGTGAATTTTTGTCATGTACATAGTTATTTTCAAATTTCCTAAGAATCTTTAGGTAGGATCACGTCATGAGAATATTATACAAAACATTTCATTTGGATTTGAATTTGATCTTTCCTACTCAATAAGAAACCATTAAACAAACTAGTTATTTATAAAGTCCATGTAACCATTGATCTTTCCTAAAGAGAAGAGTTTTAACCTTGCCTTAAGCATTGGCCTTGAACTATCCTTTGCCTAATTGTACAAGCTATTTAACTAAATTAGTCTTGAGATTGGCATTCCCTACCCTTAAGAACTAAGCTTATACCATAGAGTCATTAGAAAATAGTTCAGATCACCAACATGTTGATTTAACAAATAACTTGGTAAACACATAAATGGCTATGTACACATGCATCATACTCAATCATGTAGAATTTTTGAACCTATAAATAAGTTTATTAGGCCTTAAAAACTAAACTTTATCATGACATCCAAAAATAACTCAATTCAATTAAGCTACATTAAGATAAAATAAGATAGCCAATAACTTTATCATGACATCCATGACATCTAGAATTTACGAGCCATAGAGGATAGTCTAGATAATTTAATCAAATCACAATATCTTAGGATGACCTGAATATCAGGTAAGATCTAAACACCAAAATGTAGGAAAAACAAACATGTGGGATGCAATTAATTGATGACCTGTCTATTTCGATGATTAAGAAAAAAGTAATGTATCACCACATTGAATGAAATTATTTGAATTCAACATAAAGTAAATTGTCATAGAAAATATATACATGTACAAAAATAGCTTAAAGTTCTTGGTACATATAATCTGGATCCTCTCTATCTTTTATTATCTCTAAAAAATTTTCGTGATCTTTAATAGGCAACCTCCACCTTTGTTTGGCACGTCCTCTTTTTGGTAAAGTTTCAAGATTTATTCGTGTTGCTATAACTAAGTGACTATAATGCAGAACCTTTTGACTTGGCATATAATCAATAAATATAATACCATTTGTATCCATCTTTGTTTGTTGATAGTATGTGCCTTCAACAACCACTGATCCAGTTGGATACTCTTGTCCATCACCATATGTCATTGATTCTGACAATTTGTATTTTAGTTGTGTACATCTTAGTAGATAGTAATCTACACCTTCTGTATTGTCAGGATCTGCAAGAACAACAAAAATATCTCCTGTACATACCATGTAGTAAACCATGCTCAACTTAAATAGAATATATTATAAATCAAATGTACAAGTTAAAATTTAATTTAAAAATTTAAAAACTTTACCTGTAACAACTAAATCTGATACACGTTCGTAATCATTTGAATACAAAGGATTATAGACATCGACAATGTCATTATCTTCAAAAGGGTCCAACATGGCCACTAATTATTTTATTTCCTATTCTAAAACATACCCATCTCTAATATTCTCACATTGTAGAGTATTTGCATTGTTCTCAATGCAATCAACACAAAAACATGATTTTTCTCTCACTTCAATTAGAGGAGGCCTGCTATGTCCTATTGTCATGATTTGATGCAGACTTCTAATACCACTAATTGTTTGACAATTAGTAAGAGTTGATCGATCAATATCTGTTTAAATTTCAATCATCCAATTAAAAAGTGTATAAAATTGAAAATTCAATTCATGTACACACATTGAAATTCAAAACAAAATATTTATGTACATTTAACTTCCCAAAAATATCATGTGTTGTATATTGAGTCATGGATGGCAAAATGACTTTTGCACCATTCAACAATTTCATTTGCATTCCTTATGGCATTACCTGCAAGTTCAGTTGGTGAAATGTCAGGTTAAGAGATTTTCTAGTTGAAAGGAAAATACAATCCCAAAAAATATAATTAGATTTTTAAAAAAATCCAACAGGAGAAATATTGAAAATCTGTAGCATTGGATATGTATCAAAACCATTAAATTGCATAATGGCTTAAGCTTCCACTTCACAACACATGCAATATATTGAGATCTACACTTTTTTCCTAATAGGTTTAAATTTATTTAAAATATATTTAAGAATTTAATTTTTTATTCCATATTGTATTACCTGCAAGTTTATGTTGTCGAAGTGCATGCCTCACACATGCTCCAACTCCATCATTTTCTCCTTTTCCATGTCCACTCTCATAGAAATTCCACAAACAATTTCAAATTTAAAACTAAAATTTAAAAAAAAAAACTATATACATATAGGTACAACATATTTAATTAATTGAACAATTCAAGTCTACAAGTTAATTACACAAATAAATATAATATAATTTTAAAAAATAATTAAATCAATACTTACCAGTACATCCATCAGACCATATCCAATGTTGTGAAGCATCTATTTGACGTTGTCTTAGGTCTTCAAAAAATATTGCAAAACAATGGGCTACATAGCTTCTATCAAGACCTGTATCATCACTGATATAAAAGTGAACCTCTTTGATGATAATTTGTTCATCTTTGCTACTTTGTACACCATCCACATGTTTTCAGCATGCCTATAACAAACTTGTACAAATATTGCAACTTGCTCTGAATGATAATATTGACTTTGAATCTCACTTTGAGGACTAAATGTATAGTTCTCAGAGAAATCAACAATAGACATAATACAACTTGGTGGAAAGCAATTCTTTGAGTCATTAAATTGCTTAGCTTGCCATATAGGACCATGACAATGTTCAATATGTGGATATATGATATTGCAAATTTTTTTTATAAACTCATTGCTTGACAATTCACTCTCTTTAAGAATAATTTATCTGCTCTCAACTCCTGACTTTGTTGAGTACTTCTCATATTGAAATCTCTACCACATAACTTGCATCGAATGATCAATATTGTCAACCTATACAAGATTCTTCAAATTTCTACAATCATTACATATATTTTTTATATACTGCACTTTGAATTCATCTAAATCTTCTGATTTTTCACATAGAAGAGTTTTCACAAATTGTGTTGTACTTCCAGGGATGACTATATTTGGATTAATTATTGCCATAACTTTTTTATATGACTGTAGGTGTAGATGAAATTCAACATGATTTCAACAACAACAAGTCTCATGTACCTTATTTATACATACAAAACTTTGTCGTAGTCTCTCAAACATCCTTTGACAAATCTTCACATCTGAAAATTCTTGCTTGAATGCTTCAAAAAGTTCACTTTGTGTTGTATCTATAAAATATTTTGGATGTGAAATTTTTGTACCATCTTCACCTTTTATCTGTATAGTGTCCCTTTTATTGGAAGAAACATGAGAGTGGCTGGTCCAATATTCAAACACCTATTCATTGCATTCTATTAGCTAGCATTTTTTTGTATTTTGTTTCAAAACTGACATATTAAAACACTTCATTAGCAAAGAGTATAGTTCCCAAACTATAATATTTCTTGATTGACGATATGCGGAGTCTATGAACTTGAAAAACCAATGATAACAAAAATTTTGAGAACCCCAACTAAATCACAGACAGCCTCTACTCTTCCACCAAATTCCTTAATCTAAGACTTCTAGCTTCATGCTTTCTAACTCTGTGTCAAAACCAATACTAGTGACTGAGTTTGTTGGAAATAAAAACATATCAACTATTGCATATTCCAATTGAGAAGCAATTCTAGCTTCCAAATGATCTTTATATTCAATGTTAAGGCTGCAGCTTAATCATACATGAAACAAAGAAAATAGGAAATCAAGAGGTACACAATGCCCTTCAATAGGAAGAAGTCTAGTAACACATTCTAATAATTCATTCAAGTTGACATTACTCTTTTGTTCTTGAACTATACCACATGAATCTTGTTGTCTTTTCTCCCCAAGTATCCATTTGGTGCCATAATGAACAATAACTCGGCTGACTATCATCTCTTCTATTCCCTATTCCTACATTGAAACAACAATCCTATCAAATAGTTTCATTGACATGGCTAGAAGATCCTTTAACCACCATTCACTATTTGTCATTTGTCTTGAGCTCTATGCATCTATTCACAATTTGAATTTAGTCATCTAATGGAAGCAAATCTTCACATCTCTTAAGAACAACCAACTTTGAAGGACAACTTGATTAATATATAGATCACTTCTCTCATAAAGGTTTCCCTTGCCATACTCTTCAATCATTTCTAGAAACTTTGTTGCACATCTTAGAGCAACAACATTGAAGGGATCCATAAGTATCATTGACCGATAAGAGAAGTTTGCAACAAGATAAAATATTTCAAGTTGTAATTTCAAAGTGATCTGTGATCCATTGGATAGATTTCATTTCAAATATCCACTTTTTGAAACATGAGGATACTTATGGAGCTTGAAGTTGCAATTCTCTACATGAACAATGACATTGGTAGGCAAACATGTTGCTTTGCACCTATCAACCATTTAGTGACCTCCTTATTTGATGTCTGATGACAAATTTACCTATGTTGGAATCAAAAGTTACAATAGTTTGGATGCCTTACTACCTCAATGACTGCAAAATGTTGAATTGGGTTCTCCAAAAGATATTCAATAGCTTATGTAGATCCAAATATAATGAGGCCAAATGTTTTGTATGCATCAGGAATACTCTACACCTCTAATACAAATTGCAACCAAACTTGACAAGTGGTTATACTTCAAGCGTGATTGAGAATTTATAGTCCAGACTAAAAGATAAATAATTAGATGCATTATGGCAAGAAAGGTTCAAAATTCCCATGTTCAAAATTTTTGGGCAACAACAGGCTCTAATTGGGGACTGTTTTCCATGATGGAAAGAAGAGAACTCCAGAATCTCGAGTCTGACAAGTGCCTATCCATTGGGCCATAGAGTCATCAATAATCAATGAAACACAAAAGGGAATAACAAGAGACTTGACCCAAACCAAAATCAAAATGAAACAACATCACACACTCAATAAGAATGGAAAGCAAACCAAAACTCCAATGTACCCCAACTGGGTACAACACACCCCAACTACTTCAATAAATTATGCAAGGCTATTAACTAGTTGGGAAAAATAAGTGCCTCTACAAAAAAGAAAAATGTATCTGTGAAGCACTTACAAACTTAGAAGCAACCTCATGACCACAAACATAAATCTAGAATTTATGAAGCAAAAGGACTCTAAGAAATGTATAGCCAAACAACCATTTCACATCATATACCTCTGAAGCTTCCTCAACATGGTCCTGCATATGATTACTTTTACCTTCATGTATTGAAGCAAACACATTGATATCCCATGCCTGAAAATGATTAGTTGAATCACCAAAAGACCAATCTTTAGCTATATACATCTCATGTGAGATTGAATGTGGATCATTTTTTTTTGAAATAGGCCAAAAATATGCACTATAAATAACATCATTATTGACTTCAAAACTATTTTCAAATAAAATAGTTTCATCCTTCTCTGTAGGAATTGACTCAATAGTTCTATGATCCACCAAATTATCCTCTTCTATAACCTATTGAACCTATCGACAAGAGATTCAATGAATAATTAGATAAAGACATTTTCTTCACTTACCCCTAATATTTCGCATGCCATGGTGAATGCCAGGATATGGTCTTCTGTATCTTGATAATACTCTCTGCTAAACTTTACAAAATACTTTATCCTTCAGGTAGAGGTAATTATTGAAGAAAAGAAAGAAGTCCAAAATGATTTCCCCATAGATGAGAAGAAACCAATGCCATAATGCAAATATGAAAAATCAATATTTACTTGAAGTCAACAGAAGTTCTTTCTGAAATTAATTCTTCTGAGTAAAGTTTTCTTCATAGAGTCACCAACTTCTATCCTCGAGGAGGTACCTTTAAATTTCTGGGAAATAAGAGCACTAATACTTCACTCTCCCTAGTAGAGTCGTAAAAAACTGTTAGTAAATAGTTTTGTCACTGCTAATATTGCAAGACTCACCCAATGGGTAGCAACAAACTTTACTAACAAATGGAAAAATCATTGTGATTTCAACGATTCTCTGTGTTTGAGAGGGGCAACTCCCTCATATGATGGGGTTTTTTTGGGTTTTGGGTACTTTTAACCAGAAAGTATGAAAAGGTAGGAGAATGAAAAATGAGATAAAAAGAAAGGAAATCTACCTATGCGCACAAGAAACACAACACAAATTCTCAAATTAGAAAAATAATAAACTAACTACAGAAGCACAAAGTATTCCCCATACCTATACCTTCATATTTTGTAATCTTTTGTATAGGTATTGGGAACACTTTGTGCTTCTGTAGTTAGTTTATTCTTTTTCTCATTTGGGAATTTGTGTTGTGTTTCTTGTGCTCATAGGCATATTTCCTTTCTTTTTCTCTCATCTTTTATTCTCCTATCTTTTCATACATTCTGGTTAAAAGTGCCCAAAACCCAAAAACCCCCCATCATTTGAGGGAGCTGCCCCTCTCAAACGTAAAAATGAATTGTTGAACTCATAAGGATTTATCCATTTGTTAGTAATGTTTTTTGCTGCCCATTGGGTGAGTGTTGTAAATTTAGTAGTGACAAAACTGTTTACTAACACCTAGTTGACTCAAAATCAAATTAAAAGTATTGATATGTTTTTCAACCAAGTCTCCCTCCATTTTTAATGAATAAAGTTTCCCTTTAAGACATAACTTATTAACAAGATATTTTGATATGTAAATATCATATATTATCTTTCATAAGTTGAATTTATTTGTCTCCTTTAAGACATTCAAGAGAATGAGATCTACAAAATGCAAACAAATGGTTTCCCATTCCTTCTTGTCCATTTTTTTAAATCTTCAGTATGTTGGAGTAGCCAAGATCAACCAACAAGAACTAGAATCACTTCCTAAGAGAGAATGAAGTAGACATTGAAGGATATGAAAGTATCATATGATGAACCTATTCCTATCTTATGTGATAATACAAGTGCTATCAACAATTCAAAGAATCCAGTAATGCATTCAAGAACAAAACATATCTCAATCCGGTATCACTTCCTAAGAGAGAAGGTTGTATAGAATGAGGTGAAATTGGAGTATGTGCCTACGAAGGATCAAGTTGCAAATATCTTTACAAAGGCTCTTCCTAAGGATACTTTTGAGTATCTCTGGCATAAGTTAGGGGTTATTTCCCCTCCTTTTAACTAGATGCATATGTGTGTGCATTTGTCTAAGGAGCATTTCAAGATACATTCCTTGTCCTAGACTAATGTTGTAAGATACCTCTCAGGGGGAGCTAGTTGATGCAATCAGATGGAGCATACCTTATACCTCTAAGGGGGAGAGTACAAAAAAGTTAAAGTAGTAGAGAAAGAGCAAGTGCTTGTTGGTATTGCAAATATTTCCCTTTGCCATTGATGTCAAAGGCGGAGAGAGATGAAGAAATTGAAAAACCATTGTGTAGGAAAGATTGTGTAGAAAAGTGTATGAAGAGTAAGAATTACTCCAGTCAGGGGGAGTATTACCAGTTGTAGAGCTCTGCTTAAAAATTATTTTTGTTGTTGATGGTTTTTCAAAGATAAGGTCTTTCCATCAATGACAAAGGGGGATATTGTTGGAAGATTACTAGTGTTGTCATTTATGTCAACCTCTAGCAAATGGGTCACTTGGTTTCTAAGTACTTTTGAGAAGATTTGAATAAAAAGGTGTGTAATATGATAGAGGCATGTTTAGTGTTATGCTCTGCATTTCTTTATAATTGAAGATATGCTTATGTGGTTTGGAAGTGATGATTAGAGGTGTTCATAGGTATTATATCTAAAGTTCTAAGTCCTAGATCGTGCGGCAGTGGAAGATGTGTTTAGCAGAATGTTTTGACTATGAAGAAGGTTGTCTGGGAGAAATGATATTGCTCCACATCTCTCTATGTTAAGGTTTCTTGTCTTGTGGATCTGCGAAAGTGCTTATATTGTCTGTATCTACCTTCCCTTGCTTATTCTAGTGTTGAGGTGATTTGTAAGTTCAGTTCTTGTGATGGTGTTCAGTAGCAGTATATCCTGATGTGCAAAATGAAGATATTCTTTATTTCAAATGGTTGTGGTAGTATTCTAGAAGATTCTAATGATGTTGAATATTTTAGAAGGGTATGTGGATGTTGTGGAGTGTCTCTTTATGATCAGCATGATGTTATTAAACTTGGAGAAGCGTGGATGTGGTCGTTAGCTTAGGTTTGGCCAACCTGGCTTGCTAGCTCTATTTGTAGATGTACCTCATGGATTGTGGATGTGATGCGAAGCATAGTCATACAAATTTGAGTCCTAGTTAACCCTTGATGTGGTCCAACTAAACTTCTTTTCACCATGGAAGTGTTTGGTGCTGACCTATTTGGTGTTGCACGTTTGAGGTGAACACGTTTCAATAAGGCCAACCTAATTGAGATTGTTTTAGGTTGTGATGGTATAAATAGAAGACAAAGTTTGAGTGGAGCATGTAGAGAAGATGATGTGAATGTGACTCAAGGGTGGTGAATTGAGTGCAAGCTTAAATGCCTATGACTCTCAGATGCAGTGAGTAGAAGGTGTCTACATTTTAGTTTGCTTGAAGTTGCTAGAGGCAGTGAGCCAAAGGTTACGGATGGCATGAAGTTGCTGTGGTAGATTTCTCTTATTGCTTTGAGATAGTGAACCTATCTGTAATAGTCCTTTTCTATTCTTCTCTCTTCTAGATAGTGAGTCCTTTTGATAGTGAGCCCTTGGTAGTGAGCCTATTTGTTTTCAGTGTTGCTATTCATATATATGTGAGCTAATCCTCACCGTGGTTTTTCCCTTCTTGGGTTTTCCACGTAAATATGGTGTTCTTATGTGTTTGAATGTGTTTGCATTGATGCTTCATATGTTTACATTCTACTAATGCATAATAAGAGGTTGATGTTTGGAATTTCTTTGAGGGTTTAAATTTTTAATACACAACTGATTCACCTGCCCTCTTAGTTGTCCTATGGATACTAACACAGATTGCATGTGAACCAATCATGGAGGATGTGGGACCCAAGAGACTTAAACTTGCATGCTAAGAGTGTTAAACATGGAAGAATGAATTCAAAGTAATAACTATGCTAAGGCCTCTGCTCTCTTATGGGGAGTTAAATTGGCTATTTCTTTGGGTATTCCTCATTTGCATATACAGGGGGAGTCTAAACTTGTCCTTGATGCTATTACCAGTGCTTCGGTCTTTGGGTGGAGGCTTAAGGATATCATTGTGGATATCCAAATCCTTATTCAGAGGATTTCTTTTGTCGAATTCTCCCATATCTACAGAGAGGGGAACGGAGTTGCTGATGCTCTTGCAGATTAAGGTCAGCAATTTATGAATTGGTGATGTTGGCGCCAATATAACAACATTCCCGTTAACGTAAGGGAACTAATTCAAAAAGAGATGACTTGTCAAGGATGACACATCACAATGAGATTGCCAGCCTGGCTAGACTGTTATTTTATGATAAGATTATGTGGATGTTTAAGTACGGGGTTATTATGACATATTGTACTTTTCTGACTAATTCCATTTTAGCATTTTTGATCACTCATGTTAAGATAAGTTGGATATGTGATGATGATAGTGAATTTAAAAATATCATATTCAAGTATGGGAAAAATTGGCAATGATTGGAGATTGTGAAGGTGTTTCAAGATATTGACGACTCATGCATGTTGGTTTATTGCTTCATTTATTATTTCATCATTCCTTTCAGTGCATCTAGAATTATCTTGCAAAGACACTTTGTGGAAAGCTCTCTTTGGCTCTATGTTCTCTATGTTTTTGAGGGTAAGGTGATCATGGGGGGAGACAAGATTCGCACCGAGCCAATATCTTGTTGTGAATTTAAGGACAATGCTGTTGTTTGGCATTATTGTAAGGAAGGTGGCATAAGTCCTTTTCTAGAATGCCTCAATGGTTACAATGAAAACTTGTCTATGTAGTGTGCCCTTTTGTGGCAAAATCGCAGAGTTACCATTGGTAGTATTGGGTTTGAAATCTCTGAAGAGGTCATAGCCATGGTGACTGGCCTTTCCACTAAGGGCACTAAGCTACAAAGGAAGGCTAAGGTGGCTGACCATAAGAACCAGAAGCTTTTCCTAGCTGAGGGAGAGGAATTAATCCCATACCAGGTAGGGTTTGAACGTGCTAATCTACTAAAGCTGTGAGATGAGATGTGCTTTCTACTAATGAAATATTTCACACTGGAAGGTCATTTCACCAGGTTTTATAATTATCACCTCCCTCTACTTAATCATTTTAGGTGTAATGCTATGATAAGTTTTCCTTTTTACTTGATGTCTTCCTTTGAACACTCTATTTTCCGGGTTAAAGCTAAATTTGAAAAGAAACTCTCTAAACGCCCTATCCCTCTGCATCAAGGTCTCATTCTTCCTTTGTGTAATTTTCACCTTGCCTTGGACCCACCTAAGCCAATCTAGCCATCCATTGTTGAGGTCCCTACTAACACTTCCCCCATTGCTGCCGCTATTTCTGAGGAACCCTACCCTACTCCTAAGGGTAAAACCACAAAGTAGTGTCACACTTTGAGCTAAAATAATAATTTCGATCGAGTAAGTTTAGGTCGAGTACTAGTCAGCTGAGTGGGATTCGACCAAATTGACTTGGCACCGACATGGCATATATTTGGCACCGATGTGGCTTAATTTATTTGGTCGAGTGGTTATAGGCCGAGTCCCTTTCGATCAAATCTGTTAAATATAAAAAAGCAAAAAACACAGCTATAGCGATCAATTGTTGTGGTTTTGGCATAGTGGGTTGCGTCTGGATGCTACTCTACCAAATACAGGGATCGTACATAGCCCGCGTAAGACTTCATTTTGCTCTCATAACATAGGTCATTATTTAAATTTCATTTTCTTGTTGTAGTTTTCATTTATTATCATCATGTGCATTTGTTTATTTTAGTCATGCAGTTTTTATTGATTGTTTGTCAAAATATAAATTTGTAAATTTGAATGATAAACATGTTAAGTGCTTTTATTGTTTTTGTGAAGCACTGTCTATGTGCTTGTGAAAAAATTTGATGTTTTAATTAAATTTTTTTAAAACCCTAGTCAAGCCATGATTAGGGCACATTTTTTCATAGTAAAAAACTGATAGACATCAAATTTCCACAATCGATAATGCTTGAAGTTCATTATTTCAGGATTAAACTGTGTGCCCTTTTTGCGTCTAGATTTCCACAGTCCATAATGCTCGAAGTTCATTATTTTGGGATTAAACTGTGTCATTTTTGCCTCTAGATTTCCACAGTCCATAATGCTTGAAGTTCATTATTTCGAGATTAAACTGTGTGCCATTTTTTCCTATGGATTTCCATAATCCATAATGCTTAAAGTTCATTATTTTGGGATTAAACTATGTGCCAGTTTTTGCCTCTAGATTTCCATAGTTCATAATGCTTGAATTTCAATATTTCAGGATTAAACTATGTGCCAGTATTTTGGGAGTAAAACACTATTTATATTGGAATGGAAATTTTTTTAAAACCGTAGCCGGGCCATGATTAGGGCAGAGTTTTCTTCACACTAAAACACTATTTAAAATTAGGCATGTCAAATCTAATGGAAGACTATTTGGGTTGTATTCTTTTAATGGAAAATGCAAGTCGTCAATTCTCTAGTGTATTATGATTATGCTTCCACTGACATAGACATTCAGTGGGGATAAACATTACAGTGGGGGTATATTAGTGGGTCACCTTGGTTGAGTTCTTCAGAGACATTGAAAGAAATCCCCTAGACACCATGTTGATTTGACAAATTAATCATATATGTAATCCTATTTATACAGCTCTATACAACTTTCAAAGGCATATATATATCTAGTCTTACCCTGTCCATACCCTGTTCTAAAGTCCCCATTTGGACACAGGCTAGGAGAATGCTACCAAAGGTTGTAGAATGTTGTTTTGTAACACCACTAGTTGTATCTTTAAATTCTTCCAATTACTTTCGAATGCTTTAAATTCTTCTATTATGATGTACATTCATTCTCAGAAATTTGCGCATTCTTGTTCACACCAGGCCCATGTTTTTTAAGAATAAAGTGGACAGTCAGAGTCCCATTAAGATGCCTTTACCACCAAACAGTCACAGGCACTTGAATTTGCTGCTACTGCTTCTACACTATAGTACTTATTATATAATTATTCATAATAAGTATTGATGTGTAAAAGTAGTAACACAGGCTGTTATTCATACAGATTGCATTTATAGTCAATAAATATATATAGGAATATGTTTATTATGAATGTATTTATATTATGTAGAGAATAGCAACTTCCCACCAAATTGAAGTGCATATTAATATTACTGGTAATAAAATGAGAAAATTATAAGCTGGTTGTGATATGCTTTTATTATCTTTCTAAATGTTTGAAATATACTCACTCGAATAGATTTTCTTCTTGGCATAGAATTAATGTTGTAGATATAGAAAATTTATTAGAATATAGACTTCTTCCTTACTAGATGATGGATGATTCAAACAATGTAACATAATGATGAATTTGGTTGATTTGGTAGGTTATGCATGAATCTAATTGATCTAAGCTAAATGAACATTAGGCTTTAGTTTTTTTATGGATAGAAGATATGTGAAGTATTTTAACTTCTATAGATAGGATATGATCTACACCAACACACTACTTGTTGATTATGGCAGTCATAGATTTCTGCACATTTGGTACCGTAACACAATTATTTCAATATCTGAGCATCAAAACTTACCCATGAAATTATTCATTTTCATTTTACACATTTTATCAGCACAAGTATTAATTGGTATTGATATGGTAATTTTATAAATAAAGAAAAAATAAATACACATGGTTTCTCACTTTCAACATGACTATTTCTTCAATGAATATGCCTTCCTTTCTTCACATTTTGCCTTTACCGCAATGTCACAGATGATTGACATAGGTTTGTGCAAGACCAGTTAGGGCTCATGTGGATTTCAAGAGCATCTATTAGATTTGATTCAAGTCATTAATATGGATTACTCCCTTGTGTCTAAAGGTGACAAACCTCTTCTATATTGTCTCCTCTCACAACAGACTACATTGTTTCTTGTGATAATGTCTACAGTCCTCATCCTCAACTAACGATTGTTACTTTGACAGTCATAGCTCTGTATTGCATGTTGAATATGCTTCATTTTGTTTTTTATTGACTTCCATGCTTAAAATTTTGATTTGAACACCTATGATTCTAAAGTTAAGGAAATCCCTAGGACATTACAAGGGGGATTATTCAAGGGAGACTAAGTAAAAAGATCAAACATTATCAAAATGAGAGAAAATTACAGCATATGGGATTGTGTTAAAAATGCTACACTTATGCATTCTTGATCATCTCTCTGTATGGGAGACTAAGTAAAAAGATCAAACATAATCAAAGGGATTTTAAAGCAATTTAGAGCATATTGGATTGTATTAGGCTAAAAAAGCTACACTTATGCATTCTTCTTCATCTCTCTTTGTGTCTTTAATCATATGGAACTAAAAAGGTGTTTGACATGGATCTAAGAAGGTTTCATGCTTCAATCCTTTCACAACAAAGCCCTTAAAGCACCTCTCTAGACTACATTTTTCTTAAAATTTATAAGAACTACTTAAGGTGACTAATTATTAAACTAGACATAGATAGGAGACAACATCATATGGTTCACAAGTATCTACAAATTAAATTGTAGGGGCAATTTACTTTTGAGTTGTCCCCAAGTCACAAGGCTGAAGCCTTACAATTTGACAAGTGTAAGTATAATTCCAAATTTCAATGTATGAAATGTCAATGAACATAGTTGTTGGTAACTTCAATTCTCTTTATTTGATAATACATTAATTAGAGTTCTTCCATTATAGTTATGAAAACCATTATATACTTATGAAAAGTTGAATCTTGTAAATTGTCCAAGCTTATCTTTGAATCCTTTTCCTTTGCATGCAAATCTAAACTTTGTGTTTATTTATATGATCTACATGTTGCATTTTTATTTTTTTGTATGCTTAAAAGAAAAATGCTTGTACATATTTAATTTTTTTTGTTTTAATTAAATGTAGATCTCTTTACATAGTTTTATCTAGATATGGCTGATGATCAGGGATCTCATCATTCCATGTAGCCTCAGCGTGAAGCTGAGGCTAGGAATAATTTTTATAATGATAGCATTTCAAGATTAGATAATGCTTTGAAATGTTTGGACCAAACTATACAGAACCCCCAAAATTTGGCTAATAGAGATAGATTAGTTAATATTCAGTGCGAGATTAGATATATGATTGAGACAATAAAATCATACAATCCATATGATGATATTAGCACTGAGGATTTTTATAGGTCCCTTGCTAGGACTGTTACTGGCACTGACATTATCAAAACTATTTCTGATAGAGTTTCATTACATAATGTGCATACTATGTTCCCTTTTTATACTGGGAAAGACAAAGTTAGAGGTTATACTATTACCAGGTGTACAGATCCGCTAGTTGGTCCATTTATATATCCTAGATTTTTTGCAACCAATCATAGATGGCCTCATAACAATGAGTTGCCACTATATTTTTGCAAACAATTATATGCTGAGTTCCATTTAGGATTATATGTGGATTACACATGTATGCCTGCACATGCTGGATAGGGCAAGGGGAGGTTTACTGATAAACCTGAATTTAGACTTCCAAATTTGCCACCGTCTGAAAACAAGAGGGCATTAGTTGGTCCAAACCTTTTGGTTCTTCCAAAAGGTTTGGAATAGCAGCAGTAGGAGATGCAGTAATGGCATCGACTAGATCCAGGGTTTTTGATAGGATGACCACCATTGCTACTCAAGTTGATCAGATGTCATCTGATCGTGTAGGGAGATACTTACTACATCCACGGATTGTCCTTCTTCCCACTAAGGCTACATCCATGAATTATGACCCCTACATTTGTGCAGATCTGCCATCCCCATTAGATGTGACCCATATGAGTGACACCATTGTACGTAATGTTGCTTCAGCTTCCATTCTTGATTTAATATCAGCATACCAGTTTATCAGTGATGACTATGGTATTCCTTTGGATGCTGTATCGACTCATATTAGATGACATACTAGTAGACAGTGGGTTCAAGGTGAGGCAGCTTCAAAGGACTAGAATATTCCAGATTAGCCTACAGCCCCCACACAACATCAGGTTGCACCTAATGTGTTAGATCTAGGGCACACAACTGAGAGGGGGGGTGAATCAGTTGTACAAAAACTTGCTTCTACTTCAAACACTTGATTCTTCTTTGTTAGTTAATAGTATATCAGTTAACCATTCATGAAAGCATAATGCATAAACATAGGAGAAGATAAACATCAACACATTGAACACCAAGATTTTGACGTGGAAAACCTGGTCAAGGGAAAAACCACGGGGTGATTAACCCAGGGATTATTCTCTGTTAGAAGAATAAGAAAAATGAATGGCACATGCCAATTAGGGCTCACTGCCCGAGCACATTGCTCACAAGGAGGCACATTGCCTACAAGAGACACACTGTCTACAAGATGATAAGTTTTACAAACTTGAACTAGAGATTGACATCTTTACCATGTCTGGATCAGTTCCATTTAAGCCCAAGATACTTCTGCTCTGCCCTTCACTCTTTCTCTATGCCACACTCATCCGCTCCACAACACACCTTCAAAATGAATCCACAAACCTTTATTTATACAAGGCATCGTCTTAGGAACAATCATCTAAGTCAGCAATCATCCACAAGAACATTCGTAAGATGAGTAACTCATCCGGTTGGCCAGCCTGAACAAGAACATCTTCATCCAGAAGTATATCTCCAATTTCAGGCTCTAACACTAATGCCGACTGACAACACCATCTCAACATGATCCAAGAACCTTCACAAGCTTGCCTGAATGACCAGGTACATCCGCACTTCCTCTACTTACAAGAATCTCTTCTCTCCTTCATCCAGAACTTCAAGAACACAGTCTATCGCCACTGACATACTAAAAGAGGTGCTTCTAGACTTCCAAACCATGAACCAATCGAGATGACACATCACAAAGACATCCCAAACACTCATTCCAATCCACAAAATAGGACAATGTACTTCCAGATCTCACCGGACCTTTTTGTAACACTCTGTCACTTCGGAGCATCTCTCAGAACCAGTTCTACTTGATCGATCACAACTTCTTCACATCTTCATGTGGACCTCTGAAATCTTAACTGGAGCATCTTAAGACTCATATCTACAAACCCTTTAATCCAGATCCTCTTAACCTCAACCAATTGAGTACTTTTGCCTTCTTCTCATCACTGTTCTTCACTATTCCTGGTTGAGACTAATTTTCTCAATATCCTCAGCACACAGCTCATCCAATCCTTCTTATCAATGCAATATGAGTATGTTGACATCAATGACAACACTAGTTAACCTCATACTTGCAACAAGCTCCCCCTTTGTCATTGATGGCAACATATGATGTGAAAAACCATCAAGACAAGAACTTCTCCTTTCTGTCACAGCTCCCCCTATCAGCAACAACTCTTCACATGTCTTCTCTTCCTTTACTGCTCCCCCTTTGATCATCAACCACTTGTTTTTCACATGTCTTCTCTCTCCCTTTGACATCAATGGCAAAGGGCTCATACTTGCAATTCTAACACATCAGAATCATACCAGCTACTCCCCCTTAGTAGCAGCTCCCCATCATCAATCTGAATCACAAGATATGACTGTGATATCCACTGGACTGATGCACATTAGTGCATCCTAGTTCATCACCGGAGGGGCCATGACCCCTAACTTCTCCCTGAGATACTCAAAAGAGTCCTTGGGAAGAGGTTTAGTAAAGATATCTACAATCTGATCTTTCGAGGGTACATACTCCAATCTGACTTCATCCTTGTTCACTTGTTCTCTCAGAAAGTGAAACTTGATAGATATGTGCTTGGTCTTAGAATGCAACACAGGATTCTTAGAAATATTTATTGCATTTGAATTATCACAGAAAATTGTGATAGGCTCCTCATATTCTACTTTAATGTCTCTTAGCATTTGCTTCATCCACAAAATTTGAGTACAACTACCTGCTGCTGCAATGTATTCTGGTTCAGTTGTAGACAGGGATATTGCCTCTTGTTTCTTGCTTAGCCAAGAAACCAATCTTTTTCCCAAAAAGAATGCTCCTCCACTTGTACTCTTCCTATCATCCACATCTCCTACCCAATCTGCATCTGTATATGCATGAAGAGAAAAATCCTGATCTCTAGGATACCAAAGACCATACTCAACTGTTCCTTTCAAGTACCTAAAAATTCTTTTGATTGCCATGACATGAGATTCTCTGGGATCAGCCTGAAATCTTGCCACAAGACAAACAGCCTGCATAATATCTGGTCTAGTTTGAGTGAGATACAATAGTCCTCCAATCATTAATCTGTACTTGGTCTAATCTATTTTAGGAGAGTCATCATCTTTGCTCAACTTACATCCGGTTGCCATGGGAGTGTTCATTGGCTTTGAATCTTCCATTCCAAATTTTCTCAACAATTCTTTCACATATTTGGTCTGAGAGATAAAGATACCTTTCTTTGTCTGGGTAATTTGCAGACCCAAGAAGAAATTCATTTCACCAAGCATTGACATTTCAAACTCACTTTTCATTTGATTTGCAAAGGTTTTACACATACCGTCTCTTCCTCCAAAAATGATATCATCAACAAATACTTCAACAATCAAGATGTTTTCATTATCTATTTGGAAATATAGATTACTGTCAGCAGTACCTTTGTTGAAACCAATCTACAAAAGATGTTTATCCAGCCTCTCATACCATGCTCTTGGGGCTTGCTTTAGACCATACAATGCCTTCTTTAATTTGCAGACCATATCACCATGCTCTAATAACTAAAATCCATCCGATTGTTCAATGTACACCTCTTCTTCTAGGTCACCATTCAGGAAAGTAGATTTGACATTCATCTGATACACTTTGAAATCTTTGAAGGCAGCGAATGCAAGAAATAGTCTAACTGCTTCAATTCTTGCCACCGGAGCAAAGGTTTCCTCAAAATCAATCCCTTCTATTTGAGAGTATCCTTTGCAGACTAATCTGCCCTTATTTCTGATTACTTCACCAACTTCATTTAGTTTGTTCCGGAAGACCCATTTGGTTCCAATCATATTCTTATTACTAGGTCTGGAAACAAGATCCCAAGTGTGATTTTTCTCAATTTCATCAACTCTTCCTCCATTGCTTTTGTCCAATTTTCATCATTGCATGCTTCATTTATTGTCTTAGGTTCAATCTTTGAAATCAGACAACATTCATCTAAATTTTGAGCAACATTCCTTCTAGTTTGCACACCTTTGCTTTTGTCCCCTATGATCTGATCTTCAGAGTGGTTCAGTCTTACATACCTTGGAACTTTGGGAGTTTCTTGCACTTCTGCTTCTTGATTAGGCTCATCCGGACCTATCTCTTCTTCCTGATTTACCGGATCAGTCTGAATCTGACCTTTAGGAGAGGATGGAGCTCCTTGAACCAGAACACCATCCTGATCATCTTCATCATATTCATAAAACTTTGAGGGCTTCTCAACTCCTTCATCAACCTTCACATTTGTACTTTCTATCATCTTTCTCAGTCTCTTATTGTAACACCGGTATGCTTTGCTTTGAGTGGAGTAACCCAAGAAAATTCCTTCATCACTTCTAGCATCAAACTTTCCTAGATCTTCATCTCTTTTGATGTAACACTTGCTACCGAATACTCTAAAATATCTCACAGTAGGAGTTATACCATACCAAAGTTCATAAGGAGTCTTACCGGTATTTCTTCTAATTGGAACTCGATTGAGAGTATAGACTGCAGTGTTGACAACTTCTCTCCAAAACATCTGAGGAACATTTGCTTCCATCATCATTGTCCTAGATGCTTCCTGGATGGTCCAGTTCTTTCTCTCAACTACTTCATTCCGTTGTGGAGTCCTAGGAGCAGACAACTATCTCTTTATACCATGCTTCTCACAGAAGTCTATGAATTCACCGGATGTGAATTCACCACCTCTATCAAACCTCAAACATTTCAGTTTCAATTTGGTTTGATTCTCTACCATAGCTTTGAAGATTTTGAACTTCTCAAAGGCTTCTGATTTCTCTTTTAGAAAGGTAACCCACATCATCTGGGAATGGTCATCAATCAACAACATGAAATATCTATCACCTTGCATACTTTTGATTCTTGTCAAACCACATAGATCAGTATGAACTAATACCAATAATCCGGTAGAGGACTGATCCTTGCTTTTGAAAGAGACTCTACTCTATTTACCTAGCTGACATTCTTTGCACAAACTATTTGTAGGTTTCACCAACTTTGGAAGATCTCTTACAGCCTGAGCATTGCTTATTTTGATGATGTTATCAAAATTTACATGACACATCCTTCTATGCCACAACCAACTCTGATCCACTTGAACAAACAAACAACTTTTATTATAACCAACTAGATGGAAGATATTACCTTTTGTTTGAGTACCAGATGCAATCTTAGTTCTGGAGCTTTCAAAGATCTTGCATCTTCCATTTTTGAACTGGAAATCATAACCTTTGTCTACTAACTACCCAACACTGAGAAGATTGTGCTTCAATCCTTTAACATATAGTACATTACCAGTTTTGCTCTTTCCATCAAGAGAAATAGTTCCCCTACCTTTGATTCTACCTGTAGAATTGTCACCAAACTTTACCATTCCTCCTTCATACCTTTCCAAATCTAAGAACTTGTTCTTGTCACCTGTCATATGGTGAGAGCATCCACTGTCAATAACCCAATCATCCTTTTCTTCAACTTGGGCAGCCAAAGCTCTTTCTACAACCTTATGATTGATAGAATCAGAGGATATTGGTTCTTGTTCCTTGATGGCAATAAACACCCATTCATTTCTGGATTTGTCTCCTATCTCTTATTCATCATCTATTACTCCTTCATTATCAGCTTCTTCATGAACATAATAACAATTCTTTTGGAACCTTTGTCTGTTAGAGTTTGACCTTGTAGATCTTTCTGGACATCTTGAAGCAAAATGACCAATCTTATTGCAGTTGAAGCACTTAAAAGGTAACTTTCCTTCATACTTACCAGATCCTCTTGGCAATCTCTTTGCAATGAGGGCTTCAAGATGAGCTGTTTCTGCTTCTTCCTCTTCCATGTCTTTCCTTGCTTGATCATACCATGACAGCTTCCTTGAAGAGTTTTCTCCCGGATCAAATCTTTGTTTGCCTTTCACATAGGCACTGGCTTTGAATGTAGATTCAGTCTTGGGGGGATCATCTCCAAACTTGGTCATTTCAAATGCAGCCAATTTTCCAGCCAATTGCTCTCTTGTGATAGTTACATGGGCTCTGAATTCATCAATGGTAGCAACCTTGATCTTGTAGGCAGCAGGAAGGGATCTGAGAATTTTACAAACAATCTCATTTTCATCTAGAACTCCACCAGCATTCCTGATTCCACACACCAGCTCATTTACTCTTGGCTTAAAAGTAGTGATATTTTCATCATCTCTCATCTTCAATCTTTCAAATTTTCCTTTGAGACTTTGCAACCTTGCACTCTTAACAAACTCATCTCCTTCATGCAAAAGTTCCAGTTTAACCCAGATCTCATAGGCAGTTGGTAGATCAATAACATTTGAGAGTTCTGAGTCAGTCAATACACTTAGAAGAGCCTCTTTGGTTCGCAGATTGTTTTCAGCATCTGTGATTTCATTTAGAGTTTCAGACCACTCTGTGGAGGTTTATATGCTTTTTCAACCATGGACAAGTGCGCCTTTCCCATACACTCCAAGTGACATTTCATGCGGCCTTTCCAAAGAGTGAAGTTGGTTCCATCAAATTTTGGACTGTCCTTCTTGTATGACGTCATCCTGGATCTCCTCAAGCAGTTAAGCTCCTTTTAGAGGAACTCAGCTCTGATACCAATTGTTAGATCTAGGGCACACAACTGAGAGGGGGGGTGAATTAGTTGTACAAAAACTTGCTTATACTTCAAACACTTGATTCTTCTTTGTTAGTTAATAGCATATCAGTTAACCATTCATGAAAGCATAATGCATAAACACAGGAGCAAATAAACATCAACACATTGAACACCAAGATTTTGACGTGGAAAACCCGGTTAAGGAAAAAACCACGGGGTGATTAACCCAAGGATTATTCTCTGTTAGAAGAATAAGAAAAATGAATGGCACATGCCAATTAGGGCTCACTGCCTGAGCACACTGCTCACAAGGAGGCACATTGCCTACAAGAGATGCACTATCTACAAGATGATAAGTTTTACAAACTTGAACTGGAGATTGACATCTTTACCATGTCTAGATCAGTTCCATTTAAGCCCGAGATACTTCTGCTCTGCCCTTCACTCTTTCACTATGCCACACTCATCCGCTCCACAACACACCTTTGAAATTAATCCACAAACCTTTATTTATACAAGGCATCAACTTAGGAACAATCATCTAAGTCAGTAATCATCCACAAGAACATTCGCAAGATGAGTAACTCATCCAGTCGGCCAGCCTGAACAAGAACATCTTCATCTGGAAGTATATCTCTAATTTTGGGCTCTAACACTAATGCAGACCGACAACACCATCTCAACATGATCCAAGAACCTTCACAAGTTTGCCTGAATGACCAGGTACATCCACACTTCCTCTACTTACAAGAATCTCTTCTCTCCTTCATCTGGAACTTCAAGAACATAGTCTATCGCCACTAACATACTAAAAGAGGTGCTTCCAGACCTCCAAACCATGAACCAATCAAGATGACACATCACAAAGACATCCCAAACACTCATTCCAATCCGCAGAATAGGACAATGTACTTCTGGATCTCACCAGCCCTTTTTGTAACACTCTGTCACTCCGGAGCATCTTCCAGAACCGGTTCTACTTGATCGATCACAACTTCTTCACATCTTCATGCGGACCTCTAAAATCTTAACTGGAGCATCTTAAGACTCATATCTACAAACCCTTTAATCTGCATCCTCTTAACCTCAACCAATTGAGTACCTTTGCCTTCTTCTCATCACTGTTCTTCACTGTTCCTGGTTGAGACTAATTTTCTCAATATCCTCAGCACATAGCTCATCCAATCCTTCTTATCAATGTAATATGAGTATGTTGACATCAATGACAACACTGGTTAACCTCATACTTGCAACATAATCTACATGGCACATATAGCACACTTCTCTTTGGCACTGGTCCTTTACCTTCAGATATAGGTGATCCTAATGTTAGAGAAAAGTGAAAGTAGTAGAGAAAGAGCAAGTGCTTGTTGGTATTGCAAATATTTCCCTTTGCCATTGATGTCAAAGGGCGGGAGAGTTGAAGAAATTGAAAAACCATTGTGTAGGAAAGATTGTGTAGAAAAGTGTATGTAGAGTAAGAATTGCTCCAGTCAAGGGGAGTATTACTGGTTGTAGAGCTCTGCTAAACAAATATTTTTTTTGTTGATGGTTTTTCAAAGATACAGTGTTTCCATCAATGACAAGGGTGGATATTGTTGGAAGATTACTAGTGTTGTCATTTATGTCAACCTCCAGCAGATGGATCACTTGGTTTCTAAGCACTTTTGAGAAGATTCAAATAAAAAGGTTTTCAATGTGATAGATGCATGTTTAGTGTTATGCTCTGCATTTCTTTATAATTGAAGATATGCTTATGTGGTTTGGAAGTGATGATTAGAGGTGTTCAGAGGTATTATATCTAAAGTTCTAGGTTCTAGATCGTGCGGCAGTAGAAGATGTGTTTAGCAGAATGTTTTGACTGTGAAGAAGGTTGTATTATATCTCAAGGCGAGTGCTCAAGTTGATCAATGAGACTTACATGTTCACTTTGGTTGTCAAGGCCACCATGAGCTAAAGAGGGTCCAATTAGTGCATGAGGATCAATGTTCTTCTTGGTTTGAAATCTAGTTATGGGGGCATGAAATGATGAGGTGACTAGGGTGATGTGGACTTGAGAGTGATTTGATGACAATTGATATGGATTTGATTATGGATGATGATGATGATGATGATGATTGGGGAAGTGCCTTGAGAGTGACATTGGATTGAATTTGGATAAAAAAAACTTGAGGGACCTTGATGATGTTGCTAAAGTTGATTGATTGAAGATTTTGGTTGGATTGGATGGTTTATGAATGGAGATTGGGTGTGATGGTTGGAGGTCCATTGAGAATGATTGGACTTGACTTGACTTGGTCTAATTAACAAAGGTTTATGAAGGTTTGATGGATTTGGTTTTGGTTGATTTTGATTCAAGGCAATCAGGCTATAGATGATTTGGCTTGGTAGATGTGGTTAAGGATGATTAGAATTGGGACAAGGATTAAGATTCAAGACCCTATTGGATAATGATGATTTGATTTGATTTGTGGATGGGGATTGATTTTTTTACTTAAGATAGGCTATGTTCTTAAGTAAAGAGTTTGAATTGGCAATTATTAAGCTGAAAAATACCTTAGATGGATGGCTGATTTTGGATTGCTACTCAAGATAGGAAAGTTCTTAAGTAAGACAATGATAAAGGATGGTGGACTTGATTAAGGGCTTGATCTTAATTCATGAATTATGGGGTGAAAAAGGATGATATGGCTTGAAGAATAAATTGAATGATAGGGATTTGAATATGGATTAAGGTGTGATTAGAATAGGGAGGGATTTGGTCATGACTTGGATTTGGATTTTGATGGATAGTGGATCTGGTTTAAATGTGGATTTGGATCTCAATTTTTTAAACCTTTGGAAAAAGGACTTTTGTGTTTAAGTCTCTCTCAAAGTTGGACTTTGGAGTTAGGATATTCAAGGTTTTGTAATGCTTGGATGTATTTGGATCAAAGAGGTATTCACAAGTTTATCACCAAGAAAACACACCAAGTACATGAACAAGACTATTATAGTGGGAGTGTCAATTTTCATGGCCCACAAATATATTGTCTACCAAGTTTCAAATAGCTAGGGAATGCAAGGTCATGTACCATCTATACACCCCTTACCATGGAGGCAAGGCCTTGGCCACAATGAGCTCTATCTTTACAAACTCAAAAGCATAGTGTGAGTAACTTCCTAAGCCTAATCGGTATTTGTGCACCACAAAAAAAGGGTGGCCAAAAGTTCTTAATATGGGTCGTACATGTAACTATGGGATGTTCGTGTTATACGATCTAGGTAGGTGAGGCCAAAATCTATGAACATGGGCCTATCAACAAGCAGGTTGTCATGGTCGAATCTAGTTCCACATCGCTTTGACTCCCTATACAAAGGGGCATCAAGGCTATGCCAAAACTGTGTGATGATGGCTCCTTTGAGGCAAGTCTTCTAATTCTCACCCCCTTTAATATTCCCTACTAAAACACATGTTTTGGGTCATCCCCTAAGGTGATGAAATCATTAGATAAGATCACTAAAGGGAAAGAATTCCAAGTGCTTTTCATTTCCAAGATCATCTTTCAATGCAAGGGAAGAGCATACATAACTTGGATCCTTGGGTTTAACACAACAAAAAGTAAACTATGAGGTATTTTTGATCTCCAAGGTCACCTTGCAGTGTGAGGAGAGAGCATATGCACCAACTGACTTACACAAACACAACAAACAAGATTAATTGACCTTTAAGAAAATTAAATGTGCAACTAAGCTAGTGATAAATATAGTTGTAACATGCTTTCTCATATTACTTAGAATTACACATACAATTTACTAAGAATGTAAAAGAACATGATAAAAATGAGTGAATTTTATTTATACATCATTTGCATAATCACAAAGAAATAAAGCATATCTTTTCTGAATATTTTCAACCTTGAAATTATAACATATTCAAAGATAGAGTCATAGTTAAATCTTTTCACCTTACATTTATAAATAATTTGCAATTGGAAAAAGAATAATTTTACCTCATAAGTTTGACTTGTTACCAAATTGTGCTTGGCAGCCCAATTAGGTTGGGTTGTAAGAGTTGTTTTGTAATTCTTTCAGGAAGCAAGTGACTTCAAATGAAGCAAGAAGGAAGAGAATATCAGATCAAAATAGTCAAGAGAGAGGCTTCAGCCTCTACAAATGTTTATCTAACATGTTTGTTCACTATGCAGATATAGAGACCTAAAGACCATATATCTGAAAAATAAATAAATAAATAAAAATAAAAAATAATTTATTTTTGGCATCATAACTCCTCACTACATTATCAGAATTTAAAGTTTTTGGACTCGTTAGAAAGATAAACCAATTATGTAGTTCGAGTTGTAGGTTTCCATTGAATTGCCCTGATTTCGCTCTGAAGGCCTCTGAAAATGCAATTTACTAAGATGTAGAAAATATTAAAAAAATTATATTTTTGATATTTTCCCAAAAATACCATTCTGGACTTGATCAGAAGTCTTTCAAGGTACACAAAAATAGGAGACGACTCGAACTGAAGTGCAGGGTCATGCAGGGAGAGATATTTGGAATTCTATTTTTGACATGACTATTTTTGGTAGTTTCTTGGTCAAGGACTTTGAGACTTGGAGTTCCAAGCTATTTTTGCTCATCTTGGAGGAGTTTTGGAGCCTCAATTTTAGGCTTTTCACTTGTGCTTGCCCAACAACTTGGAGTTACTTTCTCAAACTCATTCATGCATATTTTTTAGTTCAGTTGAGCTGGAGTTGACTACACATTCACTTTTTGGGGACAGTTTTATATTATATAAAAAAACTTATGCTTTTTTTTCCTTAGTTCTACTTTTTTGCCTTTGCATATTGCAGAGAAAGAGATTGTCTTGTAACTCAGCCATTTTTACAGTTTTTAGTAGCAGTAGTAGTTCATTTTTTCAGCAGATTTATTATTGTTATGCAGAGATTCCTTTTAGTTTCTAATACAATCAGGGGTTCTTCTTTCCAAATTCAAGTGCCTTGTTCATTTTGCGAGTGATTTGATGAAAATTTACTATAATGTCCCCTTCTAGACTCATGGTTAGTCCATCATAGGGTTCCCGTGGACTAGCAATTTAGTTAGGGAACTAGAATTAGAGGTTGTGTCGCTAGAGGAAAGATGGTTCGAGTTCAAAGAATCTAGTTGGCACCTCCGAAGTTGGCTTAGACTGCTCGTGGTCAGTACTTACTATTTTTAGTAAGTTCGGGGTCAGTGTTGGTTTGGCATTTTTAGGGTGGCATCAGATTTGTCTCGTTGAGGGTTTTTCGATGAGCTATAGATCATTGCATTCTGACACCATCTTGGTAGTTATTTTAAACTTCAAAGATATTAATGGTATATTTTAATATGGACTTTATAATATAAAATGGGAAAGTGACTTTTGAGGAAATTGAAGACATTAACTTTAAGTTGTGACCATGGGTGCCCTTCCCTAGGGAAATAAAAGTGTTTTAAAAGTTAATTTTTGTCTTTAATGCCAAATCCCCATCTTGGAGGGGAAATAAAAAGAGGTTTTGGAGCTCATTTGCTTATGCTTGCTTTGTGATATTTTCTTCTTGTGAGCTCTGCTAGGGTTGGCTATTGTGAAGGGTTTGAGGATTTGAACCAGAGGCTTGTGGTGACAAAAACCTCCATAGGTAACGGCATTCTCTAGGTGTGGAACACCACCCAACGATGCCATTGACGGTGGATTCATTTAGTATTCACTCATGAGCTTCAATGGAGTTGATATGTTGTGATTTTGAGGTTTCAGAGGCTGCTGCATTTTGGGTTATTGTTGTGAGTAGTTCATATACCGGATTATAGTAGATTCATGGGAGTTTGAGAGAGTTTGTGACTGCTGCACATTTCCATTGGCTGGCCGTACGTTTCAACATAGGCCGTACCTTCCTGTGGATACATATTGGTGTTGTTAAATGCTTCTTTCTTCTTCTTGGAGGGTCTATTGGTGATTGTGAGGACTGCAAATCATTTCCTACGGGTTTGAAAAGGAGTTTATGTGTTGTTGCTGTTGTTTATACTCCTTAGTGGGTTGTACACCTTGTGGAGGGACGTGGCTACCTTGTTGCTGATTCCCCCTCTCACTTCCAATCATTCAAATGTCTATTGGAGGCATCTAGAGCCCTTTTATCTCTTGTCAAACATTGTTTTCTCATTCCTTGTGGCTTCCGAAGTTAAGAAGTGATTTTCTAGCTATACCCATTGCTGGTCCAGTTCAGGCTATTGTATCAAGTTGCAAAAATCTATATGGGTATGTCATAGTAATTAATATTTGGCTAATTTACTATCTGGGTCTTTGTTAGTTTCTCCATATCCATTGTATATTTTATGGGTTTTCTATATATGCTTTATATTGTATGCTTTAGTAACACATCTGCAAGAAAATTGAAAACCCCTTCTGCATTCTTCTGTCTAGTTCTGAAAGATCACATAAATTAATAAAATCACACATAAAAAGATCTTTTAAAAAATACAAATAGGTATGGCACATTACAATCTGGAGGTGTGTGGAAGTGCTAGTTTGGAAGTAGCGTTGAGTCAGGTGTTGAGGATGCTTTAGAGGTTTAAGTCCTAGAAGATGATAGGCTCCTAGTTGATGATGGATTTGATGAAGCAAGCGGCCTAGGTGGAGGCCTAAATGATGCTCTAAGTGCTAAATCCAATTAGGATTTGGAGACAGCGTTGGTGTTTACGGTAGTATTGGTTGTGGCACTAAACTTAGTTGTGATGCCAGTGGTGTATATTGTTGGCAAGTTGATGGTGGTGACATTGGTGTTTCTTTCAAATGGGGCACTAGGGGAGATAATTCAGATGATTGATCAGTGATGGACCTAGGCTTGGGGGTTGCATATGTGGTGATTAGGTGGAGGCATTGGTGTAGGGACTGGTGGAAATTATCATGTGAATCCTCCAATTGGTGGAGGATTTGAACCTAGTGGAGGTCCTGGTGGTGCTTGGATGGAGACATGAGTTGAGGCAATAGAGATAGTTTGGCGGAGTTGTTGAAAGGAGTCTAGTGGATGCACCATTCATAGTCTTGGCAGTGTGGTTATATGGGACCCGGTGGTGGTTGTTGGTGGTAGTGTTCACTGTGGTCTTGGTGTTGTTGTAGGGTGGGTTGCAGTCTTGGTGGTGGGATCAGTGGAGTCTGAGTGGACTGGTTGGTGACTTGGGTGGGGCTAGTTGTGGTTGTGATTGCGAGATTCTAGGTGGAGTTGGTGAGCGAGCCAAACTCAAATCTTGGTTTTTATGACCTGACATATGCAAATTTTGAATGGAATTTTTTTTCCTTCTTTGTCCTCACAATGGGTACTTTTTTTGTGAATGAGCTGAATGTTTATGTTTACCTGCTTCGTTTGTAGTACCTTTTATAGATCTATTTAGGGGGCACCTTAAATGATTTTGTACTGAAAGCCTTCAAGGCCCTCATGTCAGTAGATTGACACATCAGGAGCATTTTATGTTTGCACCTATTATTTTTTTATTTGCATATTGTTTATCAACTCATGTTATTTTCTTGTACATTCATATGGACTTAAGGTTAATCGACATTCACTTTGGTCGACTATTGTGCCTATCTTCATCTAGTCTGTCCTTATTTTTGTACTTCCTTCCTTTTATTTTAATTCATTTCTTATGGGTGCTTTGCACCTTTTCTCAAAAAAACATTTATCTTCCTCTTATAGCTTAACATCATGAGCACCTAGTGTTAGTAAACAATTTTGTCACTACTAAATTTACAAGACTCACCCAATGGGCAACAACACACTTTAGTGAAGAATGGAGAAATTAATATGAGTTCAACGATTCTTCTTTATGTTTGAGAGGGATAGCTCACTCATAGGATGGGGGTTTTTGGATTTTGAGTACTTTTAACCAGAAAGTACAAAAAGGTAGGAGAAAGAAAGATGAAAGAAAAAGAAAGGAAATCTGCCTGTGAGCACAAGAAACACAACACAAATTCCCAAATGGGAAAAAGAATAAACTAACTACAACAGCAAAAAGTCTTCCCAATACCTGTATACCAAGAGCAAGTACAAAAGATTATAGCGTATGAAGGTACTGACTAAACATACAAACAATCAACACACAAAGAAAAAATATGAACATAAGAACACATTTCTCCATTAGAGGAACGATGAACATAAGAACAACATTCTCTATTAATATTTGAAAAACAAAACTGGGCTCAAAGTCTCCAGTCTATCTCCTATACATAGCTCTCTGGTTACACATGGCAACAAAAACATAAAAAATTTGGAACCCCCTTTACAAAGGACTATCGATGAGTTTTTAAAGGCCTCCTTCACTCATCTATAATTGTTTCTTGAAATGACTCCTCATTATTTAATTTTTCCAATTTGTTTTCTAAAAGGATGACTTTCGGAATCTCCCATTGGCTCAAAACTGAAGTCATTCAATAATAAAAACAAAGTGCGGCCTCCACTAAAGCATGATACCATATTGAGGCTAGAATACTTAAGGTTTTCTGTTGCCAATAATGTCCCCTCTAGGATGAGTGTTGGCAGTGTCATCACCAAACTCTGTGCCTTTTGTTATATAATGGTTAACTTCAGAAACAAAACTGATCATGAAAGATTTAGTAGTTTGTGTCAGGGGCTCTCCCGATACAGTGCATAGAGAATAAACACTATTCAAAACTTGATATGCTACAAGTGTAATTGATCCCAAGGAAGTAACTAGATAGGTGATAAATGTGTAAAATATCATCTTGGACATCATGGTTAAGAGTACAGGACTAGAATTACCATATATATGAGAGTTTGTTGTAGCCCATGTTGTTGTCACTTCCATACCATATATCTAGCATCAAATGATAATAATATTGCCATAAGTGAATGGTTGATTTAGGGTAGTTGGTCAAATAGAAACCATAGAAGGAAACCACCTTTAAAATCCTTCTATCTCTTCATGACTAATAAAATGGAGTGTACTTCTGAAACCAAACAATATCAATCTTCTTTTTGCATAAATCAGTACACAATACACAAGGTTGACTATAGGTCAGGTACTAAAAAGAAATGTGTGGCTCTTCTATGTAGTTTTAAGTTAAGATACTATATGGCCTTCCTCCAAACTGCATTGATCATAAGTAATATGGAAGCTCTATGGACCATATTATTGTTTGTTGCCACTCACCTCCTAATTGAAAGAAGTCCGATCGAATAAAATGCAAAGAGGATGTTTTAACATCTTATTGTGTGCATATATTAACAATACAAGGTATCATTATCAACTCACTATCAAAACTAATGAAACAATATATTTTCTACCAACAAGAACTGCTCAACACTCTGGGATTTAACCATTTCTATCAAATGCCTGGTGCTCTAAAGTTGCTTCCACATTTCATATGCATGTCACCAGATGATTTCTCACTATAATATCTAAAATGAAAAACTCAGTAATTGTATTTTCCCTATCATGGCACGAGCTGAGAATGCATTGAAAAATAGTATAGCTTTTGCTATTTGTATTTCTTTGAAAGTTTCTAAATCTTTTTGATTTTCTGTATATCCAATAGTCATTGCACAGTAGCATTTTTATTTTTCTATTTGAAATTGCTTTGTCTTCTTAAGCCATGACTTTTGTCCATGGTTCCACAATTTCCTTGCATGGAATTTAGAATGTTTCCAAATATAATAGCTGATAATTTTTTTTTGCGTTCTATTTTTAATTTGACACTAGATGGTGGTGTGCCAATTAAGATTAAGGGATTTGGCATTACACAATCCAATAGCACCTGTTTGAATGTTTCAAGCCATGGATTTTGTGTCATTTTGCTTCAAGAAGCTAATCTCTATTCCCTTATATACATATCTCGCAATACTCCCATCTCATGCATTCGAGCAACAGAGTCAGTTTTTCATACATATACCTAGAGTTTTTAGTCCATGCTTTTACATTTTGCATGCCTATCTACTTGTGGACTTTTAGTTTAGGTAGACGAAGGTGTTATTCTACCAGTTGCATTGGCTTGAAAGTTTCTAAAACCTTTTAAACAAATCCAATTTAACATATCTTGCGATCATTGCATTCTACGAGTTGGCATATCTTTGTATTTTGTTTCGAAACTAACATATTAAAACACTTCATCAGCAAAGAGTATAGTTCTCGAACTATAATATTTGTTGATTCACGATATGTGGAGTTTATGAACTTGAAAAACTAGTGATAACAAACATTTTGAGAACCCCAACTAACTCACAGACAGCCTCTACTCTTCCACCAAATTCCTTAATCTAAGACTTATAGCTTCATGCTT
Source organism: Cunninghamia lanceolata (assembly GCA_027924645.1). Classification (NCBI taxonomy): domain Eukaryota; kingdom Viridiplantae; phylum Streptophyta; class Pinopsida; order Cupressales; family Cupressaceae; genus Cunninghamia; species Cunninghamia lanceolata. The sequence continues at coordinate 296,423 of BSBN01001427.1, read as the reverse complement.
TCTAACTCTGTGTCAAAACCAATACTAGTGACTGAGTTTGTTGGCAATAAAAACATATCAACTATTGCATATTCCAATTGCAAAGTAATTCTAGCTTCCATATGATCTTTATATTCAATGTTAAGGTTGCAGCTTAATCATACACGAAACAAAGAAAATAGGAAATCAAGAGGTATAGAATGCTCTTCAATAGGAATAAGTCTGGTAACACATTCTAATAATTCATTCAAGTTGACATTTCTCTTTTGTTGTTGAACTATACCACATGAAACTTGTTGTCTTTTCTCCTCAAGTATCCATTTGGTGCCATATTGAACAATCACTTGACTGACTATCATCTTTGTCATTCCCTATTCCTACATTGAAACAACAATCCTCTCAAATAGTTTCATTGACATAGTTAGAAGATCCTTTAACCACCATTCACTATTTTTCATTTGTCTTGAACTCTATGCATCCACACACAATTTGAATTTACTCAGCTAATGGAAGAAAATCTTCACATCTCTTATGAACAACCAACTTTCAAGGACAACTTGAGTAATATATAGATCACTTCTCTCATAAAGGTTGCCCTTGCCATACTCTTTAGTCATTTCTAGAAACTTTGTTGCACATCTCAGGGTAGAAACATTGAAGGGGTCCATAAGTATCATTGACCAATAATAGAAGTTTGCAACAAGCTAAATATTTCAAGTTGTAATTTCAAAGTGATCTTTGATGCATTGGATAGATTTCGTTTCAAATATCCACTTTTTGAAACAAGAGAATACTTATGGAGCTTGAAGTTGCAATTCGCTGCATGAACAATGACATTGGTAGGTAGACATGTTGCTTTGCACCTATCCACCATTTAGTGACCTCCTTATTTGATGTCTGATGACAAATTTACCTGTGTTGGAATCAAAAGTTACAATAGTCTGGATGCCTTATTGCCTCAGTGACTACAAAATGTTGAATTGGGTTCTCCAAAAGATATTCAATAGCTTCTGTAGATCCAAATATAATGAGGCCAAATGTTTTGTATGCATCAAGAATACTCTAGACCTCTAATACAAATTGTAACCAAACTTGACAAGTGGTTATACTTCAAGGGTGATTGAGAATTTATAGTCTAGACTAAAAGATAAATAATTAGATACATTATGGCAAGAAAGGTTCAAAATTCCCATGTTCAAAATTTTTGGACAACAACAAGGTCTAATTGGGGATTGTTTTCCATGATGGAAAGCAGAGAACTCTAGAATCTCGAGTTTGACAAGTGCCTATCCATTGGGCCATAGAGTCATCAATAATCAATGAAACATGAAAGGGGACAACAAGAGACTTGAGCCAAACCAAAATCAAAATGAAACAACACACACTCAATAAGAAATGGAAAGCAAACCAAAACTCCAATGTACCCCAATTGGGTACAACACACCCCAACTACTTCAATAAATTATGCAAAGCTATTAACTAGTTGGGAAAAATAAGTGCCTCTATAGAAAAGAAAAATGTATCTATGAAGCACTTGCAAACTTAGAAGCAACCTCATGACCATAGACATAAATCTAGAATTTATGAAGCAAAAGGACTCTAAGAAATGTATAGCCAAACAACCATTTGACATCATATACCTCTGAAGCTTTCTCAACATGGTCCTGCGTATGATTACTTTTACCTTCATGTATTGCAATAAATAAATTGATATCCCACGCCTGAAAATGATTAGTTGAATCACCAAAAGATGAATCTTTAGCTATATACATCTCATGTGAGATTGAATGTGGATCATTCTTTTCTTAAATAGGCAAAAAATCTGCACTATAAATAACATTATTATTGACTTCAAAACTACTTTCAAATAAAATAGTTTCATCCTTCTCTGTAGGAATTGACTCAACAATTCTATGATCCACCAAATTATCCTCTTCTATAACCTATTGAACCTATCCACAAGAGATTCAATGAATAATCAGATAAAGACATTTTCTTCACTTACCGCTAATATTCCGCATGCCATGGTGAATGCCAAGATATGGTCTTCTGTATCTTGATAATTCTCTCTGCTAAACTTTAGGAAATACTTTCTTGATCCTTCAGGTAGAGGTGAATATTGAAGAAAAGAAGTCCAAAATGATTTCCCCATGGATGAGAAGAAACCAATGCCATAATGCAAATATGAAAAATTTATCCTCTTCTATAACCTATTGAACCTATCCACAAGAGATTCAATGAATAATTAGATAAAGACATTTTCTTCACTTACCCCTAATATTCCATATGCCATGGTGAATACTAGGATATGGTATTCTGTATCTTGATAATTATCTCCGCTAAACTTTAGGAAATACTTTCTTGATCCTTCAAGTAGAGGTGAATATTGAAGCAAAGAAAGAAGTCCAAAATGATTTCCCCACGGATGAGAAGAAACCAATGCCATAATGCAAATATGAAAAATCAATATTTACTTGAAGTCAATAGGAGTTCTTGCTGAAATTAATTCTTCTGAGTAAAGTTTGCTTCATAGAGTCACCAACTTCTGTCCTCAAGGAGGTACCTTTAAATTTTTGGGAAATAAGAGCACTAATACTTCACTCTCCCTAGTAGAGTCATAAAAATTTGTTAGTAAATAGTTTTGTCGCTACTAAATTTGCAAGACTCACCCAATGGGTAGCAACAAACTTTACTAACAAATGGAAAAATCATTGTGAGTTCAATGATCCTCCTCTGTGTTTGAGAGGGGCAACTCCCTCATATGATGGGGATTTTTGGGTTTTGGGTACTTTTAATTAGAAAGTATGAAAAGGTAGGAGAATGAAAGATGAGAGAAAAAGAAAGGAAATCTGCCTATGCACACAAGGAACACAACACAAATTCCCAAATTAGAAAAAAAATAAACTAAGTATAGAAGCACAAAGTCTTCCCAATACCTATACCTTCATATTTTGTAATCTTTTGTACTTGCCCTTGGTGTACAGGTATTGGGAAGGCTTTGTGCTTCTGTAGTTAGTTTATTCTTTTTCTCATTTGGGAATTTGTGTTGTGTTTCTTGTGCTCACAGGCATATTTCCTTTTTTTTCTCTCATCTTTTATCCTCCCTTCTTTTCTTACTTTGTAGTTAAAAGTACCCAAAAACCAAAAACCCCCCATCATTTGAGGGAGCTGCCCCTCTCAAACGTAAAAATGAATTGTTGAACTCACAACAATTTCTCCATTTGTTAGTAAAGTTTTTTTCTGCCCATTGGGTGAGTCTTGTAAGTTTAGCATTGACAAAACTATTTACTAACACCTAGTTGACTCAAAATCAAATTAAAAGTATTGATATGCCTTTGAACAAAGTCTCTGTCCATTTTTAATGAGTAAAGTTTCCCTTTAAGACATAACTTATTAAAAAGACATTTTGATATGTAAATATCATATATTATCTTTCATGAGTTGAATTTATTTGTCTCCTTTAAGACATTCAAGAGAATGAGATCTACAAAATACAAACAAATGGTTTCCCATTCCTTCTTGTCCATTTTTTTCAATCTTCAATATGTTGGAGCGGCCAAGATCAACCAACAAGAACTAGAATCACTTCCACAAACTAAATTGCACAAAATAAGCCAATAACATATATTCAAAAGCTAAGTAAAAATTTAAAATATACCTTGTGTTAGATAAGAGAGAGGAGGTAGGAAGGGAGGTCACAATGACTGTCTACCCCTCCAAAGGTGCGACAATTGTCTAGCTCAAGTGATACATGTTTGAGAAAGTGGTAAGTATGCATGCAATAGGTGTCGTCAAAAGATGATGACACATGTCTCAACCATATGAGATGAGACAAACTCCTAAAAGTCCCTAAGTGGAGAATTAGGCATAGTGTGAATAGGACCTAGTCAATCTAGATAGGTATAATCTATTTTCACACTAATAGCCCCCTTAAGTGCAACTTACGGAGAAGCAATACAAAGATGATGGGTCCCAATTACTAGGCCATGTTAGGTACCCATGTACAAATAAATTTCTCAAAAAGTATAGTAAAGGAGAAAACCTAATGGGAAATAAAACTCTCTAAAAGAGAAATGATATGTGATAAAATTTTGCAAGTGAATAAGAAGAAGAAGGATGAGTCAGCATGAGCCCCCAAGGACTACTTCTAACACTAATATACAATATATGTTCCCTCCATAGGAGATAAAAAGTGAGAAGGTCTATGTGACCCCTCAGAAAATGTGAAGTAATGAACTCTATGTGAGGAAATGCTCCCTCCCAAAAACTGATATGAGAAGAAAAACCATGTAGCCTCCCCTCAAAATGCCTCAAGTAGAATTGGTAGATGCTCGAAACTAGATGTTGAAGATGATCCATGAATGTTGAACCATATTTCTCCCCTTGGGAAGAAATAGAACCACAAAAGTGTGCAAGTGATCTTCCCATTCCATATAGGAATATGTAGGAAGAAGAATGAAAGTATCTAAATTATGAACATAATACAAAGATGCAGATGATGCCCATGATGTCTTTTAAGGATTCTCAAGTAGCTCCAAGCCAATGCTATCATGTGACAAATGTTGATAAGATGAATCAGGTACCATAAAGGATTCTAGAATAGGGACCATGGATGTATGGTGACAACTAGACCAATGAGAATCTGATAGTACTATAGTGGATGTTAAAATAGATGATTGAGTCAAATATGTAGACTCATGAATATCTATAGAATTTGTCACTATAGAAGTTGATGTAGGAATAGAAAGTGCAATAATGTTCAAAGAAAACAACATGGTGATGCAACTTCATCGAAGCTATCAACAAATAGAAAAGAAATTTCCTTAATGGTGTCTGCCAAATATGCGATGCAAGACTCTACAAACAAAAATGATATGTCTGGTAGAAATACATCCCAAAGTAGCAGATCTAGAATAACGATAGCAATATAGTGCATAGAATCGGTGGAAGCCATACATCAGTCAACTCTATATTATGATGTAGCATCAAGTGATGGTGGAGATGAGATCTTAATGCAAGTCAACCGACTAAATTTTTCATCCCCAAATGATGGTGTCTCACAATTTGGCTGAGTGAGACTAGATGATTTTTCTACAAGTGCTTTAAAATGATCTATAGAAATATAGTAATCATTAAGAATTTATTTCATTTTACTGATTTGATGAGGAATACATCATTTTGTTATGCATTTTCATCCCACAATATCCACATTTGATTTTCCATTTATTACAAGATTTATTAAGAATACTCAAATGGAAGGGATTGTGTGAGAGAGACGTGATCAGATTTGTAGCAATAATCAAAATAAAATTACTAGATTGCCCCCCCAAAATGATTAATGTTGTAACATAGGCCTCTCAAAAAAAATAGACAAGGAAAAAATTATAATTGTGCATGTTTGGAAGCCAAATCATCCATTTATAACACACAAAGATTTTTATAAATTTTGAAAAAAGGTGTACCAAAATTGAATTTTACTTTGACTAATGAATTCCTTGAAAAATTCTGATAACTTTCAAAAACAAATTTTGCAAGTTTCCAATAATCAGGATGAAAGTTATGCCCCATCAAAAATTATGTAGTACAATAGACTTCGAAGGCCTAGAAAAAAATTAGAACACAATTTGCAACTCATCTTGACACCATAGTGTCGATGATAGAACCAACTCCCCGTCAACTATAATTTTGCCAAAAAATTGCCTCTATGGGCAAAATTTATGGCAAAATGAAAAAAAGGCCTACTTTAGGCACTCTATGTAGGTCTGACCATTACAATAAGTGCTTAGAAAAAATGGTAGTGGTTAATCAAAAATGCTAATGTTAACTTTATATGTTGACTTAACATGTTAACTTTATATGCTAGCGATTATATGCTAACTTTATATGTTAACTTTACATGTTAACTTTATATGCTAATATAACATTAAATGTTAACAAAAAATCCATTTCAAAGCCTTAAGACAATAATTGCAACCGTGAATGTCAACCAAATGGAGTAGTCAAGTCTATGTCCAAATAAGGGTGCGCATGGAGACCAAGCCAGCCTAAAATTAGACCTACAAAATTGGAATGGGCCTGCTCAATGAAGCCACGAAGATAATATGAGTGATGTGGAACAATGTAGAGGTTTTGAGAACCACAACCAATGCAAAGCATCAAATAGTAACTAGATCCCTCAATAGAAACCATGATCTGAATGCAATGTGGGTAGTAAACCTCCACTCACAATACTTGCAAACTACAAGTGTGGAGCTCAGACTTAGGGCTTAAATTGACCAAAGGCAAACAACCAAGAGGTACTCTATATATTCAAAACCTTGCAACAAACAAATAATATAGATCTTTAAATAGAACATAGGTCTTGAAGAATGATCAAATAATGCAAATATTTTGAGGACCATGACCTCTGCAATATAGACTACGACCTACAAATTTTTGTTGCTTCAAAAAATGATCAAATTAAAATTGTGGTATCCAAAATATGCTTAAGATCAAAGAATTATAAAAAATAGAGAACAAAAGAAACCCTAGCACATTGATCTTAGTGGATGAAGCAACACCAAGCAATAAAATTGAGTTAAAAAAGACCATACTCAGGTAGAGAGGCTAATAACTAGCTTGAATCAGATGATTGAAGCTTAAAACAAGCAAAAAACTTGATGTTCAATCCTCAATCTTAAATGCCCAAATCTGAACAAGCACCACCATAGAGGCTATTAGGCCAAAAATTGACTCAATCCTTCAAAAAATTCACCAAAATGAACCAGAGACTCGTCAAACCTGCACAATGTCAATTTTTCTAAAGAAGTTGCATTTTTGCAAAAAAAAATCCATACAATTTTGTACGGTTGTACCACTATACAGTATTGGGGGTTGGAGGCAAAAAAATTTGTAAACATTGACAATGTCCAGAATTGATTTTTTGATAGTCAATCCTTACTAATTTGGGCCTTCCAGACTCAATAGTGATGTTCGTTTGGATCTACAAAGAACTATTAACTAGGTTAGGTGCAAGATTTTCTCATAAGGGAATAGGTTACCTACCATAGCTTTGATACCATGTTGGAGCAGCTAAGATCAACCGACAAGAACCAGAATTACTTCCACAAGATAAATTGCACAAAATAAGCCAATAACATATATATTCAAAATAAAAATAAAAATGTACAATATGCCTTGTATAAATAGGCAAGAGAGAGGAGGTAGGAAGGTAGGTCACAATGACTAACTACCCCTCCAAAGGTGCAACACTTTTCTAGCCCAAGTTACACATGTTTGAGAAAGTGGCAAGTATGCATGCAATAGATGTCTTCAAATGATGAGGACACATGTCTGAACCATATGAGATGAGACAAACTCCTAAAAGTCCCTAAGTGGAGACTTAATCATAGTGTGAATAGGACCTAGTCAATGTAGATAGGTAAAAGCTATTTTGACACTAACACATTATACATATCTATAGGTTTTACTTTCTAACAACTCTCCATTGATCCTTTTCTTCCATGAGATCTTCCATCTTCAATTTTTACAACTTGTACCTAGAGCCATTAAACTTCTCAATATCTAAATGGGAAGTACAAGCCATGGCTCCAACCACAAATAAATCTACAAACCCACTAAGTTTACAACTCGTAGTGTAGACAAAAAATTCACAACACTTCTAAGAAAGGTGTCTATATCTAATTAAAACCAAAGCTTTGATATAAAATGTTGAGAAATAAGATAAACTACTATAGTGAAAGCATATCCAAATAGTGAACAAATCTGATATACTAATTAATGTAGTAGGGTAAGTTCATGGAAATGGGGGGCAAAAAGGGGGTTAAAAGTGGCCATTTTTTAAATCAGCTAAAGCTAAACTTGATGACTAATTCAAGATGTTTACACTCACAATTTGAAGATATGATAAGAATAATAATTGTAGTAGCCTCAATGTAGTTTCTAAACTACTAAATATATTTTAAATGGTTAAGGTTGAGAGGGTGAAATGTTGAGTGCACACAAAAGTGTTTCTATTTTTATCACTACAATAAAACATATTGTCTTGTGTGCCCTTTATTTTTTTTCTGCAAGAGGTATTTTTAAAAATTGGTTAGTAGAAATATAGCCAAGAGTGAGTACTACAAGTTGTGTATTTTTTATATTTTTTAATTAAATTTATTTTGTGATTTTTGAAGTGGATGCATCCTAAAAACTACATCACTGAGTGTCTCTGTGTGTCACATTTACTTGCACAAAAGTAATTGAATGTTTATAGAATGTAGTGTAGAACAATCCTATATAGTTTTTTCAAATTTTGATAAATGCTTCTAATGTTATAAATAAAAACCAATACATATGTATTGGAAGAATATGAAGACACACTTCACAATTTTTTTTTAAAAATACCTGAAGATATTCAAAATATTAAAAAAATTATATGTCTAGAAAGCTAAGAAGTAGCTCATCATTTTGGTGGTGATTTTGTAAAATTTCATTGTAAAACATGTAAATATGATGAGGTTGAAGATTGAATTCATTATTTTATATTGAAAACATAAATTTAGGAGCTAAAAGGGATGTCCAACCCTTAGACTTGAAAATCTAAGGCTAAATGGGAAAAGATCATAAAAAATTTCAATTCAGGTAATTAAAAACATGAACATGTTATTTATGCTTTGCAAAATAAATAAAAACATAATACACGTGCATTATCTTTGCATTAATTTTGCAAAACACAACATGTATGCATTATGGATTCCATCCAATCCTAGCCATAGTGCATACATGTTATGGCTCATATGCATTTTGCCTATAATCTCAAGTTTGGCCACTAAATTATCCCCCATTTTCATGCACTTGCCCAACATGTGACTAACTATTAAATCAAATGAGGACAAGCATATATTAATAAATTAAAATTAGCAAAACTCATATGAAACACAAAACACTAAAATTTATATGTAGAAAACCTATTGGGAAAAATCTCTACCACCAAAGAGATCCTTGATCTTGAGTCAATTAGATAAATACTTTACATAATGCAATCCGCCTAACTCCTCAGTCGAATAGAATTTTTGTCCGTGTAGTGCCCCTCACCTTGCCTTCTATTGGACTGATGGTTCTCCTAGTAGGATTAGATATCATGACATTGGACTCTCTGTTATTATGTTGAGTTGTTTATGGACCTATTGCTATGATGATGATTGGTGATTTTGGATTACTAATATTTTATGTTTCATAGTTTGATGGACATATTTGGTGTAATGGATTAATGTTACTTCTGAGTTTAAGGTGATATTTAATCATGGTTATGACGCTTTAACAATAATTGTTAGACTAGATCATATTGAATTGATTATTCTACTTTCTTGTAGACAACTGAATACTTAATTGTGGATGGATTTAGGTAAACAGAACAGTGTCGCATTACTCGTGTCCGAGTACCCTACCACGCTGCGATTTCTGTTTACTGTGTGCATGACTTCATGTTTGCATATATTTGTTTAACCTAGAGGTTTGCTGCAGGATGCAGGTACCGAGCATCGACTCCACCTGAACTAGCAGGTCTGAGAGTGCCCTAGCCAATGGAATTGTTGATCGGAGTTAGCATAAGGTTCCCCAGTTATCCGTCATCCTTGTAGAGGATAAGTCTTCAGTTTTGCGTCTAGTCGTTGTTCTCAGTTTTGTTCGTCTCGATGGATTGTCATCTTGCTTTCTTTGCATGCTTGATGGTCGAGTAATTGTATGATTTATGATTGGTTAATTGTGGTATATAAATCGATAAATTTGATTAATGTCTACTAAATAGATTTATAAATAATTATTAGTTGTTATATAACAAATATATATTAATTATTAAATAAATAAAAAAATAATAATAAAGGAGTTAAATTAGTTATAAAGTGGCATTATAAGTTGTGGAATTGTTTTATAATTAATAAAATAAATATGAAAGTAAATATTGTGGCCAAGTAAATAAAAAATTAAATAAAGTAATATGTATTTATGAGTTTGTTGTATATTAAATATCTCTATAAAATACTAAATTAAATAAAGTAAAAGTTATAAGTTGTAATTTATTTAAATGAAAGTAAGCTGTGTTGGATTGTGTGTTTTGGTGGAGTACAAACAATTAGGGTAGGAAATACTATAAAACAAGTAGAGGGAAGGAGAGAAGGGGGAGGAAAAAAAAAATGGAGTTGGAGATCTGGAAAGGAGACGGAATTGCGAAGAACAGATGGAGGTCATTGCAACATATATAGGTTCTTTAATTTGTGTAAATGTTATTTCTTCATCCTGCATTATATCTAGGGTTTCCTTAATGAAACTCTTTTTCTGCACATTCATCTACTCATTCAAATCATTTTTAAAGATATTCTGTAGACATGTTGGGCTCCATAACTCTAGTTTCTGGAAGAGACTTTGTTCTGCACATATTTATCCCTCTTTATTTTAAGTATGTGATAGGTGTGTTTGCTCTAATTTCTGTAAGGAGCCTGAGAATCTTCCTTTAAAGGTCTTACAGTATTCTGAGGAGTTGATTCAATGCTCTCAATTTTATAACCGTTAATTTTATATAGCTGTTATCATATAGTGTACAGTGTTATGAACCACGAATCTTGCTAAAGTTAGATAAATGTTTAATCAATTTTAGATCACTCCTATTCCGTGGCGATAAATCCATAGTCTTCTTCATTCCACGACTTTAGAACATCTTCCCCCTAACAGGCGCTTGATGGAGCTTCTGCAACCTCAAAATTCTTCTCAAGGATTGAAACCACCTCACAACTTCCTTTCATTGTATGGGAGCACCAACTCTTTAAATAGAGCACCTGAACACAGATCTAGCCAAGGACTTTCCACCACGCATCTTACAACGCAGCATTTCTTACAACCCATTGAAAGGGGTGGGAAGAGTAGTAGTAATAATAATAACAATAGGGTTTCAGAGGTTTCATCCTTTGAGGGTTTTGCTACCACGTCGACCTCATCTGTTGACATGTTCTTCTGGGTAGTATTGACATTTACAGCATAAGCCACATTTCGACTTATGAACAGAGCAACAACAAATCTGAAGCGGGTCCTCCTCCACCTCCTCCCATGGCGCATGTCAATACAACGGAAGCAAAGCCAGAAATTACAGCTAGGGTTACATCTACTATGAAGAATTACGGTGTAGGAGGAGGAGCGGCATTCACATTGTGGGAAGAGCGTGCTCATGTCCTGGAGGGGAATCAAACCTCTGACCCGCATGCCAAAATTGATGCAACTAAAGCATATGGGTATTGGTCAACTGCTAGATCAAAAATAGACTTATAGTTCCTTGCCAAGAATACATTCAGTCTCAGTTCGGTTGATGTCAATCAACAGCCGATTCCTTCCTCAAGCAAGCTGCAGCCGGTGGCTTTTTTAAAGTTTCTTTGTACAAACCTAGAAAAAACTCCACTATATAGCAGCGTATTACCCAGCATATTCGAATTCAAACATGGGGATTATGAAATACACATTGATAGACGCTACCAATTCCAGCGAGAATAAGTTTGACAGTAACCATATTGGCGAAGACAATCGCAATGATAGCAGTAAAGTTTACAACCAATTGGTGGCTTCGCCATTGCTTTGACATGAAGACAAATGATGGAGTTTTTATCATTCTACCCCACGCTTTGCTTCTATCTTCCGCGCACTAGAAGATTGTCATTTTTATCTAAAGGAATCTACTTGTTTACTCATTTTAGCTCTAAGTTGACAGAAAGGAAGTGTCAGAAAAATCCGGTGCAATTATAGGCAAAACTAGAATCATGAGATTGTGTTCCACTGAAATCTACATTCCAGTGGTAATGTAATGAGATGGATTGTTATTTATTATGTCTTGGAGACAAATTTTATGGTAGTGGGCTACCTGTAATTATAGCAGACTGAAATGCAATATTTGACAGCAGTTGGTGAAGAGGAGGAAAGATTGTCTGAAGTACAAGATGGAGATAATAGTAGTGGGAATATCTATGTTAGAGGAAGAAGGGAGTGGAGAACTATTGTCATGGGCTATCAGTGTAGCAGCTTGACCAGGGGACACTTTGGTTGCCCTTCATGTTCTTGTTACGAAGGATGACAAGAAGCTTGACTCAATATAGAACAAGATAGATAGGGCAAGTACATTTACTATAGATTTGTTGGGGGCATTCACAGACCTCTGCCAGGCCAAACAGGTAAAGGTTGAAGCAAAGGTACTCATTCATTCTAGTGTGGAGAAAGGTTTGGTTGATGAGGCAGCTGCTTTGAAGGCTTCATTTCTCATTCTTGGAGCTTCAACAGATCAAATGAAGAGGCCTACACTTGGAGTGACAAAGTATTGCCTTCAGCATGCTCCCGCAAGATGTTCTGTGATTACAGTGAAGAGCAGAAGAGTTCCAAACCAGACAGAAATGACCACAGACAGTTTAGTTCCACTGTTTGTGGTGTGGCCTGTACTGACTACGAACATTTCTAAGTTTTGTTTCTGTTATCTCTGGTTATTTCTCTGACATCTGATTGGCTAGGGTTTTGGTTGGCAGCTCAGGATGCCCCTGTGGCATAGAATTCGACTAGATGATTTGGGTTTTAACTGACCTGTCACTTCCCATCTCCGGTGGAAGATTAATTCATTAGTTTCTGACATTTCATCTCATCTCTTCTGTGCCAAAGTATGAGTTCTGAGCATCCTCTTAGAATTTAAGCATGAGATTTAGTGTATATTCTAGAGGTCTAGGATCCTGTTAGCCATATGCCCGATTACATCAAAAACAACATAAAATACATATAGGATCACTAATTTGACTCTTTTAGTACATGACTGTAAAAGATCACACACTAGCTTAGGTTGTTTTCACTGTTTTGCCTCCAACCAAGCAAGAGTTTTTCTTCCTTTAGCTGGTATCATCCTGGGGGTTGAGACGGTTAATTTGAAGTGCACTTGTGAATTCTTCCTGTCATGTGTTTTCTTGCTCTAGTATTTCATCAGAGTGCCATAATTTTCTTGTGCCGGTATGTTGTATTGGTGTCAGGCCATTGAAGTCAAAATGTTGATATTGAATACAAAAATCAAGAGGTATCATAATCAATTTTTGGTCTTTCAGTTCCACACAGTATCTTTTATTTTACCTTGATTGTGCTGTGGTGTCTTTCGTCTAGTGTTTGAGTTGAGTCTGTTAAAATGTCCAAAATATCAAATATAACTTCCAAAAAGATAGAAAATCTGAAATCAAGTTCTAAATTGCGTTGAGTTGGTAACCTCTCATCTGGAGCAGTTGCATGGAATGGAGGACATTAGTGGTCTTTTTGCAATTTGATTTAATTAAAGGATATGAATCTAAGTTACTGGATCTGTCACTTTTCCATCCGGATCCGGGTCTGGTCCGAACCCAGTCCATGATCCAGTCTGGTCCTCCGCGGGTGCGAACAGGATGTTCAAAAAATAGGACGGGTTTCTTCCAATAAGTCCACCCAATAGCATCTGAATAAGAATTTTCTTCTCCTTGGGTGAAAATATTTGCTATTGAATGATTTAAGGTTGCATTATTATTATTACTATTATTATTATGGTTTAATAATATTATTGTTATTATTAGTTAGATGATGTTGTGTCATCTCCAAGCTGTCCGGAAAATGTATGGGTGAAGTCTAATGAGAAATTGCTATATTTAAATGATTGTTGGTTTTAAAAGTGCAAAATCAAATGTAGATTAATATTTTAGTTAAGTTGTTAGATATAATTCATTGAACTATATAGAAAAGTAGGTGATATTAATTACAAAGTTTAATTTAAATTGTTACGATTATTGTTGATTAATTTAATTCTGGTAACAATCTTATTACAACCTCATTATGAAGGTTTTGTTAATTGAAGTTTGGTTAAATAGACTCGATATTGGGTTTATTAGCATTGTAGTGAGATTGTTGGATGTAATGGGGTCTATTGTGCAAGTTGTTAGGTTGTCATTCCAGAGGCATAGGATAAAATAAATTGTTTTTCAAGAGTAGTGTTGTTATGTGATGTTCTAAGAGCATGATGCCTCTTGTCATGTATGAGAGTTTGATAATGATGATGTGAATTGATAAGTATTCGGAGTTGTGAGTACATTATGATGGGTTAATCATCCCCTTTGTGGATGTTGTGATTGTTCGTTTAATTGTAATTATCTTGTATTATTTTTGTGAGATGGGGAGGCATTGAGTACTGTAACGAAATGATGTTGATGTACTGTTATGGATAATATTTTGAGAGTATGTCCTTGTAATTAAGTTGATATGCAAGATGGTGAATGCCTTGCAGTATTACATATACATGTGGATATGAGGATAATTATTTTTGCAAGATGGTTAATGCCTTGCATGGTTTATGAATCCTTGTTGTTTTGATGATGTTTTCTTGCTTGATGGTTAGGGTTTCTAGATGCAGGTAGGGGAGTGGCTTTCAATGTGGGGCCGGTGCCCAAAGTGGCTGTCAGGATAACCCATTGAAAGTTGTTAATTAAGTGAAAAACTAAAATGAACTGGGGGGAAAGGGTAAATTACACATTAACAAGATAATTGGATTTCCTCTCCCATGCCTGTAGTGCTCGTTTAGACTAAGGATGGGTAGAGAAGGCCTGGTAGGCAAGATCAACTTCCTTGTCCTCATGAAAGGAAGGTTGATTAGTCACCCTATGGGGCCGGCGCCTAGTGAGAGGCTGTCAGGATAACCATAGATGGGGGCCGGCGCCTAGTGAGAGGCTGTCAGGATAACCCATGTTAGGACCGTGCGATGACACTCTCCCTACTGCAGCCTAGCATTCCCTAGTTGTACTCTTCCCATTCGTTATGTGCTTGCCTCTGGAAGTGTTGTTAAGTTGTTTGTGATATTGACTTGTGTTGTTGGAGTTATGTGTTGTCTTGTTCTTATAGTTTATTGTCTACCTGACTATATGTTGTAGTGGGAACCTTATGTTAACTCCTAGCTCGGGGGGTGGACCTTAGGGTTCCACATGGTCGGGTGGAAGAGCTTTAATCCATTGGTTTTTTCTCCTTGCTATGGTTCGTGTGTGAGGATGTTGTATCTTGTGTATCAGTCGTCAGATCTTGTACCAGGTATGAAGTAAGTGAGTTGTATTCATGTTCTTGTTTGTGTATCAGTTGAATTATAATGTTTGTATTCAGAAGGTGTTAAGTAACAATGTAGTGATGTACTTGTATGTGAGAAGAAATTGTAACTATGTACTAGATCCTAATGATTATTTATTTGATGTAAATGTTATTGATTTAGTGCATTAGGTTTAGAATGTTCTACTGATGTTAGTTAATGATGTATGTCAGATTATATTGTTTGTTGGTCAAGTAATGATCCCATGATATCTTAGAGGACTAGTCGTTAGATCAAATGATGTATTTAGATGTGTTAAACATTACTTTGTCACTTTATTCATTTAAAAAAAAAAAAATTATTCCATTTTTGCATAGCGTAGATGTATTGTTCTCTAAGGTGTTCATGCTAGGCGTTACAGTCCGGGAGAAATGAGATTATTTTGCATCTCTCCGCGTTAAGGTTCCTTGTC
Source organism: Cunninghamia lanceolata (assembly GCA_027924645.1). NCBI lineage: Eukaryota > Viridiplantae > Streptophyta > Pinopsida > Cupressales > Cupressaceae > Cunninghamia > Cunninghamia lanceolata. The sequence continues at coordinate 280,893 of BSBN01001427.1, read as the reverse complement.
TTGTTGATCTAGGAAAGTCCTTATATTGTCTATATCTACCTTCTCTTGAAGTTTATAGTGTTGAGGTGATATACAAGTTCGGTTCTTGTGTTGGTGTTTAGTAGCAGTGTATCCTGATGTGCAAAATGAAGACATTCTTTGTTTCATATAGTTGCAGAAGTATTGCAGAAGATTTTGATGATGATGAATTTTTTGGAAAGGTGTGTGGATGTTGTGGAGTGTCTCTCTGTGATCCACATGATTTTATTAAACTTGGAGAAGCATGAATGTGGTCATTAGCTCAGGTTTGGCTGACCTGACTTGCTAGCACTATTTGCAGAGGTACCTCATGGATTGTGGATGCGATGAGAAGCATAGTGATATAGATTTGAGTCTTAGTTAACACTTGATGTGGTCCACCTTCATTTCATTCCACCGTGGAAGTGTTTGGTGCTGACTTATTTGGTGTTGCACATTTGATGTGCACATGTTTCATTAAGGCAGACCTAATTGACATTGTTTTAGGTCATGATGGTATAAATACAAGATGAAGTTTGAGTGGAACATGTAGAGAAGATTATGTGAATGTGAATTAAGGGTGGTGAATTGAGTGTGAACTTAAATGCCTATGACTCCAAGATGTAGTGAGTAGAAGGTGTCTACATTTCAGTTTGCTCGAAGTTGCTAGAGGTAGTGAGCCAAAGGTTACGGATGGCATGAAGTTGCAGTGGCAAATTTCTCATGTTGCTTTGAGATAGTGAATCTCTCTATAACAGTCCTTGTTTATTCTTCTCAGTGAGTCCTTTTGGTAGTGAGCCTATTTGTTTTCAATGTCGCTATTCATATATGTGTGAGCTAATCCTCACCATGGCTTTTCCCTTCTTGGGTTTTCCATGTAAATATGGTGTTCTTATGTGTTTGAATGTGTTTTCATTGATGCTTCATATATTTATATTCTGCTAATACATAATAAGAGGTTGATGTTTGGAATTGCTTTGAGGGTTTAAAGTTTTAATACACAACTGATTCACCCCCCTCTTAGTTGTCATGTGCATACTAACAATTGGTATCAGAGCCAAGTTCCTTGAAGAAGCTTGACCACTTATGGAATATCTGGATGGCACACAAGAAATGTATTGATATTCCCTTATATGATCGATCAAATTATGCTTTCTAGAAGATTAAGATGGAAAGTTTTCTTGTCTCTTTAGGGTATGGCGTGTGGAAGTTAGTTGAGAAAAAATACACTATACCTACTAATGGTCCAAATGGTGAAGAGTAGATTAAAGACTATGAGAACAATGGCAAGGCAAGGAATGATTTGGTGAATAGTCTTTCTGATTTAGAGTTGTTGAAGGTAATAAGCTACAAAACTACTCGTGACATATGGAAGAAGCTTGAAAGTATCTATGAAGGAGATGACAAGGTCTTGAAGCAAGCAAAGATGTAGAATTTGAAGACCAAATTTGGAACCCTAAAAATGTCTAAGGATGAAAATATTGCAAGTGACATGTAGAAAATGGATGAAGTTGTCAACTCCATTAATGGTCTTGGTGGAAAGATGGAGGAAATTGAAGTGGTAAAGAAGGTACTAAGATTTCCAAATTTGGATACTTAAGGTTGCTGCTATTGTGGAAGTTCAAAATTTGCATACTTATACTAGGGATCAATTGCTTGGTACTTTAACTACTTTTGAATTGAGAGAGTTTGGTCAAGATGATTCAAGAAAAGAGATCACTTTTAGGGTTAGCAAGATAGAAAAAAATGTTAAATCAGATCTAGATGACTTTGATGAAGTGGACGAAAATTTTGTAAGTAGATTGAAAAAGGGCTCAAGAAAATACAAAGGTAAGTTACCCTTCAAATCTTTCACTTGTGGAAAGATAGGTCATTATGGTTCAAAATATCCAGTCAAAATTTCAAATGACAAATCCAAGGATAACAAAGGTAAATCAATCAAGAGAAGTTATTATGGTAAAGAATATGATAGGATATTTGATGATGAGTCTGACTATCCAGATGATGAAAGTAATGAATGCTTGTTCATGGCTTTGAATGTTGGAACCAATTTTGCTAACTCTAAAAGATGTATGAAGGAAACTGCTCCAAAAACATGGCACAATATCAAAGGAGCTTTGGTAACTACTTTTCATGAAAGAGAAGAGGAAAATCACTGGATAATTGACAGTGGATGTTCATATCATATGACAGGTGATAAGAATAAGTTTGTCAAGCTTGAGAAATTTGATGGAGGTTTTGTTACATTTACAGATAATGCATCTGCTAAGATCTGTGGAAAAGGTTCAACCAGTTTTGATGGCAAGCACAATACAAATGATTTTCCTATGTCAAAGGTCTTTGACACAATCTTCTAAGTGTAGGACAAATGTGTAGCAGAGGATATAACCTTTTGTTTTAGGATGGTGGTTGTGAAATTAAAAAATAAAGCTTTGAAACTCTGGTTGCTCCAGGAACAAGGAGAAAAGGAAATGTATATCAACTCAAAGGTGCTAATGGTATGTACCTTATGGCTCAAATTAAAGAAAGTTGGCTATGGCATAGAACAATGTGTCACATCAATTATGACAGTCTATTGAGGATAATCTCTACTCAAGCTATGAGGGATCTACCAAGAATTACTAAGCCTATCAATGCAACCTACAAGGAATGTTAGATTGGGAAGCAAACAAGGAAGAATTTTAAAATCAAAGAGTATTCTACCATAGGACCTCTAGAGTTAGTGCATACAAATCTGTGTGGACCCACAAGAATAGGAAGCTTTCAAGGTGACATGTATTTCATCATGTTAAGTGATGATTACTCTAGAATGACTTGAGTAACCTTTCTCAAAGAAAAACTAGAAGTTCTAGATAAGTTTAAAGCATTCAAGGTTATGGTTGAAAATGAAATTGATCTAAAAATCAAGTGTTTGAGGTTTGACAGAGGTGGTGAGTTTACCTCCAAGGATTTTAACTATTTTTGTGAAGATCATAGAATAAAAAGGCATTTGTTAGCCCCTAGGACTCCTCGGCAGAATGGAGTTGTGGAAAGAAAGAAGTTATTCACACTGCAGTCTACATACAAAACAAAGTTTAAGCAAGAATCAACAGTTCAAAGACTCCATATAAACTATGGTATGGAAGAACTTCTACTATAAAATATTTCAGAGTGTTGGGAAGTAGGTGCTACATTACGAGAGATGAAGAAAACTTGGTAAAGTTTGATACAAGATTAGATGAAGGAATCTTCCTTGGATATTCTACAAAGAGCAAGGCTTACAGGTGCTACAACAAGAGGCTAAAGAAATTAGTGGAAAGTGTGAATGTCAAAGTGGATGAAGAACCATATCAAAGTTCAGTTATAATAGAAAGATATGAATCTGATGAGTTCCCTTGCATAGAAGAAGAAAGAGAAGAAGAAAAGGAAAAAGAGAAGCAAGTTGATGAAGAAGATTCTCTAGAAAGGATTCCTAAGACTTTGAAGTATGTGCAGAAGAATCATTCTGGAGATCAGATCATTGGAGATAAGAACAAAGGTGTATTAACAAGAAGAAATATTGCTATGGTAGATGAACAGGTAAATTTGTGGTTATTGTTGAAAATAGAACCCAAAACAGTGACTGAAGCATGCAAATATGAACATTGGATCAACGGTATGGAAGAAGAATTGATGCAAATTGAGAAAAATCAGACTTGGGAAATTGTCCCAAGACCTGCAGACAAAAATGTAATAGGAACTAAATGGGTTTTCTCGAACAAGTTGAATGAGAATGAAGATGTACTAAGAAATAAGGCTAGGCTTGTGTGTAAAGGCTACTCACAAGTGGAAGGAATAGATTATGAGAAAACATTTGCTCTAGTGGCAAGGTTGGAATCCATTAGAATGTTATTGGCCTTTAAATCACATAAGGACTCCAAAGTTTATCAAATGGATGTAAAATCTGCATTCTTGAATGGATAATTAGAAGAAGAGGTATACATTGAACAACTAGAAGGCTTTAAGTTATCATATGATCCAAATATGGTCTGCAAATTGAAGAAGACATTGTATGGACTCAAACAAGCTCCTAGAGCTTGGTATGCAAGGTTGGATAGGTAGACGCTATAGAAAGGATTCAAAAAGGGCACTGTAGATAGAAATTTGTACTTCAAAATTGAAGAAGATCAAATCCTGATTGTGGAGGTGTATGTTGATGATATAATCTTTCGAGGAAATCAAGGTTGGTGCAAGAGATATGCATAAGAGATGCAAAAAGAATTTGAAATATCAATGTGTGGGGAAATGAATTTCTTTCTTGGATTACAAATTAGTCAAATTACAAAAAGGTATTTTCATTTCATAGTCAAAGTATGCTAAGGAAATATTGAAGAAGTTTTGAATGAAAGACTCCAAACCAATATGTACTCCCATGTCTAATGGTTGTAAGTTAAACAAAGATGATGAATCTCCTAAGGTTGATCAGAGCAAGTACAACTCAATGATTGGTGGATTGTTATACCTGACTATTACTAGATTGGATATAATGCATGTAGTTTGCCTTGTGGATAGATTTCAAAAAGATCCAAGAGAATCACATGTTACAATAGTAAAAAAGATATTTAGATAATTGAAAGGCACTCCATACTTTGTCTTATGGTATCCGTAGGATACTGATTTCTCCTTAAGTGCATATATAGATCTAGATTAGGTAAGATATACAGATGATAGAAGAAGTACAGGTGGTGGTACTTTCATTCTTGGAAGCAGACTAGTTTCATGGTTGAGTAAGAAGCAGGACTCAATATCATTATCTACTTAAGAAGCAGAGTATATTGTAGCCGCATCTTGATGCACATAGGTGTATGAAGCAGACATTGAAGGATATCAAAGTATCATATGATGAACCTATTCCTATCTTATGTGATAATAGAAGTGCTATCAACATTTCAAAGAATCCAATAATGCATTCAAGAACAAAACATATCTCAATTCGGTATCACTTCCTAAGAGAGAAGGTTGTATAGAATGAGGTGAAATTGGAGCATGTGCCTACGAAAGATCAAGTTGCAGATATCTTTACAAAGGCTCTTCCTAAGGATACTTTTGAGTATCTCTGGCATAAGTTAGGGGTTATTGCCCCTCCTTTTAACTAGATGCATAAGTGTGTGCATCTATCCAGGAAGCATTTCAAGATACATTCCTTGTCCTAGACTGATGTTGTAAGCTACCTCTCAGGGGGAGTTGGTTGATGTAGTCAGATGGATTATACCTTATACCTCTAAGGGGGAGAGTATAGAAAAGTGAAAGTAGTAGAGAAAGAGCAAGTGCTTGTTGGTATTGCAAATGTTTCCCTTTGCCATTGATGTCAAATGGGGAGATAGTTAAAGTAATTGAAAAATCATTGTGTAGGAAAGATTGTGCAGAAAAGTGTATGAAGAGTAAGAATTGCTACGGTCAAGGGGAGTATTAATGGTTGTAGAGCTCCGCTTAAATTTTTTGTTGTTGTTGATGGTTTTTCAAAGATACAGTGTTGCAAGCAATGACAAAGGGGGATATTGTTAGAAGATTACTAGTGTTGTCATTGATGTCAACCTCCAGCAGATGGTTCACTTGGTTTCTAAGTGCTTTTGAGAAGATTTGAATAAAAAGGTGTGCAATGTGATAGAGGCATGTTCAGTGTTATGCTCTGCATTTATTTATAATTGAAGATATGCTTATGTGGTTTAGAAGTGATGATTAGATGTGTTCAGAGGTGTTATACCCAAAGTTCTAGGTTCTAGATCATGCGGCAGTGGAAAATGTCTTTAGCAGAATGTTTTGACTGTGAAGAAGGTTGTATGGGAGAAATGAGATTGCTCTACATCTCTATGTGTTAAGGTTTCTTGTCTTGTGGATCTGTAAAAGTGCTTATATTTTCTGTATCTACCTTCCCGTGATGATTCTAGTATTGAGGTGATTTGCAAGTTAAGTTCTTGTGTTGGTGTTTAGTAGCAGTGTATCCTGATGTGTGAAATGAAGACATTCTTTATTTCAAATGGTTGTGGTAGTATTACAGAAGATTCTAATGATGCTAAATATTTTAGAAAGGTGTGTGGATGTTGTGGAGTGTCTCTCTATGATCAGCATGATGTTATTAAACTTGGAGAAGTGTGGATGTGGTCGTTAGCTCAGGTTTGGCCAACTTGGGTTGCTAGCACTATTTGCAGATGCACCTCATGGATTGTGGATGTGATGAGAAGCACAGTGATATAAATTTGAGTCCTAGTTAACCCTTGATGTGGTCCAACTAAACTTCTTTCCACCATGGAAGTGTTTGGTGCTGACTTATTTGGTGTTGCACGTTTGAGGTGAACACATTTCATTAAGGCTGACGTAATTAAGATTATTTTAAGTCATGATGGTACAAATAGAAGATGAAGTTTGAGTGGAGGATGTAGAGAAGATGATGTGAATGTGAATCAAGGGTGGTGAATTAAGTGCAAGCTTAAATGCCTATGACTCTCAGATGTAGTGAGCAGAAGGTGTCTACATTTCAGTTTACTTGAAGTCACTGGAGGTAGTGAGCTAGAGGTTATGAATGGCACGAAGTTGTTGTGGTAAATTTCTCCTATTGCTTTGAGATAGTGAACCTATCTATAATAGTCCTCTTCTATTCTTCTCTCTTCTGGACAGTTAGTCCTTTTGGTAGTGAGCCTTTCTTCTGGGCAGTGAGCCCATGGTAGTGAGCCTATTTGTTTTCGGTGTTGCTATTCATATATATGTGAGCTAATCCTCACCGTGGTTTTTCCCTTCTTGGGTTTTCCACATAAATATGGTGTTCTTATGTGTTTGAATGTGTTTGCATTGATGCTTCATATGTTTACATTCTGCTAATGCATAATAAGAGGTTGATGTTTGGAATTTCTTTGAGGGTTTAAAGTTTTAATACACAACTGATTCACCCCCCCCATCTCAGTTGTCATGTGCATACTAACACAGATTGCATGCGAACCAATCATGGAGGATGTGGGAGCCAAGATATTTAAACTTGTATGCTAAGAGTGTTAAACATGGAAGAAGGAATCATAAAGATGATTTTTCGAGGCATACATGTTTGGACAAAGTGTCAATTATGAATAGAAGGAATAAAAAATGGCTCTATATCAAGAACCAAATGGATCCCATACAACTATATAATTGTAGGATGCTAGCACAATTGGGTAGATGTCTACACTCACACTAATTTCCAAGAAGAAATGGATGAAAAATAATGTCAAACGGACACATCAAACAAAAATACTAAAAATATAAAACAAGAACATAAACACACCAAGCTTATCATCTAGATTAGGAACTAGGCTAGGAAAGAGGGCTAAAATGGTCCATTAAACATACTATAGTAATGGACAATAAAATATGCACAATTTGTAGTGTCAAAATTGTAGGGTGTGCAATTCTTGACCTTACACCTATATGGCATAGTTAATCATTTCACAATACATAATATTACAAAGAAAGCATTACTTTGAGATTCTTAGCCCCATGATTCAAAGGCGTGACTCTAAATTGTACCAATCTCTAGGCTCCCTTTTAGTTGGCGATTATGGCCAATTAGGGAAGGATTTGATTAATAAATCCAAGGAAAAATGAGATGCTACATCCCTTCTCGAGAAACTCACAAATATAAAAAAGGTCCCCAATAGAAATGCTCAATGACTTTAATAATAGTTTCTAAAATACTTGCCAAAGAATTTTGTTGTAGGTCCAACATCCATTTGGTATGGCTTATAGTTGTTACTTAAAATTAATAGACTATGATGGTTAAGTCATTTAAGCCTTGTTGGATGCCTATGATAAATTTATTGTATCTAAGAAATGCTTAATTTGAAAATATGGAGGTTATCCTCTAGGCCGTCCACACTTTTATTTCTAAATATACAACCTCTTTACAACCCTACTACTAATGCTCAAACCATGACCTAATAGGTTATTGATATAATCATGATCCCAACAAATAAGACAACCCTAAGATATCATTTTGTAGAACCTCCAACCCCCAGTAAGTTTGACAAGGTTCATATTTTACTTAAAACTATGTCCAATAGGGTCAAGACACTTAAAAGACAACAACATTTTGAACCGAATGCCTACACATCTAAACAATTAGCATCCCCCATTATAGAAACATAAATTTATCAAGGAAGTTAGGGTTAAAAACCCCCTAAAACAACTAAAATTACCAGCAAAGGGACATTCCAACTTAAAAAGTTTCTTAACTAGGCCCAAACCTAGTTAATTCCTATTAAACTTTGTCTCCAATAGATCCTTCCTATGCTAATTAGGGAGTTAGTCGTGGTGCAGAGAAATAATGTGGATGAATCCCCTCTATGGTATTATCATTGTTCATCTCCCCATACTTTTACTACAAGTCTCCATAATAACTATCCCTAGGTCACTTCCCTTTCTATATAATCTAATGATAGAAATCTAGATGACACAATGTAGAATACTTTAATAGGGCTAGGCCAATTTGCTTAGGAATATACTTTAGTAACTTGGGAAGAATGTGAGGCTTATACACTTGTTAAGCCAACATATACTTTTGGAAGGCTACAACTTAAATTTGAACACTTCACAAGAACTAAAGAGGGAGCAGTGGAGGAACAAACTCAAAAAACACCAAGTATTTAAAAGGGGTCAGTGGCCCCTTCCTTCAAAATACTAATAACAACTACTTCAATAAAAGGTTCCCTAGGAAGAACCAAACTAAATGGTCCCAAGTGAGGTGATTAGACTACTAGACATCCCTTCAAAACAAAATAGATTATCTTATCCTTTGATTAAGAAACCAAGTGTACATTGGGCACTAAATGTAGGATAGATAGTACAATAAGTGAAATATTTAAATATTGTTGATCAATTAAATAATAAATGATCAACATACCACTCTAGGGGGGTCCATTCTCTCTCACAACAAATGAAGTTACTCAAGGAGGCCCTAAAGAAGAAAAAGGCATCCAACAAACAAAAGCATCAAGCCATCAACATATTAGAAGATACCCAGAAGCAGCCCACAAACTTGTAGATTTTGATCCACATAAATCTAGGACATCTCTAATTTTGATCCACAACTCAACATAGAGCAAAAGGGAATATTCTAATTTTGATCCACATAAATGACTATGTAGGACATCTCTAGATTCTAAGGTGCATAGATCTCACTATCTTCATCAATTGGCACACATTCTTTAGACAAAAAGCTAAACAAATTATCTCTTCATAATATCTACTTATGATATAATTATACATAATATTTATATTACTTAATTTGACTCATTGAACTCCAACATCTCAATTTAATCTAAATTAATTAAAACCTAATTAATTAATATTTAATTAATTTAATCTGAATTAATTAATATTTAATTAATTTAACTACCTTATTTTTCCTTTTCAAAGCTTCAGGTCTCATTTAATTTTTTTTTAAAGATGTTAGATGGTATTTAGTTTTAATGTTACTGTCCGTGATAGCAGTTATGTAACAAACATCAATGACATTAGTGGATGGCATATGCAACTTTCCATTAGTTTGTTAATCTCTATTTTATATTAAATAAAAATATTAAACGAGCAATCAAATTCAATGAAAGTGAAATATATTTGGTGAGGTCGTGTGCAATTATAGCTGTCAATAGTTTCAAAATTTTCCACCACAAATTGCTTTTCTACAATACTTCTATAAAGATTAAGTTATTATTGAGTGGCAAGCAAGATAATAAACATCATATTGGCCCTCCTCCACTAGGCTTCTAATCTAATAAAAAGAAGACTGATATATTCCATTTAGTAGAAGAAGGCTGTAGAGTCTCAACAAACAAAACTAAAATAACTAACAACCCCTAATTATATTGATACATGATCATATTGTCCGAAGAGAGACAGATGCATCATTCAGTGCGTCCATGCCTACCAAGTTACAGAGTGCAATGAATCTAAACAGTTTGTGCATAATAGCACATACATGTATTTTGGTCTAACAGTGGGAACCTTTTGTGCAGGGGAGAACACCTGCAGTTGTAGTAATAGAGCCCATAATAGAGGAAGGCCTTGCCGCCATACTCGAAGCTTTGGCATAGCTTGAGGATGCTCTGAAGAATGCCCAGTGGAGTCATTGAACTCCTTTATGTTTTCCTCCATTACATCTTTCATAAAAGGATGAGCTTTGATTGCTTCTCTCACCTTCACCTGGAGGTGTATGGAAGTGAGCTTATTTGGAAGTGGTACTGAGGCAAGTGTTGAGGATGCTTCAGAGGTTTAAGTCCTAGAAGATGATTGGCTCCTAGTTGGCAATGGTTTTGACAAAACAAGCGACCTAGGTGGAGGCCTGGATGATGCTCTAAGTGCTAAATCCAATTTTAATTTGGAGGCGGGGTTCGTGTTTTCGATAGTATTGGGTGTTGCACTAAACTTGGTTGCAGTGCTAGTGGTGTATAGTGTTGGCACTGATGGCGATGACATTGGTGTTTCTTCCAAATGGGGCACTAGGGGAGATAATTCAAATGATTGATCAATGTTGGACTTGTGCTTTGGGGTGGTATATGCAGTGATTAGGTGGAGGCATTGGTGTAGGGATTGGAGGCAATCCTCATCTGAATCCTCATCTGAACCTAGTGGAGGTCCTGGTGGTGCTTGGTGGTGCTGAGGCAATGAGGTAGTTTGGCAAATTTGTTGAAAGGAGTCTGGTAGATGCACCATTCATAGCCTTGCCACTGTGGTTGTATGGGGCTTGGTGGTGGTTGTTGTTGGTAGATTGGGAGTTGCTGCTAGTGTTGGCTGCAGTCCTGGTGTTGTCATAGGGTGGGCCACAGTCTTGTTGGTGGGCTTAGTGGAGTCCGAGTGGACTAGTTGGTGACTTAGGTGGAGCTACTATGGTTGCAATTGCAGGACTCTAGATGGAGTTGGTGAGTAGGCCAAATGCAAATCTTGGCTTTTATGACCTGATTTATGCAAATAAATCTTGAATGGACAATTTTTTCCTTTCTTTGTCCTCACAACTGGTAGTTTTTTGGTGAATGAGTCGAACGTTTATTTTTCCAACATCATCGGCAATGACTTTTACAAATGTCTTTGCAGGGAACCTTTAATGATTTTGCATTAAAAGCCTTTGGGGCCCTCGTGTCGGTATATTGCCACATCGGGAGCATTTTTTGTTTGCTCCTGTGGTTTTTTATTTGCATATTGTTTATCAACTCATGTTATTTCCTTGTACGGTCATATGGACTTAAGATTCATTAGCATCCACTTTGGTTAGTTGTTGCACCTGGCTTTGTCCAGTCTAGGCTTATTTCTATACTTCCTTTTATTTTAATGCATTTTGTATGGGTGCTTTGTAACTTTTCTCCAAAAAAAACATTTATCTTCCTCTTCTAACTTAGCATCATGAGAACTTAGTTCACTCAAAATTAAATTAAAAGTATTGATATGCTCTGCAACCAAGTCTCCCTCCATTTTTAATGAATAAAGTTTCCCTTTAAGACACAACTTATTAACAAGATATTTTGATTTGTAAATATCATATATTATCTTCCATAAGTTGAATTTGATTGTCCCCTTTAAGACATTCAAGAGAATGAGATATGCAAGATGCAAACAAATAGTTTGTCATTCCTTCTTGTCCAATTTTTCCAATCTTCAGTATGTTGAAGCACCCAAGATCAACCAACAAGAACTAGAATCACTTCCACAAGCTAAATTGCACAAAATAAACCAATAACATATTTTCAAAAGCTAAGTAAAGCAAGAGAGAGGAGGTAGGAAGGTAGATCACAATTACTGACTACCCCTCCAAAGGTGTAACACTTGTCTAGCTCGAGTGATACATATTTGAGAAAGTGGCAAGTATTGATGCAATAGGTGTCTTCAAAAGATAATGACACATGTCTCAACCATATGGCACATGTCTCAACCATATGACACATGTCTCAACCTTATAAGATGGTGGGGGTTATAGTTTTAGATTTTGGATTTGTTACTGGTGCCAGAGTTAGACTTGGTGGAAGGTATGGGCTCTCTGTTAGCCCTAGACCCATAAATAGTGCTAGGGACATTTTAGGCGGTATTGTTGCCCGAGGATCTAGAGATGGTTTTTAGGGAGGCTCCAGTGGAGGTTCTTTCGTGATGCCTTCATCAGGGACACTAGTGGATTGGAAGAGGTTCCCAGATTCGATGGGAGTAGTTGAACTCCTTTGTGTTTTGCACTGTTACATGTTTCGTAATAGGATGAGCTTAATTGCTTCTGTTAGGTCTTCACCTGGAGGTGTGTGGAAGTGCTGGTTTGGAAGTAGCATCGAGTCAAGTGTTGAGGATTTTTTAAAGGTTTAAGTCCTAGAAGATGATAGGCTCCTAGTTGGTGATGGTTTTGATGAAGCAAGCAGCCTAGGTGATGGCCTGGATGATGCTCTAAGTGCTAAATCCAATCAAGATTTAGAGACGGGGTTGGTGTTTATGGTAGTATTGGTTGTGGCACTAAACTTAGTTGCGGTGCCAGTGATGTATATTGTTGGCAAGTTGATGGTGGTGACATTGGTGTTTCTTTCAAATGGGGCACTAGGGGAGATATTTCAGATGATTGATCAGTGTTGGACCTAGGCTTGGGGGTTGCGTATGCGGTGATTAGGTGGAGGCATTAGTGTAGGGACTTGTAGTAATTATCATGTGAATCCTTGAATTGGTGGAGGATCTGGACATAGTGGAGGTCCTGGTGGTGCTTGGATGGAGACATGAGTTGAGGCAACAGAGATAGTTTGGCAGAGTTGCTGAAAGGAGTCTGGTGGATGCATCGTTCATAGTCTTAGTAGTGTGATTGTATGGGGCCTGGTGGTGGTTGTTGATGGTAGATTGGGAGTTGGTGCTAGTGTTGGTTGCAGTCTTGGTGGTGGGATTAGTGGTGTCTAAGTGGACTGGTTGGTGACTTGGATGGGGCTAGTTGTGGTTGCGATTGCAGGATTCTAGGTGGAGTTGGTGAGCAGGCCAAATTCAAATCTTGGATTTTATGACTTGACATATGCAAATTTTGAATGGATTTTTTTTCCTTCTTTGTCCTCACAATGGGTAGTTTTTTGGTGATTGAGCTGAACGTTTATGTTTGCTAGCTTCATCTGCAGTGCCTTTTATAGATCTATTTGGGGGGCACCTTAAATGATTTTGCACTAAAAGTATTTGGGGCCCTCATGTCAGTAGATTGACACATCAAGAGCATTTTATGTTTGCACCTATTGTTTTTTATTTACATATTGTTTATCAACTCATGTTATTTTCTTGTACACTCGTATGGACTTAAGGTTAATCAGCATTCACTTTGGTCAGCCATTGTGCCTATCTTCATCTAGTTTGGGCTTATTTTTGTACTTCCTTCCTTTTATTTTAATGCATTTCTTATGGGTGCTTTGTTGGAAAGAGACACTACTAGGCATGATAGGTGTTGTCATTAATGGCAACCAAGATCATCCCAATCATTCACATAACACAATTTGTTCACACCAGAAGTTAGAATCAGAATTTGTCTAAGTCCGGCCAGTCAGGAACAGAGCAGGTGACAGGGTCCGGTATCCTGGTCCGGATCTATTTGGTGGAAAGACATGGTTTTCTATGGATCTAAGGTAGTTGTAAGCATTGTTAAGATACTCTAAATCCAGAGTTTCATCCTCCGGAGATGAAGGACTCAAAAGATATTAGCTTCTGAGTATCAGGTTTCAGTTTGATAGAACAAACAGAAGAAGAACAGGTTGACCTTGTGAATAATCTTATTTCTGGATATATAGAAGTTTTTTATTGGACAATTGGTGATGATAAGTAATAATAGATGACATAATTGATGATTTACAAGTGTAAGTTTTGATCTGCATCTCATATTATGTATGGATCTAGTCGACAGAGCAGAGTACTCTACAAAGTTCTAAATGTTCTTGAAGCTGATTGGTAAAATGATTGTAGATCATGTTACAGATATATATATCCGATGGAATTGGATGATTTTGAAGTGTGTACGAAGAAGGTGTAATGTAAGAAGACTAGAAAAACTAAGGAGTGAATGAAGGCAGAGTAGTAAGAAGAGCAAGTAAAGTTGATATGTGTAAGTTCAGTTTTTGCACTTAACTGGAATTGAAACTCTTGCATCGGTAGATGCTATTTATCAGTACAAAATATTTGTTATTCTCTTGTAATCTTTCTGTAGGCAATGAGCCTCTATTTGAGTAGTGAGCTCTGGCCAGTGAGCCCGAATGCATGTGCATTCTCATTTGTAAAAATACTTTTAATAAGGTATTAATTTTTGTGGGTTATCCCCCACCGTGGTTTTTCCCTTAACTGGGTTTCCACATCAAAAATCTTGGTGTCAATTGTGTTACTTATGTTTCTGCTCATGTCTTATTGATTGTTACTAAAATGTTTATATCATTAATTTGATTATAAGTTGTAAAGGAAGATCAATGGAAGAAAAGATTAAAATATGTGATAACTAATTCACCCCCTGGACCTAAACCAACAATTGGTATCAGAGCAAGGTTCCTTTTCAAAAGATTAACAACTTAAGGGAGATCTGGGAAGTTAGTAAAAATGGATGAATATAACATTCAAGGGCAACTGAATCTTGCCCTAGATGATCTTGAGCAATCCAAGGTAGAGGTCTAAGAACTACAAGGTAACCTCAAAAAGGCTGGAAACTTCATTGAGATTTTAAAAGAAATTTTGAGCAAATCCAATGCAAAAGGAAAGGAGCAACCTCTTCAACTGGAAGACAAGGCCCTAAAATAGAAGACAAAGGAATGTGAAAAGTTAGCTAGAGAAGTTATTGTCCTAAAACATGAGATGGAAACTAGGGTAATGAGACTAACTAAGGAAATTGAAGATAGGAAGAAAACTGAAGAAGAAATGAAGCAAAATCTAAAGGAGAGAACTGAAGAATGCTGCAAATTGGATGGAATAGCCGGTCTCCTAGAATCAAATCGACAAGAAAGCAGAAACAATGAGAGAGAACTTAAGAGACAAATTATCACTCTCAGACATGACCTAGAAATTGCCAATGAGTATAAGGAGAAGTTGAAGATAAGATTAGCTAAACTTGAAGCACTAATTGAAGAATAGAAAAGGGATGATGACAAGCATGATCTTAGATATGAGAAAGGTGAAAGCTCCAAATCTAGACAAAGAAATTTTCAACCAAGGAATAAAAGAAATAGAACTAGAAAACCTTCGGTAAGACAGCCTAAGCTCAAAGATATCCATCATTCAATGGAAATTGTTTCACTTGCAATAAACTTGGTCATTGATCTGCTCAGTACAGAAGCAGAGTGAATCAAAATGGTCCATCCTTCTCCGATCAATGCTTCAAGTGTAAGAGGTATGGTCATAGATCAAATGAATGCAGAAGTATGATAATGAATAATGCTAACAATAGAGGAATTGGCAATTCTTTCAATGGTTGCTTTTTTTCTTGCAATGGGTTTGGACACATGGCTAATTAATGCAGTTCAAGAGGAAATCAAGTTCATAAGCAAGGAAATGTTGTGTGCTTTAATTGCAATAAATCTGGTCATATTGCAAGATTCTGCAGAAGTAGGAACAATGGAAGAAGATGTCTGGTAAATAGAAAACCAGATGAACAGAGACAAGACAAAGGAAAAATACAAATTGATATGAATGAGATATGGAGTGAAATGAACAAGATCTAGGTAAAGAAAGATACAATAAACAACGATGATGGGTCCGCACCAGAATCAAGTGCTGACATTTCCTCCGGGAATTAAGTCAGGAGCTCTGGCTCAGGGGGAGCTACATTGAACATCAAAATCTCCCCATCAGTAAGTGGGTGCCTGAATTTGGCACAATAAAAGAGAATATTTTGAATTGGTCTAGAACCTTTGGAAGGATTTCTAGAAGAAAAGATGTTGATATGAAAACTTGTAGAGTGATTCATGAAGAACTTTCAAAAATAGAGTAACCGAATATAGTTAGGACAACGCATTTATTACAATGCCAAATTAGGTTTTGCAAAAGATAAAAGGTCACTTGGTCACTCACTTGAATCACTTTGCATTCGAGCTGCAAATCCAGAGACTAAGGCAAAGAGCGAATTCAACTGACAACTAATCAACCCTACCCTCGCAAAAGAAAAAGGTACCTCTCTGTAAAGATTTGAATCTAAAATTTGTTGAGATGGATACTCCTCATGTTGATATTACTGAAAGGCCTCGACCCAAATTTAAGAAACATCCTCACAAATCATTTGAAGTTGACCAGTTAGGTGCTTTTTCATGTGTTCTATATGGTGTACTGCATGTTGAAGACATTAGGGTTTATATTCATGCAAACATAGATGAGTTTGGAGATTCAAGGTATGTAGACTTGTTTGAGAAACAACTCAGGGATGAAAATCACAAACTTAAACCCAAGTATAAGGCACTATAGGATAAACACTTTATTTAGATTATGGGGTTTCCAGCATTTGATGAGGATGAATGGGTCTGATATGTTTTGAGTCAGATGCATGATGAATTCATTTGGTTGTTAAAACCATTCAATATTGCCAAGGATGCTATCAAAATTGTAACTGACTTAAACTCAACCGGAGGATTGCCCATGCTGAAAGCCATGAAAAATTAGACAGTGACTGATGCTACCGATGCTAAGTTTGACAGAAGGGCAATGACCATTAATGATATTATAGAACCAAATGTCAAATTCTCCTCCATGGTGATTGGGTACAAGATCTACCACTCGAGCAGAGAAAATTCTATTTTCGGAACAACCATATATGTTGCATACAAGATGCTAAAGGAAAACACTGATTATGACTTGTGTGAATTACTATAGAATCAATTGATTGAAAATTTAAACAAAATCAAGAAAGATAAGAAAAACACTTTCAAGTATGGTACATTGGTTCTATGCTTGTTCTTTTAATAAGGATGAGCCAGTTGCCATTCAGATCAAAGATCATCTTCGCAACATTGGTAATTTCAAAGCTCAGAAAATTGCAATATGGGGTTACTTCAAGAATTTTTAGAGTATGATGTACTTAAGGGAAAGAATCCCTAAATCAATTGTTGAGAAGTACAAAAATGATATATGCTTCATGGTTGATATTGATTAGTGTCTGATTAAAGCAGTGTAACCCAAAACTGCTTGGATCAAGCCCATGGGGTATGAAGTAGATGAAAAAACCTTGAATATGTATGCTCAACATCTTTTAAGAAAGCCTAAAGACACAATGGTTGAAAGATTTGGAACGTATGAGGAGCTAAATTTAAAACTGCATACTGAGTTCAGAGAACCTGAAACTAATATGAAAGTAAGAAAAGAAGTTGAGCTATTAGCTTAAAATCTGGGCCTAACTAAGGAGGCTGTGAGGAAGCTCAGAGAAAGAACTGAAAAGGCTGAGAAAGAGAAATAGGATAAGGAACAAACAGATGCTCTGGTGGAACTTTCTTCCACTTCAAGAACTACTAGGAGCTTTGTTGCTGCCCCTGTTCCTTCCAAGACTGCAAAATCAGAAGCAAAATCATCTAGAAAATGGGAGAAAAGGAAGAAAAAAAAGCAACCCAGACCTATGAAAGCATAAGAGAAGAAGAAGAAGATACATATTCTGACATTGAAATCAAGGAAATAAAGTCCATCGGAACAAAAGCTGCAAAAGTAACCAAAGAAAAGTCCTCCGGAAGCAAAAGGGCTAGTAAAAGGCAAAAGACAAAAGCATATGAGGAATATGTTGAGAAGCCCACACTTTCCCTGGAGGATGTGATAAAGTCAGTCACTGTAGATGGTAATCTAAAACCCATGATTAAATTATATGATGAATAGAGTGATGTGGATAAAAGGGTGTTGGAGGAAGCAACTGTTAGATATCTTAACATCTACAACAAGGCATTGATTGAGATAACTTTTGAGTTGTAACAAAGTCTAGCAAATATTTTGGAATTGAAAAAAGAAAATGCCAAGAGCAAGGACATGGAAATCAGGGAACATGAGCTAATAAATTTGTGTCCTTAGATTTCACCTGATCAAATAGATATGATATTGAAGGAAGTCAAAGATGACTTTAGAAGCAAAAGGAGAATGAACAAACTCATGCTTGGAGAAACAAGTGAAATCATTAAAGAAACTCAAAAAAGTCTTTTGAAAGCATTGGAAAAGCAAAATTTTCCCATAGTCATAGAAGAAGTTCTGGATGGTGAAGAAGAGAACATCATCGAGCAGCAATCTGAGTTGGGTGAAGCTTCTATTCTAGAAGTGGAACTAGTAAATCAGGATAATACAAAAATGATGGATAAAGTAGTTGATGCAAGAGATACTCCTAGTCCACTTGACCTATCAAGAAAAGAAGATAATATTACTACTTCATAGAGCCCTCTAGATTAGGTAGCAAGTGGTGAACAATCAAAAAAGAGATCCTCTACAGAGAACATAGAGAAAAGTAAAGTAGAGAAAGAGGAAGAAAAAGGAAAGAAAGATAAAGCAGAAGAAGATGGTGCAAATGTTGAAGCACCTAAAGCAAATACTGAGAAATCTGATGAATGAAAGGAAGGTTCAACAAATGTTACAAGAGACAATGAGCTATTTCCCAATCCAGATGCTCTCTCTCCATTTCAATTGATGAAAATTTCATCATTCACCTAAGTAAAGGCTAGAGAAAAGATGTTAAAGTTCCACATGGAGGACAATGAGCTATTGGGGCTTGCAACCAGGATTTTGGAAAAATTAATGCCTTCCTACCAGAAGAGGCCATCTGATTCCCCCTCTGGACATCTGAAAAATCTTGTAAGTTCTGTAAATACTCATTTTGAGTCCTTTGAGAAGTCTACAGAGACAAAAGTCAGAAATGAGTTTTTAGATAAGAGATTTAGTGAAATTAAGAGTCTAATAGGGTATGATAGGACTATACTTTCTATCAGTATAAAGAGTGTTCAAAATACTATAAGTGATGGAAGTTATGTATATAAATTTTGTCTATCCTGGCCCAAAGTAAATGAGGATATTGAGAAGAAGATAAAGGAACAAGAACTAAAATTGTCAAATCTGTCCAATAATTTTGATCCTCTAACAGTTTCACCCATAAGTCAAGAATGTCAAGTAATTATCTTGACTAATGAGATAAAGAGACTTGTTAAAGAGAAAAGCAACATTATGAAGAGAATGTGTGAGCTCCAGGGATTAATTACCCCTAAGTTAGAGATAATGTATAATGCCCTATTTGAAGCGCAGAATGCAGTCCAAACTAGTGATCCATCAGATCTATCAAAGGTAGAAGCATATTCATTTTTGTTAAGTGGGCACATCTCTATTTTGGATGGAATGAAGAGTACTTGGGCCTTTGAACTTGTGCAAATAAAAGCCAGCTTTGCAAACATTCTCAAGTTCATGTAAATAGAACTTAATGATTAGTTGTACATATGCAGTGTTATATACAATTTTTTTGAAAAATCTTGGCTTGCGGACCCAACCCTTTGCCATTGATGTCAAAGGAGGAGTGAAGATTAGTGAAAAATGAGGAATCCAGCTAAGGGGGAGTCCCAGAAAGTAGTGTGAATAACAGTATGGAGCACAAGCTAAGGGGGAGATTGTTGGCAAGAGACACTGCTAGGCATGATAGGTGTTGTCATTGATGGCAACCAAGATCATCCCAATCATTCGTATAACACAATTTGTTCACACCAGAAGTTAGAATCAGAATTTGTCTAAGTCCGGGCAGTTAGAAACAAAGTAGATGATAGGGTCTAGTAACCTGGTCCGGATCTATCTGGTGGAAAGGCATGGTTTGTTGTGGTTCTAAGGTAGTTGTAAGCATTGTCAAGACACTCTAAATCCAGAGTTTTGTCATTCAAAGATGAAGGACTCAAAAGATATTAGCTTCTGAGTATCAGGTTTCAGTTTGACAGAACAAATAGAAGAAGAATAGGCCGACCTTGTGAATAATCTTATTTCTGGATATATAGAAGTTGTTTATTTCATAATTGGTGATGATAAGTAATAATATCCATCATAATTGATGATTTACAAGTGCAAGTTTCAATCCGCATCTCATATTATGTATGGATCCAGCCGACAGAGCAAAGTACTCTACAAAGTTCTAAATGTTCTTGAATCTGACAGGTAAAATGATTGTAGATCATGTTACAGATATATATATCCAATGGAATTGGATGATTTTGAAGTGTGTGTGAAGAAGGTGTAATGTAAGAAGAGCAAAAATTCTAACGAGCGAATGAAAGCAGAGCAGTAAGAAGAGCAAGTAAAGATGAAATGTGTAAGATCAGTTTTTGCACTTAATTGGAACTGAAACTCTTGCATCAGTAGATGCTATTTGTTAGTTCAAAATCTTTGTTATTCTCTTGTAATCTTTCTTTAGGCAATGAGCCTCTATTTGAGCAATGAGCTCTGGGTAGTGAGCTTGAATGCATGTGCATTCTCACTTGTAAAAATACTTTTAACAGGGTATTAATTTTTGTGGGTTAACCCCCACTGTGGTTTTTCCCTTAACTAGGTTTCCACATCAAAAATCTTGGTGTCAAGTGTGTTATTTATGTTTTTGCTCATGTGTTATTGATTGTTGCTGGAATGTTTATATCATTAATTTGATTATAAGTTGTAAAGGAAGATCAATGGAAGAAAAGATTAAAATATGTGACAACTAATTCACGCCCCCTCTCTCAGTTGTCCGGACCTAAACGAGCATGCTTTGCACCTTTTCTCAAAAAAACATTTATTTTCCTCTTATAGCTTAACATCATGAGAACCTAGTGTTAGTAAATATTTTTTTCTCTACTAAATTTAAAAGACTCACCCAATGGGCAACAACACACTTTACTAAAAATAGAGAAATTAAAATGAGTTCAATGATTTTCCTTTATGTTTGAGAGGGGTAGCTCCCTCATATGATGGGGCTTTTTGGGTTTTGGGTACTTTTCACCAAAAAGTACAAAAAGGTAGGAGAAAGAAAGATGAGAAAAAGAAAGGAAATCTACCTGTGAACACAAGAAACACAACATAAATTCCCATATGGGAAATAGAATAAGCTAACTACAAAAGCAAAAAGTCTTCCCAATACCTATACACCAAGAGCAAGTACAAAAGATTATAGCATATGAAGGTACTGACTGAACATACAAACAATCAACACACAAAGAAAAAATATGAACATAAGAACACATTTCTCCATTAGAGGAACGATGAACATAAGAACAACATTCTCTATTAATTTTTGAAAAACAAAACTGGGCTCAAAGTCTCCAGTCTATCTCCTATACACAGCTCTCTAGTTACACAGGGCAACAAAAACATAAAAAAATTGGAACCCCCTTTACGAAGGACTGTCGATGAGTTTTTAAAGGCTTCCTTCACTCATCCGTAACTATTTCTTGAAATGACTCCTCATTATTTAATTTTTCCAATTTGTTTTCTAAAAGGATGACTTTTGGAATCTCCCATTGGCTCAAAACTGAATTCATTCAATAATAAAAACAAAGTGCGGCCTCCACTAAAGCATGATACCATATTGAGGCTAGAATACTTAAGGTCTTCGATTGCCAATAATGTCCCCTCTAGGCTGAGTGTTGGTAGTGTCATCACCAAACTCTGTGCCTTTCTTATATAATGGTTAACTTCAGAAATAAAAATGGTCATGAAAGATTCAGTAGTTTGTGTCAAGGGCTCTCCTAATATAGTGCATAGAGAATAAACACTAATCATAACTTGATATGCCACAAGTGTAATTGATCCCAAGGAAGTAACTAGATAGGTGATAAATGTGCAAAATGTCATCTTGGACATCACGGTTAAGAGTACAGGACTAGAATTACCATATATCTGAGAGTTTGTTGTAACCCATACTGTTATCGCTTCCATACCATATATCTAGCATCAAATGATAATAATGTTGCCATAGGTGAATGGTTGATTTAGGGTAGTTGTTCAAATAAAAACCATACAAGGAAACCACCTTTAAATTCATTCTATCTCTTTGCGGCTAATAAAATGGAGTGTACTTCTGAAAGCAAACAATATCAATCTTCTTTTCAGAAAAATTAGTACACAATACACAAGGTTGACTGTAGGTCAGGAACAAAAAAGAAATGTGTGGCTCTTCTATGTAGTTTTAAGTTAAGATACTATATGGCCTTCCTCCAAACCACACCGATCATAAGTAATATGGAAGCTCTATGGACCATATTATTGTTTGCTACCACTCACCTCCTAATCAAAAGAAGTCTGATCGAATAAAATACAAAGAGGATGTTTTAACATCTTATTGTGTGCATGTATTAATAATACAAGGTATCTTTATCAACTCACTGTCAAAACTAATGAAACAATATATTTTCTACCAACAGGAACTACTCAACACTCTGGTATTTAACAATTTCTATCAAAATCCTGGTGCTCTAAAGTTGCTTCCACATTTCATATGCATGTCACCAGATGATTTCTCACTATAATATCTAAAATGAAAAACTCACCAATTGTGTTTTCCCTATCATGGCACGAGTTGGGGCTGCACTGAAAAATAGTATAGCTTTTGCTAATTGTATTTCTTCGAAAGTTTCTAAATCTTTTTGATTTTCTGTATATCCAACAGTCATTGCACAATAGTGTTTTTCTTTTTCTATTTGAAATTTCTTTGTCTTCTTAAGCCATGACTTTTGTCCATGGTTCCACAATTTCCATGCATGGAAATTAGAATGCTTCCAAATATAATATCTGACAATTTTTTTTTGCATTCTATTTTTAATTTGACACTAGATGGTGGTGTGCCGACGAAGGTTAAGGGATTTGGCATTACAAAATCCAATAGCACCGGTTTGAATATTTCAAGCCATGGATTTTGTGTCATTTTGCTTCAAGAAGCTAATCTCTACTCCCTTATGTACATATCTCGCAATTCTCCCATCTCATGCATTTGAGCAAAAGAGTTGGTTTTCCACATATACCGAGAGTTTTTAGTTCATGCTTTTACATTTTGCATGCCTGTCTGCTTGCGTACTTTTAGTTTAGGTAGAGGAAGGTGTTATTCTACTAGTTGCATTGGCTTGAAAGTTTCTAAAACCTTTTAAACAAATCCAATTTAACGTATCTTGCGATCATTGCATTCTATGAGCTGGTATTTTGATTTTGCATTTTGTTTCAAAACTGACATATTAAAACACTTCATCAACAAAGAGTATAGTTCCCGAACTATAATATTTGTCGATTGATGATATGTGGAATTTATGAACTTGAAAAACAAGTGATAACAAACATTTTGAGAACCCCAACTAACTCACAGACAGCCTCTACTCTTCCACCAAATTCCTTAATCTAAGACTTGTAGCTTCATGCTTTCTAACTCTGTGTCAAAATTGATACTAGTGACTGAGTTTGTTGGCAATAAAAACATATCAACTATTGCATATTTCAATTGAGAAGCAATTCTAGCTTCCAAATGATAATTATATTCAATGTTAAGGTTGCAGCTTAAACATACACGAAACAAAGAAAATAGGAAATCAAGAGGTATAGAATGCCCTTCAATAGGAAGAAGTCTTGTAACACATTCTAATAATTCATTCAAGTTGACATTTCTCTTTTGTTCTTCAACTATACCACATGAAACTTGTTGTCTTTTCTCCCCAAGTATCCATTTGGTACCATATTTAACAATCACTTGACTGACTATCATCTCTTCCGTTCCCTATTCCTGCATTGAAACAACAATCCTCTCAAATAGTTTCATTGACATGGTTAGAAGATCCTTTAACCACCATTCACTATTTGTCATTTGTCTTAACCTCGTACTAGTATTGCTCCAAAACTGGCATTATTCTGACTTTACATTTCTCTGCTTAGGATCAAGAACTTCAATACAGGCGGTGTAGGCTAAAGACTCTATGCATCTACTCACAATTTGAATTTACATAGCTAATGGAAGCAAATCTTCACATCTCTTAAGAACAACCAACTTTGAAGGACAACTTGAGTAATATACAGATCACTTCTCTCATAAAGGTTTCCTTTGTTATACTGTTCAGTCATTTCTAGAAACTTTGTTGCACATCTCAGGGCAGCAACATTGAAGGGGTCCATAAGTATCATTTACCGATAACAAAAGTTTGCAACAAGATAAAATATTTCAAGTTGTAATTTCAAAATGATCTTTGATGCATTGGATAGATTTTGTTTCAAATATCCACTTTTTGAAACAAGAGGATACTTATGGAGCTTGAAGTTACAATTCTCTACATGAACAATGACATTGGTAGGCAGACCTATTGCTTTGCACCTATCCACCATTTAGTGACCTCCTTATTTGATGTCTGATGAAAAATTTACCTCTGTTGGAAACAAAAGTTACAATAGTCTGAATGCCTTACTACCTTAGTGACTGTAAAATGTTGAATTGGGTTCTCCAAAAGATATTCAATAGCTTCTGTAGATCCAAATATAATGAGGCCAAATGTTTTGTATGCATTAGAAATACTCTAGACCTCTAATACAAATTGCAACCAAACTTGACAAGTGGTTATACTTCAAGGGTGATTGAAAATTTATAGTCCAAATTGAAAGATAAATAATTAGATGCATTATGGCAAGAAAATTTCAAAATTCCCATGTTCAAAATTTTTGGGCAACAATAGGCTCTAATTGGGGACTATTTTCCATGATGGAAAGTAGAGAACTCTAGAATCTCGAGTTTGACAAGTGCCTATCCATTGGCCCATAGAGTAATTAATAATCAATGAAACATGAAAGGGAACAACAAGAGACTTGAGCCAAACTAAAATCAAAATGAAACAACAGCACACACTCAACAAGAAATGGAAAGCAAACCAAAACTCCAATGTACCCCAACTGGGTACAACACACCCCAACTACTTTAATGTATTATGCAAAGCTATTAATTGGTTGGGAAAAATAAGTGCCTCTACAAAAAAGAAAAGTGTATCTGTGAAGCACTTGCAAACTCATAAGCAACCTCATGACCAAAGACATAAATCTAGAATTTATGAAGCAAAAGGACTTCCTAAGAAATGTATAGCCAAACAACCATTTCACATCATATACCTCTGAAGCTTCCTCAACATGGTCCTGCGTATGATTACTTTTACCTTCATGTATTGCAGCAAACAAATTGATATCCCATGCCTGAAAATGATTAGTTGAATCACCAAAAGACCAATCTTTAGCTATATGCATCTCATGTGAGATTGAGTGTGGATCATTCTTTGCTGAAATAGGCCAAAAATTTGCACTGTAAATAACATCATTATTGACTTTGAAACTACTTTCAAATAAAATAGTTTCATCCTTCTTTGTAGGAATTGTCTCAACAATTCTATGATCCACCAAATTATCCTCTTCTATAACCTATTGAACATATCCTCAAGAGATTCAATGAATAATCAGATAAAGACATTTTCTTCACTTACCCCTAATATTCCGCATGCTATGGTGAATGCCAGGATATGGTCTTCGTCATCTTGATAATTCTCTCCGCTAAAGTTTAGGAAATACTTTCTTGATCCTTTAGGTAGAGGTGAATATTGAAGCAAAGAAAGAGGTCCAAAGTGATTTCCCCATGGATGAGAAGAAACCAATTCCATAATGCAAATATGAAAAATCAATATTTACTTGAAGTCAATAGGAGTTCTTACTGAAATTAATTCTTTTGAGTAAAGTTTGCTTCGTAGAGTCACCAACTTCTGTCCTCGAGGAGGTACCTTTAAATTTCTGGGAAATAAGAGCACTAATACTTCACTCTCCCCAATAGAGTCATCAAAAACTATTAGTAAATAGTTTTGTCGCTGCTAAATTTACAAGACTCACCCAATGGGTAGCAACAAACTTTACTAAAAGATGGAGAAATCATTGTGAGTTCAATGATTCTCCTCTGCGTTTGAGAGGGGCAACTCCCTCATATGATGGGGATTTTTGGGTTTTGGGTACTTTTAACTAGAAAGTATGAAAAGGTAGGAGAAAGAAAGATGAGATAAAAAGAACGGAAATCTACCTCTGAGCACAAGAAACACAACACAAATTCCCAAATTAGAAAAAAGAATAAACTAACTAAAAAAGAACAAAGTCTTCCCAATACCTATACCTTCATATTTTGTAATCTTTTATACTTGCTCTTGGTGTACAGGTATTGGGAAGGCTTTGTGCTTCTGTAGTTAGTTTATTCTTTTTCTCATTCCAGAATTTGTGTTTCTTGTGCTCACAGGCATATTTCCTTTCTTTTTCTCTCATCTTTTATTCTTCTATCTTTTCATACTTTCTACTTAAAAGTACCCAAAACCCAAAAACCCCCCATCATTTGTGGGAGCTGCCCCTCTCAAATGTTAAAATGAATTGTTGAACTCACAATGATTTCTCCATTTGTTAGTAAAGTTTGTTGCTGCCCATTGGGCGAGTCTTGTAAATTTAGCAGTGACAAAACTGTTTACTAACACCTAGTTGACTCAAAATCAAATTAAAAGTATTCATATGCTTTTCAACCAAGTCTCCCTCCATTTTTAATGAATAAAGTTTCCCTTTAAGACATAACTTATTAACAAGACATTTTGATTTGTAAATATCATATATTATCTTTCATAAGTTGAATTTGTTTGTCTCCTTTAAGACATTCAAGAGAATGAGATCTACAAAATGCAAACAAATGGTTTCCCATTCCTTATTTTCCATTTTATTCAATCTTCAGTATGTTGGAGCAACCAAGATTAACCAACAAGAACTAGAATCACTTCCACAAACTAAATTGCACAAAATAAGCCAATAACATATATTCAAAAGCTAAGTTAAAATTTAAAATATACCTTGTGTTAGGCAAGAGAGAGGAGTTATGAAGGTAGGTCACAATGACTGTCAACCCCTCCAAAGGTGCAACAATTGTCTAGTTTAAGTGACAATTGTTTGAGCAAGTGGCAAGTATGCATGAAATAGGTGTCCTCAAAAGATGATGACACATGTCTCAACCATATGAGATGAGACAAACTCCTAAAAGTCCCTAAGTGGAGACTTAGGCATAGTGTGAATAGGACCTAGTCAATCTAGATAGGTATAAGCTATTTTCACACTAATAGCCCCCTTAAGTGCAACTTAGGGAGAAGCAATACAAAGATGATGGGTCCCAACTACTAGGCCATGTTAGGTACCCATGTACAAATAAATTTCTGAAAAAGCATTGTAAAGGAGAAAACCTAATGGGAAATAAAACTCTCTAAAAGAGAAATGATATGTGATAAAATTGTACAAGTGAATAAGAAGAACAAGGATGAGTCAACATGAACCCCCAAGGACTACTTCTAACTCTAATATATAATATATGTTCCCTCCATAGGAGATAAAAAGTGAAAAGGTCTATGTGACCCCCCCAGAAAATGTGAAGTAATGAACTCTATGTGAGGAAATGCTTCCTCCCAAAACTGATATGAGAAGAAAAACCATGCAGCCTCCCCTCAAAATGCCTCCAGTAGAATTGGTAGATGCTTGAAACTAGATGTTGAAGATGATCCACAAATGTTGAACCATATTTCTCCCCTTGGGAAGAAATAGAACCATAGAAGTCTGCAAGTGATTTTCCCATTCCATATCGGAATATGTAGGAAGAAGAATGAAAGTACCTAAATTATGAACATAATACAAAAATGCAAATGATTCCCATGATGTCTTTTAAGGATTCTCAAGTAGCTCCAAGCCAATGCTATCATGTGACAAATGTTGATAAGATGAATCAGGTACCATAAAGGATTCAAGAATAGGGACCATAGATGTATGGTGACAACTAGACCAATGAGAATCTGATAGTACTATAGAGGATGTTAAAATAGATGATGACTTAGTTACATATGTAGACTCATGAATATCTATAGAATTTGTCACTATAGAAGCTGATGTAGGCAAAGAAAGTGCAATAATGTTCGAAGAAAACAACATGGTGATGCAACTTCATCGAAGCTATCAACAAATAGAAGAGAAATTTACTTAATGGTGTCTTCCAAATATGTGATGCAAGACTCTACAAACAAAAATGATATGTCTGGTAGAAATACATCCCAAAGTAGCAGATCTAGAATAACGATAGCAATATAATGCATAGAATCAGTGGAAGCCATACAGGAGTCAACTCTATATTCAGAAGTAGCATCAAGTGATGGTGGAGATGAGATCTTAATGCAAGTCAACTGACTTGATTTTTCATCCCCAAATGATGGTGTCTAAAAATTTGAATGAGTGAGACTAGATGATTTTTCTGCAAGTGCTTTAAAATGATCTATAGAAATATAGTAATCAGGAAGAATTTATTTCATTTTATTGATTTGAAGAGGAATAAATTCTTTTGTTATGCATTTTTATCCCACAATATCCACATTTGATTTTCCATTTACTACAAGATTTATTGAGAATACTCAAATGGAAGGGATTGTGTGTGAGAGACATGATCAGATTTGTAGCAATATTCAAAATAGAAATACTAGATTGCCCCCCCAAAATGATTAGTGTTGTAACATAGGCCTCTCAAAAACAATAGACAAGGAAAAAATTATAATTGTGCAAGTTTGGAAGCCAAATCATCCATTTATAACACACAAAGATTTTTATAAATTTTGAAAAAAGGTGTACCAAAACTAAATTTTACTTCGACTAATGAATTCGTTGCAAAATTCTGGTAACTTTCCAAAAAAAATTTCAAGTTTCCAATAATCAGGATGAAAGTTATGCCCCATCAAAAATTACGTAGTACAATAGACTTCGAAGGCCTAGAAAAAAATCATAACACAATTTGCAACTCATCTTGACACCATAGTGTCGATGATAGAACCAACTTCCCATCAACTATAAATTTGCCAAAAAATTGCCTCTATGGGCGAAATTTATGGTAAAATGAAAAAAAGGCCTACTTTAGGCACTCTATGTAGGTCTAATGGTTATAATAAGTGCTTAGAAAAAATGGTAGTGGTTAAATAAAAAGTCTAATGATAACTTTATATGTTGACTTCACATGCTAACTTTATATGCTAGCGATTATATGCTAACTTTATATGTTAACTTTACATGTCAACTTTAAATGCTAATATAAAATTAAATTATAACAAAAAATCCATTTCAAATCCTTAAGACAATAATTGCAACCATGAATGTCCACCATATTGAGTAGTCAAGTCTGTGTCCAAATAAGGATGCACCTGGAGGTCAAGTCAGCCTAAAATCAGACCTACAAAATTGGAATGGGCCTACTCAATGAAGCCACAAAGACAATATGAGTGACGTGGAACAATGTAGAGGTTTTGAGAACCGCAACTAATGCAAAGCATCAAACAGCAACTGGATCCCTCAATAGAAACCATGATCTGAATGCAATGTGGGTAGTAAACATCCACTCACAATACTTGTAAACTACAAGTGTGGAGCTCAGACTTAGGGCTCAACTTGACCAAAGGTAAACAACCAAGAGGTGCTCTGTATATTCAAAACCTTGCAACAAACAAACAATATAGATCTTTAAATAGAACACAGGTCTTGAAGAATGGTCAAATAATGCAAATATTTTGACCATGACCTCTGCAATATAGACTACAAGCTACAGATTTTTGTTGCTTCAAAAAATGATCAAATGAAAACTATGTTATCCAAAATATGCCTAAGATCAGAGTATTCTCAAAAATAGAGAACAAATGAAACCCTAGCACATTGATCTCAGTGGATGAGGCAACAATAAGCAACAAAATTGAGTTAAAAAAGACCATACTCAAGTAGAGAGGCCAATAACTTGCTTGAATCAGATGATTGAAGCTTAAAACAAGCAAAAAACTTGATGAAACCCTCAATCATAAATGCCCAAATCTAAACAAGCACCACCACAGAGGATATTAGGCCAAAAATTGATTCAATCCTTCAAAAAAGTTCACCAAAATGAACCAGAGACTCATCAGACCTACACAATGTCAATTTTTCTAAAGAAGTTGTATATTTACAAAAAAATCCATACAATTTTGTATGGTTGTACCACCGTATGGTACTGGGGGCTAGGGGATGGGGGCAAAAAATTTGTAAAAATTCACAATGTTCAAAATTGATTTTTCGATAGTCAATCCTTACTAATTTGGGCCTTCTAGACTCAATAGCAATGTTTGTTTGGATCTACGAAGAACTATTAACTAGGTTAGGTGTAGAATTTTCTCATAAGGGAATGGGTTTGCTACCATGGCTTTGATACCATGTTGGAGTAGCTAAGATCAACCGACAAGAACTAGAATTACTTCCACAAAATAAATTGCACAAAATAAGCCAATAACATATATATTCAAAATATATATAAAAATGTACAATATGCCTTGTATAAATAGGAAAGAGAAAGGAGGTAGGAAGGTACGTCACAATGACTAACTACCACTCCAAAGGTGCAACACTTTTCTAGCTCAAGTTACACATGTTTGAGAAAGTGGCAAGTATGCATGCAATAGATGTCTTCAAAAGATGAGGACACATGTCTCAACCATATGTGATGAGACAAACTCTTAAAAGTCCCTAAGTGGAGACATAAGCATAGTGTGAATAGGACCTAGTCAATGTAGATAGGTAAAAGCTATTTTGACACTAACACATTATACATATCTATAGGTTTTACTTTCTAACAACTCTCCATTGATCCTTTTCTTCCATGAGATCTTCCATCTTCAACTTTTACAACTTGTACCTTGAGCCATTAAACTTCTCAATATCTAAATGGGAAGTAAAAACCATGGATCCAACCACACATAAATCTACAAACCCACTAAGTTTACAAATCGTAGTGTAGACAAAAAATCCACAACACTTCTATGTCTATATCTAATTAAAACCAAAGCTTTGATATAAAATGTTGAGAAATAAGATAAACTACTATAGTGAAAGCATATCCAAATAGTGAACAAATCTGATATACTAATTAATGTAGTAGGGTAAGTTCATGGAAATTGGGGACAAAAAGGGAGTTAAAAGTGGTCATTTTTTAAATCAGCTAAACCTAAACTTGATGACTAATTCAAGATGTTTACACTCACAATTTGAAGATATGATAAGAACAAGAATTGTAGTTGTCTCAATGTAGTTTCTAAACTACTAAATATATTTTAAATGGTTAAGGTTGAGAGGGTGAAATGTTGAGCGTAGACAAAAGTGTTCTTATTTTTGTCACTACAATATAACATATTGTCTTGTGTGCCCCCCCCATTTTTTTTCCTGCATTAGGTATTTTTAAAAACTAGTTGGTAGAAATATAACCAAGAGTGAGTACTACAAGTTGTGTATTTTTTTATATTTTTTAATTAAATTTATTTTGAGATTTTTGAAGTGGATGCATCCTAAAAACTACATCACTGAGTGTCTCTGTGTGTCACATTTACTTGCACAAAAGTAATTGAATGTGTATAGAATGTAGTGTAGAACAATCCTATATAGTTTTTTCAAATTTTGATAAGTGGTTCCAATGTTATAAATAAAAACCAATACATATGTATTGGAAGAATATGAAGACACTCTTCATTATTTTGAAAAAAAATACCTTAATATATTCAAAATTTAAAAAAAATTATATGGCTAGAAAGCTAAGAAGTAGCTCATCATTTTGGTGGTGATTTTGTAAAATTTCATTGTAAAACATGTAAATATGATGAGGTCGAAGAATGAATTCATTATTTTATATTGAAAACACAAATTTAGGAGCTAAAAGGGATGTCCAACCCTTAGACTTGAAAATCTAAGCCTAAATGGGCAAAGATCGTAAAAAATTCAATTCGGGTCATTAAAAACATGAACATGTTATTTATGCTTTGCAAAATAAATACAAACATAATACAAGTGCATTATCTTTGCATTAATTTTGCAAAATATAACACGTATACATTACGGATTCCATCTAATCCTAGACATAGTGTATACATGTTATGGCTCATTTGCATTTTGCCTATAATCTCAAGTTTGGCCACTAAATTATCCCCCATTTTCATGCACTTACCCAGCATGTGACTAACTATTAAATCAAATGAGGACAAGCATATATCAATAAATTAAAATTAGCAAAACTCATATGAAACACATAACACTAGAATTTATATGTAGAAAACCTATTGCAAAAAAGATCTACCACCAAAGAGATCCTTGATCTTGAGTTAATTAGATAAATACTTTACATAATGCAATTCGCCCAACTCCTTAGTCGAATAGAATTTTTGTAGCATAACATCATTTCACCTACAAGGCATAATGAAACCTCTATCTCATGCCTCCAATCTATAGATCAAAGAGAAGAGGAAAAGAACAAATAGTTTCCCAAAACTAAATGCCATAAAAACATGGTCCAAGTCAAAAACCCACAACCCCATAATGCATTTACAAAAGTGCTCAAGATATATATCAATTACACTAGGCGTATTTGACTCCATAAATCCCAATAGGCACTACTCCCAAGTCCAATGCTCCAACATGAAGCCACTAACTGATGTGGACCCCACCCATCATAAGAAAATTCTTTACTCTCACAAATGTAACTCCCTACTACCTATGAGAAAAAAGTCAATTTACATTCAAGATAGCAATAATAACCCCCACTTTTGACCTACCAACTATAACCTCATTGTTAATGCCATTACAACAACATTCAAGATTCCTCAGAATAATAATAATAATAATAATAATAATAAAATATTATCCCTCAACACCTAATGGGCATCCAAGTACCCATTCCAAGAGTGTTGGAGACACATATGATATACATGGGATTGCAAGGTTAATAGTACCTAATCCTATTATGGACTATAATGAACATAGTCTTCAAATATCTTTGAAACACATTAGAGTGTTTTCTCTACTACTAGGGAGGAGAAAATTTAAGTAAGATAATGGATATATGAGGATTTATGGATGTTAATTGGGTAGAAGATGTGGATAGCATTAGTTTTACCAGTTGGTATCTATGTACCCTATTCTCTAGTGTGATTAGTTAGATGAGAAAAATATGGGATATGAAACTTCTCTTTGACTATGAAGGTATGGTGAATGGTAGCTACCCTCAACTATAAGGAAGTAGTTTTTCTCTAGAGATTATATTTTGAACATTGGGTTGACTCAAGATATAGTGTTGATTTAGAGTGATTGTTAGCATGTCACCAACTTAGTAAATAACTCTTTCAAATTCAATGTACAAAGGGTGTGCTTCGAGGCCAAGTTGGCCTAAAATCAGACCTACAAAATTTGAATTGGCCTACTCAATGAAGCCACGAAGACAATATGAGTGATGTGGAACAATGTAGAGGTTTTGAGAACTGTAACTAATGCAAAGCATCAAACAACTACTGGATCCCTCAATAGAAACCATGATCTGAATGCAATGTGGGTAGTAAACCTCCACTCACAATACTTGCAAACTACAAGTGTGGAGCTTAGACTTAGGGCTCAAATTGACAAAAGGTAAACAACCAAGAGGTGCTCTATATATTTAAAACCTTGCAACAAACAAACAATATAGATCTTTAAATAGAACATAGGTCTTGAAAAATGATCAAATAATGTAAATATTTTGAGGACCATGACCTCTGCAATATAGACTACGACCTATGGATTTTTGTTGTTTCAAAAAAGTTCAAATGAAAACTGTGGTATAGAAAATATGCCTAAGATCGGAGTCTTCTCAAAAATAGAGAACAAATGAAACCCTAGCACATTGATCTCAGTGGATGAAGCAACAATAAGCAACAAAATTGAGTTAAAAAGGACCATACTCAGGTAGAGAGGCCAATAACTAGCTTGAATCAGATGATTGAAGCTTAAAACAAGCAAAAAAATTGATGAAACCCTCAATCATATATGCCCAAATCTGAACAAGCACCACTACAGAGGGTATTAGGCAAAAAATTGACTCAATCCTTCAAACAAATTCACCAAAATGAACCAAAGACTCGTCAAACCTACAAAATGTAAATTTTTCTAAATAAGTTGCATTTTTGGAAAAAAATCCATACAATTTTGTATGATTGTACCACCATACAGTACTGGGGGCCACAAGCAAAAGAATTTGTAAAAATTGACAGTGTCCAGAATTGATTTTTCGATAGTCAATCCTTACTAATTTGGGCCTTCCAGACTCAATAGTGATGTTCGTTTGGATCTATGAAGAACTATTAACTAGGCTAGGCATAGAATTTGCTCATAAGGGAAGGGTTTTGCTACCATGGCTTTAATACCATGTTGGAGCAGCTAAGATCAACCGACAAGAACCAAAATTACTTCCACAAGATAAATTGCACAAAATAAGCTAGTAACATATATATTCAAAATATAAATAAAAATGTACAATATGCCTTGTATAAATAGGCAAGAGAGAGGAGGTGAGAAGGTAGGTCACAATGACTAACTGCCCCTCCAAAGGTGCAACACTTGTCTAGCTCAAGTTACACATGTTTGAGAAAGTGGCAAGTATGCATGCAATAGATGCCTTCAAAAGATGAAGACACATGTCTCAACCATATGAGATGAGACAAACTCCTAAAAGTCCCTAAGTGGAGACTTAAGCATAGCATGAATATGATCTAGTCAACGTAGATAGGTAAAAGCTATTTTCACACTAACACATTATACATATCTATAGGTTTTACTTTCTAACAACTCTCCATTGATCCTTTTCTTCCATGAGATCTTCCATCTTCAACTTTTACAACTTGTACCTAGAGCCATTAAACTTCACAATATATAAATGTGAAGTACAAGCCATGGCTCCAACCACACATAAATCTACAAACCCACCAAGTTTATAGGTCGTACTGTAGACAAAAAATCCACAACACTTCTAAGAAAGGTGTCTATATCTAATTAAAACCAAAGCTTTGATATAAAATGTTGAGAAATAAGATAAACTACTATAGTGATAGCATATCCAAATATTGAACAAATCTGATATACTAATTAATATAGTAGGGTAAGTTCATGGAAATGGGGGATAAAAAGGGGGTCAAAAGTGGTCATTTTATTTAAATCATCTAAACCTAAACTTGATGACTAATTCAACATGTTTACCCTCACAATTTGAAGATATGATAAGAACAAGAATTGCAGTAGTCTCAATGTAGTTTATAAACTACTAAATATATTTTAAATGGTTAAGGTTGAGAGGGTGAAATGTTGAGTAGGCGCAAAAGTGTTCCTATTTTTATCACTACAATATAACATATTGTCTTGTGTGCCCCTTATTTTTTTCTACATTAGGTATTTTTAAAAACTGGTTGGTAGAAATATAGCCAAGAGTGAGTACTACAAGTTGTGTATTTTTTATATCTTTTAATTAAATTTATTTTTTTATTTTTGAAGTGGATGCATCCTAAAAACTACATCACTGAGTGTCTCTGTGTGTCACATTTACTTGCACAAAACTAATTGAATGTGTATAGAATTTAGTGTAGAACAATCCTATATAGTTTTTTCAAACTTTAATAAGTGGTTCCAATGTTATAAATAAAAACCAATACATATGTATTGGAAGAATATGAAGACACTCTTCATAATTTTTTTTTAAAAATACCTTAAGATATTCAAAATATTAAAAAAATTATATGGCTAGAAAGCTAAGAAGTGGCTCATCATTTTGGTGGTGATTTTGTAAAATTTCATTGTAAAACATTTAAATATGATGAGGTTGAATATTGAATTCATTATTTTATATTGAAAACACAAATTTAGGAGCTAAAAGGGATGTCCAACCTTTAGACTTGAAAATCTAAGCTTGGGCAAAGATCATAAAAAATTTCAATTCAGGTCATTAAAAACATGAAGATGTTATTTATGCTTTGCAAAATAAATACAAACATAATACAAGTGCATTATCTTTGCATTAATTTTGCAAAACATAACACGTATGCATAATGGATTCCATCCAATCCTACCCATGGTGCTTACATGTTATGGCTCATATGCATTTTGCCTATAATCTCAAGTTTGGCCACTAAATTATCCCCCATTTTCATGCACTTACCCAGCATGTGACTAACTATTAAATCAAATGAGAACAAGCATATATCAATAAATTAAAATTAGCAAAACTCATATGAAACACATAACACTAGAATTTATATGTAGAAAACCTATTGCGAAAAAGCTCTACCACCAAAGAGATCCTTGATTTTGAATCAATTAGATAAATACTTTACATAATACAATCCGCCCAACTCCTCAGTCGAATAGAATTTTTGTAGCATAACATCATTTCACCTACAAGGCATAATGAAACCTCTATCTCATGCCTCCAATCTATAGATCAAAGAGAAGAGGAAAAGAACAAATAGTTTCCCAAAATTAAATGCCATAAAAACATGGTCCAAGTCAAAAACCCACAACCCCATAATGCATTTACAAAAGTACTCAAGATATATATCAATTACACTAGGCATATTTGACTCCATAAATCCCAATAGGCACTACTCCCAAGTCCAATGCTCCAACATGAAGCCACTAACTGATGTGGACCCCACCCATCATAAGAAAATGCTTTACTCTCACAAATGTAACTCCCTACTACCTACGAGAGAAAAGTCAATTTACATTCAAGATAGCAATAATAACCCCCACTTTTGACCTACCAACTATAACCTCATTGTTAATACCATTACAACAACATTCAAGATTTCTTAGAATAATAATAATAATAATAATAATAATATATTATCCCTCAACACCTAATGGGCATCTAAGTACCCATTCCAAGAGTGTTGGAGACACATATGATATACATGGGATTGCAAGGTTAATAGTACCTAATTCTATTATGGACTATAATGAACATGCTCTTCAAATATCTTTGAGACACATTAGAGTGTTTCTTCTACTACTAGGGAGAAGAAAATTTAAGTAAGATAATGGATATATGAGGATTTATGGATGTTAATTGGGTAGAACATGTGGATAGCATTAGTTCTACCAGTTGGTATTTATGTACCCTATTCACTAGTGTGATTAGTTGGATGAGAAAAATATGGGATATGAAACTTCTCTTTGACTATAAAGGTATGGTGAATGGTAGCTACCCTCGCCTATAAGGAAGTAGTTTTTCTCTAGAGATTATATTTTGAACATTGGGTTGACTCAAGATATAGTGTTGATTTAGAGTGATTGCTAGCATGTCACCAACTTGGTAAATAACTCTTTCAGATTCAATGTACAAATGAAGCACATTAATGTGCAATATCATTTTTTAATGATATGATTGATACTATTAGAATTGTGGTCATGAAGGTGGACACTTTTATAAATGTAGAAGATGCGTTGATGAAGCCCATGAACACACAAAAAAGGAAAAGATTGTGATTAGGGAACTAGATGCAATAAATTTATTTAACTATTTTCATTAAAGTATTCCTTCTCAAAGCTTCACCCCTACATGCATATAACTATCCATTAGATCCCTAGGCTTATTGGATTAGCTAGTCATATATATAATAAATAATTAAAAGTAAGGGAAGTTAATGTGATAGAAAACTAAATAAATTTTAAATCTAGTCCAAAGCTGCATGGGCATATTAGAAAGAAAAATGGGATAGTCTGGAAGATAAAATTCTACAATGGGAAATA
Source organism: Cunninghamia lanceolata (assembly GCA_027924645.1). Lineage (NCBI taxonomy): Eukaryota > Viridiplantae > Streptophyta > Pinopsida > Cupressales > Cupressaceae > Cunninghamia > Cunninghamia lanceolata. The sequence goes on along the minus strand of BSBN01001427.1, from coordinate 243,342 downwards.
AGACATGAGAGAAAAAATAAATGAAATAAAATTAGTTTGTTCGGTCCATGAACTTATGAGAGGGAAATGACATATTAGGGAGACTAATCACTCTGATAAAGGACCTAAATGTGAGGAACTTATGAAATATGAAATAAAATTATATATTTGAAGTTCAAAAAAGTTTTGTAATGAGCTTATGGGTGTCGTGCTATCTATACAATATCATAGCACGAGTTCATAATTTGTATTTAATATTAGAAATAATAGATAATATATTGCTAGCTATAGATTTGATTCAAAAAGGGTATTATATGTACACCTTGTATAAAAATATATCAATTAAATGGGAAAGGAATCCCCTTATAGGCATCCACCAAGAGGGTCTCATACATCAAATTAGTGTCTCACTTGGCAATTTTAAGTTAATTACCTTTACCTTACTCTACCTTTTTAAAATAGAACTTGAATATTGCTATCAATTTATTCACAATATTGAAATAGATAATACTAAAGATGAATTTTCAATGTTGATGGATGGATCTAAGATAGGTGAACAATTATAATTTTAGTTTCTTGTAATTTCCCACTACATCAATAGTAATTTCTTCTATTGATTCAAAATTCATTATCCCTTATTCACATGAACAAGTTCTCATTAATTTTTATGTTAGTGTAGGATATTATTAGAATATTCCTACACACATAGTATTGTAGAGATATTGAGTAGAGTTACAATACCATTTTGGTTTTCAAGGGTACAATGTTTTAACTAAGTCAGGGGGAGCACAGTGTAGATATCTTCTTGTAAGGGGGAGTACATATAGTTTTTGGATTGATACATATAGTTAATAAAATGAGGAAGAATGGATTTTTGTGTGTATTCTCAAGCATATATGCATCGATAACTCAAAAATAGAAATATAAATTATTCTATAAATATTGAAATCCTAAGTCTAAAAGGATCAATACCCTAGTGTGTGTGGAGAGAGATTTAGGAGATGTAGAAATCTAAAGATACCAAGGAAATGATACAATACAAAAGCAACAAAGAAAGAGGAAAATAATGGAAAACCTTCCCAAAAAGATGAAGCCTAATGGCATGTAGGAAGATTCACAAAACCAAGGGCCTATTATAGAATGCTCTAGAAGATTGGAGGAGAAGCTAGAAATTATAGGAAGAAGTAGATTGTTGGAAGCTTGTTGGTGTTGTCATTGATGTCAACCTTCAGCAGATGGTTCACTTAGTTTCCAAGTGCTTTTGAGAAAATTTGAATAAAAAGGTGTGTAGTGTGACAGAGGTATGTTCAGTGTTATGCTTTGCATTTCTTTATAATTGAAGATATGCTTGTGTGTTTTGGAAGTGATGATTAGAGGTGTTCAGAAGTGTTATATCTAGAGTTTCAAGTTCTAGCTCATGTAGAAATAGAAGATGTGTTTAGAAGAATGTTTTGACTATGAAGAAGGTTGTCTGGGAGAAATGATATTACTCTGCATCTCTCCACGTTAAGGTTCCTTGTCTTGTAGATCTAGGAAAGTGCTTATATTGTCTATATTTAACTTCTCTTGAAGTTTATAGTGTTGAGGTGATATGTAAGTTCAGTTCTTGTGTTGGTGTTTAGTAGCAGTGTATCCTAATGTGCAAAATGAAGAGATTCTTTGTTTCATATTGTTGATGAAGTATTGCAGAAGATTTTGATGATGCTAAATTTTTTGGAAAGGTGTGTGGATGTTGTGGAGTGTCTCTCTGTGATCCACATGATGTTATTAAACTTGGAGAAGCATGGATGTGGTCATTAGCTCAAGTTTGGCCGACCTGACTTGCTAGCACTATTTACGGAGGTACCTCATGGATTGTGGATGTGATGAGAAGCATAGTGATACAAATTTGAGTCTTAGTTAACACTTGATGTGGTCCACCTTCACTTCATTCCACCGTGGAAGTGTTTGGTGCCGACTTATTCGGTGTTGCACATTTGAGGTGCACACGTTTCATTAAGGCTGACCTAATTGACATTGTTTTAGGTCATGATGGTATAAATACAAGATGAAGTTTGAGTGGAGCATGTAGAGAAGATGCGAATGTGAATTAAGGGTGGTGAATTGAGTGCGAGCTTAAATACCTATGACTCCAAGATGCAGTGAGCAGAAGGTGTCTGCATTCAGTTTGCTTGAAGTTGCTAGAGGCAGTGAGCCAAAGGTTGTGGATGGCATGAAGTTGAAGTGTGAATTTCTCCTGTTGCTTTGAGATAGTCAATCTCTCTATAACAGTCCTTGTTTATTCTTCTCTCTTCTAGATAGTGAGTCCTTTTGGTAGTGCGCCTTTCTTCTAGGTAGTGAGCCTATTTGTTTTCAGTGTTACTATTAATATATATGTGAGCTAATCCTCACCGTGGTTTTTCCCTTCTTGGGTTTTCCACATAAATATGGTGTTCTTATGTGTTTTAATGTGTTTGCATTGATGCTTCATATGTTGACATTCTATTAATGCATAATAAGAGGTTGATGTTTGGAATTTCTTTGAGGGTTTAAAGTTTTAATATGCAACTGATTCACCCCCCTCTTAGTTGTCCTGTGCATACTAACAATTGGTATTAGAGCCAAGTTCCTTGAAGAAGCTTAACCACTTAAGGAATATCTTGATGGCACATATGAAAGGTATTGAGATTCCCTTGTATGATGGATCAAATTATGCTTTCTAGAAGATCAAGATGGAAATTTTTCTTGTCTCTTTGGGGTATGGCGTGTGGAAGTTATTTGAGAAAAAATATACTATACCTACTAATGGTCCAAATGATGAAGAGGAGATTAAAGACTATGAGAACAATGGCAAGCCAAGGAATGCTTTGCTGAACAATCTTTCTGATTCAGAGTTGTTGAAGGTAATGAGCTACAAAACTACTCATGCGATATGGAAGAAGCTGGAAAGTATCTATGAAGGAGATGACAAGGTCTTGAAACAAGCAAAGATGTAGAATTTGAAGACCAAATTTGGAACCCTAATGTTGTCAGAGGATGAAAATATTACAAGTGACATGTAGAAAATGGATGAAGTTGTCAACTGCATCAATGGTCTTGGTGGAAAGATGGAGGAAAGTGAAGTGGTAAAGAAGGTACTAAGAACTCTTCCAAAATCTTATAGTTCTAAGGTTTCTACTATTGAGGAAGTTCAAAAATTTGGATACTTATACTAGGGATCAATTGCTTGGTACTTTAACTACTTTTGAATTGAGTGAGTTTGGTCAAGATGATTCAAGAAAACAGACTATTTTTAGGGTTAGCAAGACAGAAAAAAATGTTGAATCAGATCTAAATGACTTTGATGAAGTGGAAGAAAATTTTGTAAGTAGATTGAAAAAGGGCTCAAGAAAATACAAAGGTAAGTTACCCTTAAAATGTTTCACTTGTGGAAAGATAGGTCATTATGGTTCAAAATATCCAGTCAAAATTTCAAATGACAAATACAAGGATAACAAAGGTAAATCAATCAAGAGAAGTTATTATGGTAAAGAATATGATAGGATATCTGATGATGATTCTGACTATCTGGATGATGAAAGTAATGAATGCTTGTTCATTGCTCTGAATGTTGGAACTAATTATGTTGAATCTAAAAGATGTATGAAGGAAACTACTCTAGAAACATGGCACAATATCAAAGGAGCTTTGGTAACTTCTTTTCATGAAAGAGAAGAGGAAAATCACTGGATAATTGACAGTGGATGTTCATATCATATGACAGGTGTAAAGAATAAGTTTTTCAATCTTGAGAAATTTGTTGGAGGTTTTGTTAAGTTTGGAGATGATGCATCTGCTAAGATCTGTGGAAAAGGTTCAACCAGTTTTGATGGCAAGCACAATACAAATGATTTTCTTATGTCAAAGGTCTTTGACACAATCTTCTAAGTGTAGGACAAATGTGTAGCAAAGGATATAACCTTTTGTTTCAGGATGGTGGCTGTGAAATTAAAAAAGAAAGCTTTGAAACTCTGGTTGCTATAGGAACAAGGACAAAAGGAAATGTATATCAACTCAAAGGTGCTAATGGTATGTACCTTATGACTCAAATTAAAGAAAGTTGGCTATGGCATAGAACAATGTGTCACATCAATTATGACAGTCTAGTGAGGATAAGCTCTACTCAAGCTATGAGGGAACTACCAAGAATTACTAAGCCTATCAATGCAACCTGCAAGGAATGTCAGATTGGGAAGCAAACAAGGAATAATTTTAAAACCAAAGAGTATTCTACCATAGGACCTCTGGAGTTGGTGCATACAGATCTGTGTGGACCCACAAGAATAGGAAGCTTTCAAGGTGACAGGTATTTCATCATGGTAAGTGATGATTACTGTGGAATGACTTGAGTAACCTTTCTCAAAGAAAAATCAGAAGCTCTAGATAAGTTTAAAGCATTCAAGGTTATGGTTGAAAATTAAATTGGTCTGAAAATCAAGTGTTTGAGGTCTGACAAAGGTGGTGAGTTCACCTCCAATGATTTTAACTATTTTTCTGAAGATGATAGAATAAAAAGGCATTTGTTAGCCCCTAGGACTCCTCAACAGAATGGACTTGTGGAAAGAAAGAATAGGATAGTTCAAGAAGCAACAAGGACAATTTTGAAAGAAGCAAATCTATCAGATATCTATTAGAGAGAAGTTATTCACACTGTAGTCTACATATAAAATAGAGTTCAAGCAAGAGTCAACAATTCAAAGACTCCATTTAAACTATGGTATGGAAGAACTCCTACTATAAAATATTTTAGAGTGTTGGGAAGCAGGTGCTACATCAGGAGAGATGAAAACTTGGGAAAGTTTGATACAAGTTCAAATGAAGGAATCTTCCTTGGATATTCTACAAAGAGCAAGGCTTATAGGTGCTACAACAAGAGGCTAAAGAAATTAGTGGAAAGTTCAAATGTCAAAGTGGATGAAGAACCACATCAAAGTTCAGTGATAATAGAAGGATATGAATCTAATGAGCTCCCATGCATAGAAGAAGAAAGAGAAGAAGAAAAGGAAAAGGAGAATCAAGTTGATGAAGAAGATGCTCCAGAAAGGATTCCTAAGACTCCCAAGTATGTGCAGAAGAATCATTCTAAAGATCAGATCATTGGACATAAGAACAAAGGTGTATTAACAAGAAGAAATATTGCTATGGTAGATGAATAGGTAAATTTGTTCTTATTGTTGAAAATAGAACCCAAAACAGTAACTGAAGCATGCAAACATGAACATTGGATCAAAGGTATGGAAGAAGAATTGATGCAAATTGAGAAAAATCAGACTTGGGAAATTGTCCCAAGACCTACAGATAAGAATGCTAAGGAAATATTGAAGAAGTTTGGAATGAAAGACTCCAAACCGATATGTACTCCCATGCCTACTGGTTGTAAGTTAAGAAAAGATGATGAATCTCCTAAGGTTGATCAGAGCAAGTAAAAATCAATGATTCATGGACTGTTATACCTGACTACTACTAGATTGGATATAATGCATGTAGTTTGCCTTATGGCTAGATTTCAAGAAGATCCAAGAGAATCACATGTTACAACAGTAAAATGGATATTTAGATACTTGAAAGGCAATCCAGACTTTGGCTTATGGTATCCCAAGGATGTTGATTTCTCCTTAAATGCATATATAGATCCAAATTGGGCAGGATATATAGATGATAGAAGAAGTATAGGTGGTGGTGCTTTCATTCTTGGAAGCAAACTAGTTTCATGGTTGAGTAAGAAGCAGGACTCAATATCATTATCTACTGTAGAGGTAGAGTATATTGTAGCCGCATCTTCCTGCACACAGGTGTTGTGAATGAAGCAAACATTGAAGGATATCAAAGTATCATATGATGAACCTATTCCTATCTTATGTGATAATACAAGTGCTATCAACATATCAGAGAATCCAGTAATACATTCAAGAACAAAACATATCTCAATCTAGTATCACTTCCTAAGAGAGAAGGTTGTATAGAATGAGGTGAAATTGGAGTATGTGCCTACGAAGGATCAAGTTGTAGATATCTTTACAAAGGCTCTTCCTAAGGATACTTTTGAGTATCTCCGGCATAAGTTAGGGGTTATTGCCCCTCCTTTTAACTAGATGCATAAGTGTGTGCATCTGTCCAAGAAGCATTTCAAGATACATTCCTTGTCCTAGACTGATGTTGTAAGCTACCTCTCAGGGGGAGCTGGTTGATGCAGTCAGATGGAGCATACCTTATACATCTAAGGAGGAGAGTACAGAAAAGTGAAAGTAGCAGAGAAAGAGAAAGTGCTTGTTGGTATTGTAAATGTTTTCCTTTGCCATTGATGTCAAATGGGAAGAGAGTTGAAGTAATTGAAAAACCATTGTGTAGGAAAGATTGGGCAGAAAAGTGTATGAAGAGTAAGAATTGCTCCAATCAAGGGGAGTATTACTGGTTGTAGAGCTCTGCTTAAATTTTTTTATGTTATTGATGGTTTTTCAAAGATACAGTGTTGCCATATATGACAAAGGCAGATATTGTTGGAAGATTACTGGTGTTGTCATTGATGTCAACCTCTAGTAGATGGTTCACTTGGTTTCTAAGTGATTTTGAGAAGATTTGAATAGAAAGGTGTGCAATGTGATAGAGACATGTTCAGTGTTATGCTTTGCATTTCTTTATAATTGAAGATATGCTTATGTGGTTTGGAAGTGATGATTAGAGGTGTTTAGAGGTGTTATATCCAAAGTTATAGGTTCTAGATTGTGCAGCAGTGGAAGATGTGTTTAGCAGAATGTTTTGACTGTGAAGAAGGTTGTCTAGGAGAAATGAGATTGCTCCGCATCCCTCTGCGTTAAGGTTTCTTGTCTTGTGGATCTGTGAAAGTGCTTATATTGTTTGATTCTACCTTCCCTTGATGATTCTAGTGTTGAGGTGATTTACAAGTTTAGTTCTTGTGTTGGTGTTCAGTAGCAGTGTATCCTGATGTGCAAAATGAAGACATTCTTTATTTCAAATGGTTGTGGTAGTATTGCAGAAGATTCTAATGATGCTGAATATTTTAGAAAGGTGTGTTGATGTTGTGGAGTGTCTCTCTATGATCAGCATGATGTTATTAAACTTGGAGAAGCATGGATGTGGTCGTTAGCTTAGGTTTGGCCAACCTGGCTTGCTAGAGCTATTTGTAGATGTACCTCATGGATTGTGGATGTGATGAGAAGCATAGTGAAATAAGTTTGAGTCCTAGTTAATCCTTGATGTGGTCCAACTAAACTTCTTTCCACCGTGGAAGTGTTTGGTGATAACCTATTTGGTGTTGCACATTTGAGGTGAACATGTTGGATTAAGGCCAACCTAATTGAGATTGTTTTAGGTCATGATGGTATAAATAGAAGATGAAGTTTGAGTGGAGCATGTAGAGAAGATGATGTGAATGTGAATCAAGGGTGGTGAATTGAGTGCAAGCTTAAATGCCTATGACTCTCAGATGCAGTGAGCAAAAGGTGTCTGCATTTAAGTTTGCTTAAAATTGCTGGAGGTAGTAAGCCAGAGGTTATAGATGACACAAAGTTTCTATGGTAGATTTCTCCTATTGCTTTGAGATAGTGAACCTATCTATAATAGTCGCCTTCTATTCTTCTCTCTTCTGGATAGTGAGTCCTTTTGGTAGTGAACCTTTCTTCTGGATAGTGAGCCCATGGTAGTGAGCCTATTTGTTTTCGGTGTTGCTATTCATATATAAGTGAGCTAATCCTCACCATGGTTTTTCCACGTAAATATGGTGTTCTTATGTGTTTGAATGTGTTTGCAATGATGTTTCACAGGTTTACATTATGCTAATCCATAATAAGAGGTTGATGTTTGTAATTTCTTTGAGGGTTTAAAGTTTTAATACACAACTGATTCACACCCCCCTCTCAACTGTCCTGTGCATACTAACATAGATTGCATGTGAACCAATGATGGAGGATGTGGGAGCCAAGAGATTTAAACTTGCATGCTAAGAGTGTTAAACATGGAAGAAGGAATCATAAAGATGATTTTTTGAGGCATAGAAGTTTGGACAAAGTGTCAGTTATGAATAGAAGGAATAAAAAATGGCTCTATATAAAGAACCAAATGGATCCCATACAATTATATAATTGTAGGATGCTCGCACAATTGGGTAGATGTCTACACACTCACAATAATTTCCAAGAAGAAATGGATGAAAAATAATGCAAAATGGACACATCAAACAAAAATACTAAAAATATAAAACAAGAACATAAACACACCAAGCTTGTCATTTGGATTATGAACTAGGCTAGGAAAGAGGGCTAAAATGGTCCATTAAACATACTATAGTAATGGACACTAAAATATGCACAATTTGTAGTGTCAAAATTGTAGGGTATGCAATTTTTGACCTTACACCTATATGGCATAGTTAATCATTTCACAATACATAATATTACAAAGAAAGCATTACTTTGAGATTCTTAGTCCCATGATTCAAAGCCGTGACTCTAAGTTGGTACCAATCTCTAGGCTCCCTTTTAGTTGGCGATTATGGCCAATTAGGGAAGGATTTGATGAATAAATCCAAGGAAAAATGAGATGCTACATCCCTTCTCAAGAAACTCACAAATATAAAAAGGGGCCCCAATAGAAATACTCAATGACTTCAATAATAGTTTCTAAAATACTTGCCAAAGAACTTTTTTTATAGATCCAATACCCATTAGGTATGGCTTATATTTGTTACTTAAAAGTAATAGACTATGATGGTTAAATCATTTAAGCCTTGTTGGATGCCTATGATAAATTTATTGTATCTAAGAAATCTTTAATTCAAATATGGAGGTTATCCCCTAAGCCCTCCACACTTTTATTTCCAAATATACAACCTCTTTACAACCCTACTACTAATGCTCAAACCATGACCTAATAGGTTATTGATCTAATCATGATCCCAACAAATAAGACAACCCTAAGATATCATTTTGTAGAACCTCCAACCCCTAGTATGCTTGACAAAGTTCACATTTTACTTAAAACTATGTCCAATAGGGTCAAAACAGTTAAAAGACAACAACATTTTGAACTGGATGCCTACACATTAAACAATTAGCATTCCCCATTATAGAAACATAAATTTATCAAGGAAGTTAGGGTTAGAAACCCCTTAAAACAACCAAAGTTACCAGCAAAGGGACATTCCAACTTAAAAAGTTTCTTAACTAGCCCCAAACCTAGTTAATTCCTATTAAACTTTGTCTCCAATAAATCCTTCCTAATCTAATTAGGGAGTTAGTCGTGGTGCAGAGAAATAATGTGAATGAATCCCCTCTATGGTATTATCATTGTTCATCTCCTCATACTTTTATTATATGTCTCCATAATAACTATCCCTAGGTCACTTCCCTTTCTATATAATCTAATGATAGAAATATAGATGACACAATGTAGAATACGTTAATAGGGCTAGGCCAATTTGCCTAGGTATAGACTTTAGTAACTTGGGAAGATTGTGAGGCTTATACACTCATTAAGCCAACATGTAGTTTTGGAAGGCTACAACTTAAATTTGAGCACTTCACAAGAACTAAAGAGGGAGCAATGGAGGAACACACTCAACCAACACCAAGTATTTAAAAGGGATCAGTGGCCCCTTCCTTCAAAATACTAATAACAACTACTTCAATAAAAGTTTCTCTAGGAAGAGCCAAACTAAATGGTCCCAAGTGAGGTGATTAGACTACTAGACACCCCTTCAAAACAAAATAGATTATCTTATCCTTTGATTAAGAAACCAAGTGTACATTGGGCACTAAATGTAGGATAGACAGTACAATAAGTGAAATATTTCAATATTGTTGATCAATTAATTTAATCTAAATTAATTAATATTTAATTAATTTAACTACCTTATTTTTCCTTTTCAAAGCTTCGGGTCTCATTTAATTTTTTTTTTAAAAGATGTTAGATGGTATTTAGTTTTAATGTTATTGTTTGTGTTAGCAGTTATGTAATAAACAACAATTATTTTAGTGGACAACATATGCAACTTTCCATCAGTTCAGTAACCTTTGTTTTCTATTAAATAAAAATATTAAACGAGCAATCAAATTCAATGAAAGTGAAATATATTTGGTGAGGTCATGTGCAATTATTGTGGCGTGTCAATAGTTTCAAAATTTTCCACCACAAATTGCTTTTCTGCAATACTTCTATAAAGATTAAGTTATTATTGAGTGGCAAGCAACATAAAAAAACATCATTTTGGCAGGGCCGCATGACCCTCCTCCAATAGGCTTCTAATCTAAGAAAAAGAAGACTGATATATGTCATTTATTTTATTCAACATTACAATGGTAGATGCAATGCATCTCTTGTTATTGAGTGGCAAGCAAGATAATAAACATCATATTGGCCCTCCTCCACTAGGCTTCTAATCTAAGAAAAAGAAGACTGATATATTCCATTTAGTAGAAGAAGACTATAGAGTCTCAACAAACAAAACTAAAATAACTAACAACCCCTAATTATATTGATACACGATCATATTATCTGGAGAGAGATAGATGCATCATTCAGTGCATCCATGCTTGCCAAGTTACAGTGCAAAATGAATCTAAACAGTTTGTGCATAATAGCACATACATATATTTTGGTCAAACAGCGGGAACCTTTTGTGCAGGTGAGAACACCTATAGTTGCAGTAATACAGCCCACAATAGAGGAAGGCCTTGCTGCCATACTTGAAGCTTTGGCATAGCTTGAGGATGCTCCAGCCCCTGATGCTGTGAAGAATGCCCCGTTTAACATCAGATCTCCCTCTGATCGCCAATTCCAATTCTTCCACGTATCTTCTATTGCATCTTCATGCTTTGTCACCTGTACATTACTCATACTCATCATAACTATTCTACATCCATTGTAAACCAAAGAGATAAATAAGAGACATGAGTTGTATAGGCCTTTTACCTCCTTTTTCAATTGATTGTTAGGGGCAAGGAATTTGTTTTCTTCGCTGTTAATGGTGCGGTTTGCACTTCCCCCGATTGCATACATTTACCAGTGGGTGTAATCCTTGTTCACCACGTAAAAGTATCCTTGTTAGCACCTGCATTAAAACATTAATTTTTTAAGCTTCAATGGAGAACAGACAGATAAACTTCAGTAAGTTGTATAGTGGTCTTTGTATAAGGATTACAGAATTCTTGTAAGATTTTATTCATACCTGGGCATACCCTGAACAAGCCCTTTACCAAAGTGGTTGAATGCAACTGTTACTTGCATTTTAACATCTTGGGTATAGTCGTCGTTGTGTCCTAGGAGCATGACCTGCAAAAAACCACTAAATATTTAACTAGAGAAATAGCTTTTTTAATTGATAACTTAATAGATACTAACATTATTTTATGTTTTTGTCTGATAATGGGCTTTTAGTACCCTTCTCTAAGATTCTGTGTGATAAAAATACAATTGTGAAGTTTTTTTTAAGAAAAATGAATTTATGAGAGAGGAAATAAGCAATTGAGCACCTTGTCATGGTGAGTGAAAAAGTTGTTTGAAATGGTGATAGTAGTGGAGCCCATAATGGTGTCGATCAGTCCATCTGCACAACTTGACAACAAACAGTGGTCTACCCAAATTACACTTCCTCTGAAGATGGAAATCCCATCTCCATCACTCCTGGTTCTATACCCATAATGGGTGGGGGAGCTCCTAACATTCGTATTTCCCACAGGTTTACAGTCATGGATATGAACTCCATGAATGATGATGTTGTTCACATACTGTATTGTAATGCAAGCTCCATTTTCTATATGAACATTGGCTCCTCTACCATCAATAGTCTTATAACTATTCATGATAAGCTCCTCCTTGAGCTAAATAACCATATCTCTTTGGAAAATAATCCAGAGAGTCTCGGTTTGAATAACAGCGTGGCATAAGTGCCGGGCCAAGGATTGACCAGGTCATCATCATTAGGATCTGTAACCACATAAAATCTGCCCTGCTTACCTCCAATGGCATTCTTGCCAAATCTGATGGCACAATCAACCAGCCTCTTTCTGTTATTAACCTAGTTGGGATCACAATGCCAATAGTCGTCAATGGGGTTCCTCATTCCACACAACAGAGAGCTCAGCTGCCTTTTCAAAGTATTTAGACTCCTGCACAGTAGCTCTTGATATTTATTACTAATCTCAATGACATATGTTAGCAGTAAAACAATACTACAACTTTGGTGTTTTATAAATTGAACTGACTAACTTACAATAGCTTTTCCGCAATTAATCTCTACAACAACATATATAAATTATAAAATGGTATGATGAGATATGGAATACAAATTTAGTCTATAACAACTTTACAAGAATAATATCATAGAAAACACAGTAAAGATAGAACAGAGTAACAACATAAGAATAAGTAGAAGCACGTTTAATAAACCTTGCAATTTAGCATCAGCCCGTATTAGAAGTAAGCCTTACTTTTCACATGATATTCCAATATGTGGTAAGACATTAAATTTTATTTCCATACCACCTTTTTTTAATGCTAGAAAATGTCTTAGATTCAAAGGCGACATGCTTACCTTTCGACCATTTGAACTACGAGCTCCAGCTTCTCAACATGATATTTTCACAAAGAAAACACACCAAGTACATGAACAAGACTATTATAGTGGGAGTGTCAATTTTCATGGCCCACAAATATGTTGTCTACCAAGTTTCAAATAGCTAGGGAATGCAAGGTCATGTACCATCTTTACACCCCTTACCATGGAGGCCAAGGCCTTGGCCACAATGAGCTCTATCTTTACAAACTCAGAAGCACAGTGTGAGTAACTTCATGAGCCTAACTGGTATTTGTTGTACCACAAAAAAAGGGTGGCCAAAAGTTCTTACTATAGGTCGTACATGTAGCTATGGGATGTCCTTGTTATACACTCTAGGTAGGTGAGGCCAAAATCTATGAACAAGGGCCTATCTACAAGCAGGTTGTCATGGTTGAATCCAATTCCACATCGCTTTGACTCCTTATATGAAGGGGCATAAAGGCTATGCCAAAACCATGCGATGATGGCTCCTTTGAGGCAAGTCTTCTAATTCTCACCTCCTTTAATATTCCCTACTGAAACACATGTTTTGGGTCATCCCCTAAGGTGATGAAATCATTAGATAGGATCACTAAAGGGAAAGAATTCCAAGTGCTTTTCATTTCAAAGATCATCTTTCAATGCAAGGGAAGAGCATACATAACTTGGATCCTTGGGTTTAACACAACAAAAAGTAAACTATGAGGTATTTTTGATCTCCAAGATCACATTGCGGTGTGAGGAGAGAGCATACACACCAACTGACTTACACAAACACAACAAACAAGATTAATTGACCTTTAAGAAAATTAAATGTGCAACTAAGCTAGTGATAAATATAGTTGTAACATGCTTTCTCATATTACTCAGAATTACACATATAATTTACTAAGAATGTAAAAGAACATGATAAACATGAGTGAATTTTTTTTATACATCATTTGCATAATCACAAAGAAATAAAGCATATATTTTCTGAATATTTTCAGCCTTGAAATTATAGCATATTCAAAGATAGAATCATAGTTAAATCTTTTCACCTTACATTTATAAATAATTTGCACTTGGAAAAAGAATAATTTTACCTCATAAGTTGGACTTGTTACCAAATTGTGCTTGGCAGCCCAATTAGGCTAGACTATAAGAGTTGTTTTCTAATGCTTTCAGGAAGCAAGTGACTTCAAATGAAGTAGGAAGGAAGAGAATATCATATCAAAATAGTTAAGAGAGAGGCTTCAGCCTCTACACATGTTTATCTAACATGTTTGTTCACTGTGCAGATATAGGTACCTGAAGACCATATATCTCGAAAAAAAAAAATAAATAAATAAAAAATAACAAAATCTTTTGGCAGGGTCATAACTCCTCGCTACTTTATCATAATTCAAAGTTTTTGGACTCGTTAGAAAGATAAACCAATTATCTAGTTCAAGTTGTAGGTTGCCAGTGAATTGCCTTGATTTCGCTCTGAAGGCCTCTGAAAATGCAGTTTACTAAGATGTAGAAAATATTAAAAAAAAATTATATTTTAGATATTTTCCTAAAAATACCATTCCGGACTTGATCAGAAGTCTTTCAAGGTACAAAAAAAATAGGAGAGGACTCAAACTGAAGTGCAGGGTCATGCAAGGAGAGATATTTGGAGTTCTATTTTTGACATGACTATTTTTGGCAGTTTCTTGGTCAAGGACTTTGAGACTTGAAGTTCTGAGCTATTTTTGCTCATCTTGGAGGAGTTTTGGAGCCCAAATTTTAGGCTTTTCACTTGTGCTCACCCAGCAACTTGAAGTTACTTTTTCAAACTCATTCATGGATATTTTGAGTTTAGTTGAGATGGAGTTGACTACCTATTCACTTTTTGGGGACAGTTTTGTATTATATAAAAAAAGCTTATGCTTTTTTTCCCTTAGTTCCTACTCTTTTGCCTTTGCATATTGCAGAGAAAGAGATTGTCTTGTAACTCAGCTATTTTTACAATTTTCAGCAGCAGTAGTAGTTCATTTTTTCAGTAGATTTATTATTGTTATGTAGAGATTCCTTTCAGTTTCTAATACAATTAGGAGTTCTTCTTTCCAAATGCAAGTGTCTTGTTCATTGTGTGAGTGATTTGATGAGAATTTACTGTGTTTTACTTTAAATACTCTGAATTCTTTGTCTCATTTATTAGATGCAAGTATACAAAATTTTAGCTTATTATAGGTCATAGTTTGTGTAAGAATTGTTCATGTCTTTCTATGAAATACTTATGTAATCAGATTGATCAGTTTGGATTGTAAGAGCAGGTTTATTGGAAGGTGTTTGTGAGTTGTATTGCATTTCTAAGTTCAAATATTGGTGCATCACCCCCTTTAGATAGATTTTCAATTCAACTTTCAGTTTATGAAAGTTTTTTTCTATCTTTTTCCTCCGTCAAATTATAGATCTAAAGGGCATTTAAAGGGGGTTGGCTCTTCCAATGGTTCATTCTCAAAATAGACAAACCCACAGTCTGAGAATATTCCCATGTTGCATGGGATTGCCAAGCTTGTAAAGGCTTAGCATTCAGGGTGGAATCTTTCATGACAATAGTTTTTGGCACACTCAGTGGGACACTGAAACTCATTTCAGTCAAGAATTCAAAGCTTTTAACTACTGTCCTGGTATATGCAGCAATATTTTTAGCCTTTTGAGGTGAGAAATTATACTTGGCGACTCTAATCTCTAATTTTGAAGCAGATTTAGTGAATTTAGCACATGAGAAGAGTGAATACAAGAGGAAGTTGTTCTTCTTTTGATTATTTATAGCTTTTGCCTCCAAGGAGAAGAGGTAGAACAACAACAAGGACACCCAGTTCAACACTAAGGACCATATCTACTCCTCCAAGGACTAAAGAGTTTAATCAAGGTAATTTGGTAATAGATCTTCAGATTTAGACTCCGCAGACACCTCAACTTCCTCTAATGGCCAGATAGTATCCATTTGTTACATTCAATTCTGGCAGCCCACTACTACTTGTAGCACACAATGACATTCCTATAGTAGCCTTGAGAGGATTTCCTTTCTTTCTGGGTGAGGATCAGACAACCCCAATTGAGCATATAAAAGATGTGGCCATGTTGTGTGTAGTACATCACATAATGCAAGAAAATGTCGCAGTGAGGTTGTTGGCTGCATCTCTGAAAGGAAAGGCTCTTCAATGGTTTAGGGGTTTAACTGTGGGTTTTATTACATCATGGGACTTGTTGGGAGATGCTTTGAACAAACAATTTGAAGACAAGTCAGATAACTTGTCTCTAATGGAGCAGCTAAGCACAATAAAGAGAGCTCCCCAAGAGCATATGGTTGATTTTAATTTCAGATTTCAAAGGACATGGGACAGAATCCTGGCAGCAGTAAGGCCTATAGCTAAACATGTTTTTTGTATTTTCTTAGAGCATTAAATAGTGACATTGTTGTTATGATCCAATCAATGAATGGAACTTCATTACCAGATGCTTATGAAGTTGCAATTAGAGTTGAAAACAACCTGATTTAGGCTGGCAAAATAGTTCCAAGGCTGTCAATGCCTATCTTTCCTGAAATACAACCATCAATTCATTTACCAATCCCACCTTTAGTTGATGTACCTGCTATACCAGCCTTGAGTTATCTAGCTATAGCTCAAAATAATAATGTTTTAGCCCCATCCCACGAATTGTAGGAAATAAAAGGGCTATTATAGAATTTTAGCAATGAGTTGATGAATATAAAGAAGCAGCAAGGTCAAAATTCTAGACCTTACCAACCACCATATCAAGTAAACAGGCCTTCAAACCAATCTGACCCCTCGCCTCAAAAGAGGAATTACAATCCAAGGCCTTTTCAGCCATATAACCCCAATACTGTAAGTTCATCAAAAGAGATGGTTCCCATGCAAAATAATTTGGTTCAAGACCACGAGTGGTGCTTTCCATGTAACCAGCCTCATAGTCAATCATCTTGTCCAAATGGAGTGCTAAATTAGGCAATTATGGTGCATAATCATGCTGTTGATCAGCAAGGTATTAGACAAATGAATAATGAGGATGGTCAAAATGAGGTGGGTTTGATGAACTGGTAGGGAGAAGAGTTTTGTGGTGTCAATCAGTCTCAAAGACAAGGGCAGAATCAGTCTTATAATTCTGTAGCGGCAAATACAAGATCCAAGAAAAGAGTTGTAGATTTGGGACAATAGCCTAATCCAGTGCAAAATGAGGCCTCTTCAAATCAGCAGCCAAGTATTGGACATATTCCTTCACAGCAAGTTCATATTTTGCCAGGACAACAAGTTGTACTAGGTAAAGACCAGCAAAAAG
This sequence comes from Cunninghamia lanceolata, assembly GCA_027924645.1. Lineage (NCBI taxonomy): Eukaryota > Viridiplantae > Streptophyta > Pinopsida > Cupressales > Cupressaceae > Cunninghamia > Cunninghamia lanceolata. The sequence goes on along the minus strand of BSBN01001427.1, from coordinate 226,481 downwards.
TTCAAACACAGCCACAAGTTCAAGGAGAGGTTGTTGTTCCAAAAGTATAGTAGAAGGTAAATCCACCTTTAAATATTTTAGATCACATGAAGAATTCTAACATCGGTGTTTCAATGTAGGATTCTTTAGCACTTCCCAGCCAAAGAGATTTATTATAAAATGCATTAACAAATCTCACTATGTCAAATGAGCCAAATAAAGATTAGCCAAAGGTGAATATTGTAACTGATTAGCCAAAAGAGAAGTCAATGAATAAGTTACAGCCAAGGAGTGAACAGCCAAACCATGAGGTCAAGCCACCTCCTTTTTATATCACTTTGATTATAGGAAATCATATTGATCACAACTGTATGATCGATTCTGGGGCTTGTAGTTCAATGATGCCAAAGAAGATTATTGATCAGTTGGGTCTAAAATATGAACCACTCTCAAAAGGAGTTGTTCAATTAGATGGAACATCCATCAACATAGTGGGAGTGATTAGAAATTTAAATCTTACATTACATGTTTGTCTGAATTTTACAATTCCACAAGAAGTGTATATAATATATCTTCCTTCTCATTTTGCATTATGTCTTTCTAGAGATTTTACAGCTAAGTTAGGAGAATATTTGTCCTCTGATTGGTCACATTTATTCTTTAGAACAAGGTATAGTACAAAAGTCACAATAAAATATGAGTTGCTAGCAAAAGATCACATTGAGCCTTATACCCTAGTGTTGTTAATGATAATTTGACCTATCATGAGGAGGAATAGCCTATTGTTCATGAGAGAAACACCCCAATTGAGAGCATAGCAGACATGTTTCTGGATGAATGGGCATTAGAAAATCATGAAGATAACCCTTACAAGCAAATGGAAAAAGTTGGTTTAGGTATCTACATGATCCATGAACAGAATCAACCTATTCCTAACCTTGTGAAAGGTGAAAATCAGCAGCAACAAAAAAAAAGAATAGCTAGAAAATGAGTTGTGGCAACTGTATTTTGATGGATCAAGGAATAAAGTTGGTGCTGGAGGAGGTGTTATGCTAGTTTCTCCAAGTGGTGAAAGGTATTTTTAAGCTTTTCATTTTGCTTTCAGTTGTTCTAATAAAGTCATTGAGTATGAGGCGCTTGTTCATGCCTTAGAATGGGTTAAAAAGTGAAATGTTAAGTGTCTTCAAGTGTTTGGAGATAGTGAATTAGTGGTCAATCAAGTAAGGAATATTTATGCCACTAAAAATGACTTGTCAAAACTGTATAAACGTAGAGTATGGGACATGATTGAAAAATTTTATGCATTTAATTTTCTATCCATACCAAGAGCTCAGAATAAACAAGTTGATAAACTCACTACTATGGGAGCTAAGTTTGATATTCCAGCTGAGATAAAAAAAATGTTGTTGTTCAACATTATGTGAAATTTGTTGTTAGGCCTATTATTCCAGATAATAAAATTTATTGGCAGATATTTGATAGTGATAAGCATATTATTACTTTTTTGATTGAAGAAGCTAAATTTTCAGCTTCTAATCAGCAAAAATTGTCTCAGCAGTATGAAGATCAGATTCTTCAACTTAAGACCAATAGGTTGCCAAAAGGTTTGGTAACTCTTGAGTCAATCTTCAATTCAGATGATTAAGTCATAAAAGAGAAAGCTAGTTTATCCATCAAACAGGAGGATTATGAACAAATTGAGATTTTCAAAGGCAAGTTGAAGCTTGGAAAGGTATGTACTTTAGAGGAAAAACATGCATTTGTTTTACTTTGTCAAGAGTTTGCTAATGAGTTTGCTTAGGAGTACCATGATTTGAAGGGTTTTGACCCTGAGTCAACTCAGCATACTATAGAGATGGAACCCAAGGCAAAACCTGTAAGGTAGAAACAAAGACCTTTGAATCCAAAGCCAGAGCATCTTATGAAAGCTGAATTAGGCAAGCTCATTGAAAGTAATATCATTTTCCGAATCAAGCAAACTTCATGGGTGTCTAATCTTGTCCCTGTGAGAAAGAAAAATGGAGAAATTAGACTTTGTGTTGATTTTAGGGACCTTAACAGAGCTTCTCTTAAGGATCGTTACCTACTGTCATTTATGGAACAAATTTTGCAAGTTGTATCTAGATTTGATAGATTCTCTTTGTTAGATGGTTTTTCAGGTTATAACCAAATCTTGGTGAAGGAAGAGGATCAGTTCAAAACTACATTTACAACAAAGTGGGGAACCATGGCATATAGAAAGATACCTTTTAGACTATTAAATGCGGGAGCTACTTTTCAAAGAGTTATGGAAATGGCTTTCCATGGTTTGATGAATAAGTTTGTAATGGTTTATCTAGATGACATTATTGTTTTTTCCAAGAATGTTGATGATCATATTGCTCATTTGAGAGATGTAGAGAATATGGGGTTTCACTTAACCCAAAAAAGTGCATTTTTTCTATCCATGAAGGTAAGCTACATGGACACATTGTTTCTAAGAATGGTATTTCAATAGATCCTGAAAGAATTTCTATTATTCTAGCATTACCTTTACCAGCTCACAAGAAAGGCTTGTAAAGCTTTCTAGGTAGAACAAATTTTGTAAGGAGATTTATTCCTAATATTGTAGCTCTTTTGAAGCCATTAACTTCTATGCTCAGGAAGAATATCAGTTTCAGCTAGACTAAAGAGGGAAAGAGGATTTTTAAGGAGATAAAGGAGGCCATTGCAGCAGCTCCAACACTCATAAACCCAAATTTTGATAAGGATTTTATCCTTTATGCATTCGGGAGTGTTGATACTATTTCAACCATGTTGTGTTAGAAAAATGAAGGACTAGAGTAGCCCATTGCATTTTTTAGCCAAGTTCTTCAAGACTATGAAGTAAAATACTCATTTGTTGAGAAACATGTTCTAGCTATTGTCAAAAGTTTAAAAAAATTTAGGCATATGCTTTCTAACAACATAATCTAGTTGCTGGTTGCTCACCTTACAGTCAAAGATTTCTTGCTGAGTAAGGATATTAATGACAAGAGGGTAGGTTGGATAACCAAAGTAACGTAATATGATGTTAATATCAAGGTGACTAAGTTGGTTAGAGACAAAGGCTTATGTGAACAACTTGCTAGAGATGCATAGAGTAGTAAAGAAGATGATGAACAAGTTGTCCTAGTGCTCAGCAATGAAGAACAAACTACTATTCCAGCTTCTTCTACAAACTGGATTTAGCAAATGGTGCACTATCTTAACACTAGTGACTGTCTTGAAGGCTTGGACAAATAAAAAAGAAGGTATTTTAGACTTCAAGCCATTCCCTAAGCTATTATCGATGGAATTGTATATAGGAAGAACTATCATGTAGTTTTGCTAAGATGTGTTGAACTAGATCAGATTGAAAGAATTTTAAAAGAGTTTCATGATGGACCTTCTGGAGGTCATTTTGTAGCTAGAACTACAGCTCTTAAGATTATGAGAGCTAGTTATTATTGTCCTGATTTGTTTAAAGATGCTCATGCTTGGGTTCAAAAATACAACAAATGTTCTTTATTTGTAGGAAAGCGAAGGCTTCCAGCTTTGCCTTTACATTCAATTCAGGTAGAACAACCTTTTAACAAGTGGGGTCTTGATTTTATTGGGCCTATTAACCCACCTTCTAGTGCAGGTCACAAGTGGATTTTGATTGTAACTGATTATTTTACTAAGTGGTCTGAAGTTGTTGCATTGAAGGAGGCAAATGAAACTTCTATTCTCAACTTCTATCAGGACCTAGTTGCAAGGTTTGGTACTTCAAATTCCATTATTTCTGATAATGCATTGGTGTTTATTAGCTTGGGAATATCTGATTGGTTTGTTAAAAATAACATTTATCTAAATACTTCATCCAATTATTACCCTCAAGGTAATGGATAGGAGGAGTCAACTAATAAGAATTTGATCAAAATTATTAGAAAGACAATTGAGGATAATCAAAGGACTTGGCATAACAAGTTGAAGCTAGCTTTGTGGGCTGATAGGATTACTCCTAAGAGAGCTACAGGTAACTCTCCTTTTGTTCTTACTTATGGTAAAGAGGCTAGGGTTCCTATTTTAGTCAAGTTTCCTACACTAAGTCTGATTAAAGAATTGGAGATGTTAGAGGAAGAGCCTATGAAAATCAGACTTGCACAACTAATGGAACTAGAGAAGAAAAGGAAAGAAGTATTGAGAAATCTGGAGATTAATCAGGCCCAAATGAAAAGGACCTTTGATAGAAAAGCAGTTCTGAGAGTGTTTAAGGAGGGTGATCTTATTTTCAAGTGGGATGAACTTAAAAGTAAACCTGGTAAGCATACCAAGTTTGATGCCATGTGGGATGGCCCTTACGTGATTGCTCAATGCGAGTAAAATAATGCTTTTCATCTTTCAAAGCTGAATGGAGAGGTGTTACCTATTCCTGTGAATGGGATTCACCTAAAGCAATGTTTCTGAAGATCAAAAGTTTGCAGATGTATCATAGTAGAGTAGAAGTTTTTTTAGTTTAATAAGTGCTCACGACACATCTTTTTCAGTTTTGTTTTGTGTTTTCCAAGAACTGATGTTGCACAGTTAGTTGGCCCTGTTCAGAGCCATGGTAGTTTGCTTTTAGTTTTGTTTTATGCTATTGTTCTGTTTTTGGCAGCTGAGTTACAGATGGTTTTCAAAGTGTTTCAAGACAAGAAAGGACTCGTATGCCCAATGGATATAGATGGCTATTGATCCTATTTGTTTAGCAGGTAAACACCCCTAAGAGGTCACCAAAAATGTTACCAAATTGTACTTGGCAGCCCAATTACGTTGGGCTATAAGAGTTGTTTTCTAATACTTTCAGGAAGCAGGTTACTTCAAATGAAGTAGGAAGGAAGACAATATCAGATCAAAATAGTCAAGAGATAGGCTTTAGCCTCCACATTTTATCTAACATGTTTGTTCACTATACGGATATAGGTACCTGAAGACCATATATCTAAAAAAATAAAAAATAAAAATAAATTTATAAAAATAAATAAATAAAAAAATATCTTTTGGCAGGATCATAACTCCTCGCTACTTTATCAGAATTGAAAATTTAAGGACTCGTTAGAAAGATAAACCAATTATATAGTTTGAGTTGCAGGTTGATAGTGGATTGCCCTGATTTCACTCCAAAGGCCTCCGAAAATGCAATTTACTAAGATGTAGAAAATATAAAAAAAAATATATTTTTGATATTTTCCCAAAAATACCATTCCGGACTTGATCAGAAGTCTTTCAAGGTACACAAAAATAGGAGAGGAGTTAAACTGAAGTGCAGGGTCATGCAGGGAGAGATATTTGGAGTTCTATTTTGACATGACTATTTTTGGCAGTTTCTTGGTCAAGGACTTTGAGACTTGGAGTTTCGAGCTATTTTTGCTCATCTTGGAGGAGTTTTGGGGCCTAAATTTTAGGCTTTTCACTTGTACTCGCCCATCAACTTGGAGTTACTTTTTCAAACTCATTCATGCATATTTTTTAGTTCAGTTGAGCTGGAGTTGACTACACATTCAACTTTTGGGGACAATTTTGTATAATATAAAAAAAAAGTTTATGTTTTTTTTTCCTTAGTTCTTGCTTTTCTTCCTTTGCTTATTGCAGAGAAAGAGATTGTCTTGTAACTCAACAATTTTTATAGTTTTCAGCAGCAGTAGTGGTTCATTTTTTTAGTAGATTCAATATTGTTATGCAGAGATTCCTTTCAGTTTATAATACAATTAGGGGTTCTTCTTTCCAAATTTAGGTGTCTTGTTCATTGTGTGAGTGATTTGATGAGAATTTACTGTGTTTTAATTTAAAACCTTTGAATTCTTTCTCATTTATCCGATGCAAGTATACAAAATTTCAGCTTATTACAAGTCATAGTTTGTGCAAGAATTGTTCATGTCTTTCTATGAAATACTTATGTAATCAGATTGATCAGTTTAGATTGTAAGAGAAGGTTTACTGGAAGGTGTATTACATTTCTAAGTTCAAATATTGGTGCATTGCCCCCTTTAAATAGATTATCTATTCAACTTTCAGTTTATGCAAGTTTTCTTCTATATTTTTCCTCCATCGATTTACAGATCTAAAGGGCATTTAAAGGAAGCTGACTCTTCTAGAGGTTCATTCTCAAAATAGACAAACCCATAGTCTAAGAATGTTCCCATGTTACATGGGATTGCCAAGCTTGTAAAGGCTTAGCATTCAGGGTGCAATCCTTCATGACAACATGACTATCATAAGTCATAACATGAAGTACATTGCATCTGAAATCTTATATGTGTATTCACAAGTCTCGATGAGTCTTTTGCTATAGAGGGAGAGCTTAATCTGAGTGCTTTACCTCCAACCATAGACTGGTGGTCTCCCACACACCTTCCTTCCTAGAAGTGGCCCTACCCTTCACGAAGAGTATAGACATAAGGAACCAACAGGTTGCCATTTGTGTCCTAGTGGTGTGTCCTATGTAACTCAATCAACCATACAACTCTAGACAATCTTCTAACTAAGTATGATTATTCTGACTGGTCACGCCCTCTACACATTGTGAACCGACTAATCCATGCAGATACAAATACATCACTTTGGCCAAAGTTTCTATATAAATAGAAGTTTGCAATAAACATAGTCATGTGTTCACACACCTCTAACTTGACTTGGAAACTATCTCATCCTACAATTTGACTTTCTTCACTTAGTAACTCTAGACATAAAATTCTTTGTACTATATTTGAAACCTAGTCAATCTAACTTATAACTAATCTTTTTAATCTAGGATATACATGCAATATTTAGGTTTAGGTAATTATAACCTTTCAAAGAGTCCCTCTTTGCATACTTTCAATTACTAGGATTTATGACCTCCTATCATTCTACTCACTAACACTAATATTAAACACTCTTGTGTTGTATAACAAATTTTGACCCTATCGAGAAATCAGGAAATCTTTAAATTCAATAAAGTGCTTCTTACACTTTTTTTGTCTTACTCAATGGTTATCTTGACCATTCACTATTGACCATAATATATAAAAATAATGTTATATCTAAGTTAAGAGTTTCTAAGCCCTTTTGGTTTTGATTCTAGGGTTTAACTTTTCTAACCCAATACTTGGAAATATCAATACCCTTGTTTTCCAAAGATATTAACATATAAATAATATAACATGAAAACAAATACTTCTAGTCTTCGCTAGACCACTTGGCATTGTTTGAATTCACATTCACAAAACATGAATAAACATAGTATACGAGGTATATCCTAATTCATAAGTATCTTAATGAATATTATCATTTTCATAACTAGTGTGTTGACTAACTTCAATCTTTCAACCCTAATAGGTTTGAGTCATAAAGATAATAAAATATTTTTGACCTTTGGTCTTCTTAAGTCTACCGACTTCCAATTTAAGATAAGTTATGAACTCTTATATAACATCCTTTGTATATATATGCCACATAAACCTTTATCGACAATCTTAAGTACTTCCCACATCCAAGTACTTCCCCTGGGGATAAAGGCAAAGTGAAGGTTTGTATAGGGACCCCTAAAATTTCAAAGGAGGGACCCCATGTTGGGGAAGTTGGGATTCCTACTACTACCAAGAACAAGAAACAAAAGCTTACCACCACGGAGACTGAAAAGAAGACTGCCAAAAGAGAAAGGGTGGAGGTGGAGGAAATGGAGCCCACCCAAAAGAAAAAATCTAAGGTAAAGGTGTTGCTGCTATGGATGTTCCTGTGAAGATAGTTGAGTTTGACCTTAGGCTGGATCCTATGGGTAACAGTGAAGGCGGCAAGGATGTCAATCTAAGGATTCATTGGTCCAAACGGATCACTGGCAAGCTACTAGTGAATCCATAGGGGGTGGAAGTCTCATAAGATTATGAGTTTGTGGATGATACTATGGAGAAAGGTGGGGATGAAACCCCCATAGAATCTATTCATGAGGTTGAGGGCACCAATCATTTCATCTCTATGAATGAATCAAGGTCTGAAGGTCTGGGTGACACCATGAGGGTTTCTATTGGTAAAGACTCTGGGAGGGATGTTGTGGATCAAGATAGAAAGGGGAGCTATGCCTTGTGTGACAAAAATTCTAAGGACATCCATCATCTCCAGAGGAAGATGGAAACCATGCAGAAGAACTGGAAGGCTATGGCAGAGTTTGTGGCCAAAGCCCTGCACAGGGCTGCTTCTATCTTTGTTGCGGTCAAAGATCTGGATGAAAAGGTCAAGCAAGTGGGAATCAATAGTTTGGGAGATTACAAGGAGATGTTCAAGTTCCTTGCTAAGTTTGGGGTGACTAATAGCCCATAGTTTCTTGTTTCTGCTATTTTTTGTCATCCTTGTTGTTTCTGTGGTTTTTGATTAGTTGTTATTGTTGGTCTTCCGTTCAAGAGCTATTAATCTATTGTTTCTGGCTTGTTAATGGCCTGATGCCCAGGGGGCTATTTTGTTAAAGGGATCTAGACCCTCTTTTCTAGCTAAACTAATCAAAATAATCTTAAGTACAACAAACATGTGAGGTTGAGTTACGATTCTCCCAACATGCCCCAACTTGGAATAAATCATATCAGGGTTACCCAAGTCTTATTTGCACTTACCACTAAAATAAGTTCTATTTATGAGAACTATAACTACCCATCTCCTAGTCTACATATACCATTAAGCTAGTTTAATAGTTTCAATCATGAAACAAAGGAGAAGTCAAATATATCTCCTAATATACTCTTTCTCGAGATGGTTTAACATAAGTAATAATTGGTAATCAAAAGGATATCTTAGTTTCCACTTTCTTGGTTCACCTATTTCCTTGGTTTTATATTATAACATGATAAGAGGAACTATATTTCACACAAGGAATTCTATACCCATGTTTCAACTTTGTCACCTAATTATTGTAATGATAATATCTCACCAAAATAGTGAATATATACTTCCAAAAGCAAGGATACATCTATGGATTTATCATAATCTTCAACATAGATAATCACTTAAGACTTAATAAATCTTTCTCCTTGATAATTTGAGTCTACAGTATAATTATTGACCTTCTTGGTTTTCTCAAGTCAACTGACTTTCACTAGAAACTATAACAGTAACTTATATGATTCCAAATATGTCATTATATTATAGATATCTCTAAATAAGTGATTAACCTATCACAGAATATTTTGATTACAAACAATAGAACTATACATATAAGTCTTCAAGGATATATATATATATATAGATATATGTATGTATGTATGTATGTATGTATGTATGTATGTATATATATATATATGTATATATATGTATGTATGTATATATATGTATGTGTATATATGTATGTGTGTTTATGTGTGTGTGTGTGTATGTGTGGGTGCATTTATATATATACACACACATAAACACACACATACATATGTATATACACACACACACATATACACACACATACATATATACACATACATATATATACATACATACATATATATATATATACATATATATATATAGATCTAGTTTCGAATTTCATGGATACAAATATACAAAGTGTTTGGTTGAGTTGGTTAAAGGATGGCTATCCCATCATACCATGGCCTTACCTTCACCTTATCTTAGCCTTATAATAGAGACATAAGTACAAACATGGATTTGGCCCTAAACAGAGAAATACAAACCATCGACTTGATTGAATCATTTATATTAACTTGGTGTAACTCTCACCAATTAACTTGACCTTTCAACTTGCAAGGTTTCTATACAACAAATACACTCTTACTTAGATCTTATTTGTCTTTTGACCTACATAGTTTAACTATGCTACCGATACATACAGTGTTCCTAGCCATCGTCCTTGAGATCACTTATGATTATTGGCCACATAGAACAAACACTGAAATATTCTATACTTATTGGTTCCATACAAGAGATATTATATTCTTACTAACTTAAACACACATAAATATATTTAATTCCTTGACCATGTAAACGTAAGGATAACTCAATAAATTGGTCCTAGATATACTCACAGAATTCTAAGCATATCTATCTTTAGCTTAACATAAAAATGTTGCAAGTATGAGGTGAACCAGTGTTGTCATTGATGTCAACATAATCATATTACATTGACAAGAAGGATTGGATGAGCTGTGTGTTGAGGATATTGAGAAAATTAGCCTCAGTCAGGAATAGTGAAGAACAGTGATAAGAAGAAGGCAAATATATTGGATAGGTTGAGAACCGGAGGATGCGGATTAAAGGGTTTGCAGATATGAGTCTTGAGATGCTTCAGTCAAGTTTTCAGAGGTCCGCATAAAGACCTGTAGAAGTTATGGTTGTCTATGTGGAACCGGTTCCAGTAAGTGCTTAGAGGTGACAGAGGATCACAGAAAGGTCCGGTGAGGTCCGGAATTGTACAATCCTAATCTACGGATTGGAAAGAGTGTTTGGGATGTCCTTGTGATATGCCATCTTGAGTTGTGTATGATTTGGAGGTCCGGAAGTACCTCTTGCATTATGACAGTGGCGACAGACTGTGTTCTTGAAGTTCCAGATAAGAAGGATAAGAGATTTCAGTAAGTAAAGGAAATGCGGACGTACCTAGTCATTCAGACAGGCTTCTGAAGGTTCTTGGATCATGTTGAGGTTGTGTTGTTGGTCCGCATTGATAATGTATGATTTGAAGGTCCGGAAGCACCTTCTACAGTGGCGACAAACTGTGTTCTTGAAGTTCCAGATGAGGAAGACAAGAGATTCCAACAAGTATAGGACGTGCGGATGTATCCGGTCTTTCAGGCAGGCTTGTGAAGTTTTCTGGATCGTGTTGAGGATGTGTTGCTGATCCGCATTGATAGTAGAGCCCGGAATTGAAGTTATTCTTCCGGAAGAAGTTCTTGCTCTATTTAGCCGACCGGATGAGCTGTTCATCCTGCGAATGTTCTTGTGGTGGCCGACCGGATGTGTTATTCATCTTGCGGATACTCTCGTGGTTGTTTGTCGACTTAGATGTTTGTTCCTAAGTCGATGTCTTGTATAAATAACGGTTTGTGAGTTCATTTCAAAGTGTGATGAGTGTATGAGTGTGGCATAGTGAAGAAAGGTGCGAAAGACAGAGCAGAGGTTTTTGAGCTTAATTGGAACTGATCCGGACATGGTAAAGATGCCATTCTCCAGTTCAAGACTGTGATTTTTATCACTTTGTAGACAGTGTGTCTCCTTGTAGGCAGTGGGCCTCTTTGTGAGCAGTGTGCTCGGGCAGTGAGCCCTCATTGGCATGTGCCATTCATTTTTCTTTATTCTTCTAACAGAGAATAATTCTTGGGTTAATCACCCCGTGGTTTTTCCCTTAACCGGGTTTTCCACGTCAAAATCTTGGTGTTCAATGTGTTGATGCTTATCTGCTCTTGTGTTTATGTATTATGCTTTCATGGATGATTATTTGATATGCTGCTAACTAAACAACAAAGAATCAAGTGTTTGAAAGAAGAAGAAGTTTTATACAACTGATTCACCCCCCCCCTCTCAGTTGTATGCCCTAGATCCAACAATTGGTATCAGAGCCAAGTTCCTCTGATAGGAGCTTAACCGCTTGAGGTGATCCAGGATGTCGTCATACAAGAAGGATAGTCTGAAGTTCGATGGAACCAACTTCACTCTCTGGAAAGGTCACATGAAATGTCACCTGGAATGTATGGGAAAAGCATACTTGGCTATGGTTTCAAAACCATATGTACCTCCACAAGGTGGTCCGACAACTCTAAATGAAATCACAGAAGCTAAAAACAATCTGCGGACCAAGGAAGCTCTTCTAAGCGCATTGAATGACTCAGATCTCTCGAATGTTATTGACCTACCAACTGCATATGAGATCCTGACTAAACTAGAACTTCTGTATGAAGGAGATGAGTTTGTCAAAAGTGCAAGGTTGCAAAGTCTGAAAGGGAAATTTGAAAGATTGAAAATGAGAGATGATGAAAACATCACCACCTTTATGCCAAGAGTGAATGAGCTGGTATGTGGAATCAGAAATGCTGGTGGAACTTTAGATGAAGATGAGATTGTCTGCAAAATCTTAAGATCCCTTCTTGCTGCCTACAAAATCAAGGTTGCTGCCATTGATGAATTCAGAGCCCACACAACTGTCACAAGAGAACAACTGGCTGGCAAACTAGCTGCATTTGAAATGACCGAGTTTGGAGATGATCCTCCCAAGACTGAATCTGCTTTCAAAGCCAGTGCCTATGTGAAAGGCAAACAGAGATTTGATCCGGGTGAAAACTCATCAAGGAAAATGTCATGGTATGATCAAGCAAGAAGAGACATGGAAGAAGAAGAAGCAGAAACAGCTCAACTTGAAGCCCTCATTGCAAAGAGACTGCCAAGAGGATCCGGTAAGTATGAAGGAAAACTACCCTTTAAGTGTTTCAACTGCAATAAGATTGGTCATTTTGCTTCAAGATGTCTGGAGAGATCTGCAAGATCTAATACTCACAGACAAAGGTTTCAAAAGAATTGCTATTATGTTCATGAAGAAGATGACAATGAAGGAGTAACAGATGATGAATCAGAACTAGGAAGCAAATCTGGAAATGAGTGGGTGTTTATAGCCATCAAGGAAGAAGATTCAATACTCTCTGAATCTGTCAATCACAAAGTTGTTGAAAAAGCCTTGGCTGCTCAAGTGGAAGAAAAGGATGATTGGGTTATTGACAGTGGATGCTCTCACCATATGACTGGTGACAAGAATAAGTTCCTGAATTTGGAAAGGTATGAAGGAGGAATGGTAAAGTTTGGTGACAATTCAGCTGGCAGAATCAGAGGCAGGGGAACTATCTCCTTTGATGGAAGAAGCAAAACAGGTAACGTACTATATGTTGAAGGATTAAAGCACAATCTTCTCAGTGTTGGTCAGTTAGTGGACAAGGGTTATGATCTCCGGTTCAAGAATGGAAAATGCAGAATCTTTACAAGCTCCAGAACTGAAATTGCATCCGGTACTCAGACAAAAGGTAATATCTTTCATCTGGTTGGTTCAAACAAAAGTTGTTTGTTTGCTCAAATTGATCAGAGTTGGTTATGGCATAGAAGAATGTGTCATGTAAATTTTGATAACATCATCAAGATAAGCAATACTCAGGCTGTAAGAGATCTTCCAAAATTGATGAAACCTACAAATAGTTTGTGCAAAGAATGCCAGCTAGGTAAACAAAGCAGAGTCTCTTTCAAAAGCAAAGATCAGTCTTCTACTGGATTGTTGGAATTAGTACATACTGATCTCTGTGGTCCGACAAGAATCAAGAGTCTGCAAGGTGATAGATATTTCATGTTGTTAATTGATGATCATTCCAGGATGATGTGGGTTACCTTTCTAAAAGAAAAATCAGAAGCATTTGAGAAGTTCAAAATCTTCAAAGCTATGGTAGAGAATCAAACCGGATTGAAACTAAAGTGTCTAAGGTCTGATAGAGGTGGTGAATTTACATCTGGTGAGTTCATTGACTTTTGTGAGAAGCAGGGTATAAGGAGACAGTTGTCTGCTCCTAGGACTCCACAGCAGAATGGAGTAGTTGAGAGAAAGAACCAGACCATCCAGGAAGCTGCCAGGACAATGATGTTGGAAGCAAATGTTCCTCAAATGTTTTGGAAGGAAGCTATCAGCACTGCAGTCTACACTCTCAATCGAGTTCAAATCAGAAACAACACCGGTAAGACCCCCTATGAACTCTGGTTTGGCATCACTCCTACTGTGAAATATTTCAGAGTATTTGGTAGAAAGTGTTATATTAAAAGAGATGAAGATCTAGGAAAGTTTGATGCTAGAAGTGATGAAGGAATTTTCTTGGGTTACTCCACTCAAAGCAAAGCATACCGGTGTTACAATAAGAGATTGAAGAAAATGATAGAAAGCACCAATGTAAAGGTTGATGAAGGAATTGAGCAGCCTTCAAGATTTTATGAGTTTGATGAAGATGACCAAGACAGTATTCAAGGACCTCAATCCTCTCCGGTGAGACAGAGTCAGCCTGATCCGGTAAATCAGGAAGAAGAGATAGGTCTGAATGAGCCTGATCAAGAAGCAGCAGTGCAGGATACTCCCAAAATTCCAAGGTATGTAAAACTGAACCACTCTGAAGATCAAATCATAGGTGACAGAAGCAAAGGTGTACAAACTAGAAGGAATGTGCTCAAAATCAGAATGAATGTTGTCTGATTTCAAAGATTGAACCTAAAACAATAAATGAAGCCTGCAATGATGAAAACTGGACCAAAGCAATGGAAGATGAATTGATGCAAATTGAGAAAAATCATACTTGGGATCTTGTTCCCAGACCTAGAGACAGGAATGTAATTGGAACCAAGTGGGTCTTCCGGAACAAACTAAATGAAGCCGGTGAAGTAATCAGAAACAAAGCTAGATTGGTTTGCAAAGGCTACTCTCAAATAGAAGGAATTGACTTTGAAGAGACTTTTGCCCCGGTGGCAAGAATTGAAGCAGTCAGATTACTTCTTGCATTTGCTGCCTTCAAAGACTTCAAGGTATATCAGATGGATGTCAAGTCTGCCTTCCTAAATGGTGATCTGGAAGAAGAAGTCTACATTGAACAACCGGATGGTTTTCAATTGTCTGATAATGATGATATGGTCTGCAAGTTAAAGAAAGCCTTGTATGGATTGAAGCAAGCCCCAAGAGCATGGTATGAAAGGTTGGATAAGCACCTTGTGTAGATTGGATTCAACAAAGGTACTGCTGACAGTAACTTATATTTCAAAATTGATCATGAAAATATTTTAATTATTGAAGTATTTGTGGATGATATCATTTTTGGAGGAAGAGATAGTATGTGCAAAACTTTTGCAAATCAGATGAAAAGTGAGTTTGAAATGTCTATGCTTGGTGAAATGAATTTCTTCTTGGGTCTGCAAATTACTCAAACAAAAGAAGGGATCTTCATTTCTCAGACCAAATATGTGAAAGAATTGTTAAAGAAATTTGGTATGGAAGACTCAAAGCCTATGAACACTCCTATGGCAACCGGATGTAAGTTAAGCAAAGATGATGACTCTCCAAAGGCAGATCAGACAAAGTATAGATCAATGATTGGTGGATTGTTGTACCTCACTCAAACTAGACCAGATATAATGCAGGCTGTTGGTCTTGTGGCAAGATTCCAGGCTGATCCTAGAGAATCTCATGTTATGGCAATCAAAAGAATTTTTAGGTACTTGAAAGGAACAGTGGAGTATGGTCTATGGTACCCTAGAGATCCGGACTTCTCTCTTCATGCTTACACAGATGCAGATTGGGCAGGAGATGTGGATGACCGGAAGAGCACTAGTGGTGGAGCATTCTTTTTGGGGAAGAGATTGGTTTCTTGGCTAAGCAAGAAACAAGATGCAATATCTCTGTCTACAACTGAAGCAGAATACATTGCAGCAGCAGGTAGTTGCACTCAAATCTTATGGATGAAGCAGATGCTAAGAGACATCAAAGTTGAATATGAGGAGCCTATCACAATTTTCTGTGATAATTCAAGTGCAATTAATATCTCCAAGAATCCGGTATTGCATTCTAAGACTAAGCACATATCTATCAAATTTCACTTTTTGAGAGAACAAGTAAACAAGGAAGAAGTCAGATTGGAGTATGTTCCCTCCAAGGATCAGATTGCAGATATCTTTACAAAACCTCTTCCCAAGGACTCTTTTGAATATCTCCGGGAGAAGTTAGGGGTCATGGCCCCTCCGGTGATGAACTAAGATGCACTGATGTGCATCAGTCCAGTGGATATCACAGTCATATCTTGTGATCCGGATTGATGATGGGGAGCTGCTACTAAGGGGGAGCAGCTGGTATGATTCTGATGTACTAGAATTGCAAGTATGAGCCCTTTGCCATTGATGTCAAAGGGGGAGAGAAGACATGTGAAAAACAAGTGGTTAATGATCAAAGGGGGAGCAATAAAGGAAGAGAAGACATGTGAAAAGTTGTTGTTGATAGGGGGAGCTGTGACAGAAAGGAGAAGTCCTTGTCTTGATGGTTTTTCACATCATATGTTGCCATCAATGACAAAGGGGGAGATTGTTGCAAGTATGAGGTGAACCAGTGTTGTCATTGATGTCAACATAATCATATTACATTGACAAGAAGGATTGGATGAGCTGTGTGTTGAGGATATTGAGAAAATTAGCCTCAGTCAGGAACAGTGAAGAACAATGATAAGAAGAAGGCAAATATATTGGATAGGTTGAGAACCGGAGGATGCGGATTAAAGGGTTTGCAGATATGAGTCTTGAGATGCTTCAGTCAAGTTTTCAAAGGTCCGCATAAAGACCTGTAGAAGTTATGGCTGTCTGTGTGGAACCGGTTCCGGTAAGTGCTTAGAGGTGACAGAGGATCACAGAAAGGTCCGGTGAGGTCTGGAATTGTACAATCCTAATCTGTGGATTGGAAAGAGTGTTTGGGATGTCCTTGTGATATGCCATCTCGAGTTGTGTATGATTTGGAGGTCCGGAAGTACCTCTTGCATTATGACAGTGGCGACAGACTGTGTTCTTAAAGTTCCAGATAAGAAGGATAAGAGATTTCAGTAAGTAAAGGAAATGTGGACGTACCTAGTCATTCAGACAGGCTTCTGAAGGTTCTTGGATCATGTTGAGGTTGTGTTGTTGGTCCGCATTGGTAATGTATGATTTGAAGGTCCGGAAGCACCTTCTACAGTGGCGACAGACTGTGTTCTTGAAGTTCTGGATGAGGAAGACAAGAGATTCCAGCAAGTATAGGACGTACGGATGTATCCGGTCTTTCAGGCAGGCTTGTGAAGTTTTCTGGATCGTGTTGAGGATGTGTTGCTGATCCGCATTGATAGTAGAGCCCGGAATTGAAGTTATTCTTCCGGAAGAAGTTCTTGCTCTGTTTAGCCGACCGGATGAGCTGTTCATCCTGCGAATGTTCTTGTGGTGGCCGACCGGATGTGTTATTCATCTTGTGGATACTCTCGTGGTTGTTTGCCGACTTAGATGTTTGTTCCTAAGTCGATGTCTTGTATAAATAACGGTTTGTGAGTTCATTTCAAAGTGTGATGAGTGTATGAGTGTGGCATAGTGAAGAAAGGTGCGAAAGACAGAGCAGAGGTTTTTGAGCTTAATTGGAACTGATCCGGACATGGTAAAGATGCCATTCTCCAGTTCAAGACTGTGATTTTTATCACTTTGTAGACAGTGTGTCTCCTTGTAGGCAGTGGGCCTCTTTGTGAGCAGTGTGCTCGGGCAGTGAGCCCTCATTGGCATGTGCCATTCATTTTTCTTTATTCTTCTAACAGAGAATAATTCTTGGGTTAATCACCCCGTGGTTTTTCCCTTAACCAGGTTTTCCACGTCAAAATCTTGGTGTTCAATGTGTTGATGCTTATCTGCTCTTGTGTTTATGTATTATGCTTTCATGGATGATTATTTGATATGCTGCTAACTAAACAACAAAGAATCAAGTGTTTGAAAGAAGAAGAAGTTTTATACAACTGATTCACCCCCCCCTCTCAGTTGTATGCCCTAGATCCAACAAAAAAATCTCTAAATATAATGGCCTTAGTTATACACAAACACTCTAATCATGATGGCTAAAATATACATAGTAACTTGTTAAGCATGTCGGATTAATTCAATCATAGTATTATATTCTAAGCCCATTGGCCTATATCATAAGGAGTATCGGCCTAAAAACATAGAGATTTATATATAGGTCTGTTGGCCTTATAAAACACAAAGGTTTAAAAATATATTTGTCAACCTTGTAAAACACAGAGGATGGCCATAATTATCAACCTAATAATTTACACAAAGATGTCAGTTTTACATAAAACATAGTTTGACCTCACAAAACTTAGTTCGGCCTCATAAAACATTGATATATATAACTTCTATCAGCCATGGAAGCATATAGAGATTGTCTATTTATTTCAACCAAATAAACACTAATATTAATTTTTGTTAGCTACAGATAAACTTTACTTCTATCTACCATGGATACTCAACTACAAAACCGAATACAAAAGTGCTATTCTTAAACCAAAAGATATAAAAGAAAGAATAAACCTGATTATATATGGAGAAAGTGGTTCCCTACATTCTTTCTTGACATGCATCCTACTTTCCTTCTCCTTATGGATTCTTTCTACACCCGTTTAGTTATACGCATCTCTGATAATGGTTTGTTATCATTTGAAGGTCCCATTCCTCCATGGATCCATAGTGCCTCACCGCATAAGCTTAGGGTAGAGTTTTATTATATCTCTCTCTGTGCATCACCTGAGGATCTATTGTGGGAATCCCCTCGAACTCTTATGAACATGCCCAATGATTGTCCCATGCATACATTCAGTGGAAAACATTTAGTGGAAAATGGACCAGAGGAAGCCAGGGTACTGTGGAACTTGTAACTAAATCCCATGAGGATGTGGACGAGCTCACATTTTGTATTGAAAGCCTATCCACCGCAACCATCTCACCCTTACTTTTCTACTCCCATTGTATCCACATTAAACTCTCAATGAAATAGCATTCTTAAAGGCTTAACACCTCCACAAGGCTGTGGAATTATAGGACGAATCCTTGCCTGATAACATGCTTTGCTAGCATGCAACTAAAAGAGGTTTTATGGTCATTAAAGACCACTATTCAAAATAGTTCAAGAACTCCTTTATACTCTCCCAATCTTCATGAAGTGGAGGAAAATAAGTACTCATAAGATCACATAGTAGTTTAGCATTTAATATGCAACTAGACCATGTATTTTTTTTAAACTCGTGTCTATTAAGTATAAGTTATACATCACGATAATAAAAAATAAATATAAACATATATCAGCATAATGTTTGTATATACACTATTTACTAACATCATTAATAATCATTTGACAAGATGTGTGAATGGGGTTGAGGTATTCTCCTCCTCCCAATCTTGCGTAAACATCAAAATAAATAGATAGGTTATCAACCGAAAAACTAATCAGAAAGCACCAATAATGAAATAGTTTAACCCTTAATAATATTTTTATTTCTTGAATATAAATATATTCATATCAAACAAGGACTAATGATTGTCAACCATTTTTGTGTCAATGGTCAAACTTTCTTGACATAATCTTGATAAAAACTACAATAAGAAATCCTATAAACAAATCAACAACTGTCGAATCAAAATCAAATTAGACTAAATGAGTCGAGTACCACTTACCTACCTCAATGAGGGTTCACTAAATTGTACAAGAACAAGACGAAGATGGCAAAAAACTATTCTTTTCCATACGTCTATTCACTTCTCTCTAATGATGCTCTCCCTCTCTTTCTCAAAGGGAAGAAACATGTTTCCTAAATACAACTTGCAATCACCAAACTGGGATTAATCTATCGTTAGTCTATTCATAAACCTTATGAAATCATAACATCTAGACAACATATAATCACATGTCAATTCTAATGATTTAAACATAAACTCAAGAAATCATTTATTTTTCCTAACATTTTCACTAAACATCAAATCATTAAGTCATACATAATCAACTACTAATTACATGCAAGTAAAAAGTAAAGTATAGTCAAAATTTGGGATGTAACATATCTCCCCCATAAGATTCATCATCCTCAATGATCCAATGTATCCAAAACAATAAGATAAAAAATTTGTTCAATTTTGAAAAGCATAAACAAATGATGAAATTTCATATAAAAATCACCGGAAACTTCCCATGTGGTATTACTCTCTACATACTAGTCCCACTAGACCTTGCACTAAGTAACCTCTTTATTATGCAATTGGAGCTTATGAACTTCAAGAACTTTGAGAGGCTCAATCATGACCACTCCTAGCTCCTATACCTGTAAAGCATTCTAAGAATATAATTATCATCCGTTATATACTTTTCAAATATGAAACATAAAAAGCATTATGCCTCTTGGAAAGAGCTGGTGGTAGAATGATTATGTAGTCAACTAAATTGATAACTTCGAGAACTTCAAAGGGTCCTACATATCGAGGAGCTAGTTTGGAAATACTTTCCAAAATTTATGGAACTTTTCTAAAGCTTGACCCTCAAAAGAACTTTTTCTCCAACTAAGAATTGTCTTGATGTACGCTTGACATATGCATAACTTTTTTTCCCATCATTTGCTTTTGTTAATCTATTTTTTATCAGCTTAATCTGTTCTTCCATTTTTGACAACATTTTTGGACCAATGCTAATCTCATCTTCTAGCTTATCCTAACTTATAGGATTTCAACATCTTCTATCCAATGCTTCAAATGGAGCCATCTTGATAGTAGAATTGTACAAGTTGTTATAAGCAATCTCCACAAGTGGTAGATACTCTTCCCACTTGTATTATTGATCCATGCAATACATATGCAAGAAATATTCTAAAACTTGAGTTATCCTCTCTGTCTAACCATCTGCCTCTGAGTGATAAGCTGAGTTTATATTGAGTTGAGTTCCTGGTGCTAAAATAAAGTTTGCCAAAATCTTGACGCCATGTGCACATTTCTATCTGAGATAATCTTCTCAGATATTCCATGGAATTTAAGCACTTCCTTGCATAAAATTATGAGCTAAATTTGGTACTCCATCTGTTAGATTCCCAAATATAAAGTGAGTTGCCTTGGTGAGTTTGTCCACCACCACTAAAGTTGCATCATTCCTAATTCGAGACATTGGAAGACCATGCACAAAGTCTATGCTAATGATCTGCCACTTCCACTCTAGAATATTGTATGGATACAGAAGTCCTACTAGATGATGATGCTTAGCCTCGACTCTCTGGCACTCTAGAAACTTGCTACCAATTTGTAGTATCATTCTTCATTCCTTTCTAGAAATAAAGAAGTTTCACATCAGCTAGGAGTTTAGTAACTCCAAAATAACTTATATATGGTGCATAATGAACTTCCTTCCACACAAGGTTTCTTAATTCTGTTGAATCTGGAATATAAATCCTTCCTCTATATCTTAAAAACCCATTTGGTTCAAAATAGAACCCATCATACCTCAAATCTTGAGTATTTACTATGAAAGCATGCTTAACTTGCTCATAAAACTCATCTCCTACAGAATTTTGCAATACTAAATCTTTGAAGTTTGAGTGGATAGAGACAATTAATGAGATATGTCTCCATCGACTCAAAGAATCCACTACTGAGTTCTCTTTGCCCTTGATATAACTTATCTCAAAGTCATGGTCAGATATCACTTCCAACCATCTTCTTTATCAAACATTCAGATGAGGTTAGAATTATATATACTTAAAACCATGATGATTTGACTTCAATTCAAAAGGCTTTCCTAGCAAGCAGTGTCACCATAGTTGCAAAGCATGCACAAATGTTGTTGAATCTAAATCATAAGAAGCATAATTCTGCTCATATGCTCTCAACTTTTTGGATTCATAAGCTACCACTTGCCCATTCTACATAAGTATACAACCTAAACCTTCTCCTGAGGCATCAATGATAACATCAATTTGACTTTCCAATTAGGAAATTTCAATATTGGTATAGTTGTCAACTTCTCTCTTAACTAATTAAATGCCTCCTAACATTTCTCTGACCAGTCGAATCTCTTACCTTTTCTCTGAAGTGAAGTAATTGGGCCTGCAATCTTAGAAAAGTTCAAAACAAACTTCCCATTTAATATCTAGCTAGCCTTATGAAACTATGCACTTCATGCTCATTCTTAGGGCACATGCTGCTCAAGTATAGATTTGATCTTTGTAGGATCCACTGAAATTCCTTCAGCTGAAATAATATGCCCCTACTATTGTATTTCTTACTGAAAGAAAATACACTTAGAAAGCTTTCCAACATCTTATGTTCTCTTAGTTGCTGTAAAACTAACCACAAATACTGCAAGTGCTCTTCCTCATTCTTAGAAAACACTGATGTGCCACACATATGATAAAAAATATCATAAATACGCAATAAAAGATATTTATTCTTTGTCATTGCTTTGTTAAGCATATGATAGTCTTGTATACGCCTAAAAATGACATGATTCATTCTAAATAAATATTCTTAATATTTATTCCCTTCTAATTCTTCTATCAATAAATAAATAAACAAATTTATTGATTTGATTCACATTCCTCTTAATTAATTAAATATCAAAATATTTAATTATTTCTTCTGAAGTCTAAATTAAATAAAATCAATTTATTTAATTAAATTCCCTAAATTCTTCTAATGTCTCACATAATTAAATAATCCTACATTATTTAATTAATCCTAAATTCCTCTATCCTAAGTCCTAATTTCATAAATCCACCTCACCTTTTCCACCTCACCTTCTCCACCTCATCATGTTGCATATGTAATTAAATATTTCAAATATTTAATTACCTAATATTCTCTCACCCACATGTCCTATTTCTTCTCTAATCAAAATTATTTAACTCAACAATCAAAATTGTTAACTAATCAATCAATTCTATCTACTCCTCAATCTATTCGGGTAACTGATCAATCAATTCAGTCAATTCCTCAATCCATTCTATTAACTCTTCAATCAATGTTGTTAACTACCCTATTACATGATGGAAGTGGGACACTTGTCCTCTTTTTATTCGTTGCACATTCCTCAACCATTCTCAACCATTGATCGGCTCATTTCATCTCAACCGTTGATCTTCATCCTCCCAAGTCTATAAATGAAACCTCATTCTTCCATTCTATTCATCCAGGCTATTCATATTGTTACTCTATAGAAATTCACCAGCACGCCTTTGGTACCCCCAATACAATTTGCTTGAGATCACCCAAAGCTTTGAAGCTCCTCTTCATTGCACATCTATCACCACAGCCATTCACTATCGACATTCTTGAAAATAGCAAAGGAGTGCACTCTCTGAGGGCCTACTTCATACAAACAAGGACGATCTTGATAGGCAACAATAGATGTTTCGATTCAAGGAAGGTTTTGATGCAGAGGATAAGAACCAACAACTTCATACTAGGCAAAGTTCATAAAATGGATTTCAATCCATTAGGCTCTACAAGCTTCAATAGGAAACTTTCACAAAAATAGTGACACCAAACTGAGTATCATCATCTTCGACTTACACAAGGTTTCACAAGGTCTTCTTCCCTCTCAACAACTTAGACAGAACCATACCAATCTCCCTTCCAAGTTTGCAATCTCCATTCTTCATGCTTTGCTGTCTTGCTGCCACTGTCCTAGTAGCCCTATAGAAAGGACTGTCGAGGCATAACTCTTACTACCAAACCTTTCTCAAGATTGTGATGGCATCTTTGAATACCTTTTTCCAAGTCTTCAAACATATCTAAAACTCAATGTATATTGCTTTGTAAGAAACTATCCAAAAATGGACTGACAGAGAACAAATCAGGGCTATTAGGCCTTGCATGCATACAAGGCTTATTGGTTTGGGCAACTCCACAACTCCTCACACCTTGCATGTGCAGGAGCACTTCACACCTGGTCTGCACATGCTCATTGATCCATCAAAGGTGTCTCTCCATTAGTATTTTAACAAACCCTCAGTCCTACAACTCTTAACTGTTCCTAAATGTTGTCTCAACAGGCTGTTAACAGAAAATGCAGTCTTAAACTTTACTTTCCACACCTTGAATCTTCACCATTTGATGTGCACCCTTTGAAAAATGAAATAACATGTCACAAGGATTTTCTTACACTAGAGATTTGAGAGATGCCACCTGGTGAAGTGGAAGAAACACAAATTCTAAGGGAGTGAACAGCAATTCAGAAAAAAAAAATAGTTTTCAGGAAAACAGCGATATCTTTTTTATTATCTGCTACCAAGACTTCAAACTAATTGCATTTGAAATTCATCTCACCCCTCTACACATGCAATACAAATGGAGACCCTGACAGATCTGTACAAGTACGGAAAACTGCAGAAAACAGTGATTTTTTTAAAATGGAGACAGCAATTTCTGAAAAAATAGTTTATGAAAAACTATTGATTTCTTTCACCTAGTTTATCACCAAGATATCAAACCTTGTTCAAAGCCAAGCTAATACTTCATACTTTCCATCCCATATGCACATGGTCCATAATGAATCCGTACAGAAGTACAATACGTCAGAAAACAGCAATAAAACTCAGAAATTTCAGAAAAGACAGGAAAACAATGGCTTTTTGTTATATTTTTTCAATCTATTCAATCCCCCCTCACAATACAATCTTCCCTTGGCTTAATACAAGATTTCTACAAAGCAAAAACATTTGGCATTCCCAAACCATCGATGCCTTCTTGATTTGTAACTGCAGAAATAAAAAGACTATTCTTCTTTTTAGAAACTGTCTTTTTTAGGACAGCAAATGACTTTTTTTGACTAAACAATGATTTGTTTTAACTTTTGGTTAACCTTTGGTAAGGTTATAATCAACTATAAAACCCATGACATGCCTTTAAAAGGCTAAAAAGCATGAAAATGTAATGACTACCTATACAAACACTAAGACTTAATGACTCTTGCAAACTTAACATGACTGTCCTACTAAGACTTAACAACATAACAATAGGTTCATTTAGACATTGGGCATAGTCTATTTACTAGTATGGCTTTCAAGCCTTATACATCAAGAAAATGGTCTCAGAGACCTTATTAATCCAAACAACCTCAAGTAAAATCTCAACAACTTAGTGCTCCTGCACCATACTCCCCGGCATGATGAAAACTCTTGTCCCAAGAGTTAGGGGATCGGCTCCAACCATTCTTCCATCTTGGTGGAATGTTCCTCAAACTAGGAAACATGAACTCTCCCAGAGTTATCTTTCTCCGTCTCCAACCTGCATGGCTCCTGTAAACAGTGTTAGAAACATAAAACTTGTTTTGGTGTCCTTGTCTAGGACTGTGTTGCTGCAATGCTTCAGCTCTTCTCAACTGGAGGTTCTGATTCATTCCTCTTTGGACTGGTGCAGGAGCACCCGTACATGATCAGGATATAGGTCCGCATGATGACATACATGATCAGGATATAGGATAATTATCAGCATGATGACAAGATAGTCTATTTTTAGTATGTTTGACTTTATCATGTAATAAGGTCCATTGGACCGATGCTATGTATTAGATCAGCATAGGAGTATGTGTAGGCAGTTAGAGATCGGGATAAGGTTATCTGAGCTGTCCTCTCTCCCAGCCGCTTGGAAGCTCCCAGCCGCTGGGAAGTGAGTTAGTAGTACTCGAAGGATTTGTTATATATACCTTCGATCTGTTAGGGTTTAGACACAGTTCATATTTGAGATTCATGTTGTTAGATGTACTGGTGTTGTGTTGAGATTCAGGAGAGCAGTTCAGACATTGTGAAGCTGTATTCAGGACATTTGAATTTCAATTGAATAAGATCTCATCTTTTTCATTATCAGGTTGTATCAGTTGTATCTGTGTTTGATTTCCTTTCCGTTTTGCAAGTTGATGGGTACTTTCAACCCTTCCACCGGTTGATCCTGCAAATCGGTGGAATGGTCCTGTATCATAGCTTAGGTTGCATTTGTGTTTTCCGTTTATGCATTGCATTGTTCAGGAGATCAGTTAGGAGCATGCTGTGAATCAGCCTAACATCCTCATGTGCTAGGTCTAGAAGATAAG
Organism: Cunninghamia lanceolata; assembly: GCA_027924645.1. Lineage (NCBI taxonomy): Eukaryota > Viridiplantae > Streptophyta > Pinopsida > Cupressales > Cupressaceae > Cunninghamia > Cunninghamia lanceolata. The sequence continues at coordinate 200,896 of BSBN01001427.1, read as the reverse complement.
CTGTTAGATTTTGGTTTGAAGGTGATCCGGCCCGGTCGTCATATTGTATTTGTGAAGTTATGCGTTTCTGAGTGTTTTCATGCAGTGGACGGATACACAGGAGTCTGCATATGCGTTTCCAGTCGGAACGTGCTGCATCATCATCTGCGAATGCATCGCCATCAGGATCGGGTCATGAAACTGTTGAAGTTTGCATGTTGCAAGTGCATCATGATGTTTTGAGTTGGATATATACTCAGTGTATATATCGCAGTCAGGATCATCTCTCGGGGAAGCTCATCATCCGCATATCGCTAACAGATGCGGGTGTGAAAGTTCAGTTTTTTTGTCTAAGTGTTGAAGAGTTCATCAGGATATTGTGTGACGTCATCGTCATCAGGATATGACGTCATCGTCATCAGGATATTAAGAAATCCCTCTATGCGAGTTTATCCTGTTGTCGCTAAGTGGTTAAGTATCGGCGTAGGCAGGAAGTTGTATTAACATCATCAGGAGGTTTCGAGAGAACTGGATGAATAATATCATGATGCTGTTGCTTGTATCGTCGGGCAGTGGAGCAGCGAAGGCAAGGTGTTGAAGTGGATCGTCATCAGGATATTTGGAGCAACCGGATATTTGGATATCCTGCTGACGAAGGTGGTGTCGAATATCATGATGATGTCGCTAGTGTTTGGCGCCCGATGAACAGTGCAACCGGAGGATGTTTGCACCCGTTGATTATCATGATGATGATGATAGGCGACAGGCGGAGGAGGTGAACAGTAGTCGGCAGGAGGATAATTGCGATCATCCGAAATATGATGATGCTGTTGAAATATGATGATGCTGTTGGTGTTTACAGGAAACAAGATGATGATGCTGAGCCGATAAGGATTTTTATCATGCTATTTGCATTATTGGCTCCTCCTTCCTGTTAGTTAGCCTCCATTGCGTTTCACTCTGCATCATAGTGGTATCAGAGCAAAGGTTAGGATCTTCTGGAAAAGATAAGCAGGATGTCAGACGAAGAAGGAACATCTGAGTTTCCCACAAGGATGACCAACGCTGAGTTGGCAGTTCTGGTGAAGAAACAGATTGCAGAAAGTAAGGCCGTGAAGGCTCAGAATCAGGAGTTGAAAGATGAGTTAGCAAAGTTGAGGAGTAGAGTAGGTTCTGGTAGAGAAGATGATAGGGAAGAAGAAGAGATCCCTAATTGGAGTGAGGAGGTCGTTCCTGCAGACCAGAGGCCACTATTGAACGCCCTCAAGGCCATGGAGAGGAGAACCATGGATGTGAAGCTGGATTTGCCAGTGTTTACAGGTAAGATGGACCCTGATTCAGTGATGGAATGGATAGACTGTTTGAACAATTTCTTTGTAACAGAGGAGATACCAGAACAACAGAGAGTGAAGATAGCACAGTCAAAGATGAAAGAAGCTGCCTTGACATGGTGGAACTTTGTTCAGGATGATAGAGTACAGGAAGGAAAACGTAGAGTTGCCACATGGAAGAAGATGATGGAATTGGTAAAGGAAGCTTATATTCCATTGGATTACAGTATCCAGTTACACAAGAGGAAGCAAAACCTGAAGCAGAAGGAGCTAGATGTCAGCTCATATACAGAAGAGTTCATGAAACTCTGTATGAAGACCAAGGTGAAAGAAAGTGAAGAAGAGAAGGTAGCCAGATACCTTAATGGATTGAGGTTGAATATTCAGGAAGATCTCAGTCTGCATAACCCAGATACAGTGCAGAAAAGCTTTCAGTTGGCATTGAAAGTGGAAGAAAAGTTGAAGAGAAAACAAGATCAAAACAATAGAGGAAGAGGAAGACAACAAAGAGGTGGAAGAGGTCCTTTCAGAGGCAGAGGACATGGACAGGGATATCAAGGAGAATCCAGTCAAGACAATAGTAAGGGTAACAATAGTCAGAATCAGAGAGAGAATTACAGTCAGCAAGGAAACTCCAGAGGTAGAAGACCTTACAGAGGAAGATCCCAGGGCAGAGGATCCATCAGATGCTATAACTGTAACAAAGAAGGCCATATAGCCAGCAGATGTCCAGACAAGGCCACAAGCTCAGCAGGAGAAAGGAGGACAAATCTGGTCAAGGAACCTGATAATCAAAGTAGGACAAGCTCTAATGATTTTCAGAGTGTGAATGGTCCTGAGAATTATGGATATCCAGAAAGTGGAGAGTCTCTGATGATGAGAAGAACAGTGACTACCATGAAGGTACCTGACAAAGAAGCCCCTCAGAGAAAGTCCCTTTTCAGAACCATTTGCAAAGCAGGAGGTAAGGCATGTAAGGTTTTGATTGATTCTGGTTCTACTGAGAACTTTGTGTCTGAAGAAATGGTGATAAAGATGAAGCTTAGGAGATTGCCTCACCCATCTCCATATAAAGTCTCATGGCTTACTCAAGGTCAACAGACAACTGTAGAAGAGCAGGCTTGGGTAGAATTTCAGATTGGTGGATATAAGGATAGGTTGTTGTTTGATATCACCAAGATGGATGCTTGCAACCTTTTGTTTGGTAGACCATGGCAGTATGATCTGAAGGCACAGCATGATGGTGTTAAAAACACCTATAAAATCACTAAAGATGGTATAGAAGTAACGTTATTCCCATTGAAGGAGAAAGAGGAGAATTCTAAAGGAAAAGAGGTGAAGGTCATGCTGATGGAAGGCAAACAGTTCATGAAAGAAGTAGCAGCAGAAGGTGCAGTTGCATATGCCCTAATCCCATGTATGAGTGTGAAGAAAAAACAACAGCAAGAAGCCAAGAAAGAGAAGAAGCCAAGGTTGATAGACCCAGCTGTCCAAGAGTTATTGGATAAGTACAAAGGTGTCATCTCAGAGGGAATGCCAAGATCCCTACCACCTGTCAGAGATATCAGTCATTGCATAGACTTGATTCCAGGGTCTACACTTCCAAATAAAGCAGCTTATAAGCTTACCCCAGAACAGAATGCAGAAGTAGCCAGACAGATTGAAGAATTGATGAATTCAGGTCTGATTGGGAAGAGTTTGAGCCCATGTGCAGTACCAGCTGTACTAGCACCAAAGAAGGAAGGCACTTGGAGGCTTTGCACAGATTCCAGAGCCATCAACAAGATCACAATCAGGTATAGGTTTCCAATCCCCAGAATTGAGGATTTACTTGATTGTTTGGGAAGTGCTAAGTACTTTACAAAAATAGATTTGAAGAGTGGATACCATCAGATCAGGATCAGACCAGGTGATGAGTGGAAGACAGCATTCAAAACAAATGAAGGGTTATATGAATGGAAGGTTATGCCTTTTGGTTTGTCTAATGCCCCTAGTACTTTCATGAGGCTGATGAATGAGGTTTTGAAGGAATTCATTGGTAAGTTTGTCATAGTCTATTTAGATGACATTCTGATTTTCAGTAACACCAAAGAAGAACATCTCAGACATATAGATCTGGTTCTCAAGAGGCTACATGAAGAGAAGCTGATGATAAACTTGGACAAGTGTCTGTTCATGAAAAAGGAGATCACCTATTTAGGTTTTGTCATTTCACAAGGAAAGCTCTAGATGGATAAGGAGAAGGTGAGTGCCATATTGAATTGGCCAACTCCACAGACCATGAATGATGTCAGAAGTTTCCATGGGTTAGCAACCTTCTATAGAAAGTTTATAAGGGGGTTCAGTCATATTTGTGCACCCATGCTGGATACCATTAAAGGAGGACAGAAGTGCAGGTTTGTTTGGACTCAAGGAGCAGATGATTCCTTTGAGGCATTGAAGAGGAAGGTGGCACAGCAGCCAGTCCTTGCACTTCCAGATTTTAACAAAATTTTTCAGGTAGAGTGTGATGCCAGTCACATGGCCATTGGAGCAGTACTCAGCCAAGAGGGTAGACCAATTGCATTTTTCAGTGAAAAGCTCAATGATGCTAAGAAAAGGTATTCATCATATGATCTGGAAATGTATGCTTTAGTTCAGTCCCTAAAGAAATGGAGGCATTACCTGATGCCAAAGGAATTCATAGTCTTCACAGATAACCAGGCTTTGAGTTTCCTCAACAGTCAGGAAAAGCTGAATCACAGACATATGAAGTGGGTAGAAACCTTACAGGCTTTCACTTTTACCTTGAAGCATAAGAAAGGGGTCAAAAACAAAGTTGCAGATGCTTTGAGCAGAAGAGTCCTCACAGTCAATCAGATTCAGTTAGAGAGTGTTGGTATTGATTCACTCAAGACCATGTATGAGTCTGATGCAGATTTTGGAGAAATATATCAGGTCTGTACTTCTTTTGGGGAGAAATACCATGCTGAGTTCTTTGAATTCCTAATCCAGGATGGATTGTTGTTTAAGGGTGGATAGTTGTGTATCCCAAGGTGTTCTATGAGGTTGAATATAATCAAGGAGAAACATTGTGGAGCCATGGCAGGTCATTTTGGTCTAGATAAGACTCTTGATCTGGTCAGGAGGCATTATTTCTGGCCTAAGTTGCAATCAGATGTCAGGAAATTTGTGGAGACATGTGTCATATGCCAGAAAGCTAAAGGCAGGTCAACTAATGCAGGGTTATATCAGCCCTTACCTATTCCTTCCAGACCATGGGAAAGCATCAGTATGGATTTTGTCTTGGGTTTGCCAAGGACCAGGAGAGGATTTGACAGTGTTTTTGTTGTAGTGGATAGATTCAGTAAAATGGCACATTTCTTGCCATGCAAAACCACTGCTGATGCCTCATACATTGCAGATTTATTCTTCAGGGAGATTGTCAGAATTCATGGATTGCCTTTGAGCATAGTTTCAGACAGAGATGTGAAGTTTGTTGGTCACTTCTGGAGAACCCTTTGGAGGAAACTGGGAACCAATTTGTCTTTTTCCTCTGCATATCATCCTCAAACGGATGGCCAGACTGAGGTAGTGAACCGTTCCTTGGGGAATCTGCTTAGGTGCTTGACAAAACAGCATGGAGAGAAGTGGGACAATATTCTGTCTCAAGCTGAGTTTTCATATAATGATACTGTCAATAGGAGCACAGGGAAATCGCCTTTTCAGGTAGTTTATGGAATGCATCCCAGGGGAATTTTGGAGCTGAGAGATTTACCTACAGCAGATCCTATTAGTGCACAAGGAGAAGCTTTTGCTGAAGCCATCAAAGAGGTCCATGATCAGGTCAAGACCCAACTCCAGCAAACCACCTTGAAATATAAGGAATATGCTGATAAGAAGAAGAAGGATGTTCAATTTGCTGTTGGAGATTTGGTTTGGGTTCACTTGAAGAAAGACAGGCTTCCTAAGGGGAAGTATACTAAGCTCATCCAAAAGAAAGTTGGACCATGTCAGATTTTGCAAAAGCATGGACAGAATGCTTATGAGATCCAACTCCCACCTGATCTCGGTTTATCTCCTATCTTCAATGTATGTGATTTAACTCCATACAAGGCTAATCTAGATGCAGATCAGGATATCCTACAGGATACAGTTGCTGAAGACATTCCTCAACATGATCCTCCACAGTTACAGCATGTTTTGGACACCAGAGTGGTCAAACAGACCAGGAACAAAAAGTACTTGGAGTACCTCGTCTCTTGGAAGGGACAGCCGAACTCTGAAGCAGTATGGATGACTGCAGAGCAGATACAGAAACATGGTGCCGACCTTAATACTCTCATCTCAAGTGGACTTGAGATTTCTTCTTTTGGGGAGTATGGTGCAGGAGCACCCATACATGATCAGGATATAGGTCCGCATGATGACATACATGATCAGGATATAGGATAATTATCAGCATGATGACAAGATAGTCTATTTTTAGTATGTTTGACTTTATCATGTAATAAGGTCCATTGGACCGATGCTATGTATTAGATCAGCATAGGAGTATGTGTAGGCAGTTAGAGATCGGGATAAGGTTATCTGAGCTGTCCTCTCTCCCAGTCGCTTGGAAGCTCCCAGCCGCTGGGAAGTGAGTTAGTAGTACTCGAAGGATTTGTTATATATACCTTCGATCTGTTAGGGTTTAGACACAGTTCATATTTGAGATTCATGTTGTTAGATGTACTGGTGTTGTGTTGAGATTCAGGAGAGCAGTTCAGACATTGTGAAGCTGTATTCAGGACATTTGAATTTCAATTGAATAAGATCTCATCTTTTTCATTATCGGGTTGTATCAGTTGTATCTGTGTTTGATTTCCTTTCCGTTTTGCAAGTTGATGGGTACTTTCAACCCTTCCACCAGTTGATCCTGCAAATCGGTGGAATGGTCCTGTATCATAGCTTAGGTTGCATTTGTGTTTTCCGTTTATGCATTGCATTGTTCAGGAGATCAGTTAGGAGCATGCTGTGAATCAGCCTAGCATCCTCATGTGCTAGGTCTAGAAGATAAGCTGTTAGATTTTGGTTTGAAGGTGATCCGGCCCGGTCGTCATATTGTATTTGTGAAGTTATGCGTTTCTGAGTGTTTTCATGCAGTGGACGGATACACAGGAGTCTGCATATGCGTTTCCAGTCGGAACGTGCCGCATCATCATCTGCGAATGCATCGCCATCAGGATCGGGTCATGAAACTGTTGAAGTTTGCATGTTGCAAGTGCATCATGATGTTTTGAGTTGGATATATACTCAGTGTATATATCGCAGTCAGGATCATCTCTCGGGGAAGCTCATCATCCGCATATCGCTAACGGATGCGGGTGTGAAAGTTCAGTTTTTTTGTCTAAGTGTTGAAGAGTTCATCAGGATATTGTGCGACGTCATCGTCATCAGGATATGACGTCATCGTCATCAGGATATTAAGAAATCCCTCTATGCGAGTTTATCTTGTTGTCGCTAAGTGGTTAAGTATCGGCGTAGGTAGGAAGTTGTATTAACATCATCAGGAGGTTTCGAGAGAACCGGATGAATAATATCATGATGCTGTTGCTTGTATCGTCGAGCAGTGGAGCAGCGAAGGCAAGGTGTTGAAGTGGATCGTCATCAAGATATTTGGAGCAACCGGATATTTGGATATCCTGCTGACGAAGGTGGTGTCGAATATCATGATGATGCCGCTAGTGTTTGGCGCCCGATGAACAGTGCAACCGGAGGATGTTTGCGCCCGTTGATTATCATGATGATGATGATAGGCGACAGGCGGAGGAGGTGAACAGTAGTCGGCAGGAGGATAATTGCGATCATCCGAAATATGATGATGCTGTTGAAATATGATGATGCTGTTGGTGTTTACAGGAAACAAGATGATGATGCTGAGCCGATAAGGATTTTTATCATGCTGTTTGCATTATTGGCTCCTCCTTCCTGTTAGTTAGCCTCCGTTGCGTTTCACTCTGCATCATGGACTCTCTGCTGTTTGTTTTCCTTCTTCTGGCTCCTTATAGGACACTCAAAGTCCCCTACTTTAACATAACTCAAGTCCCAAGCCTACTACTCTCTAGGACTGTCAGCCACCTTCTTGTATTGCATCTGTGTCTGTTGTGTGCTATCACCCTGAACCTGCACATTCAACGTCAATTTCTTTCCAAAGCAAATTGTAACCTGTTCCTTCTTCTCCTCACAAGGTAAAGGAATTAATTTGAACTTCTTGCCATCTTTGTGCACTACATAGGTATTAGTATACCCATCATGAATTGTCCTTCTCAAATACTGCCATGGTCTGCCCAAGATTACATGCCCACATGTCATAGGAATAACATCACACAAAACAGAGTCCTGATATGGACCAATTGTGAAATCAACATAAGCCTTCTTAGTGACCATTACCTGCTGCTCCTGACTCACCCAAGTGACATGGTAAGGACCGGGATGATCAAAAGTCTTCAACCCCAACTTATTCACCATTTCCCAAGAAACTAAGTTATCATGAGAACCTGAATCTACAATCAACTTGCATATCTTGCCATGGCTCAGACAATTAGTTTTGAAAATAGATACCTGTGGTGGTTGCTGCATGTTACCTCTTTCCACCATGAGCATCTCTCCATCCATCATAGGAGAGGCTGACGACATCTCTGGTTCTTCTGGCTTCTTCTCCTCTTGTGCCAAGTGAACTCTTGTATCCTTTCTCTTGTCAACACCATCCTTCTTAGGACAGTTGAAAGATGTGTGTCCCACCTCATTGCAGTGATAACATCTGCCTGTGAACACTCCGCTTCCTGATCCAAATCTACCTCCACCTCTATGTCCACCTCTCTATTCTATAGACAACTCCTTACCCTTCTCATTGCTATTTTGAACTTCATTAGTAGGTTTGCCCCTACCTCTGTTTCCTCTTCCATAACCTCCTGGCCTTTCTTGCTTCCTCTTCACTCTCTCTTCAGCCCTGATGGCTAACTGAAAACACTATCCAAGTGTTTTTGGTACTGCTAACCCAATCTCATCCTGCAAGTTATACCTAAGCCCGTTAAGGTACCTTGCCACTTTCTCTTCTTCATCTTCCAGCCCACCTCTAATACTAAGCTTATGAAATTGCTCAGTATAGGACAGAACATCCATGTCCTTCTGTTTCAGATTCTGCCTCATCCTCTTTGTCTGAATGGAGTAATCAGATGGAAGGAATTGGTCTTTCAACATATCCTTCATCCTACTCCAAGAAGTGATTTTTGATGCACCTCTAGCCATTCTCTCTGTCTGCACACTACTCCACCAGGTAAGTGTTGTTCCTCTCAGTTTTGTCTTTGCAAACTTGATCTTTTTCTCATCATTCATCTCCTCATATTCAAAAAAATTTTCCAAGGCATCTATCCACCCTAACACTTCTTCACTATCCATCTTCCCCTGATAGATAGGTAACTCTATATTTGCCTTAGTTCCACTTCCTTGGACTGCCTTCAACAATCTTACAAACTTCTTTTCTTCAGCATCTAACTCATCCTCAGGAGGATTCTCATCTACATCCTCATCTCCTTCTGACTCACTTTGTTCAACCTTTCTTGGATTCTTCTCTAATGCTTCCAATCTTGCCAAGATTGTTGCATTTTCTCTTCTTACTTGCCTCAGCTCTCTGTCTCTGGCAGCATCATGTTCTCTTCTGTCCCTCAGCTCTTTCTCTCTTGCCTCTAAGGCTTCTCTCAACTCAGCATTCTCTCTTGCCATCTGGTTCTTTGGAGGCATCTTTACAAACTCTCACAAACCTTATCTTCTTCACAAGATCCACAACACCTTCAAGGATCTACTAGCTAGCTCTGATACCAAAAAATGATGCAGAGGATAAGAACCAACAACTTCATACTAGGCAAAGTTCATAAAATGGATTTCAATCCATTAGGCTCTACAAGCTTCAATAGGAAACTTTCACAAAAATAGTGACACCAAACTGAGTATCATCATCTTCGACTTACACAAGGTTTCACAAGGTCTTCTTCCCTCTCAACAACTTAGACAGAACCATACCAATCTCCCTTCCAAGTTTGCAATCTTCATTCTTCATGCTTTGTTGTCTCGCTGCCACTGTCCTAGTAGCCCTATAGAAAGGACTGTCGAGGCATAACTCTTACTACCAAACCTTTCTCAAGATTGTGATGGCATTTTTTAATACCTTTTTCCAAGTCTTCAAACATATCTAAAACTCAATGTATATTGCTTTGTAAGAAACTATCCAAAAATGGACTGACAGAGAACAAATCAGGGCTATTAGGCCTTGCATGCATACAAGGCTTATTGGTTTGGGCAACTCCACAACTCCTCACACCTTGCATGTGCAGGAGCACTTCACACCTGGTCTACACATGCTCATTGATCCATTAAAGGTGTCTCTCCATTAGTATTTTAACAAACCCTCAGTCCTACAACTCTTGACTGTTCCTAAATGCTGTCTCAACAGGCTGTTAACAGAAAATGCAGTCTTAAACTTTACTTTCCACACCTTGAATCTTCACCATTTGATGTGTACCCTTTGAAAAATGAAATTACATGTCATAAGGAGTTTCTTACACTAGAGATTTGAGAGATGCCACCTGGTGAAGTGGAAGAAACACAAATTCTAAGGGAGTGAACAGCAATTCAGAAAAAAAAAATAGTTTTCAGGAAAACAACGATATCTTTTTTATTATCTGCTACCAAGACTTCAAACTAATTGCATTTGAAATTCATCTCACCCCTCTACACATGCAATACAAATGGAGACCCTGATAGATCCGTACAAGTACGGAAAACTACAGAAAACAGTGATTTTTTTAAATGGAGACAGCAATTTCTGAAAAAATAGTTTATGAAAAACTATTGATTTCTTTCACCTAGTTTATCACCAAGATCTCAAACCTTGTTCAAAGCCAAGCTAATAATTCATACTTTCCATCCCATATGCACATGGTCCATAATGAATCCGTACAGAAGTACAATACGTCAGAAAACAGCAATAAAACTCAGAAATTTCAGAAAAGACAGGAAAACAATGGCTTTTTGTTATATTTTTTCAATCTATTCAATCCCCCCTCACAATACAATCTTCCCTTGGCTTAATACAAGATTTCTACAAAGCAAAAACATTTGGCATTCCCAAACCATCGATGCCTTCTTGATTTGTAACTGCAGAAATAAAAAGACTATTCTTCTTTTTAGAAACTGTCTTTTTTAGGACAGCAAATGACTTTTTTTGACTAAACAATGATTTGTTTTAACTTTTGGTTAACCTTTGGTAAGGTTATAATCAACTATAAAACCCATGACATGCCTTTAAAAGGCTAAAAAGCATGAAAATGTAATGACTACCTATACAAACACTAAGACTTAATGACTCTTGCAAACTTTACATGACTATCCTACTAAGACTTAACAACATAACAATAGGTTCATTTAGACATTGGGCATAGTCTATTTACTAGTATGGATTTCAAGCCTTATACATCAAGAAAATGGTCTCAGAGACCTTATTAATCCAAACAACCTCAAGTAAAATCTCAACAACTTAGTGCTCCTGCACCAGGTTTGCATTGTTTTATTCATTGCTTCATTTCATTCAATCTTCTTAGTTTCACTATTCTATTGAGTTATGGGTATTTGATTATTTATCATTGCATATTCATTGTTGATCCTATTTTACCCTAACATTTTTGGCACCCAACGTGGGGCCTTGCCCCTTTATCTCATCAAAATCTGAGCTTTTTTTTGAAGACAGGTTCCGTACAGGCATTGCATAGGCTAATCTGGCACATTTGAACAATTCCATGGCGCTTCTGTCCTCTGTTCCAGCGCTTATAATCTTACAGCGCTTTTAAACACTATTCTGGTGCATATGCCTATTTCAGCTGCGCATATGTTATTTCTATGCATCTGTTCTTTCTTACGACGCTTTTAAACTCTGTTCCTATGCCTATGTTATTCCTGCGCATCTATTCTATCTTATAGCACTTTTAAACTCTATTCCTGCACATATGTTATTCCTGCGCATCTGTTCTTTCTTATTGCACTTTTAATTACTGTTAGGACGCATTTGTTTTTACTATGCTTCTGTTGACTATTTCTACGCATTTAGTCACTAAAGCAACACTTCTGTAGTAGGCAATGATTCTAGGGTTATTTTCTAAAATGATTTTGCTAACGCTGACATCTTTTCAGGTATTCGTTGGAGCTATTTTGCAGGATAGGTTCAGGTTTAGTTTCATATAGTTGCATTTTGATAGCTCACACTTCACTTTCTAAAGGGATAGTAAAATAGATACTCATGCAAAATCTCACATAGCTTTTAATTAGGAAAGAGGTAACTGGACCATTGCTATCTCGCATTACAACATTATTATCTTTTCAAAGTTATTGCTATCTGGTATAAAACTAAACTCATCACTGATATCTGGGTTAAAACCGAACCACTACTATCTTAATTGACCAACATTTCAAAGTTAACTATTCGTGCTATGTGGATTAAAACTGAACTCATCATTGCTTCCAGGGTTAAAACTGAACCACTGCTATCTCGATTGACCAACATTTCAAAGTTAACTATTTGTGCTACGTGGATTAAAATTGAACTCATCACTACTTTCTAGGTTAAATACTAAACCATTGCTATCTTGCTAAATCACTTCAAAGTTCTGTGCTTGCCCAAGTAGATTAGCCCATTTAGTTTTTCTACTTTTAACTAGGTTGGATTAATTAGTGTCTTCAGTGCTTATCAAATAACAATAGGCCTATGCTCTCCCCTTTACTGGGTGACCAAAATGCCAGACTTGTTATTCCATCTGTTTAACCTTTAGAGGGGCCTACCCTTGGATGCATGCCTGTCCAAGTGCGAACGACCCTGAGTGGAAACAGGCTAGACGCCAAACCAATCCACTTAAAATAAATGTGCTTGAGCTGAAAACCTCCTACAACAAGTGCTACTATGTTACACTGATGGCCAACCTCCCCCAAAACCCTCTAAGGCGCAACCCTTTGAGGCTAGGAGACTCCATAACAGAGAGTAGTGTCGCCGCATGTGTAACCACTTGAATGGTTGCCCGCATTAAACACCTCTTGTTCTAGTGGCCAAAAACCCTTGTAATCCATTTCTAGCCTAGGAGTTTTGTACTTGCTTTTGTTCCTTTTAGTCCAAAAAAAGAGTCAGAAAAATCACTAAAAAAGTTAAAAAGTCATAAAAAATTCTTTGTGTTTGTTGTGTTTTCTTGCCATTAATTCAGAAAATCAAATCAAGAAGACCTTTTTTTGCAAACAAAGTACCAAAAACATCAAAAAATTCGAAAAATTGCAAAAACACTGAAGAAAGTCAGAGCAGCACATCCGTCCTCTATTCCTGCACATCTGTGCCGACTTGTGGCGCATTTGTTTAGACTTCCTATGCTTTTGCTATCTATTGCTATGCATACACTTTTTACCAGTACGACGCATATATCCTAACTTGTTGCGCATTTGTCATTTTCTACTACGCATCTGTTTCTGCGCATGCACAATAGTGAGCACTTGCACAATTTTTGAGGGAAAAATTTTAACAGTTCTGAGTACCCACTTCAGCTTAGCTCCAAGATCAGAGATCAGGTTCTACCTTGCAGTCTAGTTTCATCCATTTCATCCAAAAACTCTCTCTTTCGTCAATCGTCCCATCTACCTTCTGTCAGGTCTTTCTAGTCCCAAAGTCAGAATATTCCATATCAGATCAGCGTAGGTCCCTTCTTCGTATCATTGTGAATTCAAGTAAACCTAGTAGGTCACAGAACTTTGCTAGTAGTTTGTTACACGACTAGTCCCTACACAGTAAGACTGGTATCGAGTACCCTTACTAGTGGCTACCGTCTTGTATCAGCCATCTTATTTGAAATCATTGAGCAAGAAGGTCCTTTATCCAAGTCTTCTCCTAGGTATCCTATCCACAGTAGTCTCCATCAGTACCTTGCCAAAATTTCTAGTCCCAGTCCACTTCATCCCCTATCACCTTGCATGGTTCTTACTAGATCTCAGTACAAAAAGCAACTTGAAATGGCTGGCTCATCCAACCGCATCGTCACACCTCATGATAGTGACGAAGAAATATCTTACGAAGATTATCAAGAAAACATCCAAAATCAAAAATTCCAACGCCTAATAGAGAAGGTGCTCCATGAAGACCCTCATAAGTATTTCTATCATCTTGCTAGTCTTGGAATTAAACTTCCTGTGGATTTTGATATAAGCTCAATCATGGAAAACATGGAAAATGATCATGAAAAGAAAAAGAATGCCATAGACCCAAACGCAAATGATAGAGGAAAGCAAACCATGGACCAAAATGCTCCTATGGAGGAAATGAGGAAACAACTTGAGAGCCTAACACAACAAATATCAGATCTCAAGACGGGTACAAATGCCAAAAACTACTCCTTGGAAGATATTGCACTGTACCCCTTTGACAAAAGTTTGATCATGAAACCATTCCCCTATCGATTCGAAGTTCCTAAGTTTGAAAAGTACAAAGGGATAGGGGACCCTAGAGACCATATAAGGGAATTCAACGCAGCATGTTTGGAAGTAGCACACAATGAGACGTACTTAATGAGACTATTCCCTAGGTCTCTAGGTAGCCAAGCTATGGAGTGGTTCTCATGGCTTCCACTGGGCATCAGAACTTTTGATGAACTAGTCAACAAATTTATCACGCACTTCCCTTACAATATCGAACATGAAGTATCTATGCTAGATCTATGCAACACCAAACAAAAGAGTGGTGAGTCATTCACCACCTTCCTACAACGATGGAGACAACTAGCAAGTAAGTGTTCTTATGATATACCTGAGAAGCAGCTATTGGAGATGTTTGTCCATAACCTCAATACCGATCTTAGCTATCAAATACAAATACAATGCCCTATATCATTCTCAAAAGTCATTGAAATGGGATTGTTCATCGAAAAAGCTATGATCTCCAAGGGGGCAATCAAGTTATACAAGGACACACCTACCTCCAACTACACAACGGACAAATCAAAGTTTTGGACCAAGAATAAGAATGTTGTCAACGATGGGGTAGTAGATGCCAAGGCGACAGCTCCCAAGCAACAACCCATATTCACTTTCAAAGGAGAAGCAAACAATGTTGCACCCAACAAACCATTTTCTTGAGAACCAAGACCATGGTTCAATTCAAATCTAAGGTGAAAGTTCACACCGCTGGGTGAGTCTCAAGAATCCACATTAAGGAAGTTGTTGGCTAGCAATGAAATTTCTCTACCGCCAACAAGTGATTATGAGCCTATAGTCAAACCTCCCTATTGGAAGGATATGGACTATTGTGAATATCATAGAGGAAGGAGGCATACAACCAACAATTGTATCTATCTCAAAAATGTTATCCAAGATGTGCTTGATCAAAACCAAGGAGGAACCCAATAGCATACCTCCAATGAGACACATGTGGCTTACCGAGATCCACTTCTAAATCACAACAAGCTGTACAACAACAACAACAATGGTAATAATAACAATGGTAATAACCACAATGACAACAACAACAACAATCACAATAGGCCAAATCAGAATAGTGGGAATAGTAATGCCAACTATGCAAGTGTACCATTTGACTATACCATAAATTGCATTTCTGAGCATGTCCCGCAAATCAATGTCATCACGCCCAACCAACAATCAAGACCTAACATAACTGGTTGTAGTATCATTAATTGTAGTGGTAAAGTCATGCTCAATACTGCCCCTCCAAGGTCGTCACCATCCCAATCCAACTTCCGCTAGTATAATGTCATAGACCAATTACAAAAAACTCCAGCCCACATTTCTATCTTAGAGTTGTTGCGTCTATCCCCTTCCCATAAAGAGATCCTCAAAAAATCCTTAGTGGAAACCACTGTCCCCACTAACTTGGCCCAAGAGAAGTTTCAGGCCATGGTAGGTAATCTGACCTCCTCAAGCTCCATTTCATTTACCGAGCAAGATGACCTCTCTGTGTCTCAACCTCATAACACCCCTCTTCATATTGTCGCCTTCATCCACAAGCACCGCATCAAGAGGGTTCTCATTGATGGGGGGGTTGGTTTAAATATTTGCACATTAAAGCTAGTCCTTGCATTGGGGTTCTCCAAACAGGCAGTTGATCCAAGGAAGAAGATTACTATCAAAGCATATGATGAAGAAGAGCAAACTACAAAAGGAACAGTAGTCCTTCCCATACAAGTGGGACCCGTAATAAAAGATGTTGTGTGCCAAGTCCTTAATAGGGAGCTCACTTATAATATTCTTCTAGGGAGACCATGGATTCACGCCATGAAAGTTGTGCCCTCGACCTATCACCAATGCATAAAATTCCCGCATAATGGCAAGCAAGTCACCATCCAAGGCGACCCTGACCCCTTTCAGCATTGTAACTCCTTCCTTGCCAAACCTGATTACATCATACCAAACAATAGAGCATATATATCCCCTATCCCACAGCATGATCATACCACCGAAGCCTCCTCCTCAAGGCCCAAAGAGCAAAAAATCACCATAAAAGAAAGCGGAGTGGGAGAATACTCCATAGAGCACAGCCTCAATCTAGCCATGATGCCTTTGTCTCCTCAATCTTTTGGCCAACCCAAACATTTTCTGAAGCCATCTGCTCTTCCTATAGCTCCTGCAACTCCCTTTGTAAAATGGGGGACCTTATCTGATGAAACAGAAGAAAGAGATCTCCTGTAGTGGCTTTATACAGAAGAAGAGAGCACATCGCAAGAACCGCCTAGGCTCCCAACAGAACTCTATGGGCAAGGTGAAACTATCCTACATAGAATGTGCTATGAAGGACAAGGCCCCATCGGCCTTAGAAAAGAAGGAATCATAGAACCTATTCAACCTTCTTCATCCTCATTGGCTAGAAATACAAATGGTCTAGGATACAAAGTCAAGGGAAAAACTAAAGAAAATGCTTGTCTTGTAGAAATGATCCACACACTTCAAGAGGACAGCGACACAGACTCCAATGAATATGAATGGGATGAGCTAATAGAGCATTCCTATGACAACAAAGAGGTTGATACCATCCAAATATTTAGCCCCTACTGTGAGGGACAAATGCTACGACATAGACCAATAGAGTCTGATTTGCCTATCTCTGAGAATACAACTTTCGAGGAAGGTTTGGGTTCCATCACAATAAACAACTTGGAGGAAAGTACCATCCCGAACACTCCCCCTACCTATACTCCTAGCATATCCATTCACACTATCAATGAATCAGGTCTATCCTCCGACTCCCTACCTCTTGTGCATCCTGAGCTTATTAACTGGGATCTACGAGGGGATCTACGAGGAACTCCTCAACTAGATATGTTCCAAAACGATGATGCTTACATTGACTATATGGAACTTAGGGACCACCTACCCAAAGGAGATCATAAAGCTAGTTTTGCTATTGAAATTAATACCATGGCTTACTTCGGAGAGGGTGTCAATCCTTCTAATCGCAAAAGTATCAAGATAAAAATTGGATCTGACAATGAAAACCATTTTACGGCAGTGTTATATCCCAAAATAGTAAAAAGAAAGGACACATCTGAAGGTGAAAACCCAACTGTGGCACCTGACGATGGAAGGCTTGACACTCTCCCCATAGACATGCACCAGGAGAAGTCCCAAATTGTTGTGGAACCGATAGAGCCTATTAATATTGGTATAGAGGAATAGCCTAAGATCATTCACTTTGCTAAATCTCTTACACCACCAGAAAAGACCAGGTTTGTACCATTCTTCAAGAAAAAGAGAGGCAGCTTCGCTTGGTCATATGCAGACATGCCAGGTCTGGACCCAAACTTGATTCTACATCATCTTCCATTAGATCTGAGAGTAAAACCAGTGAAGCAGAAACTAAGAAAGATGCATCCACACATAGCATTATTGGTCAAAGAAGAACTCAAGAAATTACTAGATGTAGGGTTCATCAAAGCTATAGACTACCTGAAATGGATATCCAACATTGTACCAGTGTCCAAACCTGATGGCCGAATCAGACTATGCAATAATTTTAGAGATCTAAACAAAGCTTGCCGCAAGGATGATTTTCCATTGCCAAATATCGATATCATAGTTGACTTAATAGCAGGGCACACCATGTTATCTCTCATGGATGGTTTCTTGGGATATAATCAGATCCGAATAGCACCAGAAGACCAACACAAGACAACTTTTACTTGTCCATGGGGCACTTTTTGCTAGAATGTCATCCCATTTGGGCTAAAAAATGCAGGAGCCACATATCAACATGCTATGACGACTATATTCCATGATATGATGCATGTAACAATGGAGGACTATGTCGATGATATCCTAGCAAAGTCGATCACAAGAGAATCACACTTGGATGTGTTAGAGAAAGTCTTTCAGAGATTAGACCAATTCAAAGTCAAGTTAAACCCAAAGAAATGTGTGTTCGGAGTCACTGCAGGAAAGCTACTAGGCTTCATCGTGTCAGCAAATGGAATAGAGGTGGACCCTGCCAAGGTCAAGGCTATTATGGACATGCCACCACCTAAAACTCTTACTCAACTAAGATCACTACAGGGCAAGCTACAAGCAATCTATAGATTCATATCCCAGCTAGCAGACAAGTGCCAACCATTCAGTCATCCCCTACACAAGAACATTCCATTCAGATGGGATGAAAGGTGTGAAGAGGCATTCAACAAGTTGAAAGAGTATCTTATGAATCCACCCATTCTCATGCCTCCTATTCATGGGAAACCACTGATACTCTACATATCGGCTACACCTATGGCTCTTGGGGCTCTTCTGGCACAACAAGATTATGAGAATAAAGAAAGAGCCGTCTACTACATTAGTCAAACATTAGTGGGCTATGAATTGCAATACTCACAGATAGAAAGATCATGCCTTGCGGTAGTTTTTGCTTCACAAAAACTTTGACATTATATGCTTGCACATCCAGTTAAACTCATTGCAAAAATAGATCCATTGAAGTACCTACTAAGCAAAGTAGCTCTCACAGGTCACCTAGCTAAATGGGTAATGCTCTTAAGTGAATACGACATTGAGTATGTAGACAGGAAAGCTATCAAGGGATAGATTATTGCTAATCAACTAGCAGATGCACCATTACAGGACACCACACTGATGTAATTTGAGTTTCCAGATGAATCCCTTTTCAACATATCAACATATTCCTGGAAACTCAACTTCGATGGGTCCTACACAAATCATGGATCGGGGGCAGGAATCTTGTTTGTGACTCTTCAGGGTGACACAATTCCAAAGTCTTACCATTTGTTATTCCCATGTACCAATAACATAGCAGAGTATGAAGCCTTAGTAATTGGTCTCAAGATGGCAACTGAGTGGAAAATCCAAGAGCTACATGTCTACGATGATTCTCAACTTATCATCAATCGAGTCAACGATGATTACCAAACCAAAGATGAAAAGCTTGTCCCATACAAGCGAATGGTCGATGACTTCAAAGAACACTTTGTAATCATCTCTTTTGAACAGATACCTAGGATCGAGAACAAAGCAGCAAATGCCATGGCAACCATTGCCTCTCTCCTCGAGATACCTAAAAATGAGACACAGTACGAGTTCTTAGTGGAAACTATCCAGTAACTAGCTTATGATCTTCCTAAGACCCATTTCATATGCCTTCTAGTTGGATCTGATTCACCTTGGTATGGTAAGATTTACACTTACCTCAAGGACAACATCCTCCCACCTGACCTATCTTCTAACCAATGACAAACTTTTATACGCCAAACCTCTCGCTACACCATCATTTCTGATACCCTATACCGAGGTGGCCTAGATGGTACTTTACTCCGTTGTTTAGAACGAGAAGAATCTATAACCGCTTTGCAAGATGTACATGAAGGGATCTATGGAACACACTCTAGCGGTCCTTCCTTAGCCAAGAAACTCATGCGCTTGGGTTATTATTGGCCAATAATGGAAATGGATTCATATCAGTTTGTCAAGAAGTGCAAGTAGTACCAAATACATGGGAACCTGATACATGCACCAGCTCAAGAGTTGAGACCTTTAATGACACCTTGGCCCTTTTGCCAATGGGGAATTGACCTTGTGGGAAAGATCCATCCACCCTCATCCAACAACCACAAATTTGTGATAACTACCACTGAGTACTTTACAAAGTGGATTGAAGCTGTTCCCCTCACCACTGTCATAGGTAAGAAAATCTCCTCATTCATCCTGAATTACCTCATCTACATATACAGAATTCCTTCATCCATTATCATGGATAATGGAAGACCATTCAAAAACTAGGATGTCCAAGAACTCTGTGAACGCTTCAAAATCCAACACTGTTTCTCCACTCCATACTACCCCCAAGGTAACAGTCAAGCTGAAGCATCCAACAAGACCATCTTGAAACTCCTCAAGAAAATAGTCAATGATGCTGGCCGTGATTGGCATATCTAACTCAATCCTGCTCTGTGGGCCTACAGAACCAGTATATGCACTCCCACAGGTGCTACACCCTACGCCCTTGTCTATGGCTTAGAAGCTATCCTCCCCATTGAGGTTGAATTACCATCTCTCAGGGTGTCGTTAAAAGGTCTTATATCAAATGAAGAATACAGAGTCTCTAGGTTACAAGAACTAGAGTTGCTGGAAGAGAGGTGATAGAAAGCCTTTGATCATCTCAAAGCATATCAACAGATGATGTCAAGAAGCTATAACCACAGAGTTCGCCCAAGAATCTTCAAAGTTGGAGATCTCATTCTTAAGGAGAATCCTCGCAACCAACAAGATAGAGAAAAGAAAGGCAAGTTCAAACCCAACTAGCTTGAGCCTTATGTAATTGTAGCAGCATACGGATCAGGGGCATATCAGTTGGCAACGTCTGAGGGTGAGTTGTTTGATGACCCGATCAACAACATACATCTTCACCAGTTCTATACCTAGGAGAACCCCAAATGTAAGGGGGGCATAAAATACAAAATATATATATATATATATACAAAAAAAAAATCAAAAAATTAGAAAAGTACAAAAAAAAATCATCCTTTGGTGAAAACCTGGCAATCAGGGGCCTTGGATAGGTATCATGATGAAAACCTGGCAAATAGGCGTCAGGTATACTTTCTAGCTTTTGTGCAAATAAAAGCAAGTGATGAAAACTTGGTAAACAGGCATTACTTGTGATAAACCACCCTATCCATCTTTGGGAAACTAGTCACCTTGAGTCCATTCCACCTTGTGTCCCATTCGACCCATATCTATCCCATAATAAACCCCTAACAGTTACCTATCATGGCTTGATACTCTATCTCTTTTGTTGGCCTTGTCAACCAAGGTTTTGTCCCATACCATATCCATTGCGTAAGCCTAGCATAGTGTCTCTCATCAGTTTTCCATGGTCTAAATCCATGAACTACATTGCCTCTGCATCGTCACGTAGGCAAGGCCATATTCCTATGCACCCCTGAGGCTCTCACATCCCCATCTGTCCCATTTCTTGTCATCTTTCTTGTCGTCTTTCTTCTAGTCCATCCATGGTCCATTAGGGTTTACCCCAAACTATGTTGCCTCTGTGTCGTCACATAGGCAAAGCCATTTAGCAATGAGCCCTCGAGGCACTAGGTTAGTCCCTTAGGGTCCGTCTCTCCGATGAGGATTGTGCAACCTTCTCACCAAGCAAGCAAGCGCAAGCAGAACCACTTTCCAAAGTAGAAATTTTGACGCAAGGCACTTAACCTATCCAAGGCAAAGCAGAACAACACCTAAGGTCTTCTAAATGATTTTACTTAAATTATGGCAAGAAACAAACACACCTCAATGCAAGAATGATTTGTGTTGGTTAGGTTAAAAATTATAGAGTCTTGATTTTTGCCATCATGCTTTTCTATGCTACTCAAGGATGCCAAAAGCTAGAGATGCTACGATGGGGGCATGATTCTTTTCTTTGTTTTCTGTTTGTGGATTAATCTTTAGTAATGTGAAGCCTTGTCTAAGGACATGGTTGGAAAAAGATCATCAAGGACACCAAAGGTCTAACATGAACAGGGGCAATCCTTGTTTGTTGATACGCAAGAAGTACTCAGGTCATCTAGATTCAATTTTGACTAGATGCTTGTATTAACTTGCTAAAGCAAAATCCATGTAAGCAATGCTCAGGTCATCTCAGTTCAATTATACCTAGATGCTTGTGTTAACTTATAACATTTCAGAAAAATACCAAAAAACATTGCCCAATGATGAAATAAAGCACTCCAAAATATTTTCACCATCAAGATGTCAAAATCAATACATCCATTTACACATCCATGCACCCGTATTCCATGCAATAAAAGATCCAAACAAGGCAAAGTAACAATACAAAGTGAAGCTTGTGAATCTTTCTATCAAGTCATTCTTCTGTCAATCGATCTTCTGTCAATCGATCTTCTATCTATCATCCTGTCATTTCTGTGTTGATAGCGTACATTTGGACATCACAAAAATAGAGCATATAGTTGCATATCATATCATATGAGATAGTCATTTACATGATTAAATCAGTTGCATACATAATATAGTGCATTAGGTCATCCATATCCCATCATCATATAGTGTCAAAAATCAAAAACATAGTTAAGAGCATCACATACAATTGCATAGTCATATAGATATCATTTTGCATTCACACACATTACAAACACATCATATAAATCATTTCAAAATGAAGTAGATCATATAGACATCACATAGCATCATATCAAAAAGTTACATCTAGATAACATCTCATATAGCATCAGATAAAACATCTAAGTCTGCATATGCATCTAATCGTATAATCGAAAAGAAGCATAAACTCATAACACATAGAGCAAGTCACATAGCTGCATCGTCATACACACATCATAAAATGAGTCCAAATGTACAATATCATAGTATCTGTCTCTGAATCAAAGTCATATACAAAAATACATCCCAATGGATGATGATACATGTCTCAAAGGTACAAGTGTGATACAAGTCTACCCCTGCTGCTGTGGACCACCACTGCCAATAGTGTCTCCCCCTCTGCCAACCCCTGACTACTGTGGTCCCATCACAGAAGCTCCTGACCTCGATGGACCTGCTCTCTAGGAGGCCACAGAGTAGCTCCTATAGCTAGAGGCCCTCTGGCTTGCCAGTACGACACCATGATACAACCCCCAATAATACTGAGCCTACGCCTGCGCTCTACCAAGCTCACCCTACATCTGTGCTAGTCGTGTCTGTGTCTAGCCTAACTATGCCTATGCCTACTACACCTACCCAACCAAGAGACTAGTCACTGCGTCTGTCCCCAGGGCTACCAATGCAGTATCCCGCTCTACACGAATGACTCGTATCTGTGCGTCTGCCATACCTCTCTCTAGCCAGTCCCACAATCACCTCTGTGTCTATCTCTCACCAGCTGTCAGCTCTTCTGAGCTGTGCCCTTAGCTGTCTAATCTCTCCCCTCAGGGTGGCTATCACCCTCTCCTATAAGTTTGACTATACTGGACCCTAGACTACCTCTGCCTGTCTCTGCCCTTGTGGCTGAGGTCCCTGCTGGGGTGGCGGCATCTACACCTACTGTGGCACCTACTGTACAACCTGTGATGGCACTGCCTGCTCAACTCTCCTCCTCTGTCTAGCTCGACCTCCGTCATCTCCATCATCTTCATCATCTCCTCCATCTCAGCCACCCCCTCGTCCTCCTCTCCTCCCCCTCCTCCTCTGGCCCACCTGGCCCTCGTCATCTGAGTCTACCTCATCTATGCGAGGTACCAGCATCCTAGGCCCTAAATATCTTAGAAAGGGGTGTGCAGTAATCCAATCCTCATAATCCTATGTCATCCCTGCATCTGCTATCTGTGTCCTCATATCCCAAGTGACATAAGGTGTCTACCGAAACTCTGCTAGGGCCTCCTCATAGGATGCCATCGGCCCCCATCTGACCCTCTCCACATGTGTCCATGCAAAGTAAGCCTACCCCTATGGCATGCCCTGCCTCCTACCGAACTGTCTCAGTACTCGGCCGACAATCTGTCTCTCTAGTATGTGGTGGGTCCATCCTATCATCCATCTCGTCTGAAAGCAGTAAGGTAGCTCATCTACCTCATCATCCTACAGCTCGTAGTCTAGATATGGTCGCCAGACGACCACATCTACCCCATCCAAGGCATGTCTCCAATACTCCAGCTTCCCCAACCTATGCTGGGAAATCACCCCTGCGTAGCCATAGCTGTATGGCTCCCCTCTCTGTCTAGCGAAAACACAAATCAGTCTCATGATTGCTATGTGCTCCCATAGCCAAAACTATAATAGTGACACACCAGCCGAAAGGCTTGTGCTCCGGTGGTATACTACCTAGTGCATGTCATGATACAAATGAGCCAATACATAGACACCCCACGCATATAGGGTGCCCTCTGTCACCATCCTCTCCATGATCCTACCCCATCCAATGGGGAATCTGTGCGATCTCCTGTCGGGGCACACAACGCCTCTGATCAATCTTGTCACAATCCTAGGGAAGTAGTCATAACAGTCATAGATATCGTGCCATGGGATGACCTATCTTACCAACCCCGGATCATCAAATACTCACTTGCACTCGGCGAGTCCCGCACCTCTCTGTGGATCATACTCCACAAGCTCGCCATCAATAAGCAGGTGTAGAATCCGATAGACATCCTCCAGGGTGATGGTCATCTCACCAGTAGGGAGGTGGAAGGTCCCATCCTCACTGTGGAATCTCTCCACTATAGCTGTCAGCAATCCGCAGTTCACCCATACCTCAAACATGAAGCATACATAATCCAA
The DNA here is from genome assembly GCA_027924645.1 of Cunninghamia lanceolata. Taxonomy (NCBI): domain Eukaryota; kingdom Viridiplantae; phylum Streptophyta; class Pinopsida; order Cupressales; family Cupressaceae; genus Cunninghamia; species Cunninghamia lanceolata. Next base: position 176,741 of record BSBN01001427.1, on the reverse strand, counting down.
TCCCATAGCACCAAGCGCCTCTCTATCTATCTCAGTTAGCATATATCTCTACAACAAGGGCATAGGGAACTACTCCCTAGATTGTAGCGTATCCCGTATCTCCTCTTGTAAGCACGCAAAACAAGGCGTCAAACTCAAGCTGAAATATCCCATACTCAACATATCTATAGAACTATATCAACTCACTTAGCATTTCAAATTGATCAAAACAGCACACTACATCTCTTGACTATATTCTTGCAATCTTGAGGATAGCTCATCGATTGACATGTCAAGCAGGACACCAATCGGGTCAATTTCACTAAGTAATTTGCCTCTCTAAAACATATGCACCACTACAGGTGGTAAATGTGCCATTTCTTCACACATGCGCCACTTCTAGCAAATGCGCCGCTACATTCGGTAAATGTGCCGCAGAATCATGGATGTGCCGCTCTATTCTACATATGTGTAGCTTCAATGCATGCGCCGCTACATTTGGCAAATGCATTGCAGATTCACATATGTGCCACCAAAGTCCACATATGCGCATCTTTCACATATACACCACATAATTTGGCATATGCACTGTAAAAGGACATATACGCCATTTCACGTTGCATATGCGTCGTTCAGCGTTTCGGCGCATCTATTTCCCTAATTTTTCCCTAGCATTTATGAAACCCTAACTCAACCCTAGGGGAAGTTTTTGGGGATACATACCGGGGGTCCTGCCTCTACTGGCTGACCGAATCGACAAACGCGCTTGAATCTATGCTCCTCACGTGGAATGTCTGCCTCTCTAGCTGCCATGCTGCTCCAAAGTTGCTCTAAGCTCTCCAAGGCAAATCCAGATAAGACAAGTGTGCAAATGAATTGTCTTGTGGACCCAGCTCCTATTTATAGCTTGCAAAACCCTAATTTGGCTAGGTGGTGACTGTGACTACTTCCCACGCCCATTTTTCTTCTAGTTTTCTTCCCATTTCCCTGAAACGCGTCTTGTTTTCTTCAAATCTAACCTTCTTCTTTGTGAGATTGTCTGTCTCACGCCCTTCTACCTTCTTCCCGTCTAATCTCCCAAGGGGGCATCTTGTCGTCAAACTTGTACCAGGGGCCAACTGGGGCATGTATCATTATCAGACTATTTATTCTTTGAAGCAATGCCGTAAACTGCATTGCATCAAAGAGGGGCAAAATGTATACGCCTAAAAATGACACGATTCATTCTAAATAAATATTCTTAATATTTATTCCCTTCTAATTCTTCTATCAATAAATAAATAAACAAATTTATTTATTTGACTCACATTCCTCTTAATTAATTAAATATCAAAATATTTAATTATTTCTTATGAAGTCTAAATTAAATAAAATCAATTTATTTAATTAAATTCCCTAGATTCTTCTAATGTCTCACATAATTAAATAATCCTACATTATTTAATTAATCCTAAATTCCTCTATCCTAAGTCCTAATTTCATAAATCCACCTCACCTTTTCCACCTCACCTTCTCCACCTCATCATGTTGCACATGTAATTAAATATTTCAAATATTTAATTACCTAATATTCTCTCACCCACATGTCCTATTTCTTCTCTAATCAAAATTAGTTAACTCAACAATCAAAATTGTTAACTAATCAATCAATTCTGTCTGCTCCTCAACCTATTCGGGTAACTGATCAATCAATTTAGTCAATTCCTCAATCCATTCTATTAACTCTTCAATCAATTTTGTTAACTACCTTGTTACATGATGGAAGTGGGACACTTGTCCTCTTTTTATTCGTTGCACATTTCTCAACCATTGATCAGCTCATTTCGTCTCAACCGTTTATCTTCATCCTCCCAAGTCTATAAATGAAACCTCATTCTTCCATTCTATTCATCCCGGCTATTCATATTGTTACTCTGCAAAAATTCACCAGCGCACCTTTGGCATTCTTGAAAACAACAAAGGAGTGCACTCTCTGAGGGCCTACTTCATACAAACAAGGACAATCTTGATAGGCAACAATAGAAGTTTCGATTTAAGGAAGGTTTGCATTGTTTTATTCATTGCTTCATTTCATTCAATCTTCTTGGTTTCACTATTCTATTGAGTTATGGGTATTTGATTGTTTATCATTGCATATTCATTGTTGATCCTATTTTACCCTAACAAGTCTATACACAGACGCAAGGTTCCATCCTTCTTTTGACAAAGATCATTGGGGCTAATCAATCCTTTAGCCAATAGCTCTTGTGTTAGAATACGAATGGATCACTAAGAGGGGGGGTGAATCAGTGATCTAATAAAACTAGTTTATTCATCATCCCAATAGCAGCAAAAGCAATTAACACCAACATGCCAAAAACATAGAGAGCAATAAAATAAAAAAAGATGAAGCCATAACACAAGATTTGAAGTGGAAAACCCTAAATAGGAAAAAAACCACTATCCAATCTTACCAAAATCTTTATTAGGTCTCACTGACCAGAATCTCACTGATTACTATGCAATTTGTGATGCCTTTTGTGTAATATGCACATTCTCTTGCTCTTGTCTTCTTCTCCAAACTTTCAGAATACCTTTCTTCTTCTTGCTCAAAGTATTTTCCTACTATTACTTGGGCAATGTATTTGTTCTTTTGTTAAATCTAGGTGGTTTCATCAAATGACTTCTACAAAATTGTGCTCTATGCCCAAAATTATTACATTTATAACAAATGACCAAGGAGCTATAGTTTCTTGAAAATCCAACACCATAATTTATAGCTTGTATACTACAGTCTCTTGCAATATGACCAAGATGGTTGCATTTATAATATAGGACATTACTTCTTCTATTTGACAGCACATAAGAATTCTTATTCCAATTAACTTTTCTTGCATGCATCCAACATTCTATTGCTCTATGACCAAATTCATGACAAGAATAGCAATAACCATGAAATTAAGAAGAGAACCTGGTTTGTTTTACTAATGATCTTTTCTTCAGTCCTTGCTTGGTGTTATAAACTCTTTTGTATCCTTCTTTATTCTAATCTACATGCCTTTTGGAAGCAGTGCTTGATTCTCCTTGTTCATATATTGCCTCTTTTGATGAGTTTGCTGACTTCCTTTGTGCCTTATTTGAATCCTCTTTATAGCCAAGTCCTGTTTTATTGAAAGGTGATCTCTGCTTGTCTAACATCTCATCTAAATATTCAGTGCTTTTTTTCAAATTGAAGGTTCTTGTGCAACTTGGAGGACGTCTCTTCAAGTTTCTTTCTCAAGGACACAATCTCTAACTCATACCTCTCACAATATATCTCCTTGACCTTTAATTGATTTGTTATTTCTCCTTTTGTCTTAAATTCTTCACCTTGTATTTTTAAGTCCACAATCAATTTTCTTGCCTCTTCAAGGTTTGAAAATTCTTTAGACTTGATATTCATTTCTTCTTGAAGTTGTAACCTTAATTTTTGGTTCTCTTTTCTGAGTTTCTTGATTTCATTTAGGGTAGAAATAAGTTCACCTTCAAAATCAATTTCAAACTCATCTTCATCATATTCTTATTCATATTCACTCACAATGTGGTCTTCATCTATCTTAACATAACTTTTTCTTGCTTCTTTATCACCTTCAAGGTTAGACTTAACCTCTTCTTCACATGAGTGTCCCTTTTCTTTGTCAACATGCTCAATTACAAGACTATCCTCTCTTTTAGATATATCACATGATTTGTTTGAGGTTGGTTGATCAACTTTTTCTTAGCACTAACCTTTTTCTTTTGTCATTTTCTTTTTTCCATAGTATTCCACCACCAAGATCAACCCAAGTCTTTTAGACTTCTGCTAGGAACCTATAGTTCTAATACTAATTATTGGAATACAATGGATCACTAAGAGGGGGTTGAATCAACGATTTAATAAAACTAGTTTATTCATTAGTCCAAGAATAGAAAATCAATTAACACAAACATGCCAAAAACATAGAGAGCAATAGAATCACAAAGATGAAACCATAACACAAGATTTAAAGTGGAAAACCCTAAACAAGGAAAAACCACTATTCAATCTCACCAAAATCTTTATTAGGTCTCACTGACTAGAATCTCACTGATTACATGTATGCCTCACTAGCAAAGATCTCACTCATCACATCAACTCTACTCAAACCAGGAGCACCAGCACCAACTCCAAACATAATACAAGAAGATATATAGAGTACTACTCTGTTTACATTGAAATCCTAGGTTATAGATGAGTTCTATAACTCTTTTACTCAATCATGTCTACTCTCTTGGATCTGTATGAATATCTCAAAAACTCCTTTTAGATAAAAAGACTCTTCAAAAACCCCATCATACATCCAATATAAAAGTACATTGCTTTGGTATCACAGGACAATACAAAATCTCTTGAATACAAAAGGCACTCATACCTAGATCAAGAATCCCTTCTTTACATAATACATCATTTTCCTGTCATATAATCTCTCTAGCATACACATAGCCACTTTACACAAACATATGTTCTTGTATCATCATATCAATACACTCAAGGACTGTATAAAACCAACACAAAACAAACATTAAAAACAAGAGTTTATAAAGTCTTTACCATACTTTGCAAATATGTAACCATCACACTCTACCATCAAATACATCTACCACTATCTATCATTATACTTTACTAAAGTACTCTTCATTTAATGCCTTGTTAGGTTCACCTTCAATCTATGAATGCATATCAACATCTCTATTCACACAAGATACATCACTACTCTTTCTTCTAGGTTAGCTCAGATATACCCTCTACAGATCATGACTCTCTGCTATCTTTTCTCTATTCTCTTTGATATGCTCATTAAACCTTTTTCTATCAAACTCGGGCTATTAGACATTCTGTGACATTGTTCATCATAAAAATATCCCTGAAGACCTCACTTTTTACCAATATTTTAATCTCATTAGAGGACCCAAAACATATCATCCTTCTCTTGAATGAAGACCACAATCCATTGTTCAAAAGTAGTTACAAAAAAAACCTAACTGCAATTGGCAAAGAGGAAAGATACATCAGTTTACCTGTCAATGAGTAGATGGGAGAGGTAGTCATTATGAGTTTAAATATAAGCCATCGATTGAAGGATTTTTGTTGGATCAACAAGTCAAACAGTTACTATTGATTTCATATTCATGCAAAAAGACTTAATGATGTATTGGGACTCCCAGTAGCTCCTAGGTAGCAGGGCCAGTTTCCTGACAAGAGTGAAGGCTCGAAGTCATAACTTAAAGCACCTTTAACTTGTGCTTACCGGTCAACATCAAAATATAACAAAAGGTGAGCCCTTCCAACATAATGGTAATTAGGACTAGATTTAGAATGATGAAACCCTTAATTAAACCCTTGAATAAACCTTAATATCCTTAAAAATATCATCACTTGAGATCTTGTGAAGCTCACTTGAAATATAGCATATCTAAAAGAAAAATATGTGATGCAGTGTATGTAACTAGTATATATATATATACACACACACATGAAATGATTGTGTGTGTGTATTTGATATCTTATAAGGACTTAGATAAGGGTTATGAAGAAGAATCCTTAGTGAAGATTAAACCCTTGATTCAAATTCTTAAACTCTTGATGTACCATCCTCTACTCAATTCACTAGATCAAACCTTTTGTCATCTTCATCATAAGTACACTGATTATGTTAGAAACAAGTACACATCACATGATATGTTCTTTTGTTAGGTGTCCTTGACATGTTATCCCTAATCATCAACTGAAGCATTCTATAGATATAAGGATAATCTTGTCAACACATTACTAACACACACTAGACCAAATACACTGTCAGTGCTAGGTTATGACATGTCCATGACTCTACCTCTTGATGGTGACCTTTGACATCAATGACAAACATGCCAAAAATATACATTGTCCTTCTCCATTGAACACCTGAGATCTCTAATGACTCACTATCTTGTTCAAGGCATATATCAACCCTTATGTAATGCCTCATTGCAATATAGATTGCAATGTAATGCCTCAAGAACTCAAACAACTCTTGTCTTCACTTGATCATTGATCAATCAACTAAGTGATCACTGATATGTGTCTTCATCACTAATATGTGCCTTCATCACTGACAGACCCTAATATGTGTTTTCATCACTAATATGTGCCTTCATCACTGACATACCAAATCACTGAACAAATGCTCTCCTAATGGTCCAACATGACAACAAAGGACAACAAATGCTTCTATTGATGACACCATGATAACAAAGGACAACAATTGCTTCTCCTAATGACAACATGATAATAAAATTCTTTTTTGACATCCTAGTGCCAACAAACTCATGCTCTTTTGATATCAATGACAAACCTAATTCCAACAAACTCCCCCTTTGTCATTGATGGAAAAATCTCTCCACTCTCTCTCTCTCCCCCTTTGACATCAAGGACAATGGATTATACTGTATGTATGAGATAAGCTGCTATCCAATGAAACTCCCCCTATCTGCATGCAATAATTACACCTATTTTAGCACTCTACCTTGTCCTATTAGACTAATATCAGTTTGATTGTCTAAAGTAGCACTGAAACATATCATCCCAATGAAAATTATTAACAAACAATCTAACTCCTTGTTGATCACTATCCACACTTTGCAATCTCCCCCTTTCTAATGTTATCATCTTGATATACTAAGGCACTAAAAACATATGAAAAACAACTTCTCCTAATGATAATCCTTATGATGAAATCATAATACTAATGACCTTATAAAGCCACTGAATAAGGATCTAGCTACACTAGCAAAGATCATAATATCATTGTTACAACTTATCATAACCATTGTTACAGCTCTCACAACAGCTATTACAACTTATCATAACCAAGCAAATCAAAAACATTGTTGAATCACTATCATCAAGTAAATCAAAATAACTATCAAATGTCTAATATAGTGATGCAGAGGTGTCTAATACAGAGTTGTGTGAGATAGAGTTAAGTGTCTGATATAGAGTAAAGTAATGATACAAATTACCATCACACTGACTGTCACACTGTCCCAAATCCTGACATAGTACTGACATTGTCATCTTGAAACCTCTTTCAAATATGTTTTGATGTATGTCAACCCATTTCCAAAAATCCATCTTGAATAGAAGCGAGTTACATGTAAAGATTAAGGAGCCTGTATTAATACTCATCAATTGCATTTGCTTAGAAGTTTTTATGGCCTTTTTATCACTCATGTTGAACAAATCCCCAAAAAAATGTCATAGCATTAGACCACATTTCTTTGAGGCATTATGTCAATAAGATCATGTGCCTTGTCTATTCTTCTACATTTTGCATACATATCTACTAGGGTACTTGCAACTACAACAATTTGACAACTCTTTTCCTTTATACTTTGATGGATACCATACCTTGTTTCAAAGTTCTCTCTATTGTATGGTACAAGAATGCTGACAAAGATTGTAGAGTCTGATTTTACACTTACCATCTTCATCTTCTTGAAGATTTCAAAGACCTTTTCAACAAAACTATTTTGTGTGTATCCTGCAATCATTAAGAACACTGCAACGACTAAAACATCTGTCAAATTCCTACAAGTAGAGAACATACTTAGTAGGCTATCTCTATCCCTTGTTCATTGATCTACAGACTCTTAAATTGCCCTGTCACTTCCTTCATAAAATGTAAAATATGAAATGCCACTTGAATGCAAATAATGGAGAAAGAAGTCTGACAACAGTAGGTATAGTAGAGGAATGTTTGCTTGATAGACCCTCAGAAAACCTTAACAAATTTGCAATGGACTTTTGATCTCATCTATTGCTTAAGTCATTGAAATCCATCTCAATCTTTCCTTACCACTGATGTCTTTTGAAGTAAAAAGTACTGATATACAAATAAATATTTGATCTCACATCCAACATGGTTCTAATACAGAAGTAAATACTACTATCACCAAAGTAAGTAAACATACAAACCAATTCAAACCATATCAAATGATTACTTACTCCCCCTAAACTTATGCTACATCTTATGGAATTTGTGATGCCTTTTGTGCAATATGCACATTCTCTTGCTCTTGTTTTCTTCTCCAAACTTTCATAATACCTTTCTTCTTCTTTCTCAAAGTATTTGCCTACTATTTCTTAGGCAATGTATTTGTTCTTTTATTAAATCTAGGTGGTCTCATCAAATGACTTCTACAAAATTGTGCTCTATGCCCAAAATTATTACATTTATAACAAATGACCAAGGAGCTATAGTTTCTTAAAAATCCAACACCATAATTTATAGCTTGTATACTAGAGTCTCTTGCAATATGACCAAGATGGTTGCATTTATAATATAGGACATTACTTCTTCTATTTGACAGCACATAAGAATTCTTATTCCAATTAACTTTTCTTGCATGCATCCAACATTATATTGCTCTATGACCAAATTCATGACAAGAATAGCAATAACCATGAAAATAAGAAGTGAACCTAGTTTGTTTTACTAATGATCTTTTCTTCAATCCTTCCTTGGGGTTATAAACTCTTTTGTATCCTTCTTCATTCTGATCTACATGCCTTTTAGAAGCAGTGCTTGATTCTCCTTGTTCATATATTGCCTCTTTTGATGAGTTTACTAACTTCTTTTGTGCCTTATTTGAATCCTCTTTATAGCCAAGTCCTATTTTATTGAAAGGTGATCTCTGCTTATCTAACAGCTCATCTAAACATTCAGTGTTTTTTTTCAAATTGAAGGTTCTTGTGCAACTTGGAGGATGTCTCTTCAAATTTCTTTCTCAAGGATACAATCTCTAACTCATACCTCTCACAATCTATCTCCTTGACCTTTAACCGATTTGTCATTTCTCCTTTTGTCTTAACTTCTTGACACTATATTTTTAAGTCCACAATTAGTTTTCTTGCCTCTTCAAGATTTGAAAATGCTTTAGACTTGATATTCATTTCTTCTTGAAGTTGTAACCTTAATTTTTGGTTCTCTTTTCTAAGTTTCTTGATTTCATTTAGGGGAAAAATAAGTTCACCTTCAAAATCAATTTCAAACTCATCTTCATCATATTCTTGTTCATATTCACTCACAATGTGGTCTTCATCTATCATAACATAACTTTTTCTTGCTTCATTATCACCTTCAAGGTTAGACTTAACCTCTTCTTCACATGAGTGTCCCTTTTCTTTGTCAACATATCACATGATTTGTTTGAGGTTGGTTGATCAAATTTTTGCTTAGCACTAACCTTTTTCTTTTGTTGTTTTCTTTTTGCCATAGTATTCCACCACCAAGATCAACCCAAGTCTATTAGACTTCTGCTAGGAACCTACAGCTCTAATACCAATTATTGGAATACAGTGGATCACTGAGAGGGGGGTGAATCAACGATCTAATAAAACTAGTTTATTCATTAGCCCAATAGTAGAAAAATCAATTAACACAAAAATGCCAAAAACATAGAGAGCAATAGAATCACAAAGATGAAACCATAACACAAGATTTAAAGTGGAAAACCCTAAATAGGAAAAAACCACTATCTAATCTCACCAAAATCTTTATTAGGTCTCACTGACTAGAATCTCACTGATTACATTTATGTCTCACTGGTAAAGATCTCACTGATCATAGGATCTCACTAATCACATCAACTCTACTCAAACCAGGAGCACCAACTCCAAGCATAATACAAGAAGATATATAGAGTACTACTCTGTTTACATTGAAATCCTACATTATAGATGAGTTCTATAACTCTTTTACTCAATCATGTCTACTCTCTTGGATCTGTATGAATATCTCAAAAACTCTTTTCCTTTACATAAAACGACTGCTCAAACAACCCATCATACATCTAATACAAAAGTAAATTGCTTTGGCATCATATGACAATACAAAATCTCCTAAATACAAAAGGTACTCATACCTAGATCAAGAATCCCTTATTTACATAATACATCATTTTCCTATCATATAATCTCTCTAGCATACACTCAGCCACTTTACACAAACATATGTTCTTGTATCATCATATCAATGCACTCAAGGACTGTATAAAACCAACACAAAACAAACATTAAAAACATGAGTTTATAAAGTCTTTACCATACTCTGCAAAAAATGTAAGCATCAAACTTTGCCATCAAATACCTCTGCCAATGTCTATCATTATACTCTGTGAAACTACTCTTCATTTACTACCTTGCCAGGTTCACCTTCAATCTATGAATGCATATCAACATCTATGTTCACACAAGATACATCACTACTCTTTCTTCTAGGTTATCTCAGATATACCCTCTACAGATCATGACTCTCTACTATCTTTTCTCTATTCTCTTTGATATGCTCATTAAACCCTTTTTTCTGTCAACCTCAGACTATTAAACATTCTGTGACAGATTGTTCATCATAAAAATATCCCTAAAGACCTCACTTTTTACCAATTTTTTAATCTCATTAGAAGACCCAAAACATATCATCCTTCTCTTGAATGAAAACCACAATGCATTGTTCAAAAGAAGTTACAAAAAGAACCTAACTACAACTGTCAAAGAGGAAAGATAGGTTAGTTTACCTGTCAATGAGTAGAGGGGAGAGGTAGTCTTTATGAGTTTAAATATAAGCCATTGATTAAAGGATTTCTGCCATCAACAAGTCAAATGGTTACCATTGATTTCATATTCATGCCAAAAGACTTAATGATGTATTGGGACTCCAGGTAGCTCCTAGGTAGTGGAGCCAGTTTCCTAACGAGAGTGAAGGCTCAAAGTCATAACTTAAAGCACCTTTAACTTGTGCTTACCGGTCAACATCGAAATATAACAAAAGGTGAGCCCGTCCAACATAACAACAATGAGTAGACATTGAAAAAGAGGGAAGATACATCCATTTACCCATCAATGAGTAGATAGGAGAGGTAGCCATTATGAGATTAAATATAAGCCATCGATTGAAGGATTTTTGCCATCAACAAGTCAAACGGTGACCATTGATTTCGTATTCATGCCAAAAGACTTAATGATGTATTGGGACTCCTGGTAGCTCCTAGGTAGCGGGGTTGGTTTCCTGATGAGAGTGAAGGCTCAAAATCATAACTTAAAACACCTTTAACCTATGCTTATCGGTCAACATCGAAATACGACAAAAGGTGAGCCCGTCCAATATAACAGCAATTAGGACTAGATTTAGAATGATGAAGCCCTTAATTAAACCCTTGAACAAACCTTAATATCCTTAGAAATATCATCACTTGAGATCTTGTGAAGCTCACTTGAAATATGGCATATCTAAAAGAAGAATATATGATACAGTGTATGTAACCAGATTATATATATATATATATATATATATATATATTTTATATCTTATAAGTGTTGAAATGAACTAGACAACTAAGAGGGGGGGTGAATCAGTTGTCTCAAAACTTAAACAATTCTGCACCTTCAAACATTAAACACTTGTCCACTATTTGTTATGATTAAGTCATGAAAGTATAAACATAGAAACATAAACACAATTGCAAGATCATACACAAGTGACACCATATTTTTAAGTGGAAAACCCTGTTAAGGGAAAAACCATGATGGATGTTAGTCCAAAAGATATATAAGTTATAACAATATCAAAAATTAGAGGCTCATTGCCAATAGGGCTCACTGCCTAGAAAAAGGCTCAATGCCAAGGGGTGGCTCACTGCCAAGGGTTTTGAACTGAGATAATAGCATCTACTCCATGCCTAAATTCAGTTCCATTAAAGTGCATTACTCTTCCTCTGCTCTTCTCTGCCTTCTACACTTCTTCACTTAACTTCACATCTTCACCTAGACTTCTTTTCCATGATGAAATTACAAGTTTTTATACACTACATCAGCCTTGGAATGATCATCAAGGTTGGCATTACAGTCATCAACCATTAGAACAACCTCCAAGTTTGGCACTACAAACATTTACAAAATAGGTCTTTGACCTAATACAAAATTATGCTAAGGAGATGTAGTAAATATGTATGCAGATCACACCATGCCTTAGCTGAGACTCAAACACAATCTTCCATGCCACAACACACTTTTACAATCTTCAATAGATCGCTACAATCACTGGAATTAACCACGTCGGCTAAGACTGGTTGCGCACTACATTATCTGGGAATAAACTTAAAACACAATGTCAATTCCTCAATGTGGACCAATGTAAATGTAGGAACACAATTAGGAGGCATCCACAAGCACATTGTAATCACTAGGATCAACCACACAAAATCTAACCACTTTATCCATGAGATTCTTCACACCAGAGCACATGAACTTCACTGTCTTCAACTGTCATAAAGAAAGGATAGTTTGCAGACCACCAAATCATGAACCATTATAGTTGTAGGCACTTATCATCATCCTAGACTTCCCTCTAGAACCATAGAGCAAAATACTTCAATACGGAGGAATGCAGAGAAAAATACTTTCTCCGTGTCACTAGTGAATAATCAGAAAAAGTAGGTTTTACTCTGGTGAATGTAACTCACTCAATTCTTCATACCAGAGGCTCACACTTAAGATTTAGCATCTTTAGACATGCCTCTAAATAATTACCAATTCATAGACCAAGATCTTCAATCTACAAGAAATGTGGAGTAGTCTTCTAGATTGTTCTTTAGTATGCAACTCACTGTCTTTACTGTGATTCACTATTTACTTTCTGATTCTTCCAGAGGGGCTAATTTTCTCAACATATAAAGCTTCTAAATAAATAACAAAATAGGATACAGTTGACACCAATGACAACAAAGATATGTTGACATCAATGACAACACCGATTAGGCACATACTTGCAACAATAAGGACTTAGATTAGGGTTATGAAGAAGAATCCTTAGTGAAGATTAAACCCTTGATTCAAATCCTTAAACTCTTGATGTACCATCCTCTGCTCAATTCACCAAATCAAACCCTTTGTCATTTTCATCATAAGTACATTGATTATGTCAAAAACATGTACACATCACATGATATGTTCTTCTGTTAGGTGTCCTTGACATGTATCCCTAATCAACCACTAAAGCATTCTATAGATGCAAGGAAAATCTTGTCAACACATTGCTAACTCACACTAGACCAAATACACTGTCAGTGCTAGGTTATGACATGTCCATGACTCTACCTCCTGATGGTGACCTTTGACATCAATGCCAAACATACCAACAAATATACATTGTCCTTCTCCATTGAACACCTGAGATCTCTAATGACTCACTGTCCTATTCAAGACATATATCAAACTTGATGTAATGCCTCATTGCAATATAGATTGTAATGTAATGCCTCAAAAACTCAAACAATCTACTGTCTTCACTTGATCATTGACCAATCAATTGAGTGATCACTGATATGCATCTTCATCACGAATATGTGCCTTCATCACTGACATACCAAATCACTGAACAAATACTCTCTTGATGACAACATGACAACAAAGGACAGCAAATGCTTCTTCTGATGACAACATGATAATAAAGGACAACAAATGCTTCTCTTGATTACAACATGCTAATAAAATGATTTTTTGACATTCTAGTGCCAACAAACTCATGCTCTTTTGACATCAATGAAAAAACCTAATTCCAACATCTTGAAGCTAGGATTTCAATTCCATTAACTTCATAGTATTCATATGGTATGGCACCTTTGAAATCAGCTTAGATCCAGGTATTATATCGATTAAAAGCTCTTTTCAGAGGTACTCCTAGAAGTTTGTCTAGGAAAAAATCCGAAAATCTCTAAGGAAAGGATATTTCTCCAAAGATGCACCTTATTTACTAAGATCTTCTTCTACTTGATCCATTTTTAACTACAAAAGTTGACAACCTTTTTGCTTAATCCTCTTTAGTTGCATTGCTAAGATCGGTCTGATCTTGATTTTTCTCTGAGTGCCTTGCAAAAAGACTTTGTTTCCTACATCGTCTAGACACTCTATTTTTAGAAAACAATTGACAATGGCTCTATGCTTCAATAGCCAATTTATTCCTAAGATAACATCATAGGAACCTAGGAGGGTTACAAACAAATTCACCTTAGTTGGAAATCTAGGAAAGTTAATCTTAGATTCAAACAAACACTTCTCTACCTGAGATTTCATCTTGTTATTATGTTTAACTGACCAAGGTTTAGCTAGTTTGTTGCGTTATTTATTTTCTATTTGTATATTCTTAAGAGCGTTAGCCAAAGTCTTAGAATCCTCTAGCCATACACCCTCAACATAATTAATATGCTCTTGGAGTTTTACCTCCTCCTTATTTGGTTCTTTCTTAACCACTATCTAGGGTAAGTGGTGAGAATTAAATTTCCTGGGAGTTTTCTTGGTTCTTCTCTATGCCATTCTGGCATAAAATCAATTTCAAACATTAGCTATCTACTTAATCTTTACAAGTTTTCTCATAATGAGCTCATAGGTCCATGTGTTGAACCTGGTTAGCCATGATACCATATGTAACATGCCTTTTCATATTACTCGAAATTACACATACAATTTACTAAGAAAGTAAAAGAACATGATAAACATGAGTGATTTTTTTATAACATCATTTGCATAATCACAAAAAAATAAATTATCATATCTTTTCTGAATATTTTCAACCTTGAAATTATAACATATTCAAAGATAGAATCATAGTGAAATCTTTTCACCTTACATTTACAAATAATTTGCACTTGGCAAAAGAATAATTTTACATCATAAGTTTGACTATGATGAGTCATAACATCAAGTACACTACATTTGGAATCTGATATCTATATTCACAAGTCTTGGTGAGACTTCTACTATAGTGGGAGACTATCATCTAAGTGCTTTACATCCAACCATAGACCGGTTGTCCCCCACACACCTTCCTTCCTATAAGTGGCCCTACCTTCATGAAGAGTATAGACATAAGGAACCAACAGGTTGCCATCTGATTCCTAGTGTTGTGTCCTATGTAACTCAATCAACCATACAACTCTAGACAATCTTCTAGCTAAGTATGATCATTTTGACTGGTCACGCCCTCTAGACACTTGAACCAACTAATGCATGCATAGACAAATGCATCACTTTTGCCAAAGTTTCTATATAAATAGACATTTGAAATAAATGTAGTCATGTGTTCACACACCTCTAACTTGACTTGGAAACTATCTCATCCTACAGTTTGACTTTCTTCACTTAGTAACTCTAGACATAAAATTGTCTATACTATATTCAAAACCTAGTCAACATGACTTAGAACTAAACTTTAATCTAGGATATACATGCAATATTTAGGTTTAGGTAATTCTAACCTTTTAGAGAATCCCTCTTTGCATACTTGCAATTACTAGGGTCTATGACCTCCTATCAATCTACCCACTGATGCTAATATTAAACACTCCTATGTTGTATAACAAATTTTTACCCTATCAAGAAATCAAAAATTAGAAAACCTTTAATTTCAACAAAGTTCATCTTAGACTCTTTCTGTATTGCTCTATGATTATCATGAGCATTCACTGTCAACCATAATATATAAAAATATGTCATATCTAACTTAAGAGTTCTAAGTTTTCTAAGCCCTTCTGGTTTTGATTCTAGGATTTAATGTTTCTAACCCAATACCTGGAAATATCAATACCATTGTTTTCCAAAGATAATAACATATAAATAATATAACATGAAAACAAATACTTCTAGTCTTTGCTAGACCACTTGGCATTGTTTGAATTCACATTCACAAAACATTAATAAACATAGTATATGAGGTATATCCTCATTCATAAATATCTTAATGAATACTACCATTTCCATAACTAGACTATTGACTAAGTTTAATATCTCAACCGTAATAGGTTTGAGTCCTAAAGATAATAAAATACTTTTGACTTTTGGTCTTCTTACTTCTATTGACTTCCAATTTAAGATAGGTTATGAACTCTTATATAACATTCTTTGTATATATATGCCACATAAACCTTTATCAACAATCTTAAGTACAACAAACATGTGAGGTTTAGTTTCGATTCTCCCAACATGCCCCAACTTGGAATAAATCATATCAGGGATACCCAACATTGGGTCAACTTTATCTCCTATTCACTTAGCACTAAAATAAGTTCTATTTATGAGAACTATAACTACCCATCTCCTAGTATGCCTATACCCTTAAGTTGGTTTAATAGTTTCAATCTTGAAACATAGGAGAAGTCAAATATATCTCCTAATATACTCTTTCTCGAAATGGTTTAACTTGTAATAATTGGTAATGAAAAGAATATCTTGATTTCCACATTATTGGTTTACCTATTTCCTTGGTTTTATATTATAACATGATAAGAGGAACTATATTTCACACAAGGAATTCTATACTCACGTTGCAACTTTGTCACCTAATTATTGTAATGATAATATCTCACCAAAATCTCTATTCAGAAAAATAGTAAATATATACTTCCAAAAGCAAGGATACATCTATGGATTTATCATAATCTTCAACATAGATATTCACTTAAGACTTAATAAATCTTTCCTCTTGATAATTTGAGTCTGTAATATAATTATCAACCAACTGACTTTTGTTAGAAACTATAACAATAACTTATATGATTCCAAAGATGTAATTATCTTATAGATATCTCTAAATAAGTGATTAACCTATCACAAAATATTATGATTGCAAATAATAGAACTATACATATAATTCTTCAATATATATATCTGTGAACTTTCTCATCTTGATTCCAATCTTTGAAAACAGATAACTCATATGATCCAGTTTCTAATTTCATGTGGATATAAATATATTAAGTATTTGGTTGATTTGGTTAAAGGATGGCCATCCCATCATGCCATGGCCTTACCTTGGTCTTATCTCAGCCTTATAATAGGGACCTAAGTATAAACATGGATTTAACCCTAAACAGAGATCTACAAACCATTGACCTAATTTAATCATTTATATTTACTTTGTGTAACTCTCACCAATTGACTTGATCTTTCAACCTGCAAGGTTTCTATACAATAAACACACTCTTACTTAGATCTTATTTGACTTTTGACCTGCATAGTTTAACTATGTGTTGATCATGATGTTAGTCACAATAACATAGATAAAGAATTCACAAAACAAACCTTTATCCTCTTGAAAAGTATGATCAATTCAGGATGAATTGATAACTCCAAATCTCTGTTACTTAGGTCTTGACCTTCTGATAATCTCTCAGTTAGTTTGACGTGAATTGTTGTTTTCCATTAGGGGTCTTACGTATAGTTTTGAAGTGATTTGCATCTAGATATGTTTTGTTTCTCCTGCTTTCTATAAATTCTCAACAAATGAGGTTAAATCCTACTGTATTTAACCAGATCATGTAGATATTTATGTAAGTTTGATCAATTCTTCTACATATCACTCTTGTTAAATTCATTCATGATGATTTTAATTACTTCTTCTAAAACTATCTTCAATTCACTTATCCTAAACTAATCTCTACTTAAGTTCACTTTTGCACTATAAATTTGTTCAAATAATGTGTCAGTAAGCATGTATTTCCATTATTCCTATCATTATTCATGTTCATTTGCATGATATTTGCAATTTTATATGCACTTTGTCTAAATATGCTTAAGATCTTCATGTATTTACAGAAATCTGCATATTATATGATGGTATGCTTGTTATTTTCTGTGTATTTGCACTTATGATGATGATTCAACGAAATTAAAGAAATTTGAACTAAAGCTTTCTAAATTTACTAAAATGAATGAATCTTTAGTCATTAATCCACATATATCCTTGATACTATCATGAAGAGAAGGAAATCAAACCATATTTTCACCAGGGCATTCCACAACTAGATAGGATTGATGCTAACTTCAAAGGAAAGGAATGAAGACAACATGCACAGACTGAGATGCACTCCAAGGGATGCAACAAATCAAAGTAACATGTCCAGAATTCATCCACAGCTTACTCAAAGTTTAGGATTAGTTTTAATTAGAGGTCTTCATCTTCATTAAGTATGCAAAAGGAATATATATTTACAATTGAATTTGAGAATTGGTCATGACATTCAACAATCCAATCTCAATTAAGCTTCCAAATGAATACAATTGATATTCCATGTCCTTTTATAGGACAAGGATGAGAATCAGTTAGAAAATACCTTACGATCAAGATTTGTCTATTACAATCAATGGTCCATATTGCATTGACAAGGTTAAAATACTAAAACACGTGGTACAAGTTACCAGTGGCAACTATCTGATGGATTACACTTGGCAACCTATAATATTCTAGAAAGACCATTGACTTAGTCAACTAGACCGCAAGTGACAAAATGACAAAAATGTCCTAAATGACATCATGTTGCAACATCCTCTTCATTCAGATGCACCTTCTTCATGTACTAACATCCCTATTTCTATCTTTTTATAATTATCATATGCTTGCATGAAAGTATTTACTTGGAATTTACTAATTGTCTGGGCTCTCAACCTAGCATACTTCAATGCTTTTATTTGTTCCTTCAAATGTTCCAGCATAGATGTTCTACTATCTACTTCTTTGTCATATGTCCTTACTTTCACATTCAACATAGACATCTCATCCATAACATCTTCAGTAAATAGCTCTATGGGATCTTCTACCACTTCCTTAAATTTATCTTTGAATATTTGGATGGCCTCATCCATTTTTAGGACTGCTTCCTCTGTTACCGCATCTTCTAACAACTCTTCTAATCTCTTTAGTTCTTCAACTAATAAATCATGGATCTTGATTTGAGTATCTCTTACTTTACTCATGTTAGCCTTCAATACTTTTAATTCATACTTCATCTCAGTCACCCAAGTATCCATGAGTGGTAAAGTTACACTGGTGACATTTTTATTTTTCAACAATTCTCCATCTGGCATCTCTTTGGCTCTTTTTAGCCTTACCATTGCATAGTTGCATTTTTGTATTCTCTAAGTGAATTCACTCTTTAAAGAATCAATATTATTTTTTAGATTGGATAATGTGTCCCAATTGGACTTGGAAGTCCTTATTAGTTTTTCCCCAGACGTCATGAATCTTAAGAGCCATTTGTCCATAGTATTAGCTTGGTGTTTTTGCACATCTAGGTTATCTATTTCTGCTTCACTTATTAATGTCAATGCAGTGGGCTTTTTTGTTTCCTATAGTGTGGATGCCAAGCTATTTGGCTTCACTAATCCCTCTATAAACTGCTGCAACTAAGAATTTTTCTCTTTAAGCTCCTTCTTTTTGGCTTTAAGCTTTCTTATTTTTTCCACTACTACCTCTATAATCTCAATGTGTTCCTGTATTTATTGTTCTGTGGTGACATGACCTAGGTCATATTATGTCACCTAAAAATATTTTGGCCTGATCTCTCCTTCGGCATAATCTACTATAGGCACAACAACTTGAGTTGTCCTCTTTCCTGTCTTTGGATCTCTTTTGATGGTGGAGATTGTCCTAGCTCTCCATTTAGCTTTAGAGGAATCAAGAGTAAACAAGGACTTAAAATCAAAAGGAACCTGATGGTCTTTTGTTTAGCCTACTTCTAATGAAATAAAGGATAATGCATCTGATTGTGATCCTCCCTGATCTGGTTGCTCAATCTGAGCATTTTCTTTCTTCTAATCACCACCAGGTTCTTGCACGTTCTCTTGTTGTCTTGTTCTGGCATCCAAAATTTCTTCCTCATACAATTGTTTTTCTTTCCTTTTGTCTGGGAGAGGGTAATTATCTTGTGCCTTATCATCTTGTTCCTCTAGAACCCTATCATCTTCAGGCTCTTGGCCTTTATCTATTTGATCAGCATGATGATGTTCTTGTTCATGCTTGTCAATCATGTCTCCTTCAATGGCAAGTGATTAAGATGCACTCTCTTGTCCAAGCTTATCCATGAGAATATCCTTCTGTGCTATTTGTTTTAGTGCACTTTTGCCTTCAACTATATCTAAGTGAGCTTCATCTAAATGAGCTTTTTATTTCCATCATTCACTTCCACCTAGATATTTTCTTGCAGTGTTTGGCTATCTTTAATAGCCTCCTTTTCGATATTTCCCTTCTTAGGCACATAGTGTTGGAGTACAATACCACTGAGAGGGGGGGTGAATCAGTGGTATACAAATTTCAAAAAGACTCTGAGATAATCTTTCAAAGATTTGAAACAAAGACAACTTCTACTAAACAGAAATGAGGCATCATATAACTATTAACATCATGACAACAATAACTAACACATCAATATCAAGAATGCATCAAACACTATTGAAACAATCTATACTAGACACACAAACAATTGATATCATAACTTAAGGATTAATTTGAAAATTTTGATTGACATAATCAAGATGGGCAGAGAATATCATTACAAACAATGATGTATGATGAATATGTGTTAATGTAGACCAAATAAACATATGATATGCAAATAAGAAATCAAGCACATCAGTGATAATAACAACCCATAACACAAATATTGTCTTGAGTGGAAAACCCTCTTGGGGAATAAAAACCACTCGAAATTCCTCACTGGCTTGATAGAAATAATCACAATTACAGAGCCTCACTAGCTTAGAAGTCTCACTGACTTGTCATTATGCCTCACTGGTCTTTTCAACAATGTCTCACTAACAATATTACCTCACTGGCATACAAAATCCCAAATACAAAAAATTATATACACAGATTAAAACCTTTGTTTCTCTACATATCACTTCTTATCATCCTCTCTTCTCATTCTCTTCATTTGGATGCATAAGGATTTATATGAATGAAATAATACAAAATGTGTCTGTTAATATTCTGCCTTGAAAACCTTTTGTCTTCTCTGTCTCACTGACCCATCAATTTCATCCTTTTTCTCAATATATCAGAATATATAAAAACAAATATATAAACCCTTCAACTTCCATTCAAATTTTTTACATTTTTCAAAATACAAAGAAGTTTAACCAACTTTTCAACTATCATCATGAAAGTATGTATAAATACATTATGAAGCCTTTATATTCTGCCTTTTTGAAAGGCCATTTAGTTACAAACTATCCATATATGGTGACAGGTGAAAAGATCAAAATAGTTTCTTCAAACTACCCAATAATAGGTAAAGGTAAAACAAAATTGTTATCGCAGATATTGCCATTTTACCCATTGTCAAAAACAAAAACCTTTATCCACATTGTGAATGTAAACTACAGCCCAAAAACCTAGACAAGGGTTTCAACATATTAGGCAATGTTAATCAAATAAAATAGATGCTTGTCTTTCCTTAACAAATGCATAACAAATATGCCCTTTTAGTTAAGAAACAAATATACCCAGAATGGGGATAATGCATCCTTAACAACTAATAAATGAACAATAGAAAACTAGAGTTTACCTGACCACAGTCTAAGATGACAGAAGCACCATAACCACCACAGTCCTGAGCTAACATAGAAACTAACAAGCTATGCCCTTAGCAGAGTCGGCTAAGGTTTTACAACTATTTTGTTTATGCTATCAAAACACTTTCCAAATGAACAAAATGAAATCCTAATCAAACATCGACAACTTCAATGATGAACTTTGCCTCGAATATGCCAAGAGATACTCATAATGAGTATTAAACCCAAATTTAATAACCTTTTTCAACATCATTGTGTCCCCTTGAAATATATTTGTCATCAAATAAAAAAGAACATTATAATGACCTTACAAATCACATGCAAGTGTTTATGCCATGACCGTTATGAAAAAAGATTTAAGACTTATGAAACTCATGATCTCTAAGAATACAATGTAACCTTATTACCTGCTGAGCCTATGTTTCATAAACTTAATTTAAACTGCCAACTCCATGCCTTCTTGAACATAGGACTTAACCCTTTTAAAAAGCCTTTGAAATGTATGAAGATATCAAATACATATGTAGGCATATGACTTCAAGACTATACGTTATAACCTTGTAAAATGTGACCACTATCCCCAATGAATGTAATGAAGGCTTAAACCCTTATAAATGTATTATCACCAAAAATCAACTATGAAACATTACCAATGCCAAGAAAGTAATGCTGCAATGTATGTCACTGAAGCAAGCATGAAAAGATATCACTATTACCAAGATGTCAATGTCACTGTGCATAAGTACATATATCTAAGATACCTATTCAATGATCAAATGTATACTATACCAACCATGACAATTAGCCCATCTAATGATGCTAAACAAATAAACAAATGTCATTATGTACACCATGCGTGTCATACCTGTGATCATGTCAATCACCAACAACCATATACCTGTGATACCAAAATACTAAATTGATGGTCCTTTCAAATGTAATTCACTTAGGGGTAATGTCATCAAATCCACATTTTCTTTGATGAAACATCAATTGATACCCAAGAATCAAAAGTGAATTTGTGCAATACCAAACTGACTGAGCTTATACCAACTAGAATAAAACCATCAGGAGAACATAATATGCAGCTGTGTCAACAATATACCACATGATATCATATGACATTTGTCACAAAAGATAAACCATCAAAGCCATAGAGATAAACCATCAGAGCCATACACCACAAGAGATCATGAGCACATCAAGAATCAAGTACATATTCAAATGTATATCAACTGTCATGTGTCATGATACCATACACCAACTGTTAGGATATCATACCAAGTTGTGTATTTGTCATCAAGGACAACAATTGGAAGGCAACAAACTCCCCCTTTGTCCACGATGGCAAAACACAATTCTCTCTCCCCCTTTTTGGCATCAAAGACAAAGGGATAAAGAAAGTATGCTAATACCTCCAAGAGATAATATAAATCAAAGATCAACATATGCCTGAAATGATAAGAAAAATCATAAAAATATGAAGTATACCAAAACTATCCCATAAAGTAGAAACATCCAGAATGGCCTGAAATACAACTGCACTGTCAGTATCATTAATGAGCATGTATTAAAACACAAACAACAACTAAAGATGCCAAAGATAGGAGAACTGTCAGCTAAGAGAACACCTTAGATCATTATTGTGAAAGCAAGCAAGAATTTACTATCATCAAAAATCTAGAAGTACTGTATAGCACTGCACTATCAGGTGAGATACCAAGAAACAAAAACAACCATTTTAAATCTAAATTTGAGGATCTTGTCTGCTATCAAAAGAAAATGATAGCAGCTTATAAACTGTCACAACCTTCTGTCTGAAATTAGCAAACAAATAAACTCACTGAGAAATCAATTTCCTTTATGAGAAAATGAGATATTATTGTCAAATGAACTATGCCATTATCATTTGAAATGCACCGACTTTACTTAGATATAGTAGTCAGAGAATGCATTCTAATTACTTTCATTGCAATGCCACTATTAATAAGACAACAATTAGAAAGTGCATAAAGCATTGAAGTTTGACACACAGTCTGATATAAAGACAGTTGAAGACCCTTATAATTGATGGAAAGAATGCATATAATCATGATGTAACACCATAACTCTTAAAGATACCTTGTTAAATCTTGAAAGCACTAGTCAAACCATGTTCAAAGCACACTAACCTTTTTTCCATAGACAAAACTTGTCATGTATCATTGACTGACCACAACATGACAATGTGACAACATGTGTAAACCACTGTAAAGACCTATTGTGCCAACTATAAGTAACATCATCAAATGACAACTGTTACAATCAGAAGATATAATACCAGTGACTTTATGATCAGGAGATATGATGCCAGTTGCACCTTGAACTCCTCTGCAAAAACATCATACATCTCTCTGCTATACTGACAAATACCTTAACATGATGGAGCCTACATAATCACCTTGTAAGCACAAACATTGATCACAATATAACTTCACCAGCCTACATCCTCACTTCCAAAGAATAGTATGACAAACATGACTGAGAGCAAAAGATATGAAAGACCAAAAAATATTGAACCACTGTCAAAATTAGAGTAGTATAGGCACACAAGAATGTCATACATAGATTGTCATCTTAAGAACTTCATCACCTAAACACTGTCTAGAAGTTATAACACCATCTCTAAATAAATCTGCCTTATTTTGTTATCACCTTGCAACATTTAATCTTCTGATAGTGCCTAACTAATACAATAGCATATCAAAACCAAACCAAGAAGTATTGAAGTATGACAAACACAATCAATCATGTTACATCTAATAAACATATCACTTTATCAAGGAATAATACTTGCCTGATGACTTCCCCAAAATAGTTTGAGAGCTATCTCTAAACATGGCCAATGAAAGTGCAATTTAAGCTAAAAGGGTAGAGTAACCACCTTATTTTAAGAATCATGTATTGCTGATTATTTAGGGGGTTTGAGAGGTACATTATAGACCAACTCCCCCTTAATTCATGCTATTCTTTATGCAACTGATGATGTGACTTGTGCAAAATGTACAAGTTTAGGATTTATCTTCTCTTGACCTTGTTTCTACCTCCAAACTTTTATAGGTTCTTTCTTCCTCTAAACTTTTTCAGCCTCTTTCCTTTTCCAACTTTTCAAACCAGGTGATGCTTTTCTGTAGCTATGTGCTTTGTGACCAAAACTATTGCATCTATAACACAAAACATTATAGTTTTGAACAAGAGGAGAATAGTTTCTTCTAGGTAATCTGAGAATGTCATACCTTGCATGCTTCCAATAGTTTCTTGCAAGGTGGCCAACTTTATTACAATTATAATAAACAGTAGTATAGTTCTGATTTGACCAGTCATAAAAAAATTTCTCTTTATTCCATCCAAAATCATTTCTTTTACAATCTCTAGCCCTATGACCATAAGCATTAAATGCATAGAAATAACCATGGAACTGAGAATAATTATACCTAATTGAATGATATTGCTTGGTAGATGAATTTCTTGAGTGTTTTTTTGTACTCCTTTCATTATCAGCAACTTTATCTTCTGCTTTCTTCATGGCTTCATTTTCAGGGGCAGTGAATTTCAGGTCTATCTTCTTCCTAGGAGCATCTCTTGTCTTGGACATTCTCCTTTCTCATAACCCAAGCCAATAGTATCCCTGTAATACCTTTGCTTGCTCAACATGTCATTCAGACAGTCAAAACTCTTTTCAAATTGAGTATTCTTTTGCAATTTTGAAGATGCTTCTTCCAAATCCTTTCTTCAAGAGACTATTCCTTTTTCTAACTTCAGACATTCCATTCTTTTTACCTCAAGATTAGATTTTGTATTATCTATTATTCTTTTGGCTTCCTCAATTTTAGTCTTTAGACTGATAATCAATTTATTAGATTCATCAACATGACTCTTTAATTCTACAATTTGATTTCTTGCATTTTCAAACTCTAAAGAAACTTTTTCAAAATTTGAGCATACCTTGTCCTTGGATTCTTTCTCTTGTTGAAGCTAGTCTTTTAACCTCCTATTTTTTTTACTAAGTTTCTTGATTGTATCTAGGGCACACAAAAGTTCTCCTTCAACATCAACTTCATAATCATCTTCATCAAACTCATGTCCATCTTCATCCTCAAAGAAATCTATTTCTTCATCATTAGTCTCAACAGCAAAAACATTTTTTCTTTCATCAAATTCTTGTTCTCCTTCATGTGAATGAATTCCATCATTGTCACTCTTTTCAGATAACAAGTTGTCCTTTCCTTCAAGTGCATCACCTTGATAGATTCTTATCAATTCCTTCCACACATCCTAAACAGTTTCACAATGCATAACTTTACAAGAAACTTCATTCTAGACAAACCAGACATAATAGCCTTCTTTGTTGTATAAGCCTCTTTTCTATTTGTAGAATTATGTAATTCAATAGACATCCATACACCATACCCTAAAGAGCATAGATAAACTTGCATTCTAATACACCAAATAGAGAAGTCTAAACCATCAAAGAAAGGAACTCCTGACTCACCTTTTGAGACATTTCTATCAACTGATTTTATATCAACATCTGAATTTGGTATAGATGGTAGTTTTTTATCAGTACGAGACTTGACATTTCTCTTTCCTCTATTTATTTTGCACTTACCCATGGTACTCCACCCTCAAGACCTACCCAAGCTAATTGGACATCAATAGGGAACCTACGCTCTGATACCACTTGTTGGAGTACAATACCATTGAGAGGGGGGGTGAATAAGTGGTATACAAATTTCAAAAAGACTTTGAGATAATCTTTCAAAACTTTGAAACAAAGACAACTTCTACTAAATAGAGATGAGGCATCATATAACTATTAACATCATGACAACAATAACTGACACATCAATATCAGGAATGCATCAAACACTATTGAAACAATCTATGTTAGACACACAAACAATTGATATCATAACTTAAGGATTAATTTGAAAAGTTTGATTGACCATAATCAAGATGGGGTAGAGAATATCATTACAAACAATGATATATGATGAATATGTGTTAATGCAGACCAAATAAACATATGATATACAAATAAGGAATCAAGCACATCAGTGATAATAACAACCCATAACACAAATATTGTCCTGAGTGGAAAACCCTCTTGGGGAATAAAAACCACTCGAAATGCCTCACTGGCTTGATAGAAATAATCACAATAATAGAGCTTCACTGGCTTAGAAGTCTCACTGACTTGTCATTATGCCTCACTGGTCTTTTCAACAATGTCTCATTGACAATATTGCCTCACTGGCATACAAAATCCCAAATACAAAAATATATATACACAGAGTAAAACCATTGTTTCTCTACATATCACTTCTTGTCATCCTCTCTTCTCACTTCTCTTCATTTGGATGCATAAGAATTTATATGAATGAAACAATACAAAATGTGTCTATTAATATTCTTCCTTGAAAACCTTTTGTCTTCTCTGTCTCACTGACCTATCAATTTCACCCTTTTTCTCAATATATCAAAATATATAAAAACAAATATATAAACCCTTCAACTTCCATTCAAATTTTTTACATTTTTCAAAATACAAAGAAGTTTAACCAACTTTTCAACTGTCATCATGAAAGTGTCTGTAAATACATCATGAAGCCTTTATATTCTACCTTTTTGAAAGGCCATTTAGTTACAAACTGTCTATATATGGTGATAGGTGAAAAGATCAAAAGAGTTTCTTCAAACTACCCAATAATAGGTAAAGGTAAAACAAAATTGTTATCACAGATATTGCCATTTTACCCATTGTCAAAAACAAAAACCTTTATCCACATTGTGAATCTAAACTACAGCCCAGAAAACCCAGACAAGGGTTTCAACATATTAGGCAACGTTAATCAAAGAAAAGAGATGCTTGTCTTTCCTTACCAAATGCATAACAAATATACCCTTTCAGTTAAGAAACAAATATACCTAGAATGGCCACAATGCATCCTTAACAACTGATAAACGAACAATAGAAAACTGGAGTTTACCTAACCACAGTCCAAGCTGACAGAAGCCACATAACCACCATCATCTTGAGCTTACAGAAGCCACATAACTACCACAGTCCTGAGCTAACACAAAAACTAACAAGATGTGCCCTTAACAGAGTCATCTAGGGTTTTACAACTATTTTGTTTATTGTATCGAAACACTTTCCAAATGAACAAAATGAAATCCTAATAAAACATCGACAACTTCAATAATGAACTTTGCCTCGAATATGCCAAGAGATACTCATAATGAGTATTAAACCCAAAGTCAATAACCCTTATCAACGTCATTGTGTCCCCTTGAAATATCTTTGCCATCAAATCAAAAAGAACATTATAATGACCTTGCAAATCACATGCAAGTGTTTATGTCATGACCATTATGAAAAAAGATTTAAGACTTATGAAACTCATGATCTCTAAGAATGCAATGTAACCTTTGTTGCAAGTATGGACCCAACCAGTGTAGTCACTGATGTCAACATACTACTGTTGCATTGATGATAAGGATTGGATGAGCTGTATGCTGAGGATATTGAGAAAATTAGTCTTATCAAGAACAGAGAAGAATAGTGAAGACAGTGAGGTAAAGATCCCAGATAAGATGAAGAGCAAAGGATGTGCATCAAAGGGTTTGTAGATATGTGTCTTGAGATGATCCAGTAAAGATTTCAGAGGTCCACATGAAGATCTAAAGAAATTATGGTCACTTAAGTAAAACCAGTTCTGGCAGGTGTTCAGAGGTGACAGAGTGATACAGATAGGTCTGGTGAGATCCAGAAATGAAATATCTTGTTCTGCAGATTTTGTGGAGTGTTTAGGAAGTCCATGTGAAGTAACAACTCAATTGATTCATGATCTGGAGGTCCACAAGCATCTATTTCAATATGACAGTGATGACAAACTGTGTTCTTGAGGTTCTGGATGAATGAGAGAATGATTTTAGTAGACAGTAGTAGTGTGGATGTTCTTGGTGATTTAGGCAAGATTATGGAGATCTTTGGATTGTGTCCAGTTCGTGATGATGGTCCACATTGAAGATTGAGCTCATAATTACATATTTACTTCCAGATGATGATGTTCTTCTTAAGTCTAGCTGACCGGATGAGTTACACATCCTACAGATGATTTGGAAGGTGTCCTGTGAAGAATGGTGTGTTCCCAAAGAAATATTGAAGTCTCAAATCTGTGTAGCCAATAGTGTGTTGATCCGCATGAAGTCTTTTTGTAATAAGTTATGTTGTATTTATGTACTTGCTTTGTTATGTATGCCGTCTTGGATGATAATTCCTAAGTCGATGTCTTGTATAAATAAGGAGTTGTAAAGTCATTTCAAAGTGTGTATTTTTTGTGGAGATGAGATTGTGGTAGAGAGGAGCAAAGTGAAAGGTAGAGCAAAAGTATTGAGCTTAAATGGAACTGACTCAAGCATGATAAAGATGCTATTCTCTAGTTCAAGCATGTAACACTTATTATTTTGTAGACAGTGTGTCTCCTATAGGTAGTGAGCCTCTTGTGAGCAGTGTGCTCGGGCAGTGAGCCCTAATTGGCATGTGCCATTTCATTCATTCTATTCTTCTAATAGAGAATACAATCTTGGGTTAATCATCCCATGGTTTTTCCCTTAACTGGGTTTTCCACATCAAAATCTTGGTGTCTTGTGTGTTAATGTGTTTCAGCTCTTGATTTAATGCATTATGTTTCCATGATTGATTTATTATTATGCTGTTGAATTACAAAGTGGATTTAAGTGTTTAATTGGAAGAAAGTTTTGGACAACTGATTCACCCCCCCTCTCAATTGTCTACCCAAAATCTAACAATTGGTATCAGAGCTAAGTTCCTCCAAAAGAGCTTAACTGCTTGAGGAGATCCAGGATGTCATCCTACAAGAAGGATAGTCTGAAGTTTGATGGAACCAATTTTACTCTTTGGAAAAGTTGCATGCAATGTCACTTGCAATGTATGGGAATACAGTATTGGACCATGGCCTCAAAGAAGTATACTCCTCCATAGAATGGTCCAAAATCCATAGATGAAATCACAGATGTTGAAAACAATCTGTAGACTAAAGAAGCTCTTCTAAGTGCCTTGTCTGATTCAGAGCTGACAAATGTTGTTGACCTACAAACTGCTTTTGAGATTTGGGAAAAACTGGAACTTCTACATGAAGGATACAAGTATGTCAAATGTGCCAAGCTACAGAGTCTGAAAGAAAAATTCAAAAATCTGAAGATGAGAGAGGATTAAAATATCACTACATTTATGCCAAGAGTAAATGAGCTTGTTTGTGGCATTAGATGTGTTGGTGCTGTCTTGGATGAAGATGAGATTGTTGGGAAAGTTCTCAGAGCCCTTCCTAATTCTTACAAGTACAAGGTTGCTGCTATTGAAGAATTTAGATCTATTTTAGGTATCACAAGAGATCAATTGGTTGGTAAATTGGCTGCATTTGAATTGACTGAGTTTGGAGATGCCCCCCCAAGACTGAATCTACATTCAAAGCTAGTGCCTCTGTTAAAGGAAAACAAAAGTTTGATCTGGGAGAGAACTCCTCAATGAAACTATCTTGGTATGAGAAAGAAAGAAAAGACCTGGAAGAAGATGAAGCAGAAGCTGCTCAACTTGAAGCCCTTATTGCAAAAAGGCTACCAAGAGGATCTGGTAAGTATGAAGGGCAATCGTCTTTTAAATGTTTTAACTGCAATAAGATTGGTCATTTTGCCTCAAGGTGTCTAGAAAGATTTTCAAGGCCAAATCCTAACAGATCAAGGTTCCAAAAGAATTGTTACTATGTTCATGAAGATGATGATAATGAAGGAGTAACAGATGATGAATCAGAGATAGGAAACAAATCCAAAAGTGACTGGGTGTTTATTGCCATCAAGGAAGAAGATCCAATGCCCTCTGAATCTGTCAATCATAAAATTGTTGAAAGAGCTCTGGCTACCCAAGTTGAGGAAAAGGATGATTGGGTCATTGACAGTGGATGCTCTCACCATATGACAGGTGACAAAAATAAATTCATAGATTTGGAAAGGTATGAAGGAGGAGTGGTAAAATTTGGTGATAATTTTGCTGGCAGAATCAAGGGTAGAGGAACTATTTCTTTTGATGGAAAGAACAAAACTAGTAATGTACTATATGTGCAAGGCCTGAAGCACAATCTTCTCAGTGTTGGATAGTTGGTGGACAAAGGCTATGATCTCCAATTCAAAAATAAAAATGCAAGATCTTTGAAAGTTTCAGAATAGAGATTGCATCCGGTACTCAAACTAAAGGTAACATCTTCCACTTGATTGGTACTGGTAAAAGTTTCTTATTTGTTCAAATTGATCAGAGTTGGTTGTGGCATAGGAGAATGTGTCATGTGAATTTTGATAATATCATCAAGATAAGTAACACTCAGGCTGTAAGAGATCTTCCAAGATTGGTAAAACCTACCAATAGTTTGTGCAAGGAATGTCAGTTGGGTAAACAAAGCAGAGTCTCATTCAAAAGCAAGGAACAAT
The DNA here is from genome assembly GCA_027924645.1 of Cunninghamia lanceolata. NCBI lineage: Eukaryota > Viridiplantae > Streptophyta > Pinopsida > Cupressales > Cupressaceae > Cunninghamia > Cunninghamia lanceolata. The sequence continues at coordinate 145,807 of BSBN01001427.1, read as the reverse complement.
CTTCTACCGATCTATGTGGTCTGGCAAGAATCAGGAGTGTGCAAGGTGATAGATACTTCATGTTATTAATTGATGACCATTCCCGGATGATGTGGATGACTTTTCTGAAAGAGAAATCAGAAGCTCTTGAGAAATTCAAAATATTCAAAGCTCTGGTAGAGAATGAAACCAGATTAAAATTAAAATGTCTAAGGTCTGATATAGGTGGAGAATCCACATCCGGTGAGTTCATAGAATTCTGTGAGAAACATGGAATAAAAAGACAAATGTCTTCTCCTAGGACTCCACAGCCGAATGGAGTAGTGGAGAGAAAGAACGGACCATCTAGGAAGCATCTAGAACCATGATGATGGAAGAAAATGTTCCTCAGATCTATTGGAGAGAAGCTGTAAGCACTGCAATCTATACTCTCAATTGAGTACAAATCAGAAGCAATACCGGTAAGACTCCTTATGAACTTTGGTTTGGCATCACTCCCACTGTGAGGTATTTTAGAGTCTTTGGTAGCAAATGTTACATTAAAAGAGATGAAGATCTAAGAAAATTTGATGCTAGAAGTGATGAAGGAATATTCTTGGGTTATTCTACTCAAAGCAAAGCATACCAATGTTATAACAAAAGATTAAGGAAGATTGTTGAAAGTACAAATGTGAAGGTTGATGAAGGTGTTGAAAAACCCTCAAGGTTTTATGAATATGATGAAGATGATCAAAATGATGTTTTTATTCAAGAAGTCCAAGCTCCCTCTAAAATTTAGATTCAGACTGATCTGGTAAATCAGGAAGAAGAGATAAGTTTGAATGAACTTGTTCAGGAATCAGAAGTGCAAGAAACTCCCAAAGTTCCTAGGTATGTAAGACTAAATCACTCTGAAGATTAGATCATAGGTAATAAAAGAAAAGGTGTGCAAACAAGAAGAAGGATTGCTCAAGATTTAGAAGAGTATTGTCTAGTTTTCATCATTGCAAGCTTCATTCACTGTCTTAGGTTCAATCTTAGAGAATCTCATGTCATGGTAATCAAAAGAATTTTTAGATATCAGAAAGGGATAGTTGAGTATGGGTTGTGGCATCCTAGAGATCATAATTTCTCTCTTCATGCATACACTGATGCGGATTGGGCAGCAGATGTGGATGACCAGAAGAGTACCAGTGGTGGAGCATTCTTTTTGGGGAAGAGATTGGTTTCTTGGCTAAGTAAGAAACAAGAGGCAATATCTCTGTCCACTGCAGAAGTAGAATATATTGTAGTAGCAGGTAGTTGCACTCAAGTATTGTGGATGAAGCAAATGCTAAGAGACATCAGGGTGCAGTATGAGGAACCTATCACAATCTTTTGTGATAATTCAAGTGTAATAAACATATCAAAGAATCTGGTGTTGCATTCAAAGACTAAACATATATCCATCAAGTTTCACTTTTTGAGAGAGCAAGTGAACAAGAATGAAGTCAAATTGGAGTTTGTGCCTTCCAAGGATCAGATTGCAGATATTTTTACTAAACCTCTACCTAAGAACTCTTTTGAGTATCTCAGGGAGAAGTTAGGGGTTATTACCCCTTCGGTTCTAAATTAAGGTGCACTGATGTGCATCAGTCCGGTGGATCTCACAGTCATATCTTGTGGTCTGGATTGATGATGGGAAGCTACTACTCAGGGGGAGCAGCTGGCATGATTCTGAAGTAATACAAGTATGTGCCCTTTGCCATTGATGTCAAAGGGGGAGAGAAGACATGTGAAAAACAAGTAGTTTCTGATCAAAGGGGGAGCAGTAAAAGAAGAGAAGACATGTGAATGGTTGTCGTTGATAGGGGGAGTTATGTCAGTAAGGAGAAGTTCTTGTCTTAATGGTTAAAATAGTTTTTCACATCATATGTTGCCATCAATGACAAAGGGGGAGATTGTTGCAAGTATGGGCCCAATAGGTGGTCATTGATGTCAACATACTCTTTTTGGATTGATGATAAGGATTGGATGAGCTGTATGCTAAGGATATTGAGAAAATTAGTCTTATCAGGAATAGAGAAGAATAGTGAAGATAGTGAGGTAAAGATCCAAGCTAAGATGAAGATCAGAGGATGTGCATCAAAGGGTTTGTAGATATGTGTCTTGAGATGATCCAGTAAAGATTTCAGAGGTCCACATGAAGATCTGAAGAAATTATGGTCACTTAAGTAAAACTGGTTCTTGTAGGTGTTCAGAGGTGACAGAGTGATACAGATAGGTCCGGTGAGATTCAGAAATGAAATATCCTATTCTACAGATTTTGTGGAGTGTTTAGGAAGTCCATGTGAAGTAACAACTCAATTGGTTCATGATCTGGAGGTCCACAATCATCTATTTCAACATGATAGTGATGATAGACTGTGTTCTTAAGGTTCTACATGAAGGAGAGAATGATTTTAGTAGACAGTAGTAGTGTGGATATTCTTGGTGATTTAGGCAAGCTTGTGGAGGTCTTTGGATTGTGTCTAGTTCGTGATGATGGTCCGCATTGAAGATTGAGCTCATAATTAAAGATTTACTTCTGGATGATGATGTTCTTCTTATGTCTGGTCGACCAGATGAGTTACACATCCTACAGATGATCTGGAAGGTGTCCTGTGAAGAATGGCGTGTTCCCAAAGAAAGATTGAAGTCTCAGATCTATGTAGCCGATAGTGTGTTGATCCACGTGAAGTCTTTTTGTAATAAGTCATGTTGTATTTATGTACTTTCTCTATTATGTATTCTGACTTGGATGATAATTCCTAAGTCGATGTCTTGTATAAATAAGGAGTTGTAAAATCATTTCAAAGTGTGTATTTTTTGTGGAGATGAGAGTGTGGTAGAGAGGAGTAGAGCGAAAGGAAGAGCAGAAGTATTGAGCTTAAATGGAACTAACTCAAGCATGATAAAGATGCTATTCTCCAGTCCAAGTATGTAACACTTATTATTTTGTAGACAGTGTGTCTCATGTAGGCAGTGAGCCTCTTGTGAGCAGTGTGCTTTGGCAGTGAGCCCTAATTGGCATGTGCCATTTTGTTCTTTCTATTCTTCTAATAGAGAATACAATCTTGGGTTAATCATCCCGTGGTTTTTCCCTTAACTAGGTTTTCCACGTCAAAATCTTGGTGTCTTGTGTGTTAATGTGTTTCAGCTCTTGATTTAATGCATTATGTTTCCATGATTGATTTATTATTATGCTACTAAATTACAAAGTGGATTTAAGTGTTTAATTGGAAGAAAGTTTTGGACAACTGATTCACCCCCCTCTCAGTTGTCTGCCTGAAATCTAACACTTTCCAAATGAGAAAAATGAAATCCTAATAAAACATCGACAACTTCAATGATGAACTTTGCCTCGAATATGCCAAGAGATACTCATAATGAGTATTAAACCCATAGTCAATAACCCTTATCAACATCATTGTGTGCCCTTGAAATATCTTTGCCATCAAATCAAAAAGAACATTATAATGACCTTGCAAATCACATGCAAGTGTTTATGTCATGACCGTTATGAAAAAAGATTTAAGACTTATGAAACTCATGATCTCTAAGAATGCAATGTAACCTTATTACCTGCTGAGCCTGTGTTTCATAAACTTAATTTAAATTGCCGACTCCATGCCTTCTTGAACATAGGACTTAACCCTTTTAAAAAGCCTTTGAAATGTATGAAGATATCAAATACATATGTAGGCATATGACTTCAAGACTCTACATTATAAACTTGTAAAATGTGACCACTATCCTCAATGAATGTAATGAAGGCTTAAACCCTTATAAATGTATTATCACCAAAAATCAACTATGAAACATTACCAATGCCAAGAAAGTAATGTTGCAATGTATGCCATTGAACCAAGTACGAAAAGATATCACTGTTACCAAGATGTCAATGTCACTGTGCATAAGTACATATGTCTAATATACCTATTCAATGATCAAATGTATATTGTGCCAACCATGACAATTAGCCCATCTAATGATGCTAAACAAATAAACAAATATCATTATGTCTACCATGCATGCCATACTGTGATCATGTCAATCACCAACAACCATATACCTGTGATACCAAAATACCAAATTGATGGTCCTTTCAAATGTAATGTACTTAGGGATAATGTCATCAAATCCACATTTGCTTTGATGAAACATCAATTGATACCCAAGAATCAAAAGTGAATCTGTGCAATACCAAACTAATTGAGCTTATACCAACTAGAATAAAACCATCAGGAGAACATAGTATGCAGTTGTGTAAACAATATACCACATGATATCATATGTCGTTTGTCGTAGAAGATAAACCATTAGAGCCATAGAGATAAACCATCAGAGCCATATGCCACAAGAGATCATGAGAACATCAAGAATCAAGTACATATTCAAATGTATATCAACTGTCGTGTGTCATGATACCATACCCCAGTTGTTAGGATATCATACTAAGTTGTGTATTTGTCATCAAGGACAACAACGGGAAACACATAGGTCAAGTCAACCACTGTCGGACTAGTTGCATCCTTAATTAAAGAATCAAGATGCCCCATATGCACTTCCACTTCTTCCATTTTAGGGGACTCTTCTATTTCTTTCTCTTCATCATGTATCCCCATTGTTGTATCACCTCTGTCTGTAGCCTCTATATGCTGCAACATAATGACTAGTAATATCTTTTACCACCTTGTCTTTAGTCAAATCAATTATTTGACTTAGTGGGGGGGCCTTTGTGGCTTCTTCTTCTTGATCTTGGCTCTTGGCTTCTTGTTCCATCTCAATCTTTACTTTAACTATAGTTTCCATAGACACATTATGTTGTAGTTCTTTAACTATAATTACAGATGGATCACATAATCCTAATGCTACTTCTGGTGGTGAAATGGCCCCTCTCATGTGAGGACTTTGATTTCTACTCTACCTGGACACCTTGACCCCTTGTAGCACATCACCTTTTCTCTTCCTTTTAAGTATCCCAATGGGTAATTGATCTTCATCATCATCATCATCTTCCTCCCCTTGCAGCAATCCTGACTAGAATTTGCTCCTTATCTTTTTGAAGCTCTTGTTGTGTTGTTACTTGAGGTGCAGGCACATGAACTACCTTAAGCACCAGTCCTGTAGGAGGTACCAATGGTTGGTACACTAGGGATACTCCTTTAGAACTAATCTCTTCTATTGCCTCAGATGAACTAGGTTCAAGTAACCTTGTACCTAGGATTTGTCTTTTCCGCACAAGGAAATCATCATATCCCTATTCTTCTCTTTCCTTTCTTTTCCCCTTTTTATCACTTATGATTGCCACACATTTTCTCCTAAGCTCATTGACCTTTTGGGCAACCTAATTCTTTGTTCTAGCCATAACTTTATAGTGAGGGCATCAATTGAAGTTTCCTCCTTCTATGTTAGATCTGGGTTAGAAATGGTATCATTGTATATATTTTGTTCCTCATACTCTGGATCCATGAGGTTATCATCATCTTTTCTAATTTGTGGGGGCACTTTAGGCTGCCCTATAGTTCTCATCTAATCCAATGTTAATCTTTGGTATTCTCTTCTTCTTACTTCATGTTCATCATTGCAGTCTGCCCAGTAGTCTTCAAGATGGACACTATACTTATACTTCTTGTTAAATCTTTGTTCAATCCTATGGTAAGGATCATAGTCTCGTGCTAGAGGAAACAATTTTAAGTTCAAATCTTTCAACTCTGCCTCTACCTTTCTTGCATTTTCTATGGTTCCTACCAAGAACCAGTTTACATCAATAGGAAATTTCCTGTAAGGCTTCCCTTCTTTTACCTTGCCCATTTCAAATGTAGGCAGATGCTGCCTCATCATTTCCATTAGTACTAGGTCACCTTCTCTATAGGATACCTTGGTAGCATATATAGTTTCCTGTTGAAACCTTCCATCCAGATGTATGAATAGGTTTTGGCCTAGATGACCCAAGAGCTATATCCATTGATGGCTTTTGTGGCACCAACTAAAAATTGTTTGGTCTTGTCCCCTTCCATGAGTCAGACTAGGTGCATCAGGAAGGCATCATTAACCATTTTGTAATGTTGAACTGAAAGTCTTCTCTCCAACTAGGGATAACTCTCCCAAGGATTTTTCTCATTGGGTAACCTTCCAATCTTTCCTACAGTCTAAAGACCATCAAATGTGCCTTTTGCTGCACAAGAATACAAGTAGGATGTCATCTTGAAGATCATCCCCTTACCTTCTTTCCCCTTGACCATTTGGTCATGAATTGTATCACTAATAATTTTGGCCCATTAGAACTTTTCTTGATCTTCTTCATATTCGATGACCATCCTCATTAACCTGAACATCCAGGGTTCAAAGGTTCCACAATTTACCAATCCATTCATCTAGCTAAGTATAAACATTATATATTATACTTCCTCATTAAAGTTAAATTTGTACAAGTGTTGTGTCATTACAATAGCCCTAACCATGTTATCTGGGCTTCTCCATCCCTGATATATGACTTTTTTGTAGTTCTTGTTGTTAGCCTAAAGCTCTTTGGCAATTGCATCCAGTTCTAGCACATACATATGTTGAGAAACAGGCAAATGGAACACCTCGGTCATACCATCCATTGATAAATCTGCATAGAGCCTCTCCTGTTTCTCAATTTTCCTTGTGTTAATATCATAGTACAATGTAGACTCGGCCAAAAGGTTGAAAGCCTCAGTAGAATAGGGAAAACTAGCAACATGAAACAAACCCGATGCCACTATATTATTCAATACGGGATCATCTTCCCCAACATCAATTCAAGCTCTAAATGCTTTGATATCCATGTTCCCATAACGAGTATCCTTGGAGAATCCCAACTTGTTATATATGTTACGCGTTCTGGGAAACATAACTAGTTTGAACTTTGCATCTCGCTTGTCCATGGGTGGATGTGACATTTTGTCCTACAATTTGAATATACCAGTCTCAAATAACAGCACATACTTGTTTATCTAGGGTTAGTACACTACTGATTTTCACACTCTAAAATGGTAATATGTCTAAATCTTGTGAATTAAACCTATGCCATGCATAACGTATAATCACTACTATTGCTTACAAAAACATTTCTTTAACTGATTATGATACGGTCTTATGAACATAACTAGAGGGATAGGGTTTTTATACATACCTATATACACTTCCTTAACTTGTTATGAATGTGGTGATGTATGAATAGAAGATCTAGATGAGGAATTCTTCTACAATTCTATTCTCTTAGCTTAGGTCCGGCTTGCAATATAGCTCTTACCAGTAAAATTAGGGCTCTGAAAATGCAATTGTGTTGATTATGTTGAAAGAAGTCCCTTTTACCTTAAACAATTCATGACTTTAGGGCTTATTAATGGTCTCAATGTGATTTGACATGTTAAATGGGCAAGATTGCATAGGATTGTCATAGGTGTCCATTGGAATGCATTCAAATTTAAATGCCAATGGCCAATCACACCGTATTAAATGCAAAAAAGCATGGGTAAGTGAAAATGGATATCCAGCTAAGGAATATCCAGATGAATATTTGACTAACGTTAGCATGAGTAAGATCTTTCATCGTAGTATAATAAGATGACATCATCTAGATGGGATACTAGGATAAGATCTAGGATATAAAAAATGTGAAGTATCCCTATGGCTTAATGTCTAGGTGATGTAAGCATAGATCCATCTTATATGTTGTGTCGATATAGGATGACATCATTAGGATGAGGATTTTTTAAAAGATCTGAATACTAAGTTAAGATCCGGATGATATGTAATGTCCTGATGAGGTAAGCAAGTTTATCATTCTTCATTAAGATGAGATGACATGATGTCATCTAGATCAGGATGTGAAAATAAAATCAGGATATTACAACAATAACATCCATGTGCTTTAATATCTTGGTGATGTCGTCATGTTTGGGATTCTATGTAAAACCAAGACAACGTGACATCATCAGGACAAGGATGTTCATGGAGGTTAGTATACTAAGTTAAGATCCAGGCACTGACTAATATCCTGCATATGATGTTTAGCTTGAAAAGTTTCTTAAATTTGACGTCTGGATACTACTGGGTGTTGGGATATTAACTTAAGATCGGGATGTTACCTATTATCCTGACATTTGACATTTAGCTCACCAAGCCTTTTAAACTTGACATCTGGACACTAATATGTACCAGGATATTAAGTTAATATCTAGATGGCATGAACTACAAATATCCAAACAACCCTTTGACTTAACTTTGACCGACCATAACCCTTTTGTTTAAACAAATTTCCAAGTGCTTCAAAAGGCAAACCTACTTAAATTTTCATACTCTTTCACTTGGTAGGATATATAATGTGAAATTTGAAATTTAAAAATTTAACCTCTTATCCTATGGTCTAGATATGCAAAGGATGAAATCCTAGCATGTGTTTAATATTGACCTTTTTTTTACCATACCACCCAAAGCAATAGACAAACAAGCCAAGCAAAAAGTTGGGTCCCTGTTTTGTTGTAGCAAAATGGGGTGTGTTGTGTAACCACACAACAACTTGCCAACAAAGAAAAATATCAAAATTCAAACAATTCAAGAGATGAGAACAAATTAGTACATAATGTTCTAATTCTTATCAAGTATAAACACCTTAATCTTCCTTAATGATATCATGTTCATCAATATAACAATGTTGAGAAGGACTCAAGCATGTGCATGTGGTTCATATCCTTCATCTTAAAGATAGGTTGAAAACACTATTGACTGGCGTTAAGCTACATAGTTTGGTTTAGCCCTCTTAGCCAATCTAGATAGAGCCTTGCTGCTAGCAGGTGTCCATAGCCCCAACAAGGTTATTATTGCAATTCTCCCAAGTAGAGCCCCACTACCAGTCAGGCGTCTATAGCCCTAGTAGAGTTACTTGGATAGGCTAATTATCCTTTTGGATATTTAATATATTCTTTTTTTTGTATTAGTATTCATAAGATATGATCATGTAAGCACACTTTGCAAGGTGTGGACACTTTCTGTTTAGGTTGAGAATTGCAATGATAGCAAGAGCAAACCTTTAGATTTTTCACTTAACACAACACTGGCATGTTCAACAAACCCAAGGCTATTAGGTGTATTCTCTGAGGATCTCCTTGAACAAGGAAAGTTATCACTGATGAACAGGATATCACAGACCTAATCAAAGGCACTTAACTAACATGAGTTACAACCTATGTAATAATTTGTATTCATTTCATGAATTCTAAGAATTTTAGTAATTCTCTAAAAGTGATAAGGTGCACTATTTTGCCTAACCAAAACAAGGTCTCAACACCAAGAAAAGAGAAACACACACACAACAAACTATACAAATAGCTATACAAAGTGTACATATGATACATTGTCCTGATATGACCTACCTAGGCTTAAAAACAGTGTTTGAGGAATTGTCCATTGACTGGCAATGGAACATCCTCACCTGTTAAAGTTTTAAGCCTGTAGGTGCTATCACCTAAGATTTTATATATCTGGAAAGGTCCAATCCAGAGTTTGTCAAATTTTCTATGATCCCCTTTCCTCTCATGGGCTTTATCCCAAGATAGAACTAAGTCTAAAATTCTAAAGGCTTTCATTTTAGCTCTCTTATCAAACCAACATTTGATAGTAGCTTGATGTTTTACGAATTGGTCAATCACTCTATCTCACTTCTCTTCTAAATGCATAAGTTGCAGTAACCTAACCTCTTGTTTATTGTCTATACCCAGATATTCTTGTGCAAACTATAGGGTAGGGATTTTCAAGTTAACAGGGAGGATGGGATCCACCCCATAAACTAACTGATAGGGGGAATTTCCCAGTGTAGTCTTCATTCTAGTTCTATCTACCTACAGGGCATATTTAAGTAAGATGTTCCACTCCCTAGGATTCTTTTCAATCAATTTCTTTATGATGTTTAGTAAATTCTTATTTGTTGATTCTACTAAGCCATTACCTTGGGGATAATAATTTGAAGAAAACTTTAAAATCACCCCATGATCAAAAGCCCAACTAGATAATTTTAAAGATGCAAAAGCTGTTCTATTATCACACACAAGAGCATAAGGAACTCCATACCTGGTAATATTGTTGCTTTCTAGGAATTTGATCACATCATTTGGAATGCAAATCTTGTTTCTGATGGCTTCAGTCTACCTAGTGTAGTAATATGTAATTGTTAATACATATTTGTGGCCTAAGGAGGAAGGTGGGTTAATCGGACCAATGAAATCCATCCTCCACTAAGCGAATGGGTGCATCTCCATGACAGGTTGCAGTGGTTGAGCAGCATATCTTTCTTTGTTCAAAGCTATCTAACATGTATGATAGAATTTGATGTGATTGGTAGTATCTATATGCAGGAAATTTTACATCATTTGCAAATTCAAACAACGAAACCTACAAACTTTCAAGAAATCTAATCTAAGTGATAAAAAAGACATGTAAATTAAACACAAACCACACAGATGATGTGATTCCTTTTTTTATTTTGTTGATTGCTTCATGATCTATAGCTATGACAATTGAATGAGATTGATGAGAAGATAGATAGGTAGAGGTTGATGGATGAGAGATTGAGAATAAAATTCGGCAGAGTGATAGTACATACAAGATTCATCCATGCCAAATGGCTTTGAAATGGGTGCATTTATAGATTTTTTGAGAAAATGGAAGGATAAACCTTACAATTTGCAAGTGATAGTGAAATGGAAAGTTGCTTTGTACAACTTGGAAAAGGAAATGGAAAGTGGGTGAGTTCACTCAAGAGATAAATAGAAGGTTAGAGAAATGAGTGGAGTGATGAGTGGAGAGGAAATTGGAAGGTGGGCCAAGTTAACTTGAGAGGATTTGGGAGATGAAAATGGTAAGTGGAAGAGATGAGTTGAGTAATCTCAAAAGATAGATATGGAAGGTAGGTAAATAATTTAATATTATTTAAATTATGAGGAATATAAGGATAAAATGATAAATAAAAATAAAATAAAAGATTTATTTTATTTTATTTAAGAGGAAAGGGATTAAATAAATAAATTACAATTTATTTATTTAATAATGGTAAAAGAGATGGGATTAAATTAAATAAATGTTATATTTATTTAATTTAATAGAGGAAAATGGTAGATTAGGTAACAATATGGATATCTAGGGCAAAGATGCTAGAAGATGCCTAAGTGATGCATCATTGTGACAAGTGGATATTTTTGGGTGTCTACATTTTGCCCCTCTTTGAGATGATGAGATTTATGCCAAACAACATCATTTCAAAGAAGCTAGGATATGGATAGAGGAAAAGGATAGGCTTATGGAAAGATAGGATGAGGATGGGATGATAGGATGATGATGCCCCCTCGAGAGGATAGGTGGGTTAGAAGAACATGGGTAGGCTCCCGAAATGAAATGGATTGGAAGAGGAAGAAAGATGATGATGGGATGCTTGTATACAAAGAGCCACTCAGATTTGCATGTTCATGTTGTGGGGGCCACTGATAGTATTGTGAATGTGTTTGATGAAGAGATGAAATGGTAGGATGTGTAGGTGAAAGATCTTGGGATATGGGTTGTTGTGGATAATGGTAGATGTTGGAAGAAGTAGGGTATGATGAAGTGGCATTGTTGTGGGAAGATGTGAGATAAGGTGATGTGACATTGTTATGGGAAGCTGTAGGATAAGGTGATGAGGAAGTGATTTGAAATGCAGATGGATTAGGTTGATAAGGAATAAGATAAGGTGATGTGGAATTGTTATGATATGGGAACGGATTAGATTGGTGTGAAATAGAAGGAGATGCCACATAGGAATGAGGTGGAATTGTTTGGTGTTGAATGGCTAAGGGATAATGATATACTTGTTGGGTTTGACATGTGTCTAGGAGATGTTGGGCCTGTGCTATAAGATGTTGCATGTGAGGTGATTGGCCTTCTTGAAGTTGAAGTTGTTGAATTATGTGATGGACCCTCTGAATCATTTGTTGGCTTAGGGGTTTTGGTGCTTGGTGAAGGATGTGAACGATCTCTTGTGCTATGTCCTCTAAGGTTGGCATGGTGTAGGATGATGTGGGTTGGACTTATGCGACAATGTTGAGACTCTTGGATTGATTAGTTTTCTTGATTGATTGATTAGATTGGCTTGGTTGATTAACTGGATTGGTTTGATCAGTTGGTTGATTGGATAAGATTATCTCCAAGAGATAGACTCATGAAATCAAGGGTACACAAGGTTGGTTGATAATGCTAATATGATCAAATGCTAGATAAGGACCAAATCCAAAGGACAAGGTTGGTTGATTGGATCGATGTTGGATAGCTGATGTAGAGTCTCAAAAAGGATGTAGGGCTCAAGAAGTCCAATGATATGATATGGTCAAACTGGATGGGATGGTGTAGAATGGTGTGGATAGATGAGTTAGGTTGATCAGGATGGGGTTGATTGGATGACAAGTATGATTGGATGACAAGGATGATCTGGTTTGAAAGGGTTGGATGAAATGTAATGATCAGGAAATGTGTTATGACAAGTAGGATTGAGGATGAGGTGGCAATATCAAACACAAGATCTCACATACACATGCATGCACACCAAACACACTGATCAATGTGTATACCCTAGGCTAGGCAAGGATAGTATCTATTGGATCCCCTATCCATGCCTATTCAAAGAGGATAGCTTCAGGATCTTGGTATCACCAGCTCCCCTCCACGGTACTCACTTCTCACGCATACCAAGATCTAGGTTTCCCAAGGCTCATCCCCCCACTGAACCTTAGGATTGTCCCTGTTATCTCTACTAAGAACCACACGAATTGGGGTAGCTTCAAAGGTCTGACCTTCTGCACCAATAAATAGAGGGTTTTTGGCCACTAAGACAAGGTTTTTAGTTCAGATTTCTATTCGGGTGGCTATACGTGCGGCAGTGCTACTCTCCATTATGGAGTCTCCTAGCCTTCAAGGGTTGTGCCTTGGAGGTTTTTGGGGGAGGTTGACTGTCGGTATATCAGAACAACACCCATCATTTGTGACTTTCATCACAAATGTATTATTTATATAGCAAATTGGAATGGTCTGGCTTTGACCTGTTTCCACCCGGGATGTCCCCTTCTCACAATGGGAAGGTAGGCCTGCCTAAAAGTTAGCAACGTATTCTCTTACATGCCAAATCCATTGGTTAGGTAGGGGAGATGATACTTGTATTGCTAACTTGGGTGACAATCCTACTCAAACAAGCAAGCAAAGAAATTGAAAAACAAGCACGATGAAGACAAGGTTCATTTTAATGCCCAAAACCAAATGTGCCTATTTTTAGTATAAATGCTTGTTTGAAAACTTGGACTGATCAAATTAACAGGTTTTCAACCACTAGTCTTGGACAAATGAGAGCAACAAGCTACACCAAGAAATCATTAGATCTAAAAAAAAACTTATTCTGTGCAGTAGAAACCAAAAGCATATATGAAAACCAAAGGCAATTCAGAAACAACCAGATGCAACTTAGAAACAACCAGATGTGACTCAAATCTTACCATAGGTGATTACCTTCTATGCATATGCAACCCCCTGTTGACCAAAGGAAACCTTCTGTTGTTCAAAGGCGTTCAAATCCTAACCTCATGCGCTTGAATGCCGAAAACCAAAGGTGACTAGCTGCGAACCAAATGCGACTAGCTGCTAACCAAATGCGACTGGCTACTAACCAAATGTGACTAGCTGCTTACCAAATGTGACTAGTTGCTTACCAAATGCGACTAGCTGCTATGTAAAGGCGGTTTTCTATAGACCAAATGCTATTTTCTTCACCAGATGCACATTTTTTCATGAAAACTAGGCAAATTTATACTCATTGTTCATGGAAACGGCCCCCCGAATGCAATGGTGAGGTTGGTTTGAGCCTAGGAGGTCATATGTGATAGATAAAATGCAAACCATGCCATATGAGGGTTAGAAAACATTCAAATTTTAAAGCAAAAACCTGCAAAAACTTAGTGATTCGGGTCCCACCAGGTGTGCCATTTTATGTATACAGGAAATTTTACATCATTTGCAAATTCAAACAACGAAACCTACAAACCTTCAAGAAATCTAACCTAAGTGATCAAAAAGACATGCAAATTAAACACAAACCACCCAGATGATGTGACTCCTTGATTTTCATTGTTTATTGCTTCACGATCTATAGCTATGATAATTGAATGAGATTGATGAGAAGATAGATAGGTAGAGGTTGATGGATGAGAGATTGAGAAGAAAATTCAGCAGAGTGATAGTACATACAAGCTTCATCCATGACAAATGGCTTGCAAATGGGTGCATTTATAGATTTTTTGAGAAAATGGAAGGATAAACCTTCCAATTTGCAAGTGATAGTGAAATGGAAAGTTATTTTGTACAACTTGGAAAAGGAAATGGAAAGTGGGTGAGTTCACTCAAGAGATAAATAGAAGGTGAGAGAAATGAGTGGAGTGATGAGTGGAGAGGAAATTGGAAGGTGGGCCAAGTTAACTCGAGAGGATTTGGGAGATGAAAATGGTAAGTGGAAGAGATGAGTTGAGTCATCTCAAAAGATAGATATGGAAGGTAGGTAAATAATTTAAATAATTTAATATTATTTAAATTATGAGGAATATAAGGGTAAAATGATAAATAAAAATAAAATAAAAGATTTATTTTATTTTATTTAAGAGGAAAGGGATTAAATAAATAAATTAGAATTTATTTATTTAATAATGGCAAAAGAGATGGGATTAAATTAAATAAATGTTATATTTATTTAATTTAATAGAGGAAAATGGTAGATTAGGTAACAATATAGATATCTAGGGCAAAGATCCTAGAAGATGCCTAAGTGATCCAACATTTGTTGATAACTAAGAGGGGGGGTGAATCAGTTATCTTCTACTTTTTGTTTGTCTTGAATTATTAGTGTAGCATCAAATCATATAAGTAAACATAACCATGAAAGCAGAAATAACATCAATACACATAACACAATGATTTTGACGTGGAAAACCTTGTTAAGGGAAAAACCATGAGGTGACTAACCCAAGATTGTATTCTCTATTAAAATAATAAGATAGTACAAAATGGCGCTTGCCAATTAGGGCTCATTGCCCGAGCACACTGCTCACAAGAGGCCCACTGCCTACAAGAGACTCACTGTCTACAAGGTACAAGAAAGAAACAAGATACTTGAACTAATGAGAAGCATCCACATATGCTAGAGTTCAGTTCTGGTTAGGCTCTATACACTGATCTGCTACACTTCATTCTTCCTCCTTTTTGGTGTTGCTGTCCTGTCACATACCAGACCTGTATTATTGCTTCTACACTACTTTCTTCTTTTCTTCACACAAAATAATACACCACACACACCTTCGCATCCAAATCCATCTAGTATATATATCCGCACTAATGATTTCAACACCTTTCTAGTCGGCATCTGGAATAGTCAATATTTTCCCAAACTCTGATCTGTCGGTTGAATCCTTGCTTATCAAGTGATGTGTATCAAGGAGATGCTTATAGAAGTCATCAACCATGTCGACCAATCATGAATGATACCTCAAGAAACTTGAACACCATCAATATCTCATCTAGATTAAAGTTTGATGTTCTGCTGGTCAGTTCTTCCTCAGTCTACTCTGCCAAACAGGAACCCAACACTTAGGTGTTCATATCTTTTCACTCTTACATCACTAGAGGCTCAGTCTCTAGAATGAATTAGTCAAGGTACTCCACTTGACTTCCCCAAGTCCGTGCTTTACTAAAAGATCTGGACCTGATTGTCAGACCTTACTACATACTCTGTTCTTGCTTGCCAGACCAAGATACACTTTAGTCTATCTTCTGGTATGGTCATATCATGTCCTACGGATGTGTGGGATGGACTTTGTTGCCATCAATGACAACACTCAAGAAGCCACATAGTGTCTCTTGCCAACAATCTCCCCCTTTGGCATTGATGGCAACACTTAGTGAAAAATGACTGTCACACTGTGCTCCCCCTTAACTGATGCTCTGTTCTAATGTACACTTTTCTGGAGCTCCCCCTTAGCTAGATCCCACATATTTTAATTTCTCCTCACTCCCCCTTTGACAACAATGACAAAGGGTAGAATCCACACCCCAAAATTTTCAAGAAAAACAATCTATACATATTTGCATAATTATATATACAAGTTGTGCTTACATATACTTAAGTATATCTGTAAAAGTATTCTTCAACTGTACAACTTATGTCGCCCAACTCTACTTCATCTTGTCCAAAATTGAGATGTGACCACTCAACAGGAGTGCAAAAGCTTCTACCTTTTTGAGATCTGTCAGATCATTGGTCCGAGTTGTGGCCTGAGCATCAGTTAGGGCTTCATGCATAGCCTCTAACTTAGGGATAATGATCCCTCTAAGTTCACTTAACTTGTTTATTCTATTTTTCTTCTCCTTCTCAAGCTTCTTTATTTCATTTGTGATTGCAATAGTCTAACACTCTTGATTGATTATGGAAGAGGAGAGAGGATCAAAACTTTGAGATAAACTTAACGGTTTATCCTCTTGCTCTTTTACTTTCTTCTCAATGTCCTTGGTCACTTTGGGCCAAGATAAACAAAATTTATATATATCTCTACCATTTTTAAGAGCATTTTCTAAGCTCTTTATTCCAATATCCATAACTCTCCTATCATTTATTATTAGACCCTGTAGCTCAAAGAATCTCTTTCCCAAAAATTCTTTCCGGACTTTATCTTTAGCTGACTTTTCCAAAGAATCAAATTGTGTGCTAATTGAATTGACAAGAGATTTTAAGTTACCGGTTGAAGAGGCTGAAAGATCCTTTTGGAAGGATGGCATATTTTCTCCAATGCACCAGATGCAATGTCTATTAGCTCACAGTCTTCCATGTGAGACTTCAAAAGTTTTTCTTTTTCCTTTGCATGGGCAAAGGATACTATCTTCATAGTCTAAACTGGGGAGAGGGAATCAAAATTGAATGGTCCTTGAAGTAGCTCCGGTTCATCTAATTCCATCATTTCTTTTGTCAAGAAGTCTTTGACTTCTTCTACAATGTCTCTTGTTAGAGACAGAGTTTTCTTTCCTTCAGTAGCCTCAGTACTGTCACTTGTGGTCTTCTCTATTTGACCTTCTTCTCTTTCCTTCACCTCTTCTTCTTGACTAATTTTCTCTTCTCTTCTTTCTTCTCTTCTAGATCCGAAGTCTGCTGGGGAAACTGGATGAGAGATGTTTGCTTCTTTAAGGACTTCCTCTTCTAGAGCAGAGGAATCTAGATCCTCAGTTTTCTCTTCACTTGTCTTCTTTGCCTCTTCTGCCATTGTCTCAGTAGATTCTCCTTTGTCATCCATGGTAGAGGGTTCATCACCTAAGTCCTCTATGATAGGAAGATTGAATCTTTTAAAGGCATTCCAGAGGATATCTTTTGTTTCTTTTACCACTTTGTCAGTTTCACCAAGCATAAGTTGATTCATTCTAGCTTTGCTCCGGAACTCATCCTTGTAGTCCTTCAAGATAATGTTCATTTGTTTAGGAGTAATGGACGGATAGAGATGAATACCAATCTACTCCTAGATTTCTAGATCTTGTGCTTGGGCATTGTTCTTCCTTATTTCAAGTTCCTTCTCTAAGCTTTTGGGAATAAGAGATATAATTTCAATGAATGCTTTGTTATAGATGTTTAGATACCTGACTGTGGCATCTTGCAATATCTTCTGATCAGTTTCATTATATTCATCATAAAATTCAACCATTGGTTGTAAGTTCCCATCCATAGTAACTGATTTGATGATATCATCAATGCGGAGGGTAGGTTTTTCAACAAATTCCTCTGCCTTCTCCTCTTTGCCTTGACCGGTAGAAGGTTCACCAGTTGTTTTCTTCTTCTTCTTCATTTTCTTTACTTCCTCATCTATCTTTGTCTCTTCATCATTCTTGAGGCTTGTGTATGATCTTGTAGCCTTTGTCTTTGTTCTCTTTTCTCCTTTACTGGATGATTTTGCTTCTGATTTTGATGTCTTTGAGCTCTTAGCAGTGGTAGGCGCAGAGCTTTTAGAGGATCTGGTCTAGGAGGGGGCTTCTACCAGAGCACTTTCCTTTTCTGCTTCTTCCTTTTCTTTCTTTGCCCTTTCCATCTTCTCTCTGTTTGCATCAAGTGCCTCCTTTGAAATTTCATGCCTCTTGGCAAATTCTTCTACTTCCCTCCTCACTTTTCTTTTCATTTCTGGTTGTCTTAGCTCTACATGAATCTTCACACAACTCTTCAAAGGTTCCAAACCTTTCTACCTTCAGGTCCTTGGGCTGACTTAGTAGATGTTGAATATGTAGCTCTAGAATTTTCTCATCAACTTCATAGCCCATTGGCATGATCCAAATTGTCCTTGGCTCCACTGCCTCCATTAGGCATTGATCAGTTTCTACCATAAAGCAGACTATATCTTTATACTTTTCAACCAAAGATTGGGGGATTCTCTCTCTTGCTTGCATCATACTCTGAAAGTTCTTGAAGTAGTCCCATAGTGTTGTATTCTGTGCCTTGGCATCACCTATTCCATGCAAGTAATCTCTAATTTGTATGGCAAAAGGTCTATTATTTTTCCATATCCAGCCATTAGCTCTGGGTAGCTCATTCATATAGTAGAAAAATAGGCAAAGTATCAGGGCACCATACTTGAAAGAATTCTTTTTATCTTTCTTTATTTTCTATAAATTTTCCAATAGTTGGTTTAGGAGAAGCTCACAAAGATCATAGTCAGCATTTTCTCTCAACATCTGGTAAGCAGTGTAAATTGCAGTTCCAGGTACTAAATTTTCCCTGCTAGAGTGATATATCTTGTAACCAATTATCATGGAGGCAAACTTGATATCCGGATCAGTGATATCTTCTATTGTCATAGCTCTCTTGTCAAATTTTGATCTGGCAACCTCACTCAGTTTGGTTTTTGACAGATTTGAGAACAGGTATCCCTTCGGATAAGTGCAAACTGGTTATAGCTTTAATAGCATCTTTTGTGATCTTAAATGGTCTATTCAACCACATAAAGTTATCATGCACTCTGCTCAAAACATACTACACCCACTCTTCTTTTGCAAAACAGGGGAAATGGATGCACTATCTGAAATGTTTATCCTAGATGGCTTTGTACTGAGGTTTGAGTTCAAAAGCATCATCTATTAATTGATTGTGATAGATACCCATTAACTTGGATTCCCCAAATTCCTCAATGTTTTCATGAATATATGCCCTAACATCTTCTACATGCAAAACCCCATGCAGAATGCTTGAAAATGCACCCAGGGGATCAACTTCTAGGGATTTGTAGGGATGTTTCTTGAATTTAGGGCGCGGCCTATCAGTAATCTTCACAACATTCAGAGTAGCCATCTTTCAAAGATTTAGAGAGAGATTTCAAGGGCGGAAAATACCTTTTATGCTTTTAGGGTTCACGATATGAACCAGATCAGATTGCTGGAAGAATCAGCTTCTACGGTTGATCTTTGAGGGGCTAGAGATAATTTCGATACAAAGCTCCTTTTCTCTTTTTCTCAAATGCAAATGTACAAGTGATGAACAAATGAACCCTTATATTTCTGTGGAAACCCTAATTTCACATTGTAATAAATGCCTAACTTAAGTTATTCCGGTTGTTCCTTGTCATGAGAGATTTTTCTGGATCACTGAGATGTACTTGGAGTTATTCTTAGTGAAAATTAGCAATCTATCTACCTTTCTCCAATCACTCCATTTATCCGCGGATCAAGATACCTCAAATTTGAATCATACCGGATCTAAATATGAAAATTTAGTTCTTACCAGATGAATATTAAACTGGATTAATCTCAGATGATAAACCTCTTCAAATTCCTTGCGGATCTTTCATATCTTTCCCAAGGGTTATTTAGATGTTTCTTTAAGAGCCCTTTTAATCCGCAACCTTCCATGTGCCAATTTTAGGCACCAATTGACTAGCTGGGGGAAATTATTTTCTTTTGTGACTCCCCCTAAGCCAGAGCTCATCTATTTAGTTTCTGGAAGGAGTATCAGTACCAGATTCCAGTGCGGATCCATCTTCAACATTTTTTGTTCTCCTCTTTACCCAAATCTTGTTCATCTCCCTTTGAATTTCTTCCATATTCACTTTTCCTTTTCCTTTGTCTTGGTTTTGATTATGATGCACCAGACCCTTTTTGTCCTAATTCTTACTTCTGCAGAATTTGGCAATATGACCAGATCTATTGCAATTGTAAGAAACAACAATCTTTTGCATATTTGACTGATATTCTCTTGATCTACATTGATTAGCCATATGTCCCATTCTATTGCAAGCAAAGCATCTACCATTGAATGAATTGTTCATTTGCATATTTCTACACTCATGAGATTTGTGACCATACCTTTTGCAGTTGAAACATTGTCTGGAGAAGGATGAATTAGTCTGATTCATTCTTCTTCTACACTGATTTGCTTTATGACCAAAGTTATTGCAATTGTGGCAGTATCCATTGAAGGATGGATATCTTTGAGCATTAGGTTGCCTTATGGGAGGTCTTCTAGGCCTATTCCTAGGATTTCCTGATCCAGAGTTCTTATGACTGGATCCGGAGCTTTCACCTTTCTCATACCCCAAGCCTTGCTTGTCATCTACTCTCTTTTGGCTTTCAAGAAGAACTTCAAGCTGAGCAGAGCTTATCTTGAATTTCTCTTTGAATTCATTTGTTGTTTGAAGATCTCTTTTTAGAGTGTCAATCTAATTTTCAAGTTGTTCTTCATTTTCTCTAGCTTCTTCCAGATTAGATTCCAAATGCTTGATTATTCTATCCATTTTATGGCAGTCTTCTGATTTCTCTTTGAGAGATTGTTTTAGATTATCTTTAGTTTTTTTCTTTTCTTCAATTTCTTGGGTGAATTTCATAACCACTTATTCTATTTCATGTCTTACCATAATAACCTCTTTTGATAGATTTTCACATAATTTGTTCTTCTCATTTAGAGCTTCATTTGCATCATTGGCTTCATTCTGACTTCCTAATTGTTGAAGTAGTTCCTTTCTCTTTTTCATAGAGATACTCAGTTTCTCCTTTAGTTCATTTATGAAATCATCAGCTTGTTTGAGTCTTTCTCTTAATATATTGACTTCAGAGTGAGATTGCTCAAGATCATCTAAGGCAGACTGAATTTGTTCCCTCATACCATACATATCCATTGGAATTCCCAGATCTTCCTCAAGCTGTTAGGCTCTGTTTGGAGGAACTTAGCTCTGATACCAATTGTTGATAACTGAGAGGGGGGGTGAATCAGTTATCTAAATTACTTCTACTTTCTATTTGTCTTGAACTATTCATGTAGCATCAAATCATATAAGTAAACATAATGATGAAAGCAAAAATAACATCAATACACATAACACAATGATTTTGACATGGAAAACCCTGTTAAGGGAAAAACCACGGGGTGAATGACCCAAGATTGTATTCTCTGTTAAAAGAATAAGATAGTACAAAATGGCACTTGCCAATTAGGGCTCACTGCCTGAGCATACTACTCACAAGAGGCTCACTGCCTACAAGAGACTCATTGTCTACAACGTACAAGAAAGTAACAAGATACTTGAACTGATGAGAAGCATCCACATATGCTGAAGTTTAGTTTTGGTTAGCCTCTATACACTGATCTGCTACACTTCATTCTTCCTCCTTTTTGGTACTGCTGTCCTGTCACATACCAGACCTGTATTACTGCTTCTACACTACTATCTACTTTTCTTCACACAAAATAATACACCACACACACCTTCACATCCAAATCCATCTAGTATATATATCTGCACTAATGATTTCAACACCTTTCTAGTCGGCATCAGGAATAGTCAATATTTTCCCAAACTCTGATCTGTCGGCTGAATCCTTGCTTATCAAGTGATGCGTATCAAGGAGATGCTTATAGAAGTCATCAACCATGTTGGCCAATCATGAATGATACCTCAAGAAACTTGAACACCATCAATATATCATCCAGATTAAAGTCTGATGTTCTTGCAGTCAGTTCTTCCTCAGTCTACTTTGCCAAACATGAACCCAACACTTAGGTGTTCATATCTTTTCACTCTTACATCACCGGAGGCTCAATCTCTGGAATATATTAGTCAAGGTACTCCACTTGACTTCCCCAAGTCCGCGCTTTACTAAGATACTTCTTCTCAGAGATCTAGACCTGACTATCGGACCTTACTACATACTCTATTCTTGCTTGCCAGACCAAGATACACTTCAGTCTGTCTTCCGGTATTGTCATATCATGTCCTACAGATGTGTGGGATGGACTTTGTTGCCATCAATGACAACACTCAAGAAGCCACATAGTGTCTCTTGCCAACAACATTGTGACAAGTGGACATTTTTGGGTGTCTACAGTATCTTTGAAAATGGTTGGCCAATAATATCTTGCTCTCATGATGGCATGAGTTGTGGCTAGGTGGGATCCATGAGCTGTGATGAATTTATCATATAATTCAGTGAGGACTCTATCAACTTCTAGCTTATGTAAGCACATAAGGTATATCCCCTCAATTTTTCTTGAAGAGGACTCCTCCTTTTATCATATACTTCTATGATTTATTCCTCAGAGCTCTCCTCTGAGAAGCTTGCATCCTAGGTGGACATCTCACAGTGATCAAGATATGCTTGATATCAGAGTACCACTCATCTTGTTCTTTCATATCTACAACACATTGTTGGCTTATCAGGTTTGGGTCTATTTCAGTAATCATTTGGCTAAGGGCTTGTCCCCTAACCAGCTTCATTAGAGTTATATCCATGTCATACTCTTAAAGCACCATTATCCACTTCGTTCTCTTTTCTCCTAGCTCACTCTGCATCAGGAGCATCTTGACTGCTGCATCAGGTACCATAACAATTACCTTTCTTCTTAGGATGTAATGTCTAAATTTCTTCACTGTTCTTACCAAGGCAAGGGCTTGCCTTTCCACATCCATGTACCTAAGTTCTACATCTCTAAATGGATAACTCAGGAAAGCGATAGTCTTATCTTCCTTTTCTTCACTCCTCTATGTCAGGATTGTTGTGCAGGTATGTTCAGATGCAAATGAATAAATATAAAAATCCCTTGGTAATTTGGACTAATGAGAATTGGGGCATCTGTAATGGCCTTCTTGATAACCTCAAATGCTGCTCTTGCTTCAGGGATCCATTCAATTTTGGCATCTTTCTTGAGCATGGCATTGAGTGGCCTTAAAATTTCTACAAATACTGTAATGAAATTCCTCACAAAATTAATCTTACCAAAGTAAGACTTGAATTCCTTTTTACTTCTTGGAAGTTGCAATTTCATTATAGAATCTACCCTAGCAGGGTCAATGGTAATCCCATTTTCTGATATGACGTGACCAAGCAACTTACCTGTGGTCACCACAAATATGCACTTCTTTGGGTTTAATGAAATACCATATTGTTTGCACTTCTTAAGCACCTTTCTAAGGTCTTCTATATGGTCACCTCTCTTCTTTGAGAAGACTGTCAAGTCATCCATGTATATAACTATGCACTACCCAACTAATCCCCTAAATTCTATATCCATAGCACATTAAAATATTGCTCTGGCATTGATCAAGCCAAATGGCATACGCCTGTAGGTGAAAATTCCCCATTTGATGGTGAAAGTTGTCTTTAATCTATCTATTTTGTCCACCATGACTTGATTGGATCTAGAGAAACCATCTAGGAAAGACATCATCTGTGCACCATTAACCATCTGGGGCACTTCATTAAGAGAAGGCAAAGGATAATTATCCTTTTCTGATGCCCGGTTTAGATTCATGAAGTCTACACACAAGCGTATGTCTGCATTCTTCTTCCTGACCAGAACTAGATTAGCCACCTAGGTTGAATGCCTGACTGGGAATATGATCCAAGCAGTAAGGAGCTTCTTGACTTCTTAAAAAATTAGTGGTTCTAGTAATGCATTGACAGGTCTCTGCTTCTATCTAAAAGGCTTTGCATCTGGTTTCAATGGTATTGTATGGATCATAATGGACATGTCATATGTTTTTTAGTTCATCATAGGTCCACGCAATGACATGGATATAGTCCTTTAGTGTCTGAGTTATTCCTTCTCTCTCTTCTTCAAAACAAACATTACTGATAAGGACATTCCTTGTGTCTTCACCTTGTTCTATGTTAACAAGTGAATATTCTCCTCCATCTATTTTGGGGAGATCTTTTTGTTTGACCATGTTATCTAGATCAAAAGCTTTTCAAGCTCAATTATCCCTTTGGGGATTTTGTTTCTTGGTAAGTCTATAATTTCTTCTTCTTCCCACACATGATCTTCTAAGTTTTTCTCATCCAAGATCTATGCTTCGAAAATATCCCTACTTGTAATGAAGTCCAGGATCTATTGGTCATCATCAAACACTTGGAAATTAGTGACATTATCAGGTATGCATGGTATTGATACCAACTCCACTGAGAACCTCTTCATCCCTCATATGGATAAAGGTTCTAATATGTTGGTAGATTGTGCTAGTGCATCAGCTCAATGATTTTGTTCTCTAGGGACATGCATGATGTTGAAAGCATCAAATATTTCTATCAAATCCTAGACTCTATGTCTATAATTTGACAACTTTTTATAGTTGCATGCATATATATTCCTAACTCATTTTACTACCAATTTTGAGTCTCCATAGACATGCAAAATTCTGACTTATTTCTTGAGAGCAAATAGCAACCCATGAATCAAGGCTTCATACTCAACCACGTTATTAGTACATGGGAATTGCAATTTGTATACTGCTAAAAATGACTTTCCTTGTGGATTTATTAGATCAACACCTACACCAGCTCCTTGTTTCGACTTAGAACCATCAAATCTCAAGATCCAGGGCTTATCTTCAGTTAGAGGCTTATCAAGACCTACTCTTTTCTTCTTAGCTCTTGCAGCTACACATGTAGATATCCATTTCATCTTTTGTGGTTTAGTCTTTACCACTTCTAGGTGTTTTGATGGAGATAGAACATCTTCCTTTAGTTTCTTTTGAACAGGCTTTTGTTGATCATCCTTTCTTTTCATTACTTTAATATTGTCCTCTTCATCATTAGGAGATATTGCACTTACTTTTCCTATATCTTTTGGAATATCCCTGACCTGAGGCAACTTGTTATCTGAATATTTCTACTCTTCTTTGTTCAATATATGTAGACACAGAGCACAAGTCGTCTCCGAGTGTGGTACTTCATGAATCCTGCACCATCCTTCAATTAATGCATGATGTGAGGGAATTCCTTGTAGAATATGTCTCTAAACTTGCTTAGACAAAAACTCCTCAAATTGAGTTAGGTGACTCCCTTTGTCTTCATCTGATAGCTCATCATCCGATTCGATGAGACAATCAAACCCTGGGGTGATAATATTTTTCTTCCCATGGGTATGTGTCTCATCAAATATCAAAATCTCTTCTAAAGCTGGCATCAAGACATTATCTTGATGTGTCTCATGTTCATGTTCTCTTGTATCTGAAGAAAACAAACAAGAATCAGTATCATCAATATCATATGTTTCATTTTTAGTTGATGATGATCCACCTTCTATGTTTATTGTTTCTAATTCGATCATGTCTAGACATGTCTCACAATTCATTTCTGAGTGTGCATCATCATGTAGTCTGCACCATTTGGATATCAGGATATCTTCAATCGATGTACCTAGTAACTGACATTTCTGTATTTCTTTGGATAAATACTTTTTGAATTTAGTGAAGTGATCCACTTCTTCTTCATCATTAGAATTGTAATTAGATTCAATGATCATCCTTTCCTCTTTGTCACTGTTTTCATGTATGTGCACATTACACATCAGGACTTCTTCAATTCTAACAGTCTAAGGTCTTATTGCATAAACTCCTAGTTCAATGTCTACATACAATATCTCATTGGTATTATTGTACTCAGTTATCATGTGTTTCATCCTAGGTTCAGCTTCTATTCTTATGTGATTGGGGATGCCTTTCCATGGCAACCACATATGACTAAAGTCAGTAGCCTTGTAACCATTTAGTGTTTTAGACCAATACCTGCTAAGAAGCATTCCATAAGTATCAAGTATGTCTACTACCTGAATGTCAATGTAGTATTGAACCCTTGGATCAGACGCAAGATGCATGTGGATATGAGTTAACTCCCCTACTACACTCATTTCTATTTTGTCAAGTGTCACTTTCTTGAGGGATTTGGCTAGATGTAGACCTAAAGCATTGCAAATGGACAAGGGCATCACATTCATTGAGGCTCCTGAATCTACAAGGCAATTGTGTAAATTCTTACCAAATATCCTCAATGTAAGCAGGAATGGGGGTGATTCAGACTTATCCCTATATAAAGTCATTTGTGATGTTTTAGTAGCCTAAACAGTAGCTTGTACTTTATGTTTAATAGGATTGTCTCTGGGTGTAGGATCTCTAGTCATGATGTGGCTAGGATTATGACTAGGGTTGTCATCTTTAGATGTAGGTTCATCTAATGACTTTAAGAAGGCTTTCTTGATGACTGGGGTCTTCAGCAATTCTAATAGAGACAAGCTGATTTTTATATTTTTCATTTCTTTAGCCAGGTATGTAACAAGTTTATCTAACTCAGACAGTTGGCTGATATCTTTTGATATTATATTTTGGGGTGTAAAATACTGAGTATTCACTTTAGGAGGTCTAAGGTTATTGCTAGTTTTTGGATCTGGTGGTGCATTAAAATTGTTAGGAGGGATAGATGTGGTCAAAGGACTAGCTGGTCTATTTGCATTAGTCCTAAGGTTGTAATTATGTTTACCCTGATATTGTTGTTGGTAAGCATGAACCTCGTCAACTTCCTACTCAGGCTCATTTTCATCCTCAAAAGGAAACTCATATTTTGACTCAAATACTAAAGCAGACTCCTCACATGCCAATGTATAATTTTCATGAGTTGAGGTCATTTGATGATACTGATGACTGTTTGAACTCTCAAGTTCAAGGGCAGACTCATATCCTAGGGGGAAAATTTCATTTCCCTCAGGAAAAGGAGGATCTCCTGCAGTATTTGATACTTCAGCCTAGAATATATTGCCTACAATTTTAAACTGAGGGTAATCTAGCTCAGCATGTGCCTTGGTATTTGTGCATTCTACACCAATTCGTGAGTGAAGCTTCTGCTAAATTCACCCTAGTAGTCTATTTGGGTTTAGTAGGAGATTGACCATCTAATGATGAAGGCAATGAGCCATTGTTAGGTTGGGTGTTCCAAGCTCTAAGTGGCCTAGAGGCAGCATTGTTATTACTATTGTTATTGAAATTCCTATCCAGGCCTATCATTATTGTTCCCATATCCTCTATCAGGATATCCTCTGTTCTGATTTGACTGTGAGTATAAGTTTTGACTCCTCAGATGAGTGACCTTCGTGGTCAATTTTCTTAGCTGGGATGATATTTCCTTGATATCATATTTTCCTTCCTGAGCCTTGGCTATTACATTATCATGTTGATGCTGGAAAAAAGAATTGCCATTGCTATTTTGTGTATCATCTAGAGGTACATGTCTAGGATGAGGTACAATCTGTCCTTTTCCATTTGGATGGGGCATGATACTGAGTGGAGGTACTTGCAATGAGCTAGGCATTATGGATGGAGGTATCAAAGATCCATTAACTTATGGCTGAATAGGATATGCATGATATCCTAGATTAGGAGTAAAACTAGGTGTTAGCTTCTTTAACTTTGATAGCTTCTTCAAAAGCACCTACTAGCATTGTGATAGTAGCATGTGTCCTCCTAATGAACATGGATGTCAAAGGATCTAAGGCTGAGTAGTATATCGACCTTGCTACCTCATCACATAAATTATAGGCAGCAACTAGCTTGGAATTCAATTTCTGGAACCTAGCGTTAAAGTTGGAGATTAACTCTCCCTCGGCTCTCTTTATTGTAGCAAACATGTGGTATGTCATAGCAGGATCCATAGGTATTTTAAATCTTCCTAGGAAATATTTCTCCAAAGCATCCCAAATAGCTATAGAGGATTGAGTGAGACTAATGTACCAGCTATACGCTTCTTCTCCTAAGGAGTAAGGAAATAACCTACACACAACCTCCTCATACTCAATCTGAGACCTAAAAAAGGCTTCCTTGTATGTTCAGATATGATCTTCTGCATCCTAATAAGGATGATACTTCAAACAAATTTTGTCCATGTTAGCATATCAATTCACACATCTGGAATGCTAGTTGGAAACGGATAGCTATGCACAGATAAACTGCTCTCCTATTATGAGGGGGGGTTCCCTTTTTGCTGATGTTTGCTTGAAAGATAAATAAAACAAATTTGCCTATCTTCTTTTTGATTCTCAGCTGCGAGCACAAGGTTATAAAACTCTATTTCATTGTAGAAGAGGTTTTTTCCTTTTTTAAAACTTCTAACTACAGCTAGGCCTAAACTAAATGATGCTTTTAATCTCCTAAGTAAATTCAGATCAAAGGGATTAAAAGTGGATGAGGAATGAATTGTTGTAACACAAAAACATAAATAAATTTCTCCCAGATTCACATCATAAGACCCATTGTACTTTAATAATGAAAACTGAAATAAAATTTACACAAGCCATATATTTGATGACAAAACTAGATGATCTAAGATAGAAAATCAGAGCAAAAGGAAGGCATGAGACTTCTATTTCAATATCATAAAGTTGATACAACTCCATGATAGAAATATTCTAGCAAAAGGCAGGCATACAATAAGTGATCAAACATTGGAAACAGATTACACAGAATGAATGAGCACTTGAAATAATAAGTTCTACAGGCTAGAATAGGCACAACAAATTTTCTATCACAATTACCATTACCATCACTTACAATGGGCAAGGTGTTGATGTGTGTTTTAGCACGTAGCAACGCAGGTGTGATTGCTGGTTTCACACCTCTTGAAAAGTATCATACCCTAGGTAAGACTACTCCAAGGATAATACAGCTAGGTCTTAGCTTGCATGGAATAACTTCAGTGGAATATCTAGTTGTGCCAATAAGGGGCCTTACATGTAATCTAAAGATCTTCAAGATGGAATAGAAGATACGCATAAACCCTTCAAGATTTTAGCTGATAAACAATGTGAAATGCTACTGAGATTCCTAATCTAACCAAGGTTTTTTTTTAAGAAAATACAAAAGGTATAGGGTTTTAGAGGAATTCTAAGTGACATTCACAATGTATAGATTTTACTTTAAGTAGACAAATGCTCTGAAACATAACCAATTTTTTGAGTTACTAAACTAAAATAGGTGTTACAGCACTACAGAAAATGGTGCTATCTTTAATGGAAATCTAGAAATTTTTTAGATTACATTCATTCATTAAATACCCAATGACTGGTGCAATTTAACTCATGAAATGCAATTGAACTAAGCACAACTGATAAGTTCAGACTAACTTTACAAAGCTATCTACCATCAACAAATAACCAAAAGTATGGACTAAGGCATTCATCAAATATTTTCAGCATACCATAACATTATAAAGCACAACTAACTAACTATGGGAGAGCAAGAAGCGAACCATGAAAACCAAAATGAGCCAATACAAAATACAAATTCTCAAGATAATTGTAGAAACTTGCTTTGCATTACTTCAAATGGCATAGTGTCAACAATTCGGTATCAAAATCTCTCTTACAAATAAGAGAAAAGAATGGCCCTTTTATAGGCAAGGCACCATACTGAGTTTTTCAATGGACAGCCGAGATTAACTCTACACCAACAGTCCAGATTACATGGCATTTAATGAGATATATTAGTTTGTTACATTTTCAGATTTGCATTTGTCTTATAGGAAAAAGATAAAAAATCGCATGCAAATACATTGAATCTAGACAAAATAGATACCCATTTGGTTGTACATGATGAAAGGTCAATTTTCAAGGCCTAATAAAGCCAAAATAGAGTCACATGACACTTGAAAACTTGAGCTGATGTGGATTCACGAGATTTCAAGTGTTGAATGGACCAAGAGGAGTACATGGCACTTTATTAGTGAAGATATATCTAACTAGATGCTTGCTAGACTGATTCTTGATTATTGTACTGCTGGAATAGCTGTATGCATGTCTTGGTGATCCAATCCATGGTCATTTGAGTGGTATTTTTGGGAAAATATCAAAAATATAATTTTTGGTATTTTCTACATCGCAGTAAATTGTATTTTTGGAGGCCTTCAGTGCAAAATGGGGGCTCGAAACTGGGTAGCTCAAACTAGATAATTAGTTTATCTTTCCAATGAGTCCAAGAAGTTTAAATTCTAATAAAATAGCTAGGAGTTATGACCCCCGGACTGGATCACTAGGACATTGGACTAGATCTGCAAGAATAACAGTGATGTAGGCATGATCTTTAGTGCCTTCAACCTCTGGGGATTTATTTCCATCATCTCATGTAGGTGCAGCAGCAATTTGGTTGATAACATGTCAATTCTGCATTTCTTGGTTAGCATTACATATCTGTGTGTGCATCCTTCCAAGATGGCTCCAACAAGCTCCTATGCCCTCCAAGACCTATAATTCACAATGCAAAGCATCAATTTCATCTTCACAAGTCATTTTTCATCAGTTTGGTTCAAAACATGTCCCTTTGCAATCATGGATTAGTAAAAAATGGCTCATTGTCAATGTTCCTTCCTTATAAACAACCTCTTAAATCGAGTGATTTTCACATGATTTTCTACATT
The DNA here is from genome assembly GCA_027924645.1 of Cunninghamia lanceolata. Taxonomy (NCBI): domain Eukaryota; kingdom Viridiplantae; phylum Streptophyta; class Pinopsida; order Cupressales; family Cupressaceae; genus Cunninghamia; species Cunninghamia lanceolata. The sequence continues at coordinate 115,057 of BSBN01001427.1, read as the reverse complement.
TTTCATCATTTTTGAGTATCAATTTGGCCAATATATTGATCTAGGAAGTTTTTGTAGTCATTAGGATCCATTTGGAAACTTTTATTTCATATTTTTCTACCCTTTTCTACAAAAAGTAGGATTTTTGGGGGTCACAGACTTTTCATGTGCAGTGACATTAATTGTCACAAAACGTGCCAAAAATCCACACAAACTTAATAAAATGTTCATCATGATGTGACAACTAGTTATGCAATTCAAATCCATCAAGAAAATCTAATTTGCTCCTTGGAAAAACTCAAATTTTTGACCAAAATACCAAAAAGCACGGGTTTTGGGTGTCACGGACTAAAAGTTGGTGCAATGCAATTCTAACGTAGGTTGGAGAGGTTCATTTTTAGCACAAAATTCTTTTGTGCTACTTTTGGGTGCCACTGACTTGCGTGAGTTTGAACTCAAACTGACTAATAGCATAAGGTCGATCGGGGTGGATTATAGCACAAGTCGATAAGGTCAATTTTTAGCACAAAACGTAATAGGCTCAGTCGACAGAGGTTTTCAATGAAACTGACTAGTGCAAGTTTTAGCACCAACTGACCTGTGTGACTTAAGTTGGTGAAAGGTCATTTCAGCTCAAGTCAGTAGAAGGCAATTTTAGCACTTTTCTTTGACATTGTCTCAATGGGGATTTTTGGTTCGATTGACTTAGCAGTAGTTTGGAGGGAGGTCAGTCGAAGGCAAATTTAGCGCTATGGTCAGTAGGAGCTATTTTTAGCACTTTTTGCAATAAGGAGTGTTTTTAGTGCCAGTTTTGGAAATGTCCAATGTGAAAGTATATTTAAAAATATATTTAAGTATAAGTTTAGATATACTTTCAGGATGTTTGAGATGGGTTCCGGATCCATAGGATTTCATATGCAAATTCTAGAATTTTGTGGTTCCATCAGATTTTAGACTTAGCCAAATTAGGGCTTCAAGTCCATTTGACAGAATGAAAGTATATGAACCCCTTCATGAAATCTAATGGATTTTGACATGATTTTACAAATTCTGAGACCTGGAAACTAGGAATTTCAACATGACACATGCTATAGAAGCAATTTTAAGGGCAATATCCATGACATAGGATTTTAGAGCAAAATGCAGTAACACGCAATTCCAATGTAGAAGGCAACAAATGGTTAATTCTTAAGCACAAGACCACTCAAGACACTTCCAAATCAATCATGCATTACATCAAATCACTTCAAACATGCAAAGTGCTTAAATTTGAAGCAAATCCTGCATTCTAAGCACAATTTCACCTTCTCATCATCATAAATAACAAAGGTTGAGACTCCAAGCCAAAGAAAAAGAGGGGGTCTCCATTTGGTAAAATGGGGTGTGCGTGTAAGGCACAAGAAATGGTGACTCTATTAAGAAATGCTCCGGAGCATTTCAAAGATAAATGTCAGTTTCGAACTCAGAATCTCTTTGTTTCTCACGTATCAAATGAGAAAGCATGATACCTTATCAAAGAATCAAAGACCACTAACCAATGCATCCTTCCATACCCTGAAAAACCTGAGTGTGTGCAAGTGCATTCATTCCCACCCTTTGGCAACTAAGTTTATCCAAGATCCTTCATGCTAAGCTATGAAGTTGGGACCATTTTACCACTAGGAGAATGCTCAGATGCTGAGATGTGATGAGCCTTGATAGAAGTGAGTGATGATTCTTCCAGTAACAACTCTTTTGCAATGGTATTCTTTCTTGATGATGCCTTTGATGATCTCTGATGCTAATAATCTTCAGATAATAGTATGCATGTGAGAGTCTTCAAATGATAATCTTTATATTGATACTTTGTAATGGGTCTGGTGTTGAAAAAAACCTTTTATTTTTACCTAGTAGGCTAGAAGTACTTAGTACCACCTACCACTTTCATCTAGATCCACAGAACTGGTGCTGGTGGTGAAATTGGGGACCCAAACTTTTCACTTACACAAGATCACCCAGACTCACTTAGCTACTTCAGGATTATTTAGAGTGTGGGAGATATATGGCTAGGAAATAATTTAGGTGCACCAACTAACAGCTCCTTTCCAATTAATAGATATCATACTCCCTAGTAAAATGGTGGAACCCATAGCAAGACCCAAATGGAAACCTTGGCTTCTCAAAGAAGGACTTGTAGGTCTACATGACTACCACCACATTCAAGAAATGGAGAATCCAAGTAAAGCAAGCGTAGAAGCGAAAAACAAAGCAAATAGAAAATAGAAAGAACAACTAACAACTACCAACAACTAACAACTAAGGAAAAATAGAAAGCAAAAACTAAACTAACTAAAACCTAACTAGAAACAAGCAAGACTATGTACAAAGACCTTGGACAACAAGTAATTACACTTACTCGTGATTTATTTCTTAGGACATGTAGGAGTAACAGGGTGTAGGTCAATGACCTAAGTCTAGCAAATTCATCTTTGTACTCTGAAAAGTGAGGTAAAGGCATGCTAGGTTCATGTTCAGAGTACCAATTATGTAGGATCAGTAATTGGGGCAATTCATTAGGGCCATGATCAATCCAAATGCAAATTGTCTTACCTAAATCATCATAATCAAATTGATAATTATTAAAACTAAGTGAAGAGAGGGATGATACAACCTGATTTGCAGTACCATCATTTGGGCATGTGAGTTCATCACCTTGCTGCATTGTACCAAATACCTTCTCATCTTCGGGAGGTCTCAACTCATGGAGGTTCATGTCATTTGCATTAGATACCACTAGATCACTGAATGTTGCAGCAACCTCCCAAACAAATAGGAAGTCTGGACAACATTCTTTAGAATGTGGATCATGTGGATGAATTCTACATGAATTGGTTAAAGCAAAATCTGACATGTGTGGTGAATTCCCATGTAGCAGCATATCCTTGCTCATTGTTGATATCAACTCAATGATGTGATCAAGTGATTGACATGAAAAAGATTCCAATCCATCACTTTGCAGGACAATTTGATTTTCATTCCTGGATTGCATACTATTGCTCTCATCTATCATTATGAGGCCATCATCAACCAGGTGAAGATCTTCTTTTATACAAATATGAACATGATCAGCTTGATGAACATGTGATAAACTTGTATTGTCCTCATCAAAATCAGTCACATGTTCTGAGAAAACTTCTTCTATATTAATCAACAGCCTTCCTATTTGGACTACACATTCATTTTCTGCAATAGCAACAAGGTCCCTTTCTTCTTGCATAGCTAGATTTATGATGTCAATGTTATCTTAGAGTGGTGAATTTTCTTGCTTTTCTTCATTTGACTCAGCTTGAGACCCTTCTGCAACAATTATATCAACCTGATATGGCTGATCATGATGATTTACTGGGCTGATATAGTCAAGAACTTGATCATTGTTCTGTGGATAATATGATCGTGGCTCAAATATGTCATTTGGAATGACTTCCTGCGTTGCTGTCCATGACTGTTCTTTATCTAGAGGACTGATGTCTTCTTGTTCTTGCACATTTCTAATTTGAACACCCTACTGTTCTAACTCTAAACTATCAACAGTCTAAAATGGACTGTTGTTCTCCACATGTGCAGCAACAAATTTAGTCATAGAACTTGATATTTTTGAAGCATGTGATTACTGATCTGCATCCTCAACATGACTGCTAATCAAGTCTGATTTATCATTTATCTTGTCAATATTCTTAGCAGCAGAAATCTGATCTTGTGTATTTCTCTGTTCATTGTCCTGTGACTGAGAATTAGGCTTCAACCATGCTGGGACTATATTTTCAAAGTCTAATAGATGAAAATTGGGTTTTAACCAATTTGGGACTGTATATTCCTTAGTTGGGTGACCTACAGACCACAAGCATTGACTACCATCATCAGCTAGATATGTGCTTTGATGAACAACTTGATTTTTTTCAAAATGCAGACTGCCCTCTTTACTATGATCAAATATGAATGGTGGATTTATAGTCTCAGCAACCTCAGTGCTTTGTATGTTCTTAACTGAGACATGATCACATGCACATGCATCCATCCATTTTGCAACTCCTTGTGAGGTCTTGCTCTGAATATGAATATGTCTGTTATGGCTATATCCCACTTTAGGCTTGTAAATCTCAAAGATAGGGAGCAATCCTTTTAAATGCAGATCCAACCTTTGGAGGAAGGTCAAACAATCTATTTTATCATGCAGCTCTCCGAGATGTACAATGCAGACCTAAGGTGAACTAAAATCAAGCAATGTAAATTTAGGATACTTCACTCTTATCTGCCTATCTAACACTTCTTTGAAAAGTGGGATATCAACTTGGAAGTTCTCTTCATGATATGACAGCTGAGATGGCCCTTTGAAAAATGAAGGGATTTCATGATTGAAACCCTTATGTGTACCCATTGGATCAGAATTTTCTACACATTCATTTCATTTCAGCATGTGTAGTGAAATAGTAAACTGAAAACATGCATAACATTTTTTCCCAGCCCTCCTTCTAGTGCCAATTCTATTGATGTGTGTTTTAGCACGCAGCAACACAGGTGTGATTGATGGTTTCACAATTCTCTTGAAAAGTATCCTACCCTAGGTAAGACTACTCCAAGGATAATACAGCTAGATATTAGCTTGCATGGAATAACTTCAGTGGAATGTCTAGCTATGCCAACAAGGGGTCTTATATGTAATCTAAAGATCTTCAAACTGGAATAGTAGATACACATAAACCCTTCAAGATTTCAGCTAATAAACAATGCAAAATGCTACTGAGATTCCATATATAACCAAGGTTTTTTTTTAAGAAAATGCAAAAGGTATAGGGTTTTAGAGGAATCCTAACTGACATTCACAATGCATAGATTTTACTTTAAGTAGACAAATACTTTGAAACTTAACCAGTTTTCTAAGTTACCAAACTAAAATAGGTGTTACAGTAGTGCAGAAAATGTTGCTATCTTCAATGAAAATCTAGAAAATTTTCAGATTACATTCATTCATTAAATACCCAATGACTGACGCAATTTAACTCATGAAATGCAATTGAACTAATCACAACTGATAAGTCCAAACTAACTTTACATAGCTATCTACCATCAACAAATAACCAAAAGTATGGACTAAGGCATTCATCAAATACTTTTAGCAAACCATAAAATTATAAAGCACAACTAACTAACTATGGGAGACCAAGAAGTGAACCATGAAAACCAAAATGAGCCAATACAAAATATAAATTCTCAGGATAATTGCAGAAACTTGCTTTGCATTACTTTAAAGGGCATAGTTTCAACAATTCGATATCAAAATCTCTCTTACAAATGAGAGAAAAGAATGGCCCTTTTATAGGCAAGGCACCATACCGAGTTTTTCAATGGATGGTGGAGATTAAGTCGACACCAATGGTCCAGATTACATGGCATTTAATGAGATACATCAGTTTGTTAGATTTTCAGATTTGCATTTGTCCTATAGGAAAAAGATAAAAAATAGCTTGCAAATGCATTGAATCTAGACAAAATGGATACCCAATTGGTTGTACATGATGAAAAGTCAATTTTCAAGCCTAATAAAGCCAAAATAGAGTCACATAACACTTGAAAACTTGAGCTGATGTGGATTCATGGGATTCCAAGTGTTGAATGGACCAAGAGAAGTATGTGGCACTTTATTAGTGAAGATATATCCAACTGGATGCTTGTTGGACTGATTCTTGATGATTGGACTGTTGAAATAGCTCTATGCATGTCTTGGTGATCCAGTCCATGGTCATTTGAGTGGTATTTTCTACATCGTAGTAAATTGCATTTTCAGAGGCCTTCGGAGCAGAATGAGGGCTCAAAACTGGCTAGCTCAAACTAGATAATCAGTTTATCTTTCCAACGAGTCCAAGAAGTTTAAATGCTAATAAAATAGCTAAGAGTTATGAACCCCAGACTAGATCACTAGGAAATTGGACTAGATCTATAGGAATAAGAGTGATGTAGGCATGATCTTCAGTGCCTTTAACCTCCAGGGACTTATTTCCATCATCTCGCGCAGGTGCAGCAACAATTTGGTTGATAAAATGTCAATTCTGCATTTCTTGGTCAACACTGCATATCTGTGTGTGTATCCTTCCAAGATGGCTCCAATAAGATCCTATGCCCTCCAAGACTTGTAATTCACAATGAAAAGCATCAATTTCATCTTCACAATTCATTTTTTATCAATTTGGATCAAAACATGTCCCTTTGTAGTCATGGATTAGTCAAAAATAGCTCATTGTCAATGTTGCTTCCTTATAAACAACTTCTTAAATCTAGTGATTTTCACATGATTTTCTGTATTTTTCATCATTTTTGAGTACCCATTTGGCCAATATATTGATCTAGAAAGTTTTTGTAGTCATTAGGATCCATTTGGGAACTTTTATTTCATGTTTTTCTTGTCTTTTTTGTAAAAAGTGGGTTTTTTGGCGTCACTGACTTTTCATGTGTAGTGGCATTAAGTATTGCAAAACGTGCCAAAAATCCACACAAACTTAATAAAATGTTCATCATGATGTGACAACTAGTTATGGAATTCAAATCCATCAAGAAAATCTAATTTGCTCCATGGAAAAACTCAAATTTTGGCCCAAAATACTAGAAAGCGCGGGTTTTGGGTGTCACAGACTAAAAGTCGGTGCAATGCAATTCTAGCACAGGTCGGAGAGGTTCATTTTTAGCGCAAAATGTTTTTACTCTACTTTTGGGTGCCACCAACTTGTGTAAGTTTGAGCTCGGACCGACTAATAGCATAAGGTCAGTTGGGGTGGATTATAGTGCAAGTCGGTAAGGTCAATTTTTAGTGCAAAACATAATAGGCTTAGTCAGCGGGGATTTTCAATGCAATCGACTAGCACAAATTTTAGCACCGACCGACCTGCGCGACTTAAGTCATTTGAAGGTCATTTCAGTGCAAGTCGGTAGAAGGCAATTTCAATTCTTTTCTTTGAAATTGTCTCAGTGGGGATTTTTTGTCCAACTGACTTAGTGGTAGCTTGGAGGGAGGTTGGTCGGAGGTGAATTTAGTGCTAAGGTCGGTAGGAGCTATTTTTAGCGCTTTTTGCAATTGGGAGTGTTTTTAGTGCCAGTTTTGGAAATGTCCAATGTGAAAGTATATTTTTAAATATATTTAAGTATAAGTTTAGATATACTTTCAGGATGTTTGAGATGGGTTCCAGATCCATAGGATTTCATATGCAAATTCTAGAATTTTGTGGTTCCATCAGATTTCAGACTTATCGATTTTTCAGGATTTTCAAGGTTTTAGACTTAGCCAAATTAGGGCTTCAAGAGCATGTGATAGAATGAAAGTATATGAACCCCTTCATCAAATCTAATGGATTTTGACATGATTTTACAAATTTTGAGACATGGAAACTAGGAATTTAAACATGACACATCCTGTAGAAGCAATTTCAAGGGCAATATCCAATGACATAGGATTTTAGAGCAAAATGCAGTAACACCCAATTCCAATGCAGAAGGCAACAAATGGCTAATGCTTAAGCACAATACCACTCAAAACACTTCCAAATCAATCATGCATGACATCAACTCACTTCAGACATGCAAAGAGCTGAAATTTGAAGCAAATCCTGCATTCTAAGCACAATTTCACCTTCTTATCATCATAAGTAACAAAGGTTGAGACTCTAAGCCAAAGCAAAAGAGGGGATCTCCATTTGGTAAAATGGGGCATGTGTGTAAAGCACAACAAATGGCGACTCTGCTAGGAAATACTCCAAAGCATTTCAAAGATAAACGTCAGTTTCACACCCAGAATATCTATGTTTCCCACATATCAAATGAGAAAGCATGATACCTTATCAAAGAATCAAAGACCACTAACCAGTGCATCCTTGCATACCCTGAAAACCTGAGTGTGTGCAAGTGCATTCATTCCCACCCTTTGGCAACTAAGCTTATCTAAGATTCTTCATGCTAAATTTGGGCCATTTTACCACCAGGAGAATGCTCAGATGTTAAGATGTGGTGAGCCTTGATAGAAGTGAGTGATGATTCTTCCAGTAACAACTCTTCTGCAATGGTATTCTTTCTTGATAATGCCTTTGATGATCTCTGATGCTAATAATCTTCAGATAATAATCTACATGTGAGAGTCTTCAAATGATAATCTTTATATGGATACTTTGTAATGGGTCTAGTGTTGAAAAACACCTTTTATTTTTACCCATTAGGCTAGCAGTACTTAGTACCGCCTACCACTCTCATCTCGATCTGCAGAATTGGTGCTGGTGGTAAAATTGGGGACCCAACCTTTTCACTTACACAAGATCACCAAGACACACTTAGCTACTTCAGTATTATTTAGAGGGTGAGATATATATGGTTAGAAAATATTTCAGGTGCACCAACTAAACAACTCCTTTCCAACGAACAGACATCATACTCCCTGGTAAAACAACAGAACCCATAGCAAGACCCAAGTGGAAACCTTAGCTTCTCAAAGAAATATTCTGAATTACTTACCCAGCAAAGAAGCACTTGTAGGTCTACACAACTACCACCTGATGCAGAGGCATCCACACTAAAACCTTGACATACAGCATGTATGTCTACAACCCATCATCATCATCATATTTTCCTCTTGCCGACCGATATCCTCCTGCAGACAAACCTTCGCCCTTTCGCCTGTCAGCAGTATCATCATATCCGGCTATCGGCAGCATCATCATATTTGCCTATCGGCAGCATCATCATATTCGGCAAGTGCAAACATCCTCCTGATGTTCACTGTTCATCTTACCGCCAAACGCTTTCTGCAGCATCATGATGTTCAACATCATGCTCATCAGCAGGATATAAAATATCCGGTTCCTCCCATATATCCTGATGACGACACTTCACGCACCTTTCCTTCGATGCTTACGTCACCCCGATATCCTGATGACGATTATCCTGATGACAATGACGTCACATGCAGCTCCTTCAATATCCTGCTGTCGGCCAAACTTAACATTATCGGCCCGCGATGGTTTTATCAACCCGATCTTCTACCTTATGCCGATGCGCTCCTCCTCGGCAACACCTGATGATGATCACCCCAATGCACATTCACCTTATGCAATCTACTGCATCATGCTCACCTCCATCTACTCGGATGACGCCCGAAGTAACTGCAGGATATACCCCGAAATATCCTGATGATGTCGTTGTGACGAATTTCTAACCTTAGCGAATTTCGATCCGCCGAACCTCCTGAGGTGACCCGATCTGCTTCCTGGACAACTTTCCAGACTCAAACTACCAGCACGACCTAGCACATACCCATGCTAGGGTTCTCAACACCTCTTGATCGCGATCCTGCAAACATACATGCAAACAAACACAAAATGTAGACTAAATCCTAAACTATTGTACATAGCCATTCCACCGATTTGACGAATCAACCGGTGGAATGGATCAGCGAATCCATGTAACCACCAAAACAACAAATCGATCACACAATGGAATCCAAACAGAAAGTTGACACAAATAGGATCTCTTTATTGATTTCAAAAGATGCAAATACAATACTCAGTCTCTCACATAGCACAATCTAACTCCTCAATCTGTATCTCCTCTTCAATGTAATGCAATATCTAAAATCAACCAATCCTAATGCATAAATAGGATCTGCTTGCGAGTACTACCACTCGATTCCCAGCGGCTGGGAGCTTCCGAGCGGCTGGGAGGATCCAACCGAACATACAGCATAACAGCTGTCCTAACAACCTACCTAAAAATAGTAAAGTATGGTCAACATGACCTTATTACATGCATTGGTCTTATAAGACCTTCTTGGAAACATTAACCAGACCTATAACAAACTAACTGCCTCATGGAGGCCAGCTGTCAGGTAGGTGCTCCTGCACCATACTCCCCAATAGAAAAGAACTCATGTCCCATGAGTTAGGTTGTGGAAGTCCTCCACCTTTACACTTTGCCTTTGCAGTGTCTTGACCTGTTCTAGCTTTGTCCTCTGTTGTCTCTTGGCTGCTCCAAGACTTCTGAACTGTAACTTGTTTTCTTGCAAGTAAATCCTCATGCCTGTCAATGTAGGCCCTTCTCTCACATACCTTGTGTTTGTCAGGTTGTCTGACCAGAACCTCTGTCTGAACTACCTCTTGAACTTCTGTAATGTTCAACTCTGTCTTTCTTTCAACCTTTATAGGACAAACAATAGTCCCAACTATGACAACATCCTTGTCATTCCTCACAACTGGTTGCTGTTTGCAAACCTGTTTCTGAACCTGCTGCTGACCTCTGTCAGGCAAAACTGAAACTTTCTTCAACCTGTTGTCCTTAACAACTTCTTTCCCTGCAATGTCCTCAACTGCCTTTATGCCTGCTCCTATAGGCTTCTGCACAAATTCCTTCTTTCCCACTAAAATGATTTTGGCTGCCCCCTGTGTTGCAGCATCTTCCTGCAATGGCATCAACATAATAGTTTTCCCATCTTTCTTGATGGTGTAGGTATTAGCATACCCATCATACAGTACCCTTCTATCAAATTGTCATGGTGTACCCAACAGTAGGTGACAACATTCCATGGGCAAAATGTCACACAAAACTCTATCCTGATATGCTCCAATCTGAAAATCAACATATGCCTGTTCATAGACAAAAAGTGATTGACTATCACTCACCCAAGATGCCTTGTAAGGGTTTTGATGTGGAATCCTTTCCAAATTTAGTTTATCCACCATTTCCTGAGATACCATGTTGTCTGTTGAACCAGTATCAATGACAACCTTACATACTTTACCTTTGCTCTTGCATGTGGTCTTGAAAAGAGCTCTTCTTTGCATCATATCCTTTGATGTCTGCAAACTAATTCTCCTTAGCATCAATGCTTCTCCCTCCTCAGGATACCCATAACCGTCAGGAACTCTATCTTGATAAGTGTTTGAACTTTGCACACTTTGCTCTACTTTCTCTTCTTGCACAAGTTGTACTCTCTTGTCATTCATTCTGTCATTTCTGGATGATGAACCTTTGCTTTCTGGACATTTGAAAAATGGATGACCAAACTCACCATAGGTGTAACACTTTCCTGAAAATGTAGTAGAACCTCTACCACCTCCAAATCTGCCTCTATTACCTTTCCATCCACCTCTGAAATCAGACTGTCCTTGTCCTTTACCAGTGTCTTCTTGACCCTCATTGGTTTGCCTTGTTGTAGGGGCTAATCCTCTTCCCCTCATATTGCTGCCTCTTCCTCTCATGGACTTATCTTGTCTCCTATTCATCTTTTCTTCAATCCTGATTGCCATTTGGTAACAATCCTCCACACTCTTAGGGTTATCTAAAACTAACTCATCCTGTATGTTCAATCTCAAACCAGCCAAGTACCTAGCCACCTTTTCTACCTCATTCTCATGATGACCAAATCTCATACTCAACTTATAAAACTCCTCAGTATATGCCTTCACATCTATTTCCTTCTGCCTTAAAAATTGCAGCTTCTTAAACATCTGAATTTCATAATCCTTGGGCAAGAATTTACCTTTGATCCTTGCTACCATTTTATCCCATGAAGTGATCTTTGACCTTCCTTGTTTCCTTCTCTCGGATTGTACATAATCCCACCATACCAAAGCATGACCTCCTAACTTGGTCTTTGCAATCTTTACCTTCTGATCCTCAGCAACATCTTCACATTCAAAGTGATTATCAAGTGCAGCAATCCAATCCAGTAAGTCATCTTCATTTAAACTTCCATTATACTTGGAAACATCAACCTTTACCTTAGGTTTATCACTCTGCACTACCTTTAACAGTTTTGCAAATCTCTAGTCTTCAGCATCCAGATCTTCAGCTACCTCTTCATACTCTTCAACAGTATCTTCATCTTCTTCAGACTCACTGTCTTCCACTTCCCTCTTTTTGTTCTTCTCCAAGGCTACAAGCCTGGCTTGAAGTGCTTCAGCAAGCTCCTTCATCTTCCTCATCTCTCTGGCATGTTTTTCCTTCATCTCCTGCAATTCCCTTGCAGTACCATTACCTTTCGGAGGCATTTTGTCAACCTCTCACTCCTCTACCTCTGTCCTTTCAGTGACAGAATCAACACACAACAGCCCAGACCTTTTGCTGAGCTCTGATGCCACTATGATGCAGAGGCATCCACACTAAAACCTTGACATACAGCATGTATGTCTACAACCCATCATCATCATCATATTTTCCTCTTGCCGACCGATATCCTCCTGCAAACAAACCTTCGCCCTTTTGCCTGTCAGCAGCATCATCATATCCGGCTATCGGCAGCATCATCATATTCGCCTATCGGTAGCATCATCATATTCGGTAAGTGCAAACATCCTCCTGATGTTCACTGTTCATCTTACCGCCAAACGCTTTCTGCAGCATCATGATGTTCAACATCATGCTCATCAGCAGGATATAAAATATCTGGTTCCTCCCATATATCCTGATGACGACACTTCACGCACCTTTCCTTCGATGCTTACGTCACCCCGATATCCTGATGACGATTATCCTGATGACGATGACGTCACATGCAGCTCCTTCAATATCTTGTTGTCGGCCAAACTTAACATTATCAGCCCACGATGGTTTTATCAACCCGATCTTCTACCTTATGCCGATGCACTCCTCCTCGGCAACACCTGATGATGATCACCCCAATGCACATTCACCTTATGCAATCTACTGCATCATGCTCACCTCCATCTGCTCGGATGACACCCGAAGTAACTGCAGGATATACCCTGAAATATCCTGATGATGCCGTTGTGACGAATTTCTAACCTTAGCGAATTTCGATCCGCCGAACCTCCTGAGGTGACCCGATCTGCTTCCTAGACAACTTTCCAGACTCGAACTACTAGCATGACCTAGCACATACCCATGCTAGGGTTCTCAACACCTCTTGATCGCGATCCTGCAAACATACATGCAAACAAACACAAAATGCAGACTAAATCCTAAACTATTGTACATAGCCATTCCACCGATTCGACGAATCAACCAGTGGAATGGATCAGCGAATCCATGTAACCACCAAAACAACAAATAGATCACACAATGGAATCCAAACAGAAAGTTGACACAAACAGGATCTCTTTATTGATTTCAAAAGATGCAAATACAATACTCAGGCTCTCACACAGCACAATCTAACTCCTCAATCTGTATCTCCTCTTCAATGCAATGCAATATCTAAAATCAACCGATCCTAATGCATAAATAGGATCTGCTTGCGAGTACTACCACTCGATTCCCAGCGGCTGGGAGCTTCCAAGCCGCTGGGAGGATCCAACCGAACATACAGCATAACAGCTGTCCTAACAACCTACCTAAAAATAGTAAAGTATGGTCAACATGACCTTATTACATGCATTGGTCTTATAAGACCTTCTTGGAAACATTAACCAGACCTATAACAAACTAACTGCCTCATGGAGGCCAGCTGTCAGGTAGGTGCTCCTACACCACCACCACATTCAAGAAATGGAGAATCCAAGCAAAGCAAACTACTCTAGCCAAAGCGAATAGAAAATAGAAAGAACAACTAACAACTAACAACTACCAACAGCTAACAAGTAAGGAAAAATAGAAAGAAAAAACTAAACTAACTAAAACGTAACTAGAAACAAGAAATACTATGTAGAAAGACCTTGGACAATAGGTAATTACATTTCCTCATGATTTATTTCTCAGGACATGCAAGAGTAACAGGGTGTAGGTCAATGTCGTAAGTCTGGCAAATTCATCTTTGTACTTTAAGATGTGAGGTAAAGGCATGCTCGGTTCATGTTCAGAGTACCAATTATGTAGGATCAGTAATCGGGGCAATTCATTAGGGCCATGATCAATCCAAATGCAAGTTGTCTTACCTAAATCACCATAATCAAATTGATAATTATTAAAATTGAGTGAAGAGAGTGAAGATACAACCTGATTTGCAGTACCATCAATTGGGCATGTAAGTTCATCACCTTGTTGCATTGTACTAAATACCTTCTCATCTTTGGGAGGTCTCAACTCATGGGGGTTCATGTCGTTTGCATCAAATACCACTGGATCACTAAATGTTGTAGCAACCTCCCAAGAAAATAGGAAGTCTAGACAACCTTCTTCAGAATATGGATCATGTGGATGAATTCTACATGAATTGGTTAAAGCAAAATCTGATATGTGTGGTGAATTTCCATGTAGTAGCATATCCTTGCTCATTGTTGATATCAACTCAATGATGTGATCAAGTGATTGACATAAAAAAGCTTCCAAGCCATCACTTTGCAGAACAGTTTGATTTTCATTCTTGGATTACATACTATCGCTCTCATCTATCATTACTAGGCCAGTATCAACCATGTGAAGATCTTCTTTAATACAAGTATGAACATGATCAGCTTGATGAACATGTGATAAACTTGTATTGTCCTCATCAAAATCAGTCACATGTTTCGAGAAAACTTCTTCTATATTAATTAGTAACCTTCCTATTTGGACTGCACATTCATTTTCTGCAGCAGCAACAAGGTCCCTTTATTCTTGCATAGTTAGATTTATGATGTCAATGTTATCTTGGAGTGGTGCCTTTTCTTGCTTTTCTTCATTTGAGTCAGCTTAAGACCCTTCCGCAGTAATTATATAAACCTGATATGGCTGATCATGATGATTTACTGGGCTGATATAGTCAAGAACTTGATCACTGTTCTATGGATAATATGATCATGGCTCAAATATGTCGACTGGAATGACTTCCTGCGTTGTTGTCCGTGACTGTTCTTTATCTAGAGGACTAATTTCTTCTTGTTCTTTCACATTTTTGATTTGAACAACCTGTTGTTCTAACTCTAAACTATCAGCAGTCTGAAATGGACTGCTATTCTCCACCTGTGCAGCAACAAATTTATTCTTAGAACTTAATATTTTTGAAGCATGTGATTGTTGATCTGCATCCTCAACATGACGACTCATCAAGTCTGATTTATCATTTATCTTATCAATATTCTTAGCAGCAGAAATTTGATCTTGTGTATTGTTTTTTTCATTGTCCTATGACTGAGTATTAGGCTTCAACCATGCTAGGACTATATTTTCAAAGTCCAATAGATGAAAATTGGGTTTTAACTAGTCTGGGACTGTATATTCCTTAGTTGGGTGACCTACAGACCATAAGCATTGACTACTATCATCAGCTAGATATGTACTTTGATGAACAACTTGAATTTTTTCTATATGCAGACTGCCCTCTTTACTATGATTAACTATGAATGGTGGATTTATATCCTCAGCAACCTCAACTCTTTGTATGTTCTTAACTGAGATATGATCACATGCGTATGTATCCTGTTGGCAAGAGACACTGTGTGGCTTCATGAATGTTGTCATTGATGGCAACAAAGTCTTCCCCACACATATGTAGCACATAGTATGTCTCCACCAGAAGACAGATTGAAGAGTGTTTTGGTCTGGTGAGTAAGAACAGAGCATGCAGCAAGGTCTGATAATCAAGTCCGGATCTCTCAGAGGGTGTTATTCAACAAAGTGTGGACTTGGGCAAGTCAAGAGGAGTATCATGACTACTATATTCTAGACATTGAGCCTCCGGTGATGAATGAGTGAAAAGATATGAGCATCTAAGTGATTGGGTTCCTGACAAGCAGAGTAGACTGAGGATGAACTGACTGGTAGAGGATCAGAATTTAATCTGGATGAGAAATTGATGGTGATCAAGCTATTTGAGGGATCATACATTGTCAGCCAACATGATTGATGACTTCTATGTCTATGTCTTTGATACACATCACACATTAAGCATGGATTCAACCGACAGATTAGTGTCTTGGAAATATCTTGAGTATTCCGGTTGCTGACTAGATAGATGTTGAAATCCTTGATGCGGATATATATACCAAATGGATTTTAGTATGAAGGTGTGTGTGTGTGGTATAGTGTGCGAGGAAAGGCAGAGAGAAGTGTGGAAGCAGTAATACAAGTCCAGTATGTGATAGAACAACAACACTAAAGCAGAGGAAGAATGAAGTGCATTAGATCGGTATATTGAGCCTAACCGGAACTGAACCTTAGCATGTGTGGATGTCTCTCTTCAGTTCAAACACCTGGCTACCTTCTATAAATATTGTAGACAATAAGTCTCTTGTAGGTAGTGTGCCTCTTGTGAGCAGTGTGCTCAAGTAGTGAGCCCTAATTGGCAAGTGCCATTTTGTACTCCTTATTCTTTTAACAGAGAATACAATCTTAGGTTAGTCACCCCATGGTTTTTCCCTTAACAGAGTTTTCCATGTAAAAATTGTTGTGTTATGTGTGTTGATTTTATTGCTGCTCTTATGGTTATGTTTGTTTATATGTGTTGATGCTACACTAATTGTTAACAAGGAAAGAAAGTTAAAATATTTAAGATAACTGATTCACCCCCCCTCTCAGTTATCCACCTTGTTTCCAACAATTGGTATCAGAGCTAAGTTCCTCCAAACAAAGCCTAACGGCTTGAGGAAGATCTGAGAATCTCAATGGATATGTATGGTATGAAGGAACAACTTTAGTCTGCCCTAGATGATCTTAAGCAATCTCACTCTGAAGTCAATAACTTGAGAGAAAGACTCAAACAAGCTGATGATTTCATAAATGAGATAAAAGAAAAATTGAGTATCTCTGTGAAAAAGAGAAAGGAACTACTTCAAAAATTAGCAAGTCAGAGTGAAGCCAATGATACTAATGAAGATTTGAATGAGGAAAACAAGCTATGTGAGAAGCTATCAAAAGAAGTCATCATGGTAAGAAATGAGATGGAATCAGGGGTTATGAGATTCACCCAAGAAATTGAAGAGAAAAGAAAAATTGTAGATAATCTAAAACAATCTCTCAAGGAGAAGTCAGAGGACTACCACAAAATGGATAGAATAATCAAACATTTGGAATCTGATCTTGAAGAAGCTAGAGATAATGAAGAACAACTTGAGAGTCAGATAGACACTCTCAAATAAGATCTTCAAACAACAAATGAATACAAAGAGAAATTCAAGATAAGCTCTTCTCAACTTGAAGTTCTTCTTGAAAGTTAAAGAAGGGTAGATGACAAGCATGGCTTGGGATATGAGAAAGGTGAAAGCTCTGGATCTGGTCAGAAGAACTCTGGATCAGGAAATCCAAGAACATGCCTAGAAGACCTCCGGTAAGGCAACCAAATGCTCAAAGATATCCATCCTTCAATGGATATTTCTACAGTTGCAACAACTTCGGTCATAAAGCAACTCAGTGTAGAAGAAGAATGAATCAGACTAATTCATCCTTCTCCGGACAGTATTTCAACTGCAAAAGGTATGGTCGCAAATCTCATGAAAGCAGAAATATGCAAATAAACAATTCATTCAATGGTAGATGCTTTGCATGCAATAGAATGGGACATATGGCTAATCAATGTAGATCAAGAGGATATCAATCAAATATGCAAAGAAATATTGTTTGCTACAATTGCAATAGATCCAGTCATATTGCCAAATTCTACAGAAGTAAGAATCAAGATAAAAGGGGTTCGGTGCATCATAATCAAAATCAAGATAAAGGAAAAGGCAAAGTGAATGCAGATGAAGTTCAAAGGGAGATGAATAGGATTTGGGTGAAGAAGAGTACAAAAAATGTTGGGGATGGATCTACACCAGAATCTGGTGCTGATATTCCTTCCAGAAACTAAACAGATGAGCTCTACCTCAGGGGGAGTCACAAAGGAAAATAAATTCCCCCAGCCAGTCAATTGGTGCCTAAATTTGGCACATGGAATGTTGCGGATTAAAGGGTTCTCAGAGAAATATCTAAATAACCGTCTGTAAAAATATGAAAGATCTGCAAAGGGTTTTGAAGAGTTTAATCATCCAAATTTGATATGATTTGACAGCCATTCGGTAAAAGCACGATTCTCATAGTTAGATTCGGTATGACTCAAAATTGAATTATCTTGACCTGTGGATAAATAGAATGATTGGAGGAAAGAGATACATTGTCAATTATCACTAAAATTGATTCTAAGTGCACCTCAGAGATTCGGAAAGATCTCTCTCAGAACAAGTCAACCGAAATAACTTAAGTTGTGCATTTATTGCAATAGGAAATTAGGGTTTACATAGAAATAAAAGGGTTCTTTTATTCATCATTTGCACATTTGCATTCAAGAAGAAGAAAGGAAGAGATCTGCATCAAGATTGTTACAACCTTCTCAAAGATCAACTGCAGAATCTGATTCAACCAGCGATCTGTTCTGGCTCATATTGTGAACCCTAGAAGCATAAAAAGGTATTTCCATTTTTGAATATCTCTCTCTGAATCTTTTGTAAAGATGGCTACTCCAAATGTTGTTAAGATCACTGATAGGCCACACCCAAAGTTCAAGAAACACCCCTATAAATCCCTAGAAGTTGATCCCTTATGCGCCTTCTCTACCATTCTGAATGGGGTTCTACACGTAGAAGATGTTAGGGTGTACATACATGCAAATATTGAGGAATTTGGGGAATCCAAGCTGATGGATATCTATCATAAATAGTTAATAGATGAAACATTTAAACTTAAACCTCAATACAAGGCCTTCCAAGATAAGCATTTTGGACATTGCATCTACTTTCCCTGTTTTGCAGAAGATGAATGGCTCCGGTATGTTCTTAGCAAAATACATGAAAACTTCATGTGGTTGATGAACCCCTTCAAGATAACAAAAGATGCCATTAGGGCAGTAACTGGATTGCACTCATCCGGTGGGTTGCTACTCTCAAATATGTCAAGAACCAGACAGCAAGTGAGGCTACCGGATTTGAGTTTGACAAAAGAGCAATGACAATAGAGGATATCATAGATCTAGATATAAAGTTTGCCTCTATGATAATTGGTTACAAAATCTATCACTCTAGTAGAGAGAAATCTATGTCCAGAACTGCAATATATACTACATATCAGATGCTAAGGGAAAATGCAAATTATGATCTATGCAACCTTCTCCTAAACCAACTATTAGAAAAATTATAGAAGATCAAGAAGGACAAGAACTCATTCAAGTATGGTGGCTTAATATTGTGTCTATTCTTTTACTATATGAATGAGCTACCTGGATCAAGTGGTTGGGTATGGCAAAATGATAGACCAGTTGCCATACAAATCAGAGACTACATGTATGGGCTTGGTGATGCCAAGGTTCAAAGTACAGCACTCTGGGGATACTTCAAGAACTTCCAAAGTATGATGCAGGCTAGAGAAAGAATTCCTCAATCTCTAGTTGAAAAATACAAGGATACAATGTGTTTTATGGTAGACATTGATCAATGCCTAATGGAGGCAGTTGAGCCTAGAACAGTATGGATAATACCAATGGGCTACAAAGTAGATGAGAAAATTTTGGAGCTACATGTTCAACACCTGCTGAGTCAGCCAAAGGACCCTGAGGCAGAAAGATTTGGAACCTTTGAAGAATTAAGTGTAAAGATACATGTTGAATTGAGACAACCAAAGATAAAAAGAAAAGTGAGAAGGGAAGTAGAGGAAATTACCAAAAGATACGGCATATCAAAAGAAGCAGTTGATGCAAATAAGGAGAAAATAGAAAGAGCTGAGAAAGAGAGACAAGAAGCAGAAAAAGAAAGTGTTCTGGTGCAAGCCTCCTCCCAGACTAGATCCTCCAAGAGCTCTACACCTACCACCTCTAAGAGCTCAAGAGCCTCAAAACCAAAAGCCAAGACATTTAGAAAGGGAGAAAAGAGAATGAAAACAAAGGCCACAAGGTCCTACATAAGCCAAAAGGATGATGAAGAAACAAAGACGGATGAGGAAGTTAAGAAAATGAAGAAGAAGAAGAAAACTTCTAGGGAATCCTCTGCCAATAAAAACAAAGAAGAAGAGGTAGAAGAATTTGTTGAAAGGCCTACTCTCTCTATTGATGATGTCATCAAGGTAGTCACTGTGGATGGGAATCTACAACCAATGACTAAATTTTATGATACATATAGTGATGCTGACAAGAAGATCTTGGAAGATGCTACAGTTAGGTACCTAAACATTTATAATAAAGCATTCATTGAAATCATCTCTCTAATTCCCAAAAGTCTAGAGAAGGAACTTGAACTGAGAAAGAAGAAAACTAAGTCTAAGGACCTAGAGATCCGAGAGCAGATTGCTATTCAGCTCTATCCTTCCATTACTCCAAAACAAATGAACATGATCTTTAAGGACTGCAAGGATGAGTTCTGGAGAAAAGCAAGAATGAACAAACTTATTCTTGGAGAGACTGTTCAAGTGGCAAAAGAAATAGAAGACATCCTTCGAAATGCCTTTCAAAGATTCAATCTTCCTATTATAGAGGAAATAGATGAAGAACCTTCTACCATGGATGTTGAAGGATTAAGTGCATCAAAAGAAGAATCTATTGAGAAAAATGTAGAAGAGTTAAAAGAGGTAGATGAGGAGAAGTCTAAGGACTTGGATTCCTCTGTTTTGGAAGAGGAAGTCTATGAAGAAGTCAACACCAGTCCTCCAGACCCCCCTACAAACTCAAGTACTGAAGGAGAAAGAAGAAGAGAGGAGAAATTGAGTCAAGAAGAAGAGGTAAAGGGAAGAGAAGAAGAATAGACAGAGAAAACTCCTGATAACAGTTCTGAGGTTGTAAAAGGAAAGAAGACTCAGTCTCTAGCAAGAGACACTACAGAGGCAGTAAAGAGTTTCTTGAACAAAGAAATGATAGAGATAGATGAACCAAAATTATTTCAAGTACCACTAAATTTTGATTCCCTTTCTCCGGTCCAGACAATGAAGATAGTATCTTTTGCTCAAGCTAAAGAAAAAGAGAAGCTTCTCAAGTCTCACATGGAAGACTATGAGCTGATAGAGATTTAATCTGGGATGCTAGAGAAGATCATGCCATCCTTCCAAAAGGATCCTTTAGCCTCTCCATCTGATAACCTAAAATCTTTGGTTAACTCTATTAGCACCCATTTTGATTCTTTAGAGAAATCAGTAGAAGAGAAAGTCTGGAAAGAATTTTTGGGAAAGAGATTCATTGAAATACAGGGACTCATAACTAATAACAAGAGGACCTTGGATATTGGGATAAAGAGCCTAGAAAATGCTCTTAAAGATGGTGGAGAAATGTATAAATTTTGTCTATCCTGGTCTAAAGTGACAGAGGATTTTGAAAAGAAGGTGAAAGAACAAGAAGGTAAACTGTCAAGTTTATCTCAGAATTTTGATCCCCTAATCACATCCATAATGAATCAAGAGTGCCAGGATATTTCTATTATAAATGAAATAAAGAGGCTTGAAAAGGAGAGGAAGAATATAATAAGCAGGATGAGTGAACTTAGAGGGATAATTATCCCTAAGTTAGAGGCCATGCATGAAGCCTTAACTGATGCTCAAACCACAGCCCAGACCAGTGATCTGGCAAACTTAAGAAGGGCAGAAGCTTATGCATTTTTGTTGAGTGGCCACATCTCAAATTTGGATAGGATGAAGTAGAATTGGGTAATAAAATTTTTACAGTTAAAGACCACCTTTGCGGATATACTTAAGTTTATGTAAGTATCACATGTATATATAATTATGTGGCTATGTATAGGTTGATTTTTGCAAATTTTGGTGTGTGGATTCCACCCTTTACCATTGATGTCAAAGGGGGAGTGAGGCATAGTGAAAAATGTGGAATCCAGCTAAGGGGGACCTCCAGTAAAAGTGTACATAAGATAGAGCATCAGCCAAGGGGGAGTTTGCTACGACACTTAGTCATTTTTCACTAAGTATTGCCATCAATGCCAAAGGAGGAGATTGTTGGCAAAAGACACTGTGTGGCTTCATGAATGTTGTCATTGATGGCAACAAAGTCTTTCCCACACATCCGCAGTACATAGTATGTCTCCACCAGAAGACAGATTAAAGAGTGTTTTGGTTCGGTGAGTAAGAACAGAGTATATAGCAAGGTCCAACAATCAGGTCTAGATTTCTCAGAGGGTGTAGCTTAGAAAAGTGTGGACTTGGGCAAGTCAAGAGGAGTATCATGACTACTATATTCCAGAGATTGAGCCTTCAGTGATCAATGAGTGAAAAGATATGAGCATCTAAGTGATTGGGTTCCTGACAGGCAGAGTAGACTGAGGATGAACTGACCGGTAGAGCATCAGATATTAATCTAGATGAGAAATTGATGGTGATCAAGCTATTTGAAGGATCAGACATGATTGGCCAACATGATTGATGACTTCTATGTCTATGTCTTTGATACACATCACACATTAAGCATGGATTCAACCGACAGATTAGTGTCTTGGAATTATCTTGAGTATTCCGGTTGCCGACTAGATAGATGTTGAAATCCTTGATGTGGATATATATACCAAATGGATTTCGGTATGAAGGTGTGTGTGTGTGGTATAGTGTGTGAGGAAAGGTAGAGAGAAGTGTGGAAGCAGTAATACAAGTCTGATATGTGATAGAACAACAGCACTAAAGTAGAGGAAGAATGAAGTGCATTAGATCAGTATATTGAGCCTACCCGAAACTAAACCTCAGCATGTGTGGATGCCTCTCTTGAGTTCAAACACCTGGCTACCTTCTATAAACATTGTAGACAGTAAGTCTCTTGTAGGAAGTGTGCCTCTTGTGAGCAGTGTGCTCGGGTAGTGAGCCCTAATTGGCAAGTGCCATTTTGTACTCCTTATTCTTTTAACAGAGAATACAATCTTGGGTTAGTCACCCCGTGGTTTTTCCCTTAACAAGGTTTTCCATGTAAAAATTATTGTGTTATATGTGTTGATTTTATTTCTGCTCTTATGGTTATGTTTTCTTATGTGTTGATGCTCCACTAATTGTTAACAAGGAAAGAAAGTTAAAATATTTAAGATAACTAATTCCACCCCCCTCTCAGTTATCCACCTTGTTTCCAACACATCCATCCATTTTGCAACTCTGTGTGAGGTCTTTCTCTGAATATGAATATGTTTGTTATGCCTATATCCCACTTCGGTCTTGTAAATCTCAGAGATAGGGAGCAATCCTTTTAAATGTAGATCCAACCTTTGGAGGAAGGTCAAACAATCTATTTTATCATGTAGCTCTCCGAGATGTACAATGCAAACCTAAGGTGAACTAAAATCAAGTAATGTAAAAGGAGGATACTTCGCTCTTATCTGCCTATCTACCACTTCTTTGAAAAGTGGGATATCAACTTGGAAGTTCTCTTCATGATATGATAGCTGAGATGATCCTTTCAAGAATCAAGGGATTTCATGACTGAAACCCTTATGTGTACCCATTAGATCAAAATTTTCTACACATTCATTTCATTTCAGCATGTACAGTGAAATAGGAAACTAAAAACCTACATAACATCTTTGTCTAGCCCTCCTTCTAGCACCAATTCTGTTGATGTGTGTTTTAGCATGCAACAACGTAAGTGTGATTGCTGGTTTCACACCTCTCTTGAAAAGTATCCTACCTTAGGTAAGACTACTCCAAGGATAATACAGCTAGGTCTTAGCTTGCATGGAATAACTTCAGTGGAATGTCTAGCTGTACCAACAAGGGGTCTTACATGTAATCTAAAGATCTTCAAGCTGGAATAGCAGATACACATAAACCCTACAAGATTTTAGCTGATAAATAATGTGAAATGCTACTGAGATTCCTAATCTAACCAAGGTTTTTTTTTAAGAAAATGCAAAAGGTATAGGGTTTTAGAGCAAACCTAAGTGACATTCACAATGCATAGATTTTACTTTAAGTAGACAAATGCTCTGAAACTTAACCAATTTTCTAAGTTACCAAACTAAAATAGGTGTTACAACACTATAGAAAATGGTGCTATCTTCAATGGAAATCTAGAAAATTTTTAGATTACATTCATTCATTAATATACCCAATGACTGGCACAATTTAACTCATGAAATGCAATTGAACTAAGCACAACTAATAAGTCCAAACTAACTTTACATAGCTATCTACCATCAGCAAATAACCAAAAGTATGGACTAGGGCATTCATCAAATACTTTCACCAAACCATAACATTATAAAGCACAACTAACTAACTATGGGAGAGCAAGAAGCGAACCATGAAAACTAAAATGAGCCAATACAAAATACAAATTCTCAAAATAATTGCAGATACTTGCTTTGCATTACTTCAAATGGCATAGTGTCAACAATTTGATATCAAAATCTCTCTTACAAATGAGAGAAAAGAATGGTCCTTTTATAGGCAAGGCACCATACTGAGTTTTTCAATGGACGGTGGAGATTAACTCGACACCAATGGTCCAGATTACATAGCATTTAATGAGATACATCAGTTTGTTACATTTATGGATTTGCATTTGTCCTATAGGAAAAAGACAAAAAATAACTTGCAAATACATTGAATCTAGACAAAATAGATACCCATTTGGTTGTACATGATGAAAAAGTCAATTTCAAAACCTAATAAAGCCAAATAGTCACATGACACTTAAAAACTTGAGTTGATGTGGATTCACGGGATTCCAAGTGTTGAATGGACCAAGAGGAGTATGTGGCACTTTATTAGTGAAGATATATCCAACTGGATTCTTGCTGGACTAATTCTTGATCATTGGACTGCTGGAACAACTGTATGCATGTCTTGGTGATCCAGTCCTTGGTCATTTGAGTGGTATTTTTAGGAAAATATCAAAAATATAATTTTTGGTATTTTCTACATCATAGTAAATTGCATTTTTGGAGGCCTTCAGAGTAGAATGGGGGCTCAAAACTAGGTAGCTCAAACTAGATAATCAGTTTATCTCTCCAATGAGTCTAAGAAGTTTAAATTATGATAAAATAGATAGGAGTTATGACCCCCAGACTAGATCACTTGGACATTGGACTAGATCTGCAAGAATAATAGTGATGTAGCTACAATCTTCAGTGCCTTCAACCTCCAGGGACTTATTTCCATCATCTCATGCAGATGCAACAGCGATTTGGTTGATAAAATGTCAATTCTGCATTCCTTGGTTAGCACTGCATATCTGTGTGTGCATCCTTCCAAGATGGCTCCAACAAGCTCCTATGCCCTCCAAGACCTGCAATTCACAATGCAAAGCATCAATTTCATCTTCACAAGTCATTTTTCATCGATTTGGATAAAAAAATGTCCCTTTGCAGTCATGGATCAGTCAAAAATAGCTCATTATTAATGTTGCTTATAAACAACCTCTTAAATCTAGTGATTTTCATATGATTTTCTACATTTTTCGTCATTTTTGAGTACCCATTTGGCCAATATATTGATCTAGGAAGTTTTTGTAGTCATTAGGATCCATTTGGGAACTTTTATTTCATGTTTTTCTAGCCTTTTCTACAAAAGGCGAGATTTTTGGGGGTCACGGACTTTTCATGTGCAGTGGCATTAATTGTCGCAAAATGTGCCAAAAATCTACACAAACTTAATAAAATGTTCATCATGATGTGACAACTAGTTATGTAATTCAAATCCATCAAGAAAATCCAATTTACTACTTAGAAAAACTCAAATTTTGGCCCAAAATACCAGAAAGCATGGGTTTTGGGTGTCGTGGACTAAAAGTCGGTGCAATGCAATTCTAGTGCAGGTTGAAGAGGTTCATTTTTAGTGCAAAATACTTTTGTGCTACTTTTGGGTGCCACTGACTTGTGCGAGTTTGAGCTCGAACCAACTAATAGCATAAGGTCGATCGAGATGGATTGTAGCGCAAGTCGGTAAGGTCAATTTTTAGCGCAAAACGTAATAGGCTCAGTCAATGGGGATTTTCAATGCAAATGACTAGCGCGAATTTTAGCACTAACTGACCTGCGTGACTTAAGTCAGTGGAAGGTCATTTCAGCGCAAGTCGGTAGATGGCAATTTCAGCACTTTTCTTTGAAATTGTCCTAGCGGGGATTTTTGGTCTGACTGACTTAGCGGTAGCTTGGAGGGAGGTTGGGTGGAGGCGAATTTAGTGCTAAGGCCAGTAGGAGCTATTTTTAGTGCTTTTTGCAATAGAGAGTGTTTTTAGTGCCAGTTTTGGAAATGTCCAGTGTGAAAGTATATTTAAAAATATATTTAAGTAAAAGTTTAGATATACTTTCAGGACGTTTGAGATGGGTTCCAGATCCATAGGATTTCGTATGCAAATTCTAGAATTTTATGGTTCCATCAGATTTCAGACTTAGCCAATTTTCAAGATTTTCAGAATTTCAGACTTAGCCAAATCAGGGTTTCATGACCATGTGATAGAATGAAAGTATATGAACCCCTTCATGAAATCTAATGGATTTTGACATGATTTTACAAATTTTGAGACCTGGAAACTAGGAATTTCAACATGACACATCCTGTAAATGCAATTTCAAGGGCAATATCCAATGACATAGGATTTTAAAGCAAAATTTAGTAACACCCAATTCTAATGTAGAAGGCAACAAATGGCTAATTCTTAAGCACAAGACTACTCAAGACACTTCCAAATCAATCATGCATGACATCAAATCACTTCAAACATGCAAAGAGCTAAAATTTGAAGCAAATCTTGCATTCTAAGCAACATTTCACCTTCTCATCATCATAAGTAACAAAGGTTGAGACTCCAAGCGAAAGCAAAAGACGGGGTCTCCATTTGGTAAAATGGGGTGTGTGTGCAAGGCACAAGAAATGACGACTCTGTTGGAAATGCTCCAGAGCATTTCAAAGATAAATGTCAGTTTCAAACCCAAAATCTCTGTGTTTCCCACATATCAAATGAGAAAGCATGATACCTTATCAAAGAATAAAGGACCACTAACCAGTGCATCCTTCCATACCCTAAAAACCTGGGTGTGTGTAAGTGAATTCATTCCCACCCTTTGGCAACTTAGTTTATCCAAGATCCTTCATGATAAGCTATGAATTTGGGACCATTTTACCACCAGGAGAATGCTCAAATGCTGAGATGTGATGAGCCTTGATAGAAGTGAGTGATGATTCTTCTAGTAACAACTCTTTTGCAATGGTATTCTTTCTTGATAATGCCTTTGATGATCTTTGATGCTAATAATCTTCAGATAATAGTCTACATGTGAGAGTCATCAAATGATAATCTTTATATTGATACTTTGTAATGGGTTTGGTGTTGAAAAATACCTTTTATTTTTACCCAGTAGGCTAGCAGTACTTACTACCAGTTGCCACTCTCATTTGGATCCGCAAAACTAGTGCTGGTGGTAAAATTGGGGACCCAAACTTTTCACTTACACAAGATCACCCAGACTCACTTAGCTACTTCAAGATTATTTAGAGTGTGAGAGATATATGGTTAGAAAATACTTTAGGTGCACTAGCTAACAACTCCTTTCCAATGAATAGACATCATACTCCCTGATAAAAAAGTAGAACCCACAACAAGACCCAAGTGGAAACCTTGGCTTCTCAAAGAAATATTCTGAATTACTTACCTAGCAAAGAAGCACTTGCAGGTCTGCACAACTGCCACCACATTCAAGAAAAGGAGAATCCAAGAAAAGCAAGCGCAAAAGTGAAAAGGAAAGCAAACTACTCTAGCCAAAGTGAACAGAAAATAGAAAGAACAACTAATAACTAACAACTAACAACTAACAACTAACAACTACCAACTACCAACTACCAACAGCTAACAACTAAGGAAAAACAAAAAACAAAAACTAAACTAACTAAAACCTAACTAGAAACAAGAAAGACTATGTACAGAGACCTTGGACAACAGGTAATTACACTTCCTCGTGATTTATTTCTCAGGACATGCGGGAGTAACAGGGTGTAGGTCAATGTCCTAAGTCTAGAAAATTTATCTTTGTACTCTGAAAAGTGAGGTAAAGGCATGATAGGTACATGTTCAGAGTACCAATTATTTAGGATCAGTAATTGGGGCAATTCATTAGAGCCATGATCAATCCAAATGCAAGTTGTCTTACCTAAATCACCATAATATAATTGATAATTATTAAAACAGAGTGAAGAGAGGGAAGATACAATCTGATTTGTAGTACCATCAGTTGGGCATGTAAGTTCATCACCTTGCTGTATTGTACCAAATACCTTCTCATCTTTGGGAGGTCTCAACTCATGGGGGTTCATTTCATTTGCATCAGATACCACTGGATCACTGAATGTTGTAGCAACCTCCCAAGCAAAGAGGAAGTCTGGACAACCTTCTCCAGAATGTGGATCATGTGGATGAATTCTACATGAATTGGCTAAAGGAAAATCTGACATGTGTGGTGAATTCCCATGTAGAAGCATATCCTTGCTCATTATTGATATCAACTCAATATTGTGATCAAGTGATTGACATGAAAAAGCTTCCAAGCTAGCACTTTGCAGGATAGTTTGATTTTCATTCTTGGATTGCATACTATCGCTCTCATCTATCATTACTAGGCTAGCATCAACCATGTGAAGATCTTCTTTTATACAAGTATGAACATGATCAACTTGATGAACATGTGATAAACTTGTATTGTCCTCATCAAATTCAGTCACATGTTCTAAGAAAACTTCTTTTGTATTAATCAGCAACCTTCCTATTTGGACTGCACATTCATTTTCTACAACAGCAACAAGGTCCCTTTCTTCTTTCATAGCTAGATTTATGATGTCAATGTTATCTTGGAGTGGTGCATTTTATTGATTTTCTTCATTTAACTTAGCTTGAGACCCTTATGCAACAATTATATCAACCTGATATGGCTGATCATGATGATGTACTAGGTTGATACAATCAAGAACTTGATCATTGTTTTGTGGATAATATGATAGTGGCTCAAATATGTCGACTGGAATGACTTCCTGTGTTGCTGTCCATGACTGTTCTTTATCTAGAGGATTGATTTCTTCTTGTTCTTGCACATTTCTGATTTGAACAACCTATTGTTGTAACTCTAAACTATCAGCAGTTTGAAATGGACTGCTGTTCTCCACCTATGGAACAGCAAATTTAGTCTTAGAACATGATATTTTTGAAGCATGTGATTGCTGATCTGCATCCTCAACATGACTGCTCATCAAGTTTGATTTATCATTTATCTTGTCAATATTCTTAGCAGTAGAAATCTGATCTTGTGTATTGCTCTGTTCATTGTCTTGTGACTGAGAATTATGCTTCAACCATGCTGGGACTATATTTTCAAAGTCCAATATATGAAAATTGGGTTTTAACCTATCCGGGACTGTATATTCCTTAGTTGGGTAACCTATAGACCACGAGCATTGACTACTATCATCAGCTGGATATGTGCTTTGATGAACAAATTGAATTTTTTCCATATGTAGACTACCCTCCTTACTATGATCAACTATGAATGGTGGATTTATAGCCTCAGCAACCTTAGCTCTTTGTATGTTCTTAACTAAGACATGATCACATGCACATGTATCCATCTATTTTGCAACTCCTTGTGAGGTCTTGCTCTGAATATGAATATGTCTGTTATGCCTATATCCCACTTAAGGTTTGTAAATCTTAGAGATAGGGAGAAATCCTTTTAAATGCAGATCCAACCTTTGGAGGAAGGTCAAACAATCTATTTTGTCATGCAGCTCTCCAGGATGTACAATGCAGACCCAAGGTGAACTAAAATCAAGAAATGTAAATGGAGGATACTTTGCTTTTATCTGCCTATATAACACTTCTTTGAAAAGTGGGATATCAACTTGGAAGTTCTCTTCATGATATGACAGCTGAGATGGCCCTCTGAAGAATGAAGGGATTTCATGACTGAAACCCTTATGTGTACCCATTGGATCAGAATTTTCTACACATTCATTTCATTTAAGCATGTGCAGTGAAATAGTAAACTAAAAACCTACATAACATCTTTGTCCAGCCCTCCTTCTAGTGCCAATTCTGTTGATGTGTGTTTTAGCACACAGCAACGCAGGTGTGATTGCTAGTTTCACACCTCTCTTTGAAAGTATCCTACCCTAGGTAAGACTACTCCAAGGATAATACAACTAGGTTTTAGCTTGCATAGAATAACTTTAGTTGAATGTCTAGCTATGCCAACAAGGGGTCTTACATGTAATCTAAAGATCTTCAAGCTGGAATAGCAGATACATATAAACCCTTCAAGATTTTAGCTGATAAACAATGTGAAATGCTGCTGAGATTCCTATTCTAACCAAGTTTTTTTTTTTAAGAAAATGCAAAAGGTATAGGGTTTTAGAGGAATCCTAAGTGACATTCACAATGCATAGATTTTACTTTAAGTAGACAAATGCTCTGAAACTTAACCTATTTTCTAAGTTATGAAACTAAAATAGGTGTTACAGCACTACAAAAAATGCTGCTATTTTCAATGGAAATCTAGAAAATTTTTAGATTACATTCATTCATTAAATACTCAATGACTGGTGTAATTTAACTCACGAAATGCAATTGAACTAAGCACAACTGATAAGTCTAGACTAACTTTACACAGCTATCTACCATCAGCAAATAACCAAAAGTATGGACTAGGGAATTCATCAAATAATTTTGGCAAACCATAAAATTATAAAGCAAAACTAACTAACTATGGGAGAGCAAGAAGCGAACCATGAAAACTAAAATGAGCCAATACAAAATACAAATTCTCAAGATAATTGTAGAAACTTGCTTTGCATTACTTCAAATGGCATAGTGTCAATAAGTCGATATCAAAATCTCTCTTACAAATGAGAGAAAAGAATGGTCCTTTTAAAGGCAAGGCACCATACCGAGTTTTTCAATGGAAGGTGGAGATTAACTCGACACCAACGGTCCAAATTACATGGCATTTAATGAGATACATCAGTTTGTTACATTTTCAGATTTGCATTTGTCCTATAGGAAAAAGACAAAAAATAGTTTGCAAATACATTAAATCTAGACAAAATGGATACCCATTTGGTTGTACATGATGAAAAGTCAATTTTCAAGGCCTAATAAAGTCAAAATAGAGTCACATGACACTTGAAAACTTGAGCTGATGTGGATTCATGGGAATGCAAGTGTTGAATAGACCAAGAGGAGTACGTGGCACTTTATTAGTGAAGATATATCCAACTAGATGCTTGCTGGATTGATTCTTGATTATTGGACTGCTAGAACAGTTGTATGCATGTCTTGGTGATCCAGTCCATGGTCATTTGAGTGGTATTTTTGGGAAAATATCAAAAATATAATTTTTGGTATTTTATACATCATAGTAAATTGTATTTTTAGAGGCCTTTGGAGCAGAATGGGGGCTCGAAACTGGGTAGCTCAAACTAGATAATTAGTTTATCTTTCCAACGAGTCCAAGAAGTTTAAATTCTGATAAAATAGCTAGGAGTTATGACCCCCAGACTGGATCACTAGGACATTGGACTAGATCTGAATGAATAACAGTGATGTAGGCATGATCTTCAGTGCCTTCAACCTCCAAGGAATTATTTCCATCATCTTGTGTAGGTGTAACATCAATTTGGTTGATAAAATGTCAATTCTACATTTCTTGGTCAGCACTGCATATCTGTGTGTGCATCCTTCCAAGATGGCTCCAACAAGCTCCTATGCCCTCCAAGACCTGTAATTCACAATAGAAAACATCAATTTCATCTTCACAAGTCATTTTTCATCAATTTGTATCAAAACATGTCCCTTTACAGTTATGGATCAGTCAAAAATAGCTCATTGTCAATGTTGCTTCGTTATAAACAACCTCTTAGATCTAGTGATTTTCACATGATTTTCTACATTTTTCATCATTTTTAAGTACCCATTTGGTCAATATATTGATCTACAAACTTTTTGCAGTCATTAGGATCCATTTGGGAACTTTTATTTCATGTTTCTCTAACCTTTTCTACAAAAAGCGAGATTTTTCAGGGGTCACAGACTTTTCATGTGTAGTGGCATTAATTGTCATAAAATGTGCTGAAAATCTACACAAATTTAATAAAATGTTCATCATGATGTGACAACTAGTTATGCAATTCAAATCCATCAAGAAAATCTAATTTTCTCCTTGGAAAAACTCAAATTTTGGCCCAAAATACCAAAAAGCGCGGATTTTGGGTGTCACGGACTAAAAGTCGATGCAATGCAATTCTAGCGCAGGTTAGAGAGGTTCATTTTTAGCGCAAAATGTTTTTGCGCTACTTTTGGGTGCCACCGACTTGCGCAAGTTTGAGCTCAGACTGACTAATAGCATAAAGTCGGTTGGGGTCGATTCTAGTGCAAGTCGGTAAGGTCAATTTTTAGCGCAAAACATAATAGGCTCAGTCGGCGTGGATTTTCAATGCAACCGACTAGCATGAATTTTAGCACCAACTGACCTGCGTGACTTAAGTTGGTGGAAGGTCATTTCAGCGTAAGTCGGTAGAAGGCAATTTCAACACTTTTCTTTGAAATTGTCTCGGCGGGGATTTTTGGTCCGACTGACTTAATGATAGCTTGGAGGGAGGTCGGTCGGAAGCGAATTTAGTGCTAAGGTCGGTAGGAGCTATTTTTAGTACTTTTTGCAATAGGGAGTGTTTTTAGTGCCAGTTTTGGAAATGTCCAATGTGAAAGTATATTTAAAAATATATTTAAGTATAAGTTTTGATATACTTTCAGGATGTTTGAGATGGGTTCTAGATCCATAGGATTTCATATGCAAATTCTAGAATTTTGTGGTTCCATGATATTTTAGACATAGCCATTTTTTAGGATTTTCAGGGTTTTAGACTTAGCCAAATCAGGGCTTCAAGACCATGTGACAGAATGAAACTATATGAACCCCTTTGTGAAATCTAATGGATTTTGACATGATTTTACAAATTCTGAGATGTGGAAACTAGGAATTTCAACATGACACATCCTGTAGAAGCAATTTCAAGGGTAATATCCAATGACATAGGATTTTAGAGCAATATGCAGTAACACCCAATTCCAATGCAAAAGGCAACAAATGGCTAATTCTTAAGCACAAGACCACTCAACACACTTCTAAATCATTCATGCATGACATCAAAACACTTCAAACATGCAAAGAGCTGAAATTTGAAGCAAATCCTAGATCCTAAGCACCATTTCACCTTCTCATCATCATAAGTAACAAAGGTTGTGACTCCAAGCCAAAGCAAAAGAGGGGGTACCCATTTGGTAAAATGGGGTGTGTGTGCAAGGCACAACAAATGGTGACTCTGCTGGGAAATGCTCTAGAGTATTTCAAAGATAAACATTAGTTTTAAACCCAGAATCTCTATGTTTCCCACATATCAAATGAGAAAGCATGATACCTTATCAAAGAATCAAAGACCACTAACCAGTGCATCCTTCCATACCCTGAAAACCTGAGTGTGTGCAAGTGCATTCATTCCCACCCTTTGGCAACTAAGTTTATCCAAGATCCTTGATGCTAAACTATGAAGTTGGGACCATTTTACCACCAGGTGAATGCTCAGATGCTGAGATGCGATGAGCCTTGATAGAAGTGAGTGATGATTCTTCTAGTAACAACTCTTTTGCAATGGTATTCTTTCTTGATAATGCTTTTGATGATCTCTGATGCTAATAATCTTCAGATAATAGTCTACATGTGAGAGTCATCAAATGATAATCTTTATATTGATACTTTGTAATGGGTCTGGTGTTGAAAAACACCTTTTATTTTTACCTAGTAGGCTAGCTATACTTAGTACCGCCTGCCTCTCTCATTTGGATCCACAGAATTAGTGCTGGTGGTAAAATTGGGGATCCAAACTTTTCACTTACACAAGATCACCCAGACTCACTTAGCTACTTCAGGATTATTTAGAGTGTGAGAGATATATCCCTGGTAAAATAGTGGAACCCACAGTAAGACCCAAGTGGAAACCTTGGCTTCTAAAAGAAATATTCCAAATTACTTACCTAGCAAAGAAGCACTTACAGGTCTGCACAACTGCCACCACATTCAAGAAATGGAGAATCCAAGCAAAGCAAGCACAGAAGCGAAAAGCAAAGAAAACTACTCTAGCCAAAGTAAACAAAAAATAGAAAGATCAACTAACAACTAACAACTACCAATAGCTAACAACTAAGGAAAAATAGAAAGCAAAAACTAAACTAACTAAAACCTAACTAGAAACAAGAAAGACTATGTACAAAGACCTTTGACAACAGGTAATTACACTTCCTCGTGATTTATTTATCAGGACATGCAGGAGTAACAGGGTGTAGGTCAATGTCCTAAGTCTGGCAAATTCATCTTTGTACTCTGAAAAGTGAGGTAAAGGCATGCTAGGTTCATGTTCAGAGTACCAATTATGTAGGATCAGTAATTGGGGCAATTCATTAGGGCCATGATCAATCCAAATGCAAGTTGTCTTACCTAAATCACCATAATCAAATTGATAATTATTAAAACTGAGTGAAGAGAGGGAAGATACAACCTGATTTGCAGTACCGTCAGTTGGGCATGTAAGTTCTGTTGATAACTGAGAGGGGGGGGTGAATCAGTTATCCTAATTATTTCCCTTATTGAATTTTCCTCTTAATTGAAGCAGCATAAAATCAAACACAAAACATTAACCATGAAGTAAGAAACACATGACACAGTATTTTTGACGTGGAAACCCTGTTAAGGGAGAAAACCACGGGGTGATTAACCCAAGAATTATTCTCTGTTAGAAGAATAGGAAATTACAAAAATGGCACTTGCCAATTAGGGCTCACTGCCCGA
Organism: Cunninghamia lanceolata; assembly: GCA_027924645.1. Lineage (NCBI taxonomy): Eukaryota > Viridiplantae > Streptophyta > Pinopsida > Cupressales > Cupressaceae > Cunninghamia > Cunninghamia lanceolata. The sequence continues at coordinate 80,387 of BSBN01001427.1, read as the reverse complement.
GCACACTGCTCACAAGAGGCCCACTGCCTACAAGAAGACACACTGTCTACAAAGTGATGATAATCACAGTCTTGAACTGATTGGAAGCATCTTCATATGCTGGAGTTCAGTTCCGGTTAGGCTCAGTACACTGATCTGCTGCACTTCATCTTTCCTCTGTTCTTTGTTCTGCTATCTTTCACATACCGGATCCTTTTTGCTACCTCTACTCTTTCTCTGGACTTATTCGCATATCTCTCCACATCCACACACCTTTCACAACTAAATCCATCCTCTATATATATCCGCACTAGTAATTTCATCACCTTTCTAGTCGGCATCCGGAACAGTCTAGTTTCTTACAAACTCTCATTCTGTCGGCTGAATCCTTCCTCACCAAGCAATGCGGATCAAGCATATACTTGTAGATATCATTAATCATGTCGGCCAAACATGATTCATGCCTTCACAACCTCTGTCATCAACAGTAACCCATCCGGAAAGTAGTCTGATACTCTGCCAGTCAGTTCTTCCTCTGTTTTCACTGTCTCTCAGGAATCCGGTACTCAACCATTCATATCTTTTTCCTTGTCCATCACCGGAGGCTAAATCCTTGGAATATACCACTCAAGGTAGTCCTCTTGACTTCCCCAAATCCGCACTGCACCAAGACACTTCCTCTGAGAGGTCCGGACCAATCTGTCGGACCTTGCCACATGCTCTGTTCTTCTTTACCGGACCACAACTTTCTTTATTCTGACTTCCGGTAGAGACACATCATGACTTGCGGATGTGTGGGATGACCTTTGTTGCCATCAATGACAACAACCATGAATCCATATAGTGTCTCTTGCCAACAAGTTCATCACCTTGCTGCATTGTACCAAATACCTTCTCATCTTCGAGAGGTCTCAACTCATGGGCATTCATGTCGTTTGCATCAGATACCATTGGATCACTGAATGTTGCAGCAACCTCCCAAGCAAATAGGAAGTCTGGACAACCTTCTCCAGAATGTGGATCATGTGGATGAATTCTACATGAATTGGCTAAAGCAAAATCTGACATGTGTGGTGAATTCCCATGTAGTAGCATATCCTTGCTCATTGTTGATATCAACTCAATGATGTGATCAAGTGATTGACATGAAAAAGCTTCCAAGCCATCACTTTGCAGGACAATTTGATTTTCATTCTTGGATTGCGTACTATTGCTCTCATCTATCATTACTAGGCCAGCATCAACCATGTGAAGATATTCTTTTATACAAGTATGAACATGAGTAGCTTGATGAACATGTGATAAACTTGTATTGTCCTCATCAAAATCAGTCACATGTTCTGAGAAAACTTCTTCTATATTAATTAGCAACGTTCCTATTTGGACTGCACATTCATTTTCTACAGCAGCAACAAGGTCCTTGATGAAGGGGGTAAATCACAAAACACACAATAACAGATATTGAACACAACAAATAGAACTTTTTTTTATTGAACTGGGCAACTCATTACATTACAGAAGCTCAATTACAATTAGAGGATGAACCCTCTACTGGCTGCAACACATTACAACTTTCCCAACCTCAAGACTCTAGAATCTTCAACCTTTTGTAACCCCAAATCAGCTAGGGTTTTTGTTTTCCCACCTATTCTTGACTCTACATTTTCTCCCTTAACTCTACTACTGCCTAGGGTTCCCAAAATAGTCATAAACAACACCTTTTGGTGGCCTCCAGCTAAATTTTGAAATTTGCAACTCCCTCCAAAAGTAGGTCAACTTCCGGGAAGCATAACTTTTGATCCGGGTGTCCGATTGACGAACCGTTTTAAGCGCCAGAAAGCTTGTGATGTGAACTATCACGCTGAAAATTTTTAAACAGATTTCTGTCAACTTTTTGAGATGTTATGAGATGTTTTAGTGCCTCATATCTCGTTCCAGAAATTTTTAGGGGCTTTTCAGAAAATAAAAACTTTAATATCTTTCAGGTCACAAATGATCTTTGCTTGATTCCTTTGCCAAAGGTCTTATATTTTTGTTATGTAAGTTTTTGGAAGTTTTTGCTTCATTATGTACCCAAATGCAAACTTTCCTAAAATGGCAGGTACACTTTCCAAAATAGGCAGGTCGCTATTTTTAGCAGTTTTGGAAAAACTGAAAGTCCTACATCATTATTCTGGATATTATGAAACCAAAAACACTAATTATGGAAAGAAGTGAAAATAACTACAATGGTTTTGAATTAACTTCTTTTTGGGTGATGCAAGATTGCTCTTACACCTCTGGATGCTCTTGCATTAGACACCCAAGGTAATTTGAGAAGTGACCCTGTCACATCTCAAGTGTTTGTGTGAGGAAAACCCAAACGGTCAACCTCTACCTTAGACAACCAAGAAGAATCTTCAATAGGCCTTCCTTTCCATTTCACTAGATATTCTTCATATTGCCTGTTCCGAGTGCTCCTTCCCACACGGCTATCTAAGATCTCTTCTATCTCCTCTGTTGAAGTAGATGCCGAAATACTCCATTGTTCCTCTGTTGATCCATCCTCTGTTCCACCTTCATGATATTTTGATAAATCAGTAATGTTGAAAATAGGGGAAATATTGATCCCACTCGGCAACTTTACCTCATATGCATTTCCTGAATCATGCTTCTTTAGGATTCTGCATGGTCCAAATTTCTTCATTTTCAACTTATTGTATGTTCTAATTGGGAACCTTTCTTTTCTCAAGTGAACCATGACTTCATCTCCTACCTGGAACTCCCTATATCTCCTCATCTGATCTGCCTTAGCCTTGTACTAAATATTCATTTTATTAATGTGCTTTCTCACCTCTTCATGCAAATTCTTTAGATGTTATGCAAAGTCTTTAGCTTCGGCACTTGTCTTTTCTCTGTTGTCCAGCTTCCTTAACTCTGAAGCATTTCTTAGACTATTCCCATATACAATCTGGAATGGTGATTTACCAGTACTCCTATTGATAGAATTGTTGTAAGCAAATTCTGCCTGTGGTTAAATCAAATCCCATCCCTTGGGCTTATCTCCTACCAAGCATCGTAGCAGGTTAGCCAAACTCCTATTCACCACTTCAGTCTGTCCATCAGTCTGTGGATGGTGTGCAGAACTAAACTTCAAGTCTATCTTCAACTTCTTCCACAATGTCCTCTAGAAATAACCAACAAACTTGGTATCTCAGTCTGAAACTATGCTCTTTGGTAGACCATGTAGTCTCACCACTTCCCTAAAAAATAACTTTGCAATATGAATAGCATCATTAGTCTTCTTACAAGGAATAAAATGTGCCATTTTCGAGAATTTGTCCACCACCACAAAAATAGAATCATGTCCTCTCTGTGTCCTTGGTAAACTAAGAACAAAATCCATGCTAATATCATCCCATGGCTTCTTCGGTATAGGTAATGGTTGATACAACCCTGTATTCTGACATGTTCCTTTTGCCATCTGACATAATCTGCAACTCTGTACAAATTTCCTCACATCTTGTTGCAACTGTGGCCAATAATAATTTTCACCAATAATAGTAATGGTCTTATCTCGACCAAAGTGTCCAGCCAATCCCCCACTATGCTTCTCCTTAATCAAGTTCTCTCTCATGGAACTCCTTGGAATGCACAACTGTCTTCCTCTAAACAACATGCCATCTTGGCTAATGAAATCCAACCATTTTATCCTATCCAGAGTAATAGGTTCCAAACAAGCTTTCCAAACCTCTGCAAAATCTGGATCTTCTGGATACAAACTTTTGAGCTCATCGAACCCAACAACCTCTATCTTCATTTCTGTCACCAAATTTTGCCTTCTGCTCAAGGCATCTACAACTCTGTTGGACTTCCCACTCCTGTGCTTCAAAACAAAAGTATAGCTCTACAAAAACTCAACCCATTTTAAGTGCCTTTGATTTAACTTTCCTTGACTATTAAGATATTGTAAAGCCTGATGATCAGTATATAAAACAAACTCCTTTGGCAACAAATAATGTCTTCGTTTCTTCAAAGCCTGAACTATTCCATAAAACTCCTGATCATAAACATAATACTTTTTCTTGGCATCATTAAGCTTCTCACTAAAATAGGCAATGGGCTTACCTTCTTGGCTCAAAATAGCTCCTATACCACTACCACTAGCATCACAATCTACCTAAAATACCTTATTAAAATCTGGAAGTGCCAAAACAGGTTGTTCTATGACTTTTTACTTCAATGTGTCAAAGCTCTTGTCTGCTCCTTTAGTCCATCTAAACTTTTTTCTATCCCCTCTCATTGTCTCAGTTAGGGGTGCACAAATGCTACTAAAATTCTTGATAATCTTTCTATAAAAACTTGCCAAACCCTAAAAAGATCTTACCTCCATTGCACTCCTTGGCGTAGGCCATTCAATGATAGCCCTTACTTTTTCTGGGTCCATCTTAAGACCTTCCTCTGAGACAACAAATCCTAGGTACACCAACGCCTTTGCAAAACTACATTTCTTCAGATTAATCAGCAACTTCTCCTCCCTCGGCTTCTCTAGAACTCTTCTAATATGCATCAGATGCTCATCCCAAGTCTTACTAAAAATTAAAATATCATCCAAATAAACAATAATAGAACTTCCCAAAAATTCTTTCAGTACCTCATTCATGAGCCGCATGAATGTGCTTAGTGCATTGGTTAGCCCAAATGGCATGACTAACCACTCATACAAACCTTCCTTTGTCTTGAAGGCTGTCTTCCACTCATCTCCTTCTTTGATATGAATCTGGTGATACCCACTCTTCAGGTCAATCTTCGTGAAGTACTTGACTCCACTCAAACAATCCATTATGTCATCCATTCTGGGCAATGGAAATCTATACTTGATTGTGATCTTATTGATGGCTCGAGAGTCTGTACACATTCTCCACTCTCCATCTTTCTTTGGTGCTAGTACTGTAGGTACCGCACATGGACTTAGGCTCTCCCTTATCAATCCCTTCCTCAACAACTCCTGAACTTGTCTGTTTAGCTCTTCATTCTCTGCAGGTGTCATTCTATGGGCTGCCTTATTTGGTAAACTAGCTCCTGGTATCAAATCTATTTGATGACTTATCTTCCTTACTTGTGGTAAACCTTCTGGTACATTATCAGAGATAATGTTTTGGAACTCTTCCAACATATCTAAAACTTCTGTTGGAACATCTTTACAGTTCTCTTGACTAATCTTAGGAATCAATGCAAAGTAATGACGCTCATGCTTCATACCCTCCAAAAATTTCCTACCATCTACCAAGCAAATTCTGGTAGTACTACATACCTTTTCTTCCACCTTCTTCAAGGACTTCAACTTATGACAAACTCCATCCTTTGTTAGGGAATATGTGTTTGCACAACCATCATGGACAGTGCTCCTATCATACTGCCACGGTCTCCCCAATAGCATATGACATGCATCCATCGGTATGATATCACACAACACCTCATCATGGTAGTCCCTAATCTTGAACTTCACTAAACACTGCTCATTGACCAAAGCTTTGTGGTCCTTCTGCAACCATGCAATCCGATATGGATGTGGATGCTTTCTTCTTGTCAACTTCAACTTGTCAACCATCTCCTCTGAAACAAGATTGTTAGTGCTTCCACTGTCAATAATAATATCACAACACTTACCTTCACATTTGCACCTTTTGCGAAATAAACTCTTCCTCTAATTTGGTTCTTTCTCCTCATTCAGCAAGGTTCTTCTAACAACTAGGGTTTCTCCCCTTTCAGCATCTTTAGAATGCTCAGAATGTACATCTTCATCTACATGTGCAACTCGTGCATTACCTTCAGGTCTTCTATTTGTCCTTCCTTGATGTTATGGACACTCATATGCTCGATGCCCTTCTTCTCCACATTGGAAACAAGTTCCTCTAAAACCTCCTCTTTCAGGTCCTTGCCCAAGTCTGCCTCTTCCTCTTCCTCTTTGCTCACCATTATTCTGGTCACGAGGGCGGTAGGTATTATCTCCTCTCTGATTTTGGCTGGTGCCAGCTTCTTCACTTTTCATTGCATCTTCATTTCGGCCTCCATAGGGTCTTCCACCAGTCCTTCTGCCTTGACCTCTTCCCCTTTGCTTGTTGTCAAATCTTTTATTCAACTTCTCTGCCACCTTTAGGGAAAACTGATATGCATCTTCTATGGTGGTCATTCTAACCAAGCTCAGTTCTTCTTGGATACTTGGCCTCAACCCATTAATGTAACTGGCTATCTTCTCCTTATTGACCTCTGCATGACCGGTTCTAATAGTAATCTTATAAAACTCTTCTGTATACTCCTTAACAGACTTATTACCTTGCTTCAGTCCTTGCAGCTTCTTCAGCAACTCCATCTCATAGTCCATAGGAATGAACTACTTCTTCAGTTTCTCCACCATCTGATCCCATCTGGCGATCTTTCCTTTTCCTCTTCTATTCCTCTCTAACTGGACCTCCTTCCACCAAATACTGGCATGGCCCTTCAACTTTGTTTTTGCAAACTTGACCCGATCTGGGTCCTCCACATCTTCATACTCAAAATACTCCTCCATGTCATTGATCCAATCAATAAGCTGTTCAGGATTCAAATCTCTAGAATATGTAGAAACTTTGATCCTGGGCCTCTTTCCAATCTTAGAAATGGCCCTCAAAAACCTAACTTCTACAGGATCTCCTACAGCTTCTTGTTCTTCCTCAGATAGCTCCTCTTTAGCGTCATCTTCGCTTTCTTCTCTTGTTCTCGGATCAAACCCTCTTCGTAGCTCCTCTTGCAATGCATCGATTTGCCTTTGTAGGGCTCTAAAACCCTCTTCCATCAAAGCATTTCTCCCAACATGATTTCTTCGTAGATGCATCTTGATCTCCGCAGCAAACCCACAACCTCAGGTCCTGGTGCAAACTGCCTCACAGTCGGTGATCTGTCTACACACTCAGGAACCCTTGCTCTAATACCACTTGATGAAAGGGGTAAATCACAAAACACACAATAATAGATATTAAACATAGAAAATAGAACTTTCTTTTATTGAACTGGTAAACTCATTACATTATAGAAGCTCAATTACAATCAAAGGATGAACCCTCTACTGGCTGCAACACATTACAACTTTCCCAACCTCAAGACTCCAGAATCTTTAGCCTTCTGTAACCCCAAATCAGATAGGGTTTCTATTTTCCCACCTATTCTTGACTCTACACTTGCCCCCTTAACTCTACTACTGCCTAGGGTTCCCAAAATAGTCATAAATAGCACTTTTTGGCGGCCTCCAGCTAAATTTCAAAATTTGCAACTTCCTCCAAAAGTAGGTCAACTTCTGGGAAGCATAACTTTTGATTCGGGTGTCCAATTGATGAACCATTTTAAGCACCGAAAAGCTCACGATGTGAACTATCATGTCAAAAATCCATAAATAGATTTTCGTCAACTTTTTGAGATGTTTTAGTGTCTCATATCTCATTCCATAAATTTTCAGGGGCTTTTCAGAAAACAAAAACTTTAATATCTTTCAGCTCACAAATGATCTTTGCCTGATTCCTTTGCCAAAGGTCTTATATTTCCATTATGTAACTTTTTAGAAGTTTTTACTTCATTACATGCCCAAACGCAAACTTTCCTAAAATGGCAGGTACACTTTCCAAAATAGGCAGGTCGCTATTTTTAGTAGTTTTGGAAAAACTGAAAGTCCTACATCATTATTTTGGTTATTATGGAACCAAAAACACTAATTAAGGAAAAAAATAAAAACAACTACAATGGTTTTGAATTAACTTCTTTTTGGGTGATGTAAGATTGCCCTTACACCTTTGGATGCTCCTACATCAGTCCCTTTCATCTTGCATAGCTGGATTTATGATGTCAATGTTATCTTGGAGTGGTGCATTTTCTTGCTTTTCTTCATTTGACTCAGCTTGAGACCCTTCTGCAACAATTATATCAACCTGATATGGCTGATCATGATGATTTATTGGGATGATACAGTCAAGAACTTCATCATTGTTTTGTGGATAATATGATCGTGGCTCAAATATGTCGATTGGAATGACTTCCTGCGTTGCTATCTGTGACTGTTCTTTATCTAGAGGACTGATTTCTTCTTGTTCTTGCACATTTCTGATTTGAACAACCTGTTGTTCTAACTCTGAACTATCAGTAGTCTAAAATGGACTACTATTCTCCACCTGTACAACAACAAATTTAGTCTTAGAACTTGATATTTTTGAAGCATGTGATTGCTGATCTGCATCCTCAACATAACTGCTCATCAAGTTTGATTTATCATTTATGTTGTCAATATTCTTAGCAGTAGAAATCTGATCTTATGTATTGCTCTGTTCATTGTCCTGTGACTAAGAATTAGGCTTCAACCATGCTGGGACTATATTTTAAAAGTCCAATTGATGAAAACTACATTTTAACCAGTCCAGGACTGTATATTCCTTAGTTGGGTGACCTACAGACCACAAGCATTGACTGCCATCATCAGCTGGTTATGTGCTTTGATGAACAACTTGAATTTTTTCCATATGCAGACTGCCCTCTTTACTATGATCAACTATGAATCATAGATTTATAGCCTCAACAACCTCAGCTCTTTATATGTTCTTAATTGAGACATGATCACATGCACATGCATCCATCTGTTTTGTAACTCCTTGTGAGGTCTTGCTCTAAATATGAATATGTCTGTTATGCCTATATCCCACTTCAAGCTTGTAAATCTCAAAGATAGGGAGCAATCCTTTTAAATGCAAATCCAACCTTTGGAGGAAGGTCAAACAATCTATTTTGTCATGTAGCTCTTCGGGATGTACAATGCAGACTTGAGGTGAACTAAAATCAAGCAATGTAAATTCAGGATACTTCACTCTTATCTGCCTATCTAACACTTCTTTGAAAAGTGGGATATCAACTTGGAAGTTCTCTTCAAGATACGACAGCTGAGATGGCCCTCTGAAGAATGAAGGGATTTCATGACTGAAACCCTTGTGTACCCATTGGATCAGAATTTTCTACACATTCATTTCATTTCAGCATGTGTAGTGAAACAGTAAACTAAAAAACCTGCATAACATCTTTGTCCAACCCTCCTTCTAGCGACAATTCTGTTGATATGTGTTTTAGCACGCAACAACACAGGTGTGATTGTTGGTTTCACACCTCTTGAAAAGTATCCTACCCTAGGTAAGACTACTCCAAGGATAATACAGCTAGGTCTTATCTTGCATGGAATAACTTCAGTGGAATGTCTAGCTGTGCAACAAGGGGTCTTACATGTAATCTAAAGATCTTCATGTTGGAATAGTGGATACACATAAACGTTTCAAGATTTTAGCTGATAAACAATGTGAAATGCTGCTGAGATTCCTATTCTAACCAAGGTTTTTTTTAAGAAAATGCAAAAGGTATAGGGTTTTAGAGGAATCCTAAGTGACATTCACAATGCATAGCTTTTACTTTGAGTAGACAAATGCTCTGAAACTTAACTAGTTTTCTGAGTTACCAAACTAAAATAGGTGTTACATCACTGCAAAAAATGTTGCTATCTTCAATGGAAATCTATAAAATTTCTAGATTACATTCATTCATTAAATACCCAATGACTGGCACAATTTTACTCATGAAATGCAATTGAACTAAGCAAACTGATAAGTCCAAACTAACTTTACACAGCTATCTACCATCAGCAAATAACAAAAAGTATGGACTAGGGCATTCATCAAATACTTTCAGCAAACCATAACATTATAAAGTACAACTAACTAACCATGGGAGAGCAAGAAACGAACCATGAAAACCAAAATGAGCCAATACAAAATACAAATTCTTAAGATAATTGCATAAACTTGCTTTGCATTACTTCAAATGGCATAGTGTCAACAATTCAGTATCAAAATCTCTCTTACAAATGAGAGAAAAGAATGGCCCTTTTATAGGCAAGGCACCATACCAAGTTTTTTAATGGAGGGTGGAGATTAACTCGACACCAACGGTCCAGATTACATGGCATTTAATGACATACATCAGTTTGTTACATTTTTAGATTTGCATTTGTCCTATAGGAAAAAGATAAAAAAACATCTTGCAAATACATTGAATCTAGACAAAATGGATACCCATTTGGTTGTACATGATGAAAAGTCAATTTTTAAGGCCTAATAAAGCCAAAATAGAGTCACATAACACTTAAAAACTTTAGCTGATGTGGATTCACAGGATTCCAAGTGTTGAATGGACTAAGAGGAGTACGTGGCACTTTATTAGTGAAGATATATCCAACTGGATGCTTGCTGGACTGATTCTTGATGACTGGACTGCTGGAATAGCTGTATGCATGTCTTGGTGATCTAGTCCATGGTCATTTGAGTGGTATTTTTGGGAAAATATCAAAAATATAACTTTTGGTATTTTCTACATCATAGAAAATTGTATTTTTAGAGGCCTTCAGAGTAGAATGGGGGCTTGAAACCGGGTAGCTCAAACTAGATAATCAGTTTATCTTTCCAACGAGTCCAAGAAGTTTAAATTCTGATAAAATAGCTAGGAGTTATGACCCCCGAACTGAATCACTAGGACATTGGACTAGATCTACAAGAATAACAGTGATGTAGGCATGATCTTTAGTGCCTTCAACCTCTAGGGACTTATTTCCATCATCTTGTGTAGGTGCAACAGCAATTTGATTGATAAAATGTCAATTCTACATTTCTTGGTCAGCACTGCATATCTGTGTGTGCATCCTTCCAAGATAGCGCCAACAAGCTCCTATGCCCTCCAAGACCTGCAATTCACAATATAAAGCATCAATTTCATCTTCACAAGTCATTTTTCATGAATTTGGATTAAAACATGTCCCTTTACAGTCATGGATCAGTCAAAAATAGCTCATTGTCAATGTTGCTTCCTTATAAACAACCTCTTAAATCTTGTGATTTTCACATGATTTTCTACATTTTTCATCATTTTTGAGTACCCATTTGGCCAATATATTGATCTAGGAACTTTTTACAGTCATTAGGATCCATTTGGGAACCTTTATGTCATGTTTTTCTAGCCTTTTCTGCAAAAAGTAGGATTTTTGGGGGTCAGACTTTTCATGTGCAGTGGCATTAATTGTCGCAAAACGTGCCAAAAATACACACAAACTTAATAAAATGTTCATCATGATGTGACAACTAGTTATGCAATTCAAATCCATCAAGAAAATCTAATTTTCTCCTTGGAAAAACTCAAATTTTGGCCCAAAATACCCAAAAGCGCAGGTTTTGGGTGTCATGGACTAAAAGTCGGTGCAATGCAATTCTAGTGCAGGTCGGAGATGTTCATTTTTACCACAAAATGCTTTTGTACTACTTGTGGGTGCCATCAACTTGCTCAAGTTTGAGCTCAGACCAACTAATAGCATAAGGTCGGTCGGGGTGGATTGTAGCGCAAGTCAGTAAGGTCAATTTTTAGCGCAAAACGTAATAGGCTCAGTTGATGGGGATTTTCAATGCAATCGACTAGCACAAATTTTAGCACCGACCGACCTGCGTGACTTAAGTCGGTGGAAGGTCATTTCAGCACAAGTTGGTAGAAGGCAATTTCAGCGCTTTTCTTTGAAATTGTCTCGGCAGGGATTTTTGGTCCAACTGACTTAGCAGTAGCTTGGAGGGAGGTCGATCGGAGGCGAATTTAGTGCTAAGGTCAGTGGGAGCTATTTTTAGCGCTTTCTACAATAGCGAGTGTTTTTAGTGCCAGTTTTGGAAATGTCCAGTGTGAAAGTATATTTAAAAATATATAAGTATAAGTTTAGATATACTTTTAGGATGTTTGAGATGGGTTCCAAATCCATAGGATTTCATATGCAAATTCTAGAATTTTGTGGTTCCATCAGATTTCAGACAGCCATTTTTCAAGATTTTAGGATTTCAAACTTAGCCAAATTAGGGCTTCAAGACCATGTGACAGAATGAAAGTATATGAACGCCTTCATGAAATCTAATGGATTTTGACATGATTTTACAAATCCTGAGACTTGGAAACTAGGAATTCCAACATGACACATCCTACAGAAGCAATTTCAAGGGCAATATCCAATGACATAGGATTTTAGAGAAAAATGTAGTAACACCCAATTCCAATGTAGAAGGCAACAAATGGCTAATTCTTAAGCACAAGACCACTCAAGACACTTCCAAATCAATCATGCATGACATCAAATCACTTCAAACATGCAAAGAGCTGAAATTTGAAGCAAATCTTACATTCTAAGCACAATTTCACCTTCTCATCATCATAAGTAACAAAGGTTGAGACTCCAAGCCAAAGAAAAAGAGGGGGTCTCCATTTGGTAAAATAGAGCATGTGTACAACGCACAACAAATGGCGACTTTGCTAGGAGATGCTTCGGAGCTTTTCAAAGATAAACATCAGTTTCAAACCCAGAATCTCTATGTTTCCCACATATCAAACAAGAAAGCATGATACCTTATCAAAGAATCAAAGACCACTAACCAGTGCATCCTTCCATACCTTGAAAACCTGAGTGTGTGCAAGTGCATTCATTCCCACCCTTTGGCAACTAAGTTTATCCAAGATCCATCATGCTAAGCTATGAAGTTGGGACCATTTTACCACCAAGAGAATGCTCAGATGCTGAGATGTGATGAGCCTTGATAGAAGTGAGTGATGATTCTTCTAGTAACAACTCTTTTACAATGGTATTCTTTCTTGATAATGCCTTTGATGATCTCTAATGCTAATAATCTTCAGATAATAGTCTGCACGCGAGAGTCTTCAAATGATAATCTTTATATTGATTCTTTGTAATGGGTCTGGTGTTGAAAAACACCTTTTATTTTTACCCAGTAACCTAGCAGTACTTAGTACCACCTGCCACTCTCATCTGGATTCATAGAACTAGTGTTGGTGGCTCTACAACTAGAATGGGTTCTTTCTGTTTGCTTTTCAAGAATATTATACTGTTTTTGATAACTTGGCTCGTTCTTTCCTCAATTGAGGTACTCTCTTTGGCTGACCAATTAATTGGTGGCAATAGTTGTTGCTCAACTTGATCTCTAAAATATGTGGGAAGTAAAACTCCACCATCGTCTGACAAGCCTTCTACATCTTTTGACAAATATCAGCTGACTGCCGAAGAGTAAACCTGTTGTAATTGCATTCTCGTACTTCAAACTCATCAACACAATTAGTCTAGAAATCTTCAACTGCATGCGTATGCGCACAATTTTGACCAAGGTGTGATGCAAAAACACCATGCGGATCATATGAAGACCTCATGTCGAAAAACATAAGACCATACTTGGACATTTCACTACCAATCACTTTAGCATCTGCTTTAGATCTACATCTGTAAATACCCATCCCAATTGGAAAATTAAAAGCTGGCCTATGTTTGCTATGCAGAAATGTATGAACTTCATAGGCTTACCTTAGAAATTCCATGAACGCTACCTCATTCATCAGATATCTTGGCAACATGGCTGGCTCTCTTGAGAAGCCATATACTCTGATGTAGGAAAAAGTGGGAAATTGGATAAACCAATTAGCCCATTCTGCCATTGCCAATCTGTCATCAGCTAAAAATCATATATGGAACTCATTATCTAGATCTCACAATGCATGCATAAGATATGCATCATTTACCTGCCTATAATGTCACTTAGCCTGAGAAAATTCTAACTGTGGGAAATGATGATATACATGTTGAATGCCTAGAGTTCCAACAATATTCAAACCTCTAAATTGACCCTGAAAGCCATCAAATACATAAGGTATGACATCATATGGAAATCATGAGCCCTTTGAAAATTAGTTATTTGCTAGTGGAGACTATCACTGATGAGTGTTGACCAATCATAGAATTCTGTTCTGTCAACAATCTGGGACATGATGTAAAACATCCAAGGCTAGAATTTGTTAGCATTTGCTTGACCCATGATCCAACTTAGCAGAGTAATCATTATTGCATGTTCCTCCTTGAACTCTCTACGTCCAACATTCTTTGGCATGACATTCTACTTTTCCTTCAACCACATCTGAGCAATCTTTTTTCGTTACTTTTCTTTATCATTGTGCCACACCCTTTTGCATTCTTCAATTGAAATAACCAAGTTTTCTCTCCAGATTGTTATTGAAAAATACTTCTCAATATTGTTCGACCTCAGGTTGTAGAGTACACGTCCATCTCTTGATTGGATTTCTCTTGTGACCGAATTGTAATGTGTCATACAAGCAATTATGAATTTTATACTTTGCACTATGATGGGGAAGGATGCTATTGCAAGCAACCCAAAGTGATTCAGATTCCTGATAGTGGTGTTTCCTGCATCATCCAAAGGATGTAAATTAAACACTAGAAGTACTTTATGCAAGTCTGTCTCGAAAGTTTTGAGGTAATCGTGAACCAACACCATTTTAGGGCTGATCTCTGTTGGAGAATACTGCATACTAAAAGATTTGAAAAATGACTGTGAACACACCTATGTCAAAAAAATCTTAGACAAAAGGATGAAAATTACTTGTTGATTTCTTCTAAAAAGTAGATTCTGAGCAAAAAAGCTGGCACATGGATGTTGTAGACCATTTGTTTCAAAGCAACCCAAATTGTCAGATTTTGAAAAAGCGGAGGATTTACTGAAAAAATAGCAAAAAAGCAAATTCTTGGAAAAATAAAATTTCCCAATCTTCAAGAGGATGAAATTTTGGATGGACCCATCTCAATGAAAATTGAAAAAGCTTCGGTCCTATTTCTGAAAAATGATCCCCTAGAAAAAGGGACCCTGTAAAAATGTGCCTCCTTGCTTCCTCATCCCAAAACTATGAAGAATGCTGAAAAGGCACTTCGTTTGAGCCTTCAAATCTTCGTGGAAAGGAAAAAAAAAATCTTCCTTCTGGATGCAACCTGCAAAAGATAATGAAATAAAAGAGGCCACAAGCTTGTCTTTATAGAACTTTAGGGCATAAAAGCAACTTTCTTTGTGAAAGAATAAAGATTCAATCTTATCCATGAAGAAATCATCTTTTAAAGCACAAATCCAAGTGGATGTCTTCGAATAGGAAGAATCCCTATTTTATAGCTGCCTATGGCTTCATGTG
The DNA here is from genome assembly GCA_027924645.1 of Cunninghamia lanceolata. Classification (NCBI taxonomy): domain Eukaryota; kingdom Viridiplantae; phylum Streptophyta; class Pinopsida; order Cupressales; family Cupressaceae; genus Cunninghamia; species Cunninghamia lanceolata. Next base: position 65,312 of record BSBN01001427.1, on the reverse strand, counting down.
TGAGATGAAGAAAAATATCTTCTTTGATGATGTCATCAAACACGCGAGGTTGCAAAAGTATTAGCCAAATTTTCATTCGTTTCGACACTTTTGCACTTGTTTTGACTCCAGTATAACCTGTCCTTGACTTCAACAAGATGGAAAACTATCACTATTGACTGAAAAAGATGACAAATCATGGCACCTTGAAGATTCATCAATTGTGACTCCATCCCCAGTGTTGAACTGATGATTTGATGATGATCAACTACAAATCTAACCTCTGAAACCTGTCGCCAGACAAATTTTTGGAAGTGGCTGCAAGAAAACACTATCAAACATGAAAATTTTCTAAGGCATGAAAACTTTGGCACCCCAACCTCCAGGGGCACCTGGTTTTTTGTGCCTTAGCCATTTTTTTGGAAAATTTCAACTTTTTCAAATTTTTGATTTGCGTGTGCATTTCGGTGACTGAAGACCCCTGTTTGGTCATCGATTTCTGCCTGCTAGAGTAAAACTGAGTCTGATGATTTGGCAAACAGGCAATCCTGATGAAAACTAAACTAATTGTATCCTCTGTCTACCTTGGAAAATGCACCAAATTGATTACCTGTGAATCTGACCAGGCTGACGGAGGAGTTTTTGTCATTTTCCATGAAAACATGGAAAAATGACTAAGGCATGAAAAAATGACCACCCCTGGCCTCCAGGGGCACCTGGTTTTTTGTGCCTTAGAAATTTTTTTATATTTTCAAATTTTCATTGTATTCCTTAATTTTTGTGCCAACAGGTCCTATTTGATCATCATTTTCTATCGTCTGGATGACTGCAGAAGTAGAACGAGAGGTGCATTGAGCTATCTAAACATACTTGAGATGAAATCCCAGCTTTTTCAAGCTTTTGACTGAGTTTGATAGAGTTTGACCACCCGAAAATGGGCTAACGAAGGTTTCTTGACGTTTCTCAAAAAATGCAAAAAAAACTAAGGCATGAAAAGTTGGGCGCCCCAATCCTCCAGGGGCACCTGGTTTTTTGTACCTTAGTCAAATTTTAGGATTTTTAACTTTTCTCCTCATTCTGGATCCATCCTGCTCTATTTCTTGTTCTTCGTCAAATCGATGAGTGTTCGTCAGTTCTGCATTAGCTAAACAGCCTGAAAGACTTGAAACTGATCTTTGGTAGATGAACTTCTTCCATTGATGGCTCTAGAGCTCGTGCTTCACCTTCTGAAAAAGTAGAATTGACCCAGTAGAGAAAACTTGACCTTTTGTAGATTCTGTCTAGACCACCTTGATTGTGAAGCAAAATCAGCTAATCAGAACAAAACATGACACTTGAATCAAAGATTCTATTTTTAGAAAATTTTGCCAGCATCTGATCTCAAGAAACCCAGAAAACTTAAATTGACGTCTATTTTTAGAAATTTTGACTTTTTTGAGTTTTTGACTTTAAACTTTTCTAGACTTTATCAAAATGCCCTAATAAAGCAAAATTTTTGATTGGGTACAATAATTGGCTCTGTCTGGGGACCATGTCAGATACTTACGGCATAGGAGAACCAAGAATCTCTAGATTTTTCTAGCTTAGACCAGTACCTTGTCAGTTGGGCAATAGAGTCAGGTTACTTTCCTAATCACCTAGAACAAGACTTTTCCCTACATCACCTAAAACTGGACTTCCTAAAATCACCTAAGAGTTGGAACTTCCCAGAACACAACTATCACATTACAAAAAAGGGGAAAAATATTACGACATAACGATTACATTACAGAAAGGGGAAACACATTATGAGAACAAAAAGGTGTTCACACAAATGCTCTTTTTCCTGAGCAAGGATGAGAAGAACAAAGACTATCAAACAAAACTGTCAACTGATTTAGAAAAGTAAGAACCATCTCTCCTTAGCTATGAAGATTGTCTTGACAACACAAAGCTTTTCTTTCTCTACAACATCTCTTCAAAGAGCCACAGTTCTAGAGGGTATTCACATTCAGACCATAAAAAGTTCATGAGGAACTGGTTGATACACCAAAGATCAGGTGGAGCATCTTCTTCTAAAGAAAGTAACCTCTGCAATAGGTGAAGGTATGATGGGAAGCGCACAACGGGAAACACAGAATGGGCCCTAATTCCTTAAAATCGGTAAGACTAACAAATGAGCCACCGATCCATCACCTTCGGCTAGACAACCACCATCAGAGAGACTCTCCTAAGTCTCTCTGTGACCAAACTCACACCGATGGCTCAACCGACTTTAACTTTGGCAAGACATCTTCTGTCGGCCAAGTATTCCATCCTCCTATCGATGCCTAATGGCAGTTAAGTTCTCCCTCACCTCAACTATGACGACTTCCACAGTGGTTGGATGTGACCTTATCGGTGAGACCCTTCCCATCGGCAAAACTCTTAACTTGTCTCCCGATGCGCCGATGGCAATTACCTTTGGTGAGACTTGTTCTGTCGGTGAACACTTGCAATCTTTGACCGATGCACCGATGAACCAACACCTTCGGCGAGACTTGCTCTATCAGTAGGACTTACTTCAGAGCTACTGATACGCTGATTACTCTGATGTCACCTTTGACCTTCTCTCATTGGCATGACAATTACTATCGGCCACCTTAGGGTTTGCTACACCGATACACCGATGCACAGTTTACCTTCTTCTGAACCCTAGCACATGGAGATTCTAGGTCAACCTACTATGCAACTTGCACTGTCTGGATCCTCTGCACCACCAAATAGTGAAACAAAATAGAAAACAATAAAAAGATATTGTACAATGAAGCCATTCCACTGATTTTGATAGAAATCTCACCAGTGGAATGCTTCACATCGACATATTGCAACAACGAAAACAAAGAAAGAATGGAAATCTATAGCTATATGATTTACAGTTACAGGAAATAGAAAATCAAATTAACATAATAGAATCTTTCTATTTCTCCTTAGCACAGTACATAATCACATTCAATCACACTTCTTCTTCGATCTGATTACCATCTCCTCATTTGGTTCATTCATTTGGGTTTATATACTTGCTCTAAGGAAAACCAACCGATCCAAGCGGTTGGGAGAAAAACCAACCTATTCCAAGCAGCTGGGAGACCAACCGTCTTAAGATAAACAATTTGACAAAGGTGACCTAAGTCACTTGGGACTTACAAATAGAAATGAAAAAGAATTGGTCAAATAGACCTTATTACAACACAAAACATGATTTTCTAGGTGCTCTTGCACCATAGTCCCCGAGTGAATGTTGTCTCAAGTCCTCTTAGAGACTAACTACTGCAAATCACCACCCTGCATTTTGATGTCTTCTTCCAGCATCCATGTGGCCTCTAAGTCTGGAAGTCCTTTCCATTTGACTAAGTGCTCAAAATAGGTCTGATTTCCTGTCTTCTTAGCTGTCCTGCTATCCAAGATGCACTCCATCTTTGGTGGTTCCTTAGGCAGTAAATACTGCACCCACTCTGCATTGTCTTGGATAGAATCTGTTGTACCTTCTCCTGTATCAGGACTCTTATATAATGTCAGATCAGCAACATTGAATATAGGTGAAATAGAAATATCATCAGGGAGTTCATATTTCTTTAGAATCTGACAAGGTCCAATTTTTTGCATCATCAACTTGATGTGTTTTCCTCTGGGTAGTCTGTTCTTGTTGAGATGAACCATGACCATATCTCCTATTTGGTACTACACATCCCTTCTTCTTTGATCCACTTTAGCCTTGATCTTCTGACTATTCTGGTGTAGAGTATCTTTGACTTGTTGATGGATCACTTTCATAGCCTTTGCAAATGTATCAGCATGTCCACTCCTTTTGTCTAACCCTTGAACATCTCGCAATTCAAAAATTTCTCTAGGATGACTACCATAGACAATTTCAAAAGGACTTAGACCTATACTTCTATTTGTAGAATCATTATAGGCATATTCTGCTTGTGGGAGTACCACATCCCAACTACTACCATGTTCTTTTGTTAAGCATCTAAGGAGATTGCCCAAAGATCTATTGACTACCTCAGTTTGCCCATCAGTCTGAGGATGATAGGCTGAACTGAAAGACAAATTTGTTCCTAATATTTTCCACAAAGTTCTCCAAAAATGTCTCACAAATTTGATGTCTTTGTCAGATACAATACTCAAAGGTAGCCCATGAATCTAGAAAATTTCTTTAAAGAACAAACCTGCAATGTAACTAGCATCATTGGTGGTTTTACAAGGAATAAAGTGAGCCATCTTGCTGAACCTGTCTAACACAACAAACACACTATCATAACCTATCCTTGTTGTGGGTAACCCCATCACAAAATCCATACTTAGACATTCCCAAGGCCTGTTGGGTATTGGCAAAGGTTGATACAATCCTGCATTGGTCGAGACTCCTTTTGCTCTTTGGCATACTATACAACTTTCAATAAATTTTCTGATGTCAGACTGCATTCTTGGCTAGAAATAAAATCTCCTTACCAAATCTAAAGTCTTATTCAACCCAAAATGTCCACCTAAACCACCACTATGTTTTTCCTTCACTATATTATCCCTCATTGAACACTTAGGGATACATAGTTGACTCCCTTTAAACAAAAGTCCATCCTACAATGTAAAATCTGAAAACTCACTATGAAAAGTATTAGCAAATTCATTGCATACCTTGTAGATTTCTCTAAAATCTTGATCTTCTTCATACAATTCCTTGAGTGACTCAACACCCATGCTTTGCAACTGCACTTCTTGCACTGTCAACACCCTCCTGCTGAGAGCATCTGCCACTTTGTTTGTGACTCCTTTCTTATGATTAATGGTGAAAGTGTATGCTTATAAACTTTCCACCCATTTCATATGTATGTGGCTGAGTTTGTCCTACCCATTTAGAAAATTGAGAGCATGGTTATCTATATACACAATAAATTCCTTGGGGAGCAGGTAATGTCTCCACTTTTTCAGAGCTTGTACCATAGCATACAACTCTAAGTCATAAGAGGAGTATTTCCTCTTGGCTTCATTTAACTTTTCACTGAAGAAGGCTACTGGTCTGCCTTCTTGGCTCAACACTGCTCCTATGGCCAGTCCACTTGCATCACATTCAATTGTGAAAACCTTATTGAAATTAGGTAACACTAAAATAGGGAATTTAGCAACTTTCTGTTTCAGACTCTCAAAGCTCCTATCTGCTTCTCTTGTCCACACAAACTTTACCTTGCAACCACCCTTGATGGTTTCCAACATAGGTGCACAAATGTCACTGTAGTTCTTAATTAATTTCCTATAGAATGTGGCCAAACCATGGAAACTCCTTACCTCCCCTGCTATCTTAGGTGCAGGCCAATTCAGAATAGCCTCCACCTTTGAAGGATCCATCTTTAGATCACCTGTGGAAAAGACAAAACCCAAGTAGATCAACTCTTGTTTCATGAAATCACATTTGTCCAAGTTTATCAATAGCTTCTAGTCTTTCAGCCTCTTCAAGACTATCTATATATGTTTCAAATGCTCTTCTTTACTTTTACTGAATATCAAAATGTCATCTAGGTATTCTACCACAAATTTTCCTATGAACTCTTGCAATACTTCATTCATTAGCCTCATGAAAGTGCTAGGGGCATTAGAAAGACCAAAAGGCATCACAAGCCACTCATATTACCCTTCATTGGTTTTAAATGCTATCTTCCACTCATCCCCTTCTCTTATCCTTATCTGATGGTACCCACTCTTCAAGTCTATCTTAGAGAAATAGGTAGCACCTCCCAAATAGTCCATTAGGTCTTCAATTCTAGGAATAGGAAACCTATATCTGATGGTTATCCTATTTATTGCTCTGGAATTAGTACATAGTCTCCATTTCCCATCTTTCTTTGGTGCCAAAATAGTGGGGACTGCGCATGGACTCAAACTCTTTCTTATTAACCCCTTGTCTAAAAGTTCTTGAACCTCCCTGGCTATCTCCTCATTCTGCTAAGGGGTCATCTTATAGGCTGCCTTACTGGGAAGTATAGTTCTTGGTATGAGATTTATCTGATGGCTGCTATCTCTAATAGGAGGTAGTGAGTCTGGTATATCTGCTGCAATTACTTTCTTATAACTCTCAAGTAGTTATATGACCTCCCTAGGCCCTACCTCTCTCATATTTTCTCTTTTCTTCTCCTTAGGTTTCACAACCAGAGCAAAACATACTCCACCTGATTCTTCTACTGTTTCAAGGAATTCCTTTTCTCCTACCAACATTACACTAGATCCTACAGGCTATGGATCGCCTTCTACTAATGACTATATCCTATAAGTTACACCATCCTTTTGGAATGAGTAAGCATTCTTTTCTCTATCATGATGAGCTTTTCTGTCAAACTGCTATGGTCTGCCCAGCAGAAGATGGCAAGCATCCATTGGAAGGATGTCACACAAAATCTTATCTCTATACCCCCCAATACTGAATTCTACCCATGCTTGTTCATTGATGACTGTATGTTGTCCCTTGTTTACCCAACTGGCCTTATATGGACTACTATGGGGTATCTTTTCTAGACTCAACTTATTCACTACTTCTAAAGATATAATATTATCAGTAGAACCAGAGTCAATTGTCGAGGTCTATGGGTTGAAAAGATTTGCACACATCTGAACCAATTCAGGATATGGGTGAACAGTAGGGACCAAGAATTGAGCCAACTTTACAAACCTTACCTTGGATCTTGCAGTTGATTCTAAACAAAGCTCTCCTTTGTGATGGTTTAGTCTGCAGTGGTTCCTTGAGCAGCATCCTCTTGATCATTAGATTTTCTCCCATTTCTGATGCTAGATTCACTTTAGGAGATGTCACACTCCTTGCATCCTCTTGAATCAAAGTTGTTCTTCTCTCATTACCATGAGAAGTTGAGGCCTTCTCTGGACACTTGTATGTCGAGTGCCCTATCTGATTGCAATTATAACATCTCATATTGGAGAATTTGGATCCTCTACCTGATCCATTTGTCCCACCTCTTCCATTAGGCCTTCTTCCTCAGTAGCCTCCTCTACTACTGGAGTCTCCAACTTGCTCTTCTTGGCTAGACTCACCACTAGGACTCTAGTTAGGACTTCTTCCTCCAAAACTACCTCTACCTCTGAAATTTCTTCCACCTCTACCTCTATTATTCTTCTCACTCTTTCTCTTTATCTTCTCTTCAGCCCTTAAGGCCATTTGGAAACACTTGTTCACTATTTCTGGTGATAAGATGCTGATCTCATCTTAGATGTTCATGCTTAGGCCATTCAAATACCTGGCCACCTTCTCTAACTCTTCTTCTTGTCTCTTTGATCTGAGACTAAATTTATGAAACTCTTGTGTGTATGCATTCACATCAAGGTGTCTCTGTCTAAGGTTCTGCAATTTCTTATACATCTGCACGTTATAGTCCAGGGGTAAGAATTGTGCCTTGATTTTGGTCTTCATCCTTTCCCAGGAGGTTATCATATTCTTCCCCTCCTTGACTCTCTCTCCTTGCTCATAATTCCACCATGCAAGAGCAGATCCCTTCAATCTTGCCTTTGCCAACTTAACCCTCTTATCATCAGGGACTTCTTTGTATTAGAAGTGATTGTTCAATGTCTCAATCTAGTCAATCACCTCTTCAGCTTCCATACTTAACTATACATAGCTAACCCATCTATGGTGTCCCTATTGACTGACTTCAATGCATTTACAAATGCCCTCTGGTCTGCTAGTATCTCCTCTGTCTTCTTATTGGTTTCATCAATTTCTGTATCACCTTCATCACTGTCACTTTCATCTGCCCTATCTTTGCTTTTAGACTGCTTGAACTCTCCCAACTTGGATTCAAGCATCTCCTCGATCAACATCTTGATGGCGTCCTGCGACATACTTTTGGGAGGCATCCTCTCTGCCTATGTCTCGCTTTCTCTATCTAACATACACTATTCATAGACAACACCCAAACACCAACACTCCTACAAATCCTCAATTCAACTTGCCATCCAAATCTTTTCGGGCTCTAATACCAATATGATGGGGAGCACACAATAGGAAATGCAGAACGGGCCCTAATTCCTTAAAATTAGCAAGACTAATAAATGAGCCGCCGATCCATCACCTTTGGCCAGACAACCACCATCGGAAAGACTCTCCTAAGTCTCTCTGTGACCAAACTCACACCGATAGCTCAACTAGCTTTAACTTCAATGAGACATCTTCTATCGGCCAAGTCTTCCATCCTCCTACTGATGCCCGATGGTGGTTAAGTTCTCCCTTGCCTCAACCATGACGGATTCCACACCAATTGGACATGACCTTATTGGTGAGACCCTTCCTGTCAGTGAAACTCTTAACTTGTCTCCTGATGTGCCAATGGAAATTACCTTCGATGAGACTTGTTCTATCAGTGAACACTTGCAATCTTTGACTGATGCGTCGATGAACCAACACCCTCAGCAAGACTTGCTATATCAGTAGGACTTACTCCGGAGCTGCTAATACACTGATTACTCTGATGTCACCTTTGACCTTCTCTCATCGGCATGACTATTACTATCAGCCACCTTAGGGTTTGCTACGTCGATACACCGATGCACAATTTACCTTCTTCTGAACCCTAGCACATGGAGATGCTAGATCAACCTATTGTGCAACACACACTGTCTGGATCCTCTGCATCACCGAATAGTGAAACAAAACAAAAAACAAAAAAATAGATATTGTACAACGAAGCCATTCCACTGATTTCGATAGAAATCTCACCAGTGGAATGCTTCACATCAACATATTGCAACAACAGAAACACAAAAAGAATGGAAATCTATAGCTATACGATTTACAGTTACAGGAAACAAAAAATCAAATTGATAGAACATAATCTTTCTATTTCTCCTTAGTACAGTACATAATCACATTCAATCACATTTCTTCTTCGATCTGATTACCATCTCCTCATTTGGTTCGTTCCTCTGGGTTTATAAACTCGCCCTGAGGAAAACCAACTGATCCAAGCGGCTGGGAGAAAAACCAACCGATTCCAAGTGGCTGGGAGACCAACCGTCTTAAGATAAACAATTTGACAAAGGTGACCTAAGTCACTTGGGACTTACAAATAGAAATGAAAAAGCATTGGTCAAATAGACCTTATTACAACACAAAACATGATTTTCTAGGTGCTCCTGCACCAAGGTACAGAACCTCCTTCTGAAGATATGTAGGAATGTTGTGTGGCAAAAGTATGCTTGTGGGAATGGTTATCACCACATATAGAGCATGACTTTTATTTATATCTTGAACACATTCAACTTTGAACTCAGTCAAAGTATCATCTTCTAGAAATGGTCTAAGTTGTTCATACACAACTCTCATTATTGATTCTTGGCTTATAGGATCCATAACTATCGTCACCCATTTTTCCAGTGCTTTAGGAGCTTCTTCTTCTTCATTGGCCATGTTTTCATCCATCCAACCCTTAGAATCTGATCGATCATCCTAGTCTAAATGCTCAAGCTCTTGATCATTATCAAAGTACACTTGATGGTTAACATCTTCACCTGATAGTTCACTTTGCCATTCATTATTTTGAGTCTTGTCCACCTCCATAGAGTAATCTTCTTTAATGTAGATATCTGGCATCGTCTCATCTTTAGTAATCATGTACCTTTCTTCTTCTGGTAAGTAAGCAGAATCAAAGACAAATTCATCTAAGCTATATGTTTCTTCTTCATCTTCTTGATCGATTTCACATACGACATATCTCACAAAACATTTGTCAAGAATTTTTGACTTTTCAATATCATCCTCTTTAGTGACCAAAACTAAATTTTCCATGAACTCTTCTTCTCCATAGACTTCTTCATATGTTGCATTTAGTATTGGTTGTATAGTATTAGTGATATGTCTTTCTTGTACAGGTTCATAGATGGATTTAGCATCATCTTCTTCACTATTGCTTATGAAGGATTCTTGGGACAAAGTTGAAGATGGGCTATATTGTAAAGAAAAAATCTACAATATCTTTTGTTGAAGGATCACTTTCCCAGTGATGTAGAAAATAGTTGAGATCCAATGATTAATTTTCCATATGATCTCTAGTTTTGAAAAATTCTTCTAGGAAGAAATCATCTTCAAAATGAAGAAGAACATGTTCTTGTTCCAATTGCAATGTTTCTTTGGTCTCTTCTCCTTTGAATGTATCTAACACAGGTTCTTCAAACCAACCTTCAAAAGATGAGAAGAACAAATTGGATTCATCATTGCACTCTGCAACATATTTGATCTCTTCCTCATAATTTTGCTCTTGAGAAGATTGTTGTACTTCTTCCTTAGAGAAAGTATGCAAGTTGTGCATTTCTTCAGGTTCTTCCATCAACGATCCTTCTTCATATTCGAAGAAATTATGCAAATTTGCAGCTTCCGATGAATATTCATGTCCCATATGCAAACACATGATGTCACTTGAAACAGAGTTAGGAAAATGATCCATTTTAATATTTGATTTACACTGGTCAAATGCCTTCATAGAGCATCCATCGGATTCATCAAAAAGATATTCAGGATTATCTAAAAATCCTTGATTTTCATATGATGCTTCTAATATTTACATGAATCTTCTCATCTTAGGGCAATTTTCTCCATCATGTTGGTTTGTTGCGTGGAACAAGCAGTAGATTTATATTGTAGAAGACACATCTGCCTCTTGATGCATACGTGATACTTGACACATAGGTGAAGCAGGTTGATCACTTGCCAAAGTGGTACAACATTCAAGGGTACCAATGGTTTGATCGAATCTCTCTGGATCTTTCCTGAAGTGATTATATGATCTTCTAATTCAATAACATACTCCTGAGCTTCTTGTAGTTCTGTAGCATGTCTTTGCTTGAGGTAGAAAGAAATTTTTGAAGATTGTACACTCATGAAACAACTTAGCAGAATTTTTGACAAAGGATTTAGGGTGTTTTCAACTTTTCCAACTAAACGGTTGAATCTAGCCATGAACTCTCGCATCGGCTCACTTTTGTCTTTCTTAATGTTTGAGAGCTATGCAAACAAGACATGACTATCTTTTGCAGGTTTGAAATGGGTGAGAAATTTCTCCCTCAATGACTTCCAACTTGTGATAGAGCTGGCAGTGAGGTGATTAAACCATTCAGCTGCTAAACTTTGCAATGTTTCCACAAAGAAATGCACTGCAACATCTTCATGTGCAACACCAAGAATTCCATAGGCAGTAGTGAAGGCAGAAATGTGCTCATTAGGATGCTACTTGCCATCACCATGAAACTTCAGAAAACTTTTTCTTGATCCTTTAGGAAGCTCATGATATTCTGCTAGTGCTAAAGGTCCAATGTTGTTACCCCAAGGTAATGGGGGTGGGTGCCGCTGATTTTGGTTATTACAATTATTATTATTTGCATCACCCATTGCTCTAGGCTAGATTACTAGTTCCTCTTGAGGTTCTTCCTGCTTGACTTCAAGAATTAACTGGACTTCAAGAATTATGTTGGATACCTCTCCAACTTCCATAGGAGAAAGATCTTGGAAGAAAGGATCTGTAGCACTATCTCTCCCCCTTCTTGTGTAAACCCTATGAGCCAGGATTATCTACTACCACATGGGAGGTGGTAATACTAGCTTTCGACTGTAAGATCTGCTTTGTTTTCTTCTTCGTCAAGAATAGTAGCTGTATTTCTCCACTGAACAAGACTTTCCTTTTGCACAAATATGAAACTCCTTAGGCTACTAATGATGTTTGTTTGCTCTCCTTCCACATGTACAAGATTTGGTTGAATAGCAGGTGATGTAATATTTAGTTGTTGAACTAGAGAAGTAGGATGCCAGAGAGTCATTCCCATGTCATAAGCCTAAGCTTGCTTGAATTTTTATGCCTCGTGCTCCACAGTGGGCACCAGAAAACTCTTGGCGTTTCAATTCACACCTCTGGAATGCTAGTTGGAAACAGACAGCTATGCACAGATGAACTACTCTCCTATTATGAGGGGGAATTCCCTTTTTGCTGATGTTTCCTTGAAAGATAAATAAAACAAATTTGCCTATCATCTTTTTGATTCTCAGCTGTGAGCACAAGGTTATAAAACTCTATTTTGCTACAGAAGAGGTTTTTTCCTTTTTTAAAACTTCTATCTACAGCTAGGCCTAAACTAAATGATGCTTTTAATCTCCTAAGTAAATTCAGAGAAAAGGGATTAAAAGTGGACGAGGAATGAATTGTTGTAACACAAAAACTTAAATAAATTTCTCCCAGATTCACATCATAAGACCCATTGTACTTTAATGATGAAAACTGAAATAAAATTTACACAAGCCACACATCTGATGACAAAACTAGATGATCTAAGATAGAAAATCAAAGCAAAAGGTAGGCATGAGACTTCCATTTCAATATCATAAAGTTGATACAACTCCAAGACAGCAATATTGTAGCAAAAGGTAGGCATACAATATGCGATCGAATACTGGAAATAGATTACACAGAATGAACAAGCACTTGGAATAACAAGTTTTGTAGGCTAGAATAGGCACATCAAATTTTCTATCACAATTACCATTATTGTCACTTACAATGGGCAAGGCTGCCCTTATTTATACTAAATCAAAGGAGTAGGGAAGCCTAAAATCTCCTTGATTTAACCTAACTAACTTGCCAACTCACAATCTTTATTTCTATTCTAAGACAAAAATTACAACTAAAAAATGCTTTAAAGCAATCCGCTTTAAAGCAAAGAAAACTCCAACTATTACAAAGTGATTTCTTTCTAAAAAAAGAATGGATGAGCTTAGGATGAAAGTAAATTCTTTAAAAACAAAAAGCATTTGAGTTAAAGCTGCTTTCTTTTGAGTCACATCCTCATCAACATTCTTGCTTTTTGGTGATGTCATCTATTGATATTCTGAGAAATAATATCTTCTAAAAAGTGAGTGACCGCATCTTTGCCAGGAACGTTGATACTCTCTAGAATGATATTCTGGTTCTCTAACATTTCTTCACCATTTGCAACCATCTGAAGAAATTCATGAACTTCACCCACAACTTTGTCAAACTTCACTGTCATTGTGGCAAAACAATCTTGTAGACACCTAAAAATGTCTTCATTGTCAAACCGACTCCCAACATCCCTAAACATACCAATTTCCCTTCTAATCAATTAATTAATTTTTTATTTAATTAATTATCCCTTCATCACCTAATTTGTCATCATGCTATCCCCAACAATTAGATTAATTGTATTAATTCAATAGTTCAACCTTAGCCAATTAATTGAATAAATATGCAATATTTATTTGGTTAATTTCCCCCCTCTCACTAAATCCAAATTAATTTGGTAAATCATGTTTAACTAATTAATTTAGCCTATTAATTAACCTATCCCTACCCTAGGTAATTAAATAGTCATTATTTAATTGCCTACCCTAGCCTACATCATCCTAGCCTTAGGATTAATTAGATAAAACCTTATTTAATTAATCTTAACCTCCCATTAACCCATTCAATAATTTTTTCCAGCCATGTTAATTAGGCTAATCACCCTAATTAAAATGGTCAAACCTTGATTAACACTCCTACCCACATCCCACAAATAAAAAATTGAAATATATCTCATATAAATCAATTTTTTAGACACGTGTCATAATCCTCATTTAATACCTCTTGCACCCCTTACACATGTCATAACTCATTGATATCCAGTCTTCCCCAAATGGATTTTTAATTCATTTTACCCTTCCCCATGTGAATTTTTAATTCACAAATAATCCATCTCACCCAACCTCATTAACTCCACCCCTTTCCCAAGATAAATTTAAAATTCATCTTTAATCCTAGCCCTCCATTTTCCAAGATGAAATCTAGGCCCTCCACATCACCTTCATCCTCCACCATTGATCTCCCAAATCAATCTCAAACATTGGATCAAAATCTCTCCAAAATGCCTATAAATACAACATCCTCCAAGCCATTTCATCATCTAATTTTTAAGTAATGTTACCATGCCAAAATATCCATTGAGCTAAGCAATTTCTTGAGTTGCACTTGTGAGCTTGAGAGCATTTCACATCATTTCTTAGTATCTAGGGTATATCTTGGAGTATTTGGGTGCAAGCTCCTTCACCCTCATGAGAATGGGTCTCCATATCAAGGTATAACTTCTTGTTTTGCATGCATTAAGTTTGTATTTTTACCTTGATTTGAATCACCTAATCACATTGGCATGCCCGGTGGGACCCACAAGGTCTCAATCTAATCAATTTTTTTGTGAGTTTTTGTTGTTTGAGCCGTGTTTACAGGTGTGGCACTATCTACCTGTGTAGTGGCGCAATTTGTCATGAATTTTAGCGCTATCTTCTGACTGTTTCAGTGCTATTTGACACGGTACTTTTTTCTTAGATCTTACTCACACCTTCTTCTACTTTTTGGTTTTCCTACCGACTTCCTAGGTTATTTTGCTCTCTATTTTTGTAGGCATCATCCACAAAGAGGGGGAGGTCATGCCAAAATCTTCTTGAGAACCAAACATACCATTTTTGCTTTCATCTTGTTTTGGTTTCCATTCACTAGGCTAACAAGACTAACAAGACCCCTCTCTTTGTAGTCTAACCTCCTATTTTGGTTAGGAAAACTTTGTTTTTGCAGGCCTGACAATTTCAACCTCATATCAGCACTATTAGCACCTAGAGTAGTGCTATATTCCACTATCAACCAAACCATTCAGACGCACACACAGTGGTGCTTTGTTCTATACATATTAGTGTGATCTTTAGTTTTAGCACTTTCTTTAACTTATTGTAGCGCTATCTATTTTTCTAGCGCATTATGTATCTCTTTTTAGCGCTATGTTGTATATCAACGCTATCTGTACGTATATCAGCACTATTTTCTAGGGCAGTTAGGTTTTAGGTCAGTTTATGTCAATAGCACCATTGTAGTCGACGGTGGTGCTGTTTGGTCTCTCTTTTAGCGCTATTTTTACAGGCTAACCTTGGGTTCTATGCATGGACTAATAAGTTGTTTGTAAGTCATCATCATCATTCTAGAGCCACTAACAAGTTCTTGCAATGTTTTCTATCTTTAGGTTAAGAAAACACTTCAATTGGTGCTTAAAAAAGAACCCTTGTATGTTAGCATAAACAACATTTCAATTTGGTGCACTAAAATTGATCAAACAACAACAAGCAAACAAACAAAATCTTAGTGTGCCTTAGCTTAGAAAAAATATTTGAATTTGGTGCTCTAAAATTAACAAGTTCTTGCAAACAAATCTACAAACATTTTGATTTTGGGCTTAAAAAGAACCACAAAGTGCATCATAACTCATTGGATTAAAAAGAACAATAATCTACATTTTTCACTCATCTAAACAAGAAAACAAATCAATTGTGTGAAGTGTTTTGTGATAATGTTTGTGTGGTGAAAAGTGTATGCTCTTCCCTTGCACCATTGGTGATCTTGGGAATCAAAAGCTTCTGACAACACTTGCATAAATCACCCCCAAGATAATCCAAGAACTAAAAATGAATCTTGTTTAGTATAACCCAAGCATAAAATATACATATGCTCTCCCCTCGCATCCTTGTATGAACTTGGGGATCAAAAGTATTTTTGTGGTTGTGTTTCTTTTGTTAAACCTTTAGAGGGCCTGCCACCCCACTTTGAAAGGTGGGAATGACCCAAGCCGCAACAAGCTAAAGCCAAGCTCTTTCGAGCCGCTATATAAATAATTTATTTGTGATGAAAGTCACAAGCAACAGGTGTTGTTGTGTCATACCGATATCCAACCTTCCCCAAAACCCTCTAAGACGTAACCCTTGGAGGCTGGGAGACTCCATAACAGAGAGCAGCGCTGCCGCACGTATGGCCACCTAAATGAATGCACTTACTATGAACCTTTGTTTTAGCAAGCCAAAAACATTCTATTTGTTGACGCAGAAGGGTAACCTTTGAAGCGGCCCCGATTCATGCAGTTCTTAGCTGAGGTAGCAAAGATAATCCTAAGGTTTGGTGAGGGACAAGCCTTTGTGGAAACCTGGATCTTGGTATGCATGAGAAGTGAGTGCACTGTAAGGGGGAGTCAGTGCTACCAAGATCCTATCTTTGCCTTAGGTTGTACAAAGTGCTTGTTTAAGAAAATCCCACGTCTTTTCACAAACAAAATATCAATTATTGTGTTTTATTGTGCTTAAAGTACTTTCAAGAAACTTGCCAAGAGACAACAAAAATCATTTGATCAAACTTCATATCAATACAAATCCAAATTTGTCATCAAAACCTATCTTTTTTAGAGCCTCGACCAACACTGACCTATTTCAGTGCCATCTCGTCTGTTTTTGGCACCATTTCACCTATGGATTGGTGCTATTTGTAGACTAACCTGCCTAGAACTAGGAAAAATTCCATTGTGATCTTTAGCACCTGCCTGGCCATAATCCATAATCACTTTCCCAAAAATCTATCAATACCCCACCCATTTTCTTCTAAAAATTCCAATCATACCTTCATTTTGACCTTAGAGAATCCATCATTATCATTATCAGACCCCTTTGCCATACTATAATCCACTCAATTTCATATCCATTCATCCTCATTAATCTTTGCATACCTTTTGGACCAAACAAACATCCTTGTTACAAGAAATCATTCCAAAATCTTTTCGCTTCTCTCATCAAAAACATATCCAAAATCTTCTAAATCCAAACACCCATCAAAGAACCATCAACCAACATCCAAAACTCACCATCCCTTTGAGCTAAAGCTAGATCTAGATTTCATCTTTTACATCATATTTTTCTTGGAGAGTCATTAGTCAACCTTTCAAGTAAAATAATCATCCTTCTTTGTTTAAGGTCATTAGTCTACCCCAAACAAAGAGAAACATCCATTTGTGCCACACAAAACTAGGTCTTACTTAAGCTAATCCGTTGACCTTCAAATCCTTTTCAAAAACATCATCCTAATCTCTCATACCAAACATCTAGTTCATCTAAAGATTTCACCCTCCAAATCAACATCAAAATCCCTTCCGTCAAATCATCCTCAAGCAAACTTCATCTATCATCTACCATTTTGGTCCAAATTTTTGAAAAAACCAATATCACCCCCTCTTATCATCCTTAGATTGACACGTTTTTGAAGACTCATCTCTTAGAAGTGAAAATCTATCCTTTATCATGGTACAATCACCCTTTCATCTTTTATTCCATTCCACTACCACGTCCTCTTTGGGTCCAACAAATCAATCTGAATTCTCTAAGGTCCCCATCCTGCTTTCATCCACCTCAATGTCAAATCCATACAATTGAATGCCCATAACTAGATCACAACACAAGAAGAATCAAGCAATAGCAGACTTTGGACAATATATGGGCATAGGAATGCCTAATACCAATGACAACAACCTACCTATCAACCAAACACACAACCCACCTTCGGTCTTTCAAATCCTGACATATAATCCCAATGAAAATCCCTTCCATTTATTGCAACCACCACCACCACCACCACCCATCCAAAATGTCACCACCATGTCCCAAGATGATCAAGATGTCTTGAACTTTACACAAGATGCCGATAACATGGACATGCTTGACAAAGTCCTAAGGTCAGATCCAAATAGATATCTTGACTACCTCCTCAAAATTGGTGCCCAACCACCCCACAACATGACATCATCCCAACCATCCACCTCTAACATCAATCCTACCACATCCTCCCAACCATCTAATCAAATACCCAACCTATCATCTCTCAAACCTCAACTCCCACCCTATCTACCGCCCCCACAAGCTCTAATGTTACCACATCTACAATTTCCACAAGTATCTCCAATCCTACCACCTCTCAACCCGTCATCACATCCACTACCATAACTAACATAAACTCTTCCATTCCGCTAATCACCTTAGGCATCCAAGGGAACCTCACGCATGCAAGTGCCTCCACAAGTGTGCCCCCACTTAACCCTCAAACCATAGCCTACATGAGACAATTCTTTTCATAACCACCTTACAACACGACCAACTCATCTAACATCAATATATCTCATGTCAATCCATCCAACGTCAACCCATCCAATGTCAATCCATCTAATCTCACATATCTACAAAGCCCCGTAGCGTCATCAACACAACATAATCCCAATCCTTAAATACCTCCCCATATTCTCTAATAAATCCATGCTTACCAACAATATCTCACACAACTCAACCAAAACACCACCCCACAGTACCAAAACATGATCTCCCAAAACCTCCAACATCAAATCCCACCCAATCTTCAACATCTCATCAATCAGCAAACCTACACACCACAACCGCCACCAACCCCATATCTAACAAGTGTTGTACAAGCCTTGATTCAAAAAGTAGACGATATACAAACTGGGGGCAAATGCAAGCATTATTCTTTTGAGGATATTTGTCCCTATCCATTTGATCGAACACTGTACATGCCCCCTTTCCCCAAAAATTTTGAAATGCCCAAATTTGATAAGTACAAGGGAAAGGGAGACCCTAGGGATCATCTTAGGGAGTTCTACCTTTCTTTCTTAGAAGTCTCAAACAATGATACATATCTAATGAGACTATTTCCAAGAAGCCTCAATGGTCAAGCTGCCAAATGGTTCGCACATCTTCCCCTGAGCATTAGGTCTTTCCCTGAGCTCGTGAAAAAATTTGTCAATCATTTCTCCTATAATTTTGAACATGAAATATCTATGACAAACCTTTACAATACAAAACAAAAGGGTGGAGAATCCTTCACTTCCTTCTTGCAGAGGTGGAGAGGCTTAGCAAGCAAACTCCCTTGGCTAATTCCTAAGAAACAATTAGTCACCATGTTTGTGACTAACCTAAATCAAGAAATAGGGTTCCATCTACAGATTGTTTATACATCTACCTTCAAAGAAGTCATTGACAAAGGTACTACCATAAAAAGGGCCCTTATCACCAAGGGTTTGGTCAAATTATATGACAACAAGTCCTACAGTAACAACAACAACAACAACAACAAAGTCAATATCAACGTCCCTAATGCAAACAACAACAACAACACGCAATCAAATGAAAAGTCACACTTTTGGGGAAAGAACAAAAACACCTTGAACGATAGTGTCACTGATGTGAAAGACATCCAACATGTACAAAATCAAACACCCTCAAGTACATATGCCACCAATGTAAATATCCCAAAGGGGCAATCTAAACAAAACAAACCTCAAAGACAATTCACCCCTCTAGGGGAACCAATTGAGGATATCCTTGATAGATGCCTAAAGAAAGGCTTGATAACTCTCCCACCTGTTAAGCCCCGCCAAGAGAGTGAGCTCAAAGCTGCATGGTACAATAAAAATGATTATTGTGATTACCACCATATTATGGGCCATAAGACGGCTAATTGTGCAAGACCTCATAGATCAAAACAAAGTCAATCTTGAGAAAAGCACCCAACCATCGCCTAACACTAATTTAGGAGATTACAAGGATCCACTGCCCAATCATAACAAAGCCTCATCATCTAATTAAGCCTACAACGTCACCCCACCTCCCGCATCCTACGACTCTATTGTGGGGCAGATAGAACCATCGTCTAACCATATCAACACAATCACCATTTAGGCTCAAGCACTTGATTGTGTTGGCAAGAGACACTATATGGATTCATGGTTGTTGTCATTGATGGC
The DNA here is from genome assembly GCA_027924645.1 of Cunninghamia lanceolata. Taxonomy (NCBI): domain Eukaryota; kingdom Viridiplantae; phylum Streptophyta; class Pinopsida; order Cupressales; family Cupressaceae; genus Cunninghamia; species Cunninghamia lanceolata. The sequence continues at coordinate 45,665 of BSBN01001427.1, read as the reverse complement.
AACAAAGGTCATCCCACATATCCGCAAGTCATGGTGTCTCTCTACCGGAAGTCAGAATGAAGATTGTTGTGGTCCGGTGAACAAGAACAGAGCATGTGGCAAGGTCCGACAGATTGGTCCGGATCTCTCAGAGGAAGTGTCTTGGTGCAGTACGGATTTGGGGAAGTCAAGAGGACTACCTTGAGTAGTATATTCCAAGGATTTAGCCTCCGGTGATGAACAAAGAAAAAGATATGAATAGTTGAGTACCGGATTCCTGAGAGACAGTGAGAACAGAGGAAGAACTGATTGACAGAGTATCAGACTATTTTCTGGATGTGTTACTGTTGATGGTAAAGGTTGTGAAGGCATGAATCATGTTTGGCTGACATGATTAATGATATCTACAAGTATATGCTTGATCCGCATTACTTGATATGCAAGGATTCAGCCGACAGAACAGAGTTTGTGAGAAGATAGATTATTCTGGGTGCCGACTAGAAAGATAATGAAATCACTAGTGCGGATATATATAGAGGATGGATTTAGTTGTGAAAATTGTGATGGTGTGAAGGTGTATGCGAATAAATACAGAGCAGAGCAAAAGCAGTAAGAAAGATCCGGTATGTGAAAAGATAGCAGAATAAAGAACAGAGGAAAGATGAAGTGCAGCAGATCAGTATACTGAGCCTAACCGGAACTGAACTCCAGCATATGTAGATGCTTCCAATTAGTTCAAGTATTGTATAACATTCTTTTGTAGACAGTGTGTCTCCTTGTAGGCAGTGTGCCTCTTTGTGAGCAGTGTGCTCGGGCAATGAGCCCTAATTGGCAAGTGCCATTTTGTAATACCTTATTCTTCTAACAGAGAATAATCTTTGGGTTAATCACCCCGTGGTTTTCTCCCTTAACTGGGTTTCCACGTCAAAAATACTGTGTCATGTGTTTCTCATTTCATGGTAATGTTTGTTTGTTTGATTCAATGCTGCTTTGATTAATAAGAAAGTTCAAAAGAAGAAATAATTAGGATAACTGATTCACCCCCCTCTCAGTTATCAACAATTGGTATCAGAGCAAGGTTCCTCCTAATAGAGCCTAATAGCTTGAGGAAGATCTGGGAGTTCAAATGGATGCATATGGTTTAAGGGAACAACTCAAGACTGCCCTTGAGGATCTTGACAATCAAATTCTGAAGTCAATGAATTAAAGGAAAGACTCAAACAGGCTGATGAATTCATGAGAGAACTAAAAGACAAATTAAGTCTCTCTATGAAAAAGAGAAAGGAGCTGCTCCAACAATTGGCAAGCCAAACTGAAGAAAGCAATACAAATGAAGAATTGACTGAGAAAACCAAGTTATGTGAAAAGTTATCAAAAGAAGTCATTGTGTTAAGACATGAAATGGAATCAGGAACTATAAAGTTTACTCAAGAGATTGAAGAAAAAAGAAAAGCTGAAGACAATCTAAGACAATCTCTTAAAGAGAAATCAGAAGAATGCCACCAGATGGATAGGATTATCAGACATCTTGAATCTGATCTTGAAGATGCCAAAGATAATGAAGAAAAACTTGAGGATCAAATTGTCTCTCTCAAAAGAGATCTTCAAACAGCAAATGAATATAAAGAAAAATTCAAGATAAGTTCTGCCCAACTTGAAGTACTTCTTGGAAGTCAAAAGAAGACAGATGACAAGTACGGTTTGGGATATGAGAAAGGAGAAAGCTCTGGATCCGGTCAAAAGAATTTTGGATCAGAAAATCCAAGGAATAGGCCTAGAAGACCTCCGGTAAGACAGCCCAATGCTCAAAGATATCCATCTTTCAATGGATACTGCCACAGCTGCAATCACTTTGGTCACAAAGCTAATCAGTGCAGAAAAAGGATGAATCAAACTAATCCATCCTTCTCCGGACAGTCTTTAACTGCAAAAGGTATGGACACAAGTCTCATGAATGCAGAAATATGCAAGTAAACAAATCATTCAATGGTAGATGTTTTACATGCAATAGAGTAGGTCATATGGCTAATCAATGCAGATCAAGAGGTTATCAGTCAAATATGCAAAGAAATGTTATTTGCCAAATCTGTAATAGGTCCGGTCATAATGCTAAAGTCTGCAGAAGCAAGAATCAGGACAAAAGAGGTCCGGTGTATAATCAGAATCAAGACAAGGGTAAACAAAAGATGAGTGCAGATGAAGTTAGGAATCAGATGAACAAGATTTGGGTGAAGAAAAGTTTAGAGAATGTAGAGGTTGGATCCGCACCAGACTCTGGTGCTGATATTTCTTCCAGAAATTAAAAAGTGAGCTCTGGCTCAGGGGGAGACTCAAAGAAAATCCTGTTCCCCCAGCCAATCAAGTGGTGCTAGATGTGATACAAGATGCGGAGTAAAGGATTTGAAGATATAAGTCCTGAGATGATCCAGACAAGATTTCAGAGGTTCGCATGAAGATGTAAAGAAGTTGTGATCGATCAAGTAAGACCTGTTCCGAGAGATGCTCCGGAATGACAGAGGACTACAAAAGGGTCCGGAGAGATCTGGAAGTACATTATTTTGCTCTGCGGACTGGATAGAATGTTTGGGATGTTCTTGTAATGTGTCATCTTGATTTATTCATGATTGAAAGATCCGCATGATGTTCATAGATCAGAACTGATCCGGGATACTCCAAGCTATCCGGATAAGGCAAACTGGAATAATATAGGTGGAGCATTTATTGCAAACAGATATTAGGGTTTGCGAAACGATATAAGGGATTTCTCAACAATCACTTGATCATTCCACATCCAAGAAGAAGCAAAAAGCGGAGCTCTGCAACAAAATTCATCAAGTTCACCGAAGATCTCCTACCGAAGTCATTACATACAGAAATCAATCCAGCCACTCCGTGCAACCAAAGACGCAAAAGGTATTTTCCACTTTCGATATCTTGCTACAAATCTTTTGAAGAAATGGCTACTCCAAATATAGTAAAAATCTCAGATAGGCCCTGACCTAAATTTAAGAAACATCCATACAAGTCATTGGAGGTAGATCCCTTAGGAGCATTTTCCAGTGTTCCTCATGGAGTTTTACACACAGAAGACATTAGGGTTTACATACATGCAAGCATTGAGGAATTCGGGGAATTCAAATTGAGAGATCTCTATCACAAACAACTGATAGACAATGCTTTTGAGCTTAAACCAGAGTACAAGGGTATCCAGAAGAAACAGTTTGATCAATTCATTCATTTCCCCTGCTTTGAAGAAGAAGAATGGGTCCGATATGTATTGAGCAGAATGCATGACAACTTCCTATGGCTGGATAGACCTTACAAAATCACAAAAGAGGCAATTAGGGCAGTAACTGGTCTATACTCTTCCGGAGGGATACCTATCCTCAAATATGTCAAGAACAACATTGTAACCGAGGCCACCGGATCAAAATTTGATAAGAGGGCAATGACCATTGAAGATATTTCAGATCTGGATATCAAGTATGCATCCATGTTAATAAGGTACAAGATCTATCACACCAGCAGGGAGAATTCTGTATCCGGAACTGCAGTGTATACTGCCTATGAAATGCTAAGGAAGAATGCAGAATATGATCTCTGCGAACTACTCTTAAGCTAATTAATGGAAAATATACAGAAAATCAAGAAGGACAAGAAGAATTCCTTTAAGTATGGTACTCTTATATTATGTCTATTCTTCTACTTCATGAATGAGCTGCCTGGATCAAGTGGATGGGCATGGCAGAATGACAAACCTATTGCAGTCCAAATAAGAGACTATCTACATGGGCTTGGGGATGCCAAAGCAAGAAATACAGCCCTATGGGGATACTTCAAAAACTTCCAAAGCATGATGCAAGCAAGAGAAAGAATTCCCCAGTCTCTTGTTGAAAAATACAAAGACTCAGTGTGCTTTATGGTGGACACTGATCAGTGCCTAATGGAGGCAGTGGAGCCAAGGACTGTCTGGATCATGCCCATGGGGTATGAAGTGGATGAACAAATAGTGGAGCTGCATGTTCAACACATGCTAAGTCAGCCCAAAGATCCAAAGGCAGAAAGGTTTGGAACCTTTGAGGAGCTGAGTGTAAAGATACATGTAGAACTCAGGGAACCTGAGATAAAGAGGAAGGTGAGAAAAGAAGTAGAGCATATTGCTCAAGGCCTAGGCATCTCAAAAGAGGCACTTGATGCCAGCCGGGAAAAGAGAAGAAAATCTGAGGAAGAAAAGAAAGAGGCAAAAAAGAAAAGCAAGAAAAGTGCTCCGGTGGAATCCTCAACCCGGACCAGATCATCTAAAGGATCCACACCTATCAAAACCAAAAGCTCAAAACTGGAAGTCCGGGGATCCGGTAAGAGATCCAAGACAAAAGCCTCAAGAGCTTATCAAAGCCAAAAGGATGAAGAAGAAACTGAGTCAGATGAGGGAGTGAAAGAAATAAAGAAACAGAAAAGGAAAGGATCCGGTAAACCCTCTACTGGTCGAGACAAGGAAGAAATGACAGAAGAATTTTCTGAAAAGCCCACCCTGTCTCTAGACAGTGTAGTCAAATCAGTCACTGTGGATGGGAACCTTCAACCGGTGGCTGAATTCTATGATGACTACAATGAGGCAGATCAAAAGATCCTGCAAGAAGCTATAATAAGGTACCTGAACATCTACAATAAAGCTTTTATTGAGATTATCTCTGAAATCCCAAAGAGCCTAGAGATGGAATTAGAGATAAGAAAGAACAATGCCATGGCAAAAGACCTTGAGATCAGGGAACAGATAGCTATTCAGCTATATCCTTCAATTGATCACAAAACAATGAACATGGTATTCAAAGACTGCAAGGATGAATTCAGGAGCAAAGCAAGGATGAATCAGCTTATGCTTGGTGAGACCAACAAGGTAGCCAAGGACACTGAAGAGATTCTCCGAAAAACCTTCAAAAGGTTTAATCTTCCTGTTGTAGAGGACTTAGGTGCAGAAACAGCTGTGGACTTGGAATCATCTGCTCCGGAAGAAGTGGCCCTTGAACAGACTAACATCTCTCCTCCGGTTTCCCCTACAGTCTCTGGATCCCAAGAAGAAGAGAAACTACAGGAGAAAGAAGCAGCAGTTAAAGAAAAAGAGGTTGATAGCACCAAGGATGCAGAGAAAGAGAAGACCCCAACAGAGAAAACCACAACTGAAAGTGGTAAGAGTAAGAAAGGAGAAAAGATTCCAAAGGACAAAACTACAGAAGAGAAGAAACATCTGTCTCTGGCAAGAGACACTACACAAACTGTTCAAGAATTCTTGACAAAAGCCACTATAGAAATTGATGAACCGGACCTGCTAAAAGGACCATTAGATTTTGACTCTTTGTCACCGGTACAAACAATGAAAATAGCCTCATTTGGAAATGAGAAAGTCAAAGAGAAACTACTGAAATCTCACATGGAAGACTGTGAGCTTATGGAGGTAGCATCTGGAGTGCTGGAAAAGATCATGCCATCTTTTCAGAAGGATCCCACAGCCTCCTCTTCCGGTAATCTCAAAACCTTAGTCAGCAGTGTTAGTACACATTTTGAATCTCTAGAAAAATCAGCTGAAGAAAAGGTCCGGAAGGAGTTTTTGGATAAAAGGTTCTCCGAGGTTCAGGGTTTGATCATTAATGATAGGAGAAACATGAACATTGGGATGAAGAGCTTAGAAAATGCTCTTAAGGATGGAGGTGAAATATACAAATTTTGTATCTCCTAGTCCAAGGTAACAGTGGACATTGAGAAGAAAATAAAAGAGCAAGAGGACACACTACTCAGCTTGTCTCAAAGTTTTGATCCTCTTTCTTCCTCTATAACAAATCAAGAATGTCAGACTATTGCAGTCTTGAGTGAAATCAAGAAATTGGAGAAGGAAAGGAAAAATAGAATAAGCAGGTTGAGTGAGCTCAGGGGGTTAATTGTCCCTAAGCTAGAGGCCATGCATGAGGCCATAGCAGAAGCTCAAATCACAGCCCAGACAAGTGATCCGAAAGATCTAAAAAGGGCAGATGCATTTGCATTTTTGTTGAGTGGTCACATTTCAATTTTGGATAGAATGAAGCAAAGTTGGGCTACTGAACTGATCCAACTGAAGACATCTTTTGCAGACATTCTTCAGTATATGTGAGTATGTAAATATGCGGCTATGTATAGAAATTTTTTGAAAATTTTGGTGTGCGGACCCTACCCTTTGCCATTGATGTCAAAGGGGGAGTGAGGAGCAGTGAAAAATGAGGAATCCAACTAAGGGGGAGTTCCGGAAATTGTATATAAAGATAGAGCATCAGCCAAGGGGGAGCATAGTGTAAACACTTAGTCATTTTTCACTAAGTGTTGCCATCAATGCCAAAGGGGGAGATTGTTGGCAAGAGACACTATATGGATTCATGGTTGTTGTCATTGATGGCAACAAAGGTCATCCCACATATCCGCAAGTCATGGTGTGTCTCTACTGGAAGTCAGAATGAAGATTGTTGTGGTCCGGTGAACAAGAACAGAGCATGTGGCAAGGTCTGACAGATTGGTCCGGATCTCTCAGAGGAAGTGTCTTGGTGCAGTGTGGATTTGGGGAAGTCAAGAGGACTACCTTGAGTAGTATATTCCAAGGATTTAGCCTCCGGTGATGAACAAAGAAAAAGATATGAATAGTTGAGTACCGGATTCCTGAGAGACAGTGAGAACAGAGGAAGAACTGACTGACAGAGTATCAGACTATTTTCCGGATGTGTTACTGTTGATGGTAAAGGTTGTGAAGGCATGAATCATGTTTGGCTGACATGATTAATGATATCTACAAGTATATGCTTGATCCGCATTACTTGATATGCAAGGATTCAGCCGACAGAACAGAGTTTGTGAGAAGATAGATTATTCCGGGTGCCGACTAGAAAGATAATGAAATCACTAGTGCGGATATATATAGAGGATGGATTTAGTTGTGAAAATTGTGATGGTGTGAAGGTGTATGCGAATAAATATAGAGCAGAGCAGAAGCAGTAAGAAAGATCCGGTATGTGAAAAGATAGCAGAATAAAGAACAGAGGAAAGATGAAGTGCAGCAGATCAGTATACTGAGCCTAATCGGAACTAAACTCCAGCATATGTAGATGCTTCCAATCAGTTCAAGTATTGTATAACATTCTTTTGTAGACAGTGTGTCTCCTTGTAGGCAGTGTGCCTCTTTGTGAGCAGTGTGCTCAGGCAGTGAGCCCTAATTGGCAAGTGCCATTTTGTAATACCTTATTCTTCTAACAGAGAATAATCTTTGGGTTAATCACCCCGTGGTTTTCTCCCTTAACCAGGTTTCCACGTCAAAAATACTGTGTCATGTGTTTCTCATTTCATGGTAATGTTTGTTTGTTTGATTCAATGCTGCTTTGATTAATAAGAAAGTTCAAAAGAAGAAATAATTAGGATAACTGATTCACCCCCCCTCTCAGTTATCAACAATTGGTATTAGAGCAAGGTTCCTCCTAATAGAGCCTAACAGCTTGAGGAAGATCTGGGAGTTCAAATGGATGCATATGGTTTAAGGGAACAACTCAAGACTACCCTTGAGGATCTTGAACAGTCAAATTCTGAAGTCAATGAATTAAAGGAAAGACTCAAACAGGCTGATGAATTCATGAGAGAACTAAAAGACAAATTAAGTCTCTCTATGAAAAAGAGAAAGGAGCTGCTCCAACAATTGGCAAGCCAAACTGAAGAAAGCAATACAAATGAAGAATTGACTGAGAAAACCAAGTTATGTGAAAAGTTATCAAAAGAAGTCATTATGTTAAGACATGATTTAGCCAGCTCAAGAGATGAATCTTGGGACGGAAGAAGAGCCAAAAATCACCTTTAGGGTAGAATATCTCATTGCAATAGAGCAGGAAAACTTCTTGGCCTTCTTCAAACTCAGAAATCGTAACTTTGTGTGGACTTATGTAGACATGCCAAGGCTCAATCCTGCTTTAGTCATCCATCACCTTGCAGTACGGCCTGATGCAAAACCAGTGAAATAGAAGCTAAGAAAAATGAACCCTCAGGTGGCCCTCCTAGTCAAAGCAAAATTGAAGAAACTACTGGATGTCGGGTTCATCTGACCAATTGATTATCCCAAATGGGTTTCTAACCTAGTACCAGTAGCCAAACCTGATGGCCAAATCCATTGTTGCACTAACTTCTGAGATCTTAACAAAGCCTGTCCGAAGGATGACTTCCCTTTACCAAACATTGACATGATAGTGGATCTTACAGCAGGACACGAAATGTTATCCCTAATGGATGGTTTTTCAGGGTATAATCAAATCAGGATCACAGAGGAGGACCAACATAAGACAGCCTTTATATGTCCATGGGGGACATACTGTTGGGTGGTAATGCCTTCTGGTCTAAAGAATGTTGGAGCCACATATCAACGAGCCATGACTGTCATCTTCCATGATCTTTTCCACCACATCATGGAAGACTATGTGGATGACTTGGTAGGAAAATCAAAGACAAGGGAGGAACACATGGATGTATTAGCAAAGATCTTCGACTGACTGGAGCAATACAATGTTCTCCTGAATCTAAAGAAATGTGTCTTTGGGGTCACCTCCAAAAAACTTTTGGGATACATAGTCTCTAGAAGAGGAATTGACGTAGACCCCATAAAAGTCAAAGCCATCACTGAAATGCCTCCTCCAAAAACACTAAAACAGCTAAGAAGTCTACAAGGGAAACTCCAGTGTCCATTCGTCAGTTTATTGCTCAACGTGCTGATAAATGTCAACCGTTCCAACATCTACTCAAAAAGGATACAACTTTTGTCTGGGACAATCAATATCAAGCTGCCTTCGACCAGCTAAAAGAATACCTAGCTAATCCCCCTATTCTGACTCCACCAAGGCAAGGAGAACCCCTCCTATTATACATCTCAGCAATAGAAATAGCTATTGGAGCCTTATTAGCAGAACACAATGAGCAAGGTAAGGAAAGAGCCATATATTACATCAGCTGCACCTTGATATCCTACGAGCTAAACTATACACCAATTGAACGAGCATGTCTAGCCCTGGTCTTTACTTCACAAAAACTAAGACACTACATGCTCAATCACAAAACTAAACTCATTGCCAAGATCGATCCACTAAAATATCTAATGAACAAAGTTGCTCTTACTGGGAGAATGGCAAAATGGGTCATGATCCTTAGTGAATTTGACATTGAATATACCGAGAGAAAGGCTATCAAAGGATAGGTTATTGCTGATCAGCTGGCTGAAGCACCCATTCTTGCATAATATCCTACACTAGTAGAGTTCCCTGATGAAACTATCTTGACAATAGCACCGGCAACAGAAACATGGAAAATGTACTTTGATGGGTCATATACACACAGAGGCTTAGGGGCAGGTGTCTTGTTTGTTATCCCTCAAGGTGACACCATCCCCAAGTCATTTAAAATTACATTCCCATGTACCAACAATGTGACAGAGTATGAGGCCCTTATCATAGGTCTCTGAATGGCAATCAAATGGAGAATTGAGAAGCTGACAATGTATGGAGACTCTTAACTAGTCATCCAACAAGTAAACAATGAGTACAAGACTAAGGATGATAAACTTCTGCCTTATAAAAAGATGGTCGATGACTTTAAAGACTATTTTGATGACATACACTTTGAACAAATCCCAAGACTAAATAACAAAGCTATAGATGCCATGGCCACCATTGGATCCCTGGTCGACATGAAGAAAGACAACAAAAAGTGTGAATCCCTGATAGAAGAACTCCCTATTCCAGCATATGATGTTCCCCAATCAGAGCTAGTGTGTGAAGTTATTAGTCCCTTATCCCCATGGTATCAAGAAACTTATCTATATCTCCATGATAACATCATCCCTCCTAACCTATTCGCCTCACAATGAAAAACTTTCATCCGCTGAGCCTCCTGCTTCACCCTTGTAGGAGATACCCTATACAAAAGGAGTCTTGATGGCACGCTTTTACGATGTTTAAACTCTAGGGAAGCTGAAGTGGCCTTACAAGAGGTACATGAGGGCATCTGTGGGGTACATTTAAGTGGACCCACTCTCGCTAAAAAGATATTGAGGACCGGATACTATTGGCCAACCATTGAACAAGACGCCTACCGATTTGTAAAAAAATGCCTGCCATGTCAACAACATGGAGATCTCATTCATGTACCAGCATAGGAATTGTAACCAATCATGATGCCATGGCCTTTCTCATAGTGGGGGCTTGACCTTCTAGGAAAAATACATCCACCATCATCCAATGGCCATAAATTCATCATCACAGCTACCGAATACTTCACTAAGTGGGTGGAAGCAATACCACTCACCTTCACCACTGGAACCCAGATATCCAAGTTCATCCTCCATTATATCATATGTCGTTATGGTATCCCTCATTCCATCATCACCGACAATGGAAAACCATTCAAGAACTAGGAAGTCTGTACTTTGTGTGAAAAATTCCAAATCCAACACCACTTCTCCACTCCATATTATCCTCAAGGAAACGGTCAAGTAGAAGCTTCAAATAAAACCATCCTTCGCATTCTAAAGAAGACGGTTAATGAAGTTGGCCGTGACTGGCACCTCTAGCTCAATCCTGCCCTATGGGCCTATCGTACAAGCATCCGTACCCCCACAGGAGCGACTCCATATTCCCTGGTATTTGGATCCAAAGCCATTTTACCTATTGAGGTTGAGCTCCCATCCTTAAGAGTATCTCTACAAAATATAATCAATGATGAGGAATACCAGGTCATAAGGCTACATGAGATAGAATTACTAGATGAGAAACGTCTTGATGCGTTGAACCACCTACAGGCCTATCAAAATCACCTCAGAAGAAGCTATCACAAGAAAATTAGAAACCAAATATTTGAAGTAGGTGACCTTGTCCTTATGGAAAACCAGAAAAACTTGCAGGAGCACCTTAAGAAAGGAAAATTTGAGCCCAATTGGCTAGGGCCTTATGTCATCACAACTAGCTATGGATCAAGAGCATACCAGCTTACAACACCTGAGGGGCAGCCTTTGGATGAGTCTATGAGCATTCTACACTTAAATAAATTCTACACATAACCCATCAAGTACCCCAAGCATAAAAAATCAAAAAATCAAAAAAATCAAAAAAAAATCAAGAAAAACCTGAGTGTAATAAAGACTTCCAATGGTGAAAATTACTTCGGTGACGCCTTGGATTGGTACCATGGTGAAAACCTGTCTCAGGTGCCATGTGTAATGGCTGGTTCCACCATCTCATAAGTCCTTTCTCCATCGCAAACACTCACACCAAAATCACCTCCCATGGCTTGGAATTCTGGAACATCAAATCCTATTGCCCACCCCACATCATCCCACCCAAAACCAATTCATGGAACGAGGATCCTTGTAAGCTTCCTTTTGTATAGTAGAAAAACAAAAAATCCAAAAACAATAGAAAATCAACAAATCAAAAAACAGTAGAAAATCACAAAATCCAAAAACAATACAAAAACACAAAATCCAAAAACAATATAAAACTCACCAAAATCCAAAAAATCCTTCCTAAATAATTCATTGCAAATCACCCCCATACATCGATCTTGCTGCAACTCATGACCATCAACATCCATCAACCCTTAGCATCACACCCATCCTAAACCATTCCCACATCATCAAGTCATGCCAAAACTACATATTCATCTCACCCACATCTTGAAAGTACCTTGATCCCATGGACACAAGGTATGTAGGCAATCTATAATATGAAGGAAGTATCCAGTACTCAGGTACATAAGATGCACCCATCCAACCTATTTGGATGGTCCCCATTCACTGAGCTTGCTAGACCCAACAAATGATACACACGCTAGGTATACACTCGAAACATCACGCCTCACGTAAAAATCATCAATCAACATACCAACTATAATCCCACACATGGCTTGACTATCCTTTTGCCCACCTTTCAAAAATTATCCAACAACATCCAACCGATTCACATCTTAGGATATATCATTCCTACAATGGACAAGAATCTATCATCTTCAACACTAATCTTGGCAAGAGCACACAATGGTTATTTGTATCTTTTTGTTGGTCTTTTTTATTATTAATTTTTATCTCCTTGTCCTGCTCTAGGTCAATTCCAAAGCTACCTTGATCTCATCATATCAAGGTGAGTAGAGGACGACACCTAGAGGGGACATGGTCACTACTTTTGTATGATGTGCTTGTGGGTTGCTTTAATTGACTCCAGGGATAGTATTCATATCTTGAAGCCGGGGTCGGTTCTAGCATACAATACCTCATTTACATATACAAGAAGCAATATCTTATATGTACTATGAGTATCAACGGCTATGAGTCCCCTTCCTTGGCTAGGCAAGGTTATACTACCTTGGAAATCCATGACATCAACCTATTGTTTGTGGGTCTAGTCCATGCAATCGTGGGATATACACATCAACACTCAAGTCATTTCATACATTTGTGGAAGGCATCCTACATTGCTATAATAAACTAAGAAATTCTCTCACTTAAACTGAGGCAACTACTATTGCTAGCTCAAATCATCTTTCTATCACTCATTCAACCATACTATCTGGGCCTAAATTTTCCACCCCCCCATCTATTCAACCCTCGACCCCCATTTTTCTAACTCACCTATCTTCTTACTGATTTCCAATCCACCCCGAACCAAACCAAATCCCCCCCTCAATGACGTGGTGTTTTATGACCTACAACTTCTTCATTAACCATCCCACTCCCCTCACCAATCTAACCATAGCCAATCATTTCTGTACCCAATCCATCCACCCTTATCCTCTCCCCACCTATTCCCCTATCACATAGCCCCACCACCCAGGGTTCAACAAAGAATATCATGTGTATCAAGACTTAATCATCTCACATATCATTTAGTTTGCATCTCACATATCATTTAGTTTGCATCTCACATATCATTACATTGCATATCATATATCATTTAATTTACATTTCATTTTAGAATCATTTAGTTTGCATATCATATATCATTTAATTTGCATTTCATTTTAGAATCATTTAGTTTGCATATCATATATCATTTAATTTGCATTTCATTTTAGAATCCTTTAGTTTGCATATCATATATCCTTTAATTTGCATTTTATTTTAGAATCCTTTAGTTTGTATATCATATATCATTTAATTTGCATTTCATTTAGGTGCATTTTAGAATCCTTTAGTTGCATATAATAATCATTTAGTTTGCAATCACTTAGGAGCATTTTAAAATCATTTAGTGAAATTTCATAAATCATTACATTCCATTCCATAATCATTTAAATTGAATTTCATATAATCATTTAATTTGCACTTAGTTTGCATTCCATAAATCATTGCATTGCATTCCATAATCATTACATTGCATTTCATATATCATTCAGGTGCATAATCATAATCATAAAGTTTGCATTTCATAAATCAATTTCATTTCATAATCAATTTCATTACATTTCATAATCATTTAGTCCCATAGCATAATCATTTAGTTACATTGCGTAATCATAGTCATAATCATTTAGTTGCATTTTATAACCATCTAGTTGCATATCCATATTTCATACATAACATGTGTTTATTAAGATAAACATACATTTCCACTGCATTACATCCATAATAAATGTTTATTAATCTGAACATTTATTTGCATTATACATCATAGTCCATAAATCACAAACATGCACATATCAAAATAAGTAAACCATCATTACATCCATCATATTACATCAATAGGTACATCCATAACATCAACATAATACATTGCATAAACACAACACATCTATAGCATATAATCCATAAAGCATACTGCATCCATCAACATAAGAATCATCATAATCATATAAAAGCATCATAAATAAACAAATAGGCCATCAAAAAGCATCATCTCATATATGATCATCACAAAAATGCACATCGCTCATGTATATACATAATAATATGTCATGATACAATGCCTCCAAGGGCCAAAATGCAAATCTCACATAGAGGACCCTTTCTCTGACTCAATCGGTGATCCTGGTCATGGTGGTGGCTGTGGCTGTGACTATGGTCTTGCTTGTGGCTGTGGCTGCAGCTGCGGCTGCACCTGTACCTGTGCAGTATGCTAGGGCACATGTGATGGGGGACCCATCAGCTACTGAACAGACTAAACTAATCTAGATCTGTGTGACCTAGACATCCTAGATCCACTGAGCTGACTATAGCTCGGTGCACGCTGCTCTGTAGCCACTATCGTGTGATAGAGGTCCCAATAATAATCCATCCATCCTTTGGCCTCCAACAACTATCCCTATACCTGAGACAACTGTGTCTGCATCAGTGTCAAAATTGGGGTCATACCAATACCCAAAGCCTGTAAACTACCCACCGTAGCCTCCGCCTGCCGAGCTCTCGCAAGTGCAGCATCCTGCTCCCTTATCAAAACTGCTATCTCACCCTGTGCCTAGGCTAACTATGCCCACAATGCAACCACTTGTCTATCTGTACCATCTAATAGTGCAACTGTACCTCGCAACTGCACTAGCTCTGCCTCGCGACTCTCTAAAGCCTCCTGCAGGCTGGCTACCTGTGCCTATAAAGTCTCAACCTCCTCCTCCTCTCCACTCTGAGGCCACTGACGAGATGAAGACCCTCAAAGCCCTGACTCTCCACCTGCCACTGAAGTACCCACCTCTGCCTGTTGTCCTACTGCAACAGCCTGCTGCTGCTACAATACCTGTGGTGGGGGAAGAACACCTCTACCTACCCTTAGTTGTCCCCCATGCTGTCGAGGTCCTCCCTCCCTCCACACCACTCTGATCTGGACCTGCTCAATAGGTACCTACTGTATAGGTACCCCCAGCTGTACTTGCTGCTGGGCCAACTACGAGCTACCACCTACCTACCCCTCTCCCTCAAGCCCGACCTGTCCAGCTACTGATGCGGCTAACAAATCCATCGGCTCCCCATCTCTCCCAATCTCCCTCTCCTCCCCATCCCCTCCAACCTCCACAAGGTATTCTGTAATAATCTCCTCACCCTCCTCCAAGAAATCATCTCCATCAGAATCATCATCTCCATTCTCCTCAGACTCCTCATCCCCTGACGCTGCCGCCTCCTCCGTGGGGACTACCTCCTCTGCAAGGTCTGTGAATTATGTAGGTCGCCACATCCGCCACCATGTCTCACATGCAGGAGTAGTGCCTGCATCCCTAACCACACTCTGCTAGTCCCACATCAATGGCTCTAAAGATGTAAAATCCTCTAGGGCAACCCAGGGCTGTATGGCTGCAAGCCAATAATGAACATTTTGACGGGTCCATGCAAAAATTACCATCAGCTGTGGAACATCCTATCATAGCTCAAACTGTCACATAACTCACGATGGTAGATACATATCGATCATGTGGTCCCCTCAACCTATTAGGTAGTGTTGCTGGAAAGTGAAAGGCATGTGAACATCGTCATCTGGCCAGGGCTCCACTCCGATGTATGGTCACCAAGTAACCTAAATGACATCATCCAACACCCGTCTCCAATACTGAACCTACCTCATGTATGTATACTCAGCATCTCGATAAAAGAACACAAAGGCCTCAAACAGATGGTGATAATACCCACATCTCGGCTGAGTAACCAGAATATGCTCCCAGATCCACACATGAAGCAAAGTAACTCCGACTGATAAAGTTGAATCATGATGATAAACAACTGTATGCATCTCATGATAAAGCTGTGCCAACATCACTGGTCCCCAAGCATACATGGTCTCATGTCGGACCATCCCCTCAATCACCTCTCCCCATCCAACCAGAAATCCCCTGCCTCTCCTATCCGGCATCACTACGCCACTGATCAATGCACACAGGAATAAAGCAAAGTGATCTGTACCCGCCGCCAGTGTCCCCTCATAGCTCATCTCCCTCCCATCTGCTGATAAAGCCATGTGATCGCAGCCAAATACTCTAATCAAGGCCCTCCATCCCCTCCTCGTGTCATATGTCACCTGACGACCATGAATCGGTAGCTTGAGGATGCAATAAACATCCTCAAGAGTGATGGTGATCTCACCAGTAGGAAGTAAAAATGAACAAGTCTCTGGCTGATACCACTCTACAACAGCTGTAATCAGAGCTCTATGAGCTTGCAGCACTGGCATCGATGCAACTGTCAAAATCCCTAACCTCGCTAGTCGAGCCTGGGTGGCATCATCAAACTGATCAAATAGTGCCATCACAGATGGCATGCGTTGCTCTACGAGGACACTATAAATGACCTCATATCTTGCATCCATAGTTTTCTCGTAAAAATTCTACCTATCTTTTTCCAAATCCACCCCTTTCTTCTAATGTTGAAAGCCAAAAACATTTTGGCGCCACAATAGACCATATTTTGCACCATTTCTAATGATGGTGCTACCACATTTCCCCAAGGCACTAAATCACAATATAGTGCTACTGCATAGCCTTTTCATGCCATTTACACAAATGGTGCTACCCTTCCACTTGGCACCAATCTAACGAATGGTGCCACCCTTCCCGATAATGCCTATATTAGGTATAGAGGTACTCCTCCACATAGCGTTAATCGTAAATATAGCGCCATTATCCAACATAGTGCTTATCTAAAAGATAGCGCTACCCTACCCTCTATTTGGTGCCAAAACGCCAAAATCCTAAACCCTACACACATTGCGCTAATATAGAGGATGGCACCAAAATGTTAAACATATGGCACCAATCCACCCCTTGCTCTACCCTAGCGGATAGCGCCAATCTAGAGGATTGCGCTAATCTACTTCTTTTTAGCATCGCATGATCTTTTGATAGCGCCACAACACCAATCCCAAATTCTTGAAGCCCAAAAATGTGATAAAATCAAAAAAATGACAAAGCTAGGGTTGGACCCTACCTGGGGTTCAATGTCCAGTGCCCGACCATATGATCAGAAATGCTCAGAAATGTGGGTGTGTTATGGGAACCTAGGATTGCGCTTTGCCATCTCTCCTTTGCTCCTCCTTCTCAAGAATTCAATGTGTACAAATGTGGCACCCTTAGGGCCCACTAGTCTAAATATAGTAAGCCATATCATCCTTCCACCCACTCTTTTTCCCCTCCAGGATGCAGATCACAACCTTTTTCCTCTATTTTTCTTCATGTCATCTTATTTTTCCATCCTCTATCCAACCTTCATTCCCATTGCGTCCTTTTGAGAGCTCACCTAAATTTTTTTTATTTTTTCGGTGACCTCTCGAGGGGTAATCCCTCACCCATTTTATTCCTTCCCGGTTGCTGGGGCATATTTTTCTTTGACCTGACGCCACTTCCCTACTAGGTCCTGACGCCACGTCAAAGAGGTGCAAATGTAGACACCTAAAAATGTCTTCATCGTCAAATCGACTCTCGACATCCCTAAACATACCAATTTCCCTTCTAATCAATTAATTAATTTTTTATTTAATTAATTATCCCTTCATCACCTAATTTGTCATCATGCTATCCCCAACAATTGGATTAATTGTATTAATTCAATAGTTCAACCTTAGCCAATTAATTAAATAAATATGCAATATTTATTTGGTTAATTTCCCCCCTCACTAAATCCAAATTAATTAGGTAAATCATGTTTAACTAATTAATTCAGCCTATTAATTAACCTATCCCTACCCTAGGTAATTAAATAGTCATTATTTAATTGCCTACCCTAGCCTACATCATCCTAGCCTTAGGATTAATTAAATAAAACCTTATTTAATTAATCTTAACCTCCCATTAACCCATTCCCTAATTTTTTCCAGCCATATTAATTAGGCTAATCACCCTAATTAAAATGGTCAAACCTTGATTAACACTCCTCCCCACATCCCACAAATACAAAATTGAAATATATCTCATATATATCAATTTTTGAGACATGTCTCATAATCCTCATTTAATACCTCTTACACCCCTTACACATGTCATAACTCATTAATATCCACTCTTCCCCAAATAGATTTTTAATTCATTTTACCCTTCCCCATGTGAATTTTTAATTCACAAATAATCCATCTCACCCAACCTCATTAACTCCACCCCTTTCCCAAGATAAATTTAAAATTCATCTTTATTCCTAACCCTCCATTTTCCAAGATGAAATCTAGGCCCTTCACATCATTTCATCCTCCACCATTGATGTCCCAAATCAATCTCAACCATTGGATCAAAATCTCTCCAAAATGCCTATAAATACAACATCCTCCAAGCCATTTCATCATCTAATTTTTAAGTAATGTTACCATGCCAAAATATCCATTGAGCTAAGCAATTTCTTGAGTTGCACTTGTGAGCTTGAGAGCATTTCACATCATTTCTTAGTATCTGGGGTATATCTTGGAGTATTTGGGTGTAAGCTCCTTCACCCTCATGAGATTGGGTCTCCATATCAAGGTATAACTTCTTGTTTTGCATGCATTATGTTTGTATTTTTACCTCAATTTGAATCACCTAATCACATATCCATCTTGTCGGCACTGATATCACCATTAAAATTACTGCAGATGAGAGTCTAGAACTCTGCTTGCACATCTCTGAGATCATACAGGGTACCATCCTCTTTTTCATATGAACACAGGATCTGAGAAACAAAAGATCTGACGAACTTGAGAACATTTACCACTTTTTCTTTCCATTCTAGTAACTCTGAGATTATACTGTCATAAGTTTTTACTGTGAAAAGATATTACGCTTTCCAAGTAGAAATAATCTTCTTATCTTCAGCTAAATCAACAGAGTTATGTGCTATCTTCAAGTTGAAGATAATAATCTCAAACACCGGTCTATTTTCAGCCATAGTCTACTGTAACCCCTAGATGCCTTGAAGCAGATCATGAGCATTATACTTTAATTGATAAAACTGTGAAAGTACAACTCTACCTTTAGTCACAAATTCTTCCACCCAATATTTCATGTGCCTCCCATAAATGAGCAACTGACTGAACTGTTGTTGATTGACCGGTGATCCCAGATTCAGAGGAAGCAATAAATTAGCCTGTAATGTGCCATGAAAAAGGTTGGAAATGTACTACCGCAGCTGCCTTATTTCAGCCTTGAGGTCTGGTTTGTCTTCTCCATCCTTCAACACCCTCTCCTTCAAATTATCCACTGCAACCTTGAAGAGATTTACATCTATATGCCAGGTACTTCTACCAAGATTTGCTTTGACAACCTTGAAGTCATAAACCTCAATATCATCAACATCCTTATCTTCTAGAGGTGTTGCTATTTCAAGGATCATTTCTCCATCAGCATTCTTCTCAATGTAAACTTGCTTCTTCATTTTCCTGTCTGGTGTGTCTTGGTAGACACTATTAAGCTCTGTCAAGTTCAACTGATATGAAGACTTTCTCCTCTTTCTTCCCAGAATGTTTTCAAGCTAAGATGAGCCATCTTCTCTTTGAATCTCAGTTCTAACTTCATCAACTCTTGATGAACCAATATGTGTATCAGAGTTATGAATCAGTGAATTTGGCTCTGAATCAATGTGAATGGGAGAAGAACTAGGTGAAGAAGGTGGAGAAACATGAACAGAAGGCAATGTTTCTACATGTGGTACTGGTTCAATGGGAACTTCTAATGTAATTGTTGGTTGTTCCTATTAAACATGAACTGGAGACTCAACCTTTTTCCTCTTTAACTTGGCCATCTTTATTCCTTTTGGAAGCATGCTCATAGATTTAACCCTTTGTTTTGGTTTGGAAGCAGAAGGCTCTGATGGTTGAACAACTGGCGGCTCTATAACCGGAACGGGTTCTTTCCGCTTACTTTTCAAGAATATCATACTATTTTTGATAACTCAGCTCATTCTTTCCTCAATCGAGGTGCTCTCTTTGGCTGACCAATTAACTGGTGGCAATGGTTGTTGCTCAACTTGATCTTTAAAATATGTGGGAAGTAAACGTTCACCATCATCTGACAAGCCTTCTACATCTTCTGACAAAATATCAACCGACTGCTGAAGAGTAAACCTGCTATAACTGCATTCTTGCACTTCAAACTCATTAGCACAGTTAGTCCATAAATCTTTAACTACATGCGTATGTGCACAATTTTGACCAAGGTGTGATGCAAAAACACTACGCAGATCATATGAAGACCTCCTGTCGAAAAACTTAAGACCATACTTGGACATTTCACTACCAATCACTTTGGCATCTGCTCCAGATCTATATCTGTAAATACCCATCCCAATTGGAAAATTGAAAGCTGGCATGCGTTTACTGTGTAGAAATGTATGAACTTCATAGGCTAGCCTCATAAATTCCATGAACGCTACCTCATCCGTCAGATATCTTGGCAACATGGCTGGCTCTCTTGAGAAGCCATATACTCTGATGTAGGAAAAAGTGGGAAACTGGATAAACCAATCAGCCCATTCCACCATTGCCAATCTGGCATCAGTTGAAAATCATATATGCAACTCATTATCTAGATCTCGCACTACATGCATAAGAAATGCATTACTTACCCGCCTATAATTTCGCTCAGCTTGAGAAAATTCTTACTGTGGGAAATGTTGATATACATGTTGAATGCCCAGAGTTCCAACAATATTCAAACCTCGAAATTGACCCTAAAAAGCCATCAAATACACAAGGTATGACATCATGTGGAAATCATGAACCCTTTGAAAATCTATTATTTGCTGGTGGAGACTATCATTGATGAGTGCCAACAAATCATAGAATTTTGTTCCGTCAACAATCTGGGACATGATGTAAAACATCCAAGGCTGGAATTTGTTAGCATCTTCTTGACCCGTGATCTGACTTAGCAGAGTAATCATTATTGCATGTTCCTCCTTGAACTCTCTACGTCCAGCATTCTTTGGCATGAAATTCTTCTTTTCCTTCAACCACCTCTGAGCAATCTTTTTCTGGTACTTTTCTTTATCATTGTGCCACACCCTTTTGCATTCTTCAATTGAAACAACCAAGTTTTCTCTCTAGATTGGTATGAAAAACACTTCTCAATGTCATTTAGCCTTAGGATGTAGAGCACACATCCATCTCTTGATTGGATTTCTCTTGTGACCAAATTGTAATGCATCATACAAGCAATTACGAATTTGATACTTTGCACTGTGATGGGGAAGGATGCTGCTGCAAACAACTCGAAGTGATTCAGATTCCTGATAGTGTTGTTTCTTGCATCTTCCAAAGGATGTAAATTGAACACTGGAAGTACTTTATGTAAGTCTGTCTAGAAAGTTCTGAGGTAATCATGAACCAACGCCATTATAGGCTTGATCTCTGTTGGATAATACTGCATACTAAAAGAGTTGAAAAATGACTATGAACACACCTATGCCAGAAAAATCTTGGACAAAAGGCCGAAAATTACTTGTTGATTTCTTCTAAAAAGTAGATTCTGAGCAAAAAAGCTGGCACATGGGTTTTGTAGACAATTCCATTTCGAAGCAACCTAGATTGTCAAATTTTGAAAAAGTGGAGGATTTCCTTAAAAAACAGCAAAAAAGTAGATTCCCGGGAAAATAAAATTTCCCAATCTTCAAGAGGATGAAATTCTAGATGGACCCATCTTGATGAAAATTGAAAAAGCTTTGGTCCTATTTCTAAAAAATGATCCCCTAGAAAAAGGGACCCTAAAAAAGCGTACCTCCCTACTTCCTCATCCCGAAGCTATGAAGAATGCTGAAAAATCACTTTGTTTGAGCCTTCAAATCTTCATTGAAAGGAAAAAAAAAATCTTCCTTCTGGATGCAACCTGCAAAAGATAATGAAATAAATGAGGCCACAAGCTTGTCTTTATAGAACTTTAGGGCATAAAAGCAGCTTTCTTTGTGAAAGAATAAAGCTTCAATCTTATCGATGAAGAAAGCATCTTTTAATGCACAAATCCAAGTGGATGTCTTCGAATAGGAAGAATCCCTATTTTATAGTTGCCTATGGCTTCATGTGTGAGATGACGAAAAATATCTTCTTTGATGATGTCATCAAACACACGAGGTTGCAAAAGTGTTAGCCAAATTTTCATTCGTTTTGACACTTTTGCACTTGTTTGCACTCCAGTATAGCCTGTCCTTGACTTCAACAAGATGGCAAACTATCACGGTTGACTGAAAAAGATGACGAATCATGGCACCTTGAAGATTGATCAACCATGACTCCATCACTACCCTCAGACTGATGATTTGATGACGATCAACTACAAATCTGACCTCTAAAACCTGTTGTCGGACAAAGTTTTGGAAGCGGCTGCGAGAAAACACTGTCAAACATGAAAATTTTCTAAGGCATGAAAACTTGGGCACCCCCAGCTTCTAGGGGCACCTGATTTTTTTATGCCTTAGCCAATTTTTTGGAAAATTTCAACTTTTTCAAATTTTTGATTTGCGTGCACATTCTGGTGACTGAAGACCCCTATTTGGCTGTCAATTTTTGCCTGCTAGAGTAAAACTAAGTTTGATGATCTGAAAAATAGGCAATCCTGATGAAAACTAAACTGATTGTATCCTCTACCTCCCTTGGAAAATGCACCAAACTAATTTCATGTGAATCTGACCAGGCTGACGGAGGAGTTTTTGTCATTTTCCATGAAAACATGGAAAAATGACTAAGGCATGAAAAGATGGGCACCCCTGGCCTCCAGGGGCACCTATTTTTTTATGCCTTAGAAATTTTTTGATATTTTCAATTTTTCATTGCATTCCTCAATTTCTGTGCCAACAGGTCCTGTTTGATCATTATTTTCTGTCATCTAGATGATTGCAAAAGTAGGACGGGAGGTGCATTGAGTTGTCTGAACATACCTAAGATGAAATCCCATCTTTTTCAAGCTTTCAACTGAGTTTGACTAAGTTTGACCACCCAGAAATGGGCTGACCGAGGTTTTTTGACGTTTCTTGAAAAATGCGAAAAAAAACTAAGTCATGAAAAGTTGGGCACCCCGAGCCTCTAGGGGCACCTAGTTTTTTGTGCCTTAGTCAAATTTCAAGATTTTTAACTTTTCTCCTCATTCCAGATCCATCCTGCTCCGTTTCCCATTCTTCGTCAAATCGATGACTGTTTGTCAGTTCTATGTTAGCTGAACAACCTAGAAGACTTGAAACTGATCTCCGGTAGATGAACTTCTTCTATTGATGGCTTTGGAGCTCGTGCTTCACCTTCTAAAAAAGTAGAATTGATCCAGTAGAGAAAACTTGACCTTTTGTAGATTCCATTTGGACCACCTTGATCGTGAAGAAAAATCAACCAATCAAAACAAAACACGACACCTGAATCAGAGATTCTATTTTTAGAAACTTTCTATTTTTAGGAAATTTTGCCAGCATCCGTATCTCAAGAAACCCAGAAAACCTAAATTGACGTCTATTTTTAAAAATTTTGACTTTTTTGACTTTTTGACTTTAAACTTTTCTATACTTTCTCAAAATGCCCTAATGAAGCAAAAATTTTGATTAGGTACAATAGTCTAGATTCTTTGACAAAGGATGATATGCTGCAAAGAGCAATGGTGATTCAACTATAAAGAAAGACATTGTAGGAGGTAATGGAGGTATTGGAGGTACTACTAGAGATACTGGAGGTGTTATAACAGGTATCATCGAGGATACAAGTGAACTAGGACCAAGACTATGATGGATATTTGTTGTACGGGGTCTACATCCATGAGTTGGCAATTCCTCCAAAGGTTCGATGGATCTCGACCTGGTATTAGGTATGTGAGCTAGAGCTTCATGACTTATAACTAGATATGGATATTTTGACTAGATCTTTTACACAGGTGAGGATATCTACTCCTCTAAAGTGGTATTTTCAAACAGATGTCTAGAATGACAAGATATTTGCACTATATTTGTAAAGGTTGCAAATATTGACTCAAATTATGGAAATTCTTGCAACTGACTATAAAGATTAGAACAACGGACCACGAGGATGGAGTATTTGCAATTAGATCTTTCAAATGACTAGCGACAAATAAGAACTTTGCACAAATACTCAAAGTTTAACGTAATCTTACGAAATTTGAAAATGTCACCTCGTTTGAGCACACGAAATGATATCCAGACGATGAATCTTCAAACTAGAATGCTTTGGGCCTCCTTCTAGCACCAATTTATGTTGATCATGATGTTAGTCACAATAACATAGATAAAGATTTCACAAAACAAACCTTTATCGTCTTGGAAAATATGATCAATTCAGGATGAATTGATAAATCCAAGTCTCCATTAGTCAGGTCTTAACCTTTTGATAATCTCTCAGTTAGTTTGATGTGAATTGTTGTTTTCCATTAGGGGCCTTACATATAGTTTTGAAGTGATTTGCATCCAAATATGTTTTATTTCTCCTACTTTCTATAAATTCTCAACAAACAAGGTTAAATCCTACTATATTTAACTAGATCATATAGATATTTATGTAAGTTTGATCAATTCTTCTAAATATCACTCTTGTTAAATTGATTCATCATGATTTTAATTAGTTCTTCTGAAACTATCTTCAATTCACTTATCCTGAACTAATCTCTACTTAATTTCACGTCTGCACTATAAATTTGTTCAAATAATGTGCCGATAAGCATGTATTTCCATGATTCCTATCATTATACATGTTCATTTGCATGATATTTTCTATTTTACATGTACTTTGTCTAAATATACTTAAGATCTTTATGTATTTACAGAAATCTACATATTATATGATGATTTGCTTGTTATTTTTTGTGTATTTTTAGTTATGATGATGATTTAATGAAATTAAAGAAATTTGAACTAAACCTTTCTAAATTTATTGAAATGAGTGAATCTTCAGTCATTGATCTACATATATCCTTGATACTGTCATGAAGAGAAGGAAATCAAACCATATTTTCATTAGGTCATTCCACAGCTAGATATGATTGATGCTAACTTCAAAGGAAAGGAATGAAGACAACATGCACAGACTAAGATGCACTCTAAGGGACAGCAAATCAAAGTAACATGTCCAGAATTCATCCACAGATTACTCAAAGTTTACGATTAGTTGTAATCAAAGGTCTTCATCTTCATTAAGTATGCAAAAGGAATATATATTTACAATTGACTTTGAGAATTGGTCATGACATTCAACAATCCAATCTCAATTAAGCTTTTGAATGAATACAACTGAGATTTCACATCCTTTTATAGGACAAGGATGAGAATTAGTTACAAAAGATCTTACGATCAAGATTTGTCTATTACAATCAATGGTCCATATTGCATTGATCGGGTCAAAATACCAAAACATGTGGTACAGGTTACCAGTTGGAAACTATCTAATGGATTACAGCTGGCAACCTAGAATATTCTAAGACCATTGACTTAGTCAACTAGACTGCAAGTGACAAAATGACACAAACATCCCAAATGACACCATGTTGCAACATCCTCTTCATTCAGATGCACCTTCTTCATGTAGTAACTTCCCTGTGTCTATCTTTTTATAATTATCATATGCTTGCATGAAAGTATCTACTTGGAATTTGCTAATTGTCTAGGCTCTCAACTTAGCATACTTCAATGCTTTTATCTATTCCTTCAAATGTTCTAGCATAGATGTCCTGCTATCTGCTTCTTTGCCATATGTCCTTACTCTCACATTCAACATAGACATCTCATCCATAACATCTTCAATAAATAGCTCTATGGGATCTTCTGCCACTTCCTTAAATTTATCTTTGAATATTTGGATGGCTTCATCCATTTCTAGGACTGCTTCCTCTGTTACTGCATCTTCTAGCAAGTCTTCTAATATCTTCATTTCTTTAGCTAATAAATCATGGATCTTGGTTTGAGTATATCTTACTTTACTCATGCTAGCCTTCAATACTTCTAATTCCTACTTCATCTCAATCACCCAGGTATCCATGATCGGCAAAGTTACACTAGTGACAATTTTATTTTTTAACAATTCTCCATCTGTCATCTCTTTGGCTCTTTTTATCCTTACCATTACATAGTTGCATTTCTATATTCTCTGAGTGAATTCACTCTTTAAAGAATCAATATCATTTTTAGATTGGACAATGTATCCCAATTGGACTTGGAAGTCCTTATTAGCTTTTTCCCCAAACGTCAAGAATCTTATGAACCATTTGTCCATAGTATTAGTTTGGTGTTTTTGCACATCTAGGTTAGCTATTTCTTCTTCACTTATTAATGTCAATGCAGTGGGCTTTTCTGTTGCCTGTAGTGTGGATGCCAAGCTATCTGGCTTCACTAATCCCTATATAAACTGTTACAACTGAGCATTTTGCTCTTTAAGCTCCTTCTTTCTAGCTTTAAGCTTTCCTATTTTGGCCACTACTACCTTTGTACTCTCAATGTGTTCCTATATTTCTTGTTCTATGGTGACATGACCTAGGTCATATTGTGTCACCTAAAACTCTTCTGGCCTGATCTCTCCTTTGTCCTTATCTACTATAGGTACAATAACTTGAGTTTTCCTCTTTCCTATCTTTCAATCTCTTTTGATGGTCGAGACTGTCCTAGCTCTCTGTTTAGATTTAGATGAATCAAGAGTAAACAGGGACTTAAAATCAAAAGGTACCTGATGGTCTTTTGATTGGCCTACTTCTAATGAAATCAAGGACAATGCATCTGATTGTGATCCTCCCTAATCTAGTTGCTCAATCTGAGCATCTTCTTTCTTCTGATCACCACCAGGTTCTTGCACATTCTCTTGTTGTCCTATTCTACCATCCAAATTTTCTTCCTCATACAATTGTTCTTCTTGACTTTGCTTTGGGGGAGGCTGATTATCTTGTGTCTTATCATCCCATTCCTCCAAAACCATGTCATCTTCAGGCTCTTGGACTTTATCTATTTGATCACCATGATGATGTTCTCATTCATTCTTGTCAATCCTATCTCCTTCAGTGGCAAGTGATTTAGATGCACTCTCTTGCCTAGACTTATCCATGAGGATATCATGTTGTGCTATTTGTTTCGGTGCACTTTTGCCTTCAGGTATATCTAAGTGAGATTCACCTAAATGAGTTTCTTTATTTCTAGCATTCATTTCCACTTGGACATTTTCTTGCAGTGTTTGGCTATCTTTAATAGCCTCCTTTTCAGTGTTTCCCTTCTCAGGTGAATAGGTCTAGTTGACCATTGTCGGACTAGTCACATTCTCAACTAAAGAATCGAGAGGCCCCATATGTGCCTCCACTTCTTCCATTTTAGGAGCCTCTTCTCTTTCTTTCTCTTCATCATGTATCCCCATTGCTACATTACCTCTATCTATAGCCTCTATATGCTGCAACATAGTCTCTATAGGATGACTAGTAATATTTTTTACCACCTCATCTTCAGTCAGATCAATTGTTTTACTTAGTGGGAGGGCCTTTGTGGCTTCTTCTTCTTGAGCTTGGCTCTTGGATTTCTATATCATCTCAGTCTTTAATTTAACTATAGTTTCCAAAGACACATCATGTTGTAATTCTTTAACTATACTTAAAGATGGATCACCTGATCCTAATGTTGCTGCTAGTGGTGAAATGACCCCTCTCATGTGAGGACTTTGATATCTACTCTGCCTAGGCACCTTGACCCCCTATAGAAAATCACCTTTTCTCTTCCTTTTAAGTGTCCCAATGGGCACTTGATCTTCTTCATCATCATCATCTCCCTCCCCTATAGCGATCCTAACTAGACTTTGCTCCTGATCTTTCTGGAGCTCTTATTGTGTTGTTGGTGCTTGGGGTGTAGGCACAATAATTGCCTTAAGTACCAGTCTTGTAGGAGGTACTAATGGTTGGTACACTAGGGATACTCCTTTAGAATTAATCTCTTCTACAACCTTAGATGAACTAGGTTCAAGTAACTTTGTACCTAGGATTTGTCTTTTCCGCACAAGGAAATCATCATATCCCTTTTCTTTTCTTTCCTTTCTTTTCCCCTTTTTATCACTTACGATTGCCACACCTTTTCTCCTAAGCTCATTGACCTTTTGGGAAACCCAATTCTTTATTCTGGCCATAACTTTAGTAGTGAGGGCATCAATTAAAGTCTCCTCCTTCTATGTTAGATCTGGGGTAGAAATGGTATCATTGTATATCTTTTGTTTCTCATACTCTGGATCCATGAGGCTATCATCATGTTTTCTGATTTGTGGGGGCACTTCAAGCTGTCCTATAGTTCTCATCTGATCCAGTACTAATCTCTGGTATTCTCTTCTTCTTATTTCATGTTCATCATCGTAGTCTTCCTAGTAGTCTTCAAGATGGACATTGTACTTATACTTCTTGTTAAATCTTTGTTCGATCCTATGGTAAGGATCATAGTCTCTCTCTAGAGGAAACAATTTTAAGTTCAAATCTTTCAACTCTGCCTTTGCCTTTCTTGCATTTTCTATGGCTCCTACCAAGAACTAGTTTACATCAATAGGAAATTTCCTATAAGGATTCCCTTCTTTTACCCTAGACATTTCAAATTTAGGTAGTTGTTGCCTCATCATTTCCATTATTTACCACCTTGTATGTAGGGTACCTTGGTAGCATATATGGTTTCCCACTGAAACATTCCATCCAGATGTATGAATAGGTTTTGGCCTGGATGAACCAAGAGCCATATCCACTGATGGCTTTTGTGGCACCAACTAAAAATCATTTGGTCCTGTCCCCTTCCATGAGCTGGACTAGGTGCATCAGGAGGGCATCATTAACCATTTTGTAATGTTGAACTGAAAGTCTTCTCTCCAACTGGGGATAGTTCTCTCAGAGAGTTTTCCCATTAGGTAACCTTCCAATCTTTCCTACAATCTAAAGGCCATCAAACATACATTTTGCTACACAAGAATACACGAAGTAGGATGTCATCCTGAAGATTATCCCCTTACCTTATTTCCACTTGACCATCTGGTCATGAATTATATCACTCATAATTTTAGCCCATTGGACCTTTTCTTGATGTTCTTCATATTTTATGACCATCCTCATTAAATTAAAAATCTAGGGTTCAAAGGTTCCACAATTTACCAATCCGTTCATCCAGCGAAGCATAAACATTATTTATTGTACTTCCTCATTAAAGTCAAATTTGTACAAGTGTTGTGCCATTTTGGCAACTACCCTAGCCATGTTATCTGGGCTTCTCCATCCCTGATATATGACTTTTTTGCAGTTCTTGTTGTTGGCCTCAAACTCTTTGGCCAGTGCATCTAGGTCTCACACATATATATGCTGAGAAACAGGCAAATGGAACACCTTGACAATACCATCCACTAATAAATCTATGTAGAGCCTCTCTTGTTTCTCAATTTTCCTTGTGTTAATATCATAGTGCAGTGCAGACTCAGCCAAAAGGTTGAAAGCCTCGGTAGAATAGGGAAAACCAACAGCATGACATAAACCTGATACCACTGTATTATTCAATACGGGATCATCTTCCCTAGCATCAATCCAACCTCTAAATGCTTTGATATTCATGTTCCCACAATGAGTATCCTTGAAGAATCCCAACTTGTTATATATGTTGCACGTTTTGGGAAACATAACTGGTTTGAACTCTACATCTTGCTTGTCCATACGTGGATGCAACATTTTGTCCTACAATTTGAATATACTAGTCTTAAATAACAGCACATACTTATTTATCTAGGGTTAGCACACTACTTATTTTCACACTCTAAAATGGTAATATGTCTAAATCTTGTGAATTAAACCTATGCCATGCATAACGTATAATCACTATTACTGTGTACAATTTATTATTTATTTAACTATTTATGATATGGTCTTATGAATATAACAAGAGGAATAGGGTTTTTATATATACCTGTATATGCTTCCTTAACCTATTATGAATGTGGTGATGTCTGAATAGAAGCTCTGGATGGGGAATTCTTCTGCAATTTTATTCTCTTAGCTCAGCTCTAGCTCGCAATATAGCTCTTAATAGTAAAATTAGGGCTTTCATAATGCAATTGTGTTGATTATGTTGAAAGAAGTCCCTTTTACCTTAAACAATTCATGACTTTAAGGCTTATTAATGGTCTCAATGCGATTTGATAGGTTAAATTGGCAAGATTGTATAGGATTATCACAGATGTTTGTTGACATGCATTCAAATTTAAATGCTGTTAGTGTAAGTTTTTATTTCCTAGTTGGATTATTTATTTTTCCTATATTCCTAGGTTTTTCCTACACTTCTATTAATCTCGCTTAGGTTAATAAAGCATGTCTTATTAGGTGAGTAGTTGCGAGGTGTCACCTTCCTACATGTGAGCATCCATTAGCTATCTTGGGAAGATACTTTGCTATCTTTAGTCCGATAGATGGTTGCTCCTCATTGGTCGATGTTGCCACCTCCTCTCTCTTCCTAGTCTATATAAGCATGCTACCTGGCTTGTATTTTAGATCTTTTGCTTTTGCATCCTCTTAATGCTATTTTGCTTCTAGCATTTGCATTACTCTCTTGAAGACTAACTCTGTGTTGCTATTTTGATTTCGTATCATTTGCATTCATAGTTTTAATATCTATTCTTTGCACTAGTTTTCTGGGTTATTAATCTTTTCAGATTCTAACATGGTATCAGAGCTATTCTATATGCAAGAGTAGATTTTAGTTTCCATATTTGAGAGATTCGGGGGGGGCTAATAAATCTTATTGTAGGTTTTTGAAAAACCCAGTATGCTCTTCTCTTGCATCTTCGGATGATCTTGAGAATCAGAAAAGTTTGACGGCAACTTTTTTTAATCTCTGGGGTTGCACATGTGTTTTATGAAATCTGAGTGATTGTAGCATTTCTGGTTATACTGGCAGTATTTCTGGCTGTTCCAACGCGTCCAGGAGGCTTGAGAAAGTCAAATTTGGCTTTTGCTTCACCGAAATCGGAGATCGTCATACACAGTTGCGGAACCGGGGTTTCGAGCTTAAATCTGACAACCAGCTTGCATATTTGATCTTTTGAATCAATATTGCAGGTTCCAGCATCTGATTCAGCATTTGCATGTCGTTTTTTGGTTGTTGGGGTCGTTTTTTGTAGCTAAAGGCGTTCCATTTACACTGGAGCAACATTGTCTGTGCATGTGCAAGAAAAACGCCTTCTGGGTTTTGTTCACAGCACAGAAAAACCATCTGGGTATCTTTCTATTTTTGTATGCAGCCTTTATATTTTGTAAAAACGCGCTTAGAAAGCTACAGCAGGACCCCTTTCCGTTGGCAGCTGCAGTTTTGAAGACAGTTTTCAAATGCTCCGTTCTTGCTCATACGGACTCCTTTTCCCACGAATGTTTTTTTGATTTTGGTTATTTTTTCATGCTCTATGCACTAGTGCAGTTGTTTTTTGATTTTGATGCCAAGAGTTTTCAGAAATTGCAGATTCTCAGTCGTAACATTGCACGGTTCTCGTTTTGGGAACTTTGGAGGATCATAACTTTCACATACGACCTCGTATCGAGGCGATTCTTTTTTTGAAAGTGCATGATTTTTCAAGTAGATTGCAGTGGTGCTGTTTATTTCTCTGGATATTATGCCAAAGTTGTATTTTCAGCATATGCTCTTCATGAGAGTTTTGTAATGCATTGAAATCAAAACCACTTAGTATTTGTTGCTAGTGGTAGTTGTAAATGCACTAATATAAAGTGCCAAATCATATTTTCTTGGGGGGGGTTCTTTGATTGAGTGAAAAGGGGGGGTTGTCTTGGTTGGGTTCTCTTCTTTTCAGCACTTCTTCTCTGCATTTCTTCATCATGGATCAAACAAATCTGCCCATCCTAACTCCATACAATTAATTTGAGTGGAAATCACGCATGACAATTCACTTAAGGAAAGCTAGATTAAATAGGATAACTATGGGACTTGAAACTGAACCTACTAAAGATGAAGATAAGCCTAAGTGGTTTAACAAATGTGATGAGGCATATGGAACATTGTGTTTGTCTGTTTCTCCTGATTTGCTCTTTCACATTGAGTCTTTGAATACACCAAATGAAGTCTGGACAAAGCTAGAAACACTATTTGGCACACAAGATTCAATGAGGGGTCATATGTTGGAAAATGAACTAATTAGTTTAAGTCTAGGCAATTTCAACACAATCCAGGATTTCTTCACCAAATTGAAATCACTAAGGCTATAGTTAAAACAATGTGGAATTGAAAAGAAAGATGAACAACTGATTCTTAGTATTCTCTCTAAGCTAAGTTCAGAATATTCTGTGTTTGTTTCTACTTTCTATGCTACTAAGGGTGCACTTGGCACTCAATTCACCATGCCATCTTTAGATGATTTTACTGTCAATCTCACTCGGGAACAGGACAAGTTAATCCAGATGGGCACTCTTAAGTCCTCTAAGTCACATGCCTTGGCTACCAACCAAGGCACAAAAAAACAGAAAGGACAAAGTAGTAACAACAATAGTAAGGATAAGAAACAAAAGAATAGCAAGGAGAAGAAGGATCAGATAACGGTTGCTTCAAAAGCAACTAATGAGACCCAATATTCCAAGGGCGACAAGCCTAAGAAAGAGAGGGTCCAATGTGCCTATTGTAAAAGACCCGGTCATGATGAACATAAATGTCTGAAGAAACAAATTGATCACTTGACACACATTCTTGAGAAGAATAATATCAGTGTTCCTGAGTCTGTCAAACAGAGTTCTAATGAGGGGTCTAATAAGGCAAAAGAGAATAGCAAGGGAAAAGGAAAGGGCAAGGCCCTTGTTGCAGTTGCTTCTTCACCATCCACTTGGGTTCTTGATTTGGGAGCTTCGCACCACATGGCTTCATCTAAGGAAGAACTTGCATCCTTGGAGCCGTGTACTATGCCTTCTATTTTGATGGGTGATAACACTCCTGTTGAGGTGTGTGGGAGAGGGTCTGTTGATGTGGGGGATGGCACATTCCATGATGTTCTTTGTGTGCCCTCATTATCAACTAATCTCCTATCGGTATATCAGATCACTCACACAGGTTCAGGCAAGCGGGTTGAGTTCACTCCTGATTCAGTGGAGATTCGTGAGTTGCACAGTGGTTCTACAGTTGCAGTTGGGAGAGCAGATCATCAGTCACAGCTCTATCTGTTTTCTCACTTTGTTCCTGATCCTCCTTTGACTGTTTTGCTCACTCATTCTAATGATGTGAGTAGATTATGGCATGAGCGGTTTGGCCACCTTAACTTCCGCTACTTGCAGCAGCTCAACCAGCAGAGCATGGTCACAGGGTTGCCTTCAGTTCAGTTTTCAAGTGGTGTTTGCCAAGGTTGCATTCTTGGTAAGCATCCTGAGGAAAAGTTTGACAAAGGTAAGGCATGGAGAGCTTCACAGATACTGGAGTTAGTTCACAGTGATTTGGCTGGTCTATTTCAGCATCCTTCTTTCAGCAGAGCTAGATATGTCCTCACATTCATTGATGACTTCTCTCGAAATACTTGGGTGTACTTTCTCAAACAAAAGTCAGAGGTATTTGATCATTTTCAAGACTTCAAGACTTTTGTAGAGAAGCAATCTGGGAAAGCCATCAAAGTTTTGCGCACTGACAATGGTGGTGAGTATGTCAACCATCAGTTTGAGAGGTTTTGCACTTCAGAGGGGATTGATTTGCAGCATTCAGTTCCATACAATCCTCAGCAGAACAGTGTTGCAGAACGGAAGAATAGGTCCTTGAAGGAAATGGCGAACTGCATGATTCACTCCAGATCTCTTGCACCAAAGTATTGGGCAGAGGCCATTAACTGTGCTTGTTATATCCAGAACCATGTTCCTCACCGAGCCTTGAAGGGAGTCACTCCTTTTGAAGCTTGGAGCGGTCAGAAACCATCAGTTAAGCACTTTCAAGTTTTTGGTTCTCCTGCATGGGCCCACATTCCTACAAAGAAACGCAAGGCATTGGATCCGCAGAGCAAACCTTGCATATTTGTAGGTTATCCTGATGGTGTGAAGGGTTATCGGTTGCTCCACCCTACTACACATGAGTTGTTCATTGAGAGGAGTGTTCAGTTTGAGGAGGGCTCTTCGAGCTCACTTTCTATCACTTCTCCAACTCCCTCTACTTTGACATTGGAGTCACTTGGGATACATGACAGATCTTCTGATGAGTCAGATTCACCTAAGCAGTCTTCTACCTCCACTTCTGATGCAGAGAGCGATTCAGAGGACTCACCTCCTTCCTCTCCTGGTCATCATTCAGAGGTTGATGATTCTCCTCCAGATTCTCCATCTTCCGGTCCACTTTGGGCTAGACAGACCTTGCAGTCTGCAGGTGATTGGGTTGGGGATCCATCAGACACCAGGCGAACTCGTTCACAGTTCAAAGATGTTCCACATGTCTTCATTGCTATTGCCTCAAATCCACAGTCTTTTCATGAGGCTTCTGGTATTTCTGAGTGGGATACAACTATGCAGGAGGAGTATAGTTCCTTGATGAGGAACCACACTTGGGATCTTGTCCCTCTTCCTAAGGGAAGAAAACTTGTTCGATGTAAGTGGATCTATTAGACAAAATTTGCAGCAGATGGGTCAATTGACAAGTATAAGGCTCGCTTGGTCACCAAAGGATTCTCCCAGGTTCTTGGGATTGACTACTCTGAGACTTTTGCGCCAGTTGCCTGAATGAATTCCATCCGACTTGTTCTTGCCATTGCTGCAGCTAATCATTGGGAAGTACACCAGATGGATGTGAAGAGTGCTTTTCTTCATGATGACCTTCAGGAGGAGATCTACATGGAGCAGCCACAGGGGTTCCTTCAGGATTCTTCACTTGTGTGCCTTCTTCGGAAGTCTCTCTATGGCCTCAAACAGGCTCCTCGAGCCTGGTATGCCAAGATGGATTCCTTCCTTCTATCAGTTGGGTTCACTCGGTGCCATTCTGATCCCAATGTCTACATTCTGCAGTAGGATGATTCACT
Organism: Cunninghamia lanceolata; assembly: GCA_027924645.1. NCBI lineage: Eukaryota > Viridiplantae > Streptophyta > Pinopsida > Cupressales > Cupressaceae > Cunninghamia > Cunninghamia lanceolata. The sequence goes on along the minus strand of BSBN01001427.1, from coordinate 10,794 downwards.
CCTATTTCTGGTTCTGTATGTTGATGACTTGCTGATCACAGGGAGTTCTTCATCCACCATTGGGGCTGTCAAAACTGCCCTTCATGACAGATTTTTGATGACTGACTTGGGCTTGTTGCATTACTTTCTCGGGATTGAGATCTACCAGTCTTCTTCTGGGATCACCATCACACAGTCCAAGTATGCTCTAGATTTGCTCTCGAGGTTTCATATGGCTGACTGTAAGCCTGCTCCGACTCCCTTTCTTTCTAGAGTCAAACTTGAGGCTCAGTGTTCTTCTCCACTTGTTGATGGCACTTTGTACCGACAGCTTGTTGGGAGTCTCATTTATCTGACTCATACGAGACCTGACATTTCATATGCTGTAGGCATGGTCTCTCGATTCATGCAGGAGCCTCATGAGCTGCACTGGAAAGCAGCCAAGCGGATCCTTCACTACATTCAGGGTTCTCACAGTCTTGGGATTCACTACACAGCGGGTATTGAGCTTGACTTGGTGGGCTACACAGATTCTGATTGGGTAGGCGATTCTCAGGATCGCAAGTCTACTTCAGGTTACAACTTCTCACTTGGTTTAGGTCTTGTTTGTTGGTCGAGCAAGAAGCAATCTGCTATTGCTCTATCTTCTACTGAGGCCGAGTATCGGGGGGCTGTGAATGCCTCTACTGAGGCCATTTGGCTTCAGAATCTTCTCACTGAGTTTGGTATCCAGATCAGACGGCCATCAGTCATATTTTGTGACAACCAGAGTGCCATTCAGATCTCACAGAATCCGGTCCATCATCAGCGGACCAAACACATATAGGTCCACATGCACTACATCTGGGAGCTCATCCATGGCCACGTCATTGACCTTCGCTACTGTCCGACTTTCGAGCAGGTTGCTGATATCTTCACCAAACCCTTCACTGAGAGCAAGTTCCTTCATTTGCGAGCTTTGCTGGGGGTGCGGGATGCTTCATCTTCTGGGGAGGCCTCTTCCTCTCACTTGGAGTCTTGACTCTCTCTACTTTTGGGGGGGTCTCTTCTCTCTCTCTTTGGGGGAAATTTTATGTACATGGGTACCTCATCAGGCTTGATTTGTCGGGACCCATTTCTCCATCCACCTAAGCTTCACTTATGGGGGGGTGTTAGTGTAGGTTTTTATTTCCTAGCTGGATTATTTATTTTTCCTATATTCCTAGGTTTTTCCTACACTTCTATTAATCTCACTTAGGTTAATAAAGCATGTCTTATTAGGTGAGTAGTTGCGAGGTGTCACCTTCCTACATGTGAGCATCCATTAGCTATCTTGGGAAGATACTTTGCTATCTTTAGTCCGATAGATGGTTGCTCCTCATTGGTCGGTGTTGCCACCTCCTCTCTCTTCCTAGTCTATATAAGCATGCTACCTGGCTTGTATTTTGGATCTTTTGCTTTTGCATCCTCTTAATGCTATTTTGCTTCTAGCATTTGCATTACTCTCTTGGAGACTAACTCTGTGTTGCTATTTTGATTTCGTATCATTTGCATTCATAGTTTTAATATCTATTCTTTGCACTAGTTTTCTGGGTTATTAATCTTTTCAGATTCTAACAAATGCCAACAACCAATCGTACCGCATTAAATGCAAAAAAGTGCAGGTAAGTGAAAGTTGATATTTGGCTAAGGAATATCTAGATGAATATCCAGGTATGAATATTTGAATGATGTCAGCATGAGTAAGATCTTTCATCATGGTATAATAAGGTGACATCATCTGGATGGGATACTAGGATAAGATCCAAGATATAAAAATTGTGACGTATCCTTATGGCTTAATCTCTAGGTGATGTAAGCATAGATCCATCTTATATGTCGTGTCGGGATAGGATGACATCATCAGGATGAGGATTTTTTAAAAGATTTGGATACTAAGTTAAGATCCAGATGATTTGTAATATCCTGATGACATAAGCAAGTTTATCATTCTTCATTAAGATGAGATGACATGACATCATTTGGATCAGGATGTGAAAATAAAATTAGGATATTACAACAATAACATCCATGCACTTTAATATCTGGGTGATGTCATCATGTTTGAGATTATGTGTAAAACCAAGATGACATGACTTCATAAGACAAGGATATTCACAGAGGTTAGGATACTAAGTTAAGATCTAGGCACGAACTAATATCCTACGTATGATGTTTAGCTTGACAAGTTTCTTAAATTTGACGTCCAGATACTAGTGGGTGTTGGGATATTAACTTAAGATCGGGATGTTAACTAATATCCTAACATTTGACATTTAGCTCACCAAGCCTTTTAAACTTGATGTCTGGACACTAATATGTGCTAGGATATTAAGTTAATATCTAGATGGCATGAACTATGAATATCCGGACAACCCTTTGACCAAACTTTGACCGACCATAACCCTCTTTTTTCAACAAATTTCCAAGTGCTTCAAAAGGCAAACCTACTTAAATTTTCATGCTCTTTCACTTGGCAAGATATATAATGTGAAATTCAAAATTTGAAAGTTTAACCTCTTATCTTATGGTCTGAATATGCACAGGATGAAATCCTGGCATGCGATTAATATTGACCTTTTTTACCATACCACCCAAAGAAATGGAAAAAAAATCCAAGTAAAAAGTTAGGTCCTTATTTTGTTGTAGCAAAATGGGGCATGTTGTGTAATGGGGCATGTTGTGTAACCACACAACACTATGCTACCGATACATACATTGTTCCTAGCCATCATCCTTGAGATCACTTATGATTATCGGCCAGATAGAATGAACATTGAAATATTCTATACTTACTAGTTCCATATGAGAGATATTCTATGTTTACTAACTTAAGCACACAAGAATATACTTAATTCCTTGACCATGTGAACGTAAGGATAACTTAGGAAACTAATCTTAGATATACTCATAGAACTCTAAGCATATCTATCTTTGGCTTAACATGAAAACTCTCTAAATACAATGGCCTTAGTTATACACAAACACTCTAATCATGATGGATAAAAATATATATAGTAACTTGTTAAGCATGTTGGATTAATTCAGCCATAGTATTATATTCTATTCTCAGTTGCCTATATCATAAGGAGTATCAGCTTAAAATCATAGAGGTTTATATATAGGTCTGATGGCCTTATAAAACACAAAGGTTTAAAAATATTTCTACTGGCCTTGCAAAACAAAGAGGATGGCCATAATTATCAGCCTAATAATATACAAAGATGTTAGCCTTACATGAGTGTCAACCTTACATAAAACATAGTTTGACCTCATAAAACTCAGTTCAGCCTCATAAAAAACTAGTATATATAACTTCTATCAGTGTTGGAAGCATACAAAGATTGTCTATTTATATCGACCAAATAAACACTAATATTATGTTTTGTCAACCACATATAAACTTTACTTCTATCTACCATGGACACTCAACTATGGACCTAAATACAAACATGCTATTCTTAAACCAAAAGATATCAAAGAAAGAATGAACCTAATTATATATGGAGTAAGTGGCTCCCTACATTCTTGCTTGATGTGCATCCTACTTTCCTTCTCCCTGTGGATTCTTTCTGCACCCATTTAGTTATATGAATCTCTAATAATGGTTTGTTATCATTCGAAGGTCCCATTCCTCCATGCATCCATAATGCCTCAATGCATAATCTTGGGGCAGAGTTTTATTATATCTCTCTTTCTAGATTTCCTGAGGGTCTACCATTGGAATCCCCTCAAATTCTCATGAACAAGCCTAATGATTGTCCCACACATGCATTTAGTGGAAAATATTCAATGGAAAATGGACCAGAGGAAGCCAGGCTACTGTGGCACTTGTAATTAAATACCACGAGGATGTGGATGGACTTGCATTTTGTATTGAAGCCTATCCACCACAACCATCTCACCCTTGTTTTTATGCTCCCCCTGTATACACGTTAAACTCTCAATGAAATAGCCTTCTTAAAGGTGTAACACCTCCACAAGGCTATAGAATTATAGGCAGAATCATTGCCTAATAACATGTTTTGCTAGCATACTAACAAAAGAGGTTTTATGGTCATTAATGACCACTATTCAAAATAGGTCAAGCACTCCTTTATACTCTTCCAATCTTTGTGGAGTGGAGGAAAATAAGTACTCATAAGATCACGTAGCAATTTAGTATTTAATATACAACTAGACCATGTACTTTTTTAAAACTCATGTCTATTAAGTATAAGTTATACTTATACATCATGATAATATAAAATAAATATAAACATATATCAACATAATGTGTGTATATACAATGTTTACTAACATTGTTAATTTAATCATTCAATAAGATGTGTGAATGGGGTCAACGTATTCTCCCCCTCACAATCTTGCATAAACATCAAAATAAATAGATAGGTTATAAACTGGAAAACTTATTGAAAAGCACTAATAATAAAATAGTTTAAGCCTTAATAATATTTGTATTTCTTGAATATAACTATATTCATATCAAACAAGGACTAATGATTGTCAACCATTTCCATGTCAACAGTCAAACTTTCCTAACATAATCTCAATAAAAACTACAATAAGAAATCCTGATGACAAATCGACAACTGTCGAATCAAAACCAACTTAGACCCAATGAGTCAAGTATGACTTACCCAACTCAAAGAGGATTCACTAAATTGTACAAGCACAAGACTAAGATACCAACAAACTATTCTTTTCCATATGTCTATTCACTTCTCTCCAATGATGCTCTCTCTCTCTTTCTCAGAGGATGGAAACCTATTTCCTGAATATAACTTGCATTCAACAAACTGGGACTAGTGTATCATCAGTTGATTCATAAACCTTATGAAATCATAACATCGAGACAACATATAATCACATGTCAATTCTAATCATATAAAAATAAACTCATGAAATCGTTGACTTTTCTTGACATTTTCACTAAATGTCAAATCATTAAATCATGAATAATCAACTACTAATTACATGCAAGTAAAAATTAAAGCATATTCAAAATTTGTGATATGACAATAGTATTAGACAAGTGAGTTGGAAAAAATTATGTTAGTTTGATAAAAATGAGTCTTCGATAGGCAGATATTTGCTGCAACCAAAAAGTTAGTGGCAAAATTAGGATTAAAAAGCTATTAAATTGTAGAAAACAACTATCCGATTGAGAAAATAGAACTAGCTAAACTAAAGAAAATTTAACTTAAAAATATGTTAAAATCTAAATTAAAAGCTATATCAAAATTAAAAACTAAACTAGCTACTATATTAAGATTAAAAACTAAATTTAAAAATATATATATATATATATATTGAAAATTATGCCAAAATTAAAACTAAATTTAAACTATGTTAATATTAATAATATTCAAAACTAAATTTAAAGCTATACTAAATTAAAAATAAAATTTTAAAACTATATTAAAAATTATGTTAATACTAAAACAAAATTAAAATTATACTAAAATTATATTAAAAAATATTAAAAACTAAATTAAAGCTTATATTAACTATGTTAATATTAAAACTAAATTTAAAACTAATTAAAACTAAATTTAAAACCACATTTAAAACTAGGTAATCTTGAAAATATTAAAATTATCCTAAGATTAAAGACTATATTAAAAACTAAATTAAAAATTATTATACTAAGGGAATTCGAGAAAACCATAAAGTGAAATTTTAAATGATTGAAGCTATATCACGTGGGAATAAAGTGAAATAATAAAAACATTAATATAATGTATCATTATCAAACTCATTACTTAGAAGGAAAATGAAATCATTTTATAAAGCAAGATCTTATGAAGAGGGCCACAACAACGGAGTGAAAAGCATGTGAATAACATATACTAAGAGGAAATAAAAAAGGCTGTATTATATCATATTACAAAATTAAGAGAGGAGAGACTTGTGATAAAATAGTAAATTTGTTGGTCAATGAAAATTCTTCATTATATCAAATTTAGATTTTATTTCAAAATTTGGCAAGCACCTACTTTCAATATACTCTAGGCAGAAACATTTACAAAAAGAAAGGTATCATGGTATATTACCATCTAAAATTGACTTCCTATTAGGGTTAATCCAATTTGAAACAAAATCAAAATCCCACAAGTGGATGTTTTGATAAATGACCATTGCAGTTGAAGTTGTATGTGAATTTAATATATTTGTTGATTTTCTATGCAGGGGTTCATTACGTGATTCATTGCTTTGTTTTCTTTCTCATGCCTTGCTTTGCTTTGTTTTGAGTAATAGCCCATACTCCCTGAATTCTGATTAATAATAGTAGCCAACATAAATAATGGTAACCTTTAATACTTTATTCTCACGTTGTTCATGTCTGTATACTGTAAGCATGAACAAAATTCAATTCCATAGTGTTGTTGCTTCTGACTCAAGATGGATGTCTTTAAAAGTTTCACAAATTATACTAAGGATACACATGGGATTTAATCTTATTCATTTTGACTTTTAATGATTTATATTTAATCTTATTCATTTTGAACATGTAGGATCGGTCATCCATCATTTAGGAATCTTGAGTAATATTTATGGGTATTAAATATTACTACGTCACTAATGGTTTTCGTGAAAAATGTGATTGGAAGGAAAATGAGAATGTCTCGCTTCTTTGGTAAAGCCTTTTCATAAGGAATTTGAGGAATTTCTCATTTGAGGGCCATTCAAGCAGTATTTCTTACCTTACTTAAATGAGCTTGAATATAATTTCTGAATTTCATTATTATTTCTACTTTATTTAAGCGGAAGAGGTTTCATGACCAAAACAGAGTAGTCCAAGATCAAAAACAAAGATCTGACTAGCTGAAAGAGGAATGGCCATACACAGTAATGTTTAAAGGGGCGAACAGTAGAAAGAGGGCTGTCCAATAGTCATAAACAAAAGTGTAACACAAAATGTAAAGTTTGAAAACAATCATAAACAATTGAACATCAGTGATACTGACATAAGTATAATAGTGTGTCATGTTCTTGAGTCACACTAAAAATAGACTAAATTTGTTGTAGATAACATTCTAACTTCAGTGGAGATTCGTGAGTTGCATAGTGGTTCTACAGTTGCAGTTGGGAGAGCAGATCATCAGTCACAGCTCTATCTATTTTCTCACTTTGTTCCTGATCCTCCTTCGACTGTTTTGCTCACTCATTCTAATGATGTGAGTAGATTATGGCATGAGTGGTTTGGCCACCTTAACTTCCGCTACTTGCAGCAGCTCAACCAGCAGAGCATGGTCACAGGGTTGCCTTCAGTTCAGTTTTCAGGTGGTGTTTGCCAAGGTTGCATTCTTGGTAAGCATCCTAAGGAAAAGTTTGACAAAGGTAAGGCATGGAGAGCTTCACAGATACTGGAGTTAGTTCACAGTGATTTGGCTGGTCTATTTCAGCATCCTTCTTTCAGCAGAGCTAGATATGTCCTCACATTCATTGATGACTTCTCTCGAAATACTTGGGTGTACTTTCTCAAACAAAAGTCAGAGGTATTTGATCATTTTCAAGACTTCAAGACTTTTGTAGAGAAGCAATCTGGGAAAGCCATCAAAGTTTTGCGCACTGACAATGGTGGTGAGTATGTCAACCATCGGTTTGAGAGGTTTTGCACTTTAGAGGGGATTGATTTGCAGCATTCAGTTCCATACAATCCTCAGCAGAACGGTGTTGCAGAACGGAAGAATAGGTCCTTGAAGGAAATGGCGAACTGCATGATTCACTCCAGATCTCTTGCACCACAGTATTGGGTAGAGGCCATTAACTGTGCTTGTTATATCCAGAACCGTGTTCCTCACTGAGCCTTGAAGGGAGTCACTCCTTTTGAAGCTTGGAGCGGTCAGAAACCATCAGTTAAGCACTTTCGAGTTTTTGGTTCTCCTGCATGGGCCCACATTCCTACAAAGAAACGCAAGGCATTGGATCCGCAGAGCAAACCTTGCATATTTGTAGGTTATCCTGATGGTGTGAAGGGTTATCGGTTGCTCCACCCTACTACACATGAGTTGTTCATTGAGAGGAGTGTTCAGTTTGAGGAGGGCTCTTCGAGCTCACTTTCTATCACTTCTCCAACTCCCTCTACTTTGACATTGGAGTCACTTGGGATACATGACAGATCTTCTGATGAGTCAGATTCACCTGAGCAGTCTTCTACCTCCACTTCTGATGCAGAGAGCGATTCAGAGGACTCACCTCCTTCCTCTCCTGGTCATCATTCAGAGGTTGATGATTCTCCTCCAGATTCTCCATCTTCCGGTCCACTTTGGGCTAGACAGACCTTGCAGTCTGCAGGTGATTGGGTTGGGGATCCATCAGACACCAGGCGAACTCGTTCACAGTTCCAAGATGTTCCACATGTCTTCATTGCTACTGCCTCAAATCCACAGTCTTTTCGTGAGGCTTCTGGTATTCCTGAGTGGGATACAGCTATGCAGGAGGAGTATAGTTCCTTGATGAGGAACCACACTTGGGATCTTGTCCCTCTTCCTAAGGGAAGAAAACTTGTTCGATGTAAGTGGATCTATCGGACAAAATTTGCAGCAGATGGGTCAGTTGACAAGTATAAGGCTCGCTTGGTCGCCAAAGGATTCTCCCAGGTTCTTGGGATTGACTACTCTGAGACTTTTGCGCCAGTTGCCTGAATGAATTCCATCCGACTTGTTCTTGCCATTGCTGTAGCTAATCATTGGGAAGTACACCAGATGGATGTGAAGAGTGCTTTTCTTCACGATGACCTTCAGGAGGAGATCTACATGGAGCAGCCACAGGGGTTCCTTCAGGATTCTTCACTTGTGTGCCTTCTTCGGAAGTCTCTCTATGGCCTCAAACAGGCTCCTCGGGCCTGGTATGCCAAGATGGATTCCTTCCTTCTATCAGTTGGGTTCACTCGGTGCCATTCTGATCCCAATGTCTACATTCTGTAGCAGGATGATTCACTCCTATTTCTGGTTCTATATGTTGATGACTTGTTGATCACAGGGAGTTCTTCATCCACCATTGGGGCTGTCAAAACTGCCCTTCATGACAGGTTTTTGATGACTGACTTGGGCTTGTTGCATTACTTTCTCGGGATTGAGATCTACCAGTCTTCTTCTGGGATCACCATCACACAGTCCAAGTATGCTCTAGATTTGCTCTCGAGGTTTCATATGGCTGACTGTAAGCCTGCTCCGACTCCCTTTCTTTCTAGAGTCAAACTTGAGGCTCAGTGTTCTTCTCCACTTGTTGATGGCACTTTGTACCGACAGCTTGTTGGGAGTCTCATTTATCTGACTCATACGAGACCTGACATTTCATATGCTGTAGGCATGGTCTCTCGATTCATGCAGGAGCCTCATGAGCTGCACTGGAAAGCAGCCAAGCGGATCCTTCACTACATTCAAGGTTCTCACAGTCTTGGGATTCACTACACAGTGGGTATTGAGCTTGACTTGGTGGGCTACACAGATTCCGATTGGGTGGGCGATTCTCAGGATCGCAAGTCTACTTCAGGTTACAGCTTCTCACTTGGTTTAGGTCCTGTTTGTTGGTCGAGCAAGAAGCAATCTGCTATTGCTCTATCTTCTACTGAGGCCGAGTATCGGGGGGTTGTGAATGCCTCTACTGAGGCCATTTGGCTTCAGAATCTTCTCACTGAGTTTGGTATCCAGATCAGATGGCCATCAGTCATATTTTGTGACAACCAGAGTGCCATTCAGATCTCACGGAATCCGGTCCATCATTAGCGGACCAAACACATAGAGGTCCACATGCACTACATCTGGGAGCTCATCCATGGCCACGTCATTGACCTTCGCTACTGTCCGACTTCTGAGCAGGTTGCTGATATCTTCACCAAACCCTTCACTGAGAGCAAGTTCCTTCATTTGCGAGCTTTGCTGGGGGTGCGGGATGCTTCATCTTCTGGGGAGGCCTCTTCCTCTCACTCGGAGTCTTGACTCTCTCTACTTTTGGGGGGGTCTCTTCTCTCTCTCTTTGGGGGAAATTTTATGTACATGGGTACCTCATCAGGCTTGATTTGCCGGGACCCATTTCTCCATCCACCTAAGCTTCACTTATGGGGGGGTGTTAGTGTAGGTTTTTATTTCCTAGCTGGATTATTTATTTTTCCTATATTCCTAGGTTTTTCCTACAGTTCTATTAATCTCGCTTAGGTTAATAAAGCATGTCTTATTAGGTGAGTAGTTGCGAGGTGTCACCTTCCTACATGTGAGCATCCATTAGCTATCTTGGGAAGATATTTTGCTATCTTTAGTCTGATAGATGGTTGCTCCTCATTGGTCGGTGTTGCCACCTCCTCTCTCTTCCTAGTCTATATAAGCATGCTACCTGGCTTGTATTTTGGATCTTTTGCTTTTGCATCCTCTTAATGCTATTTTGCTTCTAGCATTTGCATTACTCTCTTGGAGACTAACTCTGTGTTGCTATTTTGATTTCGTATCATTTGCATTCATAGTTTTAATATCTATTCTTTGCACTAGTTTTCTGGGTTATTAATCTTTTCAGATTCTAACAAATGCCAACAACCAATCGTACCGCATTAAATGCAAAAAAGTGCAGGTAAGTGAAAGTTGATATTTGGCTAAGGAATATCTAGATGAATATCCAGGTATGAATATTTGAATGATGTCAGCATGAGTAAGATCTTTCATCATGGTATAATAAGGTGACGTCATCTGGATGGGATACTAGGATAAGATCCAGGATATAAAAAATGTGACGTATCCTTATGGCTTAATCTCTAGGTGATGTAAGCATAGATCCATCTTATATGTCGTGTCGGGATAG